>OX637512.1:4740500-5990500 GCA_951799955.1 Apamea anceps
CAAGGGAATCAAAACCTACAGGGTACTTCCCGTGAACTCAGAATCTTGAAATTTGGTACGGGACAACTTCTTATAGCACAGATAAAGGAAAAATTGTGAAAACCGTACATTTTTAGTTATATATCAACAAATTTGTACGGAACCCTCGGTGCGGGAGTCCGACTGGCACTTGACCGGTTTTTTTTATGTGAAAATGATTCTTTTTAAGTTATTTAATGGTTTTGTAACTTTTGAAGTTATTATAGAAATATTTTACATAGCATAACAACGCGCATGTTTTCTCCAAAGGGTGAGATCTCCAGAGGTGCACTTATAGTACCTACAGCCACATTGAAGATAGATAAGATAGATAAAACATTTATTCAGTGCACACAAAAGACAGAATTATAAGTAAATTTAACCCATTACACGAATTTAACTTACATCCTCATCAATTATTATTATCTACTAATTTGCTAAGTATTAAGAAAACTAGAATACCTACCCTGTATTTCCGAAACATTACAGTACATACAAATGGTTTAATGTGTAATTGCTATTGACTTGCCTTCAAGAATCGATATGTAATAGTAAACCAACTTTTTCCCCATACCTGCAACATTGTAAAAAATGTGTGTCTACTAACTAATTTATTTACGAAACCTACCTTCAGTAATTCTTATATTTAGTTTTAAGATTACCCTGTATTTCTCATATTAAGTGAATTGTATTCTTTTTGAGAAATAAATGTCTTAAACCGTGTAAATAGTCGGTCTTTGACAAATAAGGGAACATCCCTATCACGGACGTCACAAAGGATTTGGGGTAGCGTGAGCATCACTGAGTTTTAATGGATAGTTCACACCAAAATTTTGCATTACATTTTGTTTCCATCTTTGTTATGTGTATTCTGATTTACATTGTACAGACACCAACACATCTAGCTACCCGAAATCAATCAACCTTGAACCTAATGCTTTAGCGATAAAGTTGAAAATCTATTTAAGTGACAGATTGTAGTAACTTGATGTGCTTTCTTTTTGTGTGAAATCATCAAATGACCTCTCCCGCTCTGGGCTGAGCGGAAGGGCGTCTCTGACTTTTACTGACTAAAACCCACCCGTGTTCCTTCAGTTGCCTGTGCTAGGGGCCACGGTATCTCTTTCGATCAACCTGCAGCCCTGGCAGTGTGCTGGCGTCTGTACCTAGATTATAAGTGAACGATAACGATTATAACTGGGCTATGGAGGTCAGATAGGCAGTCGCTCCATGTAAAATACTGGTTTTTTTTCCATTCATGGTTGTGAACAGGCAGGCCTAAGCAGATGATGACGATGAAGAATTGGAAACACACTAATATTTCTTTTTGTTTTTTAAACATACATGTGTAGTCTCAGTTGGAGATCCATAAATAAAACTGAAACGTGTGCGGTCGGGGGACCCTTGTCAGGAATGCAGTTTCTTAAGCGATACTCTCACGCACACACACACTCATATATAATCGAAAGAGAGAGAGAATCGTATGGAGAGAGCCTATCGCTTGTTTTTTTCCTTTTTTTACCAGTCAACTCCTACCACAAGCCGAGTTAAGGAACTTCATTCCAATAAAAAAAAAAGATGGTGCTGAGGACAACTAGTCTATTTTTAGTCATTTTCCGTGAAGATTTCTACGAAAAAACAGGACAATCTTCACGATAAAAACTTTAGAGATAGCACCACACTTTTCAAACCAACTTATCTCGTAACCATTGTCAATGAGTTTATCAACATAAAGCCTCGGATACACTAGGGGACATTTTATCCCGCAACATGACGCGCAACACTCAATCTACGTATCGTTGCAACGTTGCAAAGTATTCCGCGACAAGTTCCGCAACATTTTACGTGACGCGGGACATGTTGCTTGCTCCAGCTCCAAAAGCGACCGCATGCGTCCCGCGTCAGTGTCGCGCCATTTGTAGGCCTGCAAAATATTCCGTGGCATTCTCTCAGAACATTCGCGTAGTTGTCGAGCGCCATGTTCCGTAACATGTCGGTCCATTTGTCCCCTAGTGTATTCGAGGCTTAACTATTGACCCACCAACCCCTCGGGAACAGCTATTGAGACCCACGACAAAGTTTTGATTGCTCCAGTGAGATAAGAAAGGCGGACGTATTTCATTTCAGACGATAATGATGTCGATTAGGACATAATGAACGTTGATGACGTAATATACGTTGGTTACGTTGGTAATCTAAGGCCTTTCATTTTCGTCTGAATAGAGACATTCGTTGTGTGTTAACCTGTAGCTATAAATTATGTTACTAGCTTTTTTGGCTATCCCACGGGAACGCAGAACCGGCGGGGTAATTTAGCAAAACAATCAGTAGCAATGGCTTTCATTTTGACAGTTCAACAACATTCATTGCGCTATTTATTTATATTATAAAGAGAAAACATACGATTTTTTGTATGTTTGTTTGTTTCGCTTTCACGTTAAAACGGCATAACAGATTTGACACATGGGTAGACCTGGACTAGGATGTAAGATACTTTTTATCCTGATATTCTGGATTATCTGGATTGGGACGTATGCGGGTGAAACCGCGAGGTGCAGCTAGTGATTTTATTTATTTGCACTGTGATGCATGCGGTTATACATAAATGTTATTTTATAGCATCGTTGGTCTGGTGGTCGCCAGCACTACTGCTGATCACGAGGTCCTGGGTTCGATTCGCAGCCCGGACTCTGTATTTGTGTCCAGTTGATGGCTTGCCCTCTGTTACATAGAGCTTAAACGCAACTGGAAATGCGAATATACTATGGGTAACAGCTCTGCCTAAAACTGCAAAAACATCTATGTATGTAGATAATGCTATTGCAATTTTCACGCATGAAAATTGCCAAAAAAAAAATGTCTAGCTTGTTTGTTCAAAGTTTTATTGTCCTTAACAAGATAAAATGTTATCAGCTCTCAATGATCTTGATACAAACTCACCGACCTGACCGGTCTCCAATGTTCCGAAGGTCCCGGGGTTCTCCAATAACATAAAGGATTGGCTATAGTTTGCGATCCAATGTGTCCGACTCATTTTTTAGTAATCTGATGATAATATTTTTATTAAGGCTACACTTTCCCAAAAAATACGAATAAAACTCCTAAACTATAAATAATCGCTGAAGATCACTGACCTATAGTATACAGTACTTGTTCAGTGCTGAAGCTATACATTATAAGGATTTCGGAAAGCCCTAGGAGAGAGGCTACTAAAAATCGTCTTTGAACCTCGTTTCGTGGCGTGACTTTGTTTTAATCGAGAATTGAAATTGATTGAATTGATTCATTTTCATAGCCATTTACACATACATTGTTCTATATTCCTCTCTCCCCATTGTATATTATTACAAGCAGTGTTTTTCGCAATCGTTTTCTGCCTAACAACATCCAGATTAGAAGATAAAACTAGCGGTAAATGGGCAGTTATCTGTTATATAGTGCACAGCCGAGTCGAGCCATCGCCTGCTCCCGTGAGCTTCGATAACTACGAGTAAATGTGAACGTCCCTGATGACAATCGCAACCTACACAAGTCCAATCCTGCTGCATCGACACATCTGTTACAACCCCGAGCGCGGTTACCGCTCTCGCCATCGACGCCTCAGTATCGTGCGCTTAAGCGATTCACACCGGAACGGCAGCGACCGGCAGCGGCACGGCGGGTAATTTCAGTGTGAAATAATTTTAAAGTTTATCAGATTTACATAAAGTTCATCTTTATAAACGGCATGCAAGTGCCTTATGCTAACACATCCAAATACCTTGGCATAACTCTTGACGCCAAACTGCGTTGGAAAGCTCACGTCAAAAAGAAAAGACAGGAACTCGACATACGTTATAAACACATTACGTTATTGGTTACTCGGAATTATGCCAATTTGGACGTATGGCATCCAACTTTGGAGCTGTACTAAACGAAGTAATGTTAAATAATCCAACAATTCCAAAACAAAGTACTCAGGGATGCTGTAAATGCTCCATGGTACATTAGAAATGACGACCTCCACCGTGACCTTAAAATGGAACTCGTCACCACCATCATTCAAAAATTTGCTGAAGCCCACGAACACAGACTTCACCGACATGTGAATGTCGAGGCAATTCAGCTGCTAGACAACACGGACTTAGTGCGTAGGCTAAAGAGAACTAAACCATTTGAGTTAGTGTAGTATTTATATAGTGAATGAATAATAGTGCAGTGCTAATGGTGCTATACATGTAACACATGAACAAAGTGTTTTATCAATTATCAGACCCTAAGAAAGTGCTACGAAACTGTGTAAAAGTGCAAATTGACACTATTCTTAGTTATAACATAAACTATCTCGTAAAATATTAAGTTAGAGTTAAATTGCTTATTAGTCTGTTAGGCTAGATTATAATCCATTACTAAGAACCCTAGTTCTAATTAATAAACAAAAAAAAAATCTACATAATTAAAAGACCTGTATCGCTTGAAAAAGTCCCGCTGCCACAAGCGTCTGCCCGCGGCCGCTCGCGGCGGCAGGATCATCATTATGGTGCATTCTGGTGTCGCTGCCGGCTACTGCCGGCTTCTGCCGTTCCGGTGTGAATCGGTCCTAAGTCATTCGAACGAAGTCTCAAGTTAAGTCTTGCGGGTTCACTGTGAAAACGCTCACCTGGATATGCGTTGTAATGGTTGTAAATGGTTTTGGCATTTTCGCCTATTGACGTAGAAAAGCAATATTGGGGCTTTTACATAATTAATAACTTTGATCACGAACGGCTACAAACGAAATACCAAGAATAAAACAGACTCAATATCACTATCGCTTATCATGGCACTGATACAACTCAAACAATCTGTTAACTCCGACATATTTTTTTCGCTATAAGATTGGCATATACTCGCGTTTAGCCAAATGGCAACCAAAATAAAACTTTCTGTTTTGTAAAATATTTTGCACAGCACATAACATTACCAGCATGTTTTCAGCCTACAATGTTCCCACTGCTGGGTCACAGGCCTCCTCTCGGTGAGTGGGAGTGGGCCGTAATGCACCACCCGGGCCCAGTGCGGGTTAAATTTTTGGTTTTCGGTGGCCACGATGGTTTTCTCTCGATTTTTTTCTTCACGGTTTTGAGAGCAATGGCGATGAAAATAAACTCAAAGTAAAGCGCCCGTTTGGGTTCGAACCTATGACGACTACTTGCAAGATGCACAGCGTTTAACTAAAAAAAAAAAAAAAAACACGAAATACAGGTGTCATAAAGTCGCAAACGAAAACTCATATTATCAAACTTTTTGCTCACATGTACCATAACCACAGTGAAATGGCAATTTAAAT
Source organism: Apamea anceps (assembly GCA_951799955.1). Lineage (NCBI taxonomy): Eukaryota > Metazoa > Arthropoda > Insecta > Lepidoptera > Noctuidae > Apamea > Apamea anceps. Next base: position 4,745,827 of record OX637512.1, read on the forward strand.
TGACAGTGAAAATCAGTTTTGACAACTTTCACGCGTAATAATAATATTTATTTAGGCTAAGTTATGTTCCACTTATACCCCTGGTGAAATGGTATCAGAGAATAAAGATGACAATATACAAAGGCTGACGCATGCGGTTCCCAAGACGTTACCCCCGCTGGGCCCGCAACGAGCTCCTGCGCCATCGACATCCACCAACATAGGACCTGTTGAGCAAACATGTAAGGAAAAATTCTGTCAATTCGTATACGACAAGAATACCGGTGAATACTTTTATAGAACCTGCAGAAGTTGGTTCTTGATCTTATCGTATTCAGTTATGTATCTTTTATTTCTTGCCACGTTTACTCTCATGGTCCTCTATATATCCTTGAATATAGTAAAGCATACGATTGACTTTAATAATGTAGACTATTTGAAATTTCAATTGCTTACGTATCCGGAACACGGCATAGGACTAACGGCAGCACCAACATCTGAAACCAGTGTCCCATTGATTTGGTACAAGAATGGAGAGAAGAATGACTATGACAAATATATTCAGGCAATTGACAAGTTCCTATCAAGTAACAGGCGGAAAAGAGAAGTTAGTAGTTTAGGCCCATGTGGACAGTCTCCATATGGTTATGGCGAAAAACCTTGTGTAATTGTAAGAATTAATAAACAATTCAACTGGGCTGGCAAACCCCTCCATTTCAACTCGACGGTTGCGAAGTCGGCGCCGGCAGAAGTTCAGGCCTGGATGAGGGCAGACACGACGAAACTGTGGCTGCAGTGTAGCGGATACCACTCTTACGATAAGGAACACATTGGGAGAATAAAATATTACCCCGATCCTCCGGGATTTGATGCAAGTATGTTTCCACTTGGTGTTTCCAAGAATTCTCCTTTGGTGGCGATACAAATATCCGAGTTTACTATCGGTATATCGTTGGCTATAGAATGTAAACTGTGGTACGACACTGGTCCTTCGACGATCGACTTCATGCTCTACGTCGCCCCGAAAGAGAAGATAGCTGTATAATAGTGTTAATGCATAATTTGTACAGGTACCTATAATATTAAAATGTATTGTATACAAACCGCTTACTTTATATTTACAACTATGGTCGAACTTTTAATAAGATGCAGTAAAATGACAGCTTGTGTTACCACTTTGTAACGAAATTTAAATAGTGATACGACAAAAGAATCTATTCATTTAAATAACATTCAGTCCAAAGTTGATCCATGTTAAATTGATTTTATAAAAGAGGATGCTATTTATAATGAATTTCAGGATAATATAAGTTTACAACAAAAACATTGAGCAATGCCTGATTATTGTTTTGTCATCACATCAGTGATCGAATTGGATTTATAAAAAGTATTAATTCCGAAACGCATTCCGAAATTAAAGTTATTTTCCGTTAGGTAGGTATGAGTTGCAACAAAATACTTCTTTTATTATCATGGGTCATATTGGAAGTATTGAGACATCCATCGATCATTTCATAAAAATTCAATTTCGGTCACAGTACACCAAACTAACTACAGTGTCGTGGTATCGAGTTTCATTCAATACGGATTTGAGGAAACCAATATATCTCGGTCTCTGGAATATCGAAGAGTTCAATGATATTATATCAGAAAGCCAATTCTCGTAATTTAAAACGTTCAAAATCTAGTCGCAGTCTCATCTCGGCGACCAATAAATGTCAAAAACTTGTCAAAATTTAGGGAAATTAAAAGTATTTTTTGACAGATTGAGACTGAGATCAGACTGTGAACGTTCTTAAAATTACGAGAATTGCCCCTCTAGTATAATAATGAATATTCAGAGGTCTACTTATGATGGTTTTTCAGAGCCGTATTTGTGTGCCATAACTTGATTTTGTAAGTGTGTCGGAGGCTTCAAGTAATAAGTAAATAATGTTAAAGTCGAGGTAGAGCTAGACTGCTTCTTTGGTGGAGTGGCCGCAAGTGCTACTGCTGAGCACGAGGGCCTGGGTTCGATCTCCGGGTCGGGCAAAGTGTTATTGGGTTTTTCCTACTGGAATTTCTCAGCAGCAATCCGGAGTCTGGATTTCAGCCCAGTTGATACTGTTACGCGCCACAATTAATGTCTGATACTCGGTGACATTAGTTACCACTGGCGACATCTATTGTGGATTGGCAGAACTAACTGGCGCCATCTATTGTGGAATAGTAGAACTAATAGTCACGCCATCCGTCAGCGCCATCTATTGACGAGTAGATATGTCGAAGCTAGAACTAACTAGAACTATCGACATGTAGTCAGTCGGGGCCGGTATGTACTCGAACATTCTAGACGGTTCTACATAGAAGGTTCTGGAACTATCTGCGGCACTATATAAGGCCGGGAATAGCCGCGAGCAATCAGACTTGGTTTTGCGACACAAGCGAATACATCGAAAGCGATCTTCAAGTGCGACTTAAGAGTGATTGTGTTTTATAATTAGTGTGTTTTGAATTGTTGTTAGTGTTGATTAATTAAAGTGTAACTTTTGGGTGATTTTTATCGGCATTTTTAATTGTCACGAACCCGAAGCTCGTAACAATTGGTGTCAGAAGCAAGGATTAATCATGCCGATTTTACCTAAAGACGACACGGAGGGTATCCGTACCCGGAATCAACGCCAACAGGAGACGGACCAGAGACGTTTTGGTGGAGCTATGCCGCAGAGGTCGGAGGGCCAGCTACCAACCACGGAGGCCGACCCGCCCGCAGCAGCTCCAGCATCAGTAGCACCAGACCTTGCTGCCCTGATGATGATGCTGCAGGAACAGGCCCGCCGACAGGAGGAACAGGCTCGCCGACAGGAGGAACAGGCTCGTCGGTTGGAAGAACAGCTCCAGCGGGACAAGGAGGAACAGGCCCGTCGGTTTGAAGAACAGCTGCTGCGTGACAGGGAGGAACAGGCTCGCCGACAGGAGGAACAGGCTCGCCGACAGGAGGAACAGGCTCGCCGACAGGAGGAACAGGCTCGCCGGTTGGAAGAACAGCTCCAACGTGATAAGGAGGAGCAAGCGCGCCGCCAGGAAGAGCAGATGCTCCTTATGAAGGACCTTCACGCTACCTTAGGGAAGGACATGAAGGAGGTGAAGGATAAGGTTGCTCAACATGACGACCGCCTGTCGGAAGCTGAAATCCGGATCGACCAAGTGAGTAATCGGGTTGACAACGTGGTGGCTGACGTGAAGAAAACCGTGATGGCTGACGTAAAGAAAACGCTGGATTATCTTAATCTTGGGGATGGAATCGCAGCTCCCGTAGCTACAACACCTTCGCTACGTGGATTCAAAGTGCCACCGTTCGACGGAACTTCTTCCTGGTCGGCCTACAAAATTCAGTTTGAGGCTGTCATGAAGGCGAACGCTTGGAATAAAAGTCAGGCCATGACTGCCCTCACCCTAGGCCTGCGCGACCAGGCCCTAACCGTTCTGGAAGCTCTCGGAAAGGAAGTGACTTACGAGCAACTCCTTGAGGCATTGGAGGCTCGGTATGGCGACGCTCACCTGGAACACGTGTTTCGTGCGCAGCTCAAGGATCGCGTGCAACGAAGTAATGAAAACCTGCAGCAGTGGGCCCTTGAAGTGGAGAAGCTGGTGCGTAAAGCTTACCAGTCCGTACCTGCGCTTATTGATGTGAACCTGGTGCAGGCATTCATCGACGGCATCCGCGACCTTGAAGTTAGAGCTGCAGTGAGGCTCGGGCACCACGGGACGCTTAAGGACGCCTTGGCCCATGCACGGGAGGTGGAAGCCGTGCGACAGGATCATCGTTCCCATCGCGTCAGGGAGGTTGCAGCGGCTACAGTTCGCGACCGCAGTAAAGGATACAGCCCTAGGTGCTACGGCTGTGGGGAAAAGGGCCACCTTCGATCCAGTTGCCCTAAGCGAACTTCAGAAAGGGTAGACGGCCGATCTCAAGAGGGCAGTGCCGCTAACAGCACCGCCCAGCACCAGCAGAAGGCGTTGCTTATGGCTCACCAGGAACAGCAAGCCCTTCTAGAACGTTTAGAAGAATTGAAGCGCGCGGTTGACATGGAACAGAAAAAGTTGGAGCGAGTGCGACGCGAAGCGCATGCGCGGTCCGAACAGGACCGTACTTATGTCAACCAGCGGAAGGATGAGACAGCCGCCTTGAAGACTAGGCAAGAGAGTAAAGAAGTTGTACCTGTGAGGATGCTCAAGACAGACCTCAGCAACGAGTGGAAGGAAAGCGTACAACGTGCACAGCAGGAAGATTCGGACATCAAGCCGATTCTGAAGTGGATGAAGGCCAGAGCTCCTAAGCCCAGGTGGAGCGACGTCTCAGCGATGAGTTCGATCACAAAAAGCTATTGGGCCCAATGGGACAGCTTGGTGATTCAGGATGGAGTCCTGTGCCGTAAATGGGAAAATGCTCGGGGAGACAGCTGTCATTTGCAAATGGTTGTCCCTAAAGCTCAAGTACCGGAGGTGCTACAGCTGTACCATAATGGTTGTTCAGGAGGTCATCTGGGAGTAAAACGGACTCTACTGAAGATACGAGAACGGTTTTACTGGATCCACTGTCGGGACGATGTCAAGGACTGGTGTCGCAAATGTACAAGTTGTGCAGCTGTAAAAGGACCTCAGACTCGTAGTAGAGGTGCAAGCGGTACTCCTAAGATCGTCCATGTGGATCGACTGGCGCGTTATTATGGAGCCGATAATGCTCGGGACGAGCATGTCTTAGGAGGGGGCAGTGTTACGCGCCACAATTAATGTCTGATACTCGGTGACATTAGTTACCACTGGCGACATCTATTGTGGATTGGCAGAACTAACTGGCGCCATCTATTGTGGAATAGTAGAACTAATAGTCACGCCATCCGTCAGCGCCATCTATTGACGAGTAGATATGTCGAAGCTAGAACTAACTAGAACTATCGACATGTAGTCAGTCGGGGCCGGTATGTACTCGAACATTCTAGACGGTTCTACATAGAAGGTTCTGGAACTATCTGCGGCACTATATAAGGCCGGGAATAGCCGCGAGCAATCAGACTTGGTTTTGCGACACAAGCGAATACATCGAAAGCGATCTTCAAGTGCGACTTAAGAGTGATTGTGTTTTATAATTAGTGTGTTTTGAATTGTTGTTAGTGTTGATTAATTAAAGTGTAACTTTTGGGTGATTTTTATCGGCATTTTTAATTGTCACGAACCCGAAGCTCGTAACAATACCAATAGGTTCGCCCCTGTTAGAAGGAACTTAGACATAACTGTGCTTTACTTTGTGTAAATTATTTCATCACCACTGCTCTCAAAACGGTGAAGGAAAACATCGTGAGGAAACCGGCATGTCCTAGCATGACATGTGACATCTACCAATCCGCACTGGGCCCGCGTGGTGGATTACGGCCCACTCTCTCTTACCAAGAGGAGGTCTGTGTCCCAGCAGTGGGAACATTTTAGGCTGATTATGATTATGCAGGTGTACCTCTGCCTTACCCTTCGGGGATAACAGACATGGTGTAATGTTATGTTAGGTAGTGCTATCATAGAGCAACACGGGCACGGGCTGGCTATCAAAGTTAGAGATACAATAGAATATTACATAGACCGATGGCAGTGTTTAGGACTGCACCAATGTTAGGGTCGGGTTTAAAATTCTACCTAGTTGGTTGGTATAAGGAGCGTTGGTAGACCACCAGACACGGTGGAGCATACGGTGGAGGTCTGCCCGGCTTGGGCGGAGCACCGCCGCGTCCTCGTAGCGGTGATCGGCGGCGGCGAGATCTCGTGTCCGGCCCTGGTCCAGGCCATGGTACGGAGCGAGAGTGCATGGGAAGCCGTCACTTCCTTCTGCGAAGCAGTAATGCTCGCGCAGGAGGCGGAGCACGTGAGAGAGAGGCAATCTCTGCGCCCTCACGCACCTAGTCGCCGCAGGAGATGGCTTGGACGTCGGAAGTCAACAGCCGATTCCCAGCCACTGTAGGCGCGGGCTTGCGGGCGGCGAGCAATGGGTAGATCGCCGCCGGGTAAGGACCAAGCCCGGGTCGACGGCGTGTTGTGTTCCACGCGCGCCTCAAAGAGATGTCAGCACCAAGTGACGAGGTCCGCTAGGGCCGATGCCTGCCAGGGCCGCGGGTTGTTCGAAAGAGATACCGTGGCCCCTGCCACAGGCAGTTCTATCTAGTTGGTTGGTAGAAGGAACGTCGGTAGACTATCAGCCAGAGGGTGGACGTCCTACAATTGATCACGGGGAAGACCTGGATGAGACTCGCACATACCAGGGAAGCTTGGCACCAAAAGGAAGAACGCCTATATTCAGCAAGCAGTGAGTGGGACAGGGGTGCTAATGATGATGATGATGAAGGTTGAGTTTAATTAAATATTTCGAGCGATTTTCGTATTTCTAGGAAAGTTCACATTTTAATCTCATTCTTAATCTGTCAAACTTTTACAAAAATTGTGGTTAAGTTTTTGACATTGATTGTCGCTGAGATGAGATTGCAACGAGATTTTAAAAGTTTCTAATTACGGGAGTTAGCATTTCGTCAAACTTTATGAGTTTGAGTAGCAACAATTTCAGGGCTATTTCAAAATAAGTTTCCGGTTGATGGCTATAGGTAGGGCCTCGTGGCTAAATAATGACAGCCGCACAGGTCGATTTTCAAGGAAAAGCAACACTTGTCGAGGTCGGTCAGTGGATGGGTGACCATCTCTAATGTATATACCGAAACCGTCCATCTCTAATCATAATAAAAAAGACCATCTCTAATGTATATGCCTCAGAAAGCACGTTAAGCCGTTGGTCCCGGCTGACATTCGTAGATCTTTGGTCGTTACGGGTAGTCAGAAGCCCGAAAGTCTGACAACCAGTTTTGCCGCGGGGTATCGTGTTACCCAGAAATTTTTAGCTTGCAATCTATATATATATATATATACTTATTTATTTAGGTTGATTTATTTTTTAGCTTAATTTGGGTACATTTTCAACTCCTAGAGAGAAAATCGATTAAACGAGACATGGGCTCAATTTTAAAGAAAATTAAAATGACATGAAAACGAAAATAAAAGTTTTTTTTTCGTGATTATCGAGTCGTGCTATTCTGGATGGTTCACTTCTAGCTCACTTCACCGCAAGATTTTTGCGAGATTTTTCTTGCACGGTGAAGTGAGCTAGAAGTGAAACATCCACACCGAGCGGGCCAAACAACTGAGGCGCCTTTGAGCATTGTCAAAAAAACGAAAGCGCTTGGATCGACCGCTCTACAGAGCGTACGCTATACCGCGTGTGCTTGGTTCGCACGGCATGTCCACAGCGACCGCGCATTTGGATCGCGCTGGGATCTTCCGGTGTGGACCCAGCTAATAAACAAAAGATGTTTTATGAGATAAAACTAGATTTATCAATGCTTGGTTTCAACTTTATCGGGCATGAATCAGACTTGGTTGCAAAATCTGTTTTCCGAGGTCTCGGCTATTTTGAGAATATAATATTTATCGAATGTAATATTTTGAGAATCTGCTATTTTGAGAAACTCATATTATGCGAATAAAGGCTCCTAAACTACCCAAACCTGCACCCTTATTGCGTAATACACTTTCAATCACATTTTGAATCATTTTAAAGGATATTACTAATCCATTGCTTCATATGTTCGAAAAATTTATCTACCTACTCACCAACATTCAATATTGCTGAACTGTCAAAATGAAAGCCACTGTTACTGTTAGTATGTTACGCTATAACCCCGCCGTTTATCATGAAAAATAGCTATAGAATAGAAAACTTTTATTTTAGACGAGCCCATAGGGTTAGTACCAATTTTACTTAACTTCTAGTGTTAGTAGGTTACAGACAGATATACTCGTACATAGAATTTTAAAACACAGCGTGGAGCTGCATCCACCTCCGCAACATCGGGGAATCCCACCGATCTGTGAACACACTGAGAAAACTGTTGGTGCCAGAGGCTACAAAGAGTTTGCACTCAAACAAAAAATAAAATCTTCATTTCCACAGCAGGACAATACTATAATATCCTCCTTAATATAATAAGAAACAACACGATTATTTAATCCGTCATGCCTTCCATGCTTCATCTAATTTCGTTCGCGGTAGGGGGCACGATTCAATTACTAGCATTGTAGTAGATTACCACGAATGGATTCTCATCTAGGGTGCGACCTTTCTCTTTTGACCTTTAGGATAAGAGGAAAATATTGTGAAAAACCACAGGGAACGATATTGGAGTGGAAAAGACAATGTTGTGATGACCAGATGGTTTAGAAGTGAGCTTTTAGAGCATGAGGATGCGGGTTGAAAATTGAGGGGCTTGTGACTAAGTAATAACAGCCGCGCGGGTCGATCGATCAGGTTAAGCTACGCTTGTCGTGGTTGGGCCGTGGATGGGTGACCATCTTTACATATCAAGACCCCTCCGTGCCTCGGAAAGTATGTTAAGCCGTTGGTCCCGGCTGTCAATCGTGGATCTTTGGCAGTCGTTATGGGTCGTCAGAAGCCCGAAAGTTTGACAACCAGTCTTACCAAGGGGTATCGTATTCCTCATTCAATAAACTTACACTATAGAGAGTTCTCGCTATGCGTCAGTGTACAGTTGCCAAAGGAGATAAGTAACCAGGGTCGTCGGATATAGTTGAAGTTTAGTAAGAAACCGATTGATGTTTTTGAATAAAATTTAGTTTAATTACCTAATAGAAAACAAACAGTTCATTTATCAAATTAAACTTTATTCGAAAAAATCCATCGGTTTCTTACTAAACTTCAACTATATCCGACGGCCTAAAAGTAGGAAGTTTCAAAAAGGTAAATAAAACAATACATAGTATAATATTTACGCAATAATTTATTTTAATACGCTAATAATTCAATGATTACTTATTTTTATTTCACACTATTTTTAAGTAGTGAAGACAAAAACATTCCTTCGTCCTTCATTCCTTGAAATAATAACATTTAAATCCACTGAAATAGCGATGCGTTAGACTTCTTTATAATTTCCTTAATTTTCTATTACAAAGAAAATATTTTTTAAACATATTTATTTACAGGATTTATTATTTGAGTTTAAACCGTAATGGAAACGGAATAAAAGCTATTGTTCTAATAATTTTCATTTTACGATTGGACCATTTTATTTATTTTAATTAAAATCATAAAATAAAAGAACAGTCATTTAATTGTTGGATTATTTATTTTCTCCTATACCAAAATAATACTGGAAGATTTTGTTATCTAAGGCTTGTTGCATACATGCTAACTAAACCGTTGCACGAAAGTTTGCATTTGTAAAGGTTATGGCAACTTATGGTAATTTATAAACGTGGTCGACTCGAGTCCCACATAAAAATTAATTAATTCAATTATCGCTCAACAGTTTAGTTGAGCATGAACGCCACACTAATCGCTCAATTTTGTATCTGCGGGGATAACTGCGTAACACACTAACAGTAGGAATGGCTTTCATTTTGATAGTTTAACAACATTAATTGCGTTATTTACGTTGTTAAGCTGACAATTTTTTCAAACATATGAAGCAATGGATTAGCAATATCCTTGTGTGTTACGCAATTAGGGTGGTGCTCAACTCATTTCTGCCACTTTTCATAAGACTCAACTGACCATTTGTAATTTCCATCTCACGATTCCAATCGCAAAATAAAAATTACATTTCGTTTAAAGATTGTTTGTAATTTAAATACTACAATATTGGCACTAGCTATTTCTATCACAATGGACCTTGCAGGAGAGTTAATAATAATAATTTGTAAGTTCTCGTAATATTCGAGTTTTTCTTGATATACAGATGGCACAAATAAGCAACAAAGTTGAGTCTTAGCAAATTGAGCCGTTGTAAAATCGGACAAAAAATATTATTAATAACCAATTGACGCGCAATGTGACGCATGTTTACCCTCAACTTGTTATTTTTTTTTGTGTTTTTATGTTCTTTTTTATGCGTCATGTTTGCCGCAAATAAATGTATTTTCTTTCTTTTTTTCAACTGATTTAATAATTATATTCCTTTTTGCAAAGTTCTTTTATTTATAGGTTACAAATACGTTGTGATCGTTACATTACTGCAGGGTCATATTTGTTTTATGAGAGTATTTAAAAATGAAAATCAAAATAACCGACCATAGAAGAATGCTTTTAGCTATCATTGGTCAGAAATCACATGATACTGGGCTACTTTTCAACTACTCCATTAAAGTTAAGCAAGCTATTATTCGAATAAATTTCAATATTTCATTTAGTACCATCGAAGAAAAATATTTTATGTAATGTAATAAATTGACATTGCGGTCTGTTCTACTCTATAAAGAAGCAGTAACTTTATTATTTTAATAAAGACAATTTATTCAGCTATACAATTCCCGTTTAGTTCAGCAATATTCATTGTAGGCTTTATCAAAAATAGAAGGATTAGAGTAATATATATCACAAAATATATTCATTGTTACAACGACATCCCTTTGTTTTCAATACCAAACCTAACGCCAACTGTGTCACACTAAAAATTGTTTGGTGAATGATATATTGAAGTAATTAACAAAATCGAGTGCATCGTGACATGGCATTGAAAACAAAAGTCAACAATAGGCCTGACAGCACATACTGGACCACTGAAGAAGAGGTATTCAATTGAACTCACTCATTTATAGAAATGTATAAGAAAGCTATGAGTAACATGCAACTCTCAACCGACTAAACTATTGCTAGCGTGCATGTCTAAAATATTAGTAGAAAAATGAAAACGTGACCAAAAAGTGAAGCGATGCAACAATAAAAACAAGCCACATTGGACATCATACAAACAACATTTCTTATACAATAACCAGCGATATAGCTCCGAAACACTTAAATTCAGTCGATAAAATCCTAGTATATACGTACAATGATGTATATATTACAGCATGCTCCGATACAATAACAGCTAATGACACATTTATTTATACATAATGTAATAAAATATGTTTATCCAACAATAACCAGATAGACTTTGTAAACAGCTAAACAATGAAAAATATTAAAGAGTAAATAGAATAGGATCAAGCTTTCTTATTGAAGATAGTGACTCTGAATAGGCGTTATGGAGATGAGTTTGAAACTTTATTTGTACAAGAATTTGTTACAATTTAAAATCATCGAATCGACGATTCTAAAACAACTACGTATTATAAAAGAAATGACAATGAAGAAAATGTTAAAGTTAGTTAATTTATGGAAATCTTTATAAATGATTGGATTAGTCTACACCTAAAGTCACCTATTACAAAAATGAATACATCTATAAATAATATTATTACTCTTAATAATGGACGAACACATATACCATTCGAGCGAATGCAGTCTACTTAGACGATCATAATTAAGTCATTGCTTTCATGTGAACTTATCTTATAAATCGACGTAAATGCAACTTCTAAAACACATTAAGTGCACTTCCACACGCGGTTCTTAACAATATCGTGTAAGATCAGACGCACCATACAAGTTGGACATAAATTCTGGACAATAATCACAGAAAATTCGTTATGTAAGGCAGTGCACGAAATGCGTGAAATGTAGAAATCAAGTCTTAAAACTACACACGCAAAACAGGTTTTTGGGGGAACGCAAACTGTAATTTACTAAGAATTAAGAAGTTACGGTAACATATCCAACGATTCTTCTGAGATCACACATCTGGTTTCCATTTTTTAAAACGATAAATCACATTTTAGTAGGCTTCACTAGAATTATCGCAAACACTTAAGTATACAAAAGTCACTTGTTCTCCGTCATCCGCGTCATGCCCTTACTTCAAGTCTTAAAGCATATACTTCCGTTTCACTAACACTAACTAGGATTTGGCTATTCAGGATCACCCCAGACCAAGACTCAGTATGTAGGCCACATAAACAGGTACAGTATGAAAAAACATTTCAATGCTATCTCACTCCCTTCTGGATACCTTCTTGATTGAAGAAGATTTTTGCAGTTGATTTTATTTACATATTTTTTTAGCCGAACAATAAAAATCTTCTTCGTGTTTAATACTATGTTCTATAGTTATAGTTCTATGTTTCAAAATATCGAAAAGTTGGTAAGCATCAGAATTTAATTCTGTACAAAAATTGTTTTCTTCCTAATAATTTATACGAGTATGTCTTAAGTGGCCTCTAAGTGCTAGAATTATACACTCTTGCCAAAATCAGGTTGAATTCCTCGTATACCCCAAGTAGCCAGAACAATCCTCATATCCAGATGCACGTTAGGATCGACATGCCTAAGACTATATAGAAGTTGGGTGATCCCAGGAATCCTTTGTTCCATTCACACTCCAGATCTCTCGATAGAACCTGAAAAAAATGAATGAATGAATAAAATGAATTTTAAAGATGAAACATCAAAAGCCAAGTTAGATTGTTCGAAAGACCCAACAACTGATGCTGATAGTCTTAAACTAAACAAATGAGAAACCAACTCACGTCAGCAAAAGTTCTGTTGTCATACGTAGGGCACGTTGCAAATCTTACGTCATCTCGCGTTGAGACACAATTGGATGGACTGTCGCAAAGATACTGCCTTCTCTTGCGGTCCCACGCTTTAATCCAACTGTAAACATAATTATCATGCTAATTAGTTTATTCTCTCCTCTTCTATTGTACGCCTTCGTCTCTCTATTTCCTTTATTTTGGTAATTGTAAGTGGCTATGCACTTTTGCTTGGAGGTAATCTATTCATTAGAGACTAGAAAACAGGATTCATGTAAAAATAAAAACATACCCAATCCCGCAATCGCAAACCAAAGGATTGCCAGCCACAAGAATGTCTTGAAGGAACACCGTGTTCGGGACTTTTGGCCATGCCCTCTGTGAAGGGTTTGGTACTCTCATGATGTAGTTATTCCTAAGATCTAGTGTCATGTTGGTGACACGGCCTGGTCTCCAAAACACTTCGCTTGCTAACTCCTCGACGCTTGTGTTGCAGACTGTGAGGCGAAGTACTTTCGACTGGACTCCCTGAAATTGTTAACATGTGGTTATTTTCTTTACTGTGGACTTTAAGTGTTAGATACCCGCAGCCGGTAAAAATTATTCTGCAACTTCATATTATTCATTGGACAAAGTATTGTCACTCGGATCTCAAGTCACTAATAATTTTCTTGCCAATGCTCTAAGGAAAGCATCCGATTTCAATGTACCATCCAATTGAACTTTCTACATTTGCAGAAATAATAATAATGGTATTACTTACGATCAACAAATACTGCGTCAGATACCTCAGGTATCTTCCAGTAATAGTGATATTATTAAGTTTAAGAGGCAGTGCCCCATACATTTCCTTTCCGAACTCCACTCCATCATAATCAGTTTCGATATACAAGTTCTCTAAGCCAGCATTGTATGACAACATCTTCGGTACGTTAAAATCTCTCACGCTTGAGTATGCTGTTATTTTTAATGTTCTTAATCCATACATTTTGCTGAAGACTCCATGCTGAGAATAAGGATAGATATCATTTAAAATTATGTACATAACAGTAGTAGTTGAAAACAAATTAGCACCAAAAATACTTTGAAATAATATATAATAATACTCATTACATATCGCTTGCCCACACCATGTGAATTTTAGGCTCATTGACATAAGGTTTAAATTAGAACGTTTGACGTGCGCTCTGATAAATTTGAGTTTTAAACAAAAGCTTACCTCAAGAATCCTGAGTCTTAGACGAGTTACATCAAGATATTCAAGGCGTGGCGATACTCCATACAGACTTGTGTTCATCAAGGCGGTGATGGGGTTACCAGACAAAGAGAGCCAGCGAAGGTCACTCAATGAATGGGTAGCCTGAAATAGAAACAAATTAGTTGGTTAGTATGATACTTGACTGAAGAAAAAAGAGAAGGAAGAACAAGAGATAATATTGGAAAGACAAAAGAGACGGAAGAAAAAAAATGAAAAATGCACGTCTAGGCAGTACCGGGAATTTTGTTAAAGATTTTAAAAAATGCCAAATATGATCACTTACCACAGGCACAGCAGTTAGATCGTTGTAAGATAAATCCAACGCTCTAAGTCGAGTAAGATTGGCGGTAGTATCAGGGGGTATAGAAGGCAGATTGTTATATGATAAGTCTAGACTCTTCAATTTTGATAGTGACATCGAAGGCACCTGAAAATAAACTTACTTTTAGAAACACATTGAAAATTAAAGTTTATTAGAAATGTAATAAACGATGGAGGTAAAATTACATTTATCATTCATCCATTTTTTTTTTTGAGTATGTTTTTGGCCAGATGTCTAACTGCAGTGCGATTCTGTAACCATCTCACCATGAAAACTTAGGTGAAGTGAGCGTGGAGTGAGCAGTCATTCAAAGGATTGACAACTACTATAACTCACTCTAAGCTCACTTCACCTAACTTTTCACGGAGAGATTTTTACAAAATCGATCCGCTGTTTTTGTTAAGTAATCGTTACCATGTTCATGGATTAAAACACTTACCGAAATCAAGCTGACATTCCTTAATCCCAAATGAGACAGTCTTCTCTCCAGTCCTTTGAAAATTGTAGTTCCACGATCACCAGAGTTGAAAGGCGAATTATTGCTAAGGTCCAACCAGCGAAGTCTGGGCAATGCTGAGAAGGATCCGCCTTCTATTCGCACAAGATGGTTGTTGGATAAATCCAACCATGCTAGAGACTGAAAATTAAAAATTCCAAATTATAAAACAATACTTAAAAATGTAATGATAGAGAAAAAATCTGATCACAATAACATTATGATAATATAAATGATTTGTAATGGTAAAAATCTCAGGCAATAACTGAAAATAAAACTGAAGTTAACGACGAAAACAATGGTAGTAAAACATGCTGAAAATCTTTATCAAAGTTCATGGGTAAAGCTGAAAACAAAATTCAATGAGATACGAAAACACAACTCAGCTCAACTCAAATGTTACGCAGAAGAATCATCATGAAAACTAAAAGACAGAAAGAAGATGCACGGTGCAAAAAGTGTTTTAGTACGATAACTACAAGGTTAGTAATGGCATGAACATCTAAATTACAATCTACCTTGTACAAAATATTCTGCGGGTATTGTTTTTTTTGGTGGAAAACTCTCGTGTGATCTCGTCTAGCCGTGTGGTACATGTATTCGTCACTGTAGTCAGGTTCCTCGGGCCAGTATTCGCCCAACTGGTCTGGGTTCTGGCGACACATGCATGATAGGACAACACATTAGCATACTCACACACTGGCGACAACTACGATAAAACTGTTAGAAAAAATACTGAAACATGATCATGACTTGTAGTTATTTCTTCTTATATTAAAGTATATATATATTTCTGTTTTTTTTTGGAAAATCAGTTATCTATTAGAACTATGTACAGTCATCAAAGGAGATAAGTAACCAGGGTCGTTGGATATAGTTGAAGTTTAGTAAGAAACCCATGGATGTTTTCGAATAAAATTTAATTTAATTACCTAATAGAAAACAAACAGTTCATTTATCAAATTAAACTTCATTCGAAAAAATCCATCGGTTTCTTACTAAACTTCAACTATATCCGACGAACCGTTACTCATCTCCTTTGGTGACCGTACATAGATAGATATTTATGAAAAAAACTTATTAAAATCTCATTTATCGAACACACAAGCAAATATTTTCTTCATGTACGATGATCATATTTCCTTAACAGATACTGCATTAGTATTTAATTACTTTAGATATACAAAATTCAAACGTCATATTCAACTTTACATGTTGCAGATCAAATGCTTGTTTTATTATCGAGCAGTTAGTTCTCAAAACTTCAAACAGATGCAAAGGGAGTTTAGGTTATTTCTAGAAACTCTATTAAAATCGTAATTACCCGGAATCTTTGAACCAAGTCCCCTAAGCCGACAGCAGGTATGGTATTTCCGCTCAAGTCCAGTTCCACTAAATTGGAGGATGCAGCAGGAGACAGGCAGTTCGTTGGAATTCTTGACAATAAATTGTCAGACAGGTCTAACCTAAAAATTAAAATATTTAGTTAATATTTCAGTTGAGTATAATCTTAACAAAAGTGCAGCAGGCGCTTTCTTCAATAACTCACAGTAGTAGGATTTCAAGACTTGTTATAGTCTTTTAAATATTATGATGTTATTCGGAAATTAACATAAAAGTTATATGTTTATCATTATCCTAATATCAATGTTAGGTAAAGTATTACAAAAAAAAAAACAGAAATAATTTTACCTTTCTAGAGCTGGCGATGGAATTAGATTGTCTGCCAAATTCTTGATATGGTTATTCGATAAATCCACCGATGTTAAGGATTGCATGTCGTGGAATATTTCGACTGGAAGCTCGATTAAGTGGTTGTGAGATAAATTAATAATCTGAAATTGTAATATTAAATATTATTTGGTTTTTTGTATTTAGTACATATAAAGGGACTTTTCTCTACTAACTCTAAAGTCAGTTTTAAACACAATGACATCATCCAGATAAATTATGAATTATTTTAATATGTAACACATTTTTTTATACAGCTGTAGCTTTTTAACATTTCGAACCACGTTGATTTTTTTATGATCTTCGTTTTCCAACATATTTTCTGCGCATATATTTTCCTTTTATAAAACACCTACATTTGGCTATAAGCCTTAGAATGATCTGAGACAACTCTACGAGTAAACTCACCTGTAGATTCTTTACTCTCTTGAAGCAATCGTATTCCATATGGAAAATAAAGTTATATGACAGGTCCAAGTATTGCAGCATATGCATAGAACCGAATACTTCACGGGTTATGTTTCTTATTAAGTTGTGGGACAGATGAAGTTCTGTTAAAGTTAGGTCTGCATGCCTGGAATATAACGAAACGTTTTATTTATTTGATTACTTTGTAAGTTAAAAAATACTATAGTAATCTCCGAAGGAATACGCAGAGGTAATAATAATAATAATAATAATATCCCTGGACATTTCACACAGCGCCATCTAGTCCCAAGCTAAGCAACCTAATGCTTGTGTTATGGTAACAAGATGGCTGATAAACTACTTATATACATTTTTTTTTTTGTAAATACGTACATATTATAGATAGAAAAACACCCAGACTCGGAACAAATACATGTAGGTCATACAAATATTTGTTCCGTGCGGGAATCGAACCCGCGACACGCAGCGCAGCAGTCAATCGCTTAACCACTGCGCCAACCGTGCCGTCCGTGTCGTCGCAGGTGTACCAATAATACACCCACATTTCGCCAGCTATGTTCAAGTCCTTTGTAATAGGGGCGAGCCTATTGCCATCAACCGGGCACAAATCCGGAGTCCAGACTGCTACTGACAAAGTCCAGATAAAACTTTGCCCAACCTGGGAATCGAACCCAGGACTTCATGATAAATGATTTATTTTCTGTAATTAGGTTTGTACAAACACTTTTACACGTCAATAGTCATGCCCAGCAGTCGTATTGCTTGCGAACACTAGAATGACGAGGCAGCAAAATAATACTATGTGCATAATGTAATTTACCTGAAGTAATATGGAGCGATGTATGTAATATTATTATGTGAGAAATCCAAAACTCGGATATTTACCGAGACTGTTCCAAGACCTGAAAAAACGATACGGTTTAAATCTGTTTTCTTAAAATGATGCGATTGAATATTAAACAGGTTTATAAATATTCATTTCAATAAAAGCATATTATATCCGTCACCTTGAGTTAATACAATATCTTCCTCAGTACCAGTGAAACCTGTGCAAAAAGCGAAGAGTAGAAAGCAAACAATTTATTAGAAGCATAAATAAAGAAAAGAAACAAAATTATACTCAAGAAATAATGAAATAATACAAAAAAAAAAAAATCTACAAATAATAATAGTATCAGTTACGGTAGAAAAATAAGAAAAGAGCATACTTTCATACATACTGAAGTTTGATGAAAAGTCTTGAGATCCGAAATGATATGATGGAAGTAAGTAGAGGAGGTTAATGACAGAGTTAGTAACGAAAGAAAGAAAGAAAAAATCAAACATAGAAAGAGTAAAAGAGATGCAAACAACGACACCGATACAACAAAAGAAGATGATAGAAACTTACTTTGAGCTTTAGGTGGTGGGTAGAAGTTAGATGTAAAGAAACTCGGTGCGTTGGAATCTGTCAATGTAATGATTCTGTTGTATGACGCGTTGACTTTCAGAGCAGTCGCCGATCCCACTTGATCGAATATCGAGAATTTAAACGTGTCGAGGTTGTTGAACGATATGTCCAACCTGGAATAAACGAGGATAGTTCTTAGTGACTAGTTATACTTAGAAAGGTAGGATATAAATAAATATGTATAGTAAATTCACTGTTTTTAGAAATTTTTGTTTCTTCTTGTGTTCATGTTCCTCTTTTCAGTATGTAAATTATACTATCGATACATTTGGGGTTTAAATCTTAATTTATTTTCTTATATTGTTTCTTAAAATGCATGGAGGGGCTCGTGGATAAAATAATAACAGCCGCACAGGTCGATCGATCCGGTTAAGCTACGCTTGCCGCGGTTGGTCTGTGAATGAGTGACCATCTTTACATACCGAGATCCCTCCGTGCCTCGGAAAGCATGTCAAGCCGTTGGTCCCAGCCGTCATTCGTGGATCTTTGACAGTCGTTACGGGTAGTAAGGAGCCCGAATGTCTGACAACCAGTCTTACCAAGGGGTGTCGCATTACCCAGTAACTGGGTTGTGGAGGTCAGATAGGCAGTCGCTTCATGTAAAATACTGGTATTCAGCTGCATCCGGTTAGACTGGAAGCCGACCCCAACATAGTTGGGAAAAGGCTAGGCAGATGATGATGATATTGGTTCCTTAAAACGATCCATTACGTACGTTACAGTCACGACCAAAAGTGTGTATACACTCGGCTTTATTCAAAAGCGATTTACTCCTTTATTTTGGAATTAAATTTTATGTTGTTACGAACATAGCATTTTCAAACCCATAGGTTTATGTAATATGTCGTATTTCAACGCTGCATTCATTATATCACGAAAAAATCGAAATTGAAAGTTGCCAAGTGTTGACATATTGGTGCTCGTGACTGTACTCAACTAGTCTTGACAGTATTTTCGCTACTAATTTCTGTATTTACTTACTCAGTAAGAGCAGGTATATTCTGGAAAGCCTCTTCACTAATTTCGTTGATTCTGTTCCCTCTTAGATTGATAATCTTCAAATTATCAAGGCTAGTGAAAGCCCTCCTTTGAATGAGCTCAATCATGTTGTCTTCGATTAGAACCTCGTGTAGTTCTTTTAGACCCACAAATGCGTGCTGAACTATTTGTCGTATTTGGTTAAGGTTTAGGCAGATGCTTTCAAGTTGGTCATGTATGTCGCCCTGCAAGAAAAAATGGTTGTTATCATAACAAGTTTCTTAAAACTAATGCCTATTCTGTTTGGCTGGCTCCGTCCTAGCAGTGCTAAAGACAAAATCTCTTCTCTCTAAAAATCTGACGTTGGTGCCGATTCCCTTGTTCACAAACTAAACTAAATTTAAGTTCACTGAATCTTTTTATTTCATTAATAAATGGACAGAAGATAAACATTAGTTTAGTCCTGTCAAATTAGGCGCCTGACTTAAATTGACGTATTTTTAGTAGCCAATTTTTTAATCACGTCTAACTTGTCTATAGAGTATCTTAATAGTGAACAAGGGAAACGGCGGCATTGGCTCGATTTATTTACACTCAACGACAGTTCCATACCTTTCCAGTATACGCTGTCAGCGCATTGTATTTCTTCGGCTTTCCATACAATGAGGGATCACCTTATACTGGAAATGGTGTCGTGCGTACGATGATATATTGTTAGAACTAACCTGTAATGTTCCTTTCGAGAAATGATCAATATTGTTATCTTGTAAATTTAACCGCTTCAACTTGTACAAGAAGTGGAACGATGTATCGGGAACATTCTTCAGCTTATTGTTGCTAAAATCCAAGTATTGCAGTTCAATGAGGGCTTTCAATGGTTCAAACGGTAGTATCTTCACGTTGTCTGCTAGACCATTTGCCATCTTCAGTGTTGTAAGGCTGTGTAACTGGAAAGCGAAGAAGAATATACATGATATTTTTTATATTATAAATTTTATTAATAAAGCCTTAATTAGATCAGAAGAGTTGAGTAGAATGGAACGTTGACTTTACTCCCAAATACAGGTTGAGTTGGACTAATATTATGTACGTTTGGTAGGGAAAATAAGTCTAGTTAAGGTTAAATAATATGACTGTCGCGATTCGATCGGCAGACGATTATTAGCAATATTTTTTTAAGTAACAATTGATATTATGTAATCAACAAAAATAACAAAGTACTTAATTATTATTAATGTGAATTTTTTTGTTTTACTTTGAACTATCTTTCAGCAGTGCAATTCTGTAATCATCTCACCGTGAAAACTTACGTGAAGTGAGCGTGGAGTGAGCTGTCGTTCCAACTAATGCTAGGAATTGACACTATTGACAGCTCACTTCACCTAACTTTTCACGGTGAGATTTTTACAGAATCGATCGGCAGAAGTCTGAAGTGTCGACGACAGAGAAGACAAAGCACGGGCTTGACGTACTCAACATTATTCTACTCTTCCCTCGTCTACTTACTATCTACCACCAAAGAAGCATCTCCCTAAAGTAGAAGTATAAAATTATAAAACTTAGCTCAATTATATTCATTACTAACCTCGGCAAAAGCAAACGGATCAATGAACTCGATGTTATTCTCCGACAAATCAAGAGTCTTGATAGTCCTAACATGTTGGAAGGCACTGGATTCTATCCTCGTCACAGTACTGCCAAAGATTTTCAGGTCTTCGAGCTCTACACCAAATTCTTGGAAGTCTTCTGTCCTAATGCTTTGTCGGAGGAGTTTGCTCACTGACAGGAAGCGAAGAGATCTCATTCTGGAAGAAGAAATAAAATATATATATATATATAAAAAATAGTTAGAGAATGAGCACTTTACGAATGACAAAAGTTACAAAAGTAAGTTGTTTTCTGTAGAGCAACGTTTGCAAATGTGGGCAACAACGGATAATGAAAAGTTATTGAGTAAACTTACTAAAAGTTATAGAAAGTTTCTTAATGTTGCAAAAATATGTTGCTCTACAAAAAACAACTTCGGTGTAGATGCACCTTAAGACTGGTTCCGAAAAGCCCATCATTTACCACCTCTTTGTTTAGTTAGACAGAAGAAGCGGGTCAACAGAGTGTTCTGCCGATCGATTCTGTGAAAAACTCACCGTGAAAAGTTAGGTGAAGTAAGCTTAGAGTGAGCTGTCAATAGTGTCAATCCCTAGCATTAGTTGGAATGACAGCTCACTCCACGCTCACTTCACACCTGAGTTTTCACGGTGAGATGGTTACAGAATCGCACTGCTGTTCTCCTAAATCACGGTATTTCTTTGGTACTTGAAGAAATAAATATCTTGAAATACTATGTGCAAATTAATTTACGCGGCTTGGTGGCATCGACGCGCAACCTGTTACCATGGATTCAGTACATGATTCTAGATACAAATTGTACATGTCGGTTATTAAAAAAATTGCAGCTGTTTCATACATTTTGACCGCGTAGGTATTGCACTTTTCTATGCAACAGAAGAATTTTTTGCGAAAAATTTCTTCGCTAAGAAGTCTAGAATCATGTGCCAAATTCATGGTTACAGTTTGCGCATTGATGTCCCTGCCACCCTGTATACGTTTCATGTTTCTTTAAGTTGTTTTACGTTTTGAAAACTACTAATGCTAATATACCGACCTTCTAAAATCTTGCAAGTTCATTTCAATAGAGCTGGCGCTGCTGATGTCCAAGTTGAACAGTTTATACTGGAAGTTGTTAAATGACGTCATTGCGTAGTCCGATGGAGTGGTTGAAGTCAGGAGGTTTACATCAACCTAGAATTGAAAGAAAAACATTTTAATACATTTTAATAAATATTCTTTACTGACTAGATAGATATAAAGAATATAATTTATTCTACACTAAAATGACTACTGTTAGAGTACTAGATTCCTGTTGACTAAACAATTTAATACATGCGTTATTATGTCTCTAAGAATAATTTAATTTATACTTCATAAAATTTCGAGGGGTTGAATAATATAAAAAATGTTTGATAGCACAGAAATGTAACGATTTAAAAGGCTACGTTAAATACAGGGGTTTTAAATTTAAGGGCTAATGGTCTCATTGTGTCGTTGCAAAAATTAATGGTGCTATTCTTCCTGTGTAGCGCCAACTCGCTCTCATATAGGGCTGTTATTGGCTCGCAATTTGACTCCTGAAGTATGTATATCATTACAACAATAAAACTCACCTTATTCTCTCTAAGGTTCAAAAACCTCAAGGAATCCAGTTTGTTCAGCATGAACTTGGAAATCATGGTGAGGTTGTTCTCAGACAAGTCCAGGCTCTGCAAGCTGTTCTCCAGCCCAGCGAAGGTAGCTGGTGATAATTCCGATATACTACAGTCACGGAGCGAGAGCGTCTTGATCTTGGCGTTTCTGAAAGCATCTTCCTGGAAAGAGTAAAGTTGAAAGATTGTTTAATTGAAAAGGGCATATCGAAGCCTGCTCACAGTAAAACTCATACTGCGGAATTCTCAAAGACAACTCAATTATATGTTACCTTAAAATCTGGTACTGTGACTTTAAGGTGAGCGACAGAAAGAACATGCTATGTCATGAAAGTAAAATTAAAAAACAATGCTTTGTCCCGGGTTTTTTTAATTTTGAGAGTGGATAAAGACTTTAAACAGGATCAAATTAAATTAGCTAGCGAAACGTCAGAGACATGATGGCAACTTAAACGATTTTTTTTCTTAATTCATAATTTTAAAGTAACTACACTACCAAGGCTGTAAACAGCTGTCACTCGAAGTATGTTTATGTTACGCGTCTGAAGTTTCGCCAGCTAATTGAATTTGACCCTGTAGGTACATTGTTCATCCTGCATAGGACAAGACAAGCTCTAATATCATTCATATCTATGAATGATAATAGAGCTTGTCTGCTTGTGCATTTTTGATCGACCTCAAAAAAAAATTAAACCGCCGAAAAAACTGAAAAGCAAAAAATAATAAACTTTTTTATTTAACCTAAGTAATTTTGAGTCGAGAACCCTATTTCACTTTCTCGATCAAACCCCGGATTCAAACTTGTTTCGTCGAAAACCCAAGATTTTATGAGTGTCAGCTGTGCTTTAAGTTATCCCTAAGATCAATGATACAATAAAACATGGGAGTGAATTTTTTTACGATCTCGAACCTCTTTACGTTATAAAGCGTAATGCTGTTCTGTTTTATGTGAAAATATACACGCTTCCCGTTAATGTTCTGGCTTTTATTGAGTGGTGTGCCCCGATATCATTCTCGGTGGCAAACATAAAAGGTTCTTTAAGCCCATCGAATTTGTGCAAATATATACAACATGTCCCGGAATTAACGCACACCACCAGATACCAAAATTAGAATATTATTTTATAATTATAATACGAGTAAATATACACTGAATGTTAATTATTATGTGGAAAACATTGTCTTTTAATAAATTAGTTATACTGATTGTGGGAGAAAATTATCTTCACATTACAAATCTACGCATGCACACAGTCGCACTCGTCTATGGGTCAAGATTAGTGGGTATTTCATCCATTTTGTTTTGTACTGTACAGCGGAAGTGTGACAGTAATTTACGTACTTAGTTTTAATTATTTTTGACATAAAATATTACCTATATTAAAAATTACAGAAATCGATTTAGTAAACGATTCTGAACCGTTACACATTCCTCACAGTCCTCCAGACCGTATTTCGGTCATGGTTGCCAATTTCAACAGAGACTTGCCTTTGGTGCAGGAGATAATATAGTGCACAAGTTTATGCGCAGACATAAGTGCGCTCTCTCTTTCTTTAATCTTATAGTCCGATTGTATTGTGCTAATAAATGTGACGTAAAATATTTCAAAAATACATTACCTTCTATCAGATAACTTTAACTAAATGATATGTGAGATGGTACTTACTCTCAGCGCAATAATGGTGTTCCCATCTAAAGAAGTTGAATTCAAAATGTTGAAGTACTTGAAGGACCCAGGATACAGGATCTTGATAAGGTTGTTGTCTAACCTGAAAATATTAAAGAGAACATCATATTAAAACTTACCATACTCAAAATCATTGTTATCGCTGTCTTTTGTGAAAAAAATGTTAACATGGAAACAACCAGATTGATCCAACCTTAATTAGATGTACATTACCTATAAGAATCGGATTTCTTATTGAGCTTTTAATTTCAACCAGAGGTAATACGGGGACCTGACCCATTTTCCTGACATTTCCACATAATTAGGAAAATTTTATCAGCGTAGGGTAATTTAGGAACAGTCACATGTCAGACATTCGACGAGAATTCAAGACTTACTTCAAAGAGTCCAAAGACAATTTGATTCCATTCAGGTCATGCGCTGGTGGAACTTGTTTGATCAGGTTGTTGGACAGATCCAGGAACCTCAGCTGACGCAGCGGTGATAACTCTTCGTAAGGAATGTAGGCCAGTTGATTATCTCCGAGAAGAAGCTGGAATTGACGAAAATGTAGATATAGAAGAAAAATCATGGTACATTTTAACGGTTATCGTGTATATCCTTTAATTCGCTTAATGTAAAATACTGGTATTTAGCTGCATAGTGCTAACCATATGCAGCTAAATATCAGTAGTTTTAAGCTTTAAGTCGACCCCAACATATTTGGGATAAGGCAGGGCAGATAGATTGGTGTATATCTTTTTTCAGTAAAGTCTACCGTAAGTCGACACAATAACTATTGAACCACCCATCAGCTTACCGTAAAAATACCCACGTAATGCCTATTTTCGAAACTTGCGTGACTTGGTAATACATTAGTGTTGACTGCTTGTAACCTAATCGGGTTAGAAGCCGTTAGTACTAATGTATTTTAGTAATTATTTTAATTTATATTTTTCACAGAAGTAGTCTAGATGGCTTTGACCTATATACAGGGTGGAAGAGACATCGACGCTCAACATGGATTCAGAACAAGATTCTGAATTAAACCGCCGAAAAAACTGAAAAGCAAGAATTAATAAACCTTTTTTATTTAACCTTAATAACTAATTTCTTAAACTAATGTAAGTATACCTAAGTAATTTTGAGTCGGCGCCAAACAATCAATAAAGAAAGATCACTAAATTGCCTTAAATTTAAACGGCGCCGACTCAAAATTATTTAGGTATACTTATATTAGTTTAAGTGAAAAGTTTTTATTTTATAATTTTTTGTGGCTATAATCTACTAATTGTTTGCCAAAGGGCAGGCATAAGTAGCACTGAGTAGAGTAATAATACACAACGCGTCGACTTGAGAACCTCCTCCGTTTTTTTTTCCATAGATTTTAACCACGTATATATTGCACTTTTCTTTGATAACTGATGAAAAATTTCTACTCTATAATAGGGGTCTATAACCATGTGTTGAAACGTTACAGTTTGCGAGTCAATGTCCCTGCCATCCTGTAAATACTTCCTTATTTCGTTATATCAAAATTTCAAGATAGAACGCGCTTCAGTATTTTTTTGCCTGTAATTAGGCCAAGGTCAGGCACTTGCCATCTAAATTAGGGTCCAGCAACAATATCTTTTTATTTTATCTTCGAGGAAATTCTTGGAGCAATAAAATGTTTAGGCATCAAGCTTTGCAATAAAGCATAAATAACTGTAGAAAGACGAAATTGTTACTGTACCAACTTCATTTACAACACTTTCCTATTTCGTGTCATCAATAAATTACTTTATTCCAAATTAGTATTTATTCCCTTTTCAGCTCGACATAGGCCTCCGAAATAACACAAACAATAAACAGCCATTTTAGTTTCATTATAAGTTTCAACTTACCCTATTCAGTCTGCTCATCCCATCACGAAACACACCACTATCGATCACGGACAGATGGTTTCCATGAAGATCGAGAGTCTCCAACATAGGCAAGCTGGAGAAGGCATCCAAAGGCAAGTTCGCTATCGAGTTATCTGCGAGAATCAACGTCGTTAACGTATGCTCTAAACCTCGCCAATTGTCACCCGATATGTCTGTTATTTCGTTCCCTGGAATCGTTGGAGGAGAAATCATTAGTCTTGTTAACACGAACAAAGGAAGTATTTCTGGTAATGTTTTTATCTAAGCAGGTTGCGTATATAACAAAATCATATCACCTGATGGAATATTTGATGAAGTTTAAACACAAGAATCAGTGCAGATCATTACATACATTGTACATTGTAATGGTTACTCCAAAATTCAATTTCACATTTTTTCAGTCTTGAAATAGGGTTGCTGCAACTATGTCTATCTTAACTTTAGGTATACTGAAGTGCAAAGACTCCAAAGAAGGTACTTAGTTATAAATCACCTGTCTACTTCACAAGGCTCTAATCCTTAAAAGAGCTTCGAAAGAGCCTTTTTCTAAGTAACTCAATTCACCTCAGTTAACATCGAATAAATCTTTACATGTGTATCAAGGTTCGTTAATTTATTTCACTCCGACGTCACCCAAAATCTCAAACACATTTACAAAATACGACACACCATTTTTTCTTTCAAGACTCCCATCCAATATTGGATCAAAACTTGTGAAATCTCGTTCCGCTCCAACAAGAATTTGATCATACAAATTTTAGCGCCAATACTAGTCCAAAATTTGCACCAACAACTTAAATGGTACTAGAAATTCTAAGTATAAATCACCTGTCAGATCCAGAAGCCTAAGTTTCTGCAAGTATCTTAGCGACCTGCTGGGCACAGCCGTCAATTTGTCCTCTCGTAGTTCCAATTCCCAGAGTGTATTGTCGAGACCGTAGAACGCCTCTTCATGGATACTCTCTAGCGGGTTCTCGTTAATTGCAAGACGGTACAAGCCTGAAATTAATCTTCGTTGTTAGATTATCTAAATTACTTATCTATATCTATCTTCTATCTACATACTCTTATATCTCTTCTTCTTATCTGTGTGTAAATGTAATAATGTGTGTGTGATGAACTTATATAATTTTAATATTGGGAGTTTAAAAAAATATTTATTATATAAGACCTAATTAATTAACAAAAATAATAAAATTATATCCTAATTTAACTAAAACTTTTCACAAACTAAAATATAGCGTCAAAAATTCATCCGCATTGCTGTCGACTGATAATGTACCCAAGAGATACTTTATTGCTTATATAAACTCATCACGTCAGGGTTACCAGTATAGAGGTATGAGGAACAGGGTATAAAGTTCACCCAACCTCCATATAAAAGAGAAGATCCTCCTACAGACGGATAATCTATATTAATATTACAAAGAAGTAAAATTTGTGACTTTGTATGTAGGGGGTAATCCTCGGAACAACTGATACGATTACAATATCTTTTACGGAGAGAAAGTACAAAGTACACTATTGCCGAGTGACATATAGGATAGATCGGAAAAACGGTGAAGGGAAACATCGTGAGGAAAGCGGCATGTCCTAGAACCAAACGTTTTAAGACATGTGACATCTACCAACCCGCACTGGGCCCGCGTGGTAGATTATATCCCACTCCCTCTCGAAGAGAGGAGGCCTGTGACCCAGCAGTGGGAATAATATAGATAGATAGAGTGTTATATTAATGAACGCTTCGATTAAAGATTAAGATATTAAGTGTTCATTAAGTTGCTAATCTGGTCTTAAGGGCTGTTTATTGATATGAATCCTTTGAAGTGTCTATCCTTAAGATGTAGATCCTACATTAACTTTAAGTTCATCATTAACATTATCGTTAAGGAATAAAAAGATCTTTCAGTTACTGTTACCCTCGAGGGCGTAGATAATGAGATGCGTAAAAAAATTAAAGTTACAGAAAGTCGAGATCTTCAAACTCCTACGGTTGTATATCTAATTAACATAATTCTTTAATTCTAATGTTTAAGTCAGCAAAAAAAAGTACAGCTTCGATACTTTTATGGCAATTCTTGGCTAAAATGATGATATTATTACCAACATCTTTCGATTGAACGAGGTACTGTTGCTTTATTTCATACTAGATGCTCCCAGCGGTTTTCCCGCACGTCTCGATCTCGCGGGAATTTTGGGATGAAAAGTATCCTATGTCCTAATCCAGGTCATGGTCTATCATTTCATTCAAATCCGTTCAGCCGTTTTAGCGTGAAAGCGTAACAAACAAACATACAAAAAATCAAATCTTTTCTCTTTATTATACCTATAAGTTCAGACATATTTCAAAGAATTATCAAGAATTGCAATTAAATGAACGCCTACACTTCAATGTCATTCGTAGAGCAACGGAGCTTTTAACAAAATAAATGCTCTGAAACTCTAGTATTAATTTAGTCAAAATCTGCTTACTCTGCTCATCACAATAGGCGGATATAAGCGTATCAGGCTCAGCGTCACATATTCAAACGGTTTACTTATTTACCAGTATGAAACGCTGAGTACAGGATTAAGACAAACCTACCCTTATTATATGTATTTATCGTGTCAGTCGCATGCGGCGGCGGCGCTCAGTCAGCGCGACATGAGAATTTATGTTGGCGATATCAAATATACATGTTTTCGGCGTAATCTAGTTGGCATTTGTGCTTGTTTTCGTATTTTCCTTGTTTCTAGGCAGTTCTGGGGCAGGACAATGAATCATGTGGAATAATAAAGAAATAATTTTTTTTTGGGGTCCCACAAGGTTAAGTACTTCAGTTTTTTGGAACGAAGTTCCTTATCGCGCGTTGCGAAAGGGGGCTAGACGGAAAAAATTAAGACCAAAAGTTGGAACGACACTTTTTTCTATAGTTGTAAGGCGTGCGGCGCGGGTGTGCGCGTGTTTCTCTGTCTGTCTCTCTCTCTCTCTCTCTTATAGAAAGCAAGCCAGTTATTTTCGTTTCGTCTTTCTATTTCGCATTGAACCGTGTCTGTCGCGACGATCATTTTTGTTGAGTGTATACAGGTTTTTGTACATAATAAATAATAAAAAAAAAATAATAACAACTTCGTTCCATTCGGGTGTCCCTTAACACCTCTCAAGTTCTTTTTTTTCAAAGTTTTGAAGGTAGCTTCGAATTGACGCTATCTTTTCATAACACTGTGCTGTAATTTTTACTCTGTACTGTTTTTTATACATTTGCATTGATTTACCAAAATATCAGATAGTAGGTACCTAGGTAGGTTTTAATGAATTACCTCAGGTACATTCATAATTATGTTACAAAGGTCAAATGGTTTAATAATGAAGAAGAACATTGTTACATTTACGTGTGAATTTCTAATAAAGGTTCAGCTAGTTCAACTATTTACCTAGGTTTAACTTTTAACGAAAGTTTTACTGCATAATATAGTATGTGAAGCTGTTCCACGTGAAGGTTTATTACAAAGTTAGACTTAAATAATGTAGGTTGTAAAGTATACTATTATCACTTCAAACAAAGTTATTGTCTGCTCTCAGGATGTGGAAATAATGCGAGCTGTAAATTTTACTGTTTTCTTCTTGTTTCAGTTATATTCTTATATTAACGACGACATTAAGACGTTCCTAATACAGAGTGGTAGGGACTTCGACGCGCAAACTGTAACAATGAATTCGGCGCATGATTTTTGCGTAGAAATTCTAAGACGTTTAACAAAAAAAACAAATCTGCTGTTTCATAGAAAGTGCAATACTTGCGCGGTCAATATGTATGGAACAGCATTTTTTTTTTAATAACCGACGATTTCTTTCATCGCTGGAGGGTTCAGAATCAGCACCAAATCCATGGTAATACTCGTAAGTTTTGCGTCGATATCCCTGCAAGTCTGTATACTATTCACTTTTTAGATTTATAGTAAATCTATGAATCTGGGAAATTTGCTTGAACGGCAAAATCGTAACACTGAGCGACAAATTGCCCTTCACTTTGTCTAGTGGCTATTTGGTTTGCACTTGATACCCAATAAACCAGCCATACTGGAAGTTGAATACCGTTTAAAGCACAAACGACTTGCTTCCACGTTTTATATCTAACATGAAAATATTTCCCAACAAAGGATAATATCAGAAACTTCTGTCCTCCTAAAATGTCATCGTTTTCTGATATTAGCCAAATTGCATCATATCTATTGCAATGCAATATATTTTACTGAATATAATATTCTGAGAATCCGCTTGCGGTCTCGCGTTCATTCGCACAGAATGTCTCAAACGTCGCCTAGGGAGATATTTAAATGTATATGTAATGTAGCTATATGTGACGCTGTTTTATTGATATTGGATATCAAGTCTTTTCATTTATTCCCTGATCTTCTTGAAGACGATGAATGAAAGTGTATCTTCTATGAGGGCCTTTCGATCCCTTCTCACCAAAACATGTTTATTCTCTACTGACCTGTAGCTTGAAAGAACTGTGGCTCCAAATCTCGTATCTGGTTTCCAGTCAGCTGCAGCATGAAGACTTTGGAACTGTTGATAGTGCCAGGTACCCTCAGGATCGGCACGTGGTTGCAGGTGACGATGCCCAGGTCTCCAGCTGGCTTCGAACAGGAGCATAATGCTTGGAACAGGCATGGTGGATGTCCTTGGTCTACGTGGAGCTGGAAGAAAATAATTTAAAGGTTAGAGGTGGTTGATAAAATTGGTTGGTCAGGTCTGTAAGGGATGAAGGACGATCGAGTAGGGGTTAGGTTAGGTAGAAAATTTTAGTAGAATATTTTAACGTTCTGTCAATGTGCCATGTCCTCAGATATAAAAAAAAAAATCTAAAATGGCACATATTTACTGAGTTTTGACGACACAGGCTTTCTCATATTTTTTAAATCTACGTCCGGAAATGTTTATTGCTAAAAATAAGCGCCTATGAGACCGCCACAATATACGATAATGCTTAAATAATGTCGCATTTTGTTTAGAATGTATGTTTTTGATAGTCGGTTTTCGCATAAATTACTATTATCGCGTACACATTTTCGTGTATATTTTTCTAGAAGTAAATAATGGAGCTATTAGATCGAAACTGAGAACTTTTGACAAAGAGTGTTGACTCTCAAAATCTCGAAGATGTGTCTTATATTAGGTACGTCTGAGGGCGCCCATCGGTCGTGACAAAGGTTAAATCGTGTAACTGTGTCAAAGACACGTGAACATCATCTGAAAGATGCATTATATCGATGAGTAGACGGTAACACTTCACCGGCAGAACTATTTTACAGAGAGCTGAACTAAATTGCCATACTTACCTACAAAAATACTTTGTCGAGCTAAGAGGAAAAAACCATTCCAGACAATCAAAAACGTCCTCAAATAAAGCCCAATTCTATTAAAACCATCCAAAACAAAACAAACAGATCGCTATCCATCTCTTAAAGAGCCAAATTAAATGGCCGCCGTATCTTAACTTGAGATGAACGTCCATAATTTGTAGACGCTGTTGTTCACAAGAATTAAAGCGAGCGATGATAACAGCATTTGTTTGTCGCCGAGGTGAGACTGCGACTAGATTTTGAACGTTTTAAATTACGACAATTGGCCTTCAGCCGATCGATTCTGTAAAAATCTCACCGTGAAAAGTTAGGTGAAGTGAGCTTAGAGTGAGCTGCCAATACTGTCAATCCCTAGCATGTGGAGCTGGAAGAAAATAATTTAAAGGTTAGAGGTGGTTGATAAAAATTGGTTGGTCAGTTCTGTAAGGGATGAAGTACGATCGAGTAGGGGTTAGGTTAGGTAGAAAATTTTAGTAGAATATTTTAACGTTCTGTCAATGTCTAACTTTTCAGCTTCCCTCAGACATTTAAAAAAAAAAAATTAAGATGACACATATTTACTGAGTTTTTACGACACAGGCTTTCTCATATTTTTTAAATCTACGTCCGGAAATGTTTATTGCTAAAAATAAGCGTGTGAGACCGCCACAATATACGATAATGCTTGAATAATGTCGCATTTTGTTTAGATTGTATGTTTTTCATAGTCGGTTTTCGCATAAATTACTATTATCGCGTACACATTTTCGTGTATATTTTTCTAGAAGTAAATAATGGAGCTATTAGATCGAAACTGAGAACTTTTGACAAAGAGTGTTGACTCTCAAAATCTCGAAGATGTGTCTTATATTAGGTACGTCTGAGGGCGCCCATCGGTCGTGACAAAGGTTAAATCGTGTAACTGTGTCAAAGACACGTGAACATCATCTGAAAGATGCATTATATCGATGAGTAGACGGTAACACTTCACCGGCAGAACTATTTTACAGAGAGCTGAACTAAATTGCCATACTTACCTACAAAAATACTTTGTCGAGCTAAGAGGAAAAAACCATTTCAGACAATCAAAAACGTCCTCAAATAAAGCCCAATTCTATTAAAACCATCCAAAACAAAACAAACAGATCGCTATCCATCTCTTAAAGAGCCAAATTAAATGGCCGCCGTATCTTAACTTGAGATGAACGTCCATAATTTGTAGACGCTGTTGTTCACAAGAATTAAAGCGAGCGATGATAACAGCGTTACAAAAGATCCACTTTATTAAAGACTTGTCTCGTCATCCATCAAACTTTGTTATTGTATGAGTTATAGGCTTCTGAGACGTTTTGTGTGATCTCGAGTTCACCTTGTATAGAGTATACCTTGTCCATTTGGTAAACCGTTTTTTGACACACGAAACTAGTGATTTCAGCAACACACTTAATTGATACACGTCCGGTGTTATAACATCTGTATGAACCCATAAATAAGATAACATAGTTTATATATATTTTATTACTTACGTATTTTAAAGTTAACTTTTACGTAATCTGGAATATAGTACGTTCTAAGACAGCTGTCAAAAAACGGTTAACGTAATGGACAGGGTACCTATCTACTTGGTGAGTTGAAGTCTCAGAAGCCTGTTGCTTGATTTTGCCTTCTAACATATGAAGAGAAGACATGTCTTTGAGATTTGGTAAGTATTATTATTTATTTATTACTGTGATTGCCCGTGACATCACAGCGGGCCCTATCAGAATACCAGCACTGTGACATTTATTTTTTAAATGTCGAAGCATCATGTTGAGATAGGAGCCTTTTGGCCTCGTATAGGAATTTGTTTCATTTTTTTCCTTTTGTTACTTTTTTATACAATTTGTTTTATTTTTATTTCTAACTGTGTTAGTTTCGTTTATGATCCTGTACGAGTCGCAATAAATACTTTTTCTTTCTTTCTTTCTTATTACGTCGTCCACAGCTGAACAAATTTTAATTCAGTAATAGTAACATCAGGAAAGAACGAATGTATCCAGAGAATTGGGTTTCAAACTACATGAACCGGGGCGACGCGGTGATGACGGGACGAGTTAGACTCCTACCTAAAAGATTGGGCTCAAATTGCAGGGAAACATGGTAAGATGGCTTTACCCTGCACTGGGAAGACAGGCTCATAATAATATAATAACTTGTCACAATGCGACAAGTAAGCTCATCATCTGCCTATTGGGGTCGGCTTCCAGTCTAACAGGATTCAGCTGAATACCAGTATTTTACATGAAGAGACTTCTTATCTGAAATCCACAACCCAGCATGTTAATGGACATCGAAAGGATTGTAACTCAGACGGCAAAAAGGGAATTGTCATGTCAACATTTGATGCAGTTTGTTGTTAGCAGCTGACTGGATGACACTGCTGCGATTTACATTCTGCTGTCGGCACGTAACTTGACAAGGTTTTGGCGTAGTGGGTGTAAATTTACGCAAAAGTGAAAAAAGATAAACAGAAAGTGTGCGCTCTACACTTAGTGCAAGAAAAAAATTTACTATGAAATTTTGATTGTCAATATTCTATGGTAATTCATGAGGGGTCTTGGTATGTAAAAATGGTCACCCATCCACGGACCAACCGCGGCAAGCGTAGCTTTACCTGATCGATCGACTCGTGAGGCTGTTATTACTTAGTCACTAGCCCCTCAATATTCTATGGTAATTGCCATCATTTATGTGTTAGTAGAGGGGCAATTCTCGTAATTTTAAGAACGTTCACAGTCTGATCTCAGTCTCAATCTGTCAAAAAATACTTCTAATTTCCCCACATTTTGACAAGTTTTTGACATTTGTTTGTCGCCGAGGTGAGACTGCGACTAGATTTTGAACGTTTTAAATTACGACAATTGGCCTTCTGCCGATCGATTCTGTAAAAATCTCACCGTGAAAAGTTAGGTGAAGTGAGCTTAGAGTGAGCTGTCAATATTGTCAATTCCTAGCATTAGTTGGAATGACAGCTCACTCCACGCTCACTTCACCTAAGTTTTCACGGTGAGATGGTTACAGAATCGCACTGCTGGTCTGTTTAGAAAAAAGTTAAAGAAAGAAAAGGAAAAGGGCCTCTTAGCTAAGTTACTTGCCAGTGACAGTTCGACATATTATATATACCACATATAACGAAGTATATATGTATATGTTTCTGAGTGCATTGAAATACTAACATCCAACATATCGATAAATTATTTATGATCAGGTATTGGTAATATTGGTGTGTATTCTGCAATGTGTATGCGATTTTCAATGTAAGCATTGGATGTTTAAACATCATTACTATTCGGTTATTAAATACCGTTACATAAATATTATGGAACTTTTCAAAGGGTTGTGGATATTATTGAAATTGTTTACAGTAAGATTTACAAATATTTATTGCATTCAGTATTGGAATCAATGTTTCATTTTTTACCAAGTTTGTTTTTTACTATACTGCCCTGATAACAAAGAATGCAGTAATGGATATTTTTGAGATTTTCACTTTTTTCCAGAAATGGCATCCCAAGAGGTTCATGTACAGACGCCAGCAGGTCAAGCTACCCGAAACTGTCAAATTTTCCCAATCAACCTTGAACCTTAATGTTTTAGCGATAAAGTTGAAAATCTATTAAAGAAATTTGACAGATTGTAGTAGCTTGATGTGCTGGCGTCTGTACATGAAAAAAATATATTTTCATAAAAAAATTCACTCGAAGTATGTTGTTTATGTAATGATTTTCGTCGTACTTGCATAATGCAATACGGTTTTTGTGTTTACTCGTAACCGCCATTTTGCGATTACTGCATTCTTAGTTATGACGGCAGTATAGCACACATACACATATTTATCATCACGCTTATGGGGTCATAGGGTTAGGCAGAGGTTTACCTAGTACACCCACATATCACCAGTTATGTGTAAGTCCCACGTAATAGCGGGCGACAGTAAAGGCTAGATATTAAATCATGCTTGATTAAAGAAGACTATATCTGCCAAAGTTCCACTACGAATACCAAAAGTCTAGTATTTGTACAACAAATAGGTAGGCAACGAGTACACCATCCAGTTTGCACAAAAAGTTAACAACCGTCACAACAAACACAACGAAATGGATCGGTATACGATCCAAAAGTTTCATGTTACGGTTTTTATACATGTTGCGGTATCCCGTAAGTAATAGCGGGCTTAGGGGCGTAAGAATCCCTAAAAACCCTCCTCTGTGAGAGTTTTCGCATCAATTTAGCGTAACATAACACATGTACTTTTTAGCGAACGGTTTCGTTCATAATTTGGAGGGATCCACTGAGTACATAACATACTTTTTTAGGCCTGAGTCGAAAACTCATGTTTGAGTTCGTCTGACGCGGACGTCAGGATTTGCCCACATCAGCGCCTAGTGAAAGGGCTCAGCAATATCGCGCTCGTGTTAGTTGCTATTATTAAAATGGCTGGGACAGGCTGGGTGCGAAATGCGGAGGACAGCGTGTTGTGGCGCAGCCTGGGAGAGATCTGTGTCCACCAGTGGACTCCAATGGGTTGAGTTGATTAAGTTAAGTATGTAACGGAGAATTTTCTTCAAATCGTCAAGAAATATTTACACAGATTTTTATACAACATAAGAAAACGTACATTACATAGCAGTGTGAGGACATTAAAATAAAATAAAATTTCCCGGTCACAAACTGTCCGTCATATTAGTAACGGTGGAGTTTCTTGCTCATTTTTCTCCATAACCCCTTTTGGAAGGGGCTGCTAGAATCAATTCAATTTTTTGTAAATGTTGATGTTCAAAAATGCCTTTTTTTGTGCCTATTTAAAATAAATGCTTTGACTATGACTTTATTTTGTCATCAAAATAAAATGATAACTATGTCGTTTACAATAATAAAAACTTTTTTGAAAAAAAAAAACAACCGACTTCCAAAAACGATACCACAAAGTGAAAAATAACTTTAATTTCGGAAGTCGGTGTCGTTGGGTTCGCATTTTCATTGTTTTCCACCGACTTCCGAAATTAAAGTTTTTTTTTCACTTTGTAGTGTCGTTTTTGGAAGTCGGTTGTTTTTTTTTTCAAAAAAGTTTTTATTATTCACTTTTAAGTTGTAATTTTTACAAGTAATTTTGATTTAAAAACCAAACTATTGGACCGTTTTTGATGAAATTTTTATAGGACCATTTGGGAAGTATAACTTTTCCAACAAAAAAATAATTTTTCAAATCGGTTGGCAAGCGACGGAGTTATGCGCGAACAAACATAAAAAAAAAAAAATACAAACATCCGAATTGAGACCCTCCTCCTTTTTTAAAGGTCGGTTAAAAATAACTTCCATATCTAATTACTTAGAAATTATAATTATTGCTTGCTTAACGTCCACCCTGATCGTTTGGCACCGAGGCGAAGCAGCAGTAATTAAATTATAATGCCTTTTTAATACCTACTTGACAATAACGAGAAAACATCTTCAAGTGTTGTATATTAAAGTACAGACGCCAGCACATCAAGCTACCCGAAATTCCCAATCAACCTTGAACCCTAACACTTTATGATAAAAATCTATAAAAGAAATTTGACCAATTGTAGTAGCTTGATGTGCTGGAGTTTGTACAATATTAAAAATTACTTCTGAATTCCCCGAAGGGGTTGGCCCAGGCGTATAGTACCTTTATATGTATAATTGTATATACACCCTTATAACGCCAGTTCCTTTAAAACTTCATATTTATTACGGGTAGGGTGCTATTGCACCCAACCGGTAAAACCTACAGAATACGAGCTACAGAATTTATCATAATGAAAAACCTAATAACACTTTACCTGACATGGGGATCATATCGGACACCCTACGGTCAGCATTTACGCTTGAGGCAAATAGACGCTCTAATAAACAATCCACAGTGAAATTGTATGTAACTAATACTGCGCGTGCTAGCAGCGTGCTATGGAGCGAGCTATGCTCGGAGTCTCTTTGAAGGATAAAATCAGGAATAAAATTATTCGTAAAAGAACCGGAGTTACCGACATGGCTTGCAGAGTAAGCAAACTGATGTGAAAGTGGGGTGGCCATGTTTGTCGAAGGACCGATGGCCGGTGGAGCAGACGAGTCTTGGAGTGGAGATCGCGTATCGGCAAGCGTAGTGTGGGACGCCCCCCAGCTAGAAGGACGGACAACATAAAGAAGATTGCTGGGACGGACTGGATGCGGAAGGCGAAGGACAGGGTGTTGTGGCGCAGCCTGGGAGAGGCCTATGTCCAGCAGTGGACTGCGATAGACTGAGTTAATTGAATTAACGATTGACAGAATTAATCGATCGATATACATATATATTTTTGTGTTTGTAAGCTTATACTGTCTGACTTCTGGGCAAAGGTCTCCCGAAATCCTTCCAGGAACTCTTTTCCCGCGCCACCTCGAACCAGCCCTCGCGGTACGCGTCCCAGGTCATCTCGCCGTCTCTTTCTGGGCCGACCTCGGCGGCGCCGTCCATCTTCAGGCACCCATTGTTTGTAGACTTTTGAACGATACATACGACTTAATTATTCTTTTGTAATCCAACTTCGCACATCAAAATAGAACCTCGTAAGTACCTATCTACACAAAGTACACAAAGAGATACTTCATGTTTGACTCAACCGAATAAGAGAATATGTAGATTTATTAACTTCATTGACCTTATGACATGTAGTCCCGTCATGGATTGAATTATGTACTAACTAGATAATTAAATCATGCCCGGGTCTTTGTCCGCGAATCATATTTTCCGGGATAAATGAAAAATGATTTATTTTGTGTAAGTAGATTTGTACAAACACTTTTACACGACAATCATATTTTTTTTAAACTAGATGATTTCGGCGTTTCCTATCTGACTATTCTGAGAAGAAGGGCCGAAACAAACTCAGAGGTCACAGTCTCTTTAAAGTCCAGACATAATGCTGACGGCACGGTTGGCGTAGTGGTTAAGCGATTGACTGCTGCGCTGCGTGTCACGGGTTCGATTCCCGCACGGAACAAATATTTGTATGGCCTACAAGTAGTTGTTTCGGGTCTGGCTGTTTGTGTATGTGAGTTTAAATGTTTGTAAACGCACCGACGATACAGGAGAAATTCGTAGTGTGGGGCAACGTTTTTAAAAAAAAAAAAAATCTTGGTCAGATCATGTGAAGACCATGTAGATTGGTGTCTGAAATGGTCTTTTGAGGAATGAAATGACAAACAGACTGGACAGGTCCACACAGGTTGCGTGGACCTGTCCAGTCTGTTTGCTCAACGATTCGACGAAAAATACCAAAGACAGGACATTTGGGTAGGCCGCATAAACTACTCAAACTGCAAGACCATGATTAATGTCATTTACAAAGTAACAAAAAAAATTACAGCTAAATTTCATCGAAATCGGAGTTATAGTATGTCGTGAACATACCAAAATGAAAAAGGGAGGGACTTATTTTCACTTTATTCAATTATAATTTGAGTATAGTAGACTGGACGTCATTTGTAACAAAACCAGTATCAAACTTAAATCATTTATTTCAATTAAACCATTTCAGGCACTTTTGAATTGTCAAAATTAAATTGTCGGTCAGTTAGTCAGAAAGTTGAAGCTAGTTGCCCATTCCAAAACGTAGATCTCTGTGGGGAAGAACGGGCAAGAAACCCCACGGACACTCTTTTAAATCAAGATATTATTACAAAATCCTGGGTACATTATTCTTATTGCTTCTATATGTGAGAACAATGTAAAAAGAAAATAAACAATTTAAATGTATATAAGCTGGCCTCGTATTCCATTAAAACTTACTACTCTAGCTATTTAGCAGAATCAGCCTATAATGTTCCCACTGCTGGGACACAGGCCTTCTCTCGGTGAGAGAGAATGGGCCGTAATCCACCACGCGGGCCCAGTGCGGGTTGGTGGATAATCAGCCTGCAATTTGCTCTAGGTATTTACTCGAGCTAAGTTATAATCCTACTAATATTATAAACGTGAAAGAAAATAAACAATTTAAATGTATATAAGCTGGCCTCGTATTCCATTAAAACTTACTACTCTAGCTATTTAGCAGAATCAGCCTATAATGTTCCCACTGCTGGGACACAGGCCTTCTCTCGGTGAGAGAGAATGGGCCGTAATCCACCACGCGGGCCCAGTGCGGGTTGGTGGATAATCAGCCTGCAATTTGCTCTAGGTATTTACTCGAGCTAAGTTATAATCCTACTAATATTATAAACGTGAAAGTTTGTATGGATGGATGGATGGATGTTTGTTACTCTTTCACGCAAAAACTACTGAACGGATTTGAATGAAATTTGGTACACAGATAATTTAGGATATAATAGGATACTTTTTATCCTGATATTCTCACGGGATCGAAACTTATGCGGGTAAAACCGCAGGGCGCAGCTACTTTTTTTAACCGACTTCTAAAAAAGGAGGAGGTTCTCAATTCGGATGTTTGTATTTTTTTTTATGTTTGTTCGCGCATAACTCCGTCGCTTGCCAACCGATTTCAAAAATTCTTTTTTGTTGGAATGGGTATACTTCCCAAATGGTCCCATAGAAATTTCATCAAAAACGGTTCAGTAGTTTGGTTTTTAAACCAAAATTACTGGTAAAAATTACAACTTAAAAGTGAAAAATAAAAACTTTTTTGCAAAAAAAAAATCAACCGACTTCCAAAAACGACACTACAAAGAAAAAAATAACTTTAATTTGATAATGAATAATGAATTTTTTTTTCTTTCTTCTAGAAAGAAAAAAGAAATATTGGTTGATTGAGCTCGAGCTAGCCTACTAGCTCAAGGTTAAACTGTTACTACGGACGTATAGCGTACTGTATCTACAAAGAATTTTCTCAGACCGGAGAAAAAATTTGATGACCAAATAGATTTCTCAAGTTTACAATTGGACCGAAAGACTGAAACGTCTTCATTTCTGGTCGTAAACTCGAAGTAATGGCATAAATTGATGGCAAGTTCCTATGACTCTCTCACGACATAAAATTAAGTGATATTTAATGTTCTCTAACAAAAATCGAGGTCATAACCAGTCTGTCTCTCTTTATCGTACCTATATTTTTGTTTATTAAGGTTTACTAACAGCTTCTGTATACGATGTATTAGAAGTATAGGCCACAATTAGCCTTGGACTAAGACAGTCGCCAATTATAGGTTAACCAGCATATATTTGAATCTGTCCTGCTGAAGAGCAGTGGTAGCCCAGTGGTAACGGCCGTGACTTACGAGTTCTAGGGCGTAGGTTCGAACCCAGACAGGCGCTTGACTTTGTATAAATTATTTCATCGCCACTGCTCTCAAAACGGCCAGGAAAAACAACACAACCGGGATCAAAACAAGAATGAACAATGAATAGACATTTTCTGGGCACGCTCGTTCTATAGTAGACCTCCTCCATTGCTTACGGGTCAAGAGCAGGCCCATCCCACCATAAATAAAAATATATCTGAAAAAGAAACGGAGTAACTGACATAGCTTGCAGAGTTAGTACGCTGTAGTGGCAGACGAAAGACTGATGGTAGACAAGTCTTTGAGTGAAGACTGCAAAACAGCAAAATATGTCATGGGATGCTTGATGACCAGAACTATCTCCACAAATATATCCACAACTCTTCCGAAATAGTAGTAATAAGCACAATAGTCCCACAATAAGACTAACCGTGTTATTCTCACGGATATACCCTAGGCAAATATTCCCTTTCAAAGGCCAGAATATACCCTGAACGTATACGTTATGCTAAATAATAGGCCGTTTACTTTCACGCCGGAGTTCGGAGGCCGAATCGTAACAGCAACTGATATGAAACTGGAGCGCAAATTTTAGAAGACTTGTCTAGAGATATGACAGGAGATTCGTGTAACTTTGTGCTAGATTTAGCTGACTGATTTTCTTGTATGGAAACATGTTTTTGTACGTCTTCGGAATTGGTTTGATTTATGGTCTATTGGTAAACACTATCTTGGTCTTCGATAAAGATTTTCCGCAAAATAATAAGGCCGAAATCATGTTACACTAGCTTCTGCCCGGGACTTCGTCAACGTGAGATTTCTTGTTTTTCCATAAAATATATCCTATGACTCACTCGGCAATACTGTAATTTTCCATTGGTGAATGAATTTTCGGGATAGAATCAGTATTTTATTATGTAAAATAATAACTCAATATTATAAAAAAAAGTAAAATTTGTGAGTTTATGTCTTCGGAAATAGTAAATAAATAAAAGTCGAGATTTCTTTGTTTTTAGAGCAGTCACAAGAAAATTCAATTTAGCCCAATAAAAAGACAGTAGGTAGTTTGAAATGTGAAAGTGCATAACAAATTAGCTCACTTCCTCATTAATTGTATTAATTCGGAGCCATCCAAGCTTAGAGTCTCTGTTCCGATTCCCAGGATAATTTACACATGAGTGTTTAAAACGCTTTTAACAGATTCTGCAGCTAACCACAAATGGTTTTACTCTCAGTCGAACTGAAGTATTCTGCATACAACGCATTCCCCGAGTGGTAAAAACGAAAGAGGACGCCAAAGCAAAGCCTTCTACTTCCATTTTTTCAATTTTTATTTTTTTTTGGCCTGTCGAATTTGGGAATTTTGAAAACGAGCAAAATGTTGTACATTTTACTGCTGACAAGAGCTATGTTAATCACACCATGCAATAATAAACTGCTTAAGTCATACGTATCATAACGTATCGTATACTCTTTTATAACTCACTAGCTTCTGCCCGCGGCTTCGCCCGCGTGGATGTCGGAAATTATCCCACGGGAACGTGCTAACAGGATAAAATGTACCTACCTATGTGCTTCCCCAGAATGCCATCTATCTCGCGGGCCCTATGTGGCTAATTACAATAGAAAACCAATTGTGTCTCATTAGTGGTGATTAAGAGGGTACCTATATGATATCTTTACCTAAGTACCTACCTAATTAAAAAAAAAAAAAACTCAATAACAGAAAATTAAATACCTACCTACCTAAATAAACCTATTTCTGATGATAACTAATCTAAACTCAATAAATAAGCAAAATCCCTAAAAACTAATATCTATACGAATGACTAATCCTACCTAACAGTATTATAAAATAACCTACGGTCACTACGTACACTATCAAATATACTACCTATACTTTAAAATTAAAATCTATACCTACGACTTATATAAAAATAAACCTAAATAACTCTAAAAACTAAAAGGAATAAAAATGAACTCCATTGCGGGTGACTTAACTTACGACAAACTTATTATTTGCGGTTGGTGCAGTAATCGGGTCTAGGGATCGAACCGCAAAATTAAGTTTGTTTTTTATTGTATATACTTTTCCGGGATAAAAAGTACCCAGTGTGGTGCCCAGGATATTAAAGAATAATTATACCAAGTTTCAACGTAATCGAACCGGTAGTTTTTGCGTGATGCCTGAACAAACAGACAGACAGACAGACAGACCGACAGACAGACAGACAAAAATTGTTTGAATCACATTTTTGGGTTCGGTGTCGGTCTAGTAACACCCCCTGCCATTTATTTTTTTGATATTTACAATGTACAGAATTTACACTTCTACAGATTTATTATAAGTATAGAATAGAATAGATGTGGCACATAAGTCACGCTTTTCTGTGTAAAAATGGCACTACTTATGTCACAGATAAGCGTGACTGAAGTGTGTGTGTGAAGTGTTATAATAACTTCTTAATCTTCAAGACCCAGAAAGAGGCGTCTGAATTAATTTTCTATTCTAAAGAAAATCTTCGCTTAAGTTATAAACACTAATTAATAGAACCATCTTCCCATCCTTCAATCCACACACCCTTGAAGGAATGAGTATCTAATTTCCTGCTCTCCAATCCAGTCTATAATAGGAAAAGGGGGGGAAAATCAAAAGCTTGAAAGCCGGGCTTGCCAAGCCACTTAAAGCACCGCAGTGTGTGTACTGTTGTTCACATCAAGTGTTTGTGTGGGTACTCTAGTGTCCGTTATAGCGAACATCTCTCTAGATTTCATAGCAGCCTGTAACCTGAAATTAGTGTTGGGTTTCTGTTTCAATTTGTACCGTTGTGTAACCTGAGTTTATGAATAGGTTCAGTAGGTATTACTATTAGGCGAGCTTGAGAACAAGGGTGCCCTATAAATATTTTTATTTACTTTTGTATAGAGTCAAGTGCTTCTAACTTTACAGACAGCTGTAGTGCTGGGTAGTTTGTTGCGCCACTTCTTCTTCCCTGCTGAAGCTCTAGGATGTGGTGAAGGACGGGTGTTTTTGGAGAAAGTGCTGCGGTTCTAGTCTATAAAAAGATCACCGTGACAACTTAGGTGAAGTGAGCTGACATTAGGGATTGACACTATTGACAGCTCACTTCACCTAAGTTTTTATGGTGAGATTTTTACAGGATTCTCAACCCGATTTGAAGAA
Source organism: Apamea anceps (assembly GCA_951799955.1). Lineage (NCBI taxonomy): Eukaryota > Metazoa > Arthropoda > Insecta > Lepidoptera > Noctuidae > Apamea > Apamea anceps. Next base: position 4,789,590 of record OX637512.1, read on the forward strand.
ATGACTTTTAATTTTGTTTATTTGTATGGCTAGGTTCGGAGGAAATGACTGGGGTTTGGAGAACAAACCCATGTAAGGAGCCTATTGGATGCCGATTTGAGTTTTACGAAAGATATCTTAGAGACCTAATAAAAATAACATTGGAAGAATTTGAACAATATATTTGGTTCTTAATCATGCCAGTAATTCCAAAATACAACTGTTTCAAGTCTTTGCAATTAAAACTCCCGCAAAACACTGAAACCAACGGTCTATATTGGATTACGATGGAATGAGCCCCTGTGTCCACTGGGACACACATTGTGGCCAACAAACTTTTTGACACGTGTATCCAACTTCTATTTATTTATTTCTGTGTCCATGGATCTCGTCCCGTGGTAACGGACACGACATCCAAAAACTTTATGTGGGTAAAGTAAAAGGTCAACATGGATTATGGGATTATAATCTTTGGTTTGCCTTAATTGATAGCACGAAAGTAACTCAATATGACAATGGTGTTTTTCAAGAAACATTTTGAATGTTGTCAACAACCAAAATGGTTCTTCGACATATTTTTTTTTTTTTTTCGTTTAATTCAGACTATTTAAATGTCCATATTTTGTTAGAATTACATTATCTTAAAACTATGTTAGTACATAAAACTCGACACAAATGTTTGAAAATAAATTAAAATTATATTTAAATAAATAATTAAAAATAAATAAATTAGATGAAATTGAAATATATAATTTAAAATAGACTAAAATGCTAATAAAATTACTACTAAAATATAAATTACGAAAATTATTAAAATGGTTCCGGTTCAGTTGAAAATGAAAACCAGCGTCAGGCACTAGTTTTCTGGCATTTTTGCTGAACTGGGCCTTTTTGGTGCAGCCGTGAGGCACATTTTCCTGCTATTCTCTTAAATGGGACTTAATACTTTCTATTTGATTTTTATTTGTTGCTATCTGATGTATGTATGTATCTGGTGTATGGTGTGTCTTTTAGTCTGTGCTAAATAAATGTATTTTCTTTCTTTTTTAGGGTTCCGTACCCAAAGGGTACTAAAACGGGACTAAAACTTCGCTGTCTGTCCAACCGTCTGTCTGTCACCAGGCTGTATCTCAAGAACCGCGATAGCTAGACAGTTGAAATTTTCACAAATTATGTATTTCTGTTGCCGCTATAACAACAAATACTAAAAACAAAATAAAATAAATATTTAAGGGGGGGCTCCCATACAACAGACGTGATTTTTATAGATAATGGTACGGAACCCTTCGTGCGCGAGTCCGACTCGCACTTGGCCGGTTTTTTTATTAAAGAAGAGATGGTTATTAAGGGGTATCCGCTAAGGTAGCCCGTGAAATTCAAATTTACTTACGAGTTTGCAATTTGCAGGTCAGTGTTAGGTTGTATGTTGATTAAAATATGGTTCGCGACCGTAACAAATACAGGGTTATTTGTAAAACACCAGCAACCGCTTAAGAGGTCATTGTACTCATCATTATGAACAACTTTTACTATGGGACCAAAACTGAAATCGTAAAAAAAAATCAGCTGTTCCCTACATTTGTGTTCGCATAACTCGTCAAGATATTGGGAGCAGCTGATTTTTTTTTCGCTATCGCAGGTTTGGTCCTTTAATTATACCAAGTTTCATCGTAATCGAACCGGTAGTTTTTGCGTGATGCCTGAACAAACAGACAGACAGACAGACAGACAAAAATTTTTTTATTCACATTTTTGGGTTCGGTGTCGGTCTAGTAACACCCCCTGCCATTTATTTTTTTGATATTTTCAATGTACAGAATTTTCACTTCTACAGATTTATTATAAGTATAGAATAGATTTTTATGATTATCTGCAATTTAATCAAATTATATATAATTCTTCTGTACGTGTGTTAGTCATCTGGCTCCTCCTAAACCGATTTGGATGAAATTTTGTGTGTATATTTCAATGGGTTCTTGGGTGGTTTGAAAACACAATTGGGCCCGGTAGGTGGCGCTGCTTTGCCGGGCAAGACGACGTCTGCCGGGTCTGCTAGTAATTCTATAAATAAATATTTGTTATGGTCGCGAAATTGCCGCAAATCATATTTAGATCAACAAACAACCCGATAATGACCTACAAATTGAAAACGACGATTTGTCTTACAAATAGAATTTCGCGAGCTACCCTGACGCAAGTTCGATTCAGTTCATCTCTAACATCATCCATATAATATTATCGAATCGACTAAATATTCATAAAGCAGCACTCGCAGACCGTTTCAGACGGATAAAGCAGATTTTCTTTTATGAAATTTTTAAACCGGGATTGAAATTCTCCGGATAACCGGATAAATACCGATAGCCCGGGCCCGATCACATCGGGTCCTCATACCGACATTGGCAAACGATGTACGATAGTATCCTTCGCCTTTCGGTTTAAAAGGGTGTATAGCGATGTACGATGCTATACACCATTTTATTAACGGTACTGCGATTTTTTTTTAAATTTTTACTGAATATTATGTGTATACCTAGCATGTGAGGAATTTGTGGCTAAGTAATAACAGGCGCACGGATCGATCGATCAGGTTAAGCTACGCTTGCCGCGGTTAGACCGTGGATGGGTGGCCATCTTTACTTACCAAGACTCCTCCATGCCTCGGAAAGCACGTTAAGCCGTTGGTCCCGGCTGTCATTTGGGAATCTTTGAGAGTGGTTCCGGGTCGTCAGAAGCCCGAAAGTGTGACAACCAGTTTTAAAAAGGGGTATCGTATTACTCAGTAATTGGGTTGTGGAGGACAGTCGCTCCATGTAAAATACTGGTATTCAGCTGCATCCGGTTAGACTGGAAGCCAACCCCAACATAGTTGGAAAAAGCTAGGCAGATGATGATGAGGTGATTAACTTACAACACCACAGGTTATAAAATATCTGTGTGCCAAATATCATCCAAATCCGTATAGCCGTGATGGAGTAACAAACATCCAAACTTACATACTTTAACATTTATATTGTTACTAGCAGCGCCCCGCGGTTTCACCTGCATAGATTTCGATCCCGTGGGTGAGAAGATCTGTGTGCCAAATTTCATCCAAATCCATTTAGAAGTTTTTGCGTGAAAGAGTAACAAACATCCATCCATCCATCCTCGCAAACTTTTGCGTTTATAATATTAGTAGGATGAGTAGGATGCGATAGTAAAATCCTAACGTTCTATTAAAGATGGTTTATATCCCTTCCTAATAAACTTCAAAAGCCTGCGGTATAAGTCTAACTCATACGTGTAATAAACCACTTTACTAATATCTTCTACGGCTTCAGAACGCATTTCGGTAACAACTTCATCACAGCTTCCAAACTTACTAACTTTAGCGTGTTCAGTTGGTGACAAATGTTTGACCCAATATTTTCTGAACATTGGAAGAGAGTTGGCTTATATCGCGCTATATTTGCAGTGTGGGTCCAACTTTTAATGTCATTTGATTTAAGGCTGATTTTTAATTGTCATATAAAAATTATCTGGAGAATAATTATGTCAGTTTGACATATTTTCTATACAAAAACTGTCACCGCAATATTTATTCCCTAGAGAAAAGTTATCTGACTATTGAAAAATTAGCTGTTACCTAGTTGTAAAAGTAGTCAGTCAAAAACTTGACGATAATATTAAAGCTATCACGATCCTAATACGATGACGATTTCTGGTAGACGCTATCCTGCACCGTCATATTTATACACATAACAAAATGCAAAATTAACGATGACTTTTAGATCTGCTCTCAAAACGGTGAAGGAAGATATCGTAAGGAAACCGGCATGTTCTTGTACCAAAAATTCGAAGACATTTGACATCTACCAATACACACTGGGCCCACGTAGTAGATTATAGCCCACTCCCTCTCGAAGAGAGAAAGCCTGTGTCCCAGTAGTGGGAAAAATGTAGGCTGATTATGCTATATGCTATTTTTTGAACTTTTAAAGTTCATACTATTATGAAATAAGTCTTAGAACACTATGTTCGTAACAACATAAAATTACAATCACTACAGTAGGAGAAAATCACTTTTAAAACTTTCTTAGTGTATATATATATATAAAATATAATAATAATAATAATGATTCAGAAAGCGGTACTTCTGGACACGCCTCGCATTGTCAGGAAGTTCCTCTCTCTGGAGCCCTGACCGCCGGTAGCTTCGAACCTGTTCCCGATACCGGTGGGCTACTATTTTTTATATTTTTAAATGTTTTTTTATCATTTTGTTTATAAAAATATTTAAAAATGTAATTTGTAAGTATTTAAATGAAATAAAGGAGATAATAATAGTATAATAATGGCCCGTAAATGTAGCTAAAACCAGCCTTAGAGCTGAGAAAAAGAACACTCCCGATAATAAATAATAATAATATAATAGCAATACAAATACCTAAATACTTTAAATGCAAGTGTATTGATTTTGACGGTTTCGAGCATAAAGTACAAAAGGATTCTGTCTTCTGAAACGCTCTACCAACATCTGTCGCCAAGTAAACACCTAGCTCTGCCTGCAGCTTGAATGTTATTATGCAAAACAGTGCCAATCCTAGCTGGAAACCACAAGAGGCAAGCATCCTTCGTCTCAAGTGTTTGCTAACTCATCTACAAACAACTAGGTCTCTTCGTTGGAGTTTACGAAAATAAACTACCTATATAAAATATTGTACCAACAATGCTGATTTTGGAAGAGACTAAACTTCATGATTTGATTAGCAAGAATATTAAGTAGTGTTATTCTCTAAACGAGAGAACAGTGGTGACTCAGTGGTAACGGCCGCAACTTACGAGTTACTAGGTCCTGAGTTCGAAACCAGCTAAGCAAGCGCTTTATATTATGTAAATCATTTCATCACCACTGCTCTCAAAAACTTTGAAGGAAAACATCGTGAGGAAACCGACATATCCTAGAATCAATAATTCGAAGACATGTGACATCTACCAACCCGCACTGGGCCCGCGTGATAGATTACTGCCGACCCCCACTCGAAGAAACGAGGCCTGAGTCCCAGCAGTGGGAACATTATAGGCTGATTATGCTATTCTCTAAACATCACTTCAAAACTCAAAAGGAATAGAGGTGTGAATCCGAAGTGAGATCGTTTTCGAATTGAGTGCGGTCCCTCGAGTGGGGTTCGAAGTGAATGTTTCCGTGTTGTCGTTCTACTGTTCATCGAATGGATTTACATTTATGTATGCTGTGGTTTTGTTATCAGGGCTTAAAAGGACAATGTCCAAATTGGCCCTGTGCAATAAAGAGTATCAGATTAAACGATAATTAATCGCCTATTTTATTATTTAACTTGCAAATACTTCTGTATCACGGACTAGCTGTATTCCAAAATGTACTTTTAATAGAATTTAACGTGACTAATAACATAAGATCGCCATCTTCGCCTAATGTCATGTCGTGTCAGAAGTGAAATAGGGATGTCCAATCAATTATAATCGATTGATTGAATTATTATTCGATCGATTATGTTTTCTTTTCTAAAGTGTATTTTTAAAAACCTAATAAGAATACTTTATGTATGCAGTCATACTCCAATTTAAATAGGTAGTAAGAATAATATTATACAGTAATCAAAACTTTTTATTTTGATTATCTAATTCATTTTTACGACAATTAATACAAAAATAACATTTCTCTTTCGGCGTAAAATAAACCATTGTCATACATAGGTACTTGTAATGTTTATATGACAAAGGTGATATAACAGACAGTTTGAAATAATTTAAGAACACAGTAAATCTTAATCGAAAAAATCGATTATTGGTGTGGTGTCGTACTACATCCCTAGTTTTGCTGTGAACGTCACGTCGCGTCGTTAGTTTAAATGCATTTTAATTTTGCACTTGCATCCACTTTTTAGAAAAACAACTGCATAGGTACCTAATTATCTAGGTAGGTATTATGATACTACCTACTTTTCAGTTTCTTAAAAATCACTCAGAGCTATGAAAAATCGTAGGTACCTACATTTAATATTCGTTGTTATGGTTAGATTATAACCTCAAAATCTGATACTTTTTTTGAAATATACCTTTTTTGCAGCTAGTCCGCTACAAATACAAGATCTTTTAAGAATCTACTAATGATAGAGAATACAATACATAATTATCCGATGCTCTTGGCTCCAGGGCCAACAATGTATGGACGCAGAGCAATGTCCTTTAATTAGTGGTCAGATGCCAACCCACTAATTAAAATTAAATTTATTATGACCGCGTGCATCGTCAATTAAGTTTGCATGGTTAGCATTATTCATAACTTGCTTCTGCCCGTAACTTCGTCTGCGTCGCATCGCCTTGCATCGCCTGCCTGCGCTATTACTTGGTTTTCGCTTAGCGTCCTTTCTGACTTTATTTCTTCTTGTTCAGCTCCTAGCGTGACGTTAAATAGCTTATAGCCTTCCTCAAGAATTAATTAGGCGATCAAATGCAAAAATAATTTTTCAAACCCGTCTGGTACTTTCAGATATTAGCGCAAACAAACACATCAGTAGTATAGATACGATCATTTATCCATTTCCCGTACAAGGTAATTTAGCTGACTTTATGTATAGACTACAAAAACGTCTGTTAAGTATTCTATAGGCCTATTTCTTTATACAAAGGGCCAATCAAAGTCGTTAGTACTTCATTATTGAAAGGCAAAGTGGATCTTTGTGCGAGGAACTTTGACATTACCCATTTAAGAATGTTGAATTTAGACAGAGGTCAAAGTGTGATATTAATGTTTTAAGAAGCGGAGTATGTATAGAATTTATCAGTTCTTTCTTTCTAAGTATCGTAAAAGCTTTATCTTTGACAGTTTTGTTTTACTCAGTGCTGAACATAGGCCTGCTCCCTTTCCTGTCTTACCTCCCTAATAATAATAATAATAATCTTTATTCATGAATATGAGACAACCATACAGAGCAACTTAAAAATAAACCCAGGATATACAATAATCGTTTAAAATTATTTTGACAGTAAATTTAGACAGTTGGAGAACTTGAAGTGGCAGATTGTAACAATGGTTTGGTTGTCTTTGGACTGATTCGCCCTATCCCCTCGTACTAGTATAGAACTCTATCACGAGCGGATAGTCTTCCTCAACCTTAGATTAACAGATTCCCACAAGGTTCCAGTCACAAGTCATCTAGTTACATTGATATAAATATTATATAATAAAAAATAATATAAATAATAATAAATCATAAAACAAATCAAAGTACCAACTACTAAGCTACGAGTACTTTGTTCTAATCGCATTTTATTTTTGCGTGCGTGTTTTAACAGGTCGTTTGCCTATCTGTATTGCTATTCACAACCACTCGATACGCTTCTGTACCGTATCGAACATCAATCAATGTTATCGTAGGAGTCCTCTGAACGCTGTTCATAAGTGCAAAACCCAAAAAATTGTCAGTTTAAATCAAACAGACGACCATTACTCTTCCAACAGCTGTTTGCTGTCAGGGGCAAGGCAAATCAGGTTATCGAAATATGTCATTTTCGATACGATAGCATGTCGGATGGTTGTGAATTACTATGCAGGACCATGTCTTTGAAAACATACGGCAGTCACTTCTTGTTTCCTAGTAATCGTCACATGCTTTACAATCTCTCTATTTAGGGGACCATGTTTGATAACATGATAAGAGGTATCTAGATAGATTGGTTACTTACTTCTAACGCTCTCGACAGTGATGCCCATATCATGAGCAGCAGCGTCACCACCACAAGCGCATACCCGAACTTAATAAACGCCATCAAACTCTGAAACAATAGGAAACATTATTACAATGATAACAAAATAATTGCTTGATAGTTAAAACATATACAGAATAATATCTTGATTTTCGTAACCATTGGTGTGATGAACGATTAATTGAAGATTTAAAAACAAATGAAATACGAACTTTAGAGTGCGATGTAATTACTAGCGTAATGTTTTTTAAGAAGATGAAAAGCTATTATCAGTTGTATGTATACGTTTGAGAATAACTAGCGTATAATGAGGTGGTTACGTAAATACTTATTTAGCGTAGACTACCAAATAATGACACATTTATTTATGTTAATAAATAGGTAATTAGAGCTTAAGTTCAGTAAGCAAACAGTACCAATACAATACCTACTAGTATTGGAACAGATCAATTCAACAGTAGAAAATCGACGCGCAAACTGTAACCATGAATTCAGCACATGATTCTAGACTAGCGTAGAAATTTTTCGTTTAGCTGTTTTGTAGAAAAGTGCCTACCGGTAACCTACGCGGTCAAAATGTAACAGCAATTTTTTGAAGTGAAAACTTCTTTAGCGGCGTTGTGCACTTTTTTGGGATGGGTAAAAAATGTTAAACTCGCGTCAGGGCACGTGGCCTGATCGAAAATTCGTAAGACGAAGCTCGCGTCAGGACACGTGACCTGATCGAAAATTCGTAAGACGGAGGGAGAGTTTTTTGTGATGGGTAAAAAATGTTAAACTCGCGTCAGGGCACGTAGCCAGATCTGCCGGCACTACCGGATTGCAACCCGTTTTTTTTTTTTAATAACCGACGTAATGTTTATACGCAGTGGGTTAAGAATCATCTACTGAATCCATGGAAGGTTGCGCGTAGATGTTCTGCCAACCTATATATGTCTCAATAAATTATTTCCTATTAAAAATTTACTTTTAGCAAATCTTACAAAGACAACATTTTCATTACAGTCACGTCTTCAGAATACACATGTGTACTGAAACCCGTAGCAGACTACACATGGTACTTACTTACTTAAAATTCTCTCAGAATTGACGTGGGTAATTCCCGGGAGGCGTAATGTATGGGAATTAGATATAATGTTGATGATGGATATACTTGTAGATTGTTATGCTTGTGTTTCGGCTGTTAGAATAACGTATGTTTCAAGCTTAATTTAATTCGCTTTTATTGAAATAGATAGGCAGTATTGTTTTTATTCGTCAAGAAAAAAAATGTTCTAAAAAAAAGTGATGTAGGTACTTATACATGTGCACATGTATATTTTTAAAATAATCCTACTAATATTATAAACGTGACAGTTTGTATGGATGGACGGATGGATGTTTGTTACTCTTTCACGCAAAAACTGCTTAATGGATTTGGATGAAATTTGGCATACAGATGGTTTATAACCAGGATTAAAATATAGGATACTTCTTATCCCGATATTCCCATAGGATTGAAGCTAATGCGCGTGAAACCGCGGGGCGCAGCTAGTGTTATAATAAATGTATAAAAATGTTCATTTCATCCACTCATGTAACATTTTCAAGTTTGGTCACCTTTTAAGCAAAGATTTGCTTGTATTAGGTAGATTTCTCCTCCAGTTTACATTAACTATACTTACATAGAATACATTTGTGTCAGAATTAACTTAAAACAGAACATGACAAGTGTTTTTCAATTCATATCCTTGAATGGTTTTTCCAATGACGATTGTTTCTGTCACATCGGAACTCCAAATAAAGAAAAGTATTAAGGAAAGATTTTTCAGATTCAAAGGGTTGACAATGAAAGATTTTTCAGATTCAAAGGGTTGTCAATATAATGTTGAAGATACAAAGATAGAGGCCGTGGTGGCCCAGCCGTAACGGCTGCGACTTATGAGTTGTAGGTCATAGGTTCAAACCCTGACAGGCACTTTACATTATGTAAATTATTTCATCACCACTACCCTCAAAACGGTGAAGGAAAAAATCGTGAGGAAATCGGCATGTCTTAGAACCAAAAACTCGAACACATGTGACGTGTATGTAAGGAGGCCTGTGTCCCAGCTGTGGGAACATTATAGGCTGATTATGCATTATGCAAAGATACAAGATATATACAAAACGCATTAAAGTATTCGTAGAAAACAACATCAATAGCACAACAGTTAAAAACAATCGTCACATTATAGATAATGAAACAATTAAACGAACCCACAATACGAACATACGGGTCTGCTGAACTGTTAAAGCGAGAGAATTTAATGGAAATGCAGTCATATAAAAACCGCCAGTAAGCCCGTCATTGTGTTTAAAAACATTGATAGCATTAATTTTATATTAAATAATGAATGGAGCAATTTATAGTGATGTCATTATTCTCCTTTCTTTATCCCAATTCATTTGGAATCGGCTTAGCACGTCTTCTTCATCAAATAGCGTCTGCAATTCACGAGCGAATGACGTCACTACAACGGTATTTATAAAAGTAAGCTGGTGTATTTTTTTTATTGAGCATTTTTTGACATCATAAAGACAAACCCTCATTATTTGTATGTCTGCCGCCACTGCGGCCGTAATCTGGCGGCCACCGCTCTTCTATAAAACCGTAGCTTAAGTCATCATCTAACGAGGTGATGACTCTTCCCCTTTTATTGCCATGTCTTCTTTAACACTGTCCATCCTTCTTTCTTTGGTCTTCATCCTCTTATAGCCATAATATATACATCCTCTTACATAAAAACAAAAAAAAAAACAGTTGATCCATAGACAACTCGACATAATGTATGGATCAACTGATTCTTTTCTCACGATTTCAGGGTTGGTCCCGTAGTAAAAGTTGTTCATAATGATGAGGAAAATGACCCCTTTAAGGAATTAAAGCGATCAAAATTTAACAGTGTATAATAATCAGCCTATAATGTTCCCACTGCTGGGACACAGGCCTCCTCTCGGTGAGAGGGAGTGGGCCGTTATTTACCACGCGGGCCCAGTGCGGATATATACATACTATTTACTACATTCATAATTAAAACTTTTCTCACGACATTTTCCTCAATTTGTCGTGATGTTGAAGAGTTTATCTCAGCTGTGACTGAATAAGACTTTTTAACTTTGTTTCTGAGTGACGTAAGCAAGACAATGGCGCGTAAGACACGTGTTAGGCGAACGTGACTTAGATACGGTAAGGTTTTGCAGTTGTGATAGGCAGATGTTACCGTCTAACATTTACCAGGTGGGATACAATAACTCAATTAGCTTCTCTCTTGCTAAAAGTGCTGCCCAAAGGTAGACACCGTGAAACGCGTATTAGTCGCGTAATTCTCAAAATTTCTGTGCGCAGACTATCATATTACTTTATCTAATGATGATAATAAAAGGAAGGGAGGGGCTTGTGACCACGTAATAACAGCCGCACGGATCAATCGATCAGGTTAAGCTACGCTTGCCGCGGTTGGTCCGTGGATGGGTGATCTTTACTTGCCAAGACTCCTCCGTGCCTCGGAAAGCACGTTAAGCCGTTGGTTCCGGCTGTCATTTGAGAGTCGTTACGGGTCGTCAGACGTCCGAAAGTCTGACAACCAGTCTTACCAAGGAGTACCGTATTACCCAGTAACTGGGTTGTGGAGGTCAGATAGGCAGTCGCTCCATGTAAAATACTGGTATTCAGCTTCACCCGGTTTCACTGGAAGCTGACCCCAATATAGTTTGGAAAATACTACGCAGATGATGATCATGACAATAATACCTAACTGTAAAATTACTGTCATTTTGAACCTTATTTGTGGCCGCGATGCGCTATTGTCAATAATTATATTGCCAAATAGAAAGAAGAAAGAAAAGAAAGAAAAAAAAAGTTTATTTGGACACAGTTCGTGAAACACAAAATACAAAATTAATAAAATAAATAATGTTTCAGACAACAATAGTGTGTGCCTCACGGCTGCGCCAAAAAGGTTCATTTCAGCATTAATGCCAGACAGATGCTGTCTGACGCTGGTTTTCTAATGAACCTTTAGGGAAAAGTGACGGGGAGTACACACAGTTTCAACATACCTAATACATACTTATAAATAAATAAATAAACTAGTAATCACGTACATATCATTACAAATACAAATAAGAAAAAATAATAAGTGGGCCTAGATAAAGTGACATTCTATCGGCGATAACGACGATGGAAAAGTCACAAATGCGTTATTCCTTACAGCAGCTTGAATTATCCGCAATATGTATGTGTTTTTCAAGACGATTGACGAATTGACGAAAACTAGCAAGAAACTATCGAGTTAACGCAATTTATTGTCTGATCGATAAAACTGATAAATCAGTGAAACTGACTAATTAACGAAACTGGCGAATTGAGTAAACTGACGTCTGAGGGAAACTGACCAGTGATACGCGGACTCGTTGGATTGACATAAGCTTTCGAAACGCTTATTAATGTCAATTCTGTTGAAAGTCGTTGTAGAAAACGCTTTGGAAGCGGCTGCCACTTGTCTAGGCCCTAAGGAACCAAAGAAAAGAGACTGACTGATGTATTACTTATGAGAAAGATATGATAAAGGACTTCGATATGTGGAGAACCAATTCATTTTATATTGAAATAGATCAATTAAGTAAACCAACGTAAACAAAATTTAATCAAGAAATTAAACATTAAAATTTTATAGCTACAATACTTCTTAAAATTCGACACCCCTCCCTACACCCCAAGGGGGAAATGGTTTGATAAAGCTTAAGTTTAACAATCAGAACAGCACTTAAAAAGATAAATTAAACCCCTCGAGTATCTACATAATATATTCAGATCTCCGTTAATAGCAGTGAGTGTGGAGCCAAGCTTGAATGAGACGCAGCTGGTATCGATCCACCAGATTTTATGAATAGCAAGGTTATACTTGAGATAAGTCGCCATGTTAAACGGTTTCGAGATATTGCTTACGTCTGCATGGACTATTTATTAGTCTCCTTGTGGGGACAGTAACAATAGTATGGTAATTTATATTTATTGTTAGTTTATGAATAAATAAGTAATATAATTATACTTGAACTAAAGGGGAATATATTATTTGGGCATGGGCTGATCATGTTTGTCGAAGGACTGATGGGCGTTGGAGCAGACGAGTCCTGGAGTGGAGACCGCGGATCGGCAAGCGTAGCGTGGGACGCCCCGATGGGCAGACGACCTCAAAAAGGTGGCTGGGACAGACTGCATGCTGACGCCGGAGGACAGGGTGTTGTGACGCAGCTTGGGCTAGGCATATGTCCAGCTGTGGACTGCGATAGGCTGAGTTGATTGATTGATTAATATTATTTGCTTTCTGCTCCTTTTCCAGCCCTACTTCTAATCAAATCATATTCTGCAAATCTAACAACAATAGAAAACGGCCGTACCTACTGAATACTTTCCTGATCATATAGGATTCAGATGAGCGAGCTTGATAAATCAAATTAGAATTTGAGCCATATGATCATCACTTATAATTATGAACTTGGTTGTACTTTTACAGTTCATAATTGCTCATAGGTGCTGTCAAACACCAAAGTACATTAGCCTAGCCTATACACACAGGGAACATTCATGTAGCTAAACATCACGCAAACCACAAGAGATATCCCTGTACATCATACGCTATAACTATAAACCACAGGCATTTGGGACCAAACCGATAATGCATCCAATACGCCCATTTCTCACCATCCCCTATAGACAGACGAATAATATTTTAATACTTCCCCGGACCGTTTATTGATCTTATTTCGGGGAACGAGTAACTCTCAGCATATTTTTCATTCTTATTATAACTGAAAAGAACCTCTTTGTTACCATAAAAGGTTTTTACACGACCAAGATAATCTGGGATTTAAAGATTTCTGGGAAGGTTTCAAAGTGAATGAAGATAATGGAGATGTAAATAATGCTGTCTGTAGCAAAAATGAAAGAACTTAGTTGGTTTTGAAATTGGACGACTTTTTTTAAATTCATGAATAATGCAGGATTAGGAATACTAAATCATGGAATGATTTAGGTTGGTAACTTATAAAATCTTAACAACACTGCATCTGAATCCGAGAAATGATGGTCCGAACTTCCGAAGTAGCCGTTGTATGAGGGGTTGCGCACTACATCCGAACTCAGTCCGTCCGATTTTAGAACCGGGCGCAACATGCCGAAAGTCGTACAAAAATCAGAAATAACAATTTTGCCATCATATTCCAAAACTCCCCTTACGCCAACACACATTGGGGTGCATATATCCGGGGTACATATGCCCCCGGGTACCTAACATTGCACCCCGAGTGCCAATGAAATAGTCGGTACATAGAAAATATTTCAATACGATGGTATCTGCATTTTTCGTTTACGAGACCGCGCTAGTTTTGCGAAAAAAAAGCCACTAGAGCTGCAACCGTTTGGGAGTGGTTATGACAGATATTCAGGCCGAACTAAAAATAAAATCAAACGAAAGGATCAATATGATTTCGATGAAATGGAAACGCATTAGACTATATAAAGTAATATAAGGTATTAGACTCTTACAAGGAATTTCTGAAACTTGAAAGCCTACTTTAATACTACCACCTATCTTTGGTACAGTAATTTTATCTATCTCACGAAGCGACGCGCGCTGTACTTGTGGTTACTAAGTGTATAAACACGTTGCGAATGTGTGTGTAAGCGTAAGAGCTCTCGATCCCGTCCGAAACACGGGCGAAGTCGCACACATTCTCAGAGTGTTTGCATACTCAAGTAAAGCGCGCGTCGCTTCGTGAGATTAAACTACTTTAATTGTGTTTTATTGAATTTACATGTCAGTTGCAATAGTATTTGGAATTGTACCAACAAAGTACAATTGAACATTCTCCAAAAGTTTAACTTTTTAGCGTTTATAAATGCGTAAACTAAACTTCAACTAAATTGGCATCAGATTCAAGCATTTTGTTCCATATATTAATGAAGCATACTACAGTTATGTACACGTATATCCTAAAGCCACTTCATCAATATGTAGCTGCATATTCGATATCCTGTATGAATAATTTCCTGCACATTTCCCAAAATAAGCTACTTTCATTTGAAATTCCACGTGTATGCCTTATTTCCGTCAACAGGCGACCAATTGTACGCGCGGCAAGAAATTTTGTTATGCACACAGTACGAGAAATAACAATTTCCAACCGTTTTCCTCCGACGTACGGTTGAGAATCGCATGTGAATTTATCATTTTCCAATGCGGGCAACACGATTCAATATAGTTATTTGTTGTGGAAATCGAGGCATGCGCTGCGGTCGCCATATTTTCCATTTCCCGGTGGAGTGGTGGAAAACATTACTCGTGTGTTAAAAATTACCACTGATTCCAGCCGAGTCCAGTTACCATGGACAAAATATGGGTCACCGTTCAGGCCACTGGGAAATACTTTGTAGAATTTTAATGCTACTGCTTGAGTTATAGGTACTAATGCTCTGGTAGTCGGTTAAAGTGAGGTAGTTTAAAAGTCGTAACTTAAGTCGTTTATCTTAACTGCGCTTTTGAAATAGGTGTGGGCCATGGCTTTATCCATGAGAAAATTTGCAGGTATTTAAACTAATAAAACATTTATTATTATTTATTCCCAGTGGTAACGGCCGCGACTTACGAGTTGTAGGGCGTAGGTTCAAACCCAGATAAGAGCTTTAATATTATTATTTCATCACCACTGCTCTCAAAACGGCGAAGAAAAACGTCGTGAGGAAACCCGCACTGGATTCGCGTGGTGGTTTACGACACACTTCCTCTCACAGAGAGGAGGCCTGTGTCCCAGTAGTGGCAACACTATTATGCACTAGTACGTGCCGCTAATTAATGATGATAATTACATTAATTACACTAAAAGTATAGTGTGTATATTTTTAAATCACCTGGTAGATTAAGCTACTGTTTTTGGAACGAAGTTCCTTATCGCGCTTTGCGAAAGGGGGCTAGACGGAAAAAATTAAGACCAAAAGTTGGAACGACACTTTTTGCTATAGCTGTAAGCCGTGCGGCGTGCGCGTGTTTCTCTGTCTGTCTCTCTCTCTCTTATAGAAAACAAGCCAGTTTTTTTGTCTGTTTTTTTATTTGTTAGTAATAAAAAAAAATATTATAACTTAAAAAAAATAAAATTTCATTACAATTCCTTCACTAATTAATCGAAAGGAACTTCGACACCTCTCAAGTTTTTATTTTGGCTCTCAATGATCTTTTTATTCTGTCCTCTAATGTCAGCGTTATTTTTACCGGTCGATTCGTCGAGTTCTATCAAATAATAATTACTACATAAGCATCGCGCCTTCTTCCCATGGGGGGTAGGCAGATACTGCAGAACGCCACCTGCTACAATCCTTACAAACTCCTTTTGCTTCGTTTACTTCCATACATCTGCGGGGTAATTGCATAACACACTGACAACAATGACATTTTGACAGTTCAACTACTACTATTGCATTTATTTAAGTTATTGAGCAGACAATTTCACATAAATACTTATAAATTACATTTTTAAATATTTTAATAAACAAAAATATAAAAAAAAATAAAAATAATAAATAGCAGCCCACCGGTATCGGGAACAGGGTCCAAGCTACCGGCGGTCAGGGCTCCAGGGAGAGGAACAATGCGAGCCGTGTACAGAAGTACCGCTTTCTGAATCAAGCCCTTGATTCAGCTGCCCAACGAGAGCTTCCTCAGGTGTTGGTCGAGGCTCTTGGCTATTAGCCCATTGGCTGTCACCACCTTAAAATTATCTTTATCCTTAAAAAATATTCTGATTGTGATTGATAGTGTGCACGCAATTAGGGCGTTAGTCATACACGCATACAATTAGGGCGCTAGTTATACACGCATACAATTAGGGCGCTAGTAATACACGCATACATAATTACTACGCTTACATAAATTCAAAATCATTCGTATTATCAATCCATATTTGAATATCAAACGGTTTATGTTACAATTTAGATTACCGCCTGATATTTCATCAAATAAAAACGTTTTCGTCAGTCGTTAGCAATGCCGATGCCGATGTAATTAAATGTAGCTACAATAGCCGAAAATCGACACAAATTCAATAACGTTAGCGGATGAATGTATCATTTGTTAAATTCCTTTTATATTAGTACTGTATTTCAAATTTTTATTTTTTATATACGTGGGAGATATTATAGAATATCTCTCGCGCCGAAGGCTAGTCGCCGTTGAGATTGACTGCCGTGACCGAATATGGTCTGGAGGACCATTGTTAGTTAATTTTGCTTAAGGTAACATTCTTCTCTTGAAACGTCCCCACATGAATGAACTGCATGAGATTCACATGTTGGGCGGTGATATATTGAGTTTGTCTATTAGGAATTTCTCAGCTAGCAGGATTTGTGGCCGGTTGATCTAGGCGAGCTCAGGGTGTTCTATACACCACAGTGACTGCCTAACCCACTTTGGGGAATACAGACGTGATCTCATGCTATGTTTGATGCCTTAGAAAAAAAAATTCTAAGGCATCAAGCCTTAGAAAAAATTGAAAACTCAACATCGGAAAATAAAGGTAATCTCTTCAACACGTCGTCTAAACGCTGCGTCTAAATTAAATTATGTCAAAACAGGGCAAAGTTTTGTAGACAGAACTTTGGGTTTACCTCGATGCCTACGTAAAAACGAAATATTTTGTTTTTACATCGCGGTCGACGGACGTAGGTAGGGTGTCAATTATCTTAACAATTAATTTTTTGACTACCTATATTTTTTATTTGCTGATGTACAAAATAGAATAAATAAAAAATTGCACACACAAGTGTGTGCGCAGACACAGGTGCACTCTCTCTGCCCTCACTCTCATAGTCCGATGGGACGGCACGCAATCTAACACGATTGGAGAGAGATCAGGCGCTTAACCCTTTTCGAGGCATGGGGGAATCACACCGCCATCTTCAAAACTCCGGGCTGTTACTAAGAACCAATATTAACTACCAATGCACTAGCATACTTATCATTACTCCGCTACATTACAATAAACCCAAAGGGTTCGAGCCAACTAAAACCGAGCCTAAGAACAGTAAACCCGTCGTCATAATCACTTACCATGTTTCTCGGAGTAAGTGCACTCTCCCATAAATCACATGCTTTGGGGTCGGCTCAAAGATGGTCGGTTATTCACTCAATTATAACAAACACTTGCACTCTTGAGCCAATTTATTAACACTATTCGGTTCTGCAATGAAAAGTGTTATTGGTTTGGTTGTAACTGTTGTAAGAGATGCCTATGTTTTGTGGGTGGTAGAGAATATTAATTTGGGCTTTGGCCTTTGAATATTTGGCCTTTGGTGATCTTACAAATGTTTTTAACACAATCTTTCAAGAAATTCTATTATACAGAATGGCAGGGACATCGTCGCGCAATCTGAAACCATGCATTCAGCACATGATTCTAGACTCCTTAGTGTGTAAATTTTTCATTTAACAATTATAAAAAAAAAAACATCTGTTTCATAGAAAAGTGCAATACCTACGCGGTCAAAATGTATGGAACAACCGAGGAAAAATTACAACGATTCAGAATGATGTGCTGATTTCATGGTTTTAGTTTGCGCGTAGATGTCGTTGCCACCCTGTATTATTATATCCTGCTAACATGACAATGAAACTTCGTATGTTGGGATATTTGTTACTTAATCACGCAAAAACGGCTGAACGGATTTGGATGAAATTTGGCATACACGTAATTTATAACCTGGATAGGATAGGAACACTTTTTATCTCGGTAGTATTTTCCAGTGGATTAATTTCCAACCTCCACGCCGGCGAAGTCGCAGGTAAAAGGTAGTAGAATCTTTTTTTAAACGTAATTTTTGAATTTTTGGTAATGTAACCTGACATTATGTTGATCTGAGGCCCTTTTGGCGCAACCATGTTTTTTTTCATGTCATTTTTAACTGACTGCGGGAGCTCCCTAAAAGAAGGGCCCCCTTTTTATTTTGTGCCAAAATGCGCTTTTTTATTTATTTCTTGAATACTTCATTATTTATTGAAAATGTTACGACGCAGGAGGCGTTCGAAAAGCAGTTCACTCGTTTTAATTAAAAATAAATTTCCGAGTTTCCATTATCACCTCTCGGAAAATCCAGACAATGCCAGAGGGAAATAATTAAAATACGGATATTAATCAGTTCTCAGAAATTATAATTTACAGTAATGATTGAGTTTTGAACGTTAATGAATTTCTGGAATAATACAATAATTAATCTCCTACTCAATTATTAAAACCTTTCAAGAGAAAATCACTGTTACAGGAAAATAGTCAGTACGTATCTACATTTGTTTTGTTCAAAGATAGTTAATACAATGGATGTTAAAGAAACTAGCGAAAAAAAGTCTTTGAATTATTGTCCGGTATTTCAAAAATCATCATCATCATCATTTCGGCCGAAAGACGCCCACTGTTGGACATTGTCATTTCCCAAGCACCGCCACTTCCGGCCAGTTCCGTGACCGGTTCTATGAAGCATGCCTTGTAGGAGGCCTTCCAATGCTTGGTCTTCCGGTGCGCGGGCGCGCGGGCGCCATTCCAGAACCATTCAGCCTCATCGGCCATCTATTCTGCGAGACATAGTCTCTACCCACTGCCACTTAAGTTTGTCAAATCTTTGGGCTTCCGACTTTATGGCGGCTCTAAAATGAGCTACTCGCTGCGCAGTACCCCACCTCTCACCCCCAGAGCCAGGTAAATTTTGTTACTGCGCAGCGACTCGCCTCGTGTTCCGAGCCGCTATAAGGTTTGAATCGGGCTGTACCTTGTTTCTCCTGCGGATCTCCTCATTCGATCACTTATAGAAACTCCAAGCATAGCCCTCTCCATTACCCATTTGCTCCATTCCACAAATAATGAATTTAATTCAGATGTTTGAGTGTGCCGCAATCAACGCGTAGTATTCTTTTATTTATGCTTTAATGAAGTACAGTGTTCGTTTAGGAAAAGAATGTTGTAATGAAACAAAGGATACAATTTTGTTACAAGTACCATTTCATTACTCGTCTGTTTTGGTTCAATTTACATAAAGAACAATGAATCCTGAAAGTTCAACCTTTTTTTAAGTTGTTTCGTTCACAAAGTAAATGAATTTTGAAAATTTTTAATGAACTAGAAATTCAAAGATTCACTTTAGCTCGCCTGTTCCAACCTCAACTTGTTCTTTTTTCTGTTTGTATTCTTTCTATGCATAATATTTGCCGCAAATAAACTAAAGTTTTTTCTATCTTTCTTTCCTACTGGTGGACAAAGCTTTTTTCATTCTTGCAGATCCGTAACACAGCGCACGTCAGTGCAGAAATAGGTACCTAGTAGTACCTATTTGTTATCAACTGTGCCTTTGTGTTGTGCTATTTCTTATGTATAGCATAATAACTTGACGGCACGGTTGGCGTAGTGGATAAGCGATTGACTGCTGCGCTGCGTGTCGCGGGTTCGATTCCCGCACGGACCAAATATTTGTATGATCTACAAGTAGTTGTTCCGGGTCTGGCTGTTTGTGTGTGTGAGTTTAAATGTTTGTAAACGCACCCACGATACAGGAGAAATTACTAGTGAGGGGCAACGTTTTATTAAAAAAAAAAAAGCCTATAATGTTCCCACATCTGGGACACAGGTGAGAGGATCTTGGTGAGAGGGAGTGGGCTGGCTGTAATCCACCACTCGGGCCCAGTGTGGATTGGTAGATGTAACATGTCTTCGAATTTTCAAGCCGGTTTCCTTCTGATGTTTTCCTTCACCGTTTTGGGAACAGTTTAGTGATGAAATAATTTACACAACATAAAGCGCCTGCCGCCACTCTTCGTGTTTCTTATGCACACACTCAATAAATGATTTATCTATCTACCTTGTAGTTATTTAATTTGCTTGTTTATAAAACATTTAAGATCAACATTCAATGTTCTACGAAGACAGGGGTCACTACTCCCGCATCCTTTTAAAGAAATTCCTTTACTTACACTTATTACAACCTCACCCTGGCTAGAAGGTGTGACCACTATTCTTCACCTGGAACCACATTGACCCTCGTACTCGGAAATCACATTGCCTTATCTTTCCTTTGTTTTCGGTAGCACATTCACACAGGCCCAGGTGAATGTTACTGCCCTTAACTTAGCCCAGGTATACACGGGCGATTTTTTTATCGCGCACTGCATTTTCAACTCTCAGTGTTGACTTGAGCTTTGAGAATGCAACTGAGTGCCTTTTAGCGCGTGAAAACAAAACACTTTGATTTTCAACTCCTGGCGCTTTATCCAGCGTTGACAATAATTATAATAAATCGATTGTTATCACAATTTTTACTTCTCTTTTTTATCATGTTTGTGTATTTAATAATTATTTTAATAATTAATGTTACTATTATGTTGTTATTTTAATTATTACGTAAAACAACTTGTTGTTTAATTTTTTTTTATTCGCGGTATTCGAATTCTTTTTCTAAAATAAAAGTAGCCTAAGTTACTCTTAACATCAGCTATCTGCCAATGAAAGACTCTAAAATCTCGAAAATCGGTCCAGCCGTTTCGGAGATTAGCCGGAATAAACAGACAGTTGGGAAAAAAAAAGAGAAGAAAGAAAGTTTTTTGATATAAGTACCATTTAGTAAACAGCTGTTATTTTCACATTACAAACAGACGCTTCAATTTTATTTATTTGTATGTATGTATTGAATAGATTTAGTAACAATAAATAAAAAATCGCCGCGTTAAAAAGACGCTCTTGGATACGATGTCCTACTGGCTAGGGCTCGTAGTTTCTTTTGTGCTTCGGAACGGTTTCAACAAACAGGGTTCAGAATTTCAATACCCTGTATTTTCGGAGCGAGTCGCCGCTGCACTCATGTGTTGTAGTAACAAAAAGGGTGCTTTAGATACAGCAACATAGCGGATATGTCAGTCTGAACTGTACACATTGTTATTTTACGTTGGACGTACCTAAATAGCTACTAAAGATTTGATGTTTTAGGGTTCCGTACCCAAAGGGTGCCGACGGCGACGTAACCCTTTTACTAAGCCTCTGCTGTCCGTCCTCCCGTCTGTCTGTCTGCCAGCGGGCTGTACTGTATCTCATAAACCGTAATATTTGAAATTTTCACTTAGTGTGAACTTCTATTGCCACTTTAACAACAAATAATAACAGTTAAACTTAAAATTAAACGGGGTCTCCATACAAGAAACGAGTTTTTTGCCTTGTTGAATCACGAGCACCAATATGTCAACGCTCGGCAACTTTCAATTTCGATTTTTTCGTGAAATAACGAGTGCAACGTTGAAATACGACATATTATATAAAGCTACGGGTTCGAAAATGCTATGTTCGTAACAACATAAAATGTAATTCCAAAATAAAGGAGTAAATCGCTTTTGAATAAAGCCAAGTGTATACATACTTTTGCTCGTGACTGTACAGAATCGTTCTCATTTGTCTCGTTTTTTGATAAATGTAGCCCTGCAACGGGTAATTGCGTAATACACTATCAATTGAAATCTGAATCATTTTGAAGGATACTGCTAATACATTGCTTCATTGTTCGAAAAATGTGTCTGCTCAACAACATTCATTGCGTTTAGCGTAGCGCGTAGCGCTTTAGTGCTTTAAGAAGAAACGTGTAGCAGTTACGGCATAATAGTGTTCTTTTGTTGGTATTGGTAATTACATAACTCTTTTGTTGTTAGATAACTTATTATTTAAGTGAAGTGCATGCCGTGTGAGAATGGCGCAACACAAGAATTAACTGCAGTATGCAAAGGACAACAATGAAGGCAATTACTACTAAGTCAAGGGCGCAATTATTATAATAGAAAATTGCAATGCAGAATAACACTAATTGTAGGTAGGTAACATACAGGTGTAGCTAAATTACACAAAACACGACACAGACACTTTCTGTGCGTTAGTTAGTTTTTAGTGTAATTATAACGTTGTATGTATTTATAGTATTTTTAAGTTATATTAATATTGTATTGTATGTACCTATTTATGTGGG
The DNA here is from genome assembly GCA_951799955.1 of Apamea anceps. Lineage (NCBI taxonomy): Eukaryota > Metazoa > Arthropoda > Insecta > Lepidoptera > Noctuidae > Apamea > Apamea anceps. The sequence goes on from OX637512.1 coordinate 4,812,355, forward strand.
CTTTGATGCCTGAAATAAATGGATAAATAAATTATTGTATTTTTTTTAACATGTACCAGTGTACCTGTTAAAAAGCAAAACAAACAAAGCAATGCTGTATGTAAGTAAGTAAATTTACTTTGTTTAAACATGGTGTACATGGTGCGCATGCAGAATAATAGTGGGATACAGAAAAGTTCTAACATGTTCAGCCGCATATCGTGGCGTACAAATTGGTAGGAAGAGATGGTACATAAACCGTGATAATATTCATCAAAATTACATTTCATCATTGTTTATTAAAGATTAGGCATAATTACAATTCAATAAGTATATTTTTTTAGATACAATTCCAATGACAAAGTAATCATTAAATAAATTGGTCAATAAAAATATAAATTACTGTCATTAAAAATGTCAATTCCAAACTACAATTATTACAAAAAATACAATAGATTACAACAACATGCCAAAAATACAACATTGCTATTGCTATTGCATTGCTATTTGTATGGTGTACAATAAAGAGAATCCTATTCTATTCTATTCTATTGCTATTTCAAAAACGAAGAAAATTGTCCTCTTTTATAAACTCTGCTGTACTGTCATATGCTCTTTCATTTAGTAAACTCTTCAATTTACTTTTAAGAGAGATATATTTAATCTTTTCCATGATTTGGGCAATTTATTAGAAATGGTCGGAGCATAAGAGTTGTTTTAGCGCGCCGTGAACGCAGAGTTTGGGAAAGCATCAAACAAACGCTGAAATAAATGAAAATTAGATTTAATGACATTACCGTTTCCAGGATATATAACGAGGGCAATGTCAATATTTTACGTTCTATAAAATAAGATTTACAACTGTTCGTTGTTTGCAGTCTAAACATCGATCTAATGCGCCTTTTCTGTGCCCGAACTCTATTTCATTATCCGTGCTATACTCAAAAGATTAGGCTGTATGGTTCATCTACTAAACAATCGAAGTTTGTAATATAATGTCTAAGTGCGAGTCCTACGATCTAGTTACGAGTTGTAGGTCGTAGGTTCAAATCCAGACAGGCTTTACTTTGTGTAAATTATTTCATCACTACTGCTCTGAAAACGGTGAAGGAAAACATCGTGAAGAGAACAGCATGTCATAGACCCTAAAAAATCGAAGACATGTGATATCTATAGGCTAATTATGTACCTAAGTCCTATATGTTTTTTTCTTTTTAATTGTATTATTCTTTTGTTGTTATTCGTGTTGTTTGTAGTTTGTATTATCGTTTATTTATACAACATTGATTGCATTGAATTACTGTCAATAGTAAACTCATCACTCATACAAGACAATAAGGAAATGAACCTATTACGGATCATTAAGTGCCATAGTAATCGGAATCACTGACCCACTTGTGACAGCACATCAAGCTACTACAATCTGTCAAATTTCTTTAATAGATTTTCAACTTTATCGCTAAAGCTTAAGGTTCAAGGTTGATTGGGAAAATTTGACAGTTTCGGGTAGCTTGACCTGCAAGCGTCTGTACATTATGTCATTTGTTTGTGATTGTGTGTTGAATATTAACGACTTGATTGCAAGAAATTGCTAAGTGGATGGCATTTAGAATTAGAACTATCTACTAAATTGATGATGATTAGGGTTTTTTTTTCTATGAAGTAATTTGTATAGAGTGCATTTTTTTATTTGACCTTGAATGTTGTTGCGTTATTTTGTTGTTATGTTTATTTTGGTTTGTATACAAGGTGGAGACGACAATAAATTAAATTTCGTATACCTAATGACGTTCCCAGTCTGCATACGAAAATTCAACCAATTTCTAATATTAGAAACTCAAAAGTTTGTAAGAATAGATGGATATTTGTTACTCTTTCACGCAAAAACTATTGAACGAATTTAGATGAAATTTGGCACACAGATATTTTATAACCAGAATTAACACATAGTATATTTTCTATCCCGATATTCCCACGGATTCGTAACGTTTATGCGGGTGAAACCGCGGGGTGCTGCTGGTATAACCAATAATGTAACAATTAGTGTACCTACGCGTAAAATTAATGTGACCTTCGGTCAATTTATATTAAATATCAAACTTATACCAGCCTGATAAGTTACTGACTTTTCTGTTGAACATGTTTTTTTTTATTTTGGGGGGGAAATCATCGAATGACCTCTCCCGCTCTGGGCTGGGCGAAGGGCGTGTCAGACTTCTACTGACTAAAACCCACGCGTGTTCCTTCAGTTGCCTATGCCAGGGGCCACGGTATCTCTTTCGAACAACCCGCGGCCCTGGCGGGTGTTGAACATGTTAAGAATGACTTTTGGACGTTTTATTCGAGCAAATTGATTGGTAAGGAAACGATTCAAACTCAAATTCAAATCATTCCCAAGGGACTAGGTCCCTACCTACTAAACTTTCACGCTAGGCTACTTTGAATTAATTCTATTAAGCCTTACTTGTAAGTAGATAGATTTTATTAATATAAATTAATATTAAAAAGAGAAATGATTTGATTTTTGGTATGTTATGTTTGTTTGTTACCCTTTCACGATAAAACGGCTGAACGGATTTGGATAGATTTTAGGAATAGGATACATTTTTATCCGGATATTCTCACCCGCGTGAAACCGCGGCGCGCAGCTAGTATGAAATATTTATTAAACTTCAGTTTAATAGGCAGTAGTAGTAGTCAAATAGGTACTTTTATATTTTAGATGCAGAATTTTACTTTAATTAAATACACAGGTTGTTCTTTTTCATCAAAAGAACTTAAGTATTCTATTTTTTATTTTTCGTAAATGAAACACTGCTGGCCATTTTTAATGAACCATCAAAAATATTGGACTATCCTATTAAATACTCTTTAGTAATAAAGTTTTATGTGCAGGGAGGGGAGAGCATTTTCTTTGTTGTCTCGCTAGACAAAGAGGTTCTATTGATTCTTGCACCGGAGGAAATTCATTTGCATTTATTAGCGTTGTTCTTTTCCCTTGGCTTTCTCGTCACGTGTTTATTTTAGAAGTTAGTTAGTCTGTTTTTAAGTAAAAAAAAAAAAAATACAATTAAATCCTTAAGGGTTTCGGTAACTTAATAATGTGTCTTGATTGTAGAGTTTCTTGCCCGTTCTTCTCCATAGGTACCTACTACGCTTTGCAATGGGCGACTAGCTTCATCTTTCTGACTGTCCGACCCCTTGACAATTCAAAAGTGTCTGTAATTATTATTTGAAATAATTGATTATGATGAATAAATTGTAAGCACAGGATCTACCTTAATTCAAGCATTTTCTAGGTTCCCAATCAAGTAATTTCATGATTTTCAATTAAGCGTCCAAATTTCAATTTGCCAGTAATAAAACCTTTGGAAACACGTTCATAAAACACACGCTGCCTAATTAGTCCCGAAACTCGGAAGACCCACTGACCGAGAACTGTAGTCCATCCGTCCAAATCAATTCAATTAATCCTTTAATTCAATTAAAACAATTAAAACACGTCGTTGACGTATCCGAGGCTGAAATGAAGGCAGTGGAGGCCTCACTAAATCCGGATTAGGACGTCGCTAAGGGAAATTAGGTCGTTCCGAAGACTGCGACATCGATTTCGTTTTAACTTAGTGTTCATGTGTAGATGTCTATTTGTTTCATCTAGTAGGTTATTGATAATGGGTGCCTGGTTTCCTTGTTATCTGCTTACCGGTATCTGCTGGTACTTACTTATTATAAACAAGCTGCGCCCCGCGGTTTCACCCGCATAAGTTTCGGTCCGGTGGGAATATCGGGAAAAAAAGTATCCTTTATGTTAATCCTGGTTATAAACTATCTGTGTGCCAAATTTCATCCAAATCCGTTCAGTAGTTTTTGCGTGAAAGAGTAACAAACATCCATCCATCTATCCATACAAACTTTCTAGTTTATAATACTAGTAGGATAGGATTAAAGTCACTTTTCGTGTCAATTCAATTCAATCTTTATTGCATCCATAATGTACAGACGCCAGCACATCAAGCTACTACAATCTGTCAAATTTCTTTAATAGATTTTCAACTTTATCGCTAGAGTATTAAGGTTCAAGGTTGATTGGGAAAATTTGACAGTTTCGGGTAGGTTGACCTGCTGGCGTCTGTACACATACAGGTCGTAAGTATAAATCAATAGAATCAATTATGGACCCTGTCGGGCACAGCAAAATTTCTGTGCAATTTTTTTTCTGTCTGTGAACGCGTTTTTCTTCTCGGTTTTTACCATCATTTAGAAAATTTATTCAGGAAAATATATGTGTATAATGAAAAAGCCAGCTGCTTCGCTCGCGTCGAGGTCGGAAATTATCCCACGGGAACGTACTACCGGGATAAAAAGTATCCTATGTGTGAATCCAGGTTATAAAATATTGGTGTGCCAAATTTCATCCAAATCCGTTCAGTAGTTTTTACGTGAAAGGGTAACAAACATCCATCCATCCATCCTTACAAACTTTCACGTTTATACTATAAGTAAGATTAACATTAAGCTTACATATACCTACATTATATTTTTTTAAACTCTATATTTTGTCGTCGAAGTCGTAAAAATCGTGCAAAGCAGTGGCGAATCGCTAGGTTAATACAAAACTAAGCATAACTGGAACTATGTATTTATAATCCAAATAGTACGTGACTGCTTCAATGTCTAATGAGTTTTGAATATAGGGTTCATAGTGTCACATCAAGCTGTCAATATTTTTTAATATATTTTCAACTTTATCGCTAAAGCAAATTTTCCAGTTCACAGTTTCAGGTAGCTTGATGTGCTGGCGTCTGTACACCCACATTTCGCCAGTTATGCTTAATTCTGACAGTTGGTAGATATACCCTCCTCATCAAAAGGCTCATGCGGTGATTTATCTTCGTCTTGTCGAGAGGGTATCAGCAGTGCCCCTGGTGTTACAGGTGTCTGCAGACGGTAGTTTCAAGGCATTCACAATATCAAGGCCGCCTGTTTCGTGTCTGCAACCCCACGAACCCTTTATTAAAAACTCATTAGGCACTGAAGCAGTCACGTAACTATTTGGATTATAAATACATAGTTCTAGTTATGCTTAGTTTTGTATTAACCTAGCAATCCGCCACTGCTTCGCACGATTTTTACGACTTCGATGACAAAATATTGAGTTTGAAAAAATATATATGTAAGCTTAATGTTAATCCTACTAATATTATAAACGTGAAAGTTTGTGAGGATGGATGGATGGACGTCAGTTACCCTTTATTCATAAACGATGCTTAAAGTTAGTAGTGATTAGCGACTGTTTAACCATTACATTATTGACGTTTGAACGTCACTTAACTTTAATCATCGTTTATAAATAAGCCCCTATAAGCACTCCTTTGCCTTACTCTTAGGAAAATCCAAGCGTGATGTTATGTCTTACGTCAGCTTTATTTATTGGGCATACAAAATTGATTTTAATGACGTAACAAATGGGGGAAGATCGACCAACAAAATGCGTCATAGCTGTGTTAGGGACGCATCGAAATCGAACGGTCTATTTATATTACATTTTGCGCACGAACTAGGTACCTTTGTTGGCTTGATATTATCACCTTTAAGCCGAATACAACTAAGATCCGACAAGAATTTATCCTACAATTCCCAGGAAACTTAACGTAGGTAATCTAACTTCAAGTTCAAGAACACGAACAAAACCCTATCCTAACAAAAAAGGCCAAGCTACAATTTACAAAGAAAAAATAGGATTCTAAAAAGGTTGCACATTATGCGCAAACTAGAGCAAAAAAAGAATTAGCTCGGTGTTCACGCGTCACCCTGACCCACAACTTTCAAGGCAACGAAAATTGTTTGCCAAGATTTACATCGTGCCTCCGCTTTTTCCAGCTTACGTATGAAGCCACGAAGCGCTTGAATCGCTGCAGAATAGCTCACTTTACTCGAATTGGCGATTAAATTGGGTCACTTTACTCGTATCGGTGATAAAAATGGCGTGGTTTACGTACTTTATTGTGCAATTTTGAGGTTTTGCTGTGTTATGTTATTATGTTTGTTAAACGGATTTTGAAAATTGGATTTTTTGGCGTCTTCACACAATGGCTGACATCTAAGACCCTACTTGATATTCCATTGAGCTGAGTTACTACTTCCGATAGATGAAAATCTTACATACGAATGAGCGTTCGATGTTAAAATGCTTCAGGCATTGTGTAGGTACAGAAGTCATTTCAATATATTCATTGCAACATTTTTGTGACGTTCAACTGTTGGTCTATTCTAAATAGAAACGTTAGGTAGTATGAATTCGTCCAATCAAAGTTTGAGTCGCTCACTAATCAATTGGATCGACTACACGTACGTACACTGGAGGTTCAGGCATTGATATGAATTGCAACGATAAAAAATAATAATTTTATTTCTGTAAGTAGGTTTTATCCAATATGGCCGCACAATCACATTACATCCCCTTCATCTCGATGTTGCCCGACCTTAATAATAGGCCTCGATATGATTACGGGATCAGTCATGCGCTTAATTAAACGAACATCCCACGAAGACAAAAAAAAAACGATTTATTGAATACCATCTGGTCTAAATTAAATACTTAAAAAGATGGGCACTAGAAATAAACATTTTGTGGAATGAAAATTAAATATTCGTTATGGAGTCCTAATGAGTCATCGTCGCGGTAGGCTCAGACGGCGATGGCGAGATGAGCTGGACTCCTTCAACAAGGACTGGTCTTTAGCAGCTTTTTAAATAGAGCCTTTGCTCTGCAGTTATGGAGTCGTATGAACTCCGATGTAATAGGCGCAGAGCCTACAGCTAATTTCGTGCGCAAATTATTAATGAGACTCATCATTCAGAAAGCCATGGAGTTGACCTTTTGTGATGACAGCGCAGTAGGTAACCTATAACTAAACAAATAAAATCCTAGATAAGTATATGCTTTATAGGGTACAATGGGGTTGACGTATCCGTGTGGATAAAGACCCCTTATAAATAAAGAAAAGAAAAAAAAGTATATTCCTTGTATAAGTATGTCTTTCTTTTATGTTATGTAACTAAAGACTACCTGCAGTATTGTCTCTCCATCTCCCTTTAAATCCATCCAAAGGCTATCTTTAAAAGTTCACTCTTAAAGTTGTCAAAAAATAAAAGGTCCGTTTTGACATTTGAGAATGCGTTCTTGACACCTGTCAGTTTCATACAAACGAATACGTTTTTTTGCGAATTTGATCTTTATTAACTACTAGAACTGTCAATGTCAAAACGGGCCTTTTATTTTTTGATAACTTTAGCGATAAGACCGCCCATTGTGCTACCCTATGTAAATTTCCATATTTATATCTGTAATTCGCATGTTGTACATAATAAAAAGTATTATATTCTATTCTAGATTTTGTTTCATAGCAGAAGTCGAAAAGTCTCTAGGTAATACATCAGCCAGCAATGTTCACGATAACACAAGTGATTACCCCAGCTTTGTCCATAGCTTCCTCTCTTTTCACCCTAATCCTCGGGTTCCTGCCAAAGCCCAATTGATCCCCACTAAATAGGTACCGAAACACAATGTGATAGGTTCCGTATGGTTCCGTATTACGATTTTGTCCATGTTACACAAGATTTTATTTTGGGGCAGAGTATAAGATGGATTTTTCTTGTGATCTTATTGTAAGTAAGAAACTATTTCTGTGGTATTGTATTTCGGAGTGTTTCATATTTCCTCGCAGTGTAAATGGGATACCCCTATTCTGTATGGGTGAACGATTCGATTGATTTATGATTTGTTTAAGTCATCATCATCTGCCTAGCCTTTTCCCAACTATGTTGGGGTCGGCTTCCAGTCTAACCGGATGCAGCTGAATACCAGTATTTTACATGGAGCGACTGCCTATCTGACCTCCACAACCCAGTTACTGGGTAATACGATACCCCTTGGTAAGACTGGTTGTCAGACTTTCGGGCTTCTGACTACCCGTAACGACTGTCAAAGATCCACGAATGACAGCCGGGACCAACGGCTTAACGTGCTTTCCGAGGCACGGAGGGTCTCGGTATGCAAAGATGGTCACCCATCCATAGACCAACCGCGGCAAGCGTAGCTTAACCTGACCGATCGACCTGTGCTACTGGTGAGCATGAGGTTAATTTTACTGCCTTGTTGGTCTAGTAATTTAACGGCCGTGACATATGGATTCTAGGTCATGGGTGCGCGACTCCAAGGGTCTTGATGTAAAATACAGGATACATTTTTAACCAGTGCACAAACTGTAACTATGCATTTAGCACATGATTGAAGACCCCCTAGCGTAGAAACTTTACGTCGATTATCAAAAAAAAAATCCCCTGTTTCATAGAAAACCTACGCGGTCAAAATGTATGGCAGAGCAAATTTTTTTTTTTTAAATAACTAACCAATAATTTCAATGGGGTGTTCAAAATCATGTACTGAATCCACGGTTACAGTTTGCGCACTGGTTAAAAAATTATCCTGTATAATTGTCATTAATTAATATTGATAGAGTTTTACGAAATGAAACTTACCCGATTCTGCAGTGTAAGTATTAGGTCTCTCTTGAGAAAAAAATGGCTTGAATGACATTCTGCGAAAATGACGTTTTGTCAAAGTGACATTATGAGAAAATGACGTTTTGAGAAAATGACGTTGTGCGAAAGTGACATTATGCGAAAGTGACCAAATTTTTCACGATGACGTGTTGCGAAAGTGACGTTCTGCGTCAAGGCCAACCCAAGCAGGCACTTTACTTTGTATAAATTATTTCATCACCTCTGCTCTCAAAAGAATGAAGGAAAATATCGTGAGGAAATTGGCATGTCCTAGAACCAGACATGTGACATTCACTAACCCGCACTGGTCCCACTCCCTCTCATAGAGAGTATAGGCCTATGTCCCAGCAGTGGGAACATTAAAGGATGATTATGTTGGTCTAGTGGCCACAAGCGGTACTGCTGAGCATGAGGTCCTGGGATCGAGTCCCGGGTCGGGCAAATGGGGGTAAAGGGGCAAAAGGGTTATTGTATTTTCCATCTGGAATTTGTCAGTAGCAGCCCGGAGTCTACATTTGTGCACGTTTGATGGCAATAGACACGCCCCCTATTACATGGGACTTAAACATAACTAACGAAATATGGGTGTACTATACGTGCACCTCTGACCAACCTTTCGAGAAAACAAGATTTATTTATTTATTTAATTTATTTATTTATTTAATTTATTTTATTTATTTTATTTATTTTATTTATTTTATTTATTTTATTTATTTTATTTATTTATTTATTAGTCTACCAACGATTGTTTATACCAGTTATGGGCAAACTAGCAAAAACAGATAAACAATAGTATACAATCACTTATAGATAAACTCAGCATGCAAAACGAAAGTTGTAGGCAAGATGTGATGTTATGTACATATGTATTAACTTCGCAGAGATAACGATCCTTATCATTCCTATTTTACCCACAAACTCATTGGACAGTACTTAATTAGGTATCTAACTGTGAAACAAAGGTTAATAAAATAAAGTTCGAATCAAATTAATTCCATCGCTAATTAAGTTCACTGCACGGTTTAATTAAATAAATTATTATTACTATCAATCAATCGATTGATCTGGTACTATTAAGCTTTTAATTACCGCGTTTACATTATTCAGCTGTAAACACAGTTTCATTAATGGACAAACTGGTTAATTATTAAAAGATCAATGTACTGCTATTTGCAGTAGTCGTACACGATTAAAAACAGACGCAAAGGGATTAAAAAGTCAAGTATAGACTCGACTGTGGTATAATACTGGATTGGGATTGCCTGATTGATAAAAAATATCGAAAATTTTACTATTTATTTTGTGACAACACGCTGTATAGACGGTGGCAGGCCTTGTTACCATTGATTCAGTACATTATTCTGAAAAAACCTGGCTTATCGTTTTGAAAAGTGTGATGGTATTTTTTGACCAGATCGTTTTCAATTTCATATTCATATCTTTATTCGCATTGCATAACATTCTGGGTTAGCATACAGGATGACAGGGACATCGACGCGCAAATTGTTACCACGCGCAATTTGACCTCACTGTGTTGCGCTTTTCTATCAACTAATTTTGACCGCGTAGGTAAAAAAAGAATCTGCTATTTCATAGAAACTGTAATCAGTTTTCTATGAAATAGTAGATCTTTTTTTGATAACCTTCTAAAAATTTCTATGCTAAGGGTCATGTGCTGGACTCATGGTACAGTTTGCGCGTCAATGTCTTTGCCCGCCTGTATACAAATTGAATCCTTCGAATTAACTGCATAGGTCGTCGGTACCCAGTTTGACCTATGTCACGCGAACACACCATTACCATAAATAAATTTCGGAAACTTACAATACCTGCCATACTAAACCTATTTTAACGACTGCAACACAACTTTGTAAATTATAAAAGGTAAGGTTCAAACAAAGTGGGTCAAGTTTGACTCCCGCAAACGCGGAAGGTAATTTTGATGTTCAATAGATTTTTCCGTTCCCCACTCGAACGTGAGCCAATTCCGAATCAATGCAAGTATGGCACATTGGAAACTGAACTCTATTTTTATCTGACTAAAGTATTGTTTTGTACTTAATTGGGCTGTAAGTTAGAATAGGGATTTTATTCCATTAAGTTGTTAGTTAACAATCTATTAAATGTTGTTTGGCTAAGTTTGTAGGGTCTTTGAGGTCGGGGTTGGTCGTCCAATATGTTTTCGAAACATGTACACGATTTATCACTTGGTTCAATCGGTACAGGAATACGGTAGCCCAGTTTCCCCGTAACAATAAAGCCGAAGTATTGTCCAGGGAGTCTAAAGGAAACACACGTAGATTGTCACTGGTTGTTTACTTTAGAAGCGTCAGGAATGTAAATCCATGTTATATTGAAGTGAAACTTCTTAGACGGCGATTCGATAAAATTGGACGAGAATTGAGAGTGAAACTTGAAGGACGCGTCATTACATGAGAGAGAAGAAAGATACTCTCTCTGACCCTCATACCATGTCCATATTATGTTCATGTCCTTTTCGGGTAACCACTGAAAATCAGTGCTGTGCTGTGGCACAGCATCATACTGAGTGAAAGCCTTCTTGTCATAGTCATGACGTGTCACCGTCGACTATTTCTGCTTTGTGCTTGTGATTATAGATATATTTTGTTTTTAATTTTCCCTATTAATAGAATTAATTATCTTCTTTTATGCACGTGTTTCTGTGACAAGTAAACGTTCTCTCTTTCATACTAATCTCTACTATTCTTAATTTTTTTAAGAAGTTTCCCTTCTACCACGTGGTGCAGCACGCGCATTTTTATTTACTACCTTTTTCGCGCGCACCCTAGGAAAACTAAATATAACCTGATAAAAAGTATTCTGTATTAATCCAAGTGATATTCTACTTGTGTGCTTAAAGAAGAAGAACAATTTGCGGTATTCGATATGTATTGTTTAACAATGCCTTGAACAAAAAATAACATCCCATCACTAAAAAATTATTTCACGTAGGCGTCGTTCGGGGACTGAAAATAACACTGATAAACTGTTCCACCGAAACGCACTTATAAAAATTTTTGTGCCATTAGTGGAAGTGCTCAGGCATGGTTCGGTCAAGTGCCGTTAAAATCAGTGCTCTAAGTGGAATACCTTTTAATTTTATCGAAATCAGACGGATTTTCAACACGGATTTTTTTCGGACGGATTTTTCTTCTTCAATCATGCTCTATCGGCTAGAGGAGCCGATAATGATTGAGTAACATACATACATACAAACAAACGAACATCTAACATTTCACGTAAGATTCTTCTTCCTTTAGTGTTCTTTCTACCAGCATCAGTTTTAATTAAAGGCAAATTGAATGAGTTGGTAATTACTTTCTGTTTGACTTTCTCTGTTCTTTGTACCCCAAAAGCTCTGGATCTCCTGTTGAATGCAAATCGTGTCATACTTAATTAAAGACGTATTATTATAAGCACGTAGGGATAATATATAGGGTACAGGTTTAATTAAAGCCATCGATCGCCATGTTGTTTTTCTATTAAACTTGCCGTCACAGCTCTCATAGCAAGAATTAAAGTAATTTGGTTATGTTTCAAATAACTTTACGGTTACTAATTTACAGATAATTCAAATAAGCAGGAAAACGTTTTCTTTGAAAACATTTAATTTTTACAGAAATTAATAGGTATACTTTAGTATGAAAAAAAGACGAAAGAAAGAAAATACTTTCTTTTTTGCTGTAAACATGATACAGGGAAAGAACACAAACACAAAAAATAACAAGTTAGGGGAAAATATGCGTCATATCCACGCAAACGGCCATTGTTCAGCATAATGCTACGCCCCTATGCGAGATAGAGCCTCAGCGTTGGTTTTCAGCCATAGCCAGCATTGGTGTGAGGGCATCAACCGGTGCAGTATACGATGAGATATAAATAACATAATAAAAAAAAAAAATACACAATGCCTAGTTCTAAATGTTTTTATAAACATAATATTTATAAAATAGTAAAATTCCGGGCAAAGAAAAAGAAGATGCTATTAAATGAATATATTATAACTAGCAGCGCCCCGCGGTTTTACCCGCATAAGTTTCCCGTTGGAATATCAGGATGAAAAGTATCCTTTGTGTTAATCCTGGTTATAAACTATCTGTATGCCAAATTTCAACCAAATCCGTTCCGGAGTTTTAGCGTAAAAGAGTAACAAACATCCATCCCGCCATCCTCACAATATTTCGCGTTTATAAACGTCTATTAATCCTTATGATTAATAGAAAGTACGATTATGTTCATAAACACACACACACACCTTTTTTTTTTTTGGGTGGGAAGTCATCAAATGACCTCGACCGCTCTGGGCTGAGCGGAAGGGCGTGTCAGACTTTTACTGACTAAAACCCACCCGTGTTCCTTCAGTTGCCTGTGCCAGGGGCCACGGTATCTCTTTCGAACAACCCGCAGCCCCGGCGGCACACACACACACCCTCACACTTATTATTTGATTTGATTTCATTTTCAGTATAATTATGTGTGAGCCTTTTAGTCTGTAGTAAATAAATGTATTTTCTTTCTTCAAACATTATTATTATACCTCCACAAACCCTGCCAAGTCAAGACACCACTTTTTAATTTATTTCCCCGAAGCAAAGCAAAGTAGAAACTTTTAAACAAATGGGACGAATTATTGCGAACAATTATTATCGCTGTAACTCCTGACATTTCAGTCGGGGACCCTTCGTTAACGAATCATTTTAATATGATTACAAATTGTGCGTTGGTTCTTAGCCATTGATAAAGTTTGTTTGGACATGAAAATTATTATTTGGATTTTGTGTTATAACTGTCCAAATGTCGTGTATTCGAGTCATTTTTGGACAGGGTTAAATGTTTTTGAAAGTCTATTTTCAAAATCAAAATATTTTATTTCACATAAACCTACATGGGCACTTATAAAATGTCAGAAGCGGAACCCTGTCCATTAGGTAAACCATTTTTTGACAGATGGAACTAGTGATTGCAGCAACACACAATACCTTGATTGATACACGTACTGTATTATAGTGTCTGTAAGGAACTATAGATAAGATAAGGCAGTTTATATATTTATTTTATTACATATTTTAAAGTTAACTTTTACGTAATCTGGAATATGTACAGACGCCAGCAGGTCAAACTACCTGAAACTGTCAAATTTTCCCAATCAACCTTGAACCTTAATCCTATAGCGATAAAGTTGAAAATCTATTATAGAAATTTGACAGATTGTAGTAGCTTGATGTGCTGGCGTCTGTACGTTCTAAGACAGCTGTCAAAAAATGGGTAAACTAATGGACAGGGTATTTAAAACGTCAGAAGCTAGGTGCACATTTTGTTAATAATATAGTTGTTGATTTATTTATTTTGTTACCCCCTTGAGAAGAAGACGGGAGTTTATGTATGAAATTTCCTTTCTGAATGATGTTGTAACACGAAAAACAAAGCGGTCATAGTTTGTCTTTTTAATGTCCACTTATGGAAATGTCATGACTGTCCTTGCTTACCCATTTAAGAAGCCCAGCTACTTGCATTCAAAGGCCATTACATATCATTACTAGACAAAACAATGCATAACCATATTATGTTGTACTACGAAATTATTTCGAGTGTAATGACACCGCATTGTGAGAAAAAACCTAAACAAAAACTCAACTCGAATAAGCCATGTTTAAATTGCTGTCATTTGCAAAGTCAGCACTGTGCAAATTATGCTAGCGAGTGCTTATGTGGACGAAAATGACATTATGGTAATAAATAAATATGTTGCGACGCATATTTTTACACCTGGTTTAGTTTTATTTTAAATTGGTGCAAGAATAGAAAACTCTGCTTTAGATAAGAGAACTAGAGAAGTTTGTTAGTTCTACTATAGAGATTTATCGTGATATTGGCAAGTAACGTGGAAAGTTTTTGACCTACGCAGTGCGGCAACACGCTTGTTATGATTTGAATTTAAGAAACATATGAAACCAAAAATTTGATATCAATTCTTAGTTTTTTTTTTAGTTGAAGCCATGTATAGTGGTTCTATACCAGCTGTTATCTTTAGTGCTTAAGGATAGCAATAGGGTTTCTGTTACACATTGTATTGATAACAGCTGAGATAAGGAAGTCCAAATTAACGATAGCAGTATGGTGTTTTGTAATCTGCAAGTTTCCCACCTTATAATTATAACCTAATCAGCCTATAATGTTCCAACTGCTGACACGGGTCTCTGTGAGAGGGAGTGGGCCGTAATCCACCACGCGGGCCCATTGCGGGTTAGTAGACGTCACATGATTATGCCAATGATATTTTGGTACCCTGTTGAGCTTAACCAATTCAATAGGAGTAAGTTTGTCAGGGAAATTGTTTATCAAATTGACACTTGACACACTACTCCAATTTACAGTGTAGCCATTTCATGCAACTGCCAAAAAGAATAACTTCGAATAAACGAACAATTTAAGTTGCTAGTCAATTTGGTAATCAATTAATTACCCTGACTTTACAGTCGCCATACTAAAAAGTAGAAGAAGTTTGAGTGTGATATTTATTTGTGGTCAAACGCGAGTCCACAAATAAACTCTTTAGCTGATGTCAAAAGTTAAGTTCAAAACTGCAAATGCACTCCCGAGTAGGCAATAAAATGGGCAAAACGACTTGGAAACTTGAAAAGTCCGCCTACGTGAGCGCCGCAAAGTGTCGGTCGGCAAAAGTCGGAAAATGTAAAATGTATAAGGATACGAATGAAACACGATATATTCCGTGAAAGTTATTTCATTTCTAGTTGCAAAAGAAAGGTTTTGAAAGGAAAGTCTTTATAGAACATGATTTTTAAAGTAACTTGCTAACATACGGACTAGTGAACAGAAAGTTGTGTTTTGTCGCTTAGGCACCACTGGTATAACAAATGGTTATGTATGATTCTGTAGCACTAAATAATCAAAGTTATTGTTACTTTTAGATTAAATAGGAAAGAGATGGAAGTAAATTAGAGCTATCGAATGAGGGCGAATTTCATAATTAATAGTAGTATACAGGGTTTAAAAAGACCCACCACATAGCCGTCAACTACGTATTCTGTGCATCAAAGTAAGTAACATTGCACAAAAATAATTGCTGGGAAACGACTTTTTTTTTTAGTGTGAAAATTTTCTGTTTACGGTAGGTGCGCAATGTAACGCACACAAAACATTAATGTGCTTATGGGTGCATGCAACGGTACAGGGGTCGTGAGGGTATTTAAAGTTGTTTTATATATAACATAAAAAAAACTTGTTTTCGTAAAAAAAACATTAGTAAAAGTTGGAATTTTGACCTTTAATATTTCCGGAACCAGAAAGTACCCACCTATGGGCCAGTACAAAAAAAAAAAAAATTATACAAGTGACTCTCGGCTTCGTTAAGTGTCTTTTTACACCCGATATAGTATACTAAGTTCAAGGGCTTTAGGTGTCAATATTCTACAACAACGACAGCTCTTGAGCGCGGTTCAGATGTGCTGGTCGCATTCAGTTTCACTGGGGAAAACTTCCTTTAGTCGAACTGATAGAACTGCATCTATATGAAGTCACCTCTGAATATATCACTTGAAACACGCGAAACGCTTTACGTGCACTGTAAGCCAGATAAACCGCTTAGTTGTTTTGTCCCTCTTCGTTTACTCCGCCTGTTAAGGTTCTTATTTATTTCCGGTTTTACTGCTTACCTTCTCATAAGTTTTGGTTGTTAGTTCTACTATAGAGATTTATCGTATCGTTAGCTTATCTGTCATACAATACAATACAATGTCACAAACTTGTCAAAAATTTAGGAAAATTTGACAATGGTGCAGATTCCCTTGTTCACAAACTAAACTAAATGTAAGTTCAGTGCATCTTTTTCTTTCTATTTCATTAAGAAAAGGATAGAAGATGAATATTAGTTTAGTCCTGTCAAATTAAGATACTCCATAGACAAATTAGACGTGATTAAAAACATGGCTACCTAAAATACGTCAATTTCCGTCAGGCGCTGACTAATTTGACAGGACTAAACTAATATTTATCTTCTGTCCTTTTCTTAATGAAATAGAAAGAAAAAGATGCACTGAACTTAAATTTCGTTTAGTTTGTGAAAAAGGGAATCAACGCCAGTATAGGACCGTAGTTATGATGAGAACGTTCTTAAAAATAGAGGTGTTGCACCTCTGGTTTCCGCTCTTTGAGATACAGACCTTTAAAATTTAGTCGAAAATTTAATGTCCCCTCTGGTATGCGTGCTTTGTAAGATAAGCCTTTTAAATTTATTGATTCAATCCACAACAGTATCGTTTGCCTCATCTTTCTCTTAATATACTCTTCCGCCATTGATAGCTTTACCTCCTCTATCATCATCCAATAAGCGGCTCTTTTTATCACGTGTCCGGAGACCGTCACGGATGTGCTCGATTCGTACCCGATCTAATCAGGCCACTGCAGTGCAGCATCTTCATTTCCGTGACACTGATCTGCAGTAATGTTGCCATGCTTTACGGGTGCCAAGATTTTTTGCAGTGCTGCGCGATAGAAGTGCTAGATTTTTCTGCCTTGCTTTATGTTGTGTAGTCACAGGATTTTATTTTGTCACTTTTATCTTTTTAGAATGAATGCTCTGGAATTGCGTTCCTTGCGAAGCTTGTGTGGTGATAGTTACACCACACTGAGGACTGAGGAATGATGTGATAAGGCAACGGTTGTGGTTAAAGATGTATAGATGAAAATTTAAAAGAGTAGGTATGTTTATGTGGTTTGGTCATGTTGAGAGGATGAACAAAAGGCGACTAACAAGACAGATGTGATTGGAAACACCGGGTAGGGCCGCCCTGTACTAAGGACATGTGTGACTTTTATTGATGTTCTTCAGAA
Source organism: Apamea anceps (assembly GCA_951799955.1). Classification (NCBI taxonomy): domain Eukaryota; kingdom Metazoa; phylum Arthropoda; class Insecta; order Lepidoptera; family Noctuidae; genus Apamea; species Apamea anceps. The sequence goes on from OX637512.1 coordinate 4,829,770, forward strand.
AGGTCAGGCGCGTAGTACTCGTAACCGGCGTGCGTATATGACAGCTGTATGAACGTAAACGTAGTAAAAGGAGTACGAAAGGATTGTAGCAGGTGGCGTTCTGTAGTTTCCCTACAACTTTATTCAATACGATTCATAATGTTGTTAGGGAGTGCAACACTACCAATCTGATTATTATAACATGGCAACACTGGCGAGGCGGCACAGTCTACGCTCGCTCAAGCATGCATGCACTACCGTGTCTCACTTTCAATAAAGTATAATTAATACCGCATGGTGGACGTCTTCGGGGAGATCTTATAATATTCTTATTAGATATTCTTTTGTCCAGGTCAGAACTCGACCACTTAACAAATGTCAGAACAAAATTGACGTAACATATAGGCATTTTAAGATCTCAGAATCACTAGATGAACTCCAAGATAGGTTAAAAGACGAGAAAATAGCTTGGCATGTTTGTAAAAGACTCTCTGTACATGTCTTTTGGGCTGCACTTAGCCCAAAAAACTTTAAGAAAACTCATGTCCCCAAAATTAAGTTGATACTAACACGCTGATGTGTGACAAAGGCTTTCATAAAGAAGATTTTGATAACAATTTTCATCAAGGTAATGACTATACAAGTATCTTTACTCAAAACGAGTACATAGCCCGTACAGTTCCCTCAGAAAATCAATGCTTGAATACCTACTTGGATTGAAACCGTCAGAAAAAAAAGAACCTCTGAAGAGAATTCGTCTTTCCATCCCTGGTTTATAACCCTCTTTCAACGTTTACCTTCATGAATATTGTATGTATTATCAGTGGAATATTATGAATGAGACTTACATTTGCTTTCCAAAGTGCTTTTTGCTGATTGGCAGTGAAGTTTTGACACTTTGTGTGACACGTAAACTATTTCTGTAGTTTGCAGAAGGAACGTGGTAGGGGGGGGGGGGGGGGCTGTTAGCATTTATTGGCAGGCTTTCCGAAAAAAGGTAGACATACCCTATAAATACACGTATCCTAACTTTAATATTATAAATTTATGCGAAAGTAAGTTTGTTTGTTACCTTTTCACGCTTAATCCGCTTAACCGATCATCATGAATTGTTGCATATACGTTGTCAGGGGTATTAGAGGGATATGTAGGGGCATGTAGGGGGGGAGACGGGACGATACCTTTCATCCAGAAAAAGAATACTGTTCCCGAGGAAAATACAGGTATTGTCCCACTGCTGGGCAAAGGCCTGGTTACATAAAGCCTTAATAGTCCGTTGGCTTTCCTTAATGAGAACAAGGGCTTCGCTAATCCAAAAAATAGTATACCTCATTTTTCCGAATGAACTAGCCTAGTATGTAGCTCTACATACTAGGCTAGTTCATTCGGAAAAATGAGGTATACTATTTTTTACTATACTAACGTAACTTTGTTCTGCCCTGTGGCATTGTAATAGTCGGTCTATTACAATGCCACAGGGCAGAACAAAGTTCTTCTAATATCAACGAAGAACTCAGTTACATATTTTATTATCTCCTTAGTTACTGAGAATTATCATTAGGATAAACCACGACCACGAACCAAGTACCACCACGTATCTTCGCAACGTTGTCTAGCATCATCATCTTAGACTCATTAAGAATGATAAATTGGTATAATTATGTTTGAACTTGTAATCCATCCAATGGACACCTCCAGATACCACACTCGCCACGATCTATTACTTATAATATAACCAGCCAGTAATGTTCCCACTGCTGGGACGCAGTACTCCTCTCTTCGAGAAGGATTGGGCTATAAACCCTGTGTGGGTTGACTGGTAGAAAATGCCAATAAATCCGCCTCTATATGTACATTTGTGTACTTAAAGTATTAAATAATTAAATAAACAACAACGCGGGCCCAGTGCGGGTTGGTAGATATCACATGTCTTTCGTTGTTTTGGTTCTAGGTTATGTCAGTTTCCTCACGATGTTTTCCTTCAGCGTTTAAGAGGAGTAATGATAAAATTATTTACCTACACAATCTATTACTATGCTTTTTTTCTGGGCACGTTTCCGGATGACAGCGAAGCGGACGAGTACTTCGACCCCTAAATATCTTTTTGTTTTTATTTATATAATTAAAATTATATAATCTTTTAATTTAGTACCTAGTGTAAATAGTTAAGAGATTATGAAAATAAATTTTAACACTAGGAAATTCTTACAGAAATAAAACCTATTAGGTACTTAGTAAGAGATTTATTTTCCTTCCAAAAAATTCCATCCTTCCATTGAATCAGCCCAAATAACCTATTAACAAACTTCAATTTTCCCAAACACCATTACACTGAAAGTAGTTTCGAAGCGATAGGTCATCAGGGTATAATTTGAATTTGACCTCTCAATGGCGCAGTCACCGATGGTTGGCTATTATCGTTAATAAATGGGGTTTAAGCCTGCCACACCCTTAATTTATCGATGAAGATATTGTAGAATGCATATGAGCAAAAACTGATGATACACAGCCTGGAGTATATAAATCTATTGATTCGTAATACCTAGAAGAATTAAAGTGACACTGAGCATAGCATTATCAGCATAATAACGTTTCCACGGCTGGGACACAGATCACACAGGCCTCCTCTCTCCGTGAGAGGGAGAGAGCAGTAATCCACCACGCGGGCCCGGTACGGGTTGGCGGATGTCACATGTCTTCGAATGTTTTGGTTCGATGACGTGCCGGTTTCCTCAGGATGTTTTCTTCACCGTTTTGAGAGTAATGGTAATGAAATTAAAAACACAAAATAAAATGCCTGCTTGGGTTCTAACTCATGACCTACAAATCGTAAGTCGGGGCGGATACCCACATTACCCACTGGTCTCCACGGCTCGTAAAGTGACGCTAAAGTTTAGCAAAAAAAACTACGTGTTGTAAAGCTATGTCAGATAGACCACCTTTACTCTCTTCGTCGATGACGTGAAAACCAAGATGGATTACGTCGGGAGAAATGGTTAGTCTCATGCTAGTGGATCATAAGATGATGCAGTGCGGTCACCAATCCAATTGTCATGCGTAGTGATTATGACGAGACCAAGTAGAAGAAAAAGGAGGGAATATAAAGAAAAGGGATTGGAAGATCAAAAAGATACGAGGACCAATTGAAAATAAAAAAACAAACGAAAAGACTTATAATCAGCTCAAAGTTTTAGCATAAGAAAGAGTAGAATGGAAATTGCTACACTGACAAATTCCTAGCACTTTAGTTTTAGATGGATGGACTTGTGCACCTAATATTTTTCACCTAATCTTTTCTAACTGAACAGACAGCTGTGCTGCTGGGGAGTTTGTTGCGCCTCTTCTTCTTCCCTGCGATAGCACTAGGAAGTGGTGAAGGGCGGTTTTTGAGGGACTGTCTTTTGTAATGTTGACGTTCGAAAAGCGCTGATTCCCAGCCTAATTTGGATAAATGAATTTTGATTTGATTTGAATAACTACAGTAAAATTATTTTTCCATTTGTGGCTTCCTCTCTCTACAATATCGGTCCTGTGGTGGGATTATTGCGTTGCGGCCAATCTGCGGGATAACTTCAGGTTTGCGGTTCTCTATTATGTGGCGTGGCTATACGTAGCCTCTAATGTACGATTTATCGCTAAAAAGAATCATACGGTAAAAGTCCCTTCCACAAATGATCACCCATTTGTTTTACGTAGTTTTGTTAGCCTATTTAAAATAACCCTGTATTTGCCATGGATGAATCATGAAATTAGATACTACTGCCGAGGCCATCGAGGTTTCTTTCTTTCTAGTAATATATTTACACTCGTGACTTTACTTGTAAGTATTTGGCCACAAGACCTAACTAAAACAAATGATGAACGGCGATGCTAAAACATACACAAAGTGTACTTAGTACCAGCTTTGGAAATGATTTGTTTTGAGCTATCTACATCTGTATGTCTGCTTTGAATAATGTCACAATGCGTTTAAAATTCAAAATAAGCGAGCTATTGTTTCTTGAATTATCCAGATACCTTGTACATAGACACTTAAATCAACTCCGCCCATCGCAGTCCCGTACGGAACATAGGCCTGTCAAGTCCCAGGTTGCGCCACAACACCCTGGCTTCCGCATCCAGTCTGTCCCAGCCACCTTCTTAAGGTCGTCGGTCCAACTAGCTGGGGAGCGCCCATACTAAGCTTGCCGATACGCGGTCTCCACTCCAGGACTCATCTGCTCTACCGGCCATGGACCATACATAGACACTCGCATATGATAAATGACAGTATTTTCTCATAACTACGTTAGAGATTGGTATTGCAATGGAATGATTTTGAAAAATGATTTGTTCATTGTTTTAATATAATTCAATATAATTTTTAATAGTGCATCTAAATCAAAAACTCTCTCAGCTATATAAACAAACTGTCTGTACGTTATTGTTGTTTGTTAATAGGTGTGAAAATAAAACTGCACCGGTGCATCCTGTCGTTCAATTGAGTGCAACATTGCCTCACCGCGCCAATCGCGTCAATTGGATGTCGGGGACCTTGACATAACAATACCGAGTACATCTACCTATGTAGAAGTAGTGGCTAGAGTTGCATGTCATTATTATAATGGTATAAATTATAGGCAGTATTTTTTTATAACTTTAACAAAGTGGCACTAAAAAGAGTCGCCGAATTTAGATTTTATTTGATTCCTGCATTGTTAAAAATTAGTCAATCGCTTAAAACACATAGCAAACAGCTTTTAATGATTCCACTGCTGACTCAAAGGCCTCCCTTCGTCGAGAGGGAGTAGGCCGTAATCCACCACGCGGGTCTAGTGCGGGTTGGTAGATGTCACATGTCTTCGAATTCGTTGTGAGAGCAGTGGTGATAAAATAATTTACACAAAGTAAAGCGCCTGTCTGGGTTCGAACCTACAACTCGTAAGTCGCGGACTGTCACCATTGCATTTAAAACACAATTTTCTAAAAATAAAGATACTTTTAGAAATAAGAGAAGTTTAATAATTATATCCAGCTCGCACTAGGACCGTGTGATGGAATACTATGGGAACTTTAAAGGTTGGTTTGTGACCAAGGTTATTTTATGGCTCCAAGATCGTCGTAGCAGTGTGTACTCGTACAGAGGTACACACTGTGTACGTTTACTTACAGAATTACATAGCATGTACATACTAAATAATAACATAATTGCCGTTCATGGTAACATTACGTATGTCGAAGTGCGCGTCAACATTGTCCACGAATATCGTTAAAAACACGCCATATATGTGGGTATATTCTGTAACCGCACGTTATAGGTAAGTAATCGATTTTCATTAGCACCCAAACAGTATGGATTGCCATATTAATTATTCCCAGAGCCTAAACATTTGATACAATCCTACTATTGAAATAAAGGGAGAGAATTTTGAAGGAAAGCTAGGGGTGACATTTAACCCGCGTCAACAACAGTTTCCAAGTCCAGAAGACTGTCACATAGTTTTGAAGTTAATATTGGCCACACGAAAAAGTCCGTATGAAAAAAAAAAACATCGAAAATGATCCTTGTCTTGTCTCAACTCAAAGAGAACATTTTTAAAATTTAATTTGACTATTCAAAAGTGCCTGGGAATTGTTTAATTATTAAATTAAAATTGCAAAATTGAATGGGCACTTCATCTTCCTGGCGGCTCTTTGACAAAGAGCCGTCAGGAAGATAAAGTGCCTTGAACTAAAGTTACAGGTTGATAGGTGTAATTATTACCTACCTACCTAATGGTAGGTCCTTAAAATTAATAGACTTCCAGACCGCATTTTGGTCATGGCGACCAATCTCATCGGAGATCAGCCTTCGGCGCGGGAAATATTATAAGCACAGAGATATATTAATGACAGAAGTGCACTCTCTTTTTACTCACTCTCATAGTCCAATGGGACGACAATCCGACACGACCGGAGAGATCAGGCGCAGGACCAGGGGCTTAACGTACTTCCGAGGCACAGGGCATCATAACCATGCGACCGGAATAAAACAAAAAGAAGAAGGGGATCAGAACGGTATGACAAGTTTTATAGTGGATCAGAATTAAAACGTAATAACAACCAGCAAGAGATCTAATCTACTAGGGGATCCGACCGGAATAACTAACACCGTCGACTTCCAAACAAAAGAAAAAGAAAAACCTAATAACACTGCCTGACACGGGCATTGCACCCGGGACCCCACGCTCAGCAGTCGCGCTTGCGACTACGAGACCAACGGAGCAGTCAAAAAGTCCTTAAAATTATTTAGCTACTGTAAAGAGTAGATAATTTTAGTCTGTACTAGTAGATAGCAGAGGTTCCTACCGCAAATACCACTAACGATCCAGTTGGTCCGTGTAAAAGTGAAATAGATTGCTCTTTGAGGCTGGCGCTGTTGGAATTTCTGTCAGGGAAATACTCGTTATAATTTCGAACTAGTTGTGGTGAGAACATTTCTATCAAAAGTATGAAAGCCACCATCGATGAAAACGTAGTGAAAACGTTTGATTTCAAAGTGTCCGTATTTAATAAAGGGTTCGTTTTGCTTTTGGTACTTCTAATATTTATTTATTGAAGGTTACATACATGCAGCCGAATAGAGACGTCTCTCACTGGGTGTTGGCTAAGTGTTAAAGACGGACGTCTTAGCCAACACATGCTCAGGAAACGCTGGAGTGATACTTTTGAAGCGTTCTAAGCAACAAAAGCAGTGTAAAAGACTTTGCCCATTAAAAGAAAAAGTATTTCCTAAAAGTGATAATACTTGTAAGTACAAAAACTATCTCAAGATTTCCCATCCTCCAAAAAAAAAAAGCAGCCCCACATCATACAATTACTGCTGTATTAAATTTTCCTTACCTTCAATTTCGAATTCCTCTTCACACGAAGACGCAAATCCTATCCAAAGCAACTTAGTTAGCGATATATACCGCTCATAAGCCTGCTCTGAGAGTGTGGCAGTATTTAGCATAAGATTAAAGACTCAAAGCGCAGAGTTTAGCCGAACTTGGAGACTCAATAGTACTTTATAAGACTAAAATTGTATCTTAAGACTGTATCTTCTAACCTTATAATGTTCTGTGTTCATTTCGTATTCCTGAAAGCAGTTATATTTAAGATGCCGTCAGTAATTTGGGCTTTAATTTTTGGTTCAGTGAATCAGAAGGTACCAAGAAATAGTAGGATATCCATCCAAACATAAATTAAGGACAATGTCTCCATTACACCGAAACCATTACTGTCAACAACGGACAATATATAAACATAGTCACGGTCTAAATTGCCTTTCTCGGTGAAATTCTATATATAACAGGAAAATAAGGAAACTAACTAGGCGTACCAGGAGCTCATAACTTCTAGGTGCCTAGAAAATGAACGGCTGCTAACGAAGGAATTCTCTTTAAGAAAACATTTTTACATGTACACTCGTTATTATCTATGGTCGCTCATTTACCCTAACCCAAATTACCAGGAGTGACGACATGAAGGTAATTTACGAGTATTAGAGCTAGTACAGCCTTTTGGGATGTTGGGTTTAGGTCCTAATGGCCGAAATGAGAATCCTCCTCATTTACGGTGCGGTAGGCTCCATTTAGTTTAAAGATTGAACTTAAGTAAGATTGCCTTGGTCTATCAGAAGAACGTTTTGAGAATGAGAACGTTCTAGCTTGGAAACGATTTTTTAAACTAATAGTTATTTTTCAGATCAAAAGAATCACTGCATAAAACGGAAGGCCCTAGACGTTGCGCCTCATGAATACTGTTTTCATTCATAAAAAATATTCAGAGGGATCCCATTATGGAAATTCCTCGTTTTAAAAACAAGATTCAAATGTTTCTGAGTGGTCAACAATGCAAACTGCAAGGCTTTCAGTGTAACCTAAATAGATCACAAAGAAGTTACATTACTTAATCAGAAACATAGGATATGAACTCTTTGAAGATTTCTAGATTTTTCCAGACCTTTTTACAAGAATTTGTGAGGTTCTAAAATTGCAGTAATGTATTAGGCTGTGGCTGGCTGCCAGGGCGTTTACGAGCATAACCTCTTATTCCGTTGCCGGGAAAACAAACTGCCGATATTACAGGTAAGATTATTTCATTCCCCACGCAGAGCTGAAACCTCGCATTGCCCAAATTACGGTCATCCATCACATTGCAGAGGAAATAAAGTGCCCAAATCTGTCAGAAAATAATGCTTAATTAACATAGCTCATTGTTAAAAGTATTCTAAAATAATTCTTTCAAAGCAAAGAATTTAACATTAAGACCAACCAAAATTTTGTGTAGGTAATGCTCAAGGAGTGCGATAAAATGATTTATAAGATGGTAATTAGGGACAAGTAAACGGTTAACTTCGTCATTAAAAAGGGAGGTGTCCCCGCGATGGCAGTAAGGTTGTATAATTTTACGCTTTGCTTTTAACGAGCCGAGGTTTACGGGATATCAAGGTTAAGTGCAGCGCTTGAAAGCGCGTCTGGCGCTGTTTATTTTGTCATGCTCTTCCTCATATCGCATTGCAAGTGGTTCATTCTTCTTGCTTAGATTGTTTACATATAGAAGGTCATTTGCATTGAGATCAATATTATTGTAATTGTGATATGGACTTCATCACTATCTTTGTTTGTCCATGTGCTTGCTTCAGTCAAAACATTCACATAGCGCAGTGCAAGAATTTCTCATTCTCCTACTATTTACGAGTACTTTCTCATGTTTAACAATAAGTAAGTCAGTTTTCTAATATTGAGTTTTACATTTCTTATCCTTAGACAGTAAATAAAATGTATTAGGTATATCAATATATTGTTTTTGCTAGCCTGTAGCCTTCCTCAAGAATTGGGCTATCTAATGCAATAAGATTTTTTTTAAATCCGACTGGTAGTTCCCGAGATTAGCGCGTTCAAAGAAAAAAAAATATATAAACAAACTCTTCAGCTTTATAGTAGCTTTATAGTATAGTATACTCGTAGATAGATACTTTAAGATCTTTGAGTACCACGCCGTAAACACCAATAACCAAACCAGTGTATTACCTTAGCTTTAATCCAACTTCCAAGTTTTGCCAAGATGTAACCTGTTGGTAATATAAGAGGCAATATGCGCTGCCTGTAACATTATGAGCTTTCTGCGGCATGTTTCTTGTTCAACATCTTCAATAAATTCTTAATCATTATTGACTTGAGTGACTTGCGTAATTGCTTAATTATAAGCAAATGTTTGACGGAAAATTGTGTGTAGAATTATTTAGGTTTCATGTCGCTATGATTATGTGATTATGTGTGTATATTCAAATTATGTTCACATTTATACGCCCCTTCTTCTTCTTATCTGAGTCTTCCTTACAATGGGTGTGTTTATCGGTTTGACAATCAATATTTGTTTAGTTTATACCTTATTTTTCAGTTTTAGCTTCATACAGATGTAATTTAAAGAGTATGATCATGCATTATATTACGACTATACGAGTATGACCTCATGTAGGATCAGTGCCACAAATTAGTGTCACCTATTCGCACAGGGTCAAAGATAATCGATTTAAGTATCTATCATTATCGCACGATTGAGTAGAGCTGCACGATTTCTGACATATGCGTGCACTGACTGGACAGGTCCTCTCAATTTGTGTGGTTCTTTCCTCAAAAGACCAACTGAGACATCGACACATGGTCTTCATAATATGATCTGACCAAGAGTATGTCTGGACTTTAAAAGAGACTGTGACGTCTGAGTTTGTTTCGGCCTTTCTTCTCAGACTAGTCAGATAGGAAACGCCGACCTCATCTAGTTTTAAAATATGATTGACGTGTAAAAGTGTTTGTACAAACCTACTTACAAAATAAAATCATTTATCATCACATGCCAAGAAACTAGTAAATAATATCTAGGTACAATATTTATCAAGCCATTCAAATTCCTATCTATGATTCAACTGCATAATATCCTTACGGAAATTAATGTTTGTATTCAGTAGAATTCCAAGTCTTATACTTATTTCATCATTCATATTGAAATCTACATTATGTTTATAATACGTACGAGTATTTATCTCAGATCAGCACAGGACGTACTTTGCAACATATTCGTCACGACAAATTACAGGTTCATTGCATAACATCAGGTTGTTTTCCTCCATCGTTCGTATGACTTGCTGTTGATAAACAGCCGAGTGACTTGTATATCTTAAGTTACTAGTTTAGCGTGAAATTTATTTACCAATTTTCCTTGTTGACTGAGTCATCTCACCTATGGTGACAATAGAAGCGGCAACAGTCAATATTTTGTATGTGAATTTTGCTTATTGTTTTATTCAGTAGTACACATGCATATTACACATTTAAGTTGGTGCCAACATAAACTCATTAGAGTTTTACCGTCCACCAAAATTATCGACTACATAATTTAGAGAAATATAAGTAGTACTTAGGTAAAAACTAATAACAAAAAAATAAAATTACGACGGGTATAAGCGAAATATTATCTAATACTAACCAGTGCACATCAGTGACCAATCCAGCCGTCCATCCTTAAAAAAAAATACAATACAAAACGGTAGTCTTTGGCGCAGTTAAAATGAGCAAAAGTTCCGAACCTAGTTTAGATTTTTTGCGGTTATCAGCAGTAATTAAAATATGGGTATTTTATTAAGTATCTTAAATTAAGACTTTTCCTTTTCCAGCATTTGAATTCTCTGAAAAGTAATTTGACTCTACATTTCGTTGGTAAAAAAAAACTTTTTAATAATTTCTTGGAACTTCCTTATCCGCTCTTCGCTACGAATGAACCCTCCCTCATACCCGCGGTGATTTTTCATGAAATTCGAACGCTGAAGTTCGGTACAAATAAATGTTTGTACAAATATTTTATTGTTCTTGTTGAAAGCTTGAACATTTACTTGGAAGTTCACAACGTGTTATACATATAAATTGTTGGTAATTACATTGAGAGATGGAGAGAGCGCGTGAGGTTCCATGGGGACTATGCAGAGAAAGAATAAACGGTTCTTTCTGAAAGATACGAATGTTGATTATAGTACTTGAACACAAAAATTCTTATAAACATGAAGCTGTTATAGAGGTAGCTATGTAAAAATCGAATTTTAAAATACTAAGGGATAAATTAAGCAACGACAAAATTAAATCTAGGCTATTTCCATTTAATATAAGAAAGAAAAAACAACCGACTTCCAAAAACGACACTACAAAGAGAAAAATAACTTTAATTTCGGAAGTCGGTGTCGTTGGGTTCGCATTTTCGTTGTTTGCCACCGACTTCCGAAATTAAAGTTATTTTTCTCTTTGTAGTGTCGTTTTTGGAAGTCGGTTGTTTTTTTTTGCAAAAAAGTTTTTATTTTTCACTTTTTAGTTGTAATTTTTACCAGTAATTTTGGTTTAAAAACCAAAGTACTAAACCGTTTTTGATGAAATTTCTATGGGACCATTTGGGAAGTATACCCTTTCCAACAAAAAAAGAATTTTTCAAATCGGCTGGCAAGCGACGGAGTTATGCGCGAACAAACATAAAAAAAAAAAAAAAAAAAATACAAACATCCGAATTGAGAACCTCCTCCTTTTTTAGAAGTCGGTTAAAAAAGTAAAATTCAATATATCCCGTTATAATGATGTACAGACGCCAGCACATCAAGCTACTACAATCTGTCAAATTTCTTTAATACATTTTCAACTTTATCACTAAGGCATTAAGGTTCAAGGTTGATTGAGAAAATTTGACAGTTTCGGGTAGCTTGACCTGCTGGCGTCTGTACTAGAATATGAAAAGTATGTAATTTACAACGATAAAAATGCTTTGCATTCAAGGCTTTATATGTTAAAACAAGGATAACGAAATATGCAGCAGAATCGCTACGTGAACAAGAATGCAAGGGAGCATAATGAAAATTGCTTAACTATATCATACAAATTAAGAGACATGATAATTTTCATATGAATCGAGATTCAAATAATAAAGATCAAATTGATTTATAACGGAACGTGTCTTTTCTAATATTTTTCCTACGAGCTTTATTATTTTGTGTCTTTTAATAGTTGAGTTTACAAAAACCTTTAAAGGAATTCTATGAGGCAGTGGTGATATCGTGTTGAAGGTTTTCCCAGGGTAGGATTCTCAGCCCGCTTCCAGCTTTATTATCATAATAATCTCAATTTTCACACTAGATTTTGCATTCTCGCAAAATTGAGCAGCTCAGTCAAGCGTGAATTCAACCAAACCTTTCGAACCCATTAATAATATTTAGTCCCGCGTTATTTTACAGAAATTATTACCGGTAATATCCAATAACGTCTGCGTCATTAAACATTCGGCGGACAACAATATTATTGTCGATACATTACTACAGCTTAATCTAAACTGGCCGTTGGAGAATTAGGGTCAATTTATAGGGGTCGCCGTAACTGTGGGGGAACGGCAAAGGTTAAACCATCTTAATTTAGATGACTTTACTTTAGACCTGACGAGCTGCTACAGAGGTCAGGCTGTAATACCTATCGATATTTTTACCGTTTGATCCTTGGGTGAAATAGGTCATATCGTATTATTAAGTATTTTTAAAGTTCGTCTTGTCCTATATGTATCTTCATACAGTATTATTAGGTATACCTGATATCATGGGTTCAGGTACCTATCTGATTCTGAACTTTTTCATTTAGAATATTTTTGTTTGTTAACAAAAAATAAATCAGCTCACATCATCTGCCTAGCCTTTTTGGGGTCAGCTTCCAGTCTAACCGGATGCAGCGACTACAAGTATTTTACATGGAGCGACTGCCTATCTTACCTCTACAACGCAGTTACTGGGTAATACGATACCCCTTGGTAAGACTGGTTGTCAGACTTTTGGCAACAAAAATAAACAAATCGGCTGTTGCATAGAAAAGATTTAGGTCTTTTTTTTTAATAGCCGACCTAAAATTTTAACGCTGAAGGGTTCAGAATCTACTAAAGTCATGGTTTCAGTTTACGCGTCGATGGGCCACCCTATATAGCTATTATAGAATGTGTCGCTAGCAAATGGAAGTGAGATTGAAACAGTCGGTAGAGTACCCACACAAGTAGGTTTCTATATTGATTCAAAAGTCTTTACTGAAGTCGGACAGTAAGACAATGACCTAGAAATGCGAATACTTTGCAGTAACAAAATCGATAAGAATACCTATGCTGCAAAAAATTCAAGTTTTCATTGCGTTGGAACCATACCTACTAGGACTTCACAACAGATGAGTAGAAGAACAATTTCCAGGAAGTTTTCATAGAAATTGTTCCTAGTAGTTGCATCGCAACCGAACTCCAGTTGCATCGCGCTGTTGCGCCGTGTCTGTCTGCGGGAGCCTTAATGATTACACACAACATTAACAAGTCCCAAGTGCCAAAGGTTAAGTAGTGACAAACAATTTGTATATTCATCCATATTGTTTTTCTATCATTTCGCCATATAAACATCTAATCATATATCAATTTTACCCGGGAGCAGGAGAGGTTTTCAATCGCAATCTGAATGATTTTGAAGGATATTGCCAATCCATTGCTTCATATGTTCGAAAAATTTGCCTGCTCAACAACATAAATAACGCAATGGATGTTGTTGAACTGTCAAAATGAAATGCTACTGTTACTGTATTACGGAATTACCCAGCGGGTGTCAGGTTGTAGGACAAGATATAAGATTAGCCCCATGGTTTGTAATTCTATACCAATTCATGTGTGTCTGAGAAACCCATACTGATCCAGGTACAATCAGTCTCAAAAAGATTTACAAGTTAATCGACAAGAATTCATACAAGAAGAGATAATTAAATGAGTTTTTGACGATGCTACATTTGCATCTTTTGGCTGACTGTACATAATAAGGGCACTAATTCAGTCTAACAAGTTCGGTCATTGACTTCAATACTGCTGTGCAAACATAAAAGGGTACAGACTAATGGAATAACATCGATTGTGGACACAACAAAACAATTTAGTGAACCGTGTGCCTAGAGTGATTCTGTTGAATTTGTACTTACGTAGTTTTTGGTTTGGTTTTTTTGTTATATACGCGTTTACTTTACGGTGACGTTGCAAAATGGGTATTTAGGGTGGCCGGGACATCGACGCGTAAACTGTAATCATGAATTCAGCACAATCATCATTCTAGACGGGGCTAGCGTAGAAAGATTTCGTTGGTTATCATAAAACAATCTAGTGTTTCACGTCTACGCGGTCAAAATAAATGGCACAGTCAAATTAAAAAAAAAAGTGAATGTTCAGAATCATGTACTGAACCCATGGTAACAGATTGCGCGTCGATGTCCATGCCACCCTGTATACTTTAACTCAGTTTGCAACGGAAGGGCAGATTTCACCAATAAAACTGACCGCGATCAGCACATCTAAACCGAGTTCAAGAGCTGTCAGTATCACTATTGTTGTGGAATATTGACAACAAACGAAAGAAAACTTCGTTTACGATGACGGTCGTGCCGATATGAGAGAATAATTACACAGCATAGTAATTTTTCAAACTAGCGGGGTAGTTGCGTAACACACTAACAGTAGGAATGGCTTTCATTTTGACAATTCCACAACATTCATTGCGTTATTTACGTTGTTGAGCAGATTTTTTTTTCGAACATATAAACTAATGGGTTAACAATATGCTCCAAAATTATTTAGATTTAGATTGATTCGCAATTGGGGTGCAGATCTAAATTCTATATCCACAACAGTAACTTGTGATGTAGCGGTTAAAACTTATATATTTTTCACAACGATTGAACGCTTTTCCGCGATGTAAATCGCAGTGGATGTTAGAATCGTACAATTCAGAACGGTATTCCAAATTTATAACTTTTCCGAACGAACCAATACATAAACGGGGCTGTTTTATTTGCGCCCAGCAACACCTAGGTTTGAATATTTTATTGTTATGTGGATAACCTCAGAAAGCCTAGAGTATTTTTTTCGGTTGAGATCGTAAAAAATGTATGGAGCGTACGCAATTTAAAAGCGATACAACCGCTTGAAGTGTTTACTTTGTAGTAATGTTTTAGGCTATACAGGGTATTTAAGAAATTTGCTTGTCATAGCATCAGGGTGAGTTCAGTATCGATAAAGGAACTCGTTCGTAAAAATAAGTAATAAATACCTTTAAAAAAGTAAAAAAAAAAACCGAAAATTATCATAAGGTAATGTAGTACCTACTAATTAAATAGCAATCGTTTAGAATTGATTAAAAAATTGTTTAAAATAGTTTTATTTTGTTTAAATGCTAATTAATAATTTCCTAGAGTTACCTACCTACTATCGAACGCAATGACCTACGTTACCTACGCCCGAACACTACGAAACGCCGGGTGAAGGATAGGTAACTAGGTACGTACATTACAATTCCAAGTACGTATTTCTTCTTCCTTAATACAATACCTATTCGTATTTCTGTTGAATACTAGTTAGACAAAATCTTTTTTTGTAGATATTGTATTTTGACGGTCCTAATCTGTTAGAGTACGAAGGGAAAATTGGAATTGTAATTTACATACCGTCGTAGCGTTAGGGGCGCACATCTTGCGCCATTTGTCGCGAGCCGTTTTCAGTAGCAAATAATGCGCCGGCCCTTAGTATTCGGACGCGAGAAGTGAAGGACAAAATGACAACGCGTTCGATATTAGGTAATAAATTAAAGCATTTAAACAAATAAAATAATTTTAATTCTAAACGATTGCTATTTTAAGTTAGGTTGATCTTGCAATAATATTTTTATGCTTTTTTTCCTGGGTTCCTTTAACGATACTGAACCTACCCCTAAGCTATGGCACACAATTTTTTTAACACTCTGTATATATTACTAGCTTCGGCCCGCGACTTCGTCCTTGTAAAATTTCGGCCCCTGACCCACCCTATCGCATCGCATCGGCCTCCTGCGCTATTCCTTTGTTTCGCTCAGCGTTCCTTTTGACTTTTTTATTGTTTTTCTACAACTCCTACGTGTCATAGTGTGATGTCAAGAATTGGGCTATCAAAGCCTTTAGATTTATTATTAATATAGGTAGATATATATAGATAGGTACGATACAATATTACTGTGACTTGTTATGTTACTGGGACAATAGCACAGTTGTTAAATCAGTTGACTTAATTAATTAACCAATTCCGCTTAATTAGTCACCTAATTGTAAGTTTGGTTAATACAAGACAGATGTAGTCCTTTGCTAGACATTAATATACACCGTTAAATTTTGATCGTTTTAGTCCTTAAAAGGGGTCATTGTACTCATCATTATGAACAACTTTTACCTACTACGGGACCAACCCTGAAGACATAATGTATGGATCAACTGTTTTTTCTTTTTCACGATTTCAGGGTTGGTCCCGTAGTAAAAGTTGTTCATAATGATGAGTACAATTACCCCTTTTAAGGATTAAAACGATCAAAATTTAACGGTTTAGACGGTCTATTGATAATATTATCAAAAGAACGCCCTCCATTAAAAGGGCGTCCATTGATGGCTAAGTAATACTTTTTAAAAACGGGAAGTGTAACCGCTACTACCTTGCTTCCAGCACTTGCGTAACGCAAAATCAATCTCAATCAGAATCATTTTGAAGGATATTGCTAATACATTGCTTCATATGTTCGAAAAACGTGTCTGCTCAACAAAAATATGATGAAATGCTAAACAAAATGAAACAATACGAAGTCGAGAAGAAGGAAAATCGAGACTATATCAGGAAACTGGAAAATAGGGTTGACCAACTTGAAAAGCAATCGAAAATTACAACTATAGAAATAAAAAACATCCCTAAAATTGAGAGTGAATCAAAGTTGGATCTGATAAATGTGATTAAAAATGTTGGAACCACTCTAGACACCACAGTTGCAGAATCAGATATTAAGGACGTATACAGGATAAATTCAAGCAATTCTATAAATAACACCATCATAGTTGACTTCACTTCAGTATTACTTAAAACCAAGATACTGCAATCAGTCAGAAACTTTAATAAAAATAATAAAAACTGTAAGTTGAATACAACACATTTACAAGTCCCCGGCCCAAAGGTATCCGTTTACATATCGGACAATCTCCCCGCAAAAGCTCGAAAGTTATTCTTCCTGGCAAGGGAATTTGCCTCCCAACATAAATACAAGCATTGTTGGTCAGCCTTTGGTAAAGTGTACCTTCGCAAGGAAGACGGTGCTCAACGCATCACTGTTAACTCGGAAATGGATTTTACTAAAATAACTGAAAAATGACTACCAGGCCAATATTCCATAACATTTAAGCCCTGCATGTACCTTTATAACTTTTTTGGATTGTTCTTTTGTATGTTTCAAGTAATTTTCTCTAACTATAAAACACCTACGTATACAAGCAAACAATTACATTTTATCATTTTGACACACAATCACACACACAATTTCACAATTTTCTCACTTCATTTTTGGGAATTCTATGATACTCGATGTAAACTAGAAAAGTACTTTATCGTTGTCCTTATCATACTGGTTGCTTGCTTACTGAATATCTCTCGTCAGTTCAGGAGAGATTCGGTGAAAGAGCGATTGTTTGTGTCATGTCTCTCTTTTTTGTACAGCTATGCACATTATTCTCTGCCTCTATCATTAAAACTGTACTCTTCGATCATTTAAATTCAATAAATGATGACATTGACCACCTTACAATCGCTGACTCTACTATATGTGACCTGGCCGATTGCTTAGACCTGATCCCGAATAACGAAAAACGTCTCAAAATTATCAATCAAAACATAAGAAGCATAAATTGTAACATGTCAGGGTTTAATGTCCTATTGGCACAATCGAGAATTCCGTGGGATCTGATAATTCTCACGGAATGCTGGTTACTGCATACCTCAAATCTTCCGGTATTAAAAGGCTATAAATATTACTCAACTAACAAAAACAAAACACAAAACGAGGGTGTAGTTGTTTACATAAAAAATGGCATACATGTTAATGTTCTCGAACCTGAATTTCTTGACGCCAATTGTCTAACAATACAAATTAATAATGACACCGTTGTTTTAGCCATTTATCGCCCACCTTCATATAACAATATATCAAACTTCCTGCAATCCCTAAATGAAATACTAATTAACTATTCGTCTTGTAGAAACATTATTCTTACCGGTGACATAAATATAGATGTCAGCACTTCAAATCATGATCGAAATGCCTCAGCCTACCTCGATTTGACATCGTACCACGGCTTGTTACCGGCTCACGTTATTCCTACACACGGGAAAACATGTCTAGATCACGTCATTCTGAAAACAAAATTGCCCGCAAAAGTTTTTATAGCTCAAACAACCCTAACAGATCATTATACTGTCATCCTCTCGTTGAATCAATGTTTTCCTAGACACTTGAAACACATGACCTCACGGGTAGATTCAGTTGGGTTGCTTTCCGACTTAAATAAGGAAAACTTTCAACCAGTTCTCGAGGCAAATGATGCAAACGTAGCAGCTGACAAACTGGTTCACATTCTTAAAACTGTAGTAGAGTCAAACACTAAACTAATTACCGTCTCCTCGCGGAAAACAATTATTAAACCCTGGATAACTCCAGGTCTCTTAAGATGTATAAAAAACAGAGACAACCTAAATAAAAAATCAAAAAAACATCCTGAAAATTTAATACTAAAGACAACATATACAAGGTATCGAAACTATTGCAACAAAATTTTGAAAAAAGTTAAAAGGGAATTTGAAAGAGAAGAAGTGAAAAAGGCGGGAAGGGACAACCGCCGCCTCTGGAAAATAATAAATAAAGTTTCGAATAGATCAAGACCCAAAACATCACCGACTGAGTTATTAAGCCCGCAGGATCAACCAGTTCATTGCTTAAACAAGGCTAATCATTTTTTTGCCAACATTGGCTCAACCCTGGCTAGTAAAATAACCGCCCAACAGCAGGCTCATGACCCCCCTACTAATACCCACCTACCTACCTTTTCCCATTCCATGGTTATCCTGCCTGCTGATGAACACGAGGTAGCTGCCATTATTTCCTCTCTCAAGCGCGACTGCGCCGTGGGCTGCGACAATATTTCTTCAAACCTTCTCATTGCACATAAGAATCTTTTAGTACCATCGATTACACATATCTGCAATTTGGCGATAGAATCTGGTACCTTTCCTCTTGCGTTTAAAAAGGCACTTATCCATCCAGTTCACAAGAGTGGGGACCGACACTGTGTTAATAATTATAGACCAATAGCAATTCTCCCTGCCTTATCAAAAATTCTGGAACGGCTATTGAACAACAGGTTGGTGAAATATCTAGAATCAAACAACCTGCTGTCCCAATTCCAGTTCGGTTTTCGTGCAGGGAAATCGACAGCCATGGCAGTGCACGAGTTGACAAACTCTATTGTTTATAACATGGATGCTCGAAAGAAGTCGTTAGCCATCTTTTTAGACCTAGCTAAAGCCTTTGACACAGTGTCGGTCCCGATCTTGCTTCGTAAGCTTGAAAATCTCGGTATACGGGGAAATCAATTGTCACTCTTCAAAGATTACTTAACAAACCGCACGCAATTTGTTAAAATTGATAACTACTTTAGTGACACTCTTCCCGTAGTTTTTGGAGTTCCTCAGGGTAGCATCCTTGGGCCCACATTATTTCTGGTCTATATTAATGACCTATGCAATCTCTCTCTTCAAAACGGTCGTATTATTACCTTTGCAGATGACACTGTGCTTCTTTTCAGTGCGGACTCATGGGAAGAGGTACGTAACTACGCTCAGGTTGGGTTTGATACTGTGAATGATTGGCTAAGAACTAACATACTCACCTTAAATTCCGATAAAACAAAGTATATTGCATTTTCCTTAAGGAACAGTCTGCAGTCATCTCTCCAACCGTTCTCCATCCTCGCTCACACCTGTTCATTCCCCCATAACGGTGATTGTTCTTGTTCCAAATTGCAGAAAGTAGACCATATTAAGTACCTGGGCGTCACTCTGGATTCTAAATTAAACTTTGCCGAACATATAAATTGTCTAACAATAATAATAATAATAATAATAATAATAATAATAATAAATTTATTTGTTAGAATATTGTTGTTAAATAGGTGTTACACATAATATGATGTCCATAATATTCTGCTGTTTCCAGCGTACAAATATTTCAAAGAATTAAAATTAATAATAAACCATACAATGTCGGGAATACTATCAAATACAATGTCAGGGGTTATCAATTATAATGTCAAGAATTATTAAATACAATGTCAGGGGTTATTAATTATAATGTCAAAACAAAACGACGACGATGTGTTTTGAAATACAATGAAAAAAAAAAGTTTTTATACAATGTCATAGAAATGAAATTCCAGTCAATTATTAGGAGGTGGGTCGTCGTCTAATTTAAATTTTGAATCAAATTTTTCATTTACAAATTCATTCGTTGAGTAGTAACATTTTTGCAATAGAAAGTTAAATAGTTTCTTTTTAAATGTCATGAGATTAAGACTTTTAAAAACATTAGGCAATTTATTATAAATTTGAATTGCCATACAGTAAACATTATTCGAAAATAGTTTAATTCTTTGTTGGGGTGCACATAATTTGTGGATATTACGACTTTTCCTTATAACAACATCATTGTGTACTTGAAATAAAGCTAAGTTTTTACGCACAAAGATACAGAGTTCGAATATATATAAAGATGGGAGTGGTAATATTTTTAATTGTTTAAAGATTGGGACACAGCTTTGTAATGGTTGGGCTTTAGTCATTGATCGAATACATTTCTTTTGGGCTCGGAATGCTTTAATAGTATCAACAGAATTTCCCCACATAATGATGCCGTAGCGGAGAATTGATGCTACGTAACCATGATAAGCACAAAGTGCTGCATTGATACCAGCTACGCGAGTTATTCGGTTTAAAACAAATACAAATCTTTGCAGCTTAGTGCATAATTTGTCAATGTGTACTTTCCAGTTGCAGTATTTATCTAATGTTATCCCCAAAAAAGTAGCACTTTCGACCTCTTCTACAGCGTTATTTGCATATCTAATTTCTAATTGGTGACGTTTGCTATTGTAAGTTTGGAACTGTATAAGTTTGGTTTTACTAATATTGACATGTAGATTGTTGTCTTTTAGCCATTCTATTATTTCGTTTAACGTGTCATTAATCTCTTTTTCGTATTTGGTGATATTGTTATCGGTGAGTTCAATACTAAGAGTTGTATCGTCGGCGTACAGAATACAAGAATGCGGGGTTACGTTGGGCAAATCATTGATATATAGCAAGAACAAAAAGGGCCCCAATATACTGCCCTGGGGGACACCACATGAGTTTCGACGATAAGCGGATCTATATGTTTTATTTTCTGATAAAGTATTCCTCGATATTTCTACGCATTGTTGGCGATTATTTAGATAAGATTCTATCCACTGTAATGCGTTTCCCCTAACACCATAACGATTCAGTTTGAAGAGACCAGCAGAATACGGAAATTTATCTTTGTGGTTAAAAATCTTCGGTCAATCCTTAACTCCAAGCAACTACTATCTGTTTATTGCGCTTTGTGCCAATCCCTCCTGACATACTGCATCACTTCATGGGGTGGAACGTTTAAAACTAACCTTTTAGCACTTGAAAGGGCTCAAAGGGCAGTCCTTAAAGTTGCACTATTCCTTCCTTTCCGTCATCCCACTGTGGAAGTTTATAAGTCTGCTAAAGTCCTCTCAATTCGGAAGCTTTTTATTCTCCATGTTGCTTTGAAACAACGATCTCTTATTCCTTTTATTAAAAATACTGACCATAATTCTGACACAAGAAGCAGAAGAAAGAATATATGCCAACCTAAAGCAGTAAAATCCAAATTTGCCCGAAATTTCTTTTCTTTTCTTGGCCCTTTTCTATACAACAAACTGAATGTTTTACTCTCTGTTCATAACATAAACAAAACAGCTTTTAAAAAGAAAATAACTGACTGGCTTATTACATTAGATTATACACAAATTGAAGACCTTTTCAAAACTATATCTTGACATAAAATTTCCCTTTGCAACGCACATATAAGTACCCCAAACCACACACACACTCACTCCACATCACACACACTCATCCCACATGCATTCACATACATTCACATACATTCACATACCTCCCTTGCATGTATTCTTAATAAATTACTTTATTTTCACGATTTTTATAAATTAAGTTTAACGAGCAGTATTGTAATACTATAATCTATGAAATTTTTATTTCAATATGATATACGAACCAGATCGTCTCCAGTGCAACAAAAATATTGTAAAACTTTGATTAGGGGGCCTGGTGACCTGACATACAGGTTTTGTAAAAAACTTAGTTTAGGCACCAGTCTTCCACAAATTAATTATGTAATTGTGTCTGTTGACTATTAATTACTATCTGTACTATCTCATGTAATTTGTGGTAAGAAATAAATAATTTTATTATTATTATTATTATAATGTAAATAACGCAGTGAATGTCGCTGAACTGTCAAAATGAAACCCATTGCTACTGACTGACAGTGTGTCACGCAATTACCCCGTAGGTTAAAAACAATACACGGCTTTAGATGTGGTTATTTTCCTCTCGCCCAGATATATATATTTTTTAATTGGTTAAAAATACACTTTTACACGTATTTTTTCATTAAAACTAGATGAGGGGGAGTCCTAGTCCACCACTCTGAGAAGAAATACCAAAACAAAATTAATATGTCAAATTGTAATAAAAATACAGGGAGACAAATGCATCACTTTAGATTAGCAACAACAAATCTTTGGATGACCTTGCCAATATAGTCATAAAGTCCTCTACACATAATTATTATGTATAGAGGACTTTATAACTTTACCTGTACGTATAGGTCACGTCATCAGGAAACTAGGAACCCGATTAATCATCTCGTTGTACTAGGATGTCATAGACAACATCGTTGACTCACTATAATTCACTTACGCAAGATGACAAACTGCCAACAGATACATAACATGTTTTTCTTCCATTAACGGACAGGCGCCAATATTTGTACCGTTTGTCGGAACGGCAGGTTTTTTCCATCGAAGGTACAGACGCCAGCAGGTCAAGCTACCCGAAACTGTCAAATTATCCCAATCAACCTTGAACCTTAATGCTTTACAGATAAAGTTGAAAATCTATTAAAGAAATTTGACAGACTGTAGTAGCCTGATGTTCTGGCGCCTGTGCGCAAAGCCATGCTTACTATAGTTTTGTTGTGAAAATTAAGAAGTTTATTGAAGGAATTCCAGGGTTTTTCTATCTGGAATTTCCGAGTAACAACCCGGATTTGTGCCCAGTTCATGGCGATAGGCTTGCTTTCTATTACAGGGGTCTGAAACATGACTGGCGAAATGTGGTCGTACTATAGGAACACCTCTGCCCAATTCTTAAGAAAACAAGGCGTGATGTTATGTGTGTTATCTGGTCTTTCACTAACCAATCAATTGTTGTTGGGTCATTCCTTAAAAGTACGTATTAAATATATGTCTAAGTCAAAAAAATAAAAATAAATAACCGTAGGTACAGTTACCAAAGGAGATAAGTAACCAGGGTCAAAAGGATGTTTTCGAAAAAAATAAAAAATAATAAAAACAAACAGTTCATTTATCAAATAAAATTTCATTCGAAAATATTCATTGGTTTCTTACTAAACTTCAACCATATGCGACGACACTGGTCTTATCTTATCTTATATACCTATTATTACTTATCTCCTTTGGTGACTGTAGCTGTGGTTATTCTTCAACAAAAACAATACGCTATGTCGTCAATTTTGATTCAAGCTCATCAAAATGACGACTTTTGTGGTTTTAAAATCCCAATAAACTAATTTTGTTGGGATTTTAAACCATATACAGGGTGGCAGGGACATCGACGCGCAAACTGTAACCATGGATTCAGTACATGAGTTTAGACCCCATAGCGTAGAAATTTTTCGTCGGTTATCAAAAAAAAATCATCTGTTTCATACAAAAGTGTAATACCTACGCGGTCAAAACGTATGGAAGAGCAATATTTTTTTTTTTTAAACCGACGAAAATTTTCGACGCTATGGGGTCTAAACTCATGTGCTGAATCCATGGTCACAGTTTGCGCGTCGATGTCCCTGCCACCCTGTATACCAAATTGAACGTCAACATGGCGATAGGAGGTTCTGAATCAGTGGAGCTGACGTCCTACAATATCAGTTTTTACGTGACGTTCATGTGTTTATATACAATGTATATTATAATATAATATAGGTATATATTGACATAACACGTGTACATTGTCAACCACAGGACAAATTAGATGAGTCACAGTAGGAGGTACGTGACGCATTAGTTAACTACCTTGTTACTTAATTAGTTAGTACCAAGTCATAGGCGTGGTTTACCAGAATCTTGTAGTCGAGTAGCTTTGAATATTAATTGGATAGTCTAATCATACAGATAGAAACTGTAGATACATATAACATAGTTCTTTTTGTTTCAGGGAAAAGAACCTAACATCAGTCCTGTATTCCCAGAAGGGCAAGGCAGATGTGTAGGTATGTGTGCGTACCTAATAGGTACATTCTCAGTATCCATTGAGAATGACCAAAAGAAAAAAGTCAAAAGCAATCAGCGTAGCCTTTTACCAATTATGTTGGGGACGGCTTCCAATGTAACCGGATGCAGCTGAATACCTGTATTTTACATGGAGCGACTGCCTGTCTGAGCTCCACAACCCAGTTACTGGGTAACACGATATCCCTTGGTAAGACTGGTTGTTACTTTCCGGCTTCTGAAGACCCTTAACGACTGTGAAAGATCCAAGAATGACAGCCGGGACCAACGGCTTAACGTGCTTTCCGAGCCACGGGGAGGTCTCGTTATATGTATAAAAATGGTCACCCATCTATGGACCGACCGCGGTAAGCGTAGCTTAACCTGATCGATCGAATCGTGCGGCTATTATTACTTAGCCATGAGCCTCTCAAGTAAAGTTTATTAGTGCAGGTGCCATCTATGTTACTTACTTAAATGTATAAAACGCTGTATAATGTATAAAACGCTGCACCGGACGAGGTCATTACGTCGGCGCCGGCTGTCGCTGAAGACCAGCGCTGGGGCTTGTCTTGCATAGGGTCGTAGCATAATGCTGAGCGATAGCCGTTTTGCGTGGATGTGACGCATGTTTCCCCCATCCATTTCTTTATTTTTTTTTGTGTTTTTTGTTCTTTTTTGCGTCATGTTTACCGCAAATAAACGTATTTTCTTTCTTTCTAAAATATATATTACCTATGTAATATGAACATACAAGTCTTTCCTATAACTTCGTTCGATCTAAACCAACACAGATGTGTTTGACGGGATCTGAAGATTATTAATGCACGAACCGCTGCACCCCAGTGCTCCTGTCAATCAGTCACAAACACTGACGCTCAAGGCCTAGGTTTAATTGAATATTGTTGTTATTCGATTACGATACCACGAATCGAATGAACAAATTGGTTTTCATGAAGCCAAACAAATATCGTTGTCTTTAGCATAGTGAAGTTTATTAAAAAGTAGACGTGTCTTTATCATAGACTACCTTCTGCATTATAAGTTCTGTGCCGTCTGCGGCTTCCTCCGCATGTTTCTTGTTTTAACATAAGATATTCAATACTGTAGCTTCCCATTTGTGAAAGAATTTTCAGAATCGAATCAGGAGTTTCGAAGATTACTCCCTACAATTATATTATATTATTGTATAATTTGTGAGTACAAAGTCGCAAATTATCCTTTTTCATCAACCATTTCACAGAAGACTTTCGTCGGTAACATAGGTACTTGATACAGTCACTCTCATACAAATTATTGAAAACAAACAAATAAGCACAAGGGATTCCTTAGAAGCTTATTTGAATATTGATTCTCACAATAATACTAATGGCTTAGGTAATTTGATATGGTTGTCACACGCAATGTGCCGAAAGGGAACTAAACAATAAACACTAGTAACCCGAATTAATGGGAAACTAGTAATTTAACAGTCATATCATAGAGACTAATAAGACTAATCATTAGTCTCTATGACTGTTAAATTACTAGTTTGACTTATTACTTACTAACTTATTACCTATACTGAACCATTATGGTTCAGTCTATGTAATAAGTTGTACAATAGATATTTAAAAGATCATCATATCCTACTTCCTACTAATCTTACAAATAATCTTACTAATCTTAGTAATAATCCTACTAATCTTACTAATAATCCTACTAATCCTAATAATAATACTACTAATCTTACTAATAATCCTAATAGTAATACTACTAATCTAGGTAACCGATCCACTATAGCCACCCAAACCCATAGCCCAGTATATTTTGTTTCCATGTTCTGCAATAGTCCTGCACCAACCGGGGGTTGTCATTGGGTGCACTTGCGTAATGCTTGCAGGGATAATCGTCGGTTGGTGCCTTCTCATCATTTAAAATTGTGTAAAGGGCCTTTGCGAGTTGGCTTCGGCCTAGTACGCCTTTCAAAGATCCAGGACCCCAGGGTCCCGAGATATGTCAAAGACAACTATAATAATCCTGTTAATACCACTATATTCCTACTAATATAATATTATAAACATGAAAGTTCTGTGAGGATGGATGGATGGATGTTTGATACTCTTTCACGCTAAGGCTACAGAACGGATTTTGATGAAACATTACAGTAATATCGCTTATACATCACAATAACACATGGATACTTTGCAGTTACCTGTCATGTGTACCTGCGTACTCATGACAGGTAACTGCTGAACTTTTTCATTTAGAATATTTTTGTTGGTAATCAAAAAAGAAATCAGCTCACATCATCTGCCTAGCCTTTTTGGGGTCGGCTTCCAGTCTAACCGGATGCAGCTGAATATCAGTATTTTACATGGAGCGACTGCCTATCTGACCTCCATAACCCAATTACTGGGTAATGCGATACCCCTTGGTAAGACTCATGTTTCGTAGATATCATTCGCAAAATCGAAAACGATATCGTTAAGTGCAGTTTTTGGCCAGAGAAGCCTAACGACCTAGACTAGAATTCAACACATCCAGACTTTAACCATTTCAACCACATAGCCCTCCAAATTAATAGCTTTAAACAAAACAATAATAAAAGTTCGAAATAAACATAAATTAAACGAAAAGCTTTCACGGCTTTCAACTCCACACATTACACAGAATTTATTCAAGAGCGAACAATTCCAAGTTTTCTTCGGTATTCGTTTATTTTTTAAAGTTCGTTTTTCTTTTTCACTCCTTATGAACTCCACGTTTATTGTTTCGTTCCAATTTAGGATCGAAGTTTTCGTCGAAAATATTTGAAGATTGGGTGTTGGAAAACGGTATTTCTGCTTTTCGTTTTCTGGTAATAGATTTGATTAGTTTACATGATCTAGCCATGGAGATAACTAATGGGTAAAGAAAGAAAGGGTCATTCAAAAAACATCGAAATTATCTTTCAAAGTTTATCTGCTAAGACTTTTCCCAACTATGTTAGTGTCAGCTTCCAGTCTAACCAGATGCAGCTACTTATTAGTATTTCACATGGAGCGACTGCATATCTGACCTCCACAACCCTGACTGCTTGTCAACTTTCTGGCTTCTGACTACCCGTACCGACTGTCAAAGATCTATTAGCTTAACGTGCTTTCCGAAGCACGACGGGGTCTCGATATATAATGGATGTCCACAAATCCACGGACCGACCTCGGCAAGCATCGCACAACCTTGAAGATCCACCCGTGTCGATCGTCGGCTGTTATTATTTAGCCACGAGCCCACACACTTCTATAGCTACACTATACAAGGAAACGAGATCCTTACTAGCAAGCATTAACCTACCTGCATATTCACTACCCATCGAACTAATGTATGTAAAAGGTTTCCATTAACAACTAAGTTTGAATCAATAGACTTTCTTCGAAAGACATCGCGGCATGGGTGTCAATGAATAGAGTATTCAGAATGCTCTCTAAGTTACTTCAAGAGTTTTCATCGTAAATGAACAACAAAATAATGCTTTTAATGGACACGCTTCTACCTTTGTTACAGTTAAATGGAAACGGGTGCATTGTGTTTCAATGACGCTGAAGGATTAAAAGCTTACTGATATAGCTTTTGTTTTAGTAGGTAACGTACCTATAAGTTTATATGGGATTTTATTTTTAGATGGGCCTTTTCATGGGGGAAAAGTCATATACCGTAATCAGTCTTAAATGTTCCCACTGCAGGGACATAGGCCTCCTCTCGGGTCTTGGGCTGTAATCTACCAAGCGATCCCAGTGCGGGTTGATAGATGACACATGCCTTCGAATTTTTAGTTCCAGGACATGCCGGTGTCCTCACGATGTTTTCCTTTACCGCTTTGAGAGTAGCCATCTAATTTTGAGTTATATGAGGTAAGTTTATTGTCATCTGACTTGACATGATGACAATAGGCTTCCCTCCTCGAAAATTGTAAATTCTCGGTAGAAGCCTGGAGCCTGGATGTTATCCCTAGCATCCGGCTCCAGGCTACTACCGAGAATTTATCAATGAAAGACGCATTAATACCTAGTTTCTGGGATTGAATTCTGTGACCTAGTGGTCACAGAGTACCAACAAGGCAGTAAATGCTTACTATACACTTTAAAGGTATAAAGAGCAACGATGCAAGATTTTGCGTGACGTCAGTGTAATGCGTAGTTAGCGTGTGGCGTTGTAGATGGCGCCACAACACTTTTGCTTTACCCTTCATTTATTACAGGCGTAATATTATGTTGTTATACGTATAATTATCAGCTCAGAATCTACTGTTTAATAATATAATCAAAACCGTCACGTTTTATTTATCACTTATCTGTTTTATACTAAAAATAAAAACGATATAAAAGTAGGTATAATCACAATATCAACCTTCACACAAATCACGTGTTTTCTCATACTTCCAATAAACAGGTTTTCGCCGTAACACAATAAACATCTAAAAGATTGTTGATTGCAAACGGCAAGGGTCGCGAGTCAACAATCCCGTTGGGACCAGAACCTCACGAAATTGAACCCTTTTTCTTATATGGATATTATCGGAATCAATAAGATTAGGTAAAATAGTGTAGGGGCTTAAATACAATGTGGCAGGGACATCGACACTCAACCTGTAATCATGGATTCAGTACATGATTCTCGACACACCGTTGAAATTTTTCGTCGCATTAAAAAAAAACGCTGTTCAGCACATTTTGACCGCGTAGGTATTGCAGTTTACTATGAAACAGCAGCTGTTTTTCTTTTTTTATAAAATTTTCCATCGGGCCTGCGGTTTCACCCGCATAAGTGTCGATCCTGTGGGAATATCGGGATAAAAAGTATCCTATATATATGTTATTCTGATGTATAAGCTATTTTGGAGGTATGAGGAACAGGGTGTAAAGTTCACTCATCCTCCATAGAAAAGGGAGGATCCTCCGACCAGACGGGTGTTGTGTCTGGCGGGCAACTGCCTAAAGATTGATGTTGGGAAATTGTATCTATCCTAATTGCGCGGTAAACTCTGCTTGCGAGATGCAGGATTTGCGTGACGTCAGTAGGACGCGTTGTTCGCATGTGGGTGGCGTTGTAGATACCGTTACACTATATTACTGTAAAGTTTCATCAACATCCGTTCAGTGGTTTTTGCGTGAAGAGTAACTAACATCCATCCATCTTTCCATCCATTCTCACAAATTTTCGCGTTTATTATATTGGTAGGATAGGATTATCTTAATGACCGTTATCAAAACTAATGACTTAATCAATATCAGAGCAAGGTGCCTTTCAAACCATAACACAAAGAGGTAAACCTTTGGTCCTTTTGAATAGATTAAGCTCTAAAGGTACTGTTTGGTGGTCTCGAAGGTCCAAAATGTACTACTATCAGCAAGTGAAGCATTCACTTGGACATAAACCAATAGACTACTTCACATAATTATTCAAGTAGATAATATGCTAAATTATTTTGCCATGACGTCACGTAACTCGCAAAAAAGAATATTTATGTCCAACTTCAGAAAAACTTTTCAACCATGAAAACAAGTTATCAAATATAGCATCGCAAAAATGTTTATTGTTTTTATTATAATAATAAGTGAAGTATTCACTTAAGTGTCCAATCTCTAATAAACTACTATAACTAACTACTACTAACTATAAATAGTCTTTGGACAATTGCAACACCAATCAAAAGTGTTGCCAACCTACTTTTTTAAACCAAAACAAGCCTCATGCAGCCTACCTCAAAAAGACAACAAAATATTTGATACTTCTTCATTTCGACTGCATAGAACCTGTTTGCTTAGAACGTAGGCTTACGTAAGACTCGCTAAGGTCGACCAGTCTTTGGTATTTGTAGAAACTGTGGCTACAATTGTGACCCTTATAACCGTGACATAAGGTTCATTTTATCTAGATTTCTACTAGTTAGTAGGTAGTATTTTTACGCTGTTTACGTGAGTCAGTAGTAGCTACGCGTGTTATGTATGTCAACTGTATTTAGATGGATATATTGGTATGTAGAAGCAGAGAAAGTGATCACGGATGCATATATATGTTTTAATCAGATCTAGTCATTAGAAGGTTTGATACAGTTTTTATACTTCTTTGGCTTTTGATTCATGTATTACTCGCAACTCTCCTAGCGAAAATTTTGTATGTTTTGCGTTAGGAAATCAACTCGCAGGACTAAAAATGGTACACCACAGACTACCCACAGAATTTCTCTCTCCTTCCCCTTTTTAATCCATCCAAAGGTTGTCTTTACAAGATTGCTCTTAGCGGTAACACCGCCCATTGTGTCACCCTTTGTTAAAAATTTTGTATTTATGTCTCTAATTTATATGGTGGAAATCTAGGCTCGATACAAAATTTCAACACGAGAAAATTATTGATTTTTACTCTTCAAATCATTTTTATAAGGTCAGGTGAGGAAGGGGTAACTTCGTAACCCTTTACGGGGAATTCACGACGTAATTTACAGATTTAATCTTTTCCGCTTATAGAAACTTTGTCAACTTACAGATTCCACTTCTTTTAAACAACTTTCTCTCACAAAGATTGAGAAGTTTAAGGAAAAGTGGATTGAGTTTTTCGCAACGAGTAAGCCGCAACAATCTCTAACATAATGTAATGGAGGATGTAAGCCAAGATTCATTTCAGTTAGCAAAAACGATATAGTAGGAGGAAAAGAGAGGAAAAGTCTTTCCTTGTCTTTCGTGACCGCTCTCATGGTTCGGACAAGTCTTTGCTCTTAATTTTTGAAGAGCTTCAAGAAGTTTGGGAGAGGCTGTCGAAAAATTGCCGATAAAAATGTAGTTAATTTATCTTTTTTTGACGAAAGAATTTGTATGTGACTGGGAGCATTTAATTTACGTGTGATATCTACCAACCAGCACTGGGGTGACGTGGTGGATTACGGTTACTCCCTCTCATAGAGAAGAGGCCTGTCTTCTAGCCTGCACACTATAGAACAGAACATTATAGGCTGATTATGTTATGTGTAATGTGACCCAAGTTGGTGGTAATCTGAAAACGAACCTTTACACCATGTAAAGATCCGTTTTCAGACTTTTCGAAAATTTATTCCTCAGCGGGTTAAATGGAAGAGATGGAATTCGCGGGTTAAATTGGTTGAATGCCGAATAAAGCCTCTCCCCCACAGGCGAGTTGTATTGGTCGATAATATCGGATGCGTTATTGTGATAATGCGTCCCGATTCCTTGCCACACAGCTGCGTTTTTATCGTCCGATATTTCTAACGTGTGGGTGTAACCTACAGTAAGTATTATTTACTGTTACGTTACTACGTTATGAACGCGGGAGTGTGTAAGTTCGTTTGCGTCCTAATACAAAATGCTTTAAGAACTCATATCGGAATATCGCAGGACAGAGAAACGCAAGCTCCTACTTCTATTGCGTCGCCATTATCACAGCAGTGTCTAACTTCGTGGCGCTCCTAATATAAAATGAACTGAAAACAGATATTGCAATAAATAATTAATTAATTAGTTATAATTATTTTTTAAATGCATCATGCTAAGATAGGAGCCTTTTGGCCTCATATAGGATATTTAATTTGATTTTTCTTTTTATTACTTAAAAAAAATATATAATTTGGCTTTTTATTTTTGACTGTGTTTAGTTTATGATCTACCTGTACGAGTCACAATCAATATGTTTCTTTCTTTCAATAACGCATCTGATATTATCGACCGATAATAGCACGACTGTGGGGGAGAGCCTTAAAGTGGCGGGATACAGCTTGTAGATAGTAAGTAGAAACGCAGACGCCATGATGTTTTTATTCAATTTCTTTTAACACATTCATAACAAGAGATCGAACATGGTTTGTCATCTGTATATTTTTGCTGGGGAACCTTAGAGTAACATTTATATTCCGAGATGTAACAGGATATTGATTTTTCTATAACAGAGTGATCCCATTTGTCTGTTACAACGTGTAGCTAATAAAAAATATAGGAATTATTCGTGTTTTACTATAACGGTGTTCTAGTACGGTTTTATTCGTGAGGAAATAGCTTAATTTCTGGCCTGATAGCCTTATCGCACGTATATACTCTGCACACTTGGCGAATGTAGTGTAACATTTTGACCTTCACGATATCTTTTAAATAATTTATTGTACTCCACAAAAATACATAACAAAAAATAAATCGAATACTACAATGGGCGGCCTTATCAATCCTTTTTTTATTCTCAAACGTTGTTAATTCATTTCACTGTGCTTGTTATTTAATACATAATATACAACGAAAGGAACTTCGCTCCAACCGGGTGTCCCACGACGCCTCTCGACTTGTTAGGTATAATCCGAACATATATTTCGTGCCGGCACGAGATATCCAAGAATGTGGTCATGCCGTTTAGAACCAAGGTGTATCGAAGATAGAGATTGTAGCTCTTTGAATATTTTGTTTTAATTAGTCATTAATTGTCCTGGATAATGTTTTAATTGGGATAAAGACTTCTAAATTCGACTACATTAAGAAGACTTTATCCACTTAATGAACTTATTCTAAATGTTATCTTTGAAAGCACCCGCTTTCAAGTTCATAATTTATGTTAATTTTTCTGTGATAATCTTTTAAGGAGCGTTGGCAGACTAATAGCCTGGTGGGTGAACGACCTACAGAAGATCGCGGGGAAGACCTGGATGAGACTGGCATAGAACTGGAAAAAATGGCACAAAAGGAAGGACGCCTCCACAGCAGGCAGTGGGTGGAACTAGGCTGCAGCGGTATCTACAACGCCACATGCGAACAACGCGTCATACTCACGCCACGCAAAATCCTGCATCTCGCAAGCAGAGTTTACCGCGCACCCGATGTGAATCATCGGGCAGTTGCCCGCTAGACACAACAAGGATCCTCCCTTTTCTATGGAGGATGAGTGAACTTTACACCCTGTTCCTCATACCTCTATAAGACTGCCAATGGTGATGATGATGAATCTATAAATAGGTTTCATAAGACAAGGGGACTTTCGTTAAAAAATAATGACACCTATGTCCATTATCAAAATAGAAACGCCTAAATATGGCTGAGGTTTAATGTATTATAACACCTATTATGTATTACCTGTATTTGCAAAATAAATGTCTATTTTATTCTAATCCATTCTCCCACATTTTGGCATAGATGGAAGATACGTGGTCCTTGTCGTATTGATATTATTCAGGTATATCATATAATAGGTTTATCCCGTCCTTCCGTAAAGGATATTTCGCGTATCTATGAGAATAGTAACGTTAAAGCTTATGAGGGTTGATGCTAGTTATATGATATGAGATATGTGATAATATCGGGTAAGAATTTGTTGGTATTTATTTAACTTTTTATCGTTATTTTTCTTTGTGTTCTTACTCTAGAGGGGCTCGTGGCTAAATGATAACAGCCGCACGAATCAATCGAAGGTTTTAAGCTACGTTTGTCGCGGGCGGATCGTGGATGGGTGACCATCCATTACATATGAAACCTCCGTGCATCGGAAAGCATGTATCCCGGCTATCATTCGTAGATCTTTAACAGTCGTTTGCCAGTCAGAAGCCCAAAAGTCCAACCAGTCTTACAAAGGGGTATCGTGTTACTCAGTTGTTGTGGAGGTCAGATAGGCAGTCGCTCCATGTAAAATACTGGTACTAAGCTGCATCCGTTTAGACTGCAAGTCGACGTCAATATAGTTGGGAAAAGTCTAGGCAGATTCATTGTGTTCTTACTCTATATTTCCCGACCTGGAAATTGTATAGAGTGACTGGTAATAATTAGTGACCGATACTTAAACACATGATTTCGAGCAAGGGGCCCGTGGCTAAATAATAACAGCCGCACAGGTCGATCGGTCAGGTTAAGCTACGCTTGCCGCGGTTGGTCTGTGGATGGGTGACCATCTTTACATACCGAGGCCCCTCCGTGCCTCGGAAAGCACGTTAAGCCGTTGGTCCCGGCTGTCATTCGTGGATCTTTGACAGTCGTTACGGGTAGTCGGAAGCCCGAAAGTCTGACAACCAGTCTTACCAAGGGGTATCGTATTACCCAATAACTGGGTTGTGGAGGTCAGATAGGCAGTCGCTCCATGTAAAATACTGGTATTCAGCTGCATCCGGTTAGACTGGAAGCCGACCCCAACATAGTTGGGAAAAGGCTAGGCAGATGATGACTTAAACACATGATTAAGAAGAAAGTTCAAGCGCAAGTCCAAGCGCATGACCAAAATATACAGGGTTATTTGTAAAACACCAGCAACCTTTTAAGGGGTCATTGTACTCATCATTATGAACAACTTTTACAATGGAACCAAAACAGAAATCGCGAAAAAAATATCAGCTGTTCCCTACATTTATGTTCGCATAACTTGTTACAATGTAGGGAGCAGCTAATTTTTTTTTCGCGATTTCAGTTTTGGTCCCATAGTAAAAGTTGTTCATAATGTTGAATACAATGACCTCTTAAGAGGTTGCTGGTGTTTTACAAATAACCCTGTATAAAGCCTCGATAAAAATAGATACATACATTATCATCTGCCAAATAAAAATAGATACATTGTACATGCTGAATAATTTTATTTCTGCCACTCAATACGAAGATTTATTAAATCATTTCCAGCTCGCTGCTAGAGATTTTCACGTGAACTTTTTCCATTTAGATTTCAATCCGGGATTACAATTAAAGAACTGAAATTTTCAGGGAAAATTTTAATTGGAGCTTTCCACTAGCGGGTTGCAGGGAACTGACATTTTACTTATTTTACCAGTCAATATTTTACCTTGTTTTACGATGATTTTTAAAAGGATATTGGGGTCAACAATTTTATTAATATTACTATTATTATACGGGCTATTTTGTTTTTATTACATAGACTTGTATTTTGACATTTATTTAAACTTCTCGCATACAATGAGGTCTAAGCACCAGGGGTGGTGTAGAAATAAGATGGCAGGTGCTTTCACGAGTAATCTTTTTTTTTTTTTTGTTTATATTGTGCCCCACTGCTGGGCAAAGGTCTCCCCTTTTTCCTTCCAAACCTCCCTGTCTTGAGCAATCTCTGGCCCTGTTAGCCCTGCAAACCTTGTTAGATCATCACACCACCTTCGCCGTGGTCTACCACAAGTTAATAATAATAAAAAAGTATATTAAAAAGATAACATAGTGAATTATAAATAAAATAAAAACAAGACAAAAAAAAATAAATAGGTACAACATTATACTACTAACTGGCCTTAGGGTCTCCAGGGATGGAAAACGAGGACGAAAACTTGTCAGAGTTGGAATTTTCAAAAAGCTTCATAACTAAACTTCTAGGTTATCCTAGGCTTTAACTAGTCTCACGTGAATAGGTTACAACAGAGAAAAGGGTAATGCTAGGTACGTGTTTTATGCATGATTACTACAAGGAAGGTTCTAAGTAGGTACGATTGTAACAACGGCTGGAAATACGTGGAGATATGAAAAATATTCAAAACCAAATTCTCCTTACTTACATGACGTCTTCATGAAGTGAAAGTCAAAAAGGCATAAGCGACAGCTCCTTTCCGTATGTAAGGAGCTGTCGCTTACGCTTATTCACTTCGTATGACAGTGACAGGATGAAATAACACGTCGTAAGAATAATAGACGGGACCTTTACGATGTGACGTGGGAGTATAAGCTCTTTTATTACACTTTGATTGTCCCAAATCATATACTTCTGATATTTCAACGTCTATTGATATATGACCCTTGACATTAAGATTCGCGGAGAGCAGTAAATAATGGTTTGGTGACCAGTCAAATGTCATTTTATGTGATCTCTGGAGACAATAATGTTATAAAACACTCGTAGATGGTTTAAGAGGATCTTTCAGGAGAAATAATCACGAAGGTCCATTAATGACCTCAATATTGTCACTAATTAATAACTGTCGGTACAGCACCCTAATTGCGTAACACACAATCAATCAGAATCGGTTTCATATTGACAGTTCAACAATATTCATTGCGTTATTTAAGTGTTTTGCAGACAAATTTTTCGAACTTATGAAGCAATGGGTTAGCAATTTGCTTCAAAATGATTCAGATTACGATTGATCGTGTGTTACGTAATTAGGGTGCAGATAAGAAAAGTTCTATTCTCATAAAGATAAAGAACACGGTTGAAGAATAGAAGGAACCGAGTCACCGTTTTTATTTTCAGCGTCGTTAAAAGTATAATATTTTCCACTGAGTAAATCTTTTTGCTATGTCCTCTTCACCTGAGGACCTAACACAAATGCGCGGAGTTGATATGACGTAAATTCAACGATTTTAAAATTTTACTTATCGCAAAAAAAATACACTAACAAAATGTGACACGCGTCGACGTCTGTCGTGGACACTCGTCGACAGCCGCCGTCGACAACATTTCGGTCATGTATTTACGTGCTAAAATACACGAGCGGCACATCGTCGACGGCTGCATTTTCCTCTGCCATTGACGCATCCCACACGTGTGTATGAACACTTACTTAACTCATCATCTGCTAGCCTTTCCCCAACTATGTTGGGGTCGGCTTCCAGTCTAACCGGATGCAGTTGAATTTACTGTCTACTGCCTATCTAACTCCACAACCCAGAACACTTACTCAACTGCAATAAAGAAATGTCTCAACACACTGTCTGCCTAATGAATCATCTCTAGTATAAAGCACTGCACCCAACCTGCACGCGCCGGCAGATGGTCCGGGCGGCCCGCTGCACCAATAAAAAGGCCAGCCGCGGTTAATTTTTAACACCTGCTCTACTCAGGCGTTTTATTAAGATTGCTAGCAATTACACTCGGCGCCGTACGCGTTGCTCGAATTACTCGCAAATTGAGTTTAACTCACAGCACGTAGTTTCCGCGTCGAGTAAAATGAAGTTTTGTTTATCTATCTGTGTGTGCGTTGAGATTCCTCTTGTTTTGTGTGTACTGAGGCTGTTGTAGACTTTGTCTGGTCTTTAGTGGGGAGACTTGGATGTAGTTGATACTTGTATGTTGGTAACATCACAGTACGGGGTTTCCCCGGGGTGGGAAAGGTGTACAACTGAGAAGTGGGCAGAATTCATTGCTAGTGTCGATGTTTTCAAAAAGCTTCTTAGCCAGACTTCTAGGTTAAACCTGGAAGTCAAACAGTCTCAAGAGAATAGGTTTCAGAAGTAACAAAGAAAGGCAAGCTTACACCATCGTCAACCACATCATCGAGTGAGACTGTGGTTAAATGCAATAATCAACCTATAAATAATGTTCCTAATGCGGGATACAGGTTTCGAAGAAGAAGAAAGGCTCTCCCTTTCTCTTCTCAGAAGAGTGAGTCAAAGTCCAATAAGTGTGTCCAGTGCGGGTCGGTAGACGCCATAAATGCCTCTGAATTTTTCGTTTTATGACATGCCGGTTTCCACACGGTGTTTTCCTTCACCATTTTGAGAGCAGTGGTTATATAGTGAAATTAATAACACATAGTAAAGTGCAAGCATGTGGTCGAGCGAAACGTAAGTTGGGGCCGCTACCACGGTGCCACCACACCGGTCTCAATGGATAGTGAACAAGCGAGATAGTGGTCAAACGCCAGCCTATCAAAATAAAAGGCGAGTCAACCTGCATAGAAACCTCAACAACCTACTTCGGTACATAATTGACCCATTCTTAGGTCCAGAGCACACGATAAAAATTCCGAGCATAAATAACAATAGATTATTTTTTTGCTTTACCAAACGGCCTGCTGGCTTTATTGTGGTGTTGTCATTGTTAGAATTGTTGTGCTCGTATCACAAAACGTGAGATTTGCAATCGCTAATAGCTTTTGTACTGTTAATTGAAAGTATGATATTAAGGTTTGTTAAACGTGGTGCTTTGGCACTCAAGTAAAGACAAAGGACACACAATCCGAGTGTTTTGAAGGATATTCCTTATTCATTGCTTCATACGTTTGAAATGATCGTCTGCATAACAACGTAGATAATGTAATGAACGTGGTTGAACTTTAAAAATACGCAATTATCCCGCAGGTTCAGCAATGGACTTCTCATGGAATATTTGGTGTTGTGTTTAGATAAACAAATATGGATTAGAATATAGAATAAAATATGCATCATCGTTAAGTACCTTTTTCCAAGCCTCGCCAGAATTGTGAAGAAACTGGTTATAGTAACAGTTTTTATGGTGAAATACTGGCCATTCGTTTTTCTAATAACATCCTATTTTAAGCGATGACTATACAGTAACGTGTTTTCTCTAACGACTTTTGCAAATGTAATGGGCAATTACTCTTTTAAGATTTTATTTACTTGGGGTATTATCTACAGCCCATTGCTGGATATGGGCCTCTCGTGTCTTAAAAAACCACAATCGACGAATGAGTTTCCCCATGGCTTCCATTGCTTCACCATCATCATCCACAGTCCGACTTGAACCAAGTCTGAGCACAGGCCTCTCTTCTCTTGTGCCAATCCCCAGGCTCCTGTGCTAGCCCCATCCAGGTTCTACACGCTTCCAATACTTACAGACTTCATTTTGTTTAAATAGAATTCTCATAACGAGTCCATATTGTCATAATAAGTATATAATATTACACATAGCACCCATTCCATCCTTCTTCATTCACCCATCATGCCTGTATGCCCCGAAGGCAGGCAGAGCTGCAAAGTACAGCCACATTTCACTAGTTATATAATATGTAAGTCCCATGTAATTTTGCGAGCCTATTGCCACCAGCCAGGCACGAAGCACCGGGCATATAAGAGTACGGTTGATATAAGTTAAAAATAAAAACTATTGCAATCTAAATCGATTTTATAATGCTGGAACTGGCAGAATTGGAACACTGACTCTAAATATGGATGAGTGGGAAAAAGAATTGTTGTGTCGGAGTCTAGAAGAAGAAAATTACGTTATGATTTAAGAATAGGAACTTACCTAATACTTAATGTTGGTTTATGAGAGAAAGGGGTTTGAAGATTTTTATGTCTCGGAAACGTGACACATAATGGGGTTTGGTCTTAGTATGTTTTCTATTTGGATTGATGTCAGCTACCGATTTATACACCGTGTTCCGGACGATATACATAAACTTCGACCAGATGTTCAGACCATGGAAATAAGCATTTTTCATTATGGACACATTAATGAATTCTTATTTTTTGTTAACTTTCATGCAACCTAAATACCTTGACGTAAATCACCCGATATACATGCCTTCTTTATCTCTTTATCCGAAGCATTTGATAGCTTTATCATTTTAATTGCACAAACCGGCAACATAGGCCAAATTAAGACCCTTTCATACTACATAGTTCAATGAAATTTCGATTAAAGGTGCACAGGTGTCATGTGTGAACGCCATTTTGAAAAAAAACGGAAAAGATTCTGGTATGTCAAATGTCACAAGAACCTTCAAAGCCGTTTTATCTGCATGAAGTTTTCAAATACAGTAACTTAAAAAAGTACCCAAACACAAATTGAGATAAAATGTCGATCAATTTGTAATCTGTATTTGCAAAAGTAGGTCTACAATGATCAAATAAAAACATCAAACAGCTGCCAATATTTAAATAAGACCATTTTGGAATATAAATGAAACGTCACGCAATTCAGGAATGAAATAAGGCGGAAGCACAAGTAATGGCATCAAAATTAAATGGAAGAATCGATTTCAATGTGGCCGCCATAAGACGTATTTGGTTTTGTATTTTGATTCCTTTAGTAAGCCATCTTTGTTGAATTATTATTGTATCTAAGTGCTTCTGCATAATTTTAATGAAATTATTTATTGATTACCTAATATTCGGCCGACAAGAGAATGCGTTCTTGACACCTGTTAGTTTTATACAAACAAATACGTGTTTTGAGAATTTGATGATTATTAGCTACTACTGACAGGTGTCAGGACAGGAACGCATTCTCTCGACGGCCGGATTGTAAGTAAGGTAAGGGATCGACATTAGGTACTAATCAGCCGATTAAAATTTTAGTTGTAATTTTTTCTACAGTAAATACTTACCTAAGTAGTATATTATTAATGTAAAACTAATTTGCATGTCCTAAACAGGCAAAAAAAACAACTTTTACCCTTATTTATCATTCATATATTTTTCTTAACTAAAATATCCAAATTATCTCTTAGTCTACTAACTATAATAGTGTTATAAGTGCTTCCAAAGTTAATTATCATGTCCCATAATGACTTATGTTTTACAAATAAACAATTTTGTTTTTTTTTTTCATACAGGTTTAACTTCAGTCAACCATCAGCCAATAATTTTGTTAATAGTTTGGAAAGGGCCTAATGTTAGTCCAACCCTCTTTCCGGAAAAATTGTGGAAAACGATTCAGATATATTCTATCAGATTGGCGTGTCATTCGTTGTGTTTCGTTATCTATGTGATCATGGAAGCGATAGGGTGAAACCCTGGTGAAACTGAGTGCGATACACGGTGTTAGACTCGCCCTCAAATTTATGGAGCCCATTTGGAGCAAATTGCAATTTCACCTGCAATCTCCAGAAAGGTTTGTTCAGAGATGATTTGTTCTTTCAAGTAGAGGAATAGAGAGAAGGTTCTATTCGGAAGAATAAACAAGTTGTTAATATATCATTATTACTTAATTTATCTTCAAGTTATGTGTTCCATGGCGCACATTAATACCTACGTTCTTAAATATATAACTAGGTAGTCCAACATTTTGTTAACCGACGAAAAAAAAGGAGGAAGTTCTTAAGTAGACTCGTTTTTATTTTTGAGAATATCAATTTTAAAACTATCTCTACCTAACAAATGTTGGTCCTTTCCTTCGTGAACCACTTTGCCTGACCCAATCATATAGGTACAGTGAAACCTGTTTAAGTGAGACATCAAGGGACCTGCAAATTTGTCTCACTTATAGAGGTATGCTACGAGTACTTACCCAGTGTCTCAGATATCCAGGTATAAATAAATGTCTGTCTCATTTACAGAGGGTTCCATTAATAGAGGTCAGAATAAAGGTTATTTCAGTTATAGAGGTGAGATTATTAAATAAAATAACGTATTATGCCAACATTATACGTGAGTGTTAATCTTTATTGTGAATCAAAAAAAGATAATCTAATCTAACTGAAGATCATTGAGGCTCAAAATTAGTTAAGTGCGGAATTTGCGGGTAGAATAAGGATAAGTAAATAAACAAACAAAACGATGTTATCTCAGTTACAGAGGTTAATGCATATAAAATTCGCATATAAAAATCGCTGTCTCAGTTATAGAGGTAGCTATGGCGATAAAATCGAAAGAACGAATCCCAGATAGAGAGATTTGCTTCGTCCCACTAACAGACGTAATTCAGTGCCAAAGTGTTGGGACCTCAGCCTAAGTGCCAGTTATGGAGGTTTCTCACTTATCCAGGTCCCACTTAACCAAGTTTCACTGTAAATAGAAATAATATAATAAATAATGTTGGTAGGTAGGTTAAAACAAAACTAAGCAACATTTAAAAAAATAATGTGTCTTTGGAAATACTCGGTTTTTAAAGCAGTTACTAATACGTATATTATAGAACCTATGTTATCATGGATTCCTGTGCTATTTCAAGGGGTTTGCTCTAGTCATCTAGTAGTACATCTAAAATAGTATCATTACAACCACAAAGCTTGTCACAACACGCTCATTTATTAGTTTTAATGAGATCGAAGCTCGTTAGCGATGAGCGGTGACGTGTTTATGACATGCGTCATCAGTGACGACCTGTCGTCATATACTAGCACATTATCAATCAATAGGAATAACAAGCACTCTACTTGCATAACATACTATCAATCATTCGAATCATTTAAAAGGATATTGCTAATCCACTGCTTTATATGTTCGAAAAATTTATCTGCTCAACAACGTAAATAACGCAATGAATGTTGTTGAACTGTCAAAATTACACTACACTTAACACCATTGTATACCATGTTTAACGCAAATAAATTATTTTATTATTATTTATTATTATTATAATGAAAGCCACTACCATCTTATTGACTGACTGGCCTACCTTTTTTAGGGTTCCGTAGCCAAATGGCAAAAAGCGGAACCCTTATGGATTCGTCATGTCTGTCTGTCTGTACGTCCGTATGTAACAGACACTTTTTTCCGAAACTATAAGAACTATACTGTTGAGGTTTGTATAGAAGCAAATTACAAGGAAAAAAATATGGCGGTACGACGTTCGACGGGTCAGTAATGTTCTAATAGACGACACTATGTATTTCATTTAAATTCGTAATATTAACTCATTACTATTCGATAATAACACTATAACATGCCTGCATTATGAATAAATGATTAATACAATATGGACACGTACAGCGGCATAAGATAATAAATCCTACTAATATTATAAATGCGAAAGTTTGTATGGATGGATGGATGTTTGTTACTCTTTCACGCAAAAACTACCAGGATTAACATAAAGGATACTTTTTATCCCGATATTTCCAAGGGATCGAAACTTATGCGGGTGAAACGGCGGGGCGCAGCTAGTCCTCAATAATAATCAAATAGTATGTAACGTCATATTAAATATTTTATTCAGTATTAAATTGGTAAAATATTTACATAAAGTCTTAGAAATAACTTACTAAGGAATAATAATGTTAGATGCCTGTACTAGGATAAACCTGTATCACAGGCGGCATGAGCATACTTTATGGTAATTGTACGACAATAAAATTCTTAACAATATTTAACACGAGCTGCGCCCCGCGGTTTCACGCGCATAAATTTCGATCCCGTGGGAATATTGGGATAAAAAGTAACCTATGTGTTAATTCTGTTTATAAATAAACTGTGTGTCAAATTTCATCCAAATCCGTTCAGTAGTTTTGGCGTAAAAGAGTAACAAACATCCATCCATCCATACAAACTTTCACGTTTATAATATTATAGTAGTAGGATTGTATGAAGATTTTAGGTCAAGGAAAAGGGTCATACGTAAAGTCAACTTATTTGCCCTTATTGTATCGGGGTTAACGGTGTGACAGTGCCAAAGCCCTAGTTGTTACAATCTGGCACAAACATGGAATAAAAGTAAAATTGTGATGCAAACGATACATTGTACAGACGCCAGCACACCAAGCTACTACTACAATCGGTCTTCTTTAATAAATTTTCAACTTTATCGCTACAGCATTAAGGATCAAGGTTGATCGGGAAAATTTGACAGTTTCGGGTAGCTTGACCTGCTGGCGTCTGTAAGTACGTATTTGTGACAAGCCCATTTGAATTGTACAGAGTTAGTGATACTGTTGATGTTGGTCTTACTTTACCTGCATATACAGGTTGGTCACCAATCCTACTTCCTACTATCCTACTACAATATTATAAACGCGAAAGTTTGTATGGATGGATGGATGAATGTTTGATACTCTTTCACGTCAAAATTACTGAACGGATATAGATGAAAATTGGCACAAAGATGGTTTATAACCAGGATTAACACATAGAATATTTTTTATCTCGATAATCCCACGGGATCGAAACTTATGCGGGTGAAACCGCGGGGCGTTGCTAGTTAAATAATAATAAAATTTCAGTGCAGACACGTTCCGTCATTTAATGATGGCATGCAAATATTTAGTAGATAGGGTAGGTGTGTTGTAACATACAGTAATAAACAAACTAATAACTATTTTTAGGTAGGTATTCATTATTTTTTAGAAATCGATTAACGAAAAGAACAATTAATTTGTTAAATTCAACAACAATTTCCAGTTGCTAGCTAAAGGTTGTTGAAACCTATGGATACGTAAGTACCAAGAACTTTTAAAGCAATTATATTGATAGTTAGTACTTATAATAATTTGTTTAATTAACTGCGTCACGTTATATTACTATGAGCGTGTCATGGCTAAGATGGTAATTAACTATGATATCCGTGCCTACATCTGACGTTGTAAATATACTAACCTACACATAGATTCTGTAAGTACAGACGCCAGCACATCAAGCAATTACAATCTGAAAAAGGTTTTTAATAGATTTTGAACTGTATCGCTAAAGCATTAAGGTTCAAGGTTGATTGGGAAAATTTGTCAGTTTCGGGTAGCTTGATGTGCTTCAACCTAACCTCACGCCGTTTTCCCATCGCCAGGGGTAGGCAGACACAACAGAACGCCACCTTTATTTTTTTTATTGCTGAATAGGCATGCTATTGACCTCGATCAGGCCTGATAGAAAGCGATGGATGAGGTCTATGGTGGAACGAGCGTGCCCAGAAGATGCCTGTTCACTCTTGCTCTGAAGGCAGATGGCTGAAATGTGGAAGAGACCCACGCACCTACTACAATCTGTACATACTCCTTACTCCTCTTTTTATAAACTAAGTTAAGTATACCCTGTTCATTATGTTAACCGTTTTTTGA
Organism: Apamea anceps; assembly: GCA_951799955.1. Taxonomy (NCBI): domain Eukaryota; kingdom Metazoa; phylum Arthropoda; class Insecta; order Lepidoptera; family Noctuidae; genus Apamea; species Apamea anceps. The sequence goes on from OX637512.1 coordinate 4,874,680, forward strand.
CATAAGGAACTAGTGATTGTAGCAACACACAATATATTGATTGATACACGTACGGTATTATAATCTATTTAAGAAGCCATAAATAAGATAACTCAAGAAGATAAGGCAGTTCATATATTATTTATTTTATTACGCATTTTAAAGTTAACTGTCACGTAATTTGGAACATGTACGTTCTAAGACAGCTGTCAAAAAACAGTTAATCTAATGGACAAGGCAAAAGCTGAATCTTAAAATCAATTCATTTGAGATCCGTCAAATGTGTGTGACCTCATTCACCTACATATGTCAAATTTTACAGCCGCAGCAAGCAATTGGATATATTCGCTTAAGAAAACTCGTTCGTTTGAGGAAAAGGGAAAGCAATTTTCCTACATACCTACCTACTGAGTATATAATTAATTCTTACTTCTCTTATATTTTTCCTATGTAACGTTATATCGAACGCCTCATACTCTCGAGAGATGAATCCCTTTCTTTCATAATTGATATTAGTTAATAAAGATTAGTACAACGATGATCATCATCTTTTGCCTAGCCTTTTCCCAACTAAGTATCTTGGGGTTGGCTTCCAGTCTAACCGGATGCAGCTGAATACCAGTATTTTATATGGAGCGACTGCCTATCTGACGCCCCAGTTACTGGGTAATACGATACTCCTTGGTGAGACTGGTTGTCAGACTTTCGGGCTTCTATCCACAAGTGACAACCGGGACTAACAACTTGACCTGCTTTACCGAAGCACGGAGGGGTCTTGGAATGTAATGATGGTCACCTATCCACGGACCAACCGCGGCAAGCGTAGCTTAACCTTATCAATCGTCACGCGCGGCTGTTATAACTTAGCAAGCAATGGATTTTAATTGCCATAACTACATAGATATGTAATTATCACGATAGGTGAAAGTTCTGCTAATTAACACGAGACAGGAACCAAAAAACGGTTAAACGAATTATGTTCCGAAAGCCCCATCAAGTCATGAATCATCCTTTATTAAGAATTTCTTCGTACCCTCACTAATTCAATTAACAAAGATGGCACGTGTAACATATGTACATAATAGGCCAGTATTAAAGAGAACACATTTTTAATACACAATTTTAAATGGGTGTTAGATCCGACCCATTTTCAAAGCAAATCCTCAAATTGGGTGGCTCGGGGCTAAGTAATAAATAACAGTCGCACGGATCTATCGATCAGAAAAGCTACGCTTGCCGCAGTCGGTACGTGGATGGGTGACCATCTTTAATACTGAGACCGCTCCGTGCCTCAGAAAGCACGTTAAGCCGTTGGTCCCGGATATGGATGTCATTCGTATATCTTTGACAGTGGTTATGGGTTAGTCAGAAGCCTGACAGCCAGTCCTACAGTAGGTATCGTGTTACCCAGTAAATGGGTTGTGGACGTCAGATAGCCAGTCGCTCAATGTAAAATGCTGGTATTCAGCTGCATCCGGTTAAACTGGAAGCCAACCCCAGCATATTGGGAAGAGGCTAGGCATATTGATTTTAATTTGCGTATTTACAAGCTGGCAAAATACGCAAAAAATATTCAAAAATACATATTATGTAGGTACTGCTTTGATCGACGTGCGTTTATGACGGGTTTCTGTCATCTCATTTGAATTCAGGTCTATACCGCGGCACGTGTACTGGGTCACTCGAAACTACTCTGGCTTTATCCGTTACACTATGGGTTTCGTTGTTATGCCGGTGTCTTTTTTTAACAAAGCAAGAGTGAACATACATCTGGGCTCGCACGTTCCACGGTAGACCTCATCAATCAGGCGACCTTAGGGCGAGATTGAGGTTAAGAGTAGGCCCATATCGCTATAAATAATCACAAAATCCTTTCATAGCTCTTTAGTGCTTTAACTGAGTCTAAAAGTATTTATTAAACACATTTCTCAATCAAAAATACTGTGTTTAGTACTCGTATATCTTAACTTAACGCTAACTTAAAACGCAGTACCGTAGTAGGAAACTTCGGTTCATTTACCGTGAAGCCTACCCGATGAACCGAATAAACAGCGAGTACCAATAGTGCCCCACTCCCTTCATACAAGCACCATACAATGTCAACATTCATTCATTACGCAACGAGACCTCGCCAAGAAAAATCGCTGCGTTTCTAAAACCGGTTTTTAGGTTACACATTATCTACTCTATTGTGATCGGTATAAGGGCGAGAATTGATTGATAACTTAAGTAGGACTGGACGTAAGTTCGCGTTAAGTTATTACGACATTGTGCTAATGGTGTATGGGAAACTGACCTGTCTATAGTTTTTATAGTATTATTGTGTATAATTCTAGAATATATTGCTAGTATATATTTTATATTTATATCTAACTTGATTTATGCGTCATTCCGATTAAGTTAGTTCACGTCTTGAGACGAGGATAAAACGTGGTAATATTTAAGGCTTGTTTTTATAAGGAAAATGAAAGCGTATACCTATTTATACGAATTACCATATAGAAAATCATTTGAGGTTCTTGATAATATACGAGATAATATTTTTCTGTAACATTGGGTCGTCAAGTTATTAATTATGTATAGAAGTTTCAACATATTTGTCATTAAAATATACTCTCCCACCACCTTTTTTTAAACACATTTTGTAATAATAGTTCGAAAATCTAATCAAATCAGTCACAAATTGATTAATAATCGAAAACAAATGCTTTCTCCAATTAAAAATACTCGTAAAATAATAAAATCTCACCTTTATTGGAAGATGGTCTTAAATGAAACTCAGCAGTCCCCAAAACTACTCATTATCGAGCGAAAATGCACCAGCCGCCCGTGAACTTGACGTAAATTCGTTGCTATAGCAATGCTCTCCCAGGGAAAAGCTCCCCTAGCGAATTCACATCCAAAATACGCAATAACCGAACCAATTTAAAAGTACGTAAAATTAAAACTGAGCACTTATTAATCATAAAAAACATAGGCACCTCTCTATTTCGGATAAAAATACACAATTCGAATATTTATTTGAAATTCGAACGCTATTTTTTTTATGCGCGAGACGGACGCGCGTCTTCGCGGCGGTACGGAGCGCACTACGTAAATGTCAGCACAATCGGCACATGTGCGGGTCGTAGTAAGGCCGCGTGTACAACCCAAGCAGTTTTCCTGGCTATTATTAATGAACGATTATTTTTTACGTCACTACTTCTGTTTTATATTAAATGTTATGTTACAATATATAATTTAAAGAATAATTAAAGAAGTTCCTTTGGTTGTGCATTTATTTTTTGTTTTCTTTTTAAATAAATAAAATATAAGTAATAGTTTTATTTTACTTTTTAGGTTTTATTAACAGGTACAAAAAAGTTTTCTAAATAAATAAGTACTACATTTAAATGCAGTCAGTATCAACCTGCTAATCGGTATTCTAATATCGCCGCGCGTACGATGAAAGTGAAAGTATGTTGTGTCATTCATAATAACGTGGAAGGTGATCCGGCAAGTTGCTGGTCAAAAGTGAATCTGCTTTTATTTAACAAGTTTTCTACTGAGCTTTGATAGTAGGCATGCTTTCAACTTATCCACTTGTTTCGTATGTTATATGTTCAAATTAAAACTAAGTACTTTATATTTTCATACGTTTTTTTAGTTAATTTCGATGTGGTTTTATGGTGAATGCTGTGTATATCTATGTATAATAGCCATACATACCAGTATTTTTATTATGTTTTTGTTCTGTTTTAATTCTTTTAAGGACTGCTGTTGGTGTACTAAATGAATAAACGTAAATAATACGACATGCGAGGATAAAAAAGCTTTATAAGAGGATAAAATGATAATTACGACACAACAAATTGGTAATTACGTGCAATTTAGTTCCAGTTTGAACGATGTTATTCATTTATGGCAATCTGGGACATAATATTATTAAGTTTTAAACAGTTATCTTCATAATTGCAATATTATATACCGTGTACACGTTTAACAACTCTTCTAGATTTCTACTGTTCAACTTTAAGCATAATTATTATGATGTTCTAAAAATGAATAATGCTTTATTTCATCCCAAAAACTACCACAATACCAACTCTTCACCACTACACGTACAACAGTTAGTAGTTTTTTTTTTCGGTTTTTCCTTTAAGTTTCTAATTTAAAGGTTTTGTGTATTTTAGAGTACAGTAACTGCGAAACAATTAGTACTCAGTCAACGGGGTACCTAACTGGTATTCAAAAGATAAATCGCAATTTCACGATTTCTTCATTTAAACTAGTCGCAAGAAAAATCCCTCCTTTCTGCACACGGCTCAACAAAGTGCGAGCGAGACAGCGTTCCAGCCAGGGGTTGTACATCCGCTTTTCTCGGCGTTATGTAAGCTACGGCCCTGGAGCCGGGCAAACCCCCCGCGCCCTCTCGCTACCCCGACCGGGGAGAGTACGGACAGAGTACATAGCTGGGGAGAAGCCAGCCTTATAAGTGTCAGTTTTGGCTGATGATGGCGTCAGTAATTCTTGATGTTTGTTGTTTTGGGAGACGATGCGAAGGGTGTATTTCTTTGGCTTTGGATAAAGGTAATTTGGGATACTCGAGTGGTCGACTGGTGGTAAAGGGTGTAAATTTTACGAAACCTTATGATGTTTATTTAATTAAAACTTAGCTAAGGTAACTTTGAGAGACAAATTATTTATATTTATAGAAGCAAAATAAATTGTTCATCTGAATAAGCGGAAAAAGGAAAAATTGCGTGAGGATTCGTTAGGTAGGTACTTCCACTGAGATTGTGAATGGAAATTAAGCTTTCGACCGACTTCTCGTCTCGTTGTTTGAAACAATCATGTATTAAAAATAAAATAGCTCTAAAAGTAGCAATTAATTAAGCTGTACTCTAGATAAGTCCATTCATACTTCATCCAGTTAATGCAGAATTCACAAACGTACTTCACCCCTAACAATGAGCGCACATACCCTTTATCACGTGTAACAAAACCAGACCACATGCTGTAAATACTGTAACGCAAACCACACAACACACGGTTCTTGTTGAAATACGTTTGCAGACTCGCTTGGTAAAGGTACACTTTCAATTAAGGATGTCACAATTTGTTATCTGTAGGTACCCGAAAAACTCGAATAAAAGAATTCAATATTCGAAAATATCCGGACCGTACTAAATCAAAATTGAATTGACTTTTCTCCTTATGGCTTTCGAAATAGGTTGCCGGTGTTTTTAACTTTTGTATTATATTGTTAAAGCTACTTTCATTCCAATGTAAAAGTATTTTAGGAAGTCAAATTGATGTAATGAATTGTCTTAGTAGTGTTTTCCATCTTAAACGTATCCAAATACCTTGGTAGGGACCTATTTTTTTTTTCTACATTCAACACAGCCTTTAATAACATCAATCAAACAAATACCATAGACGCCTCCTAACTTTTCTTACGCTAAATGAGTTCAAAAAGGTCCTATGTATAACATCAACATAATCAGTCTATAATGTTCCCACTGCTGGGACACAGGCCTCCTCTCTCTATGTATGGAGATACAAAATAAGTTGCGTAATTAAAAAAAATCCATTGCAGATATTATATCCGCTATCTAAGTACATACAACACTACCGGTCCGAATTGGGTTACTGGAATTTGGACCTCGGTGCTAACACAAATAAAACTCATTAAGCTGCCAATTTGTTTATCAATTTCACGGGGACATTCTCTTTTATTTTTAACGGTTCGTTGACACCCCTTGTTTGGGGAACAATTCATCTTCGTTTGAATTTTGTATTGTTAGCTGCGTATGTGTTGAAAAATGTAGGGTGAATTTTGTTGATTACATAAAAATTTATCCCCTACTTGCATGACACAACATGTCATCAATTTAATCGAATAAAAAGTCATCGGCACCTTTGCCATAGAGAAAACACGATTTCCTTGGGTAGCCTGGAAGTCTTTAAACAGGGGAGCAATTCTCGTGATTTTAAGAACGTTCACAGTCTGCACCCTAATTGCGTGACACACGATCAATCGGAATCGGTTTCATTTTGACAGTTCAACAACATTCATTGCGTTATTTACGTGTCGAGCAGACAAATTTTTCGAACTTACGAAGCAATGGATTAGTAATTTGCTTCAAAATGATTCAGATTCCGATTGATCGTGTGTTACGCAATTAGGGATGCATGCAGATCTTAGTCTCAATCTGTCAAAAATACTTCTAAATTCCCTACATTTTGAAAAGCGTTTGACATTTGTTTGTCGTCGAGATAAGACTGCGACTAGATTTTGAACGTTTTAAATTACGAGAATTGGCCTTCTGACTCCTGACCCAGCACCCTAATTGCGTTACACACTATTAATCTCAATCTGAATCATTTTGAAGGATATTGCTAATCCATTGCATCATACTATTATTATGTTAGAAAAATGTGTCTGCTCAACAACGTATATAATGCAATGAATGTTGTTGAACTGTCAAAATGAAATCCATTCCTACTGAGAATGTTTTACGCAATTACCCCGCTGACTGTAACGCAGTATGGGACACTTAATATCATGTCCTACGTGTCCTGTCAGCTGCACATTACAGGAATTAACGGACGCTAGTGATGGCGCCAAACACGTACCCAAATTAAATTTCGGCGGAGTCCATTTTAGATTTCCATCGACACGCTAAGGAAAGGAGAAAAATATACAACACATAATAGAAGCCGCAGAATAGAAGCAGGTAGGAGCCGTTTGGCCTCGTATAGGACTTTCTATTTAATTTTACTTTTTGTTACTTTTTTTTTTAATATACCTATGATTGATTCTATAATTTTGACTTAGTTTAGTTTATCAAAAATAAAGTGTGTTACTGTGTTTAGTTTACTTTGTGATCTTCCTGTACGACAATAAATAAGTACTTTTTCTTTCTTTCTTTAGGATAGAATATTTTATTCCTGTATTTGGAATCGCACCCCCATCGGTCCCAGTTATTGTAAACATGCATGTAATTGCGTAGCGTCTGTTGGAGATCCAATAAATAAATTTAAAAGCTTGAGTGGGATATATGAATCAGTTTTCAGCTAGGCTTCCTACAAAATGAATTCAGTTCTCTCTCCGCAGTTGTCAATAACAGATACAATTCTGTTTCCACTGCGGATACAGAGGTAAGCTCGAATGTGGCTTTTTGCGAAATAGCACAGCAGTTCTTCGTTTTTATACAGTCGATTGTTTGTTTTTTCAGAAACTGTCTGTACATATAAATAAATAAAATTTAAGTGTCTCTTTGTTATGTCAAATAACAGCTTTGTACTAAATGCGTAAGAAAATAATTATATACGGTACTCATAACAAAAAACAATTTTTTAAAAATTTTATCTGGCTGTCTGTCTGTTTGTTCCTGCTAATCTCCGAAACGGCCGGACCGATTATGATGAAATGTGGTATGGGGATACTTCAAACCCTGGGAATGGATATAGGCTTTTATGACGCGGGCGAAGCCACTGGCGGAAGCTAGGCAGAATTAATTTTAGCATTCGTTTTGGTCAGTTTTAGCTAAATAAATAAAAAAAATAGCCCCGTTCATATTAATGTGAAAGATCAGCATCACTCTACGATACATCCTGTATTACTATCATAATCATCGTATAATGTTCCCACTGCTGGGACAAAGCCTTCCTCTCTGTGAGAGGGAGTGGGCCGTAATCCACCACGCGGGTCCAGTGTGGGTTGGTGGATGTCACATGTTTTCGACTTTTTGGTTCTAAAGCATTGGTTCCGCATGATGTTTTTAACCGACTTCTAAAAAAGGAGGAGGTTCTCAATTCGGATGTTTGTATTTTTTTTTTTTTTTTTTTTTATGTTTGTTCGCGCATAACTTCGTCGCTTGCCAACCGATTTCAAAAATTCTTTTTTTGTTGGAAAGGGCATACTTCTCAAATGGTCCCATAGAAATTTCATCAAAAACAGTTCAGTAGTTTGGTTTTTAAACCAAAATAACTGGTAAAAAAATTACAACTAAAAAGTGAAAAATAAAAACTTTTTTGCAAAAAAATACAACCGACTTCCAAAAACGACACTAGAAAGTGAAAAATAACTTTAATTTCGGAAGTCGGTGGCAAACAACGAAATGCGAACCCAACGACACCGACTTCCGAAATTAAAGTTATTTTTCACTTTCTAGTGTCGTTTTTGGAAGTCGGTTGTATTTTTTTGCAAAAAAGTTTTTTCCTTCACCGTTTTGAGAGCAGTGGTGATGAAATAATTTACAAAAAGTCAAGAGCCTCCTCAAAAAAAAAAAAACTTATACTGTTTATTTCATCTAAACCAATTACAGGCAGTTTTGAATTCTCAAGGTCGGTCAGTCAAAAAGATGAAGCTAGTTGCCCATTCCAAAGCGTAGTAGGCACCTATGGAGAAGAACGGGCAAGAAACTCCATGGACACTCTTCTAAACTCAATAAACAAAGTATTGGTTACATCATTCATGTCAAAAAATATACATGTGAGAACGATGCAGAACGTTAAAAGCGTCCGTAATGAAAAGATAAAAAAAAAACAAACACAACAACAAAATAAGCCATGGCAGCAAAGAGTTGACCAGTCCCTACTGACGGCGCCCGTTCACGAATATGACGCATAGATTAGCACCATTCAGCTCAACCATTTTGAAGGGAGCTAAATGATCCAAGACATACGCCACCACAGAACAGATAAAATATCTGTTCTGTGTACGCCACCATTAGCGAGACATTAGAGTGAGCATGACATACTCACAGCCGCCAAGGCACATTCAAGTCAATGAAAGACGTACCCAGTAAATGGTAGCTTTATAGTATGTACATAGTACTCACATATGTGCTATGCAATTATACAATACTATGAGATTGAATTTATATAACGCATAAATAGTATTTTAAAATCTTCAGCAGCTCCAACAGTATGTAGGTAGGGTAGGCGTGTGTGAAGTATTTTCAACTGCTAATCAATTTATTTATGCGTCCTGTGGAGCAGGACCAGCGTTTAGCCAAGCATTTTTGTCAGCGATGTAATCCTCCAAATTATAATATGCTTGGCTGAGTCTGAAACCTGGTTGAACTAATTGGTCCCTATTTTTAGTTCTATTTGTGTGTGTTGTCACCTTTTTTACTAAAAAGATTTAAATTTTTCCTTACGTACATGATTTTTTCATAGATATATTGACAAGGTACCGTCATGATATTAATATCTTTAAACAGTTCTCTTAGATAATCGCGCCTGCGGAGGCCATATATTGCTCTGATGGCTCTTTTCTACAGAATAAAACCCTGCTTGGGTTCGAACCCACGACCTCGCACGTAAGTCATTACTTTAACACCTTACCACTGCTATATTACCTACTTATGTGATATAAAATATGAAAACGAGTAAAGTTTTAATTAAACATAACTTGAACAGTGATTTCCTGCAGGTTCGCGCAGTCGACATCATTAAGATATTCTCGAAAAGCGTGAAATTTATATATTTTTTTGTAGTTTGTTACCGACGAGTGATAAAAGGGAAGTAGGTCAATTAATTAGGAGCCGAGAGAATTTATTTTAATAGAGTAATTATGATATTCAAGCTGGGAATTTTAAATATTGTTGAACAGCTTATTTTGATCCTGTGGTACCATTTTGACCGATTTTGAAATATTTACCGGTTCTTTCATATTTTAGACACAAAATAAAAAAAAAATGAAAAATAGTTCATTCCACACAAACAAAACGCACATCTATTTATACTAATATTATAAAGAGGTAAAATTAGTTTGTTTCTTTGTATGTATGTAGGGGGTAATCTCCGGAGTTAATGATCCAATTCTAAAAATGTTTTCACTGGTAGAAAGCTACATTACTTGTGTGTGCTATAGGCTATAAATTATATTTACATCATGCATTTTAGCTGAGCTATCACAACTTTTGCCTAGCAAGTCGGAAAGAAATACCTCTTAAAACAGAATTATTTGCATGCGCTGCCTAAACAGTTGTATGTAACTAAAAACAATGTAGCCATATATTCTCGGAGATAATAGAAAATTACTAAAAAATTCCATGCGGACGAAATCGCGGGCAGAAGCTAGTTACAAATAAAAAAAATAATTAAAAAAATATACGCATACAACGTAGTCAAAAGCCTCGTAGGTACTCAAGCATATAAAATGTTGACAATTTTTTCTATTCTTCTTCAAAACCCACTTTGGCAGAATCATAATAGGATAACAATATGAATCATATTAAAAATCGTAAAATGGTCACAAGCTGACCATTCATAATATGATCTGTGTGCAATTTATATCACAATGAAATAACATTTAAACTGTAGAAATAAAAAATAAAAAACCAATTTGATTAATAAAACAGTAATACAAAAATTTTCCGATAAAATTACGGTTTTTATTTTTTTCATGCGGCAATGTTTACACCAAATATGAAATGAAATTTTACGAAAATTAGAGGAATTGCTAATGATCTGCTGGGAATTCAGGAAATGAATAGCTTTTAGAGGTATTGCTTAAAGTGGCCTTTTTAGGCCCCCTGATCTTTTAGATTTCAATCAACTCACTCTCAGTCTACTGCTGGACATAGGCTCTCTCTCAGTCTACGCCACAACACTCTGTCCTTTGCCTTCCACATCTAGTCTGTCCCAGCTACCTTTTTAAGGTCATCGGTCCATCTAGCTGAGAGGCGTTATACATCGCGCTTGCCGATACGCAGTCTCCGCTCCAGGACTCGTCTGCTAGTTGGTTTATAGAGCACAAAATAATTTTATGCATTTACCTTTTTCCCATGGGGTACGGAGAAGTGGGTATGCTGCTTTTCTGTTGTCCAACAAGTGTGCATACACACGAGCGACACGGGTCGATGACAAGGGCAACTGCAACCGTCGACGCGTGTCGTCGATAGGCCGTCACTAATCTGTCAGCAAAACATCGATGGTAGTATGCATAGATATAATACAGAAGAGTATGTAATTTTATATAACTACGCATATGTTTTCTACATTAAGATTTAAAGCTCTCGGAGAAAGGCGCGATGCAACTGTGCAACACAATTCTGGTAGAACAATTTCTTTGATAAAGTTTTCGTAGAAATTGGTCTACTAAAGTCATGTTGCGCTTGTCTGTGGGAGTCTTTAAGGGTCACTAGGATTCACAAGTTCCTACTGCAGTAGGAGTTTACGATAGTATTTCAAGAAAAGGCTTGTATCACATTACCACTTTCCCATCTTAAGTTAAAACCGCCTATCAACTTCACGAGCATAGCTATACCAACTTCACGAGCATAGCTATACCATATACAAGGCTACCAAGTCGAAAATGACACATTTTCGGTTACCTGATTTGTTTAATCCCCGACAGCAAATACCCGTCGGACGAATAGTGGTTGTCTATTTGGTTTGAACTGTCAATATTTTCGGGTTTCAGATTTGTGAACAGCGGTTAGAGGACTCCTTCGATAACATTGATTGATGTTCGATTCGGCACGGAAGCGTATCGAATCATTGTGAATAACTGAGCTGGACAAATAGCTTTTGTTCCAGTTAAGTTAGTTCTTTCAGCTCCTTAACCTGTCGATTAGAGGCAGATGAGTAAAGATAATTTTACTCTGCTTAAACCTAATAAATTTTCGTCACAACTTCGTCAAGTCACCGTGAGTCAACACCGTCACAAAAGTTAAATCGATACGATTGATCGTTCCACAGTTTCTTCACAGTATAAGTTGTCTGGTTAAGCGGGCCACTTAACTGGGCTTAGGGATGCCGTTTCTTAAGTTACGATGTCTAAAAATCTTTTTTTTTTCTGGACAGGCTTTAAAAGTGGATAAATGTTCTTTAGAGCCGTTTTCTTCCAGGAAATGATAGATAGTTCATTTCCGTTTTAGCCAAAGCGTTAAATATCAACGTAAACAGGTTGGCAGGGACACCGACACGCAAACTGTAACCATGGATTCAGCTCATGAGTTTAGACCCCATAGCGTCGAAATTTATCGTTGGTTATTAAAAATATGGTTTAATAAATAACGAACGCGAACTGGGTTTTGTATGTGTGAGGTGGGGGTGTGTGTGATGTAGGGGTGTGTGTGGGAGGTGTTGTTTTTTTTATGCACTTTTTGTTTTAGTCCAGCGACAAATTGAATCTATAGATTGTATATTATGTATTTTGGGAATTATGTGATTGTGTGGAGCATAGCCTCGATTTCTTCGTAACCTTTGCTTATCAACCATTCATTAAGTATCTTTTTGCAGTCGTGGTATGTCATAAACACTAATGTGAAAGAAAACATGGTGACCAAGTATGGTGATTAATTATTTTTACATTAATTTATAACACTTTTAAATTGCCTTACAGAACTTATGAGAGGTGTTGCAAACCCTAGCAGCATCCGTAAAGTTGGCAGAGCACGTAGTATTACACAACTGTTTTAACTTTGCAATTACAGCTGAAAACTTAAGATTCGTATAATGTTAAACTTTATATTGTGTGCGAGAATAATAGACGGTTTAAATAGACCCGTTTATAGTTTAGTTCATAATTGTATATATAGTGGTATTGTATAGTTATGTAGTTAGTTAGTCAGAGGGAAATTTCTCGTAATTTTAAGAACGTTCACAGTCTGATCTCAGTCTCAATCGGTGAAAAATACCTCTAATTTGCTTGGATTTTTTACAAGTGTTTGACATTGATTGTCGCTGAGATGAGATTGCGACTAGATTTTGAAAGTTTTTAATTACGGGTCTTCTGGTTTGAGGTTTCAGGGTCCGTTCCTCCTGGGTAGTTGGTTTTAAAAAAATAAGGGTGACACAAAGATATTCAACGGGCTAAGTACCTAACCAGTTTGAACTTGATATACATAAGAATGCTTGAGTTATGTAAATATACATCTTGCCTTCGATTGTAGATTACAGAGGGAACCCGCTTGAATAAAATCACGTAAGTTTTCCGGCTGGCCAACTTCAGACTTGAAAGAAAAAATTGGCTGTGACAGACGGACAGACAGACACACGAGTGATCCCATAAGTAAGGGTTCCGTTTTTCATACGGGACGCTAAAAAGGCTGAAAGATTTATTGGGAACAGTCTTACTTTTTTCAATGTCCTCCCTGAATTACAGTCTTCTTCAAGAGCTTTTGGCTCCCAATAGCATTTATTTATCAGTATTAGATATATTACAGTCTGTGGCGGTTGGTCCGTGGATGGGTGACCATCTTTACATACTAAGAACCCTCCGTGCCTCGGAGTGCACGTTAAGCCGTTGGTCGCGGCTGTCATTCGTGGATCTTTGACAATCGTTACGGATCGTCAGAGGCCCGAAAGTCTGACTACCAGTTTTACCAAGGGGTATAGTTATTACCCAGTAACTGAGTTATGGAGATTAGATAGGCAGTCGCTCCACGTAAAATACTGGTACTCAGCTGCATCCGGTTAGACTGGAAGCCAACCCCAGAGTTAGGAAGAAGCAGGCAGATGATGATGAGATATATTACAGTTGCGTTAAAAATAACTAATAGGGTACATACTCCATTCTATATGTCCCTGACCCGACATCAGATAAACGTGGTTGATAAGCAAACGTCGAGCGCAAAAAGTATAAAAATATTTCCGATATTAAAGCTTCCGAAGACGCGATTTTGGTACACAATTTTCATGAAGTTTTTATAGAATTTTTTCTTCTAGAGTCGCGTCGCGCCTGTTTGCACCCTTTTTAAATAAATATACTATATCCATTATACGTGCTACTTTTATGTATTTGATACAGGTTGTATTCATGCTAATCGTAGGTACCTTTTAGCATATATCACGTTTTATAAATTATATACCAGTTACAATTTATTTATATAATTTTGCACAAAAATTGTTTGAAAGAAACTTGAAATTGACTTTTGTTGCCGACCGTCCCTATGTCGGAAACGGTCGTTACTTTCTGCATTCCCTCCCATCCTGAAAATGATAACATTATCCTATTTTTTTGCTTTCTCAGTATAAAGAGCATAAATTTAATATCTGAGCATATTAGATAATTCGTTTTTATTATCACGTTGTACGTAGAACAATTTCAAAATATAAACATGGTACCGAATTAGGTTTATCGACATTGTAGAATGTAAAAAATATAATATTATATTATATGATTATTTATATAATGTCGACACTCACTGGACGCATGAGCGAAGACATCGCCGTCGGGATAGACCAAGGTGAAGGTGATGTGATGATCTGAAGGCCAATTCTTTTAATTTAAAACATTCAAAATCTAGTCGCAGTGTCATCTCGGCGACAAAGAAATGTCAAAAACTTGTCAAAATGTAGGGAAATTTGAGGTATTTTTGACAGATTGAGATTGAGTTCAGACTGTGAACGTTCTTAAAATTACGAGAATTGCCCCTCTGATCAGGTGTGCAGGGCTGAAATGGCCAGATATCGCACAAGACAGGGAGGTTTGGAAGGAAAAAGGTTCCCCTTTTTCCTTTTGTTGGGCAAAGGCGGAGGCCTTTGCCCAGCAGTGGGACACAGAATAGGCTTAAAAATCTCATGAAATAATTATGAGAAAGGTCACAAGTAGGTACATTAAATCGAAATTGTACACTTTCCCTAATTTTGATATCTTAATTAAAGACTAAATATCATGTTCTACTGTCTAGTACTGTCTAGTAATTATTCAATACGCTTTAAATACAGTTTTAATATTTTATATTCTAAAAATAGTCGGAAAATTATATCAATTCTTACAATAAGCAAGTCCCAATTACCATCTTATTCCGAAACTGGCAACTTAAATATCTTCCAAAATACTTGAATAAAAATAATAATCTTTTAAATGGAAGCTGTGGTAACATTTCAAACAGTTACTTTTTTAATAATATTTAACTCTTTGTCAGATGGACATGGAGATGACCTGGACGCTTACCGCAAGGGCTGGTTCGAAGTGGTACGGGAACAGAGTTCCTGGAAGGTTTTGGAGGGACCCTAGAGGCAAAAAAAAAAAAAAAAACTGTGTCTGTGCTGGACCAAATTGTATCCATGTCCTTTGACACTATACAAAGAGAAACATAGTTTAAGTTTTAATATGTTAGAACAAGACTTTGTCAAGCTTCAAACAGAACTTTACGTCGTGACGAGAAGTTAGCTCAAAAGCTAACTTATAAGTTTACTAGGTTCTGCCCACGATTTCGTCCGCGCTATTATTTCGTTCTCGCTAAGCATTCTCTCTGACTTTTATCCTTTTTGCCCAACTCCTAAAAGTCACGACGTGATTTTATTGGCTGTTAATAATGTTCCTCGAAAATTGGGGTAACAACAGCAAAAATAGAACGCCCCTTTAAATAAATAGAAAAAAAAACAGCACAAAAAAAATATTTTTTCAAATCCGGGAGTTCCAGAGATTAGCGCGCTCAAACAAACTCTTCAGCTTTATATTAGTATAGATAGATAACATACGTATGTACCAAGAAATGTATAGTTATAACTATACGAGTACGTAGATAAGTCTTATAACTTACATACATCTTGCGTTAAAAGCATCCGCCAACGTTATCAAGAAACTTTGATTGTTTTCAACTAAATTTTAAGATCAATTTCCTGCAGTTTATAGTTCCCTAGTACAGTCAACAGCAAAAGTAGATGATCAAAATCAGAAATTCAATACTAATGATCGGAGTTTGCAGCAAACTGTGTGGCGTCGAAGTGATTCAAAAGTATGTGATTGTAAATTATACCAAACATTTACTACTAGTACGTCACACAGTTCTGACGCGAACTCCGTTCATTAGTATTGAATTTCTGATTTTGATCATCTACTTTTGCTGTTGACTGTACCTTGGATACGTAAAGGTACGTAGCTCCTGGCTACGACTTTAATACGGAGCCCCGACAAGGAATTAAAAGTTTCTATTGCTGAAAGAAAGAGTCAAAAGTCACTCTTTCATTCGTCTTTTTGAGATTTCAGATTCGACGAAGAGATCCAGTTTTGCTCGTAACATTTTTGAAACTTAAAGGAGAATTACTTTTTTTTTGTTAGCTTCTACTATCCCACTACTGGGCAAAGGCTTCCCCCCCAAATCCTTCCTGGAACTCTTTCCCCGCGCCACCTCGAAATTACTCTAAACAAAAACTCTTAAAAAAATTCTGTCTTTTTTTGCTAACAGAAAGTAACAAATTAACATAAGCTATGATCATTATTTCAAGCAATTGTACCACCCTGTTTTTTACATTTCTATGGTACCACCTAAAAAAACTAAAAACTAGATAGGTAACATTTTATAACAGGCAAACTTGTTTGGCGCAAAAAATAAATATTCTAAACATAGGGAATAACGATGTGAGCGCTTTATTTTATTTACAGGTGTGACGGGACGGTGTTCTTCCATTATATTTTGGATGATTTGTGTCCAAACTGTCACAACTGTGTGCCTCCCCGAAATGTATTGTAACTGACACAACCTCTAATAAAAGAAAAAAATAACACCTCTGTAGTGAATTTAAAATGAGTTATATGACGCGGAAATTCCATTTAAAATGAGATTAGGGTTTGGATAACAAAATAGCAGAGGTAAATAGTTAAATGCCATGCACACATATAACCTCTTTGCAGCCGAAATTCCGGACATTTTAAAGGCCCAAAAAGCTATGCCCAGAGGAAACGGGATGCCCGGATTTGGGCTGGTTGCAACAGGTCCTAATTCCCCTAGGGGAACTCAGAATTACACCACAGAGAGGTCCTTGTGTACCTTTAGGTTTACTCTATTATCGTTGTCGTTTGATGTCGACGACACTCCAGTTTTTACGTTCGTTTAGGGAAAAGAACGAATGCTTTCATGGAAGGTGAGCTCCGGGAATCTCATTGGTTTGAGCATGTCGGTCACGCATCAGTCTTCTGGCATGAATAAAATATCAATGGCAATTTCTTTCGGGAGCTACTGACAGATTTTATGCTGTCATTTAGTTCGATATTGATAAACTTGATTTTAATAAAAGGTATGCGTGAGATTTATATTTTTTTAAATAAATATTGGCACCGAATTGTGGGAGATCCAGCATCATGTACCTCTAATTTCACTGCCAACCATCAAACCTAAACATACAAATAGTCGAACACTATTGCTTCAGTCAGGTGACAAAATACAATGAAAAAGCCTTTTATTTCTTGCCTTATACACGACTTTCTTATTTTTAGGTTTCTAGATATCTATGTTATAATTAATGGGTTGAGATAACATAGATTAATTTGATTTTAGTTTTGTTATTTTTAAACCAAACCCCCAGTTTGCTTGCAAAGAAGAAATAAAAAAAAATAACAAAATAAAACTAACAGCTAGGTGATATTTCCTAAAAAAAACTTTTTTACAAGATGGTCTTCCAAGTATTAGGTATCGTCTCCAGCAAAAGAGAACCACGGCGATAATCTCGCCGTGCTACCAAATATAATACAAACTCAATGATTCAATATCCACACGGCAATTTCATCTTGGCGATAATTTGATGACACAGAATGACTATCGCCACGATTCTCTCGCCCGTGGAGATGGCGCCTTATGTATTAAATTAAAACACTTGAGCAACGAGCAACACGCTTCATTACTTCAGTTATTACTCATAATCTGCATAGCCTTTTCCCAACATATTAGGGTCGGCTTCCAGACTTACCAGGTGTAGTTGAATGCCAGTATTTTACATGAAGCGACTGAATATCTGACCTTTACAACCCAGTTACTGGGTAACATGATACCCTTTGGTAAGACTGGTTATCAGACTGTCGGGCTTCTGACGACCCGTAACGACTGTCAAGGACTCAAGAATGACAGCGGGGACCAACGGCGACCGCGGCAAACATATTAACTTGATCGATCGACCCGTGCGGCTGATATTACTTAGCCACACTATACAAGGTGTATAATGTGGCTACCTAATTTAAATAACTGAAGACCTCTTATGGACCCTTGGTAACTTCGGTTATTACTATTACAAAGAAAAATATCTGCAAACGGAACTCATTGACTCCACTTTTATCCTCTTACATAAGTGTGCGATGACACGAGCAGACTAAACCTGAAACCCTACCAATTGATGTCCGCAGGAAACAGCGTGCAAATCGAGTTAGTAGGAAGCCGGACTTGCGTCGGAAGTACCTCCGTTTATATGTATAGAGAGTATTGAAGTGTCTCGGAGTGTAATAGTTTCAGGCTTTTATGTCGAAAGGAATTTGAACGGTTCAACAAAAATGTGGAAGCGATTTTATTCTACGGTCGTTCGTACGGAGTTTTAAAAGCAATCTACTATAAGCTTATAGTCCTGAGACAAAAAATATTGGGCACCTATTTCTGGCTCTGCAACTAAGTAGAACGTGTAAGCTATCAGAGCTCTCATTAATCAATCAATCAATTCAGCCATCACAGTCCACTGGGGTAATTGCGTAACACACTGTCAATGGGTTTATTTTTTAAATTTATTTTTATGTAATTTCTTTCTCAATTATTAATACTTAATTTAATTAAAATTTAATGTATAATATCAATGTAATTAATTCATGTTTCTATTTTTAATTTAACTTTTCCTTATGTTCTTTATTGTCGATAATTATTTCAATTATAATTCAGACTCGTCCTTTTTTTAAGAAACATATTAACACAGAATCCCATCGTAAATGTCTGTACATGTCTTATTTGTAAATAAGTTGTTGGTGTGCCTATATCAAATAAATAAATAAATGGGTTTCATTTTGACAGTTCAACAACATTCATTGCGTTACTTACGTTGTTGAGCGTACAAATTTTTCGAACATAGTTATGAAGCAATAGATTAGCAATATCCTTCAGAAAGATTCAGATTGGCAATTAGGGTGCTGTTTTGGACAAAGGTCTCTTCCAATTTGAGCTACCACAACACCGGGTATTCTGACTTCCCCGTTCAGTTTATCCCCGCTCCCTGTTTAAAGTCAATCCATATTTAGCCTAACAAAATTGAGCTGTAATGCCAGGGTAATGATGTATTGTTGTTACTTATGCGAAACCACTTTACCTATGACCGCCAATGAGTCTTTGTCTAAAAGCAAGAGTCACCTAACATGCCTGTAAGTTACTACGTAGATCAGCTGATAGAGCAAGGAAAACCGACCGCACGATAATGTCACTGTCATCATTCACTATGTTAGTAATACTAATTATGACTCAGTTAGGAATATAACCGAAGAATTTTGTTTTTGTAATTAAGAATGTTGTTGAATATTATTCATATATTTCGATTGCAAACGAACCGACACGTTGTGAGGAAACCGGCATGTCCTAAAACTAAAATTTCGAAGTCATGTGATATCTTCAAACCCGCACTGGTGCTCCGGCTCTACGCCCGCGTGGTGGATCATAGAACACTCCCTCTCAAATAGAGGCCTGTGTCCCAGCATTGGGAACATTATAGGCTGATTATGTAAACGAGCCGAAGGTCCATCTGATGGTATGTTTTCAGCTATGGATATCTACAATACTTCAACAGATGTGTTGCTATTCCAGAGATAAGTATGTTGCAAACGTTTGAATTCGTCATCCGTCATCCGCAGGGGCTCGTGGCTAAATAATAACAGCCGCACGGATCGATCGAAGGTATACACTAGCCGCGGTAGGTTCATGGATGGGTTGCCATCCATTACATGTCGAGAGTCCTCCGTGTCTCGGAAAGCACGGTAAGCCGTTGGTTCCGGCTGTCAATCGTAGACCTCTGGCAGTCGTTACAAGTAGTCAGAAGCCCAAAAATCTGACAACCACTCTTATCAAGGGGTATCGTGTTACCCAGTAACTGGGTTGTGGAGGTTAAAAAGGCAGTCGCTCCATGTAAAATACTGGTAGTCAGCTGCATACGGTTAGACTGGAAGCCAACCCCAACATAATCGACAAAAGCCTAGGCAGATTGATTTGGATCCGTCATAATAATATTAACCATTCAAAATACATTTTACCGAATAATTTCAAGCGTTCATTTAAGGCACCTTCAATCGTATTTCAAACGACACGACCACAAAAGATTCACCTCGCTTTCAATTTGATATTAAAATCCGCCATCTTTTTTCTCCAAGGCGCGAAACTTCAACGTCCTCCATTTTTTTATATTTCTCCGCTATCTCTTCCATCATAATCTTTATTTATGACTGTGTTCGTACTAAGCTCCTACAATAGCTAAGTATATAGTTTGCAATGTGTAGGAGCGACCGATTATAAGTTCACTAGTTTATCCACTTACCGTCTAGTGTCTAGTTTTTCTTTATGTAACAATACAACTCGAGATTCCAGGGGGCCTAAAAAGGCCACTTTAAGCAATACCTCTAAAAGCTATTCATTTCCTGAATTCCCAGCAGATCATTAGCAATTCCTCTAATTTCGTAAAATTTCATTTCATATTTGGTGTAAACATTGCCATTGCATGAAAAAAAATAAAAACCGTAAATTTATTGGTAAATTTTTCATTACAGTTTTTATTGATCAAATTGGTTTTTTATTTTTTATTTCTACAGTTTAAATGTTATTTCATTGTGATATGAATTGTACACGGGTTATATTATGAATTGTCAGTTTGTGACCATTTTACGATTTTTAATATGATTCATATTGTTATCCTATTATGATTCTGCCAAAGTGAAAGTCAAAGCCTTTTTAAGCCCCCAGGTCGAGGATTATGTCACTTTGTATTGTATGTTAGAACTTTCATAGAAGACTACTGTGAATCCGTTTCGGATATTTTTTTCTTATATTTCTGATTTTGTTACAAATTGGCTAGTAAGTCTCACACTCGAGGATTTTTATGAATAAAAAAACAAAGAAAGATAGAAGGTTAAAATTACTATCTGGACCTTTACGATCTCTAGATTTACAATGAACGACCCAGGATAGTAACACTCTCAGTACCGACAAATTCCTAATAAAATACAGCAAAAACATTACTAAACGCTAAATATGATGGTTCATGCCGGATAAATACAGGAAATCTTGTTCAAATTTCGAAACAAATCAATTAACTCTGTACCTACTGGTTTTCTGTCAAAAACCACTGACTCAACAGGTTCACTCAATCTGTTTTAGTTCTTTCACCATTTCAGATACCTGTCTACATGGTCTTCACAAGTCTGGAATTTAAAAGAGACCATGACTTCTGAGTTTGTTTCGGCCTTTCTTCTCAGACTAGTTAGATAGGAAAAGTCAACCTCATTTAGTTTTAGAAATATGATTGACGTGTGTTTGTAAAAACCTACTTACACAAATAAAACCATTCATCATTTAACTCTGCTTTGAATAGCTAGAACAAAATTCGAATGACGTGTTAGGGTAGAGCTGAAGGTCAATTCTCGCAATTTAAAACGTTCAAAATCTAAGGGGCGATTCTCGTAATTTTAAGAACGTTTACAGTCTGATCTCTGTCTGAATCTGTCAAAAATACCTAAAATTTCCCTACATTTTGACAAGTTTTTGACATTTGTTTGTCGCCAAGATGACACAGCGACTAGACTTTGAACGTTCTTAAAATTACAAGAATTGCCCCTGATTTTTTAATCGGCAGATATTTTTTATTCGTGGAATAAAATTGACGTCTGACAGTTTGTGTATGGAAGAACTGTCGAAAATTTCAAATTATTCCTCCGATAAAATTATCTGGCGTTGGAAAAATCAGCCCTAACAGAAATAAAATCATTCCTCATTTAACTCTGCTTTGAACAGCTTGAACAAAATTTGAAAGACGTGTCAGGGCAGTGCTGGGCGCTGCCAATATTTTAAACGGTAACCAAGACAGAATAAATCTCCAGAGGCTCATCACTTACAACAAAAAACAAAAGACTCCTACTCAAGAACCACTCCACGTGCAACAATCCCCAATGACTGAGTAATTAATAGGTCCATTTAAAAACAGCTGATCGCTCCCTTGTAACAAAGTCCGAGTTCCTTCCTGTGCTATTATCTTATTACACTATTATCCACTTGGGCCGCAATTAAGAGAGGCCAAAGGTCCAATCGGGCACGGACACCCATCTAAAGATAGAGAGGAAATGTGCTGTTTCGTTCACTTGTATGTTGCAGATGGGAGATTACATTTGTGTGTTAAAAATAACGAAAGTGAGCCCCAAAATTTTGAAAATGTTATCTGTAACAATCTTATTATTTTTCAGGATTACACTGAAGCCAGTATTGGTATTCTAAGGAAATATTTAAAAATTAATACCTTTTGGTAACATACACACATAATAAATAATAACATACATCTGCCTAGCTTTCTCCCAACTATGTTGGGGTCAGCTCCAAGTCTAACCGGATGCCGCTAAATAACAGTATTTTACATGGAGCGGCTTTCTATCTGACCTCCACAACCCAGTTACTGGTCAATACGATACCTCTTCGTAATACTGTTAGTTACACTTTTGGGCTTTTGACCACCCATAACGACTGTCAAAGATCCACAAATGAGAGCTGAGATCAACGGCTTAGCGCTTTGCTTGTCCAGCAATGTGCCTTAAATACCTACTGATTAAATTATTGAGCGTAAAATATCACCAAGCTTGCCAAACGAATTGGTGATCAAGTAGGTAACTAGAACACAAAATAATAGTGTCTTTTAACATAGACTCACTTGCCTATAATTAAATTAAATTAAACAAAGTCAACAGTAAAAACCTATGAGGACAACTTACAGAAATCGACGTTCGTAAAAGCAGTCCCTTTGATGTCGATATGTCAAAGTTCAAGGCTACCTGCTTTGTGGACTTACCGGCACGCAAATATTTGCTCCATTTGATTGAATGATTTTATCGAAACAGTTTTATGAGAAAACGCTTGGGTAAATCCTAAATTATGTACCAAATGGTCGACTCTTCACCTGGCTAGACGGCTGGCTAATTTTTGGGTTGAAGAATCAGTATTGCCATCCAACGTGGGGACGCTGCTGCCAGCCTTTTGTGCACTTTTCCCGCTTACTGAGAATTTTTTGATGCCCAATGAATGTCCTTCCCTTTTTGTTCCTAGAAGTTGAAAATTACCAAACGGTAAAGCATTTCATCAGCATTTGATAGTTTTGGAGCGAGAATTTGTAATAATAATAATAGAGAGATACAGAAACCCACAGGGCAGCATGTGGCGAGCTGTTGGGCAGTAGCGACCCCTTGGGCCCTATCTCCCGGTAGAAGATCCCCTCACCTCTGGCTTGCCTTTATTGGCCGGCTGGAATGAACAATGACGAGTAACAGAGCTCTCATCTCATTCTTGCCTTTACTGGCCGGCTTGAGTGGAGACTCGCAAGAGCAAACGTGCTCCGGGGAAAGAAGTATTCCAGTAAGTGCTCGTAGGGATCTTGACCATATTCCGGGCTCTGGGATTGTTCTGAAACCCTTGGAATACCTCTCCACTCCTCATAAGCACCTCAGGACATGTTGCCCCCTTTTTGCTACGTCACTATATGCTAGCGACAGTCTCCGGGGGCCCATTATTGAGTGTGCAAGTCACCCCCTGCCATTTTATCTGTGAATTATATTATCATTGGTCAGGCAGAGGACATAGACCTTCCATAGTTGAAGGTAACCGATCTACTATAGCCACCCACACCCATAGCCCAGTATATTTTATTTCCATGTTCTGCAATAGTCCTGCACCAACCGGGGGGATAATCGTCGGTTTGTGCCTCCTCATCATCTAAAATTAATGTCTAAAGGGCCTCTGCGAGTTGGCTTCGGCCCCTGGTACGCCTTTCAAAGGTCCTGGACTCCAGGGTTCCGAGATATGTTAAAGACAAAAAGAAATAATACTAATACTATTAATACTTTAATAATAATACTACTAAATAGAAACATGTTTCAATGAAGTTAATGAAGTATTCACTCTACTGCTGTACTGAGCCTTCTTGGATATACATAATAATTATGATGTCTTTTGATTACGTAAACCCAATAATAGTTTTGCATGTTGTCACAGTGTGTTCCCGGAAGCGAAACTTTATGAAACTTCAAAGCTCAAAGCGGAATAAACCTCGACGTACCACCCCATTCTGAATTCAGACATTTCCAGCTTTTAATTTTGATTACTTAGATAGATAGATAAGATACGATGGTTTTGAGAGTAGTGGTGGCCCAGTTGTAACGTATACGAGTTGTATGTAGTGGGTTTGATCCCAGGTAGTCGCTTTACTTTGTGTAAATAATTTCATTACCACTGCTCTCAACACGGTAAAGGAAAACATCGTGAGGAAACCGGCATGTCCTAGAACCAAAAATACGAAGACATGTGACATCTACCACCCCGTAATGGGCCCGCGTAGTAGATTACATTCCCTCTCGAAGAGAGGAGACCCGTGACCCAGCGGTGGGAACATGATACGCTGATTATGCTAGATGTACTTATACTTAACCTGACAGTTTTAAATTGAGATTCGTGCTTGATCACCTTTCGTACATGCAGGATTGCAGGTCTTTTTTTTTTTTTGAGGATGGGAAATCATCAAATGACCCCTCCCGCTCTGGGTGGAGCAGAAGGGAGTGTCAGACTCTTACTGACTAAAACCCACCCGTGTTCCTTCCTTAGCCCTTTATGTTCCAGGGCAGCGGTAACCCTTTCGGACAATCCCGCTACCCACAATCCCGCTACCCTACATGCAGGTCTTACTGCAGAATCTTCTAAAAAACATGCTATGCAGTCAGTCATAACCTGAACTATTCGTAGACATGCCAAATGACACTTTTATAATATGAGAACGATTCCTTAATATGTTGAGGTCATATGACTCATATAATCCGGGCGGCGCGGCGGCGCGACTGATAGGTCACTCGGCCATCTGTCTATGGCTTCTGCCGAGATGTCAAACTGATTAGATCTGTGACGTCATATAAGATGGATTTTCCTACTAATGCGAAGTAGGTACACTCAATGCTTAACTACTTATTTCCTTCCGCGAAGCCATGGTATTAGAGCTTCACGGAAAATGACGAATTGATATCTTCTGGCTGACTGGTGGAAGAACACAATTCGATGTTCGCAATTTTTTTAAATTCAAATGCCAAAACAAATGTTGTGTAATGGACTATTTTAAATTTTGTTAGCTCTTTTTCAGGAAAACATCGTAGGGAAACCGGCGTGTCCTAGAACCAAAAATTTTCAAAGATGTGTACCTCACATCAAACAACCCGGTCGATTATGGCTCACTCCCTCTCACACAGAGGAGGCTTGTGTCCCAGTAGTAGGAACGTTTTAGGCTGATTATAGTCATGTGGTTCTCTTTGTAGCCAAATACCCTAACTAAGCTAGTATGCCTTTCGTGCGCTTACAGCTGCAGTAAATAGCTACTACTAGTTATTTTTAGCAGCTAAATGTTGGACCACAATGTCACAGTGCTATTTATATAAATGGAAGTGTTATTTTAGGAATCTAAATTATATTTTATTGAAATTGAAGGACACATTCTTAGTGTGCCGGTTTTCTGTTATATCTCACCTCGTTTCTTGATTTTCGGACCGGTTGAATCTTCACAGAAGGTTAGGTTAAAAAAAATATATATTATGGAACAGTGACATACTTATTACATTTTGTAGGAATAAATACAAAAAATATACGGCCAACCAACATTCTCCACGGAATACATAATTATCAAAATAGTATACAGGGTGGCAGGGACATCGACGCGTAAACTGTAACCATGGATTCAGCACATGAGTTTAGACACCATAGCTTCGAAATTTTTCGTAGGTTATCAAAAAAAAAAAAAATCTTATGTTTCCTAGAAAAGTGCAATACCTATGCGGTCAAAATGTATGGAACAGCAATATTTTTTTTTTTTATAACCGACGAAAAATTTCGACGCTATGGGGTCTAAACTCATGTGCTGAATCCATGGTTACAGTTTGCGCGTCGATGTCCCTGCCACCCTGTATTACGATACGTGTGACTTAAGTAATCCATAATTGCACGGCGTTTAGTCTAATTTCCCGCCGTGGATTAATAGAAACTTAAGTCACACGTCATCATCTGCATCTGCCTAGCCTTTTCACAACAATGTTAGGGTCGGCTTCCAGTCTGACCGGATGGGTGCAGCTGAGTACCAGTATTTTACATGGAGCGACTGCCTATCTGACCTCCACAACCCCGTTACTGGGTAATACGAAACCCTTTGGTAAGACTGGTTGTCAGACTTAAGTCACACGTATCGTATATTATTTTATGTGCTCGTGTAACCTAAACCCTAGTAAAAAGATTTTGGATTTTAGTTAGTAAAGATGCCAAAAAGCACTGTGTGACCTAAACGCGCACTCAAGTGGTGCTTTTCTGTGACTTAAGTAGTTTATTTTTACAGATAAGCGTGACTTAAGTGCGTGTTTAGGTCACACAATGCTATGAAGCATCTTTACTAACTAAAATTTAAAATCTATTTACTATCGAGTTTTCATGACAAAGTAGTTATTCAATTTCAACTAAGTAGGTAGTTGACTATTCAAACAAGTTGATACACATAATAGACTGGATATGAAATGATATTTCCAATGCAGCAATTGTACGAGACGATGTATGGTGATCCGGAAGACATAAATTGATCAAGTTAATTAGAGATCAACGCCCTTGCGGTCAAAGGTCCGAGCTGTTAGTGTTGTTAGCAGTTACATCAGTCATGTAAGCTAAGTCTGCAGATATGCAGTGCAAACCTAAGCACAAATATCTAGATCAAAATTACTTTGACAATAGAATGAGTAAAATAGACATAAAGGAGTGTTTGTTGATTAAGGTAAAGTGACTAAGTCAAAAATGTTTGGTTAAACAGTCGCTAATCACTAGCATCGTTTATGAACAAACGAGAAAATCTTACAATAAGGAATGCTTTTTATTAATAAGTATGCATGAAGATTTGTATAATCTTACATACTTTATAACGAAGTAAATAAAAATACCAAATATACATAGGTATACCTTCTTCTCTTCGAGTCGATCGTAAATTGCTAAATGAGTTGAGCCCAATAGGTGGCCTCGTCAATCGCGGCATCAGTAGCGTTTTTAGGGATACCAAAAATATATTATAAGATCAAAATACTTTTGAAGAATCATTCACGGATGTCGAAAAAGAAATCACAAATTGAGTCAAAATACTGCTTCTATATAGACGTAAGTTCGTATAAAAAGAGATTTTCTATAAAGCGTGTTCTCTTTTTGTGTATTTTCGGCGCCCATTTACCTTTGATCAACTTGATCCGCGCATCACTTCCACATTTCAAACACGCTGTGTTCAACAAAACGTAAAAGGTTAGTCAAAAGCCATAGAAAAACGGCTTTATTTTTGGATTAAATTGTTCGCGTTTCCGCTTTAGTTCACAAACAAACGCCTGTCTATGTAAACTATCCAAACGTAAAACCAAATATGGAAAAGTTTTATTTGTTTTGGTAAAGTAATGATTTTCATACTAGGCTTAACGATAATGTTAGTATTAACTTTCAGTTAGTAAAAAAACACATAATGAATGATTAAATATTTAGATTGAGGTGCCATTATAGGTCCTAAGTAAATAATAAAGTAAAACTAGGCAAATTAGTTCTTTCTCCGAAACGGCTAGACCGCTTTTGATGAAATTAGGTAACCCCATACCTAATTTGCATGCTTTGAACCCTGGAAAAGAACATAGGCTACTTTTTATCGGCGTAACATTCGGGAGAAGTCTTGAGCAGAAGCTAGTAAGAAATATATTAAAATAGAAGCAAAATTGTAGGTCTCGTTTTAGCATACAATGCAAAAAGAAAAGTAGATATTTATTCACTTTGCTGCTACACTTGGCAACATATATCCATGTTAAATCGGACTTGCCCCACTTCCGTCAAGAAAACCTTTTGCAGGGCTTCACTCTGTGAAACTTGATTAGTTTTAATTCAGCCAAGTTAATTAATATAGTGCCAAGTGTGGTTCTCTCTAAGAGAGAATCTTCATTCTTAATTAAGTCGCATTTATTCCTCTCTCTATATTTTTTGCTGCTCGCTTTTCAAGGAAATTGTGTATCTAGTTGAAAGACAGTATTCATTTGTAGTAAATTATTTAGTTTGAGTTATTTCTTTTGGCCCTGCAAATGATATTAGATCGTCACACCGCACCGCCTTCGCATTGGTCTACCTCGAAGGCGATGTCCTCCTTCTCTTTTGTAGCCAGAGATCGCACAAGACAAGACAAGTATGGAAGAAAAAAGGGGAGGCTTTTGCCCAGCAGTGGGACACAAAATAGGCTAACAAAAAAAAAAAAAAAACTTTTGAGCAGTGAACAAAGTGGATAAATTTCTTTTGAACTGGTTATGATTTTATTATTCACTACACACCGTCAAATGATCGTTTTAATCCTTAAAAGGGGTCATTGTACCCATCATTATTGAACAACTTTTACTACGGGACCAACCCTGAAATCGTGAAAAAAAACTTAATACTTTTATACTTAATATAGTTTATTTTTTATTTTTTATGATATCATTTTGTCTTTATTATTGTATTACTTATTATAGATTATTAAATGAAATCTTATGTCTAGTAAAATTTCTACACAATATATATATAGTTTTGAAATAAGTGACTTCTGACTTATTGTGTAGGAATTAAAGTTGTTTTTCCATAAATTCATAATTGTTTAGACGTTTGGCGAATATGTCGCGATTCAAATATATTTATTTGACAGGTGACATGTTGGAATGAGTCAGAATTATCGAATTTTGCACAGGTGCTCAGTGTGCGTCATCTTCGTAATTGAATCGGCAATACTGGCACGTTCGTTCTTACATACGAAACATACTCATTGGCTGTTTATTACTTGTTCCAATATGTACATAAAGGTAGGTATAGATTTGTCGTAATACTTTTCCTCGTTCTAATTCATTCTTTTTTGATGAATCGGCGTGTATTAGGTAGGTACCTATTCAAAATTAGTTTATCGGTCACACTAACTGTAGTGTACTGTTATTGACTTACATTTTAACAGTTCAACAATATTCATTTCGTTATTTACGTTGTTGAGGTGTAATGTTCTTTAATGTTCCATCAAAATCGGGTCAATCAGGTTTAAATTATTTTTTACTTTTAGTTCTTTTTATTAACAACTAATAAAAGCTTGTTTCTAAAAAGTTTTTTTTTCTTTTAATTTTATTTTTAACTTTTTAGTATTTTTGATGCGAAATCTCGCATCAAGACATCAGACTACGGCGTAGAAACTTCCGGTTCCATCATCAGATCAGCTCCATGTCATAATAATTTTGCATTGTTATCCGATTTACACATGCATGCAAAATTTCAGCTCAATCGGTAACCGGGAAGTGGATCAAATTTAAATTGCAAGATTTGATTACAGAAACAAACATCGGGACAAGTGAAACTAAATAAAAGCTTGTAATAAAAACAACAACGTAACGTAACGTAACGTAACAAATATCTACGAGTACGTATGCCTATAGGTAATTCCGTGATTCACGAAACTGTTAATTGCCAAAATATACCTACCTACTGATGTTTATGTATTGAGAAGATACGGAACTTCAATGTGACTCAACTTTATTATTGATGAAAACCATTACAATTCGGAAATGGATTAAGAAGGAACAAGTAGGTTTAGTACCTAACTGCATACCTACACCTACGAAAACCAACCTACCTACCTACAAAATAAATAATTTAATTTGAAACAATATCTCCTAACTCTCTCTCGCAATTACGTGCGTACGTATATCAGCATCTAGCGGTATCTACAACGCCACATGCGAACATCGCGTCGTACTAACGTCACGCAAATCCTGCATCTCGCAAGCAGAGTTTACCGCGCAATTAGCCTATACACAAACTTTCCAACTTCAATCATTGGACAGTTGCCCGCCAGACACCACACCCGTCTGGTCGAAGGATCCTCCCTTTTCTATGGAGGATAGTAAACTTCACACCCTGTTCCTCATATCTCTATAAGCAGATGTACTATGAACGTAAACGAACCAAAAGAAGTATAGTATGTAAGGATCGTAACAGGTGGGGTTCTGTAGTTTCTGCCTAAGAAGAAGTACGTTTGTTTATCTCCCAACTTTTAAGAAAAAAAAGACCTCGCACGGCTTTTAAAAGACCCGTTTGGGGTGGATTTTGAGAAAGAAAGACCGGCTCGTGCCATCTTGTTGAAAGGATTAGTCACCTAGACTCTGCGTTACCGAGTTTTTTTTTTTTTGTTTTGGTTGGGTTGTCATCAAATAACTTCTCCCGGTCTTCGTGACAGACTTTTACTGGCTAAAACCCACCCGTGTTCCTTCAGTAGCCTGTGCTAGGGGCCACGGTATCTCTTTCGAACAACCCGTGATCCTGTCAAAAATAAACACCCCTTCGACTCGTTAATGCCCTAATTTATAAAATCACTAATATGAAACTAAACCAGCTTAGTGCTCATTAGTCCTGTTCCCCCGGCTCACAACTACTCCTATCAACTACACACATTATAATGAGACTCCGTTGATAACTCCCCCTTTGTTCAACTCCCTTCAGATAGGATATCAAGTTACTCAAGAAAGGAAAACTGATGAGCATCTTAAGTTCAAGTAACTATGTTTATATGACTTCGCTGGAACTGTGTAAACGTGCGTCATTAGAAGGATTGTTCAACTATGTTAATCGTTAGTGATAATCTCTCTGAATCACTTTAAATGGTAATTAATAGCAGATAGGAGGATATTACGAGCAGTGGTGGCCCAGTGGTAACGGCCGCGACTTACGAGTTGTAGGTCGTAGGTTCGAACCCAGACAGGCGCTTTACTTTGTGTAAATTATTTCGTCACGACTGCTCTCAAAACGGTGAAGAAAACATCGTGAGGTAACCGGCATATGCTAGAACTAAAAATTCGAAGATACGTGACATCTACCAACCTCTATCTGCTGGGACACAGGCCTCCTCTAGGTCAGTACCTAGAGGAGGCCTGTGTCCCAGCAGTGGGAATATTATTGGCTGATTATGCTAGGAGGATAGTGCTGCCTTTTATTTTGAAGTAAACCAGTTACTCAACTGCTAACTGCTATTCTAATTGGATACAGCTACATACCAGTATTTTACAAAGAGAGCTGATTACATAGGCAGTCGCTCGTTGTAAAATACTGGTCTCGAGTATATGGAGTGCAAATGCACTCTATAACCCAGTATCGGGTAACACGAACCCCTTTGGCAAAACTGGTTATCAGACTTTTTGGGTTTCTGACTACCCGTAATGACGTAATGACAGCCGGGACCAACGGCTTAACGTGCATTCCGGAATACGGAGGGGTCTCGATATGTAATAGATGGTCAACCATCCACGAATTGACCGCGACAAACGTA
Source organism: Apamea anceps (assembly GCA_951799955.1). Classification (NCBI taxonomy): domain Eukaryota; kingdom Metazoa; phylum Arthropoda; class Insecta; order Lepidoptera; family Noctuidae; genus Apamea; species Apamea anceps. The sequence goes on from OX637512.1 coordinate 4,905,949, forward strand.
GCTTAACCTTCGATCGATCCTTGCGGCTGTTATGATTTGACCACGAGTTCCTCCGTGTCCCTACAAGCTTTCCAGTAACATATTGCTATACAGGTACCAAAGCTTATAGAAATCGGCCATCAGCCCCAAAAATAGCCTACCTACTCGCAACAATTTTCCCCTTTACCAACTCTTGGAAGATAACAATCTCTACAATAAGGAATGTATAAGTAAAAGAACTGATTCACTCCATTTCATTCCAACCCTCAGTAATTACCGCTGCCTTAAAAAACGAAATCCACAGAGCCTTTAAAAAGCAACTCTAAATTTACTGAAACTCAAAGGTTCCTAAAATTAGAAACGGTAAGAGCAGCCTCCGCTTCCTTAAAGTAAAATTTCGCTTGAAAAAATTCTAAGTACTCATTTTATTACGCCTGAGACTTCCAAGAGAAATAATATTCCTTGAAAAAACGTAAAATAGGACGTGCTAAATGCTCAAAGTTGGCGGTCGGGGCTTCACAGTTTCAGTCTAGTTACATTTTAAGGCATTTTGCATACATAGTTCGTGCCTGCGACGTCACTTGTTATAAAGTAGAATGCTAAACAAATTAAATCTGGAGAGGCAAGCCCGGGTAGGTGAAGTGTTTTAAATTAATTTGTAAGTGTTGAACTTTGCCGGGTCGGTCGTGTAACGTCAGTAATAAGGTTGCTACAACCTACTATAATTTAAACCGTTCGTCATAGTAAACACAACATTGTTTCCTACTTTTAGCTTAACTTAATTTTTTAGAAGTGGTAATGGACCGAACAAGTTATCCGTAGGGCTAATGACCGATGACGGGGTAGATTTTTTCTGTTCTCAAGTGCCGATTCGCGGATCGGCAAACTTGGAAACGTGAAAATGTCTTTTCTGTGGCATTGTTCATCAAATCATTAAGCTCCTTAATTTCTGAGCTGAGCTACACGATTCACACGAAACACATGCGTGTACTGACTGGTCAGGTGCGCTCAAATCTGTGTGGCTCTTTCCTCAAAATACCAATTCAGACGCTAATCTGCATGGTCCTCAGATGGACTGCCCAAGATAATGGCTAAACTTTAAGACTGAGACCTCTGAGTTTGTTTCGGTGTTTCGTCTCAGAGTAGTCAGGTGGGAAAAAGCAACAAGACCAGTTAAAAAAAAAATGACGTGTAAAAGTGTTTGTACAAACTTAGTTACAGGAATAAACATCATTCATTCATTGAAGAATAACAGACGTTACCCAGAAAGCCGTTAAACTTAAGTGGGACTGAGCTGGACATGTCTGCCGCACTTGTGCTAAGAGAACCACCGCTTGGGTCCCACTAAACGTACGACGCCATCGCGGCAGTCCAAGACGAAGATGGCGGGACAAGCTTGACTCCTACCGTACGGACTGGCCGGCCGGCAAAAGACAGAATTGTGTGGAAAAGGGAGAGGGAAGCCTTTGCCCAGCTGTGGGACAAGACAGGCTAGTTAAACTAGAATAGATTAAAGAATCGGTTGATGACGATTAATATTCTAAATTGTTTCATGTAGATATGTAGTTAAATTGTTACACCTACATTCAGGGATGGTAAGCGTATTTAATGACTATCCTACAAAGTGGTAGACAGTCTTTAACGATCGCTCCAGCATTCATTACATTTGAGATTCAAAAATGTCTACCTTTTATATACCCGCACATTCTCTGACGATTGAGGACAGTAGGGCAATGCATGTAATGGACTGCGAAGCCTTTCTGTGCCAATAATTATTTGAAAACTTACGCTATGAAATACAAATGATGTCGGGCTTTTTCAAATGCTCGGAAAATTGCAAATACATACATCATACACAGTGTATCAGAAAAGTGTAGTCTTCAAAGGTGTGGTACAGACCATCAAACTGAACAACTTTATCCATGGGACCAATATCGAAATCATGAAAAAATTATGAACTGCTTTATACAAAACTTCAATACTTACTGAACCCAAATGTATGGGATGGCTAATTATTTTTTCACAATTACGATGTTGGTCCCAGGGAGAAAATGGTCCAGTTTGGTGGTCTGGTGGTATGGTACCACAGCCTTAAATTTGACCACACTTCCTATCCCTTTTATAAGCGGCATAATATTATTGTTTATCAAAAAACGTGCAAGAAGGCATGTAGAGATATAATTGGCTTTGTAATGATCATCTGAAAGAAATTTCAGATACCATAAATTTACTATAGATAACTTGCAGGTTATAACAGTAACAGTAACTTGCACGGCCTCAAAACTACAAACAGCCATATACTTCCAAAAAACGTGGACAATGGCATATAAAAATTAAGACACACACAGAGACAGCTTTACATCTTTATTTACTCCAAAAAACAGCGTGAAATATTCTATTCCCTCGGCAACGCAGTCCCCATCTAAATAATACAGAATACCAATCATTCCACACACAAAGCCCTGATCACTATTGTAGCGTGAGTCAAACGTCTCTGGAATATATCAACGCCACACATTATCGGGAAGTTTCCAGTAGACAGGCTACTGAGCTTCACACTGTCAATTTGTTGCTAATGCTACGCTTTGTGTTAGCTTCCTTCGGTTTCGCGATGAGTTGGTGAGTCAAATTCAATAGACGATTTCGGCCACAGTACCTGTCTAAACGAATACACGCAACGGCGGTACGGTTTCACGCAAAACGGCTGACCGGATTTGTTGAAATTTGGAACAGTAGACCATGAACTGGATTAGACTATAAGATACTTTTTATGCAGATACTCCCACGAGATCGAGACTTATGCAGGTGATATCGCGGGGCGCAGCTGGTGATATTATGAAATGCTTCATCTTCATCGGCTCTGCAATCTATGTATTGCGCTCTTACTCTGACACATGAGCATAAAATAGAGTAACGAAGTAGTGAATCCTTTAGTTCTTAAAAACGTGGCTCATTATTGAGGTGCCTCTTGATAAATATGTGGTGGAATCGAAACGATTAGGGAAAGGACGGGTTGATGATGACGACACATAGTCACGAAATTGTACCCCAAGAAATCAAATTCACATATCTCCAGAAATAAAAGTACAGAAGAAAGTAAACGTAATTTATATAGCACCTTTTAAACAGCCAAGTTTAGACTATCACTTAAGGGTACCATTCATTTTGAAGAGCATTAAGTATTTTTTTTCTTCACTCTATAGTTGACTAAGATTCCTAGGCCTAGGACAAAGGTTTAAATAACTGAACATTCCACGTGTATACACAGATTCCTAGTCCTTCTGTACAAAAGTTTAAATAACTAAACATTCCACAAGTATACACGGATTCCTTGTCCGTCTATACAAAAGTTTAAATAACTAAACATTCCACATGCAGTATACACGGATTCCTAGTCCTTCTGTACAAAAGTTTAAATAACTAAACATTCCACAAGTATACACGGATTCCTAGTCCGTCTATACAAAAGTTTAAATAACTAAACATTCCACATGCAGTATACACGGATTCCTAGTCCGTCTGTACAAAAGTTTAAATAACTAAACATCCCACATGTATACACGGATTCCTAGTCCGTCTGTACAAAAGTTTAAATAACTAAACATTCCACGTTTATACACGGATTCCTAGTCCTTCTGTACAAAAGTTTAAATAACTAAACATTCCACATGTATACATGGATTTAAGCAACGGTTTTCGTCATCATTAATATTTCAACCCACACTTTATTACACGTAACGGGGTGTGGGCGTCTGATTTCTGAAATATTTTCGCATGTACACGTGTCCTAGTACTTATCAAAATAATTGCGACGTTGATTTTCGATTTGCTTCAACACGTATCTCAAATCTGGAATTGTCTATGATGTGATTTTTCCAATTCACATCTTTCTAAAAACAACTAAAATTATGCTGTCTAAGTATCAAGACACTTTCTCAGCGTCTTGGAGAACGTTGACTTACGGCAAAGATAACGATCGCAAGGAAACTTGGAATTTTAATGTTCTCAAATAGGTACTGGACGCGTACCGCAAGGGCTGGTTCGAGGTGGCGATGGTGCAGAAAAAAAATACCGGGAGGAATTTGGGGGAGGCCGTTGCCCAGTAATGACAGACAGTGTTGGCAAAAAATTTTATTACCTAATAAATTACCAGCACGTAGAGAAAAATCGTGATCTCGTCCCATCTTTGTATGAAATCCAAATAAAGATTGATTGATTGAAACGAGATTTTGGCCTTGCAGCTGGATATTTTACAGGCCGCGATTTTTTTTTTGCAGTCTTCCCATGGGAATAAAAATAAAACTATGGATTATCTTTTACTTTCCTAAGCCATAATTTACAAACCCCAACCATCCAAAATGAATAATTTCTGCACTGCAAAAACAGGAGTGCGGATTAACTTTTTTTCCAGAAATGCGCTGTTGCACGGTAGGGTCGTACCACAATATGTTAAAATGAGGTCGTCGAGACGAGCCGCGGGATGTATTCAACCTGCCCGTTAATTAGTTTGTATTCTTAACCGCGGTATGCGTTTGGGGCAGCTGTTTGTGTTCCGGATTACTGTCTGATGCTGTTTTGTTTTAAAGGTTTCGCGTAGTGTGTGCTGACTAGTTCGATATTTTGTGGTCAGTGGATCGCTGGTGCTGACTTTTACTAGAATAATATAGTATTTTTATGATATCCATTCGAATTACAGATATAAATGTAGAAATTATATGGGTGCCAGAATGGGTTATGTTGCAGCTTAGTATTCAGCACCCTACACGCCATTTTGAAGGATGTTGCTAATCCATTGCTTCTAATGTTCTAAAAATTTGTCTGTCCAACAACGTAAATAACGCAGTGAATATTGTCGAACTGTCAAAATGAAACCCATTGCTACTATTAGTGTGTTACGCAATTATCCCGCAGGTTCTCAATGACGATTTACCGGCCTTACAGAATATAAAGTTCATTACGTCTAAATCATTGCCTATTAGACCCGCACCCTAATTGCGTAACACATTTTGAAGGATACTCCATCATCATCTAATCCATTGCTTCATGTTCGAAAACTGTGTATCCTCAATAACGTAAATAACGCAATGAGTTTTGTTGAACTGTCAAATTGAAAGCCATCACTACTTTATGGACTGATTTTTCCAACGCCAGATATTTTTTATTCGTGGAATAAAATTGATGTCTGGCAGACGTTGATTTGATTTTGATTTTGACGTCTGGCAGATTTTGTATGGAAGAACTATCAAAAATTCAAAATTATTCCTCGGATAAAATTATCTGGCGTTGGGAAAATCACCCCGTATAACGCAATTACCCCGCAGTTTGGTGAATAATAATGAGTTAAGAGATAAATTAGGGATCAAGAGAGTGTACTTTTTGTCTAGGATTGATTTTTCAAAAACGAACGAAGACCTCTGAATAAAAATTTACTAGGAATCCAACAGCCCGGATTCCCAGTAGATTTATTCTATAGACTAATTGGATGAGCTGGACTCCTTCTAAAAGGATTGGCCTACAATCGCAGTAGACCGGGAAAAGTGGAAGGAGGGGAAGGGAGGCATTTGCTCTGCAGCGGGACAACACAGGCTCATAATAATAATAATTACTAAATTGACACTGTTATAATATCCACATATGGACGGATGGATGACCCCTGTAACATAGGTTTTTCCTAACATGGTCCCCCATGCTAGGAATTGCATTGATCATTTATTTTGTGCCAGGCTATTTGCACAGTAATATTAAGTATCACCTTAAATCTGTGTACTTTTTAAGTCAAATAATTAATTCTAATTTGAATAAGATTAAAATAGCGATTAAGAATAAAATTGCTCATTGTGTTATAAAATAGCTCATTGGGTTATAAAATAGCTCATTGTTAACATACCAGAAAGTATTTTACGTAATACAATTTTATTTTTAAAATGATTCTTGTAAACGACTTTTAAAAGTATTCTGAGAAAAATAATTTCCAAATATCCTACGTATCGAAACGAATAAAGAACAATGGAAATACACAAGAGTTTCTTTTGTCCGTGAAGTATTGAATCAAAGCTCAAATGTCAGCTCCCGATATGAATAAAAATACCAACATTGACCTTTGAATTCCTCGAGATAAATTATTAAGTGGAATTCAATATAAAACTCATCCCGACCCACCTGAATTCTGCAACGGTCGATCTCTAAATGGTCCTAAACAAATTCCGTCAATTTTAGGACGAAGGGACATTGTTAAATAGACCGACGAAATGATTGATTTCGTTTAAGAGCAAAAAGCTAACTTCCTTCAGCTGGAATGAGAATTCAAAGGCAAAAAGGCATTACTGATTTTTTTTTAAATCTTTACAATGGAGGCCGTAATATTATGCATTGAGGTGTGTGGTAGGTTTCTTATGCAAAACAGACTTTTTGTTTTTTTTTTTTGTCAATCACTCTGCGGAGCTTTTTATCAGTTATGTTGAGGTCGACTTATAGAAATTGAAATTTGACAGATTGTAGTAGCTTGATGTGCTGGCGTCTGTACAACGTACTACGTACCACGTTCATTGCGTTGTTGAGCAGACGAATTTTAGAAACCTATGGAGCAATGGATTAAACATTCTACCTTCCTTCAAAATCCTAGGATTATTTCAGGCTTCCAGTCTAAACAAATGCAACTGAATACCAGTATTTCATATGGAGCAACTGCTTTTCTGTGGTCACTCCCGTATGGCTGTTTATTGGTTACAGATATGAAGCTCCTAGTTATATTCTTTTAAACGCAGTTATCAAGCTAACATGGGCAACCTAACAGCCAGAATGACGTTTTGACTTCTTATAAAAAATCTATGTAAATAGACTATCAAAATAGTATTTTCATCACCATCATCATCTGACTAGCCTTTTCCCAACTATGTTGGGGTCGGCTTCCAGTCTAACCAGATGCAATATTTTACACGAAGCGACTGCCTAACGGACCTCCACAACCCAGTTACTGATTAACACGATACCCCCTCGGTAAGACTCGTTGTCAGACTTTTGGGCTTCTGATTATTTATCCGTAACGTCGGTCAAATTCAATACAAAACTTATCTCAGCTCACCTGAATTCTGCAACGGTCGATCTCTAGACGGTCCTAAAGAAATTCCGACAATTTTGGAACGAAGGGACATTGTTGCATAGGCAACTGAAGGAACACGGGTGGGTTTTAGTCAGAAAAAGGGACACCTACTTAATTTGTTAATGATAAGGTAAATTAGTTATTTAAGGTTCACCGTTTATTGCTTTAGATTTATTGTTGTAAATATACGGTGTTTGAGATAGTTTATTGTTTCCTTATGTATCAATACCAAACCACCTGTCCTTTGGGCTTATGTCAGCTTGCTGTAAGAGGCCACAAAATCTTAATTGTAACAGTGGCTTGGTGTGTTGGTTAAGTAGGTGTCGCCGGTCTGTTTAAAAATGCTTTGTTAAACAGACCGACGAAATTATTGATTACGTTTAAAGTTGCAAAAAGCTAACTTCTTACAGCTGAAATGAGGATTCGAAGGCAAAAAGGCGTTGTTGGTTTTTGAAGATCTTTATAATTAAAGCCTAATTAATCTCTTGAATCATCTCTAGACGGACGGGCAAACTGTTATTTGTTTTTTCCATTAGAAGTTTCTTCGTAGCAGCGCGGAGTTTGGTAGTTGACGATTGGGTAGCCCCGTGCCTCGGAAAACACATTAAGCCGACAGCCCTGCGCCTCATCTTTCTCCGGTCGTGTCGGATTGCCGTCCTATCGAGCTATAAGAGTGAGGGAAGAGAGAGTGCACCTGTGTCTACCCATACACCTATACACTATAATGGCGCTGATTCCCTTGTTCACAAACTAAACTAAATTTAAGTTCAGTGCATCTTTTTCTTTCTATTTCATTAAGAAAAGGACAGAAGATAAAATATTAGTTTAGTCCTGTCAAATTAAGATACTCCATAGACAGTTTAGACGTGATTAAAAACATGGCTACTAAAAATACGTCAATTTACGTCAGGCGCCGACTAATTTGACAGGACTAAACTAATATTTATCTTCTGTCCTTTTCTTAATGAAATAGAAAGAAAAAGATGCACCGAACTTAAATTTAGTTTAGATTGTGAACAAGGGAATCGGTGCCATTATCTCCAGCACCGAAGGCTAGTCTATGCTGCGATAGGTTGCCATGGCCAAAATTCGGTCTGGGGCCTCGGGACTATCGGTTCTTTACATACAGATAATTATTTAGGAAATAAAGAGGCAGCTTTCCTGTGCCTGTTATAAAAGACGCACACAATAGACATTACGCTTAGATACAATACCGAAAAACAGCCTTAGTTCAGTCTGGTACCAATTACCTTTGTCAGGTAAGTACGCTCCGACCTTGAAGTGAATGCTCTAATAAGCAGTGATCCGGTAAATCGGCTGTGTAGAAGCCGTATAGCTGTGTCTGACAACGATGTTATTATGTTCTCCCTAATTGGTGAAGGTGATTTAGGTACTTTTAATAAGAAAATTAACATCAAGGTCCTGTGAGACTTGCTTTTCCTAATGGGACAAAATACAGGCTGATATTAAATAGTGAGATTTCTCTTTGATAATAATAGACACGACACTATTCTATGTTAATAACTATGTAGGTGGCCTGGGCCCCAAGTCTGCTATTTTATAAATTCGTCATTTCAACACGATCCCATTCCCATCCCATTGTCATTTTGCTTAAAGTTCGTAATCTACTAAATTCTTAATGGCGATCATTGGTCGGTCAATGGTCTTGTAATAGAATTGTGTCATAATGACATTGTCGTATTGCCTTTATTAGAAAACCCGTTAGTAGAAATGATTTTCGAAGAACTACCACTACTTTATTTATGCCAGATTTCATCTATATATATTTTTACATATTATTTATTAGTGTTTTATACAAGTCAAGTGTTTTATGTAAGTCAGTCATTCATTTATCATTATGTACGAGATTACCATTCTATGCCATTTCTTTCAATGGAGTGTCAGTGGTTGACCACTGGAAAGTCATAATGATGCCATTATGTTATTAGATTACCAAACTTGTCAAAATCAACAATTATGAAATCAATGATAGACCATTCTGACACTATTGTACTTAATAGCAGACTTGGGGCCCTGTTCCAAAATTATCTGATGAAAGTGTAAACAATTCAGGTCCAATTTTACGCATTCACTCACTAAAGGAAATTAGTAACATTCATATTATGTATTAAAGTTTCAACTTTAAATGGCGCTTTTTCCAACCATTATTGTTTGAGTAACATTGTTAAATTGTTATTGAAAATTCATCGACGTACGTAAATTGAGATTATTAAATTAACTTTAGTTGCCAAATGAAAATCATCTTTATGGGGATTTAAAATTACAATTTCAGGTTACCTAATAAGTTTTTTTTATTGACAATGGGCTCACTCTTGACCTCAATCCAGCCCAGAGGCAGGGATGAGATCTACGGTGGAACGAGCTTGCCCAGAAGAAGCCTATTCACTCTCGCCTTGAAGAGATTCGGGTTGTATGAACTCGGGAATGCAGACGGGTGTTCAAAAAGTCTAAGCACTCAATTTTTAAATGACCATACAGGAACAGACTTTGGAACAGACCATACAAATGATGACGCGGATAGACCACCTAGAGTACTATTTACCTAGGTACATTGTATATGAGTTACTCTAATGGTACACAACAAAGCATATTACAATGTATATTCTATCGATCCATTGTCTAGACCAAAGCTGGTATGACATGACGATAATTAATGCATTACCTAATTAACATATGACATCTGTATTCCTTTGATGGTTGTGTTACGTACAAAATTGTTACATGGAGACTACTAGCTGCTTTTGAGGCAGATTACATTTTTAATTCATAGAATCGGGAGTTGAGGGGCTCGTGGCTAAATAATAACAGCCGCAGGATCGCATCTATCAGGTTAACCTACGCTTGCCGCGGTTGGCCTGTGGATGGGTGCCCTCTGTGCCTCGGAAAGCACGTTAAGCCGTTGGTCTCTGCTGTTATTCGTGGATCTTTGATAGTCATTACGGATTGTCAGAAGCCCGAAAGTCTGACAACCAGTCTTACCAAGGGGTATCGTATTACCCAATAACTGGGTTGTGGAAGTCAGACAGGCAGTCGCTCCATTTAAAAAACTGTTATTCAGCTGCATCCGGTTAGACTGGAAGCTGATACCATCCCAACATAGTTGGGAAAAGGCTAGGCAAATGATGATAATTGGGTGTTAAGGGCTGGCGGAACTTGAAAAAGGTGTATGTCCCCTTGACTAACGACTAACTAACACAGTATGTTGGTACTGAGAAATGAGAATGACTCCTGTTTTATCTGCAACTCAAAGATATCCCTTATTTTAACGTTTTCCAAATCATATGTCACGTCTGGCGTATATTTTTTTTATGACCAGGAGAGCTACGTCAAATAATGGGATAGGTACGGTTATGCAGAGAGAGAAAGATCCGAGCCATCATGAAATGTCAACTTCGATGAAAATGGCGGCCATCTATTTGTCGCAGAGCACCAATCCTTTGTTCAACGAGCCAATCATCTTCTATTTGTTAATACGTAAACAAACACCAGAAAAATACCTATCCTAATTATATTTTAGCTTCTTCGGTAAACAAAGCTTTCCTATAAAATAAGTAAACGAAACTTTAGTAGAAATTGAATCGAAGGTTTTATTGATATTGTTAATTAGGTACGAGTATTGTTATTATTAAAAGCCTGTGATGTCGCACTGCAGGTTAAAGGTCTTCCTGCTCTCTGTCCTGCCGGTCGATTCTGTAAAAATCTCACCGTGAAAACTCAAGTGAAGTGAGCTTGATGTAAGTTGTCAGCAGTATCGCTCCCTAGTATTATTTGGAATGACAGCTCACTCCACGCTCACTTCACCTAAGTTTTCACGGTGAGATGGTTACAGAATCGCACTGCAGTTCTATCTACTTAATTTTATTTATTTTATTTTATTTATTTATTTATTAACTATGGATAACGTACAGCTAAAACAAACAGAATAAAAAAAAAAATGTATGTGAGACTGACAGCCAATTAAAAGTCATCACTTCTAAAAACAGATTGGAAAGAAAGAGTGTGAACAACACAACACAGCTACCTACTTAAAAAGAAAGAGAAAAAAAAAACAAATTTATCATTCAAGCTTAAACTAAATATAAGAAAAAAAAAAAAGAATAAAATCCTGAACATACAAAATCTTACTTAAAAAAGCCAAGGCTCAGACACTTCCTGGCCGAGGAGACACCCGTTAAGAAAGGATCAAAATCATGCTGTTTACACATGTCATTAAAGTTTCTACTTGCACGCACTGTAAATGAATTTTGCCTGTAGTTCTTAAAGCTGCTAATCATCTGCCTAGCCTTTTCCCAACTATGTTGGGGTCGGCTTCCAGTCTAACCGGATGCAGCTGAATACCAGTATTTTACATGGAGCGACTGCCTATCTGACCTCCACAACCCAGTTACTGGGTAATACGATACCCCTTGGTAAGACTGGTTGTCAGACTTTCGTGCGTCTGACTACCTGTAACGACTGTCAAAGATCCACGAATGACAGCCGGGACCAACGGCTTAACGTGCTTTCCGAGGCACGGAGGGGTCTCGGTATGTAAAGATGGTCACCCATCCACAGACCAACCGCGGCAAGCGTAGCTTAACCTGACCGATCGACCTGTGCGGCTGTTATTATTTAGCCACGAGCCCCTCTAGCAAAGCTGCTAAAAGCGACAAAATAACGCTGAAAGTCGGGTGCCACGTCTTGCTGGCCGAAGTATAGAAAAATAATTATTTTCATCTGAAGAATAACGATACTAAATACAAATCTTTATTTTTGCGTTCCAACTCCCAGTCAAAACCATTGTTATTACGATGTCGAAGCTACAATAGAACTAAAACCATTAATACGCCGTGATACTGACCGGCGCCGACCTAATAAATCCGAGAGGGATTGTCCAAACATTCCCCGAATAGCTTCACAATAATGATTGAGTAATAAGGAGATAATTATTGCACGTGGCCCCAGCGATAAACAAAATGGCGGCGGTGTAAACAATGTACGATGGCGGTAGGTACACTGGTGCACGAAATTGTTGGCTCATTATGCAAGGATGCATTGTGCTGTGTTAATTTTGGGTCGATAGTCATTTTGTTTTTGTTGGGATTGTACAATTGAAATAGTAATTTAATAAGTTGTACTAAGGTTAAAATGCACATGCTTTTAAAAAAACATACTTGCTTGCTAGTACTTAAGCAGCATGATCTCCGTGAGTGTAAAATTGGATGTAGTTTAGCAGAAAGGATTCAACGCACAAAATGTAATTTTTAAGTTATCGAGGTTTTAAACTTAGGTGTGTATTGCTGCAATGATATTGTATATGGAATATTTCGAAATATTGTCACATAAGGGCAAATATACCAATATTTTTATGAGTCAAATTGTATTACATAAACTGACGCAATTTTAGAGTTATTGGTAAGAATGTGGGTTGAATCCTTTTTGCTAAACTACTTCCAATTATCAAACTCTTTTTGCCTAGGTACATGCTGAATCAACGGTATACTAGGTAGTAGGTAGGTAGGTAATCTGATGATTTCCCACCTAAAAAAAAAAGTAGCATGTGCTCGAAATTAGCAAGCTTTTTTGCTACATTTATCATGTATTCCAGTTCAAATACAATCTAAAGTCATCACATTACATTATTCATTAGAAGCCGCTTATTCGCAAAGGAGATCATCCATATATTGGACACAGAACGGGCCAACGAAAAAAAGTATATCACCTAAGTCGATGAAATCCACTCAAGCATTTTTCACTACGGCACCAAATCTCTACAACCATTCCTAGAGCTGTTAGACTTGCACCAGCTAACGAAGGTAGAGTAAAAAAAAACTCCAATACAAAGGCTCTTCAACGGTTAGTGAAGCCACCGGCTTAGCTAATACCTTCATAACTAGGTCTAAGTTTCATCGGTGGCCGTTTACACTGAGTTTACGAGCGAGAGATCTTTACTGAATTATTGAACAGTGTTAATTTGCTTATTGCATTTGCTCACTCGTCTTAAGCTAAATGCAGTCAGCAATCGTTGGGTTAGGTACCTAATAATTTCAAACGGTTTAGTTACTGAGGTATCCATAATCCAGATAAAAAAGTAATTATGTAGGTGATAAAATTTTGTTTAGTTCCTTAATTTGGCAGCACCCAAATCTCAAAGCGACTGTAAACTAGGCGTCATCTAGTTTTAAAATATTGACATGTAAAAGTGTAAAGATCTACTTACAAATATAAACATTTTATTTCTAATAAAACCGGCGCATGCTTACATTAAATTATACATTTGAATAAACTGTACTAACACTATTTATTCTAAGTTCTGTTTATTGTTACTAACACCTATGGATATCATTTTTAATCGGAAATAAATATATTTGATTTGAAATAAAATTAAACTTTCCATCGCGCCAATTTCAGTATCACCAAGTTTTAGTAAATAAAAAACTCAATAATTTCACATTCAGTTTTAATTTAAAAAACTCGAGGCTTCGGCACGTGGGTGCCCAACCCACGTGACTCCGGAAAATGAGTTTGGCCACGTGCTTGGCTTAAAAAAAATACAACTTGGCATCGTAGCTTTTAGCCACTCCAACAGTATTTAGAGAATCGACTTGCTTATTATACAGAGTTGATATGACAGAGGGGCATTAAATTACACTACGTATACTATACGTGTTTAGTATTAATTCGATACGGCATAAAAATAAAAAGCGCCAAAAATGAGAAAATATTTTTTTCAACCAAACTAAATGGCTTACAAATCAGAATAAAACGCACCCACCCTTTGTAAATAAATTTGACTAACCTTAGATACCTAGGTAACGAAGTGGCAACGTCTTTATCGTTGTAAGGTGCATGACCTATGCTTAGAAAAGATACATCGTGGCTGAAGATACATCTAGCTGTTAGAAAAGATACATCGTGTTCAAACGGTGCAAAACTTAAAAAATCATTTGCGACTAAACTACTGCTCCTATTTAATTGATTTTTGGCACAGAGCTTGAAAATGGTACCTAGAATAGGCAGTTTAAAGGAAATCCCCTCTGTCGTATCAACTTTGTATAGTATCAGGTACTGGTTAGATATAATCAGCCATGTAGTCAGTGCTGTGTCCGAGGTAAGTCGTATTTGACAGTTAGGTAGTAATGGAAATTGATCGAGCGACTAATCCTACAGTTCCTAGTTTAGTAGCTACCTATTTCCACCTACATGAGTAAGTACTATATCCCTACACCTAGGTACTCGGTATGTATGCACTATTCTTTATTACATCTTAGATTAATAGAAGCCTCTTATGATTAGGTATTCTTCACTTGCCTTTTAACGTTTCTACATTTAGCTGGTAAAATATGTAACTTCTTGAACATTTTACTAATTACTTTCAGGATTTGAAAAACGATAATAATCTGATTCAAAGTTTATTTCCTCACAATTCAATTTAAAGTTAATTACTTATTAATGTGAGAAGAGTTAAAGACTTTACTTATTAACAGATTCAATGTCCGCAAAACAGACACAATAAGCACCTAGTTAAACGACCTCCTTGAATCATAATTATGCGGGTTACTGCACAGTGAAAGGGTTAACGTAGTCTACTATTAGCAACGGTTACCAATTCTTATGATAAGATAAGATATATTAAATTTATTTGTCAAAAACACGTGTAGGTTTACAATCAGTTGAAACGATAACAATAGTTTCAGCATATTTTGCCTAGAAAGGCGTACAAATCTATACTTATAATAAATCTGTAGAAGTGAAAATTCTGTACATTGACGATATTTTAAAAAAAAATGGCAGGGTGTGTTACTAGACCGACACCGAACCCAAAAATGTGATTAAAAAAATTTTTGTCTGTCTGTCTGTCTGTTTGTTCAGGCATCACGCAAAAACTACCGGTTCGATTACGATGAAACTTGGTATAATTATTCTTTAATATCCTGGGCACCACACTGGGTACTTTTTATCCCGGAAAAGTATATACAATAAAAAACAAACTTAATTTTGCGGTTCGATCCCTAGACCCGATTACTGCACCAACCGCAAATAATAAGTTTGTCGTAGGTTATTTATTCCTTTTAGTTTTTAGAGTTATTTAGGCTTATTTTTATATAAGTCGTAGGTATAGATTTTAATTTTAAAGTATAGGTAGTATATTTGATAGTGTACGTAGTGACCGTAGGTTATTTTATAATACTTACTGTTAGGTAGGATTAGTCATTCGTATAGATATTAGTTTTTAGGGATTTTGCTTATTTATTGAGTTTAGATTAGTTATCATCAGAAATAGGTTTATTTAGGTAGGTAGGTATTTAATTTTCTGTTATTGATTTTTTTTTTAATTAGGTAGGTACTTAGTTAAAGATATCATATAGGTACCCTCTTAATCACCACTAATGAGACACAATTGGTTTTCTATTGTAATTAGCCACAAAGGGCCCGCGAGATAGATGGCATTCTGGGGAAGCACATAGGTACATTTTATCCTGTTAGCACGTTCCCGTGGGATAATTTCCGACATCCACGCGGGCGAAGCCGCGGGCAGAAGCTAGTATAATAATATAATTATAATAAAATAATACAATTCAAAGTACTCGTACAAAAATCATAAAGTCACGTTAAATAAATAAAAATGTCATGTTCAAAATGCCTAAAGTACATCATTCAAATAGTCGGCAACATTATAGTAGCATTTAATTATTAAAACTCGTCTTCATTTTTTTCAAAACTTTATACTCGACTGTACTATCAGTAAATACATCATCAAGTCAATAATCAATCATAAATTAGGAGAATCAGATCAAGAGGGCAGAGGAAACACCAGATAATTACGTGCGATTTTTATAATAATTTAACACTACGTCTGGTTCACAGGCGTAACATGAATGGGAGTACTACGATATTTGCATAACCTATGAATGATGGGTTATGGTTATTTTTGTATAAGTGGAGTATGCCAAACAATGTTGGTTAGGTACGGGTTTTTATCGTAAAATTGTGATGTCATAACAATACCACACGTGTTGTTTTTCAAAAGTGAGCAACTGCACTGCGAAAATCGCCCTTAACGACACTACGACATAAGGGGCGCTACTATCAAATAGCATGTCAAATTGATACCAGCACTTTTACACGTCAATCATATTTTAAAACTGGATGAGGTCGGCGTTTTCTATCTGACTAGTCTGATAAGAAAGGTCGAAACAAACTCAGAGGTCACGGTCTCTTTTAAAGTCCAGACATAATCTCAGTCAGATCATGTAATTGTAAAGAGTGAAATGGTGTTTTAGTAGTCTTCGGTAGCTAGGTATTCCAGGAGGAAGAAGTAATCTTAAGTACCTACCTACAACATTCACGGTCATTTGGAAAGACGCGTCGTGAGAAGCCCAATAACTGAGTTGTGGAGATATTCGAGAGATTGCGAGTTCGATATTTGTGTGTTTTTCATTTCGTTTTTTTATCGGCACCTTGTTTTTATATTATAATCATGTGGGTAGTTTGGTTATCATCTAATAGTGTACTTTTGTGTGTCGTGCTGTCTTTTTTGTGTGCGCCAAATAAATGGTTTATCTATTAGTCTATATGCAGTCGTCGCTCCATGTAAATTACGGGTATTCAGCTGCATCTGGTCAGACTGGAGGCCGACACCAACATAGTTGGGAAAAGACTAGGCAGATGATGTTAATGAGTTGGTATAGCGTCCTGTCAAAAATTAACGTGGGTTAATCATGAGGTAGAACTTTGGTGTCACGAAATCCTCATCATCATCAGCTTACAGCAGTCTAACTCTCATCAAGCTGCTACCAGCCACCCTGCGAAGATCTTCGCTCCAACAGCCCAAGGGCGTCTTACGTTACATTTGCCGATTCGTGGCCTCCACTCAAGAACACGTCTACCCCAACGGTCATCGGTTCTACGGCTAATATGGCCGGCCCATTGCCACTTCTTTAAACTATGTCGAAAACTTTGGTTCTCTGCCGCAAACAGAAGACGAACACGGTTCACGAAAACCTATCGGCTGAAATCAATTTAGGCCACTCGGATAAAAAATATTCACACCTACACAAAACGTAGATACTTACCTATGTAAGTACGAGTACAAATATGTATCGGTACAAATATGTTTACACTACACAACAACAAACTAATAACAACTACAAATCGCATCTGGCCAGAACATGTCAATATTGGACCAGGCAGTAAATTGCGCTGTATTCATGTTTCGTGTGTATCCTATACACACCTATACATGTAGGCTCTACATACATGTATATGTATTTTACCGTCGCGTCGACTGCTCACACAATGGGCCACGGAAATGGCAGAAAAACTCATTAGTGAGTCGTGAAGTCTGTGTGACAAAACTTGAGATAAAATGATGGACGACAAAGTCTTTTCAACAATGAAGGTCCTTTAATATTTTTATATTTGAGACACAATGCTTTGCTTTGATACTTCTTGTGTTGGTTTTGATTTTTCTTCTGAGTTTTTGTTGAGTTCGGAATTATTATTGCCATGTCTGTTAAAATCAAAAGTCATTTATTCAAATTAGGCTGAGAATCAGCACTTTTCGAACGTCAAAATTACAAAAGACAGTCCCCCAAAAACGCCCGCCCTTCACCACCTCCTAGTGCTATCGCTGGGAAGAAGAAGTGGCGCAACAAACTCCCCAGCAGCACAGCTGTCTGTTCAATTAGCAAATACTTGATACTTGATTGTATACATTACTAGGTTAATGACGATAGCCAAACTTAGCTTACTTATTTAGCACAAGACTAACTCGTTTGAGACACTAATTGCTTAACAAAGTGCGGTCTGTGAATCTTGCCCTACATAAGTTACTTACTTTTACTTTTACTGATGATGTAAATAGCGCGATCTCTCGATCATTGTTAGTTCACTGGTTCAGAGTTAATAATTTACTTCAGGATTCAATTCTTCGTAAGGACGAAGAATTGAATCCTGAAGACAGCACAGTATTCTTGAGCATAACTTTGGATGCTAAGATTCAGTGGGGTCCACATATAGATAAATTGTCAAGAAAGCTAAGTTCCGCAGCATACGCTGTTAGAAAAATTCGTAATTTAACTGATATAGAGACCGCCCGTTTAGTGTACTTTAGCTATTTTCATAGTGTAATGTCGTACGGTATTCTATTGTGGGGAAATGCCGCTGATATTCAGATTATCTTTGCTTGCAGAAGCGAGCTGTTCGATCAATTTATAAATTAAGTCCGAGACACTCGCCCAGAGACAAATTTAAAGAGATTAATGTTATGACTGTGCCTTCTCAATATATTTATGAAAATATTTTATATGCCCATAAAAATATAAAATTGTTTAAAAAATACAGTGATATCCATGATATAACAAACACAAATTTGTTGTACCTACAAGGCTCAAGAAAATAGGTGGCTCGTTCAGATGCCGATGTATACGCTCTTATGTATAATAAAGTTCCAAGCCCCGTTCAAGATCTAAGCCTTAATAAATTCAAATCACTCATTATACGTAAGTTGTGCCAGAAAGCCTTTTATACCGTTAGGGCTTATATCGAGGACAAAAAGGCTTGGTATTGAGCTGCTTCAAATTTTTACTTATTGAATGTTTTTATTTTTTTCTGTTTTTTTCTTGTTTTTTTCTTTATATACACTTTGACATTAATGAATTTTATATATACAATGACATTTGCTTACTTTTCAAAGTATTCTATTATTTTAATTATTGTGAATGTGAAGACTATGTGGGTCGTTTTATTTATATTATTCTTTATTTTTGCGATGGTCTGGCAGTTTGAGTAATTAATGTGGCCTACCCAATTCTCCTTTCTTTGGTATTGTTCGTCGAATCGTTGAGCTCCTTAAGTTTTGAGTTGAGCTGCACGATTTCTGACAAATGCGTGCACTGACTGGACAGGTTCACTCAATCTGTGTGGTTCTTTCCTCAAAAGACCATCTCAGACATCGATCTACATGGTCTTCATATATGATCTGACCAAGATTATGTCTGGATTTTAAAAGAGACTGTGACCTCTGAGTTTGTTTCGGCCTTCCTTCTCAGACTAGTCAGATAGGTCAATCATATTTTAAAACTAGATGAGGTCGGCATTTGACCTCATCTAGTTTTAAAATATGATTGACGTGTAAAAGTGTTTGTAGGTACAAACCTACTTACAAAATAAAATCATTTAGGTAGGTATCATTTACTCCTACCTATACCACAGAATAAATAGTACTTACATTCACTTTATTCATTCTTCTTACCTACCTACCTATTACTACCTACATATTCTTGTCTTTGCCTTCTACATATTTTCATTCTGGCTCATTCAGTGTACTTATCCAAATGTATGAAATTGAATGAATTAAATTGTCTCTGCCTACTGCTAGAGACAATTTATTTACGTAGGTAGTCGGGATTATAAAAGATTTTTTCAAAAATTCTCCGAAATGTAGTCTCATGTGAAAATGGCTGCTCTACAAATGACAAAAATAGATATGTGTCAACACACTGGATCTGCATTCACTTTATGTTCGGAAAATACAATGAGAGCAACAAAACGTGACGTGGATCGGAATTTGTTCACAGCTTCCAGCGTTTCCCATGAATTTCAGAGTTCGAAGAATTTTTATTTACCGATCCTGTAGTCCAATATTGGTGAAGAGGGATTGTTAAAATCGTATAAAATCTTTTGTCATCGGCACTCAGGGAAGCTCTGCGAAAAGGGGAGTGATTATATTAAGTTTGTAGGTACTGTTCATTCAGGTAAATACACACGTATCTATTTTATGTAGGCATACCTTGTTCGTAGATACATCTTTAAATGAGCCATCTCAACATAATCAGTCTAAAATGTTCCTACTGCTAGGACACAGGCCTCCTCGGTGAGGAAGTGGGCCAGTATCCACCAAGCAGGCCCAGTGTGGGTTGGTAGATGTCACATTTTTCGATTTTTTAGTTCTAGGACACACCGGTTTCCTCACGATGTTTTCCTTAACGTTTTGAGAGCAGTGGTGATAAAATAATTTACACCAAGTAAAGCGCGTGTCTGGGTTCGAACCTACGACCTACAACTCGTAAGCCGCGTCGTTACCACTGGGTCACCACTACTACACACACAAAAATAAAAACGCAGGAATAACTACCCTACACACCTAAGTACAACTGGGAAAGGTAACCCAGAATCTGCATTTACGATCCACCATAAAACATTACACTATTGTAAACTCGAATCGATCAATAACTCCGTAAACAATCGTACACGGTTTATTAACCCCACATCAAAGAGATACCATTCGTTTGTTTATTTATTTAAAACCTCGTTTTTATTCTTTGATCATTTAATTTGTATGTTCGGGAAGGTAAGAAATATGTTATCAAGCTCATTATGCGTTTAACTGGGGAAGAGATTATCGACTAGTGCCGATTGCTCCATCGCCACACAACTTTTATTCGAGGAATAAAATTGACGTTTGACAGTTTTTGTATGAAATAACTGTCAAAATTTCAAAATCATTCTTCGAATAAAGTTATCAGATGATTGAAAAATCAGCCCTTACTGAACTTTTTTTTTAAATTCTGTCTTTGTTATTTTAATGCAGTAAGAGCAGTGTTATTTTCATTTTCTTGAAGGCCATTGCAAAGGTGAATAGCGCATTTCAATAATGAAAAACTATTTACCAGTTATTTAACCCGCACTTAAGGCTCGCTTTTCTGTGTCTTAAGTAGTCCATTTTTAGACAGAAAAGCATGACTTAAGTGCGGGTTTAGATCACATGAGTTATAAAATAGTATACGATACGTGTGACTTAAATATAATTAATGCACGGCGTTTAGCTAAAGGACTACTTAAGTCACGCGTATCCTAATGTATGTTCTATTACCTATTAGAAACATCTGTGGCCTAGACCGCTTAACCGGCGGCAAAACCGAATAGATATTTTGCCGCCTGATTATGTCGAATCATGCCGACTTCAGCAAGCACGTAAATCCGCTAGATGGTGAATATGTCGCAGCCAACTAGCTTAGTCTTTTTACTAAACGGGGTGCCGTTCAACTAGCGGCCTGAATAATATTCAGCCGATGCGTCTAATACAACATTGAACTAGCACTTGGACTATTGTTATGAAAACAGTATTATCAACATCCTTTGTTGACACTCTGTGTGTATTGATAATGTAATCAGTAAGTTTTGCAGTCTTTTTAGAGTTTCGTAGTCAAATGGCACGGAACCCTTATGGATTTGTCATGTCTGTCTGTCCGTCCGTATGTCACAGCCACTTTTTTCCGAAACTATAAGAAGTATACTGTTGAAACTTAGTACATAAGTAGATGTATTCTGTGAAACGCATTAAGATTTTCACACAAAAATAGAAAAATAAACAATAAATTTTGGGGGTTCCCCATACTTAGAACTGAAACTCAATTTTTTTTTTCCATCTAACCCATAGGTACGTGTGGGGTGGGGTATCTATGGATAGGTCTTCAAAAATTATATTGAGGTTTCTAATATAATTTTTTTCTAAACTGAATAATTTGCGCGAGAGACACTTCCAAAGTGGTAAAATGTGCGTGTCGGATCCTGTAACTTCTAAAATAAGAGAATGATAAACCTAAAAAACAATATATGATGTACATTACTATGTAAACTTCCACCGAGAATTGGTTTGAACGAGATCTAGTAAGTAGTTTTTTTAATACGTCATAAATCGTAAAACGGAACCCTTCATGGGCGAGTCCGACTCGCAATTGGCCGCTTTTTTTAAACACCTACAAAATATCGAATGTCCGGATATGCGTGGGATAAACCAACCAAGGGGCTTACTATGATATGTATGTGCCAATTTTATTTTATTAGCTTCATTTACTTATTTAATTCATGTAATCATTAAATAACTTTGCTTGTTAATTTTAGCGAGTTGTTTTAGAAACTGTTAAAAACCTGACCATCTGTAATGTACAGACGCCAGCAGGTCAAGCTACCCGAAACTGTCAAATTTTCCCAATCAACCTTGAACCTTAATGCTTTAGCGATAAAGTTGAAAATCTATTAAATAAATTTGACATATTGTAGTAGCTTGATGTGCTGGCGTCTGTACAATTCTTGCAAATAAATTTTATTTAATTTCATTACTATGAGCTTTTAAAAAATAAAACAATTTCCAGTCAGTTCAAAAGTAGGCCTGCTTCTGAATGGCTAATATCGTAATAAGACAGTAATAAAGTTGAACGACTATTGAACGAAGTTGAATGGCAAAGCTTGTCTGTGGCCTGCTGTAATTTGTCAGTCTTTTTAATAGGCAGCGTTCAAAAACTTAAATTTTGTTCTATTTTTCCTTAACCAGTTTTTTTTTAATATAATAGAAACATGATTTTTTTGGGTATATACATGCTTTAACTATGATTATGTTTAGCAAATCACCTTGATATAAATGTTATCTAAAAGTACTAACAAGTTCAATTTCCTGTTCAAAACAACTTTGTTGTTTAGAAAGATTCAACGTGAGCAACAATTACTTAAAAACAATGTATTTTTGCGCGTCGATGTTATTGTGTTCATGTATTTTTTATTGTATGCCTCTTCACAATATCGGGCGTTTGTTACATGAAAATATCATAATGGTGTACATACTTTACGAATTTTTAATTGGAATGTCGCTAACAGATTAATTTTAATTAATGTGGTGATTTTTTTTTTAAACACAAACTTTTCATCGTGTTAGTAAATACGTCAGTGGTAGTATTATTACGAGAATAAAGATCAATTTGGTTTGCGCAAAATCAGAGGTCAAAATAACAATTGAAGGACTAAGTAGTTTAAAAACTTGTGTAGATAGTCCCGAGTCCCGCCATCTCTCGGTCAGATACATAAAGTTCTGCGGAAGTTGAACGTAAAATGAAACAACAAATCACATGAATAAAATTACTTTTATTATGACAATACAATGATAAGGCACTAGATTTTACAAAGTTATGTGTACACTAAAAAGGCAGTTTATTTACAAGTTTGTTGCTAACATACACGTATTTTGTGACGTGATACTTTAGTTCCTCTCCTAGCGTTGTCACTTCAGCGACGTCATCACTAGGTGGCTCTGAAATCAATTACAGAAATTATAAATAGTTTTCATTTCTATATTATAGGAAAGTTTAATAATATGATTATAAATAACAAATATACACATTATATTCTTTACGATTAATAATTCTATCTACCGTCAATTTCGGTACATATAAAATACTATTTTAATTTTCCGAAAGTCGAAACCAGTCTTACCAAGGGGTCTCGTATTACCCAGTAACTGCGCTGTGGAGGTCAGATAGGCAGTCGTTCCATGTAAAATACTGGTACTCAGCTGCATCTGGTTAGACTGGAAGCCGACCCCAACATAGTTGGGAAAGGCTAGGCAGTTGATGGTGATGAAAATACTATTTTGATAGTCTAGTTACATAGGTTTTTTAAAAGAAGTCAAATAAATTTAACGTCATTCTGGCTGTTAGGTTGAGCTTATTTACTGCGTTTAAAAGAATATAACTAGGAGCTTCATATATCTGTAACCAATAAACAGCCATACGGGAGTGAACACAGAAAAGGAGCTCCATGTGAAATGCTGATATTCAGTTGCATTTGTTTAGACTGGAAGCCTGAAAAAATCCTAGGATTTTGAAGGAAGGTAGAATTTTTAATCCATTGCTCCATAGGTTTTTAAAATCCGTCTACTCAACAACGCAATGAACGTGGTACGTTTTACAGACGCCAGCACATCAAGCTACTACAATCTTATATTTCTTTAATAGATTTTCAACTTTATCGCTAAAACATTACGGTTCAAGGTTGATTGGGTAAATTTGACAGATTCGGGTAGCTTGACCTGCTGGCGTCAGTACTGTCAAAATGAAAAGAATTGCGATCGGTTGCCATTTTATGTGTGTTACGCAATTAACCCGCGGGTTCGCCGAACATATAATTAGCGACAATCGCTTTCTAATAGGACTCAGAAAATTCCCGTAACATACTTTTTTTTACAGAATTTAAGAAGTTATCAAAACTTACCTAAGTTCTGCCACACAGCCGGCGGGAACACGGATTGCTGTGAGAAGACGTACACCATCTTGGAGTCTCTTTGGATGCCTTTGAAAGCTGCACTCTCTTTTCTTGTCATTTCTACGCGGTACCAGAAGGCCGGCTTCCTAGAAGAAGATAAAATTGGTAAATATAAGTAAAATAAACAAACAGTAATATTCACAGTGTTAACACTAGAAATAAAGACAAACTACGTGCCCCCTTTCACCGGCTTCATAAGGTTCATAACTCATAACTCATTTTTTTGGGCTTGGTATAACCTTTTGTAACAAGATACCCTCTTCTTTGCTAGACTTGCCTTTTAATGCGTAAGCTCAAGTAAAATCCAACCTTTGTTCAAAGGCTTCTATTCCATCAACGACTACTTACACGATAAGAATAGTTGGTCGCCCTAATTAACTCAAGACAATGTTCATGTTCTTTCTCCAGAATTAGCTTAGGTACTGACAGGTTACTGTTATTAGTATTAACTCACTTATTTATTTCACATCGATGGTCCTAGTTCATCATCTGTGACTGCAAATGACAGCTATGTGACGAACCCAGCAATGCATAAATATGTAAGTTGTCACGCCCTTTATGCCTGGAGGCTTTTATTTAGGTAGTGAGTTTTTATTTTTATTTTAATTAATTAGTTTTTAGCTTGAGTACGTATAGTTTTTATTATATTTGTTGGTATATTGGCGTGGCCAGCTGACATATGGCAAATAACTTAAGTTTCTTGTAATGTTCATTACTGAACATAGGTTCCTAGTATTGTATATGTGCAACTATATTCTAACTAAACAGACAGCTGTGCTGCTGGAGAGTTTGTTGCGCCACTTCTTCCCAGCGATAGCACTAGGAAGTGGTTAAGGGCGGGCGTTTTTGGGGGACTGTCTTTTGTAATTTTGACGTTCGAAAAGTGCTGATTCTCAGCCTAATTTGAATAAATGACTTTTGATTTTGAAAACTAATGGTCCGGGCGCAGTACTTATTAGCGTCCGTATCAGTATGACATGACCGCATTCGGTCGCTTGCTAACAGAAGTTATACTATGTTTTCATTTTCCAATAATGTAACTAGGCAGTTATTTTACTTGTAACTGACCTACCAAGCAAGAAACCGATACACTGACTAAGAAATCAGAGGTATGGTCAGCTGCATTATCATGGCAATGCCCTAACAGAGCCCTATTATGGCATCGGCAGTTTAAATTCATTACAAAGTTGTTATATTCCATGAGAACGCATCAGTCATTGCAATTTCAATCTTATTGCAATGAACATAAGTCATATTACACGCAGGATCACGCGTGCCTATTGTACCATATTCTCATAAATAAACATTTTTGATTTGATTGACTAGAAACGGCTGTACTGTACCACAATAAATACTACTTACTTCAAATGATCCTGCACTATGTTATTAGCTATAGGCATGCAGATCTTCTGTACGGGATCACTCATTAGTTGTCCCACAGTTCTTATAGGAGACTTCTCTGACACATAGTGTTCTAGGAGACGGGATGCTATCGGCTTTAAACTGGCTGAAACATAATATTTTCGTTTAAAAAAATCTTTCACAGCTAAATTCTTGTCAAAGAAGCACTTTTTAGGAACATTTTCATGACCATTTAAAAATAGTAAGTAGCTTTTCGTGTCTGTCTGTTTGACCGCATTATTCTTTTAAACAACAGAAAGGATTATGATTAGGTTTACATCATCATTTAGGCAATTTATTCTGGAAGGTTTATTATGTTCATAATAAATTAATATTTAATTCAGATAAAGCACTGAAATCTTGATGTTTTGACATGTCGCCACACAAGTAGATTATGTAAACACTGCAAGGGCGGGTCAATGTTAGTGGTATATGATTTTCTTCTACTTTTTTATAATGTTCCCACTCCTGGGACACAAGCCTCATCTCTTCGTGAGGGAGTGGAATATTATCTACCACGCGTGTCCAGTGCATGTTCGTAGATGTCCGTCTTCGAATTTCTGGTTCTAGGACATATCAGTTTCTCACGATGTTTTCCTTCACCGTTTTAAGAGCAGTGGTGATGAAATTATTTACACAAAGTAAAGCGCCTGCCTGGGTTCGAGCCATGCCCTACAACTCGTAAGTCAGGGCCACTTCCACTGGGTTACCACTGCTCCCATTAAATTATTACTTTATTACTATATTTACCAAAATCAACCCTCAAACAGCTTTCAGCTCGATGTAGATGTTCTAAGCACACGTGAACCTGAGCGAACTTCATCAGGAGACTCTTCCACGGACTTATATCGATCTCATCTGTTATTAACGGCACCTGCAAAACGATTTGTACTCTTTCACTCATTTTGAAGGATAAGGCGTACATCTATGCCAGAAAGTAAACCAAGATTACGTTGCTCGGTAAACCAGAGGGGCAATTCTCGTAATTTTAAGAACGTTCACAGTCTGATCTCAGTCTCAATCTGTCAAAAATACCTCTAATTTCCCTACATTTTGACAAGTTTTTGACATTTTTTTGTCGCCGAGATGAGACTGTGACTGGATTTTCAACGTTGAGAATTGGCCTTCAGAGCGGTGACAGTATTACCTGTTATATAAGGAAGGTGAAATAGTACAACAATTTCGTGTAAAAAAAAGAAGGTACAATTTCATTTATGCTCTACCAAACGCCCGTGAAACATGCAAGCAAAAATGTACAAAGCTTAATGTATCCGTGCCTACACTAAAAGAAACTCGAACAAAATAAATAAAAAGTGTATCATACACACCTCATTAACATCTTTCTTCTCGCTAACAAGCCCATGCTTCTTCAACGACGCGAAGTCATCAACTGTTAATTCATTAGGATCTTCCTCATAGAATGACTCGCAGTCTAAACGTATGGAATGTTCAGCAGACGTGAGACTCTCGAAGGGGTTCAGTTGGAAGTCGCCGCCGCTCATCGTCATGTCCTGTATGGTCTGGTTTATTTGTTCTATTGATTCGTGTGTTCTGCAAAATGCAAGATTCTGATTATTTATTTTGCTAGTTTTGTACGATAACTGATTAAGACCCAGTTAGTGAGTGACGGGTGGGGAAGACCCCACCCTTCACTCCCAGGTAGATGGCCCAAGGTAGCCCGCGAAATTCAAATTTTCTGAAATCAGTCAGTCCTCAACACAACTCTCTAAGATCAAGTAATCATACTGAATGAATATTTCATGAAATCTTGACATTTTAGGATTATGTTAACTTAAAAAGTTGTATTACTGATTCTAATGATTATAATTCTGTAAATACATATTTGTTACGCCCGCGAATCATATTTTAATCAACGTACAACTTAGTACTGACCAGAAAATTGCAAAAAACGTAAGAAAAATTGAATTTCGGGGGCTACCTTGGAGCGTCCTCCTTAATACTCCCAGTTTGCAACCAATCCGCGATTTTTACCTCGGCTAGACGTTTGGTGGTTTTGAGTTATTTGTTCGCTCGCTTACTAGACCCCATCATCCCCTACGAACCTAACGGTTTTCAGGATATGATTTTTGTCGTGCTCTTTACGAAGGAGCTCGTCCCGGGAAGTACTGTCGTACTTTTTCTGCTGTCCCGCCAAAAACCGTTGATGGTTTAGGTATGAAAGGTGTACACCAGTGTAATTACAGCAAAGACATGAGACATTTCAGCTTTGTCTCTGGGTCGGCTGCGCCCGTGCAATGATTCTATTATATTGCATACACTCATAGCTGGCAGTCTTCATTTATCATCAGATGTGTTGCCGGCTCTTTAGCCAGACAATAAAAAATGGACTGAATCTATACTTATATATTATGTTATAAAGAGGTAAAATTTGTTTGTTTGTATGTTGGGGGTAGTCTCCGGAGCTACCACTAGGATTTGAATTTGAATTTCATTTGTTAGCCCAATTCTTGATGAAGGCTATACGCTATATAACATCACGCTAGGACCCCAAGGAGCCGTGTAAAAAGTCAGAAAGAACGCGAAAATGAAGTACTAGCGCGTGCAGGCGATGCGATGCAATAGAGTGAGTGGAGGAACAACAAATTTCACGCAGACGAAGTTGCGGGCAGATACTAGTCAATAATACATACCTTGCATCGCTATTCCAAATTCCAGCAATAAAGAAGGAATGCTCCAACAGGGACATTAACCTGGTATATTCCCACATAGTTTTCTCAGTACCCACTTGAGCGACCAATGATAACGCCTGTGGTGGACTGGCGCGTAAGTTCTTTAGCACTTTGGAGGCCTGGGAGTGGCCTCGGGACAGTTTGAGGACAAGTTTTGATAAGTAGGTTTTGTTGTTGGCGTCAATCTGTAATTAGATAAAGCGATATTGTATATTGGGAGCAGCGGTGGCCCAGTGGTAACGGCCGCGACTTACGAGTTGTAAGTCGTAGGTTCGAACCCAGACAGGCGCTTTGCTTTGTGTAAATTATTTCAACACCGCTCTCAAAACGGTGAAGGAAAACATCGTGAGAAAACCGGCATGTCTTAGAACAAAAAATTTGAAGACATCTACCAGCCCGCACTGGGCCCGCGTGGTGGATTACGGCCCAGTCCCTCTCACAGAGAGGAGGCCTGTGTCCCAGCAGTGGCTAGGCTGATTATTTTATGTATATTGTACAAAGAAATAATTTCGAAATGAAGGTTGTTTGGCAAGGACGATGAAGAGCGTAAGGGAAGCATCTAAAACAAAATAAGTAAGCCTTAATGTTGGTAACATTATGGTCTAATTAACTTAATTGACAAAGTCTGACAGATAGAAGGCCGGAGTGCCAACAGTGGGGCTGTTGGCACTCCGGCCTTCTATCTGTCAGACGTAGCGTGTTTTCCACCAATCCCTGTGTGATTTGGTTGTTGTCACATAATTTAGAATTTTGGCTTTATTTTGGAAACTTGGCTTTATTCATAAGCGATTTACTCCTTTATTTTTTAATGAAATTTTATGTTGCTACGAATATAGTATTTTCGAACCCATAGGTTTTTGCAATTTGTCGTATTTCATTGTTGTTTTGTTATTTCACGCAAAAATCGCTATTTAAAGTTTCCAAGTGTTGACACATTATTAGTATTTGTATGACCTACATGTATTTGTTCCGTGTCTGGGTGTCTTTCTATCTATAATATGTATGTATTTACAAAAAAAAAAAATGTATATACTTAAGTAGTTTATCAGCCATCTTGTTACCATAAGACAAGCATTAGGTTGCTTAGCTTGGAACTAGATGGCGCTGTGTGAAATGTCCAGGGATATTATATTATATTAGTGCTCGTGACTGTACCTAACATGCAGTAATAAAAATAAAGAACTTACAAATGGTCTTATTTTTCCTGAAGATATGAACTTCAGCGCTTGAATCAATAATGTTATTAGTTCTTCTGCTGTTTCGCAATCTGAAAGCATTTAAATAGAATGATAATTAATCATGAGACATTGTACTAGTGTAGTGGTGTCTATGTCGCAGCCAACTGGTTAAATTAGCCGTTCAGTGAACCGCCTGGCCTTTGGAAGGAGTGCTAGCCTCGCTTCGCAATCTCGGCTCGCACGCGGTTGAGCACAGTTCTAACCTAACCCATTTGATCGAGGTGCCCCGGCTTAGTTACTGCGACCAGTTTGGCTAGCACGTGATTGGTTACAGTTCCAACCTAAACTATAATTTATTGAATATATAATATATAATTCATTCAGGCCGTAAGTTGAACGGTCGCCGTTTAGTTACAAGGCTAGGCGGTTAACTATACGGCTAATTAAACCAGTTGGCTGCGACATCTATACCAATATATTTTTTTGCTGATAGGACATAATTCTTTATCTTCTCCTAACTATTATTGTATCTATGTACCAAATTCTTGCGAATGCTTCTTGTGACAAATAAACTTTTTACATCCTACCATTATGATAAATGATTTTCATATTTTAAAAACTAGATGAGGTCGGCGCTTCCTATCTGACTACTTTGAGAAGAAAGGCCGAAACAAACTCAGAGGTCACAGTCTCTTTTAAAGTCCAGCCATAATCTTGGCCAGATCATGTGAAGACCATGAAGATTACTTGCCTCTCAAAATATCCCAGAGTTTATAAGTAAAGTCATTACTGGATCCAATAGTATTCATATCATTAAGAGACTGCCCTAATGTAGTGGTATCTTCAGTCACACAAATGCATCCGCCGGCAGGACATTCAGCCGTGTACGCGTACGTCTCAGTTTCGTTTAGAAGTTCACTGACCCGTTTTGAGTTGTTCGGGCGTTTTGAACCTGGGGCGCTGTTTCTGAAAAAAAAAAAAAAAAACGGTTAATAATTTTTGTACAGGTGATATTTTAGTGTCGTCACTATAACTATCGACTGTAAAAGAAGATCATCTATAACTAATATTAATAAGTCGGGGCAGGGGCAGCTAGATGGTACAGAATTAATATACCGAATTTTGCTTCTGCACTTGATTCGCAAATAAAGTTATTGAAACAATTTAAACTAGACAGTGTTGTTAGTTTAACTGGCGAGTAACAAAATAGGTACAGACGACAGCAGGTCAAGCTACCCGAAACTGTAAAATTTTCCCAATCAACTTTGAACCTAATACTTTGGCGATAAAGTTGAAACTCTATTAAAGAAATTTGACAAATTGTCCTAGCTTGGTGTGCTGGCGTCTGTACATTAGAAGAGTATTTACGAGTAGCAATTCTGAAACGTACATTAAGTTATTGGCCAATTTAAGCTGCTACTTTCCTAAGGAAAAAACCTAATAACACTGCCCAACCCAAATTTTAAAATCAGGGCTGTACCCTTAACGGTCACACTTGCGACACGTGCTTTTTAGTGAAGTTTACAACAAATTTATATCAGTGAAAAAAAAAGTTAAAAATACAGTTTTACCTAACTGAAGCAGTTTCCAGATTGACAGAGGCGAATCCTGCAGCAGTCATGTCTACTAGAAGCTGGTTCATATTGTGTAACGCACACACAGACCTCCAGATAGCGTTACATGGACTAGCCAGATGACCCACTATGATCTCTTGCTCCTGTGAAGTGTATCAAGAAAATGTTATGTTAATTTTGTTCAGCATCATCATCTTGATTTCAGCCGAAAGATGTCCAATGCTGGACATAGACCTCCCACATTTAACACAATATAACATCACGCCTAAGTTTCTCGTAGGATTAGGCAGAGTTGTACCTTTAGTAGATCCACTTGACTTTTGCGCTGGGTGTCGCGGGTTCGATTCCCGCACGGAACAAATATTTGTATGACCTACAAGTAGTTGTTCCGGGTCTGGCTGTTTGTGTATGTGAGTTTAAATGTTTGTAAACGCACCCACGATACAGGAGAAATTCCTAGTGTGGGGCAACGTTTTATAAAAAAAAATAAAATAACAGGGGGCGAGCTTATTGCCCTCAACCGGGAACAAATCCAGACTCCGGTCTGCTACTGAGAAATCCCGAAAACGAATCCCGAAAAAGAATGGAAAAACACAATAACACTTTGCCGGACCCGGGAATCGAACCCAGAACTCCAAGCTCAGCAGTAGCGTTTACGACCGCTAGACCAACGAGGCAAAATCTGAATTTAATTAAAAAAATCAAGGTTTTTTGAGACTTCATTTACCAATGTTTGTTTATGCTAACATCATGGACACTGAATGACAGTACTAATGGAAGAGGGAAGATAAAAGTTCTAAAATACTCACAAAATTAACTTTACAGCTTATAAACGGCGTATGTAGCGTCTTACTAGACCATTCGCAGCGCAACTCTGTGACCCCACCGTGGGGAGCATTGATTAACTCATCAGTGTTGTGTGAGCCGTATGAAATCCCTGAGATTAAATACTTGCAATCAACCAGGGTTGAGATCTGTAAAATATGTTGTTTACTTATTATTACTTATAGCAGTAATCTGTACGAGGGGACCGTGGCTAAATAATAACAGCCGCACAGGTTGATCGGTCAGGTTAAGCTACGCTTGCCGCGGTTGGTCTGTGGATGGGTGACCATCTTTACATACCGAGACCCCTCCGTGCCTCGGAAAGCACGTTAAGCTGTTGGTCCCGGCTGTCATTCGTGGATCTTCGACAGTCGTTACGGGTAGTCAGAAGCCCGAAAGTCTGACAACCACCCAAGCAGCACACAAGCGTTTTCAACATCAATATACCAACCTATTTAGAACTTAGAGTTCTTTTAGAGACGTACAAGAGTGTTATAAAATGCTTTTGTCTTTATAAGAGTGATTTATGAGTTATTATACAGCTCAAACTGTATAAAATCTTTATTGAGGGATCTGCGTAAGCTTGGGGTGCTTAAACAGAATATTAAAATTCTACTATACAGCTTTAAGTATTTTGTGACACTTCAATCTGGTTTCATCGTTAAAGCTGTATACAGGCTGTATTTTACATGTGATCACTTACTTATTACAACTCTAAGTGTTATTACAGTATCACTTGATACTTGTTTCTGTACAATGGTGTATGCAAACTCCGTTCTCAAGCTTATTTTTATGGCGTAATTGTACACTATTGTAAATACAGTGGTTTTATGACTTCTGTTTATGAGGGTGTTTTAAAACTAAAAAAATAAATGACAGCTATAGTACAGCTTTAGTCTGTATTACTGACACAGTCACTTGATTGCATGACGAATAAAATTAATGTTTTCACTGTGAAGAAATGCAACATGTGGAAAAAAAGAAAAAGATCTGGTGCAGTCAAGAGGAGGATTAAAAGGGAATATTTGAATATTACAAATCATCAACCAAGTAACAGTTATGATAGTGAACCATCATTTATTGAGGAAGCAAGAGAATCATTAATAAATCGGACAACCTACAGTCAAGCGTCAATTCCATCGACGTCCAACGAAGAAGGTTCCGTAGCAAAAACATTAAACAGTGATAATAATGATCATAACAGTTATATCAAATGTGTAGATTTAGGACAACCTTCGGAACCTGATAATGAAGTTTTTTCATTATGTGCGAAAATTAGTGTGATTTAAATAAAAAGGCAACAGGCACATGTAACGTGTATGAGTTTTTAATAACAAGTAAAAGTGACACATGAATGATGTGCGTACGAGCACATAACAAAAACATAATACATAGTTTAGGTAGGACGGAACACTTAGAGCTATGATCAATGTCGTAGGCGCTCCAACATTCCCCCGAGCGTTGAAAGTCGAGCTTTCAACCAGACTTCGATTCTGGTAATGGGCATATCCTGTTGAAGGCCCTCCGGATGACTCCAGTAGAGGTCTTTATATCTGCTACCCGGACAATTCCATCAGTACCTGGATGTATGGCGATGACTCTTCCTAGTCTCCACTTCAGAGGTGGAAGATTCTCCTCTTTCATGACTAGGAAGGCTACAAAAACAACAATAGAATTTTTTGTCTCCGGGACAACCACAGCCACGAGATTACGTGTTTCTCTTAAATACTAACAAGCTCGTATAAACAAAATTTAATAACAAATAACATTTACATAAACGTTGTGACTTAAGGACAATGGACAATCAAATTAACATGATTATTAAGTGTTTTTATATGAAAGGTTTAAAAAGTAAATTAACCTCTTGAAAAGATCACCCTATAAAAGTTCATTATTGTAAAACTAACAAAGAGATTCCTCCTCCTCTTCTTCAATAATTTCTTTTTCGCCTGTAGCGTTTTTGTCGATTTTACCTTTTTCACCTGTATCCATTTTATTTTGATTCCTCTCGATTTCCCTGATCTGATTCATTTTCAGCTATATTTTTTTTAAGCGCATCTTTTTTGGTTCTCATACTTTTAGTTGCTCTTTCATTCTTACTGAGTTTCCTCTTCACAGAATTTTTCAAGACGTTTCTATGATTTTAAACGGCATATTTTCCTGAAAATAAAGTAAAACAGATATAACATACACAACACACTAATAATACTTTGCAATAAGTTTACTTAGGTCAATGTTCATACAAAACAATGTATTTTATATGAACGAGTTATAAACTCTACTTTTCACTTCGATTGCGAGTAAATCAAACAGTGATATAGCAAGTTAACATATATTTTAGTTTAAATTAACAATTTTTGGAACAATTTTTCAACTTTTTTACCTGAGTAAATAAACATTAGGCTTGTGTGTAGGAGAACTATACTGCCAAATCACAAGTGCGTTTTAATAAAATATTATTGATAAAGTGAGGAACGGATCAAAGTAATTTTGAGCTCAGGGTTTTTCATTTCTTTAAGCGTAACTCTAAAGAGCATTATAAGTTATGCATAGAGAACTAATATACAGCCTAAGTAATAAACATATTCTATTATAAAGCTGATTAAAAGCCAATAGCTGTACAATGTAATCCATAACTTACTTAGTACAGCTATTCAGACTATAATACTCTCCAAATATTATGTAGGCTGCTTAGCTAATTGTCGCCATTTTCGAATGTTTAATAACAAAATTTAAAGTATAATTAAAGGATTTTTTTACAAAATCTTAAGCCGCATCATGATAATCAGCTTGAATAATGATCACTGTGCCCTTATATCTATTACTTTAAAATTATTTTTTTATTCTAACCTTAAAAACAAACATTTACTTACCGTATTTAGTATTTTTCTTTATGTCAGCTCGATTATTTTGCTGGCGCGTGAATATTTTGAAGGAAAACATACACAGGTTCACAATAAATTTAATTTGCACTTTCAATTCACCAAATAACAACATACAGATATACAAATCTACGGTTATCTTTTACTTCTAGTAATAAATATTAAATAATAGTGTCGCCATTTCTACTACACGCATAATGTCATCGAAAATAGTTTTATTTTATTTTTATTCTTTTGTAATCCTCTTCAAACACCTATTTAGAACACTTTTCGTTACAAAAGAATTATAAGATAATATCTGTAGTATAATGGTTTCTTTGTACACCGAATAGCAGCTTTAATACAGCTATTGTACAGCTTCTCTTTTGCTTGTACAGCTACTATACAGCTCTAATAACGACAAAAGCTGTATAATATGGGCCCTTTTTTTACTTACAGGGGCTGTTTAAGCGCTTAAACAGCCTATATACAGCCTGAATATGCAGCTTCTAGTATAAAAACCAACTTAAATACAGCTTGTATACAGCTTGCAATGCTACTTGGGCAGTCTTACCAAGGGGTATCGTATTACCCAGTAACTGGGTTGTGGAGGTCAGATAGGCAGTCGCTCCATGTAAAATACTGGTATTCAGCTGCATCCGGTTAGACTGGAAGCCGACCCCATAGAACATAGTTGGGAAAAAGGCTAGGCAGATGATGAGCAGTAATCCGTACGCAAAATGCGCGCCTTGGCGTGGAGTTGCAGACATCAGCCCGTATTACCTACTTAGCAGTGGTATAACATGCCTGTATTTTTTTTAAACAGCCTGAGCTGGAACCACTACTTGTAAGTCATACAAATATTTATTCCGTGTGGGAATCGAACCCGCGACACGCAGCGTAGCAGTCAATCGCGTAACCACTGCACCAACCGTGTCGTTAAACTTCTTAACTGTGTCTTAGAGTCTCCTTGGGTGAGGTAAATAAAAGGTAATTTGAAGTAATAGCAGGAATGGAAATACAAGTCATGCTTCATGGCCAGTCATGGCACTGAATAGGGTGTAGTGAATATTTAAAGACACAACAGTGACTGATGCTATTCATCTTATCTTCAAGGTTTACTTGCAAATAATGTATATTTTCCTCAAGGGCATGGAGTCTGCCTTTTTCAACTTGCTTCTTCAAATATGATGAATTAAGTACATATATTTTAAAGATATAGGGACAAACAAATCTTACCATATCCACAGACAACCCCTCTTGCTTAGCATAATCTTCAATTAACAGATCTAAATCAACATCATCCTGGTTCATGCTGTCTTCATATGTAACTAAACCTCTTGCGAAGTGTGTACTATCAGATTGTATTGTAAGCAGTAAAGGCTTGCCATCTTCAAGTGGGTTTGTTAGTATCCACAGTGGTATGGCCTCCTCTGTAGATACTTGGTTGCGGTTCTTGTTGTATAGATTGGCTATTTCTCTAAAATATTGAAATAGTTAATTTACTTGTTTATTTTGATATAACTTACAGCCAAGAATATGGCGTTCAAACTTTAATACCATAAGTTGTTGCTTAAGATCTGCATGCAACAAAATTAACACTGGCTGATTTATTTACCTACTGCAGCATAAGCTTCCCATAAGCGGGACTTACATTATGAAAGCTGTGTAATGGATAGTGTATCATGTAAACTGCTCAGGGGGCCTCCCCTGAGCAGTTTACATGATACACTATCCAATTACTAATGATTATAATTATTATTAAATTGGTTTTTAATTTTTAATTTCTACAGTTTAAATGTTATTTCATTGTGATATGAATTGCACACAGATCCAATTATGAATTGTCAGTTTGTGGCATTTTACGATTTTTAATATGATTCATATTGTTATCCTATTATGATTCTGCCAAAGTGGCCTTTTTAGGCCCCCAGATTTGTTGGCTGAAATAGTTGTTATTATTCCTCTTCAGGATCTTTTACAGGACAGGGCTTTTTAAAAAACCAGGTGTTCGTTAGCTATGGCCCGAAACAGAACAGTCAAGCTACTGTTTCACATCACTAGTTTCATAATTTAAACCCTGCTTTAATGCTCTTTCTAATATAAGCGAGCAAAATAAGGGATTTGAAAGGACAATAGAAACTTGAATACCATTTCCTGAAATCATTCCATCACAAAAAAAAAACCATAAATTCAACACTCAATATTTCAGAATTATTTATTCTTTTATTAAACTCTATGCAGCATAAAAACTCCTTTCCTTGGTGCTCTAGACAGAGAGGTGGAAAAAGATTAGGGAAGCCTTTGCCCACCAGTGAAACAATATTGGCTTGTAAAAATAAGCTACAAAGGCAGACCAGACCTAAAGCCTAAACATTCTCTACCAGTCAACCAAGGATGGTGGAGAGATAATATCCAAGGTTCATGTGTTTGGCAAAAACTTAATATTGAAAAGATATACCGTCACATAAGGTTATGAATTAACTATTAACCACTCTGCTCGACTAGATTTTGACATATGACATATCAGCTGACTCGACGGAATGTTGCGAATTATGTCATGAAATTCAGTAAATTACATCAACTTTCAGCATTCAAATTTATTAAGAAAAATATGTTTCCGCGCTTATTTTATACAATATATTTGTGGCAAATATCTTCAATTATTTGTTGAGGTCAGTCAAACTTCGTTAGTCTACTACAAAAGTTGTATAAAATAGGTATTACTACACCTATCCAAAAGGTAGGCACCTTAAACACGCTGGAAATATGTACATAAACAACCTATTCTCTTGCTGAAAATATGCAAAAAGGAAAAATAAAGATATTATCATTCTCTCCGCGTTCTTACTTTTACAATTTTTCTTACTTAAACTACTTATAAAACGCAATCAAGTCTTGATAAAAATTACAAAAAATTGTGTTTCGACATGACACTTCTTAGTGCTGACCATCCGTCCAGTTTTCTTATTTCGATTCAAAAATTGCATAAAGCCTAATCGATAATCGGAATTTGCAAAAAAAAAATAAAAAAAGGTGTAGAAACTATATATATCCTCTTTGGTATATTTTTCATGAATTAATTTATTTTTGAAATTAATAATTTTAATTACCGTACCTACACGTACGGTGTGGGTAGGTGTGTAATTTTTTATGGTTCCGTACGTCCAAATGAAAAAACGGAACCCTTGCAGGATCACTTGTGTCTGTGGGTCTTGTCTTTTCTTATTTGCTTCGAATCTGCTGGACCGATTAAATTGAAATTTGGTACATATATGAATTTCTGTGACCCAAAGACGGACGTGTAACGTAAATAAATTAATTTTGAAAATGGGGTCAATCTTGGGGGGCAAACTAGAAAATAAAATAAAAATCTTTGCTGTACCTCTGTGTGACATATCAAATGAAAGGGCTTGTTGTGGGGTTTTAAATATATTTGCTTAGTAACTAAAACAAAAGTTATGTGGCCGTCTGTCTATGTGCCGGTCGGTCTGCCTCTCTGCCGTCTGTACAAACCTAAACTAACCGTAAAATCTAGATTTTGATCAATTTGCACCGGCCAGCCTTTCTTACAGGGTTAACGCGGGCGTTTTCGTGGACGCGCGTTGTGGGACGAAGTAGGCACTCCTTATGTCCCAAGCTGCCGTTCTGTAGCTTGGGATAAAATCTTAAGAACTGTAATTGTCTGATTTCTAATTTAAATGATCTGAAAATACTTTTACGGAACCCATAATTTCGTCATGTCAGTCTGTGCGTGCGTTCGGGTGTCAATGCCATTAACCATTTTACTCGTAGACGTTAACGAGTGTTAATAACACTATATCGTATTCGTATTCTATGCACGCAAAATGGTGTAGTAAAATTACGATAAACATAATTAGAGGTAGCATTCCCCATGCATGTACCCGAGGGTTGAAAAAAATCTATGCACACAAGCGTGTGGGGGGTATGGAACTTATAATTAAAATTATAAAGATGTTTCTAATTGAAAAAAGAATAGAATAGAATAGAATACTCTTTATTGTACTTGTTCTCTTTCTTGTTTGTGCTCTTTGTTGTGTCTTTGTTGTCTCTTTGTTGTACTCTTTATTGTCTCTTTGTTGTAATTGACTTAACTTTTAAAGTCAATCGTTTTTGACATATGGGATATTTTCGTTTAAAACCGCAGAATTAACTTGGTTTTTTACAGTTTTTTCGAGAACTTTTATGAAATACAAACTTATTTCTGCAGTCGATTAAAATAATGATATGCGCTGTGCATGCGTAAATATTCATCCCAAGTACGGGACCTTTCGCTGTGCATGGTCCGAAATACACTTGGCCAGTTTTTTTTTTTTTTTAATTTCATTGGGAAACTACCACAAAAAGTAAACAATTTCTATTATTCAAGTAAACTAATATAAATAAAAACTACCAAGCTCATACAGCTAACAAAACATAATGAAATGTAAAGTGTTTGCGGAATACTTAATTAATCTATCATCATTTCCCAAACTTTTGCTAAGCCTATCTAAAAATGTATACTGGGCATTCTGTAGCAAACTATTAGAAAGTATCAAAAATTAATAATTTCACAATATATAAAAATAATTTTGAATAGAAAGCGCATTCCGAATATAAATTCAAATATAGAAACAATTCGGCGCGAAATTGAATAAATGACTATGGTCATAGGTCCTCTGTTATTGACTCAGTTTCAATATAATGTCCAAAAAACGATTAAAATTACATTAGGAAAGCATAAATAATTATTAAAAATAATGCTTGTTGTATTTAATGCTTAAAATAATTTTATTTCAATTTCTGAGAATCGATTTCTGAGATTCATCATATTAATTACTCGGGTCAATCGAAATTAAAAAAAAAAATCGTTTGGCATAATCGCTTTCGCACATCATTACGATAAAAAAAAAACAACAATGGTCGGCGATTTTGAACACAAATTAAGTAGTGGTAGATACTCAAATGGAAAAAGCGCGGGAAACTTCAACTTTGCGGACGCGTCCTTTTTGAAATTTTCTATAAAAATTGAGTAAAACTGTATTATAGCATCAGTAGTCGTAGTTTTAGTGTCGTAGTTTCTTTGTTTTTTATTTAATTTTAGTTTGTGTGTTTATTCTTCGGTAGGGGTAAGTTTTTAACTATTTTCTAAATAGGTGACAATGAACGATCCGCCTGATCCGGGGGGCTTTGTCCCACCGGCAGGCAGCTATGTTACAATTTCCAATGAATCGGGGATGGAAACCGATGGGTCTTCTACGACCAAATCATTAAAAAGAAATCGTGTGCATGTGTGCAAGCACTGCAACAAAAGACGTCGTACCCGCAAAGGCCATGGATCCGAAACTTCGGGTTGTGGTTGTATGGATTCAAACTTGAGTGCGGAACAAGAATTAAATACACCCACCACCGCTAATATATTACCTGTCGTTCTAACTCCAGCTCCTTCAGTTCCCGCTCAAATTGGGCGTAAAATTTATGAGAAAACAGACAGCGCGCCTTTTGTTATACATGTCCAGAAAAATTTTATGTCTGAAAATGATGGAACAACACTGCATCCCATCACATTTGGAAAGTTTTTAAAACATAATGCCTTCCAAAACATCATCAACGGGAGTGTTAAGAAAATCGGGCGTAACAAAATAAGTCTTTCTTTTTCAAATTTCATAGACGCAAATTCTTTTATTAGTAATACCAGTCTTGAAAAGTACAATTATAAAGCTTACATACCCACTTTTAATGTGACTAGAATGGGCTTAGTCCGCGGAGTCCCTGCGGAATGGTCTCCAGAGGAAATCATTGAAAATATTTCAGTTCCAATTGGTTGTGGTCCAATTTTAAAAGTGAGACGTCTTAATTTTAAATCTATTGTTGATGGCAATACCACATGGAAACCTTCCCAATCTATTGTTGTTACGTTTGATGGGCAGATTTTACCCAAAAGGATTTTTATGTGTTACAACGCATTACCTGTGGAATTATACATTTTCCCGACAGTACAGTGTTTTAACTGCTGCCGTTTCGGTCATACAAAACTCCAATGTAGGTCGAAACCTAAATGTTTTAAATGTGGCCAAGGACACACTGGGGATAGCTGTGAAACTAATCAAGAAAACGCATCTTGCTGTCTTTGTTCTGGTTACCACTTTGCAACAAATAAGTCTTGCCCAGAATTTGCTAGACAAAAATTAATTAAAACATACATGGCGCAAAGCTCTGTGTCATATGCTGAAGCAGCAAAAGTCCACCCACCAGTTTCAAAATCCTATGCAGACACACTCTTATCTCCACCATCCAAAAACTTTGCTGATACTCCATCAATCTCTTTACCTAATAGAATGTCTGCTTCAACAAGTTATAAAAAGACTGTCTTCTTCAAACCACGTTCTCCTCCCAAATCTGTACCAGGCTATAATAAAGAAGCTCACAATGCTATTATTAAAGATTTTAACATCCCCCAACCATCAAATGGTTGTGCTATACCTAATATTGAAGATAAAGAGACTAATTTCTCCATAAATGATTTTCTTTCTGCATTACACAGTCTTCTTTCTCAGTTCAACATTT
Organism: Apamea anceps; assembly: GCA_951799955.1. NCBI lineage: Eukaryota > Metazoa > Arthropoda > Insecta > Lepidoptera > Noctuidae > Apamea > Apamea anceps. The sequence goes on from OX637512.1 coordinate 4,947,220, forward strand.
CACCGTCCAACGTTGCCCCTTCTTTCAATGTACCTCAATCCATTCGTAATGGACAACATATCCAAAATAATCCAATGGAACTGCCGCAGTCTTATAAACAAAAAGAGTGACGTTATATATTTGTTAAACAAATATGAGCCTATTGTCTTTGCTTTAGCAGAGACTTGGCTAAAATCTTACCACATTTTTAAAATCAATGGTTATTTAACCATTAGAGAGGATAGATCTGATGGGTATGGTGGAGTAGCTATACTTATCAAGAATTCTGTCCCTTTTTCTATCATTACAATACCACCTCATAGTGAGGAAATTTCAATTGTAGCTATAAAAGTGTATAATACTTGTCTTGTCTCTATTTACATTCCTCACCCTTCTTCTTCTGTACTTCAAGAGATGAATAATCTCTTTTCTTTTCTTCCAAAGCCATTCTTAATACTGGGGGACTTTAATTGCCATCACCAATCATGGGGTTGTTCAATTTCGAATTGTTATGGGGATGAATTACTTGATATAATAGATTTTCATAACTTATGCATCTTGAATTCAGGAGCACCCACTCGACGTTCAGTCCCTAACCAAAACCAAAGCGCAATTGACCTTTCTATATGTTCTCCAAACTTAGCCTCTTCTCTTACTTGGTACACCCTGTCCTCTACTTATGGTAGTGACCATTTTCCAATAGTCATCTCTTATCCTCTTTCAAAACCAAATGCACATATTAGGAGATCAAATTTAAAACATAAATTACCCCATAGTAATAGTAGTGACTGGGACAAATTTAAGGATATTGTTGACAGAAAGCTTTGTTCTTTGCCAGTTATTTCTGATGGTAATGAAAATAGTTGTGCTGAAGCATTAGCACGCTTATTGATTACAGCAGCGGATGAAGTTTTTCCTGTAAAAAAGAACAATATTAGTTCAATTCCGTCGCCTCCTTGGTGGGACTCGGAGTGCACAGAAGCGATTAATAAACGTAATGAGGCTGAATATAAATATAATTTCGAAATGTCAAATAATAACTACGAAATTCTTTCTAAAATAATTTCAGAAACTCGCAATCTATTTAAAAAGAAAAAATTTGAATCTTGGCGTAACTTTTGTTTATCTATTTCACCGAATACTCACCCTACGATTGTCTGGCGCTACATTCGTAGATTTAGATCAATTTATAAAAACCATTCTCCTATCCCTGATTCATTAGCCAGCGACTTTTTAGATAAATTAGCTCCTCCATGGGTTCCCGAGGCTAACATATCTCTCATATCCAATAGTCCCAATAACCAAAATATTAATTCGTCGCTAGATCGTCCATTCACTCTCACTGAATTGAAGGGTATTATTAATAAAACACAGGATTCAGCCCCAGGCACTGATGGCATACCGTATTCCTTTTTTGCTCATTTAAATGACGACGTTCTCAGTTATTATTTAGAGCTTATTAATTCTATTAGGATTTCAGGAAACGTTCCTGTTGAATGGAAACGTCAAATGGTGTTGCCATTCCTAAAACCAAATAAAACTCCTGCTGATGTTTCTTCATACCGTCCCATTGTTTTGTCTTCAATTCTGATAAAATTAGCGGAACACTTAATTAAAAATCGCCTAGAATGGTTTGTTGAAAGTAACGGTCTCCTGGCAGAATCACAATATGGCTTTAGAAAAGGCAAAAGTACCACTGACTGTTTAAGCATTCTAACATCGGATATTCGTATTGCATTTTCCAATAATCAATCCACTGTCGCGGTTTTCCTCGATATTAATTCAGCTTATGATAATGTCGTATTATCAGTTTTACAAAATAAATTAAAAGCCTTACAAGTTCCAATGAACTTGCTGAATTTCATCATTAATATCCTGACTGAACGGTCTGTTAACATGTTTATAGGGGATCATGAGGTATCTCATATTGTATGGAGAGGTCTCCCACAGGGTTCTGTGCTCAGCCCCCTTTTATACAATATTTACACTTTTGATTTAGATTCGACCTTGCCTAATCCTGTTAAAGTTCTTCAATATGCCGATGATTTATTGTTATATTCTACAAGCGAGTCTATTGAGCAAGCTAGCTGCTCTGTTAATTCTGCTTTATCTGCCTTGGATTCATGGTTACATCTAAACGGTTTAGAGTTATCAACATCTAAAAGCGCGGCTGTTTTATTCACCCGGAAGAGAAATATTCCCAGAGTAAATCTTTACTTTAAAAATACCCCTATTCCAGTCAAAGATAATTTCAGATATTTGGGTGTAATTTTAGATTCTAAATTAAGCAGTGTTCCCCATTGCGATTTTATTGTTAATAAATGCGAAAACCATTTAAACATGCTTAGATGCCTGTCAGGCGTGTGGTGGGGTGCACATCCTTTTTCTTTAAAATTAATTTACAATGCTATAATCAGAAGCACATTAGATTATGGATTATTTGTTATTGAACCGGGCAGTGCAATGGCTTTTAAAAAATTGGACCGCATACAGTCTAAAGCATTACGAATTATTTCGGGTGCTATGAAGTCGAGTCCCATTAATGCCTTACAAGTCGAATGCGGGGAAGCCCCTTTATATCTTAGAAGACAGTTCCTTTCTGATAAATTTTTGTTCCGAATTATTCAGTTCTCTACTCATCCTCTCATTTCCAAACTGGACACTTTAGTGACGTTGATTGAATCTTCAGATTACTGGTCCCATAAACGTGCTCCTTGTTTAGTTATAAGCTATAAAAAATACCTCTCCCTATCTTCTCCAGTTCACCGTTCCAACAAACTTCCCATATTTAGCAGTAGTTATGATAGTTTACTTTTTAATCCCATCATAAAATTTAACTGTGTAAGTAAATCTGACCCCGTTTGTCATCTACGTTTCAATAATTTTCTGGCTGAACACGCTGAATACCATCACATTTTTACGGATGCTTCCAAGCGTTCACCGTCGGGTTGTGTTGGGATTGGCACTTACCACTCTCAATACAACATCGTTCAAAAAATTAAACTTCCTCCGGAGACTTCCGTTTTTACAGGAGAATGTTTTGGCATTTTAAAAGCCATTGAATATAGTCGGGTATTTAAACTCAAAAAAGTTATCATTTTTTCAGACTCTCAAAGTGCTCTTCTAGCCATCAACAAATCTCCTCTGGCACATAAATCACAGTTTCCCATAATTTATCTAATAAGAGAATTTGCGTACAGAACCTTATCGGAGGGCGATGCCCTGCAATTCGCGTGGGTTCCAGCCCATGCTGGAATCGAGGGCAATGAAGTGGCGAATTCTCTCGCCAGTGAAGCGGTGCAGTGTGGGGACATAGTTCCATATAAAACTTTCAGCTCTGACATTGTAAATTTACCTAAAACTTATCTTTTGGACACCTGGAAGGTGGCCTGGGAAATCAGCAGCAGACAAAAGGGTCGTCATCTTTCTTTAATCCACCCCGACGTTTCGGAAAAACCGTGGTTTGGCAGGGCTAAGTTTGGCAAGATGGAGTCCTCCGTTCTCATACGGATGAGACTCGGTCACGTTTGCTCTCCAGCTCATCTTACCAAACTTAAAATTATAAACGATCCCAGTTGTTCGTGTGGCACAGATGTGGGCGACTTGAACCACATTCTTTTCTCCTGTCCTCTATATGACCGTTCTTCCCTTTTCAGTAACCTATTGTCTCTCCGTATTCCTTTTCCTACTTCACTCCTTTCTTTATTGTGTACAAATAGTTTACCTGTATATAAATGTATAGCTTCATTCATTACCATTAATAATATTAAATTGTAATATATTTTTTCGTCAACTTATTATATAATATCACCATTCATTATTACTATAGTTAGTTATTATCCTACTGATCCTATATCCTAAATTCCGTTCTAAATAATATTAATAAATTCCAGTTTCCCTACCTTTGTCTCCTACAATAAAAATCCTTATAACCATTAACATGACATTGGCTAAATGCACAAACCGTGCGAAGCCAGAAAAAAAAAAAAAAATACTCAAAGTAGTGGTAACGTGTTATTGGACCTGTGTTTCAATATTACGTTAGGATTTGGGCATTTTCGTGTTTTTTATAATATTTGTAATAATATTTTTCACATTTTACATGTTATCTACATGTGTGTGTGTGACTTTTGTGAAAAGTAAAAATGTAAACACGCACGATTGGCGCGAAACTTCGACTTTAGATATCAAAAAACTACATTACCACTACTTATTTAACATGAACAATGGATGAATTCGTCAAATAATTAAATCATGTATTATTCATTGCCCCTGTGGTGGAGTTTGGATTTTCGAAATCCCCAATTTTTATGTTTTTTAGCCTCGACCACCACTGTCATCAAAATGGTGATTATCGCATTTACAGACTTGAATTTAATAAAGGTAAATTAATAAACTTGCGCGCTAAATATGGAAGATTGAATGGCGATAACATATGAGTTTTTTATCCAACTCTCTTAATTAACGCACATTCATAAGATTTGATGGGTAGCATAATCAATATTTACATTATCAGTAAGGGTGTCGTATGTCGTCATTTCAAGGTCCAATGGGACCCGTTACTGAGCCAGCGGAGGTTCGTGTGTTCGGGTCCATTCGGGGGCGCTACCGAACTATACGGTTAACTAACCTTGCAGTATCCAGTGTAGTAGGACCATGAGTAGCTTCTTCCTTGGTCCATAACTGAGGCTCATCAGTGATCATTGTGTCATCAAATATAGTGTGAAGACTTAGGTCCAGTTTCAATGGAGATCCCGTTAACTCCAACTCTTCTGTAATGGAGTATATTTAGGTATTAAACTATTGTAGAAATATGACCACAATCACCCTTGTACCTAGTATTTATGGGATTAAACAGTTTAATAGGAAAAAAAAGGTTTAACAGATTTCTTTACAATTTATTTCACCAAAACTTACTTCAAAGTATTGAAGGTGAATTTACTCAATAACACCCTGACTAAACCTCCCCTGATGGACCGGTTACCTTAAGAAGGTAGTTGGGACAGATTTCATGCGGAAGGCGGAAATCAGGGTGTTGTGGCGCACCCTGGGAGAGGCCAATGTCCAGCGGTAGGCTGAATTGTAAACAAAAGAATGTTGTTACTTACCAGACTCATTTTTATTGGTTTTTCCAATCGTTTCCGTAACATAAGAAGATTGTTTAGTCTGAAAGTAGAAACAGTTCATTTTTAGACAAATATTCAAGTTTTAACACAAAAAATTACTGAAGTAAACAAATATTTACCTTGTTACAAACTAACACCACATCTCTGTTAGTTTTTGTGTACATTTCTATGTAACTTGGACTCTTTTGTTTTTCAACATAATGCGTTGAATAATTCTCTAACACAGGTTTAATTAAATTATCCATTGTTTATTAAGGAGTTATTCAATAATTAAAATAAATTAACTTTAGAGGAGCCGTTGTGATTGTCCTTCAATTTGAATTTGGGATAATTTGACTTTGACGTTTGTTTTGAGAATGATATTGACATTTAAAACTCGGTGCTGCCATGGTGGATTTGGAATAGGCATGTATGTTGGAAATTAAATATAATATATCACACAAGACTTTCATCACAATCTATTTTATTATATGTCTATTATGAAATTCAGAAAACAAGTTAACCAGTCGTTTGTTTTCTTTGTAAGTTGGCTTCACACGGCTTCTAAAAATTTAACCTAGATGGCGTTAGTGGTTTCATTTTTTGCGAATGGGAACTGAAACTTGGTGCCATTCATCCTGAAGCCCTTTCTTGTTGGTAAGAATTATCTTCATGCTTTGTTCTTTGTGGAGTTTGTACAAAAAGTGCTCTTTTCCGCATTGTTAACAAAGCGCTCTTTCGTTTTGGGTTGGAAGCTGAAAATATGGAGTACCTATCAAATTATGTAGATTGGGTATTTTTGGTCATTCAGAGAGTTTGAATAACCTCTTGTCCAATACGGTTGGAATGTGAACTTAGTTCACCTTCTACCCACGCTTGATTCCACGTAAATGTCCTTACTGACCAGTTACAATTACATTGTTTTTCGCTAACCTTTCAAGTAGCTGCCCACATAGGTACCTAAATATCAACACTTTGACACGGACTTTAAAATGAAACCACTTATGTAAAGAGCTTGCTTGTTGTTGGTAAAGTAATCGAGTGCTGATAGCAATAGATATAAAATCGCTAATCTCTCAAGTGGTGATACATTAGTCATTCTTGATCGGCGATCAACCACAGGATGGATTAATTGCTCGTAGAACCGGTTGAGTGGACGGCTTTGAAAGCGTATCAATGCGTGACTTTGTAACGTGATATTTTAGGGTTCCTTGTGGTTTTTTGGTATAGGAAATTGGGTTTAATTTTGTTTTTTTTTTTTTTCGCTGTGGTTGATGTGTCGTGAGCTTAGTAGCCAGTAGGTAGGTACAGCAGCAGCAGTAGCTAGAGTTCTGTTTAACTACCTAAACCAACATTACATACGGAATAATAAAAGTAAATACATAACATAACGCCTATAATCTTCGAAAGGTTAAGCAGAGGTATGTGTGTGTGAGGTATCTATAGGGTAGGTTCACCCACACCTCGCCAGTTATGTTAAAGTCCCATGTAATATAGGGGACGATGGGACGAACCTATTACCTTCAACCGGTGACAACTCCAGACTCCGGGCTTTTACTGAGAAATTCCTGATGGAAAAACCCAATAACACTGCCCGACCAGGGGAAAATGTAACACAACCCTAATAAAAATACCTAAAGTAAAAGTCAAAAAATAAAAGGCCCATTTTGACATTGACAGTTCTAGTAGGATGTTGTTTGTATGAAACTGACAGGTGTCAAGAACGTATTCTCAAATGTCAAAACGAGCCTTTTATTTTTTGACAACTTTACCTACAAATGCCTACCTATGTAGGTAGATAGCGTTCAGTTATCCAGGTTCAACTCAGTCCTGTTGCTGACCTTACCAACGTTGATTCGCACCCTACGTATTTTACGTTATTATTCTCTTACGTACATAATATGTAGGTAGATATTTGGCTTTACTACCTACATAACTTCGAAATATCAGTTTATTGACGTTAGTAATTACTGTTCCTAGAATCGCACCTGAAAAATATGGCTTGATGGGTAAATAATGCAAACAAACTTTCACATTTTTATTATTAGTAGGAACTAATATATTGTTTGTATCTCCTATATTTCAATATAATATATTTTTTTCAAATTATTTTGTTTTTATTATTATTATTGTAATGTTTCAGATGCACTTGACGTATTGAAATTGTGAAAGTTTGTATGCTTGAAAAACATCCAAGCATACAAACTTTCAACTGTAACTGAATTTTAATAATAATAATTTTTATTTATTTTCACTTCGGATTTGGAAGAAAGGATAATACCCAAAAAAAAACAGTGTCGATAAAAAAAACCTTACCTATATGTACAATAGTAGGCAGATATCAAATGTGAAATTAGTTTCCCTCAAAATAATCTCCACAAGCGCTAAAATCAATAATGCAAGCGTCATAATAAATTGTTTCCAGTGACACTATGTGGTTCTGTTGTACATATTCGCCCAATCCAAACAATGACAAAGTCAGGCCGTTTTGACATTTCAGGCTAGCCAGTTGAGGAGTTAAACTCTGAGAGCGCTAATAACACATATTTTAGCAAAACAGCGACAAATGCAATGAGTGACTTTAGAATCGCAGCTGTTTTTTATTTCTCGCTGCATTTATTAATGCACATGGGGAACCCTACCTATAAGGGCACTAATGCATTATAAAAAAAAAAACCGTCGGCTGTCGCACGGTGGGAAGTGTAGTAATCAGCATGTTGTATTATTTCACCTAAGCAAGGCTTGAAGATAGAATGCAAAAGCAGCTACTTTTCTAGACTTTTAATGATCACGATAATATTATGTAATAGCGGTGTTTTTTGTGATAAGTATCTACCTACGCTTTTTCACAAAAGTCTTTCTATAGTTTATACTGCTACTTTACATAATCAGCCTATAATGTCCCCACTGCTGGGACACAGGCCTCCTCTCGGTGAGAGGGAGTGGGCCGTAATCCACCACGCGGGTTCAATGCGGGTTGGTAGATGTCACATGTCTTCGAATTTTTGGTTCCGGACATGCCGGTTTCCTCACGATATTTCCCTTCACCGTTTTGAGAGTAGTGGTGATATTAGTAAAGATAGAAAGTAAAGCGCCGGTCGGGGTTCGAACCTACGACTTAAACTTGTAAGTCGCGGCCGTTACCACCGCGCTATCACTGCTACTTTATTTATTAAAAATAAATTATACATAGCCAATCGTGGGGATAATGTAATTTCATATTTGCTAACTGCAATTTTTACCCTTCAAAAGCTTTTATTTTATCGACTATGGGATACATTTTTGGGCATTCTCCTTTGGCACAATAGTTTAAAACCTGCATTAACACATAGAACACAAGAAGTATTCTATGTGTTAATGCAGGTTATAAACTATATATATACTGGTGAATGACATAGTTTAACAACTGCGACTGTTATCAAATGTTAAACTAGGTACATATCTTGCTACTGAATTTAATTAACAGCTGGCCAATTCTCATAATTTAAAACCTTCAAAATCTAGTTGCAATCTCATCTCGGCGACAAACAAATGTCAAAAACTTGTCAAAGTAGAGAAATCAGAGGTATTTTTGACAGATTGAGACTGAGATCAAAGGGGCAATTCTCGTAATTTTAAGAACGTTCATACTGATCTCAGTCTCAATCTGTCAAAAAAACCTCTAATTTCCCTACATTTTGACAAGTTTTTGACATTTGTGGGTCGCTGAGATGAGACTGCGACTTGATTTTGAACGTTTTAAATTACGAGAATTGCCCTTCTGACTGTGAACGTTCTTAAAATTACGAGAATTGCCCCCCTGATCTAACTAGCTAAATTTTTCATTTCTCTCTGGACCCAATTCTGAAATTGACGTAGACGAAGTCGCGAGCACGTTCTAGTAATAATCAATTTTCAGCTTGGCTGCTTAAATAGGATTAAATATAAGACCTAACGTAACCTCGCATTAAAGGATTAGCTCCGATTTTTTTTTATCATCTAGGAATGAGTAATAAATTACTGATAATTGATATGACGTTTTTATATTAGGCTATAAGTATTGGGTAATATGTTTAGTAGGTTGGTTAAAAGGAAACACTCACTTTAACCAACGACATTGAAAAAAAGATAGTGTAGTAACTATTGCCTGCGATTTCATCGCAGTGTATTTTGTAGATACCTATTTCATATTTCATGATTTTTACAAATATCCAGGATATAGAAAGTAAGAAAGAAAGAAAATATGTTTATTTAGCACAGACTAAAAGACACACAATACACCAGATACATACATCAGATAAAAACAAATAAAAAGTGTAAAGTTCCATGTAAGAAATTAGCAGGAAAGTATGCCTTACGACTGCGCCAAAAAGGCCCAGTTCAGCAAAAATGACAGACAACTAGTACCTGACGCCCGCACGACAATGAACTCTTTTCTGCCAGGGTCACGGGTTGTTCGAAAACGTTACCATGGCCCCTGGCATAGGCAGCTGAAGGAACACAGATGGGTTTTAGTCAGTAAAAGTCTGCCATGCCCTCCCGCTCCGCCCAGAGCGAGAGAAGTTATTTGATGATATCCCACCCAAAAAAAAAACAGCTACCTACTTATCTATAAACAACACGAGTTTAGGCATGAAAAGCTAAATATAGACAGAGTTACTTTCGTATTTATAATACAGTGCAACCTTAATAATAACGTACCTCAATTGTACAACGAATTCCTCGATTTAACGAATTCTTCATAATCCCCTTGAATTGTCCAGGATAGTCAATGTAAAATATACTTTTACATTGCGAAGATTTTTTGCGAACAACCTCTTTATAACGACTTTTCAACTATCAAAAAAAAAAAAATACGAATTTTGTCAACGCGAAACCTTTATAGGTATAACGTTCCCAATAGTATGTGATTCAGTCGCGACAGATTTCGACACGTTTTTACCTCCTTATAACAAATTTTAGGCCAACCTAACCTCAATATAACAAACCTGAGTTTAACGAATTACTTGATACTTATAACGAATATTTACTTGTTCCCTTCCGATTTGTTATATCGAGGTTGCACTGTAATTATTAGTAGGTAGGTAGGTACGGATGCATGCATGCATGGTTATATCTAACTACATAATAATCACGCGAATTCAATGAATATTTACCTATCTAGCTAGAATATAATTTATTTGATACTAGCGGCTGCCACTGGCTTCACTTGCAAGAACTTTTTGAATTGCGTTTCCTGAAAGTACCTAAAGGCAAATCTGTTTAACTTTTACTTTGCGTAGTATTTAATCGTATTACAATTTACTTAATCAAGTTCTGTAGCTTTTTCAGTTCCGATGATTTCGTGACGAGAGAAAATTAAATGTTTTTTTAACGAGTTGAATTGTTTTGTTTTTTTTCTAACCTAGTTACCGCTGACCAAAGGGCTTGTGTTTATACTTTTAAGCTACCATATACTGCGTACGAATGTGCCCAGGCGTCTGAGAGAATATTTAGCTGGCACGGCTTATTTTAATATAATTTAATGTTTGAAAAGTTTTTAATTTTTTTTTATTACTTATAACGTTCTGCATTGTGCATGTATGATTTTATGAATGATGCAAACAATATTTTGTAACCATATTTTGATTTAAATAAGAGAGTGTCCGTGGAGTTTTTTGCTTCAGTTCTCTCCATAGGTAACTCCTACGCTTTGAAATGGGCAACTAGCTTCATCTTTCAGACTGAGCCCTTGACAATTCAAAAGTGCCTGTAATTGGTTTATTAGAAATAAATACTTTGAGCTGATTTGAGTCTCAGTAGTATTATTATACCTCCGTAAAGTATTTCTTTGTGTTTTCCTCCTTCTTCACGTATTTTCCTCACTTTATACCAAATCTATCATGAAAACTAACCTAAATACCATCGTTTCAGCGTTTCCTCAAATCCCGGGTGCCACTAAAGAACATACATTCGACCTGCCCCATTCTATAAATATGACTAACCCAATCACACGTGTGCCTGCCAATCACCACAATCAGATAACTAATATGAATAAATATCTAACCGTATATCAATAATCAACTAACAACAAAATTAGCGTTAATTAATAATTATATCCTGACAAGCACGCTTCGCGGCTTGCTACGCTAGGCGGATTATTTTGCATTGATGTATCTTGTTTCTACCCACATTATATCGCTGATGCTAATAATAAAGGGTAACATGCGTTATTCATTTAATAAATTAAAATATCAAAATATTTTATTTCACATAAACCAATACGGGCACTTATGAAACGTCAGAGGCTAGGTGCACGGTTCCAATTCGTCGTTTTCTATGGCAAGAAACTTCTATAAAAATAATTGACTTTTACAATGTTTTCAAATTACAGTAGGTATGGGACGACAGCGTAGCTTAGGTCTGTCAATAAGTACCAGTTACTTGATAAAATAAAAAATGGTCTACAGATCTAAAGTCTACAAGGCCTGCAAAGTCCTCACATTTACAAAATATAGAAGAATTTATCAAAAGGTAAACAAAATATAAAAAAACCTATTAAAACCAAGTGACATGATTGAATAAAAATGGGTAAGTGAAGGTATATCTGCAGCCAAAGATTTAAATCGTTTGACCTTACTAAGTCATGCGAAAAAGTGACCAAAGGTCAAAGCAGCTCAGCTCAGTAAGAGGGGCCCAGAGCGGGTTAGTGGATGTCAATGTCTTCGAATTTTTGGTTCCAGGATTCTATCTAGGACATGTAGGTGTCCTCACGATGTTTTCCTTCACCGTTTTAGACAGCAGTGATGATGAAATTATGTAATTACACAAATTAAAGTGCCTGCATGGGTTCGCACTCAAGACCTACAACTTGTAAGTCTGGCTGATACCACTAGGCCACCACTGCTCATACAATAATTCTGGCGTTTCCAGGACCATCAAGTCAAGTCTCTTCGTCATTGTGTTTGTCAGAGGTGTCAAAATGAAACGGAAATGTCACCATCTTTTGACGCTGCAAGGTGAAGCAGTTCTGTCCTTGCCTTGCTTCGGCCAAACTGGGTCTATTTAAAGACTTCCAGGTTACCCAAGGCAACTCATGTCCAAGTGGGAGGTCTTCGTTTGGGTAAGGAAGCGCAGTCTCGCCACAGCTTCAGTCAATGAAAAACAAGGCAAGGAAAACCTGTTCAGGTGGAAATTCATCGACGACTCCGTCTTGGAGTGTAGATGTGCTGTTCCGCAAACGATGGGACACTTAATATCGTGTCCTGCGTGTCCTGTCAGCTGCACGTTACAGGAACTGATAGATGCTGGTGATGGCGCCAAACAAGTGGCCGAATTCTGGGCAAAGTCCATTTAGCTTGTTATCGACACGCTAAGAAGAAGAAGCAGTTCTGTGATTGACTGGCACAGGCTAAACCACCGAGGATAGCAAGCAGCACTTGAAACATCCTTAGAGGATGTAAAGATGAACTTTAACCCGTTGAATGCCGTAATTACAGACACAATTAAAAAGCCATAGTGTCTCGCGTGGATCTTCGTTGTGGAGGATTAAAATAATTTTTGAAGCCATGAGCGAAAAAATTATAACGAGGATATAATTAACTAGCTGCGCTCCTCGGTTTCACCCGCATAAGTTTCGATCCCGTGGGAATATCGGGATAAAAAGTATCCTATATGTTAATCCTGGTTATAAACCATCTGTGTGCCAAATTTCATTAAAATCCGTTTTGTAGTTTTTGCGTGAAAGAGGAACAAACGTTCATCCATCCATCCATCCACAGAAACTTTCACATTTATAATATTAGTAGGATTAGCAACAAACTTATACGAATGGTTCCGATTTCATTTTTTCATTAGCTATGCGTTGGTTTTCTAATACTTAGGTACATACTCACCAACGCACAGGTACTTTGCACTTACTTTCCATTCCAAAAATTAGCATACACAACATTTCAGCCATTTTCATGCAAATCTTAGCGAGCATCTTGACCTTTTGATGGTGTTCCTTTGATTATGTTAACACAATACGCGCTGTAAGGAGAACATAATATTAGGTGAATCCTTTTACTCTGATTAAATAGAGAAGCCGTCAGATTTTATTGTACTCGGAGAAGGCAACGATTTCAATGTGGAATTGGGTGGGTGGTCTTGTTAATAGGAAAATATCGACAGTTTGCAGCTACACGTATCTATGTAGGTAGATCCCGGTAGATGATTTTTGCCAAAGTCAAAATCAAAGATTTTATTTGTTTAACATAGATGTAACAATAGGTGTTCTAAATAAGATTGCTACAAATATCAAATAGGTAGGGATACACAACTACAATTTAGTGACAGAATTTTTGTTGCAATTAAATGACAGTTAGCAGTATGTAAACAAAATGTATTTACAACATTTAAATTGTTAGAAAGTATAATGTAATAACATTTATTATGTATTGGGTAAGTATACCTATAAATAAATATTCCTTCCATCAGATTTGATTGTGTTCGGGCAAGGGAACGCCATGTGTGGAATTGGGTGGCTCCTTCGTTCTTGTTAATAGGATAAGTCATTTAATTAAACTAGGCTGAGAATCAGCACTTTTTGAACTTCAAAATGACATAAGACAGTCCCCCAAAACGCCGCCTTTCACCAGTTCCTAGTGCTTTAGCTGGGAAGAAGAAGTGGCGCAACAAACTACCCAGCAGCACAGCTGTCTATTCAGTTAGAACTTGATTCTATACAATAGTAATAATTAATTAAACAATTAACATTACGAATCACAAAACATTAACACGCTAATAATAATATATACCAACAAAGGTTGCTTGCCGTGACTGCAAAAAGATAGCTTTTCTTATTGTTTTGGCTCTTTTGGCTAAATCAGCATCGCCATACAACGTGGCAATGCCAGCCTTTTGGGCACTTTTCCCGTTGACAGCGATGCGGCCGAATTTTTTTGATGCCCTATGATTCTTTGCTCTCCTTTTTTATAAACATATTATTATTTTAAGTATGTAAGTATTAACCTTCAATATTATGGACATAAATATTATCTTGTTTAAAAATAAAATCCCTTTGGTTTGAAAAAGAATGTCTCTGTGATATTTTTTCTCGTGACTTTCCTTAAAAGAAAGCATCTTTGTGAATTGAAGACATCTATGGTGCTCATGTTCAAAGGAATCATTCTTCAATATGCCTACTGAAACGGTGATTTGTGACTAATATTCTCAATAGAGACAGAACTATAGAAATCCTTAAATGTGAATCTCTTTTGAATGCACTTTGATTTGGTTAGCCGTTGGCGTGATTCAGAACAACAAAGGTAAACTGAACAGAAGGTAACTGGTAGGTAATCGAAAAGTACTAAAACAATCACAAAAATATCGAATCGAAATTTAGAAAATAAAGAATTTGAAAAATATCCTAACGCATGGTAACATAATTTCATACGCACAATCAAAAGTTAATATTAATTATCTGTCAAACGATATATTAAGACAATGAAAAGGTCAACGGTTTATTTATAGAAATTCTATTCGTTTTGAATTCAAATCGCATGATATTTCAAAAATAAAAATGAGTGCACTCAATTCGCTACAAGGAACGAAGAACGAAGGTTTTTTTTCATGTAAATATTCCAGTAATTCGGTAAAGATTTGAGGCTGTATCAGTGTATATGTACAGACGCCGGCAGGTCAAGCTACCCGAAACTGTCAAATTTTCCCAATCAACCTTGAACCTTAATGCTTTAGCTATAAAGTTGAAAATCTATTAAAGAAATTAGACAGATTGTAGTAGCTTGATGTGCTGGCGTCTGTACCCTGTTTGCAAAAGCATTATGTTGTCAAATCCGTGATGTAATTTGATTGGCTGTTTTTATTTCGATCAGCTTATCATAATTTAACTACCATGAGATTTCATTTTCCCCCATTCACGGACCATCCATTCCCATTCCATTGAGGTTCACGGACGGCTTTTTTTATAGTGGGAAATCATCAAATGACTTCTCCCGCTTTGGGCGGAGCGGGAGGGTTGTCAGACTTTTACTGACTAAAACCCACCCGTGTTCCTTCAGTTGCCTGTGCCAGGGGCCACGGTATCTCTTTCGAACAACCCGCGGCCCTGGCAGATTCACGCACTGCTCAGATCTCAAGTGTGTATGTGGCACCTCTCCCCAGACAATGGCCCACCTTCCATCCTGCGCCGCTTGCCCAGTCACCTGTGCGCTGGATGACTTTATGACTGCGTCAGTGAGCGGAGTTCGCGCAGCTGAATTTTGGCCCAAAAATGTTTAAACTTTTTGCCATCAATACTCTAAGAAGAAAAAGAACAAAAAGGTCGCTACTTCATTTGTATGTGCTTGCAGCTTTTTAGTAAAGTATACCTGTTTATAAAAAAATACCTGTTCCCCTTACTAATTACATTATTTCAGTAAATGTGGTCCGTGGAGACAAAATAAAATTAATTGTCAGTGTAAAGAGACCAAAAGGGTGACCCACGTATTTTTTTATACCTATGTGAGACTCATATTTAAGGTTGCCATTATGTAAATAAGATACGTGATGGACAAAACTCAGGACAGTTTTAAATAAGGAAATGGAATGAACACATGTCTGTTTGAATCTATGTTTTTGTATGAACGAGTATTTATTTGTTTTTTTGGTTTAATAAAACTCTTTTCAGAGAACTGCTTATATAATTCTACTGGCTCGTTGATCTAGTGGTCATAAGCGCTACTGCTGACTTTGAGCCCCTGGGTTCGATCAGAAAGTGTTATTGGGTTTTTCATCGGTAATTTTGTTTTAACTGAGTTTGAGTTTGATGACATGGGACTTAAACATACCTGGCGAAATGAGGTTACTACCTCTTTCTATAGGTGTACCTCTTTCTATCTTTTATCTCTAGGGCACACAGACGTGCTATTGTATTATGTTACTTAAACAATTCGATGCTGGTGGCAGTTACAAAAATGTCAAGAGGATTAGATTAGATTGAAAGATACAAAGAAAGAAAGAAGATAGAAAATGCATTTATTTGCGGTAAACATGACGCATTTTAAAGAACATAAACACACAAAAAAAAAATAACAAGCTGATGTTGTTGTTTTTATCCGAATATGTGAGATATACAGTGCCCTGCAAAAGTTAGTTAACATTTTTGCCACTTCAGTTGTGATGCCATTAAGATTTAAAAATATATATATATAATCAGGCAATTAAAGTCAAAGCATTTATTTCAAATAGGCACATAAAATGCACTTTTAATCCCACGGGAATACCTGATTATTTTTTCATAAGTCATAGGTATATGTATACCTAAATGTTTGAACTGTACTATATAACGTTTATTGACTAATTCATATAAAATAGTCATTCAAAACGTTAAAGTGTACAGTTCAAACATTTGAAACTACAATTATAAATCATAATAAGGCATCGCAGCTGAAATAGAAAAATGACAACTAGGTAACTTTTGGAGGGCACTGTATGTACAGACGCCAGCACATCAAGCTACTACAATCTGTCAAATTTCTTCAATAGATTTTCAACTTTATTCCTAAAGCATTAGGTTCAAGAATGATTGGGAAAACTTGACAGTTTCGGGTAGCTTGATGTGCTGGTGTCTGTTAGTACCTATTTAAATTAATGTAAAACCCAGCTTTGTTTAATATGATCAATGTGTGTGAGCCCAGTAACTTTAATATCATAATTAAATGCTTAAAGTTTTTTTAGGAGACGACACGTTCTGAATATTATTCTTTCATTTGGTCCAGAGCTCAGGTAGATTAAGAAAATTTATTGTATAGTACAGACAAGAATACCTACATTTCAAAACTGTAAAACCTAACTATAAGCTTTTAAGCTCATAGTGACAGGAGATGAGCAGCATTTTTTATGCTCCTAACCCAACTATATTGGGTTCGGCTTCCAATCTAAACGGATGCAGCTGAGTACTTACCAGTATTTTATATGGAGCGACTGCCTATCTGACCTCCACAACACACTTAATTGGGTAATACGATACTGGTACGACTGGACTGGTGATACTGGTGGTGGTGGATACGAGACTGGTTGTCAGACTTTCGGGCTTCAGACGACGCGTAACGACTGTCAAAGATCCATGAATGACAGCCGGGACCAACGGTTTAACGTGCTTTCCGAGGCACGGAGGGGTTTTGGTATGTAAATATGGTCAACCATCCACGGACCAACAGCGTCAAGCGTGGCTTATTCTAGATACTTAATAAAAATTGGGCATAAGTGGGTATGTATGAAAGTTCATGTATTTTTGCCGATGGGCAATCCTACCGTACACACGGTTGCTGGTGATGAAAACTGAATTCGTCCCAAACTTTACCATGTCTTCTGTGATTACTTGAACTCTCACATTGTTTTATTTTATTTATTTAATGCCACCGTGGTCACCGGTGACCGTCAATAATAGATTTTCTATTGTGTCTGTTGTGTGGCAGTCAAAGTGTTAAGAATTTCGGCGAAGAATGTCCGCGTGAATTTCGGGCCCCGACCCATCGCGTTGCATCCCATCGCTTTCTTTTTTTAATTTTCGCTTTGTGTTATTTCTGACTTTTTTTTCATTTTGCTCGGCTCCTATAGGTAGTAGCGTGATGTTAGATAGCCTATAACCATCCTCAAAACTTGGACTATCAACTGCAATAAGATTTTTTGAAATCTGACAGGTGGTTCCGGAGACTACCTCCTACATACATACAAACAAACAAACAAATTTTACTTCTTTATAATATTAGTATTGATATAACATAAGTCATGAGTCCCTGCCCTAGTTGTCCCATGTTACTTGTGGTCGGAGCAACACGTTTTCTTCTTCTATTCTCCTCTGTCAATCGTCACGCTATCATTCACTCCCTTCTCTCTCATATCATTCCTCACACAATCCATCCATCTTTTCTTCGGCCTTCCTCTCCCTCTCCATCCATCAACATGTATATTAATGACTCTTTTAGTCACATGTGTTTCGTCCCTTCTCATCACATGCAAACCAAACGATTTCCTTTCAACTTTTCTGTCACTGGCGCCACTTTCAAACTTCCTCTTATATACTCATTTCTTACTTTATCCATTCTCGTCACTCCACACATCCATCTCAACCTTCTCATCTCCGCTGCATGCAATCTTTTTTCATCCGTCTTCTTCACGGTTAAAAACGGTCCACCCATTAAGACGAATCAAAGTTGACGCGGTTGTGTCGCTTAATTACTGAGTTCCTATGGCCACCTTCGAGCTCCATCATCAGACCCTGGTTACCATCTGGCACCAAAGTACTCGTCAAGACGGATCAAACGAGCCCAAACTCGATGGTATTCTGTCGTTTAACTACCGAGCCCTGTGGCCATCTTCCAGCTCCATCATCAGATCAGCTCCATGTCATAATAATTTTGCATTGTCATCCGATTTACACATGCATGCAAAATTGTAGCTCAATCGGTAACTGGGAAGTGGATCAAATTTAACTTGCAAGATTTGATTACAGACAAACATCGGGACAGGTGGAACCAAATAAAAGCTTGTAATTATATAATTATATGTGAAGACGATGCACCTAAAATAAAATTACACAATAGGTAAAAGAATTAAAATGGATTAATGAAACCATCACATATAAATTAACTATGTATGTGATAGATACATAGTGCTCACATATTTACAAACATTCTAAAAGTAGACGATTTTCATTAAAAAAATAAAAATAAAGAGTAATAAGTCCGGGTGTGACTTTACCATAACATGATCTGTTCATTCTAAGAACTAGAAAACACTTGTACATCTATTTATATACGCATTTGTATTCTGGAACCATTTCAATTTCAAGTTAACTTGTCACTGAAATCTATTTTGGGAAACCTAACTTTCTGGACAGGCATCTTACAATTTCACTGCGAAACAAAGTTATATTCACACATACTTCATAGCAGAAATGCGAAAGTAATTCTGTCTATTTGTCACAGCAATCTATCTCGTCTGCTCGACGACCGTATTTCACTGCGGGGATCCAGCAGAATATCAGCGTCAGGTACATTTGCTGCTTTCAAAACGGTGATGGAAAACGTCATGAGGAAACCGGCATATCCTAGAATTAAATATTCGAAGACATGTGACATCTACCAACCCGCACCGGGCTCGCGTGGTGGATTACGGCCCACTCCCTATCGCTGAGAGATGGCCTGAGTTCCAGCAGTGGGAACATTGTAGGCTGGTTATGTACCGTTGCTATTACTGTTTAAAAGACTTTATGTCAGACAAGTCCCTTTAAATTATATTTTGACCAAGACTATGGTGCAGACAGTGCTGCTTACTATTAATTTTAAGATCTTTAACTGACATACTTATATTTTGTGTTTGTTTTTTGTTGTATTATTAGATTGTAAGTTCTACTCACATAACTAGTTAATTTGATTTTTCCTTAAATTGCAATTGTGATGTTATTTTTATTTTTTTTTTTTTCTCTTTGTTTCTTTGTTAATTTATTAAAATAGTAATGTTAATTTCATAAATAATAATGTTAATAATTTGTATTGTATGCCCAAAAGGCAGGACATAGCTGATCAACATCATTGTAATTCTTAACACCTGTATCGATTTCTGTACCTATGATCCACAATAAACTTGATTGATTGATTTATTGTACATTTGCCTGACACATGCTGAGCTGGACCCCCATTTGGTGCAAACTCGTGATGCAGATCGCTCTGTGTATATTCTCTATTTGGATTTAAAGTATGTCATTGTGAGTATTGTGACACTTAATTCCTTTAAGTATGTTTTTTTATATTTTGTATTTTGGCAACTTGTCTTAATTATATATATTTATCTAATTTGTTATCATTTCATTGTGCTTTTATGTGCACTGAAAAATGGTTTATCTATCTATTTGTGAGGTTTTTTCGGGAAAACAGATGAACCTACCTACTAACATTAAAAACGCGAAAGTTTGTGAGGATGGATTGATGTTTGTTACTCTTTCACGCAAAAACTACTGATCGGAGTCAGACACACAGATAGTTTATAACCAGGAGGAGCACATATAATACTTTTCATCCCGATATTCCCACGGGATCGAAACTTATGCGCTAGCAGTACGTATGACGCTGCTAGTATTAAATATCTCGAAGTCTGAGGAAGGATACATACAGCATTTATCAGAAAGGTGTGGTCATATTTAAGGGTGCGACATAGACCATCAAACAGAACAACTTTCTCCATTGGAACAACATCGTCATCGCAAAAAAAACTGCCGTCTAATACATTTGGGTCGAGAATGTATTGGAGGTTTTAATGGGACGGTTGATATTTTTTTCGTGATTACGATCAGATGTTGATCCCATGGATGAAGATGTTCAGTTTGATGACCTGTTGCCACACCCTATGACCACACCTTTCTGATACACGCTTTTTTATTTTCAAAACAAATGTGGTTTTGAAGTTTGTGTGAGAATATTCGAAAACCACGCGGACGAAGTCACGAGACTGGCAAAGCGCCGGAAGATAAATAAACATAATTTCTCCAAGAGCGTAGGCAGCCACCTCAGGTACCTAATTTAATTGAATAATTGAATTGTTCCGTAATTGTTATCAAGATTTGAGTACAACAGCTATTCAATTTAATTGGGGTGTTCCAATTTGTAAAGGGTTTATGTTAATAGTACTTAACCCTATCTTGGTAAATTTCCGGGAACGGATTGTTATGTTGTGCATACTTTTAAAGGGTTTTTGTTAGTATATTAAGGTTTTCTTCTGAGTAGGTATGTAAAATGAAAAGGTGCAATGGATGTAGTTAAAGTGTAGCGACAACAACAACATTAACTTTGTCGTGTTATTTTTTGCTGAATACCATCTTTAGGTCGCCGCTACGGCGCTACGCTCGCGTAGATTTTCGTAGCTACTTGCTACGCGGTGTCTGGAAACGAGTAATGTATTTTTTAATTTGTTAAGAAGCTCAGGGCCCGTATTCCTGTAATATAAAACGCTCAAAATCTAGTCGCAGTTCTCATCTCGGCGACAAACAAATGTCACAAACTTGTCAAAATGTAGGGAAATTAGACGTATTTTTGACAGATTGAGACTGAGATCAGACTCTGAACGTTCTTAAAATTACGAGAATCACCCCGCTGATCTAGGATGGATTCCAGCAAAGTAATGGCCCCCTGACCACTATTTTTTGTTTTTCTATATCACTGCTGGGACGTAGACGTAGTGGGCCATAATTCACCACGCGGGCCCAGTGCGGGTTAGTAGACGTCACATGTCTTCGAATATTAGGTTCTAGGACGTGCCTGTTACCTCACAATGTTTTCCTTTACCATTTTGGGTCAGTGGTGATGACACAATTTACACAAAGTAAAGCACCTGTCTGGGTCCCACAGGGCGACCACTGCTCATGAATTAACTAAACAGAAAAAAAGAAAATTAATACTAGATGAACAACTCACATTACTACTTATGTTTTTATTTAATAGAATCACATTTGCTGCGAAATATAGGTAGCCCAAAGTTCTTGCACTTGGCATTGATAGTATATCCTTTGATTCCTTTGTGAAAAAAGAGTTGAAAATCCCTCACGATAATTATTATATTGTTTTCATATTACTTTTTGCTACAAGAACACAACGTGTACTTGCATTTATGTCGTAAAAGCCACTTTTTATGAAATTTATTTTTTTATTTAAAAAAAAAAACGTTGCCCCACGTGTCGTGGGTGCGTTTACAAACATTTAACTCACATACACAAACAGCCAGACCCGGAACAACTACCTGCAGGCAATACAAATATTTGTTCCGTGCGGGAATCGAACCCGCAACACGCAGCGCAGCAGTCGATCGCTCAGCTACTGCGCCAAACGTGTCGTCAAAGTTCCTAATAAGAAAGAATTTTATTTAATATTCAGTAAATGCACGATAAACTACTTCAAAGTTTGTCGTTTTATTGTGAAAACTATGAATAAAAATGCACCTCAATTAAAAACAATTGTAATAAAGCTTTATTAAGTTTTAATAGTTGCGCTCATTTAAAAGGTTTTTTTAAAGACTTCCCTTTTAGGTACGTGCTCTTCATGCATACAAATGGATAAGAATGTGACTAACGTTTAAAAGGCTACATTTTTTTTGTATGAGTTACTTCCTCTACGGTATAGTGGTTGCTTGTGTGACTGTTAAGCTAGTCCTGGGTTCAATCCTCAGGTCGAGGAAAGTGTTGTTAGGATTTTCCATTAACAATTTTTCAGGGGTCTGGATTTTTGTCCAGATTATGGCATTGGGATCGCACCCTATTAAATGGAACTGAAACATATCTGGCGAAATGATTTGTGGGTGTACAGTCAACAGCAAAAGTAGATGATCAAAATCAGAATTTCAATACTAATGAACGGAGTTCGCAGCTATATGGCAGCTGCACTAGTAGTAAATGTTTGGTATAATTTACAATCACATACTTTTGTATCACTTCGACGCCACACAGTTCTGACGCGAACTCCGCTCATTAGTATTGAATTTCTGATTTTGATCATCTACTTTTGCTGTTGACTGTACTTCTGCCGAGTCCTCTTACTCCTTCGGGGAACTCATCTTGATGTTATGTGATTTCTAAGTAACGTATTTATTGTATGGTTTACTATACAGATAAGCCCCCAACCAGCACCCTAATTGCGTAACACACAATCAATCGTAATCTGAATCATTTTGAAGCAAATTGCTAATCCATTGCTTCATAAGTTCGAAAAATTGGTCTGCTCATCACGTAAATAACGCAATGAATGTTGTTGAACTGTCAAAATGAAACCGATTACGATTGATTGTGTGTTACGCAATTAGGGTGCTGATAACCCTTCATGTGGTTAAAGGAATAAAATCAAGAGGTATGGCTGGCCAAGGTAGAATCTTGAACTCTTATGAAAAGCATGGTGTTGGCTGTACAGTTTTTTGCGAAGATATATGCAAGAAAATCGTAAGAAAAAGAAAATCTAAAATTATCCTTATTCCTATGAATAAGGATAATTGTAGATGTTCAATTTTCTTCTCAGGTAAAATATAATGCCAATAAGGGGTACATTTCTGATAATTATTTACATAACATGACGCCAGTATTTCCCGAAGAGTTACGCAGAGGTGGTAAACCTACATTTTGCCAGTAAATAAAGAATAATTGTGAAAATAAAGTCACCATAATACATCATTTATTTATCTAAATTAATATTGTAAAGAGAAAACATTTGATTTTTGTATGCTTGTTTGTTACGCTTTCACGCTTAAATGGCTGGACAGTAATTAGTAATAAAATATTTATTAAATATAAATAATAATGATAACATCGAAAAACGTATTACCTTGTCATTAAGACCTTTATGAAGACTTACTCAACGTGATATAAATAAATTATGACATATAGTAACTAAGTCTCCTTAAGGGGAAAGCGCCAGAGTAGCCCGCAATATTAAAATTTTCTTTCGTTTTTTTGCAATGTACGGATCAATAATATGTATTATATTATTATTATATACGAGTAATTCAGGTTGTAAGTGGACTAAAATGTGATTCGCGACCGTGACAAATATGACTTTACATGACTATTTCATGAAATATCAATCAATGGGATTATATTATGAGCTTAGAGGGTTGTATTGATGATTTTAATGATTATAAAATCAAAATCAAAAGTCATTTATTCAAATTAGGCTGACAATCAGGCCTTTTCAAACGTCAAAATTACAAAAGACAGTCCCCCAAAAACGCCCGCCTTTCACCACTTCCTAGTGCTATCGCTGGGAAAAAGAAGTGGCCCAAGAAACTCCCCAGCAGCACAGCTGTCTATTCAGTTAGAAAATACATATAATTTTGTAAATACGTACATATTTTGTATGTTACACTTGCGAATCATGTATACGCTACTTAGTACATCCCCTTAAAGGACTGATTGATCACTGATGACGTATTTTGATATTCATTGATGGGTTACGTTGGAGATATTAAACAGTGACAATATAGACGCAAACGGGTGCCAAAAATAGCCAATGAGTATTAAACTTAAAAATAACTAATGATCGTTATTATTAACATTTCATAAGTATTATAACACTAGTTTTAGCTTGCGGCTTCGGCTGTACCGTTCGTTCGTACTACCGGAATAAAAGTATTCTATATCCTAACCCTGTGGTATGGTTTTGCTGTGTGCCAAATATTAAAATCCGCTGAGCCGTTAAGGCTTGAAAAGGTAACAGACGAGCATACCGACAGATTGAGTTAGCCTTCCAAGAACTGGGATACCAAATCGCAAAAAAAAAAACATATGCGACTGGTACTTCCAGAGATTTGCGCGTTTAAACATACAAACTGTTCAGCTTTATTGTATTATTAGTATACATAGTATAATTATACAGTATATTATATAATTATTATGAGTTTTTGTGACTACGAAAAACAATAAAAAATAATTAAATGAAAAGTAAATTCCAAGTTTACTCTTTTCCATTTCATAAAAAAAAACAGTTATTCCTATTAGCAACAGTTTCTTTTTTTCATTTTTTTAGGCAGGCACACGTCAGAGCGGTGGCTGAGTGTTGCTTACGCGTGCGTGGCTCCGCCTACAACCCGCCCAACAGCTGCCTATAAATGGTGGTGCCTGCGACTTCATATTTCACTTCTAACTTGGTGCACTTTGGCGCGCTCCGGCCCTTCGAAGTTCGAAAAGTTTCTCCCGTCTCGTCTCTCCGCTGAAAAGCTAAGGTAGGTGGAAACATCGGTTAGGTTATAATTTTGTATTCTTTTCGTATATTCATTTTTTCGTTTATAAGTAAAGGAGGGTTTCTTTTTTTTTGTAAAAACTTTTATGGGGATTTTAGATTCATTTCCAGTAAAGGATTAAAATTTTTTTTTTAATGGTAGATTATTTTAACTGATTATTTTTTTCGGATATATAAATTGGTGTACATTTCTACGAGTATGTGGACAAATAATGGGGGTTTTTATGCATTTCTAATTTCCCTTTATCCTTACGTGATAGAGAAACAAAGTTCAAAAAAGTTTCCTATTGAAGAGCTTAGTTGTTGGTACACAAAACTTTGATGTATTTTTCTCTAATTTATGTAAAAAAAGTATTAATTTCAGAAAATAGAGACCATAAAAATTGGTTATATAAAAATATCGATTTTATTTTGTTATGTTCTTTTTCTTCGTCGTATCGATGATTCCATTTATATGTTTTAATAATTAAAAACGTTCAAAATCTAGTCGCAGCCTCATTTCAGACCACCTCTCTCTCCCTAATAAAAAATGTAGGGAAATTAGAGATATTTTTGACAGATTGAGACTGAAGTCAGACTGTGAACGTTCTTAAAATTACGAGAATTGCCCCTCTGCTACTTAAACGACAGCGTTATAGTACATACAAATAATTTGAAGAAACTTAGTTTTACTACCGACTAACAGTAACAAAACTTACATTACATTTTGTTCTCTAGAAAGTTGTTTACCATAAAGTTTTGATCTTAGCAGAGAAATAAAAATAAAAAAGCATAATAATGCACAAGTTGACCACTTCATCAACTTTATAAGCGCTTTTTAATCTAGCCTTAGAAGCTAAGCTAAGCTGCTGGCCGAAGTTTTGTGAACTTTTAATCTAGGATATTAACATGCAGTATGATCTTACAAAAAGAAAGTAGTTATGAAATGTTTTGCATACAGTTAAAGCATTTTCCGGTAGTAATTTTTCTAAATTAGAACTTTTTAAATAACATTTTAACGGACATAGATATTTAATATTTAAAGATATCGTCCTTTACGATGAAAAGGTTCTTTTCAAAGTTAATTTAAATTAAAAATTAGGTACAAGCAGGGGTGTGACTGACGTTTTCTTTAAAATTCAAGATTCCAAGTGCATTAATGATAAGCTGAGATAAAGTGTCTCTTTGTAAAATAATAAATATGTTAAAGGATAATTTATAATTATTTTTGTAAATCGGTTCGTTTCTTTGAACCGATTTACAGAAATAATTATATTAATTATACTTTTTTACGTCAATATAAATTATTTTATTATTTATGGAGAGTTTTTTTTTAAATCGTTATTTACAATATATAACGCAACTTACGCGCTTTTCAAAATTAGACGACTAACTAACTAAATATACAAATAAATACAAAAAAAAAACAAATTCAAAATAAATCATGTTTTAAAAGTATGTCAATACTTTTTTTCTTACAGAAAAAGCAAAAAACTTTAAGGTTTTAAGTCCGATAGAAGGAAGTAAGGTTATGTTATGTTCGTAAAATTATGTCCATTTCAACCAAATATACAACGAAAAGATAAACCACTATTTGAAAACACATTTACTTCCCTGATCGCTAAAATTCATTTGAGTTAAGCAGAGTTTTATAATAATTTCATAAGATCAGTTTTAAATATACTGAGTTTTTACTATCTATATTGTTAAATCATATTTTTCATTGGTCGTGATATTAGCTGCAGTAATAAGGAAAACTTACATAAATTCAAACGTATCACATCCATTGTTTTATTCAGAATTCGTCTGCTCGACAACGTAAATGACGCAATAATAATACCATGCTATTATTGTTCCGCTGCAGGGTAAAGGAATTTTCTCAAACAGCGAAAGAAAAGAAAAAAAGAAAAAGTATTTATCGCGCTCGTGTACAGGATCAAAAATTAAACTAAACACAGTTAAAAAAAAAAGAAACAAATTATATAAAAAAAAAGAGAAGTCACGAGCATTGATCACCACGAGTTGTCGAGCTCAAGACGAGTTGGCGATTTTAGACTTATTTTAACTATAAGTCCGGGTTTCCTCACGACATTTTCCATCACTGATCTCAGTAATGGTCAAGATAAACTTAGAAAGTACATACGAATTGAAAAGGTCACATTGCTTGCTTATGATAAATGATTTTATTTTTGTAAGTAGGTTTGTACAAACACTTTTACACGTCAATCATATTTTAAAACTAGATGAGGTCGGCGTTTCCTATCTTACTAGTCTGAGAAGAAAGGCCGAAACAAACTCAGAGGTCATAGTCTCTTTTAAAGTCCAGACATGATCTGACCAAGAAACCATCCTCATCATTTCCTTTTGAGGAAAGAACCACACAGTTTGAGAGGACCTGTCCAGTCAGTGCACGCATTTGTAAGAAATCGTGCAGCTCAACACTTGGATGATAATAACTCAATGCATGTTCGTAAATTGTTAAAATGAAAGGCATTGCTGTCGTAATTATTGCGCTGATTTATATAGATACTAATATTCACATATTCATCTTTACGCCATCCACAGGGCACCGCAGACTTGCTCTATTCTTTGTGAGAAACCACATAACTGAATTTTTTTTGTCTAAGTACTTACTTTTCATAATGTCTGAGATATTATTTTAATTCCATTTATTGCAGACTAATTACATGCCCATAGTTGTTAGCAACAAAGGTCTTAACACTATGTTAGTCAATACTAAAAAGATCAAAAACAAAACATCATTCAGTCTCTCAAAATTCAAATATGATATGGGTGGTAAAGAAAGAAAATACGTGTAGGTATTTGCGATCATCTATATAAACGACGGCACGGTTGGCGCAGTGGTTAAGCGATTGACTGCTGCACTGCGTGTCGCGGGTTAGATTCCCGCACGGAACAAATCTTATTTGTATGGCCTACAAGTAGTTGTTCCGGGTCTGGCTGTTTGTGTATGTGAGTTTAAATGTTTGTAAACGCACCCACAATACAGGAGAAATTCCTATTGTGGGGCAAAGTTTTTTATTAAAAAAAAAAAAATATACATATCTAGTGATGCGTTTACCAAGTAATATCATTTAATCATGATAAATGATTTTATTTCTGTAAGTTGGTTTGTAAAACAGGAATTGTTAAAGGAAAACAATATCCATTATTTTATTTCTATATTCCAGCTTAGTAAAAAAGGCATTTCCTGCATTAGATAGTTCATAATCTTCCTAATAGCTATTTAAATCAATAAAATCGTTCCATTAGACATTCGGACAATGAGGGGCCTGTGGCTAAATAATAACAGCCGCACAG
This sequence comes from Apamea anceps, assembly GCA_951799955.1. Classification (NCBI taxonomy): domain Eukaryota; kingdom Metazoa; phylum Arthropoda; class Insecta; order Lepidoptera; family Noctuidae; genus Apamea; species Apamea anceps. The sequence continues at coordinate 4,975,316 of OX637512.1, forward strand.
GTCGCCGCGGTTGGTCTGTGGATGGGTGACCATCTTTACATACCGAGACCCCTCCGTGCCTCGGAGTGCACGTTAAGCTGTTGGTCCCGGCTGTCATTCGTGGATCTTTGACAGTCGTTACGGGTAGTCAGAAGCTCGAAAGTCTGACAACCAGTCTTACCAAGGGGTAGCGTATCACCCAGTAACTGGGTTGTGGAGGTCAGATAGGCAGGCGCTCCATGTAAAATACTGGTATTCAGCTGCATCCGGTTAGACTGGAAGCCGACCCCAACATAGTTGGGAAAAGGCTAGGCAGATGATGAGACATTCGGACAATGACAAAATAAAAAAAAAAACAGAATGATTAAAATCGCGGTTTCTTTTTGTAAGAGAATAATAAATTAATGATATTTGATTGATAAAAAAAAGTTCAAAGGATCAATTACCAAATTGCTTACATACATTTCAATATCAGTAACAAATATTACCTTTGATTTCACCCTTTTACTTATTTATTTGTTCTGAACAGACTTTTATTTGCTTAATTTATATTCATTTTCATCTCGTTGAGTTCAAAGAAATGTAAACTGGACTTTTTGTGTATTTGACTGTACCTAACTTATTAAGCAAATATGGTTTACACGTATTTTTATATCATCTAATTTTTGGAACGATCTTTTAAAATATTCTCTTACTTAGAGCTTTCTCTTTGTACGATATATTCAATCTCATACTCTCATAATCTGTTTAAAGGAAATTATTTGCTTTTTCTACAAAATTATACTAAATCAGGTGGTCCCGACCCTCATTCGTAGATCATTTGACAGTCATTTCGGGACGATTACTCTTGCTAAGGAGTATCGTGTTATCCAGTTACACAGTTGTGTGAAGTCAGATAGGTGAAACCGACCCCGACATAGTTTGGAAAGCCTAGGCAGATGATGATGATATCTCACATTACCCACATAACTAGCCTGTACGGTGCAACCGCACATTCTGCAATTCAGCAGTTCACGCTACACATTCATTTCAACTCATAATAATTAGTTTAGTTCGCGTTGAGCTATCAAGTCAGCCAGGCGTTCTCGTTACAGCTAACAAGGGGCGCGTCACTCACTTCATTTCCACACCATCAGTCCATACATTAAGTACCTTTGGGACAATATAGTAGTGTTTTAATACTTACCTTTTTTTTCCATTCATCTCTCATCTAAAAGTAATGTATGGTCTAGCAAGGGATCATACACAGCCTATAATGTTCCCACTACTGGGATACAGGGCTCCTTTTGAGAGGGGGTGGGCTGTATTCTACCACGCGGGCCCAGTGCGTGATGGTAGAGATGTCACAAGTCTTTGATTCTTTGTTTCTAAGACATGCCGGTTTCCTCACGATGTTTTCCTTCACCGTGTTGAGAGCAGTGGTGATTAAATTATTTACACACAGCAAACCCTGGGTTCGAACCCACGACCTACAACTCGTAATTCGGGGCCGTTACCACTGCTCACCTGCTCATGATATTGTAAGAAGTAGATACTGTAATAATCGGCTTAGTACATCAAATCCCTGAGTGTTGTATGCAGTTAAAGTTTTCTGCTAAATCGAGCTCATAACTTCTTCGACTACTTTTCTCTTTTCCGCGTAGTATCGGATTTTGCTCCTAGGTCCCATCTTAAAAACTACTCACCAAACTCACACTTGGATAATCACAAGTTACTCATAGATATGAGGAACGTGTGACTATCAAGTGTGAGTTTGGTGAGTAGTTACATCAAGCATACACCATATGTCAAGGATAGTGGTGAAATGCGAGCTCATAGACAAGTTAGCACATATTTCCGCAGTCATAAAAAAGAGGGTGTTGATTTAACGAATGAAAATGTCAGATATCGATTCTCACTTATTGGTTTTATGCTTTTAACAATCGAATTAAAAAGTTCGAAGTCCTCAAAACCTATTTGCTCACGAAATTCGCTATCATACTACAGGGCACACAAATTGCATGTTGTTTTCGGTAGGAACAACAAACGTTTGTTTTTGTCGATGCCCAATTAATTGCAGTACGAATTCGAGTTCGACGTGTATTTTTATAACAATGGAACACGAATCAAGTCATCTCGAGCGAAAAGGTTTTTAACGTTTGACGGATGTGGAATACGCCGTTCATTTGTAGTGCTTAAAAACAAAGAAAAGTAGGATTGGAGTGAAATGCTTGTGCACACAGACAGCTGCTAGTTGTTTATTGAGTGTGCTACAACTGCCGCTCCCTATGAACACAGAGTGGCTAGATAGAGGCAATAACGACCTAAGTTCCTACCCCTAAGTCCCTAACGCCTACAACCTAGCTCTTACAATTCAATGCCTACCTGTCTGACTAGCCCTAGTACCCTATCAGCCCTAACGCCCTAGCCCTAACATACAAACCATAACACAACGTACTAGTACTGTTGTGCGGGCAGGAAAGCCTGTTACCAGCGACCTAAGGCAACAGACCGGAGCGGGTAGGAAGGCAAGGTAAGTGTACCAGGTGCAATGTACACAGGAGGTGGATATCTCACTGCCGATCCCACAGACTCACAGGATCGATCGTACTGATGGCTAAAGGTGTCTTGGCCACAGTGAGGGGTAACTCGACGGAGAGGAATCAAACACGACTCCAGCTTGGTGACTAATTTTATTTACAAAGTTTACATCTTATATACTAATTATAAACTAAATACACATAGATGCTTGTTTAGTGTGTGTGCCTTCCGTCATCCATGTGTGATGTTGTTGATGCAGCTATCTCTCGTAACTCGGCCAGACAAAGTGCTGATGCTGATCCGAACTTTGTACAATAAATGTTGTAATCCGTTGATTTAGCGATTAAGGTGAAATTAGCTGCATTGCAATGTTTGGATTAGGGTTCCGTGGTGCTATGGTTCACTTGTGAACATTCTGGCCCCTCTCAAAGGATGACTTACATCTGTTGTAATTCAACGATTTCGCTCAAATTAGCCGTTTGGTTACGGCGTGAATCTGGTTTTGGTCTTCTTTCTTCCTTCGGTATTGGTTGACTGTATGTCGGTTCCATGGAAACTGCTGACTGCAGCTGCCTGGGTGGTTTGTCTGGTGGCCTTTGGGTTGCTGCAACCTGTCCTTGTCCTCTGGCTGGGTGACTGGTTGGTTTTGCTGACTCTCCTCCTTTTGGTGTGTGCACGATGTTTGCTAGCCAACTTACTATACGTCGACCATAACAAGCTATAAACAATATAATTGCTAATATTACTATTGATGATACGAAACTGGTTAAATATGTGTGAGAGCTGATTTGAGTCCATACAGTATTATCTAAACTGGTTTGTAATGCATTCTCTTTATTTATTAAATGTTGAAAACTATCTGTTGAATCAGCCATTACTTCCTCCCTAGTTAGATTCACTAATTTGTTAGCAACATTCTGAGTATTTACTGTGAAATCTAATTGTTTCGAGTACGACATAACTATTGGTAATGACACAGTTCTTTTTGCGCTTAGTATGTTATTAACCGTTTTCATGATACAACTATCTGATATTTGAATTACACCAACACCTCGAAGCTCTAACTCTTCTCTTTCTCCGTCACAAATAATTGACGTCGTAATGTAGTCGGGCACTATAAATAACCAAGTATTCTGCATATATAGTTGTTTCCATATAACTTTATTCGGTATATGAAACGTTTTGGACAAACATTTTGTATTTGTTTGATTTTTGAAGATTTGGTCAACAATGCAATTTTCGCTTAATTGCATGTTCTTCACCGCCCCAGGAAAACAAATAAAGTGAGCATATTTCTGCACACAACTCTTAAATTCGTCGTAGTTTAATTCAAAATATAATTCGTTATTGTAATCTAATCCTATGTAAGCTTTAGGTATAGCTATAGATTGCACTGACTTATCTGTTTTTATGTTCGGAACGGGTGTAACGTACATTAACATGTATTTAGATATATCCTTTATAGGAAAATAGGCATATACTTGTATATGGGTATCGTTTTCTGATATCTTGGTATCTAATAATTGTTGCTGAACTATTTTTAAATTTGACGGCAATTTTTGGTTTGAAGACGATATCAATTCACTGACATTCCTTGGTGATATTACGCTATAAACCGTTGCCTTTGTCAAGTAGATTTGTAAAAACCCAGTGTAATGATCCATGACTTCTGATATATAATTAACTGCTAATTAATTGGTAAGTTTGCATAATGCGTATGCTTATGCTATTATGGTCAACTGTACTGAACCAATGGTTGTATGCGTCCATATAATCAATAACTTGGTTCAATTTATTTTGAAAACCTTGAAGTTTTAGCTTTATCTTTTCTTCTGTTTTATTGACTTGTGAAATAGTTGATATCATAAATTTGGTTTGGTGGTTGGCAGCTTCAATGAGTTTTTGTTGATTCATATTCAATGAGTCTATGTCTCGATAAACCTCATCATTTACGCCAAAGATTGATGTCAGTAATTGTCCTAAGATTCCTCTTTTCTTTCTAGTTTGATTTACTTCCATTAAATATTCTTTAATTCGCTCAAATTTCGATTCTTCTTCGATTAAATAATGGTGTAACTGTTTACAATGTGATGTGTCACTTAATTCTTCCGCGTTTGTACATAACTGCCGGAATTTTGACGTTACTGTCCTCACTCTATAGAAATCTTGTTCTAAGTGTTCTCTCTCAAAACTTGTTTCTATTCGGAATATTCCTCTATTTATACTTGCTGTACCGATTTCTTCAATGTAGAATCCTGATGGCACCTTTTTTACCGAATATGTTAGTGCAGCTGTTCCCAATATTTGTAACATTATTAGTAAATATATGAACCATTTTGACATTACACTACATTTCTTAGATTGATCACTTTTACTTCTATGGTTTCTAACCACGGTAATGCTATTAGTTCGTACCACATTTGTTATATTTCCATCATTACAGCTTTCATTTGTTTGAATTGGTAATGGAATTAACGTGTGAATTGACCTCTTAAGAATTGACCCCGATGATTTTTGAAGAGTCACGACTCTTGTTAACTTATCATTTCCTGCGTGTATTTCCTTGACTTTTGCAAGTGGCCAGTTACTTGGACTGATTTTTTCATCTTTTATGATTACTAAAGTTCCTACCGTTAGGTTTTCTTGATTAGTTTTCCATTTGTATCGTTGTTGTAGTTGATGTAAATAATCTTTGGACCAGGTGTTCCAGAAATCCCTCTTCATTTTTTGAATACGTTTCCATTTGTTTATTAAATCCGTATTATTGTCTGACAGTGGATCTGGTATTCCTACTGATTCCCGTCCTATCAAAAGATGGCTAGGAGTCAATATGACATTGTCATCAACATCTTCACTTAGTGGACATAACGGTCTTGAATTTAGGCAAGCCTCAATTTGGTGCAAAAATGTGCTCAATTCCTCATATGTAAGCGTTTGTTCTCCTATGACTCTTCGCAAATGATGCTTCATAGACTTTACTCCTGCTTCCCAAATCCCACCAAAATGAGGAGATGATGGCGGAATGAAATGCCATTGCGTTCCAATGCTGGCCATAGTGTTTTGAAACTTGCTTGATTGTGTTACTTCTAACATTTCGTTATGTAGAAAGTTCGCAGCTCCTACAAAGTTCGATCCATTGTCACTATACAAGTGCGACGCTGGGCCTCTGCGTGCTATGAATCTTCGCAAGGCGGCTATGAATGTCTCTGTCGACAGATCACCTACTAGTTCCAAATGTATAGCCTTTGTGGCTAAACACACAAACACTGCAATATAGCCTTTGTAGGATTTATGCCCTCTGCCTTTCATTGCTCGAACCTGGACTGGTCCTGCGTAATCTACGCCAGTGTGAGAAAATGGATAAGACTCTGTTACTCTAGCTTTTGGCAAACTACCCATTTTTTGTGTGGCTGTGCATGATCTGTATCTTATACATTTCACACACTTCCTGATATAACTTTTCACTGCTCGTTTTGCTCCAAGTATCCAATATTTCTGTCGTGTATACGCTAAGGTTAAATTGTTACCCCCGTGTAATGTGTTTAAATGAGCGTCTTGAATCATCATTCCTGTTACGGGGTGATCTTGAGATAACAGAATTGGGTGCTTCTGATCATATGTAAGTTCTGAATTATGTAATCTTCCTCCAACTCGCAATAATCCATCGCTGTCGATGAACGGATCTAAACATGTCAACTTGTTCCCTTTTTTTAATGAAAATCCGTTTTTTATGGTTTCATATTCCTCAGAGAACATTGATTGTTGTATCAATAAAAGAACCGTTTTAGTTGTTCTGTTAATTTCCGTACAGCTCAACGGATCGTCCCTCCTTTCCTTGTGTATGAACCTATAACAGTATGACAATACTCGGACCATTTTTTGAAAACTTGAAAACCTGTCCCACACATTATTTTGTAGTTGGGACTTCGTTGTAATATGATAACAACGTTTAATCTCTTCGCAGATCTCAGGTATTGTTTTGGTACTGGGTATGTTATCCGTGTTTAGCCAATCCGGACCACTCCACCACCTGGTTAATTTTTCTAATTTATCGGGCGTAACTCCTCTTGTGATCAGGTCTGCCGGATTTTGAGACGTATTTACGTAATTCCACCTTGCTCGTGGTAGTATCCTCTGTATCTCAGACACCCTGTTTGCTACGAAAACCTTCCATCGTTCCGCTTCTCCTTTAATCCAGCCGAGAGTGATCATCGAGTCAGTCCAACAATATATATTTGTTACACTAATTTCCATGGCGTTTATAACTTTTTCCATTAATTGTGTGAGTAGTACCGCCGCACATAACTCTAATTTTGGTAATGTTGTCTTGTGCTTTTTCGGCGCTACTTTTGACTTAGCTTGTATCATGGTTATACTATATTCACCATTATTATCACATATACGACAGTATATTACTGCCCCGTACGCTTTTTCTGATGCGTCACTAAAGCCGTGCAACTCTATTTTACAGTCAGGCGACCAATGACACCATCTCGGGATGGAAATGTTTTCAATCGACTTCAGTTCTTTCTGTAAACCACTCCACCTTCTTTTAATATCGTCATCTACAGGCTGGTCCCACTCTGCACCGTTTGTCCAAAGTTCCTGAATTATAAGTTTCATGTTTATGATTACAGGTGCTAGCCATCCTAAAGGATCAAATATCTTAGCAATCTCCGATAAAATGAACCGTTTCGTTGGCTTTTCATTTTGATTAACCTTAATTTGAAATCTGAAACTGTCTTCGTGCGGTGACCATAACACTCCTAGTGACTTTCTAGTTTCATCTAGCGGGATCTTCATCATTTGACTAACTTTGTCTTCATCTAAAATATGGTCTAACAACTCTGCGTTATTAGCAGACCATTTCCTGAGATTGAAACCGCCTGTCTTCAGCATACGTATAAGACCTTTTTGTAACTCTTTTGCAGATTCAACATTGTCTTCCCCTGACAAAATGTCATCTACGTAGAAATCGTGAAGGGTCCTCTGACTGGCAACGGGATAGTTTGATTTCTCATCTAACGCCAGCTGTCGTAGTGTTCTAACTGCTAAGAACGGTGCTGACGCTGTACCGTAAGTCACAGTAGTTAACTCGTATTCATCGATGGTGTGTTTCGGTGACTTCCTCCATAATATGCGTTGGTATTTTAAGTCTTGCTCGCTTACGTTTATAAATCTATACATTTTCTCTATGTCCGCCATAAATACAATTCTATGTTTACGCCATCGTACCAGAATAACTGCTAAGTCTTGTTGCATTCTTGGACCCGTAAACATGTTGTCGTTCAGACTGACCTTGGTATCCGACTTACTCGATGCATCGAACACTACCCTTAACTTAGTGGTCAGTGAATCTTCTTTGATTACTGGTTGATGGGGAATATAGTATCTCCCTTGGTAATAATCGTTTTTAGGGACCTTCCTCATATGGCCCATTTCAACGTATTCGTTCAAAAACTCTTGGTAACGTGTGTGAAGATCCTTATTTTTTGCGAATTTTTGTTCAAGCTGCAGAAGTCTCGCCACCGCCCTACTGCGAGAATTCCCGTACTCCATACTGGAATCTTTGAAAGGTAGCCTCACTGTATAAGTTCCTTCTGGACTTCTTATTGTTGTTTCTTTGTAGTAGCTTTCACAAACTTGGTCTTCATGGGATTCTTGGTAGGTGTCAGAAACTTCCTCCAATTCCCAAAATTTATTTAATTGTTGAATTTCCCCAGTACGTGTCATCATACTGACTACCTTTACTGAGTTTGTACTAGTAGTATTACAACAAATTCCGGATAACATCCACCCAAACTCTGTGTCCTGAGCAATGACTCCGTCTTGAATTTTGTGTAACCCACTTAGTAATAAGTTGCTGTACTCTTGAGCTCCCAATATTATATCTATCGGTCCTCTTTTGTAGTACGTAGGATCACCAATTAGCTTGTTTTGTAGCCAATCTGACTGTAATTCCGGTAAGTTCTTGTCGGGTAAGCACCCAGTCAACCTTGGTAGTACTATCAGTGTAACTGGGAGTCTAAACTCACTCGGAAATCTTGGTTGTAGTTTGACATGTATAGCATAGTTGGAGGACTTTGGTTTGTCGTCAGCGATTCCGACAATTTCAGTTCTTATTTTGCTACGCGGGTATGCCAATAGTTGCGCTACCTCCTCTGTGCATAACGAAGCTTCTGAGCCTTGGTCACACAACGCCCTTAGCATGTACCGTGTCCCGTCCGAAGCCTGTACATGTACCAACACTGTTGCTAGCAGTGTGGTTTTTGATACGTTTGTTTGGTTAACTGTAGACACATTTGACCTGGTCTTTACAGTAGACATACTTGTAGGTAACAAGTTGTCCTTTTTCGTAGTAGTTTTTTCATGCCGAGCAGTACCATTCTGGTAGCTGTCTCGATGTAAATAGGAATGATGACCTTTTTTATTGCAATATCCACACTTTTTCGTGCTTTGACACTTCTTCGTGTTTTCATGAGCCAAACAATTCTTGCACATCCGTTTCTCGCTTACTGCCTTGTCACGATCCTGTACCGACAGCGCTTTAAAACTTGTACATTGATAAATGTTGTGTTCAGTAGTATTGCAAAACCAACAGTTATAGGTCTCTTGCTGTTTGTTCATAGATGGGAATGAGTCATCGCGCACTCTATTTATAGATGTGCTTTCTTTGCCGGAACTAGACGTTTCCAGACATTTAAACCGTTTTTCCAGGAATCGCATCATATCCGACAATTTTTGCAGCTTGTTAGGTTCTGTCACTTGATGCTCGTACCTGTCATCAGTCTCTGAGTCCCATACTCTACTGAGTATCCTTGTTAAAAACGGGTCCCATGACGATATATCGATGTTTTGACATTTCAACGCCTCTAGGTTCTCATTTATCGTATCATGCAACTGTCGCAAGGTCGTTGCATTGCCCCTTGTTACTTTTTGCAAGCTCAGTATACAGTCAATGTGCCTCGTAATGATTAACCTTTCATTTTTATATCGCTTCGTCAACAGATTCCACGCGGTTGCATAATTTGCGTCGCAAACTGTTAAATGCTTAATCAGCTTAGCGGCGTCCCCGCGTATATGCGTTTTTAAATACTGCATTTTTTCCGTGTCACTCAACGATTTGTCTTCATGTACGATCTTCAGAAATAAGTCATAGAAAGAACTCCATGACTCATAGCTACCGCTGAATGTCGGAATTATTATTTTCGGTAGTTTCACTGTTGTTTTATGGCTCGTCTTTGCGGAGTTTTGACTGACCCTGGCTATTAATTCGTCAACCACGCATTCGAACTCCATTTGCGTTCTTTCAAACGTGTTTTCTCGGAAATAGCTGTGGTCTAGAGTGCTGTTTTCCATTAAAATAACCAAATGCGTGTCTTCAATTTCCTGCCACTGTTTTTGCAAGTTCGCCACCAAAGATTCTAAACACCACGTAGCTTTATCTTCCGACATTTGACGAGTTGCTGATTGTAGTTTCTTCTGCATTTGACTGATACGAAACAGTTGAACAAACAACTTAGGTGAGTTGATGTCGTCATCTTCTTGAGGTTCTATGTCTCCTGGTTCGTAGAGTTGTCCTACAACGACTAACCTTTTCTCACACTTTACTAGATACTCGATGGCTTGCTCGTAAAGTTTTTTGAGGCCGTCAAAGTAGTTGGCAGTGATGTACTTGTGTTCAGACATCACATCCTGACTCTCTAGTTGTGTGTGGTTAGTTGACGTTCTGGCAAAAATTTCTGTGAGTCGCGCCTTCCTGTCTGCGATGTATTTGTGAGTTTTTCTCGTCGCCGAGTCTTTCTTGATGTTGGTGAATATTTGTCTAATTTCATTGTAATCCGCTTCCTGGCTTCTTATGATTCCATTTATTTCTTGTGCGTCCATTCTTCCCTAACTGCCCTAGCCTTTTCTCAGGTATAGGACACTTAGCTGCGATCTGTACCCTCGTTGCGATAAGTGCGACTTCTCAAAATACCGGTGAGACCCGCTTGTGGGAGGCCGGTTTCCGATCCGCTATCGCACGAATGGCAACTAAGTGTCTCACCTACCCCCGAACCCTGGTCTGGTAAGTCTGTCAGTCGACCTACGGGAATGAAAGGACTGCGGTTATCCGGGAAAATCCGGCTCGAAGGACCAAAATGTGCACACAGACAGCTGCTAGTTGTTTATTGAGTGTGCTACAACTGCCGCTCCCTATGAACACAGAGTGGCTAGATAGAGGCAATAACGACCTAAGTTCCTACCCCTAAGTCCCTAACGCCTACAACCTAGCTCTTACAATTCAATGCCTACCTGTCTGACTAGCCCTAGTACCCTATCAGCCCTAACGCCCTAGCCCTAACATACAAACCATAACACAACGTACTAGTACTGTTGTGCGGGCAGGAAAGCCTGTTACCAGCGACCTAAGGCAACAGACCGGAGCGGGTAGGAAGGCAAGGTAAGTGTACCAGGTGCAATGTACACAGGAGGTGGATATCTCACTGCCGATCCCACAGACTCACAGGATCGATCGTACTGATGGCTAAAGGTGTCTTGGCCACAGTGAGGGGTAACTCGACGGAGAGGAATCAAACACGACTCCAGCTTGGTGACTAATTTTATTTACAAAGTTTACATCTTATATACTAATTATAAACTAAATACACATAGATGCTTGTTTAGTGTGTGTGCCTTCCGTCATCCATGTGTGATGTTGTTGATGCAGCTATCTCTCGTAACTCGGCCAGACAAAGTGCTGATGCTGATCCGAACTTTGTACAATAAATGTTGTAATCCGTTGATTTAGCGATTAAGGTGAAATTAGCTGCATTGCAATGTTTGGATTAGGGTTCCGTGGTGCTATGGTTCACTTGTGAACAATGCTAACATGAAAACAGAATTATCAGGTCTCGCTTTATTCAATGTGTAACTGAATTAATACACATTATGAAAATTAATTGTTTGTTCAGAATCGTTTACTGAATCGATTTCTATCATTTTTAATATTATATTATTAGTTCATTTATTTCAGATAAAAATAATCCATACTAAACAGTACATATACAAGCTGTTGTTTTGCATCCTCGTCAAATTTTAGGAGGCTGTTATGAAAGACCTAAATAATCAAATAAAATTACGATCCCTGGTAAATAATGAATACATACTTGTTTTTTTAGTTATTTAAGTTTGACAGTATTTCAGAATACACCACTTTCAAAGAACAGAATCGCGTAATGGTATCGTATAAGCGGCCGCGTTTTTATGTTATGTTATGCAGGTCGAGTTTTAAAATGCGTGTCCCACACATGGCAATTTCAGAAAATTAGAAAAAAAAACCTACTTATTTTATTATTGATTCGTGTCGAGAATCAGTAGCATAGGTACCTCCTTGAATTTGACGAGGATGCAAAACAACACCTTGTATATCATTATCTTACACTTACTGTCACTCTTGGGTTGCTCCCAGCACATCTTCGCCCTACCAGATCAGGGAGCTGCCTAGATCATGTTCTGTTAAAAACTAAAAATACAGCATGTGTTTTGGTAGTTCAGACATTCATCACCCACCACCTGCCAATGGCCCTGAGAATCAAGGGTTCTATATTCAAGAATATCCCAATTACATCTTTCCGTTACAATTTCCTAGCAATTCAACAAGACCGGTTTCAGTCCGGTGTTGAAGGAGATCAACCTCAACTTGGCCGCGGAATTATTTGTAACAATACTTCAAGAGGTTATTGCTTCACATACCCTATGCATACGCATCCAAAATAGGATTCGTGTTATAAAGCCATGGATGACTCAGGGCTTGGTTAGATGTATACGCAACCGTGACAGGATGCAATACAGATTAAAAAAGATCCTGAAAATACGGTCATTCAAATCACTTATAGAAGAAGAGGTCGTAATTACCTTAACACCTTATTTAAAAAACTAAAGCACATGATAGAATTGAATTGCAAAAGGCCAGAAATAACCCTAAAGCCACTTAGAGGGCAATTAAAGCTATTACCAACTCTACTACTCAAATGCAATCTCCCAAAGAGCTTCTTCAACTCACTGATGATTCTAAAACTTCAGCAAACCGTGTCAATTACTTTTTCACTGATATTGATCGTAAACTAGCCTCTCAAGTAACTCCTTTCCCAAGATCTAACTATGACGTTAGAACCCCTTCACTTCCTCCTCCTTGCCAGTCTTTCGTCATACTGCCAGTGGACGAAACACAAGTGGAAAGGCTGATAAGCACCTTGCGTTCTGATTGTGCCACTGGCTATGATAACATATCAGCTAAAGTACTGAAACAATCGAGTTCCGTTGTATCATCACCCATCGCACATAAATATCTTCAATCGTGCTGTTGATACTGGAATTTTTCCCCATGTCCTCAAAAACCAGTCATGCACCCAATTTTAAGAGTGGAGACAGAGCCAATGAAACAAACTACCATCCAATCTCCGTACTAAGCTCTTTATCTAAGATCCTCGAAAGGATACTTAACAATTGTCTCTCGCGTATCTCTCTAAACACAAAATTATTGCAATAATCAGTACGGTTTTAGATCTGGAATTTCAACAAAACATTAGTTAACAACCTGGACAAAGGCATGAAATGCTACGGTATCTTCCTTGACTTATCCAAGGCGTTCGACACGGTCTCTGCTCCCACCTTAATCTCGAAAATGGAAAGTGTTGGGATTCGTGGCCTCGCATTGGACATATTTAAAGATTATCTCTCCAATCTTACTCAACGGGTTAAAATCGACTCTACAAGGAGTGATGATAGATTTATCAGCTTCGGTGTTACGCAGGGTAGCATCCTCGGATCCACCCTTTTTTTACTCTACATCAATGACCTGTGTCATGCACATATTCCTCATTGCGACATATTTCTTTTTCTTTTCTTTAAAAAAAAAAAAAGAAACGTTGCCCCACACTAGGAATTTTTCCTGTATCGTGGGTGCGTTTACAAAAATTTAAACTCACATACACAAACAGCCAGACCCGGAACAACTACTTGTAGGCCATACAAATATTTGATCTGCGCGGGAATCGAACCCGCGACACACAGCGCAGCAGTCAATCGCTTAACTACTGCGCCAACCGTGCCGATATGTACGCTGATGACACAGCGTTGTTGGTTTATGATACTGACTGGGACAGAGCTAGTAAAGGGGCGGAACAGTCGCTTCGGTTTGTAATGGAGTAGCTCTCAGAGAATTTACTTACCCTTAACGTAACAAAGACAAAGGTCATTAGATTTTCGCTACCTAACACTTCAACTCCTCCACTTGAATCAGGTCAAATTAAAGCCCATATTTGCTCAGATGAGGCACCCAATTGCAGCCGCCCATTTCTGTCCTTGGTCTCAGACATAAAATATTTAGGAGTCCACATCGACTACAAACTTAGCCGGCAACCCCATATCGAAGCCTTATGTACACGGATCAGAAAATAAATTTATATATTTAAGGAACTTAGGCACTCTGCTGATCCCGACCTAGCTTTGATGGTTTACTAGAGTCTTTGCCAGTCCATTATTTTATATTGTATCCCGGTTTGGGATAGAACCTACAAAACCTCCTTACTCAAAGTTGATAGAGCTCAAAGGGTGATCTTGAAAGTCATGCACTTTAAGCGCAGGGACTTTTCAACCAATCAACTTTATTCAGAAGCCAAAGTATTGACTGTGAGACAGCTTTTTGTGCTCCGTGCTATTCTGCGAAGACACTCTACGCTACATCCAGATATTGCTAAACTAAAAAGACGCAAAGGCACTGCCGTGTGCGATATAGTCCAATGCCGTTCCAAGTTTTCCGCGGCAACTAGCTCTCGACTATACAATAGAATACATAAACAAATTATACCCATATAATCCCTAACTAAACACGAAGTCAAAATCAAACTTACGGATTGGTTGCAGAATTAGTTAACGTATGACGAAACTGGGAATCTTTTCACAATTGTCTCTTAAATGAACTAATGCTGTATTTAAATTAAGGCGCTGTTAGTTTAATTTATTTTGTGTTACTATAAGTACCTGAACGATACTTAATACCAGTTGTATGTCATACCTGGAGGAACCTTGGCTCCTAAAACACAGGCTTTTGGCCTAGTTTAGAAGGCATCAGTTCGCCCTATAATGTGACTCTATTGTACAATATATTTTTAATCCTGTGTACTTATGTATGTGTCAATTGGTACATAGACAAAAGACACAAAAATTACATAAAATAGAATTAAAATCAATTTAAACCTTACTAACATTATATTAAATACAATAATTTACAGTAAAATAATAATATAGCTAATTTTATATCCCAAAAATAATTAAAACTACGTAAATTACATTTAAAATTCCGCTGTATTGATTGATTGACAACAAACAACCACCAACTTTAAGTACCTACCTACCTGTACTCTATTTGTTAAGTTTGTGATGTCCAAACTTCAAAGTAAAAATCAGAGCTATCAAAACGGCCAAGCAAAACAACACCAGAGGGGCAGCACGTTCGCATTCCAATATCAGTCTTAATCTGTCAAAAATACCTGTAATTTATCTACATTTTTGACAAGATTTTGACATCTAAAGTATTGTCGCTCAAAATTCTCGTAAGTCACTAAACACGTTAAACAACTACGTTTTTAGTTACCTACGAAAACTTACCCAAGAGTCTTCAGTTCCTGAAACTATCCGTCAACAGAAAAGCCGCAAACCAATCAGATAATACCAAGTACAAAAACAGATTTCATCTCACGACTAACTCAATCGAAACAGTCGTCGAAGTAGTCTTCTTAAGGCGCGCTTACACGGGTAACTTAAATTGGCCAATGTTGGGCAATATTGATCGACAACATTGACGTCATTCACTGCGATTCCAAAATCTAACCAGCAATTGTGTCTGTAGATACATTTACACCATATTGAGCGATATTAAGTAACTGCATACATAAACTAGGATATACATTAAGGGGTTTATATAGGTGATGTGTAAACATCAAGAATGTATGGTGAAACTATCGCTAATCACTACATAACTTTAAGCAAAGTTTACGAATAAAGGGGTAAATAATTAGCACAGCAGAACGAATAAAAATAAAAAAACAATTCAGTTCTAATTTTTTTTTATCAATACCTTTATAAATAAATATGCTTTGACTTTACGTTCCCTTTTACTTGTACCTGTACCAAAAGAATACTTAGCCACGTAAGTGAAGGTGCGGGTACAGCAAGTACAGATTATAAATTACGGATGAAGCAATAATTAAAAGTAATATTAATGATTAAATCCTACTAATGCTATCCTATTAACATTATAAACGTGAAAGTTTGTATGGATGGATGGATGGATGTTTGTTACTCTTTCACGCAAAAACTACAAAACGGATTTGAATGAAATTTGGCACACACATGGTTTATAACCAGGATTAACATACAAGATACTTTTTATCCCGATATTCTCACGGAATCGAAACTTATGCAGGTGAAACCGCGGGGCGCATCTAGTAAATAAATACATTAATTAATCCACCTCTCTACTCTCTCTACAAACTGTTGCTGGGCATTGATGACAAAAAGTCTTGTGTAAGGGTAGCTTTAGGGAATATGACATATTTTTATAGGATGCCGATAGTGTATTGTCTGCTGGCGACTTTGTTATTATTGCATAAAGTGATCCTTGTTGCTTGGACGTAGGCTCTGTTTTATTTTAACTATAATACACTTGACTTTTTGTACCTATAACAAGATTGAAGTTATTTTTTTACTTTGTACTGTAACCCTTTTTCTGAAAGCTGTTTGTAGTCATGGGTTGATCGAAATCATAACATGTAATCTAATCATATAAGATAACATGAGATGTTTAATAGGATTTTGTAAACTAGTTTTTTGGGCTTGTGGCTAAGTAATAATAGCCGCACGGATTGATCGATCAGGTTAAGCTACGCTTGCCGCGGTTTGAATTGTGTTCCGTGACGAACTGGAAAATGAATGGAAAACCATGACGCTTGTGATTTGGTTTTCTCCCCTAAATCTTAAGACTGGCTCTTAAGGGCCACTCCCTTAAGATTACCGTGTAAGTGTTAATTGCTTTAAATCTATTTTCGGAATTGTATCGCTTGAGAAACATGATTTATTTTTGATTTTCTGTGTACATACATAATTTTGAAACATAGAAGATTTTTACAAAACATAAAATTCTCAAGAGAATACATTTTTAATTATTATAATGTAGGTAAACCACGTCGTCACGGTCGTTACGGGTAGTCTGAAGCCCGAAAGTCTGATAACCAGTCTTACCAAGGGGTATCGTATTATCCAGTAACTGGGTTGTGGAGGTCAGATAGGTAGTCGCTCCATGTAAAACACTTTTATTCAGCTGCACCCGGTTAGACTGGAAGCCGACCCCAACATAGTTGGGTAAAGGCTAGGCAGATGATGAGTTTTTTGAAGAGTTTATAGAGAAGTTGTTCTTAAACTGGAGATTACAGGCCCGAGAATATTTGAAACACTGTTTTCTGTACCAGAAGTAGCATTTATCACAATAAAAAACTTACTGTTAGAAGACCTGTGGGGTAGTTGCGTAACATACTAACAGTAGCAATGACTTTCATTATGACAGCTCAACAACTTCCGGTAGACTGCTATCACAATGAGCACACAACAACCACCCCCTTTACGGCTGAACCAGAACCTATCTATCACCTTACTGAACGTAGAAAAACCTAAATATCTCTAGTTTTAACGTCCCAATAATCTACATCATTATATTATACTGCTAGTATAATATCAATAAATCAAAAGTCATTTATTCAAATTAGGCTGAGAATCAACACTTTTCGAAAGCCAACATTACAAAAGACAGTCCCCTAAAGCGCCCGCTGTTCATAGTCGCAGTTATGATTATACTGGCTACTATCAGTACCAGTTGTAGTCGTTTTTAAATGAAAATAGGTAATTGGGTTCGACCGTTAGTCCTTTACCTATACGGGGCTTTGTAGATTAATTGATTTCCTTTGTTCTTTCATCCCTAATTCGTAACCCGTGGTCACGCATTGCAAAACAGTTCAGGGACCAATCGAGTGCTCTTCGAAATTTACGGACCAGTTGCATTGTTTAGATCGTTACGAAGTCAAAGCGAAATTTTAGGCTTTTTCTCTCTATTTTTGACCCTTGAACTAGGAAACGAATGTCGATGGAACTTTAATTGGTATTCGCTGTACCGTTGTAATTTGAAGTGAAGTTGAAGCTAAGTCCTTTCACCTTTATTATTTAACGACACATCAGGCCTGTGTTCTCCAAAGGGTTAGCCAGAGGTCTACCAGTAGTATACCCTCATTTTGCCAGTCATGTTTAATTCCCATCTTTACCAAGACTCTCCGTGCCACGGAAAGCACGCTAAGCCAATGGTCCCGGCTGTCATTCGTAGATCTTTGAGAGTCGTTACGTCGTCAGAAGCCCGAAAGTCTGACAACCAAACTTACCAAGGGGTATTACCCAGTACCTGCGTTGTGGGGGTCAGATAGGCAGTCGCTTCATGTAAAATTACTGCTATTTAGCTGCATCCAGTTAGACTGGAAGCCGACCCCAACATAGTTGGGAAAAGGTAGATTGATTTTGCTGTTTAAGTCCCAAAAAAAGGTTGCGAGCCTATTGCTAACAACCAGGCACAAATCATAACTCCGGGCTGCTATTGAGAATTTCCTGATGGAAAATCTCCAATAAGGGACTAACCACACTTATTCAGCTTTTGTCCATAGAAAACAACGATTTCGAAACAACGACAAAATCGTTGTTTTCTATGGACAAAAGCTGAACAGAGCTGAATAAGCGTTGTTAGTCCCTAAGGCGTGGTCTGACTTGAGAATCGAACCCGGGACCTCATACTCTGCAGTAGCGCTTGCGAGCACAGACCAATGGGGTCGTTAGAAACCTTTGTTTTTTCAACTTGTCTATTTTTATTATGGTGGTCCATAAGAGGAAAAATTAAGATAAACTACCAACCCACATGGGGCCCACGTGGTTGATTACAGCCAAATCTCTGTGTCCCAGTAGCGGGAACATTATAGGCTAACCATGCTATGTTCCCTGTTGGACAAGCTGTTCTTATTGCGGTTGGTCATGTTTTGGGTTCTTGAGTAGGAATGTAAGGAAAAAAGACGAGTGAAAGAAATTTTGGTGCAAACAGATAGGACAGCAGCTACCTATAGTTATGTTAGCAAAGAAAGGGATAGAGTTACTGACCTTAAAAGAAAAAAACCGGCCAAGTGCGAGTCGGACTCGCCCATGAAGGGTTCCGTTACGTTACGATTTATGACGTACTAGCTTCTGCCCGCGGCTTCGGCCGCGTGGATGTCGGAAATTATCCCACGGGAACGTGCCAACAGGATAAAATGTACCCATGTGCTTCCCCAGAATGCCATCCATCTCGCGGGCCCTTTGTGGCTAATTACAATAGAAAACCAATTGTGTCTCATTAGTGGTGATTAAGAGGGTACCTATATGATACCTTTACCTAAGTACCAACCTAATTAAAAAAAAAAAACTCAATAACAGAAAATTAAATACCTACCTACCTAAATAAACCTATTTCTGATGATAACTAATCTAAACTCAATAAATAAGCAAAATCCCTAAAAACTAATATCTATACGAATGACTAATCCTACCTAACAGTATTATAAAATAACCTACGGTCACTACGTACACTATCAAATATACTACCTATACTTTAAAATTAAAATCTATACCTACCTACGACTTATATAAAAATAAACCTAAATAACTCTAAAAACTAAAAGGAATAAAAATGAACTCCATTGCGGGTGACTTAACCTACGACAAACTTATTATTTGCGGTTGGTGCAGTAATCGAGTCTAGGGATCGAACCGCAAAATTAAGTTTGTTTTTTATTGTATATACTTTTCCGGGATAAAAAGTACCCAGTGTGGTGCCCAGGATATTATAATAATAATAGATAATAGTTATATTATGACTTGATTTTTGATTTTGTAAACTTATTCCTGCACGTGCACGGCCTTGGTGACGCCCACTTCGCAACGGGCCGTGCAGCAGAAATCGTAATATTTTAATTTCGCCATAACTTCAAAACTAAACGTCCGATTTTAATCATTCAAAGACCAAATATTATCTACATAAACGGTACTTACTGATGAAATAATTTATTTTGATTAGGATTAATAGCATGAGTAAAATAAATGCGTTTAAATGTAGTCCAAAAAAAATCAAGATTTTTAAATTAAAAAATGGTTGTTGTGCCTCACTCGACATAGATAGGTATAGTGTGTCGCGGACTTTTTTGTAGATATTTATAAGATCTACAATTAATTTGAACATTTTATGGTTCTATCTTTTATAGGTTAGGCAGCGTACGCAAAATAAGTAACTTTTCTGGTTGATTTTTTACACCTTGTGTCCGAAAAACCCAAATATCTTACGGAACCCTATTTTTTTCCAAAATAAAATTTAGCCTATGTTACTCGTGGATAATGTAGCTTTCGAATGATGAAAGAATTTTTTAAATCGGTTTAGTAGCTTTTGAGCCTATTCATTACAAACAAACAAACAAACAAACAAAGTTTTCCTCTTTATAATATTAGTATAGATTAGGATTAATAGCATGAGTAAAATAAATGCGTTTAAATGTAGTCCAAAAAAAATCAAGATTTTTAAATTAAAAAATGGTTGTTGTGCCTCACTCGACATAGATAGGTATAGTGTGTCGCGGACTTTTTTGTAGATATTTATAAGATCTACAATTAATTTGAACATTTTATGGTTCTATCTTTTATAGGTTAGGCAGCGTACGCAAAATAAGTAACTTTTCTGGTTGATTTTTTACACCTTGTGTCCGAAAAACCCAAATATCTTACGGAACCCTATTTTTTTCCAAAATAAAATTTAGCCTATGTTACTCGTGGATAATGTAGCTTTCGAATGATGAAAGAATTTTTTAAATTGGTTTAGTAGCTTTTGAGCCTATTCATTACAAACAAACAAACAAACAAACAAAGTTTTCCTCTTTATAATATTAGTATAGATATAGATATAGATTAAAAAAAAACTACTCACTAGATCTCGTTCAAACCAATTTTCGGTGGAAGTTTATATGGTAATGTACATCATATATTTTTTTTAGTTTTATCATTCTCTTATTTTAGAAGTTACAGGGGGGGGGACACACATTTTACCACTTTGGAAGTGTCTCTCGCGCAAACTATTCAGTTTAGAAAAAAATGATATTAGAAACCTCAATATCATTTTTAAAGACCTATCCATAGATACCCCACACGTATGGGTTTGATGAAAAAAAAATTTTGAGTTTCAGTTCTAAGTATGGGGACCCCCAAAATTTATTGTTTTTTTTCTATTTTTGTGTGAAAATCTTAATGCGGTTCACAGAATACATCTACTTACCAAGTTTCAACAGTATAGCTCTTATAGTTTCGGAAAAAAGCGGCTGTGACATACGGACGGACAGACAGACAGACAGACAGACAGACAGACAGACATGGCGAATCCATAAGGGTTCCGTTGCCATTTGGCTACGGAACCCTAAAAAAGGGGTGAAAATAAATACGTAATAAAATACAGGAAGATTGATGAACAATTAGACGAAACTTCGAAATACGATATGGATCGTAATTAAAATTTTAACGATCGCCAGTTGGTCACAGTTGTAACAACTTTTCACAGTTTCGTTTATTAGTTTGCAACAAAATTTATTGAAATTGATATCGGTAATAAACGGAAAAATAATTGGAAAACATCGGATATCTGATGAGAATTGGGTTAGTTAAAATCAAATATTTTTCTTTTAGATATTTGATTTTTTTTTTCATGTAATTTAATACAAATGGAACGGTTAACCATTGATAATATATTAGTTTTCAGTTTTATGTTTTTTTTTTCATGCACTTAACACAATACAGTGAGAGATATTACTGCAGGTTTTAATAGTTAGGTACACTTTTTTAGTAAGTGGTGGTTTTTTAGAGTAGTGGTGATAAAATAATTTACACCAAGTAAAGTAAGCGTGGTGGACTTCGGCCCGCTCCCTCTATCTAAGAGGAGGCCTGTGTCCCAGCAGTGGCAACATTATAGGCTGATCATGCTATCAATCAACTCCGTCCATCTAGCTGGTGGGCATCCCACACTACGCTTGCCAATACGTGGCCTCCACTCCGGTCGCGGTCGAAGTAGTATCGGCCGAATGTTCGGCCGTTTCCTGCTACGAAGTTATAATTTAGTTCGGTCGGTTCTGATCCTACACTCCTACACTCTTTCGAATATTGACTATGGTCCCGACCCAACTAAGCCAATCCGAACTTTTTTCGCATTTTTCAATAATATTCGGTTCGGCCATGTCTCGGTCCGATCCGAACATTCGCACTTTGCACTTCGGAGCAGGCCCCCAGGAATCGTCTGCTCCACCGGCCATCGGTCCTTGAACAAACATGGCCAGCCCAGTCCGGTTATGTTATATACTTACCAAAATAATGCGTAACATGATTATAATGACGTAGCACAATATGTAGTTTGTGGTAGTACTATGAATTGAGTTGTTTGAGTACATTAAATGTTATCGAATTCCATAAATATCGTAACAAATTGAAGTCAAAATCTTTACTAATTCAAACATAGCATCATAAAAATTATCCGATTCCCAAATTGCATTGATAAGATAAATTATGATAACTGATGACACAGTTGTAGTACTATGTATTATATCACATGAATTATTTATAACACCAGGCGAACACTCGAAAATATGAGTGGTCCATGTGTGAATATTTTATTACCTGATTAAATGGAGTATGAAAAAGTTTCAGGAAAATAATCCAATGGTACTAATATTATAAATGGGAAGGTAACTCTGTCTGTTACATTTTCACACCAACTTAGCACACGGATAGACCACAGAACAGATAAAAGATGGGATAGACCATGACCTGGGTACTACCGAGATAAAGTACGTAACTTACTATTGAGATAAAATGTATCTTATGTCCTAAACACAAGATACATTTTATCCCGATAGTACGTTTCCGTGGAATAATCTCCGACCACCACGCGGGCATGCCCGCGAGCAAAAGCTAGTAATAATATGAGTAGTTCATGTGTGAATATTTCACTATCTGATTTAATGTAGGGCTTAGTATGAAAAAGTATAAGGAAACGAAACTATCACAGATTCGGTCCTATCGTTGCGTTGCTATGAAGGATGATATATTATTAATATTAAGGATGTTAAAAAACAAAATGGCGAAGCTTGTGTAGAGAGAGTAGGGATCTATCAAAACCTGACTGAATAGTGTAGGGAACTTTATGGTGATGCTTTGGTTTCAAAAGAAGTAGTTGTTCTGGTAGAACATCGTACCGCCATCGTCGTCTCGGCAGTAACGTGCTTGACTCCTACAGAAAAGACTGGCCGCCACTAGCAAAATACAGAATTGTGTGGAAAAGGTAGAGAGCCCTGCAGGTGTGTCATTATTTGGGTCATTAATGGGTCATCTGCCCATTAGGTTAACCGTTTTTGACAGCTGCCTTAGAACGTTACTATGTATTCCAGATTACGTAAAAGTTAACTTTAAAATGCGTAATGAAATAAATATATAAACTACCTAATCATATTGAATTATCTTATTTATGGCTTCTTACAGACATTATAATACCATACGTATATCAGTTTTGAAAAAAAAAATATAATTGCTCACTAGTTCGATCTTTCAAAAAACGGTTAACCTAGTGGACAAAATACGAGTATAAGACTTATTCTAGTTATTAAAATTTTGTAATTTCGCCCTAACTAATATATAATTCCTACCTTGGCTTAAAAGGTACTATGAAAAGAATTAGGTATAAACCTGCTTATCTTTACCCAATTTACCTCAAGATGAGATAATTCCATCAATTTGACACTAAACTTTACGTTATGTTAACGAGGTTTTGTTTGGATTAATATCTTAAAATGAACAAGAAATTATAATCCGTAAAGCTTTTGCACGGTTACTTTGTTGGATCTTTAATGTTTAATTCGATGGGGAAAGTATAAAGTTCCAAAATGGAGGGTGATCTTAATTGTTCATTATTTAATACGGTTTGGCGCATAGGGTATCAATTTTTTTGAAACCACGTATTCTACATTACGTATTTTAAACATACACAATTAAAATAATAAAAAACTTGAGAGGTGTCAAGGGACACCCGGATGGACCGAAGTTCCTTTCGATTAATTAGTGAAGGCATTGTAATATAATTTTACTTTTACGTGTACGCGCGTTTTGACAAAAACCTGTATACACTCAATAAAAATAATCGTCGCGACACCACTGTTCAATGTGAAATAGAAAGACGAAACGAAAATAACTGGCTTGCTTTCTATAAGAGAGAGAGAGAGAGAGAGAGACAGACAGAGAAACACGCGCACGCCGCACGGCTTACAACTAAAGCAAAAAGTGTCGTTACAACTTTTGGTCTTAATTTTTTTATTCAAGCCCCCTTCAGTAACGCGCGATAAGGAACTTCGTTCCAATAAATAGCATTCTAGCCGCGGGACCTTTTTCTCGTTTGAGTATTTAACAACATTAAACTTAATTTGTGATTATTTCGTAACAATACCATAAAGTTAGAGCAGTAGGTATCGGCCCTGATTAACGAGTCCTAGGTCGTGAATTCGAAACCAGGTAGGCACTTTACTTTGTCGGAAAACGGTGAAGGAAAACATCGTGAAAAAAGCGTCTTGTCGTGTGCCGTGTCTTAGAACCAAAAAATCGAAGACATGTGACTTCCACGATTCCGCACTGGGCCCGCGTGGTGTATTATGGCCCACTGCCTCTCATAGAGAGGAGGCATGTGTCCCAGTAGTGGAAAAATATAAGCTGATTGTTACAACGGGTCTTTCAGTAAGCGCTTCCTAAAATAAAACAAAGTTATTTGTTTGAAAGGCCTATCGATGCCATTATATATGGAATATGACATCGTTCAAATATCCGCCGCGGCTTCTCTGGGTGGCGTGCATACGAAATGTCCAATTTTCCGTAACTCTAGCGCATAAAGGAAGCTGAATTTTACCGATTGCATGGGTTGTTGGCTTTGAGGGTCGCTGTGATTTGTGGTTTATTCACATAGACCTGCGACTACGGAAAAGTCCACTTTAAACAGTCTAACGGGATCAAATCGCACGATCTCGGTGGCTAGTTCACATCACTTCCTCGTAAGATTAACATGCACTCAAATCGCTTGTGCAAAAGGTCCAATGTGGCATGAGCTGTGTGGCACGCAGCGCCGTCCTGTTGAAACCACATGTCGTTGGTGTCCATATCATCCAATTCAGGCCAAAAAAGTTGGTAATCATCGACCTATAGCTCACCGTTGACAGTGATGGCCTGGCCAACGTCGTTCTCAAAGAAATATGGACCGATGACGCCGCCAGCTCAAAATCCACACCAAGCAGTGGTTTTAACTGGGATTCATTGGATTCGGATTGGATTGGATTCGGGATGCATTGAACGTTTTTGGATCTCATGTGGATTGGTATCGTCACCAGTGGACTCAAATTTATCCACCACACTGCGAATAGTCCTCACGGTAGGACGATTATGGTGACCGTAAAATGTGCGAAGTGCGCGGTACGTTGCCCGAACAGAACACCCATTTTGATAAAACAATTTTATCATTTGCACGTGTTGTTGAACGCTATATCCTTCCATGGTGATTTGGCAAAACATACTGAATAAATCACAGCCAATTTGACAGATGTAGCTTCAACAGTACGGCCGCTATCAACTGTCAGAATTCGGAAGTCCCTATAGGAAGACCCTTTACCATAAAGTTTGTGTTGAATTGTTGATACCGTCACCCCGCGTGTGTCTAGTGCCTTATTACCAAGGGAACCACCCTTGGTAATATGTCGTGCCAATTTTCAAGCTATTCATTTCGTTTGAATAATTTAGTTATCTATTTTTAGGTAAGAAGTATATTTTATTATTTTAACAGACTGATAACAATTTGTAATAACCGCTGTTCTGTTTAATGTGATAACCTTATCGCCACATACCCACAAAACGCTTAGTCATCATCTGCCTAGCGTTTTCTCCACTATGTTGGGGTCGGCTTCCAGTCTAACCGGATGCAGCTGAATACCAGTATTTTACATAGAGAAACTGACCTTCACAACCCAGTAACTGGGTAATACGATACCCCTTGGTAAGACTGGTTGTCAGAATTTTCGGCTTCTGATTACCTGTAACGACTGTCAAGGATCCACGAATGACAGCCGGCACCAACGGCTTAACGTGCTTGCCGAGGCACGGAGGGTTTTGGTATGTAAAGATAGTCGCCTATCCACAGACCAACCGCAGCAAGCGTAGCTTAACCTGATCGATAGACCCGTGCGGCTGTTATTACTTAGCCACAAGCCCTTAGTAAAATCTGAAATTGGGAAGAGGAAGCAACAGTCAGCGGGTTACAAGCATTTACAATAGGACCCAAAAATCATAAGTCCCCTAGAAAATAAACAATACTCATTCAATGAGTTCCGAATAAAAACCGGAAACAGGAGTCTTGTTTCCCCAAACAACTTCCGCGGTTTGAATTGGTACTGTATTATATTATTATTTTCTATTACAGAATGATAAATTGTCAATGAATAAAATCCACATGTTTAAAGTAAGTAGGCACCATTCCCGAGGGACATCATTTAAATTCCCCAGAAGAATTCACAAAGCGTAAATAATAACACGATTTTGCGAAATTTTCCTGTCTTTTCCGCTTCGTTACATGTATTATAAAATGAATGGAGCTTATGGAATGATAGTTCGGTGTTATTATTTCATGGGTCATCTCGATGTAGTTATAATCTAGACTTACTTGAAAGAAAAAAGCGTTTATTGGCATTACAGCAAAATACATCTAATACACCTTAAAACTAAAAAAACAGAAAACATAGATTATAATGCCAAAAAGGCCTCAGCCCGACGTCATTCGTAGATCTTTGGCAGTCGTTACTGGTCGTCAGAAGCCCGAAAGTCTGACAACCAGTCTTACCAAGGGGTATCGTATTACCTCTCTGGGCCCTCACGCCCCTAGCCGCCGCAGGAGACGTCCTGGACGGGAGTCAACACCCGACTCCCGGCCACCGTAGGCGTGGGCTTGCGGGCGGCGAGCAATGGGCGCCCGGTAAGGACCAGGCCCGGGTCGACGGCGCGTTGTGTTCCACGCGCGCCTCAAAGAGATGTCAGCACGAACTGACGGAGTCCGCTAGGGCCGATACCTGCCAGGGCCGCGGGTTGTTCGAAAGAGATACCGTGGCCCCTGGCACAGGCAACTGAAGGAACACGGGTGGGTTTTAGTCAGTAAAAGTCGGACACGCCCTTCCAGCCCAAAAAAAAAAGGGTTAACGTAATACCCAGTACCTGGGCTGTAGAGGTTAGATAGGTAGTCGCTTCATGTAAAATACTGGTATTCAGCTGCATCCGGTTAGACTGGAAGCCGACCCCAACATTGTTGGGAAAAGGCTAGGCAGATGATGATTTTCACATACACCTTTTCTATGTAATTTTCGTATAACACCTCGTCTGTTAGGAAACCTCAAACAATAGAAAAAGTAATCGTGTCTCATTAGTAATAGTTGAGAATAAAGTGCCACTGCAGATTTTCTATAAATAAATTCTAAAGTAGCTATTCCAATGTATTTAACCACCTTGCATTTACTGAATATAAATACAAAAAAAATCTAACATATTAGTGAACAGTTTGCAAGTGACATGTCAGTAAAATTCATTAGCTTTAAAATTATGTAGGAGCCATTTAGAATTTGCTTTTCAGTCCTAAAATTTGTATGTAAATATTAGAATTTCTAATACGAAATACATACTCCTGAAATTTTGAGCATGCTAATTTTAGTTTAATTTCTGGTAGCATTGAATACAATAACGTTTCTGCAGAATTTATGTGTGGGAAAAGCTTTACAGGTGCTTATAAGATTTTATTTATAGGTACCTAGATTATCTATGAAGAATATTATAACCAATATTATAATACTTTTACACCAGCTACTTACCAATTTCCCATATAAAAAACCCCCACATACATTTTCGTATATGACGTCAATGATTAAAAAACTTTTTACCAAATCTCGTGAAAGTCCTCCACCAATTTAAAATTATGAGCTTTTGTCATTGCAAAAAAGTGAAAAACTTGTCGGCCAATATCTCGTTCATAGGGATATATCCTCAACTCAAACTGGCCGAAGCTTCAACTCAAACAGTGGACAATGTCGATCGGTCCAAACAGAACTCGAACAATATAATCCTATTTACAAAGAGTTCACAATTAAATAAGGGTATTAAACGTTTACTTTACAAATACTTGCTTTTGCTTCCTCCTAAAGTACTTAACGTTTTCTGCAATGACGTTGCAAATAACCTTTTTGCACTGTGACAATAATCCTAGTTGTTCGCTTGTTTGTTACTCAATCATATAAACATCACTACTTATACTATCTGCTACTTACACTGTCCTCTGATACCTATTAACACTGTAATTTGAAAACATTGTAAAAGTAAAAAAAAGAGTAAGTTTTTCATTTCTTAGGCCCCTCGCCCACGGCGACTTTTTGTAGCGATGCTGTCGCGCGTTCGCATCGATACAGTCACGATGCGGTCGTTAGCAGTTTACCCTCGCCTACACCACGATTCTCAGTCGTGATGTAAACGCGATACTGTCACGCTTCTGTCGCGATGCGAGTTGCACTGATGCTCGGTTCTCCACTCACGCGCCACCCTCCCTCCGTTCTCTCCCCGATGTCGTCCGACACGGTCGCGCGTTTGCATCGATATTGTATTCAAAGTTACGGCCTGTTCCATACTCCGTTACATTTATTAAATACAGAACATAAATTCGCAGAGGTGTCATAGTGTGGATGAGGTTTTGCAAAAAGGTACAATTTTCCTCTGGCTAACAGTGACATTTTTCCCGAGATGACGGAAGCATTTAAAATGATTGACCCAAAGTTAAGATCCTCACGTGTAATTCTGTTTGCATAAGCACCCGAGCACTATGGCTATCAAATGGGCATACGGTCCGACATGACATTCACATTGAGATGTAGCTGTAGCTGCTAAGGCAACTGGCATGTGTCGCTGTGTTGTGGAAGTCTGATAGGTATCTCGCTCTATGTAAATTCCTGGTATTCAACTGCCGGTTAATCCATGGTCTACCGCCGCAATGGTTCAGACCTATCTAGGTACACACGAGGACATGTCAAGCTATACATTTCCAATTTTAGCTGACCTCGCGTTATATATAGGCTTTTCATACAATGAGAAGTCAGCATAGACTAGCAATGTATAGCTTGATATGTCGTCGTGTGTACCTTATCAAACTGATAGTTACCTACTGTCAACAGACTTGCCTTCGAAATTCTAGCGACCAAAAGTCGTGATAGTATTCCGGAACTCATTATAATTTTGCTGAAATCGTCAAGAATAAAGAGCAACATTATTTGTGCAAGTAATTATACCATAGTTTATTATGTTCAAGAAAACCAACAATATCTTCAGTCAATATCATCAGTCTAACCGAATGCTGAATACGAGTGTCTTTTGTTTAAGAAAATCAACATGTTCCTTTTATTAAGTGAAGAGGCGTCCATATTTTGACAAACAACTTTCTATATATTAACTTTATTATAGAACTTATCGGCTTATAAAAATTTTGGTCTTTACAAACTTCAAATTATTACTAGAAAAATTAAATTTTATTAAAAAGTCCTCGATTGATTTTTCCACCGAAGTTCATAAAAAAATAGATATAATCTTTTGTTTACGTTAAAAGTTGGTGATAATAAGTTTTTTGTTTTAAAAAATCTGCCCTCTTAACGATTGAATTAGAAGGCACGTGTGGTGGAGATGAGATTACCTCATTTTAATATTATAAAACCGTTTGAAGGTTCAAAAAAATATGCTTGCTTCAGGATTTCTTTTGTATAACAATTACATAGAAAGAAAGAAATTGCGTACATTGCCAACTCCGACCTGGCGATGATCGCCAACAGACTCGATTGCCCTTATATTCGGCAATGCTGCAGCAGACATATTGCAGGCTTGTGTTAGTCTATATATTTTCTTTTATATATCTGTTTGTATAAGTCTTTTTACTTGAAATAAACAGTTTTTTATTTTATTGGCACACAAAATACTAATATAATAAAATAAAATCAATTCACAAAATTTCCTACATGAAATGATTCACTGTTTTGACAAATAATAATAATAACTTTATTTCGGGTGGCATAGACCCATAGAAACCAATATTACATAAACTTACAAAAACACAAACACACATAATATTACAAAAACACACTCGAATTATATATTTGACGGCACGGTTGGCGCAGTGGTTAAGCGATTGACTGCTGCGCTGCGTGTCGCGGGTTCGATTCCCGCACGGAACAAATATTTGTATGACCTACATGTATTTGTTCCGAGTCTGGGTGTTTTTCTATCTATAATATGTATGTATTTACAAAAAAAAAAATGTATATAAGTATTTTATAAGCCATCTTGTTGCCATAACACAAGCATTAGGTTGCTTAGCTTGGGACTAGATGGCGCTGTGTGAAATGTCCAAGGATATTATTATATTATTATTATTAGATATTATATGTCATTTTCCGTAGCAATTTCACAAAACTGCAATATCATTATCATCGTTATTGGTAGCGAGACAACCAAGACTGGATAAAACAAATACGAGGGTAATCCAATATTCCTTTTCCAATTTTTATACCGGACAAATATTGCTTATACCACTTAGCCCGGGTAATTGAATATTTTAGTGCCCCTTGGATAGAAAGCTTGGTAGACGGCAGATGTTCTTGTGGATGTATAAAGAATAAGAATGCATTTTTAGAATTTCTGAAATGATATTAGGTTAAATATTTGAAGAGATCGATTTTGCTGATTCTTGAATAATAGAAAGACCTAAACCAACAACAATCAGGTAAACTGATTACGAAAATCCAACTAAAATTATAAACGCGAAAGTTTGTATGGATGGATGGATGGATGTTTGTTACTCTTTCAAGCCAAAACTACTTAACGGATTTGGATGAAATTTGGTACACAGATAGTTTATAACTAGGATACTTTTTATTCCGATATTCCCACGGGATCGAAACTTATGCGGGTGAAACCGCGAGACGCAGCTGGTTAGGTTATTATATTTGAAGAGATTGATTTTGTTGATGCTTAAATAATAGACTTTAATCGCCTAAACTAACAACAACAGGTAACCTGATTACAAAAAAAAAAAAAAAAACACAAAAAATTATATATGGTTGATAGAAAATTTAGACACGTCTACTTTTTTTACTTATACTTTCGCGATACCTACACCAACTCAGCACATTGGCCTTTCATTCTTCGTTTGAAGAGTTACAGCTCTAAACCCAAACCATTTATTTAAAAAAAAATAGGCACTTCTGAATTGTCAAGGGGTCGGTCAGTCAAAAGATGAAGCTAGTGGCCCATTCCAAAGCGTAGTAAACCTATGGAGAAGAACGGGCAAGAAACTCTACGGACACTCTTTTAAATCACAATAATATGGTCACAAAATATTGGTTACATCATTCATGTGAGAATGATGCAGAACCTTAAAAGTGACCGTAATAAAAAGATTTAAAAAAAAACAATTAAAATATTAAATTAAATTGAAATAAGGCGTGGCAGCTAAGAGATGACCAGTGCCTTATTGACGACGCCCGTCCTTTAAAAAGTTATTTTATTTTTTGGTGAATAAAAATGACTTTTTCCTTTATTTATTCCGAGTGGTCCCAAGAGCATTAGACCTCAATTTTGACCTTTCTCCTAAGATGCTTCTAAGGAAAATATATTGCCAATATTGTTAAGCTTAGCCTGTCGAAATAAATATTTAAAACGACCCAATTGGCAAAGGTCATCACTCACTGGACGCGAGAGAGACATCACCGTCGAGGTAGACCATGATGAAGGTGGTGTGACGATCTGATCACGTTTGCAGGGCCGATATGGCCAGACAGGGAGGTTTGGAAGGGAAAAGGGGAGGTATTTGCCCTGTATTAGGACACAATGTAGGTTAACAAACAAAAACATCCATAATTATGTCTGCTTTTTACTTTTTACTACATCAATCAACTCAGCCTATTGCAGTCCACTGCTGGACATAGGCCTCTCCCAGGCTGCACAACAACACCCTGTCCTCCGCATTCCGCATCCAGTCTGTCCCAGCCACCTTCTTTAGGTCGTTTTTACTACATACTGTTTAGTAAATCTACTCCATCACAATGTCATCGTAAATATTAATTAACGCAACGAAAAAAATGTAAGAATATAGGTGGAACTGTGGGCCCAAACACAAATTCAATACAGGAGGTCTTCTCCGAAGTGATACACTCGAATGATCGGATCGGACCGACACATGGCCGAACCGAATATTATTGAAAAGTGCGAAAAAAGTTCGGATCGGCTCAGTTGGGTCGGGACCATAGTCAATATTCGAAAGAGTGTACATAGGAGTGTAGAATAGGGACCGACTGAACCAAATTGTAACTTCGTAGCAAGAAACGGCCGAACATTCGGTCGATACGATAAATTTACCACTTCGGAGTAGACCCCCAGATTCAGGAACTCCCAAAATAAAAGACATAATAGAATATTTATTCTGATTTGTCTGACAGTCCGCCTCCTGAGACCATACCGCGAAACTTATAATGTGAAATATATGCTCACATCATTTGTAAAGTTGAAGGGACAATAATAAATTTATAGTCAAACTTTCTCATAGGATTCCGCCCCCAATAAGAAGTGTCAGAATAACTCTCTATCTTTTGCCTATCCCGGTGGAAAACGAACTACACGAGATTTCTTCTTTTGTGTTAGGGTTTTATGAGCAAGGGTATTGCTCACTTGGAGTTTTTATATTGCGTTTGACTTGGAGCTCTCTTGTTTAGTAAATTCAATAAGAGATATTAACTGTGCTGTTTTCTTTTACTAGGATAATGGCTGTCTTTTTTTTTTGTTGCTCTAAATATTGTCTATGTATAATGCACCAATTTGTTACGTTTATTCATTCATAAGAAACTTTTTAAACATTGGATAATTAATGTACGCCAGCACATCAAGCTACTACAATCTGTCAAATTTCTTTAATAGATTTTCAACTATATCGCTAAGATAAGATAAGATGAGTCTTTATGTGCTTTAAACATGGTATAAAGGTGTTACAGTCTGGTTTTTGTATATAATGTCCATATGTTTAGCTATACACAAATTGTATCAATTGTATGCAAAATAATTTATAGGTACACAATTTAATAATAATATATAAACATTCGATTTCGATTAATTCGTCATATATCACACACATTTAAAGCATTCTAATGCATTAGGTTCAAGGTTGATTGGGAAAATTTGACAGTTTCGGGTAGCTAGACCTGCTGGCGGCATCTGTACATAGTAAAGTTGTTCACGCAAAGATATAAAGATATTGAAAATTATTACTCCGTATAGGTATGTTATGAGATCGTAATATGGTTAAACTTTCTCGTTCTTGTTTCTGATTAGACAAGTCAGTTGGGATCAAAGCCTGGTAAAATTTGGAAAGTAATGGAGACTTTGATCATAAATTCAATTTTCTATAATGAGGAAGGAATTTCGCTAGAAGTTGGTAAATTGTAAATTAAATTATTGCAGGTGTTTTCAAATTAATGTTTGACATTTTAAGAGCAATAATCTTATTTGCGATTGACCCCAGTTGTCATATGTTTACACGGGACCTAATTCAAAACATCACTCCAGTATTTATCGTAAATATAGACGAATACTAGGTACAAATGTAATTATATCGCGAGTTATGCGTTTTTTGTGCTAATACGGGCAAAAATCTAGATTCTGGGGTGCTACTGATATCTACAAAGATATCAGTAGCACCCCAGAATCTAGATTTTTGGTGGGATACTTATTGGGAAAACTACGTGACGTTTTGTCTGACCCGGGGAGATCGAGACCAAAACTGTTCAGCAGTTGTAAGCTAGACGAACGAGGCAGTTTCCTTAAATAACCAATAATTTTTTCTTGTACTTAGATACCAAAATGCTGAACAAGAACATTGCTATCGCCGTCGCCGTGGTTCTGGCCATCGTCTGCCTGGCTGAGGCCAGGGAGGAAGGTCCTCACGACATGGCCGATGCTCTTCGCATGCTTCAGGAACTGGACCGCTACTACACTCAGGCTGCTAGACCAAGGTTAGTTATCGCCACCATAGAAGAACATTTTGAGCACGCAGCGGATTATGGAAATATTTTAAATGGAAATTATCGAGATGATGATTATCTTGATGTTGATGCTGTTCTCCGCTTTATACTTGAAATGGTCTTGACAGTAGATGTTGGTTGAGATGGTTATACTAGGTGGACTGGTCCTGATGGAAGTACCATTTGAGAGGTTTATACTATTCAACGTTACTTATTGGAGATGGGACAGCTGTAAAATGTGCATCTTGAAGGTAACAGGTAACAATATTGAATGCAAAAATATCTATCTAGTAAAAGAATATAGGTAGGTATATCTTAAATTTAATCCCCAATATTTTCTTAGGGAAATAGTCCAGTTGTGTGTGTGAAGTGTGTTCGTCAAAATTGTAGTGTAGGTAGTTAAACTATAACTGCTAGCTAAAGAGATTAAGATGCGGCGGCGACCTCTCGCGTCCGGCCCTGGTTCAAGCCTTGGTCCGGGGCGAGAGGGAGTGGGAGGCAGTCATTTCCTTCTTCGAAGCAGTCATGCTAGCGAAGGAGGTGGCGGGGTGGACGAGGGACAGGACCTCACGCCTCAGCCGCCGCGGGAGACGCTCCGGGCGTCGGGAGCCGCGTGACGACTCCCGGCCACCGTAGGCGCGGGCCTGCGGGCGGAGAGTAATGGGTAACTCACCGTCCGATCAGGACCAGGCCCGTGCCGGACGGCGCGTATGTGTTCCACGTGCGCCTCAAAGAGATGTCAGCAAGATTGACGGGGCCCGATAGGGCCGAAGCCTGCCAGGGGTAGCGGGATCATCCGAAAGGGTTACCGCTGCCCTGGAACTTATAGGGCTAAGGAAGGAACACGGGTGGGTTTTAGTCAGTAAGAGTCTGACACCCCTTCCGCTCCAACCAGAGCGGGAGGGGTCATTTGATGATTTCCCATCCACAAAAAAAAAGAGAGATTAAGATTGAAACTAATTCTAAGTAATTATTTCAGTATTTTGCAGTAAATACAACAAAACGTTAGCTTTTATGGACTCGTAAAACTTCAATTCGCTTGAAACACAATCACATTTTACTTAGTTTAACTTCACCTTGAACGGTCGCTATATTGTTGGGACGAGAGTGAAATCGAAAAAGTTTCCGCTCGAACTTTCAGGATAAAGTCAGTTCCTTACTACTGTTACTTTTGTCTAGTCTAATCCCATGAACCAACTCATTAATTTCCATTAATTATGCGTCACTTTAATCAAACATTGGATAACTTAAAAGTTTATCACTGTCATTCATTAATTTTGTAGTAGTAAGCTCTTGATCCCGGAAAAGAGTTAGTAAAATCTGATCGTTTAGGTAATATTCGAAAGTAGAAACAGAAATGAATAAATAATTATTACTAACAATGGTAACTGTAGAACTGTATTAAGGACTTGAAAAAACACTGAAGTAATGTAAGAAATACTCGTAAGAAAAACCCATACAAAACATGAGAGAGCAATGTCACATACTGAAAATAATAATAAGGAATACTTAAATAGACTAATTTTATTGTTTTGTACGAAAAACACACACTGACTCATCCGATTATAAGCATTATGATAACTGTCTTACTTTTTCTTGATAATTGGTCCACAAGCTAATCAAAATTATTTTGTGCCTACAACAGAATACTTAGATTTCCTTTACATTTTAAAATGTATTTTTTATTTTATTATTTATGTACACACAGTAAAATACATATTACAATTTGAGTACAAAGCTTATTTCGTAAGAAATTACTTCCAGCAGAACTGCGAAAGGAGAAGTGAAAAAGAAATGAAGACAATAGTGTGTGAGAACAAGAAGAGAAATATGTGAAGAAATAAATAATAATATGTGAAGGGAATATGAATATGTGAAGTCTAAAACTAAAATATTAAATATACACATATAATGCAAAAAAAATACAAATATACTTAATTAAATACTTATAGTGAAACATTATCATTTATCTTCTCGGAGCTATCTAGAACTTTATATTACACTTTTAATTTTGATTCCTTTCAAATGGGTGTTGCGAAAAATCTCAATAAGTACCTGAAATTAATATCCTACTCCTAAATGTTCTTTGGCTGGCGTCTTTACTTTCATGGTCTACTAATCTTTTTGTTCATTCGAATATAAATCTGCGTCATTCATAGACGTTGATATTTTCAATATATACAACATTATTATTATAGGAAAGAGAATGTGTGCTATCACATTTTGTCATCAGTGAGGAGATTTTTAAAGTTGATAACATCATAATGCCACGTATCGGAAAGTTCTTGTTAACCCACGCAGATATCGACCCCATTTGTCTGGTTTACGTCATTAATTATTATTTTAACACGGTCATAAGTAAAATGTAATGATTATTTATTATTATATTTTTTATAATAATATTTATCTTTTTGATAGGTTTTTTTTGTATTTTGTGAATGTGAGTACGTCTTAGACCTTGTAGAATGTACATAGATTTGTAGACCATTTTTTATTTTATTAAGGACCTGGTGCTTATTGACAGACTTACACTGACCTCCCATACCCAATTACCACTTTAATTTGAAAACATTGTAAAATCCAAATATTTTATTAAAAGAGTAACCTTGCACCTATCTTTTGACGTTTCAGAAGTGCCCATGTAGGTTCATGTGAAATAAAATATTTGATTTTGAAATTACATGATTGAAAGATTTTGTTTTTATGATTCTTTATTTGATTTCTACAATCCTCACAAATCCAAAGTCTTTGGTTACTTATGTAAATGGTAAAAAGTAACAAACATTAATGTTTGTTAGATTTATTTAATGTTTGTTGTCATAATTTTGAGTCGTCAGCGTTATTTATAATTTTAGCATCATCGTTTTGTTATATTTCTGGTCAATTATCAAGTTTACTCGATATCATTACCATTAATTAAGGATCAGTTGTAAATAAAACCTTTTCATTATAAAGTAAATTACTAAAGTGTCTGCCACAAAGTTTGGCAATAAAAGTAGTCACCCACTCTTACATTTTGAAGTAAAACAATTTGTTTTTGAGGAGGAACCGAGCATTAATGAACACAAACTTGACGTGACAATAAATACGCCCCAAATGTCTATTTAAGAAGTCTTTTTAAATGCCTATCAATTACTACAATTAACCTAACATCCATCAGTATCGCTTTCAACCAATCCGAATCTGGACCCAAGACAGTCAAAATTCAATCTTACGCCTTTAACAGAAAAGTAATTTGAACCGCAAAACCAATTTTGTCGTTGAGCAATTTCCCTTTGTCGCGTGTATTCTGCGGTCATTTTGTGAACGGAAAGGGCGTGTCATTGCACAGAGATGCAATTGGGGACAGGATTAGACACGATGTCAGGGGAAAATTACTACCTAGGCCAGACAAGGCGGGATGACTCCTAACCTTTGTGGCTAAATTGTCTTTCGCCTACACTAGGCTTCATGAAAAGCGTGAGTTCTGCTTGACTTTTTGCTCTTTGCAAGGAATGTATTTTTTAGGGAAATAATTCATGAAGCCTAAAAGAAAGTTGGCCCATTGTGTAAACGCAACGAAGCATTAGTAGGTAGGTATCCCCTGAGGCCTGAGGTTGGACTATAATTCTTTATACTTAGCTTATTAAATATTTAACTTCCATTTTAAATTACCCTGGCAATACGGCGAAGGAAGAAAAATATTCTATTTTAAGATTATAGATAAATTATTGTATTCTTCAAGTGGTAGGTAGGTACTGTAAAGAGGATTTCCCTTTTAACGTAGGTTCCTTCCATAATGTATTCTGTTTTTATTAATAGGGGTTAAAGTATGAAATTGCCGAATTGACATAGAACCTAGAGATTTTGGAGTGAAACTTTTTTCACATGGTAGGTACCACGTGAAAAAAGTTTGAAGTATGAAGTTCTTCTTAACATTCGATTATCAACTTTCACTTGTTTTTTTTATTCAGCTTAGACAAGAAAGATGAATACTTCAAAAATTCGAGTTATTTTTGAATACGAGTTCCGACGCGGAACTAACGCGGCAGAAACAGCTCCCAATATCAATGTTGCGTTTGGAAAGGGGACTGCTAATGAACGCACCGTGCGATTTTGGTTTAAACGCTTTCGTGATGGAAACTTTGATTTGAAGAACGAACCACGTGGAAGACCGCCCACACAGGTGAATAACAATAAATTGAAAGAGATGGTGAAGCCGATCCGAGCCAAACTACCCAGGAATTAGCGGCATGGTTTAATGTTACCTTACCAACAATATTGACTCATTTACGTGAAATCAATAAAATAAAAAAAAATATGAGAAATGGGTGCCTCATGATTTGACTGATCTGCAGAAAGAAACGCGTGTTGAAACTTGTGTTGCCTTGTTGAATCGATACAGAAATGAAGGAATATTAGATCGAATTGATTGATAACATGTGATGAAAAGTGGATTCTTACGATAACCGCAAGCGAACAATGCATTGATGACCTCAGGTCAAATGCCGCAACAGTGTCCTAAAACAAAGCTTACCAATAAAAAGGTAATGGTAACTGTTTGGTGGTCTCAGCATGGTGTTATTCACTATAGCTTTTTCCGATCTGGTCAAGCAATACCGGCAGATGTCTACTGTGCCGAACTCCGAATGATAGCAAAACTAGCAGTGAAACAGCCCCGACTCATGAATCGATCTTCACCATTGTTGCTCCAAGATAACGCGAGACCTCATACAGCACGAGAAACCGTTTTAACTCTACAGGAACTGCAATTAGAAACCATTCGTCATCCTTCGTATTCGCCAGACCTTGCTCCAGCGGACTACCATTTTTTTCGTGATTTGGACAATTTTCTACGCGATAAAAAGTTCTTCTCAGGAGGCAGTACAAAATACTTTCACACAGTTTGTCGAATCTAGATCACGAGAGTTCTATCGCAAAGGCATAAATGACCTGCCTATTAGATGGCAGCAATGTATAGATAATAATGGTAATTATTTTGGTTAAATAAATATATTAAATTAAATAAAATAAAAAAAAACGAATTAAATTTTTTAGTACAAATCGGCAATTTCATACTTTAACCCCTAATACTTTTCAAATTAATTTTAATATTTATTGCTGATCCATGTTATTTTTATTAATAAATTTGGATATCCAATAAGTAGAGGCTACACAATTTCATGCAAAGTTAACAAGAACAGGGACAAATACTAGTGTGCTTTCCCAATTACAGGACACACCATTCTCCTATAATCTTTGTAGACGTAGTAAGTATGACAAAGCTAAAATATTAAATTAATAAATCAAAACGTTTTCGTGTTGTATACGCACACGAAAATCATAGAAAGGAAGCAAGATGAAATTGAAAACAAATGAATCATAATAATAAAAAAATAATAACCATAAAAGACAACAGATAAAATAAAAAAATACAAAAAGTTTTATTGGAAAAAAAAAATGTGATGACAGACAGTACTTTTACATAAACACAGATTAATTTTGTACATCACAATTTTTGGTTTAACCGTTGACCCCCAAACTAAGCGGGGCACAAGATACAAATCAAGATACAAATCTTGGGGGTCGGAGTGCGAATGAGCATAAAGAAATAAGTAACAATAATTATGACTTGGATATTATTACATTTATAGATTTTTAAACCTTTGTTATTTATTTAGTCTTTTGCATGTAAATATAATTTACAAAATTTAAAAAGCTAACAGTCTTAAAATAAAAATGACAAACATGTAAAAGTATATAAACAGGAAGGGAAATAATCAAAGGGCATCAAAAAATTCGTCCGCATCGCTGCCAATAGGAAACGTACCCAAAACGCTAGCAGCATTGCCACGTTGTATGGCAATATACGTTGTATACTTTGTTATTTGATTTTTATTGTAGAATAGATTGTAAGGAACAGTTTAATATCCCAGAAGTCTTTGTTAAATCGCATTACTGAATAAGTCATGTATACTTGTATACCTACTGTCCAAAATTGCAATATGCAGTTTCCTAACACTGCTTACAAACAGGTGTCTAGAGGGTATTGTCACAAAACCAGTCGAGTTAGTAACTTCACCGACATCGTTGAACAAGTTACTGCATACTGCTAGCTTCCTTATTACTTCTCAGTATGAGCACACAATTACAGAAGTTTACCAGTAGTATGTTTGAAGTTAATGCAAAACGTCTTTGTAGGCGACAACCTTGTTAACACGGACATTGGACTGGCTGTAGTTTACACGGAACTTGACTGAATTTAGTTTTGTTATTAGATTTTGTTTTTTAAATATTTTGAGTTTATTTGGTTAATGTAAAGATGGTAAAATATATTTATTAACACAGGTAAAAGAAGAAACTTGCTCCAATTGTACTAACACTTGTTATTTCCTGATTTATTTAAAATTCATTACATGAACACCAAATGCAAATCGATTATATATTATTATGCTAAAAAAAGTAGAATTGTTTTTAACTTAAAGACAACGAGAATATTTAAATAATTAATGAAAGATTTCATCAGTACTATATTAAGGTTTTTACTTACTAAGGGCAAAAGAAACAGAAATATTAAATGTAAAATATTCCCCTGTTGAACTCGCATGATCTCAGAAAAACAAAGCTGTTACCGACGGAATTCTTACCATAAACCGTTGTGTGCCATATTCAGAACATTACAGATGTTCCAGATGTGGAACACTAAGTGGATTGTGTGGGTACGTTTTAGTCAGAGGCATTATTATTTATTTAACCATTATATTTTTTATAGCAAAGACTGTCTAAAAATTTCCAACATTAATTTTCCAATTCGCGCTATTTTTACCATCAATAAAGAATCCTACGCAAAACATACGTATTTTTTCTACTTAACATATTAGGTATATATTTTTTCCAGGAAGTTTTATAAAACATTCCCCCAAACAAATTCCATTGTAAAAAATCGAAAATACTGTGGAAGAGGATTTCCTCAAGGGTCACGCAGTAATGGATTTTCTATTGTGATAAGATTGACAACTATTCTCTTAAAGGCACTAAATCAATCGGTAACAGACGAAAAGTGAGTTATATGGGAGGAAAAAACAATTAAAAATACTACCTACATGTTAAACAAGTTGTGACATAAAAAATAAGTAGTAAAGAAAAATAAATTGGTAGGTATATTGTATCATGAAAATACTAATGAAAATTAAGGATAGACTCGGTTGCTCCAAAATCATAAATTTTCAACTCAAGCTATTCATAAACCATCATTAATGATCCTAAGTATAACATGCGTATCTTTTTTACTTAACATAAATATTTTTTTCATGATGTTCAATACATATATGAAACATTTTCTACACGCACACCAAACAAATTCTATTGTCAGAAATCGAAAATTTTATTAAAGATGATTTCCCCAAGGGTCATTTACTCAATTGTGATAAGATTGACAACTTATTCTCTTAAAAGCACAAAATCAATTTGTAAAAGACGAAAAGTGAGTAACGTGGGAGAGAAAAAACAAGACTGAAGATAATACCAACATGTCATATGAGATTTGACATCATAAACAAGTAATACAGAAAAATAAGTTGGTATATACAATACTAATGAAAATAAAGTATACACGCGGACTGAAACGTATTTTTTGAGGAAAGAGATGAAGCATGAAGTAATCTATCTGT
Source organism: Apamea anceps (assembly GCA_951799955.1). Classification (NCBI taxonomy): domain Eukaryota; kingdom Metazoa; phylum Arthropoda; class Insecta; order Lepidoptera; family Noctuidae; genus Apamea; species Apamea anceps. The sequence goes on from OX637512.1 coordinate 5,016,762, forward strand.
AAACATGGTTAGTCACAATAACACCTTTTCTTTTCTGGTAAGCAAATGTCAAGTACCTTGGGAAATGATATAACCAACTGTGATAAGTAAATATGACTCGACATTTGCTCAAGAAAACAATGTCTATTTCATTGATACTGAGATTGTCTTAGTTGGTGACTAGTCGGTTCATGCATAGTAAGCACTAAGCAGGACTTGCATTCATCATAACTACGTTTCTGCTGACGCTAAATTTTCTAAGAAACCTACACAACGAACAGACTTAGATCGAACAGACGCAGGTCAAAATTAAGTCTCGTGTAACTTCCACGGAAAATGTCTTGTGTGACATATGGCTCAGGGTTATGTTCAAGTTTAAGCGTTAACACCCACTCGATAATTGTATCAAAATGCTACCATAAGTCCTTGTAGGTCAAACAAAATGGCATTAGTGAAATTATTAAAAATCTTACTTTATACCAAAATATCAAAATCGATTTTAGTTGCCTCATAAGTAATGATATAGAAACTTGAATCAGTGTAAGCATAATCAGCCTATAACGTTACCACTGTTGGGACACAGGCCTCCTCTCTGTGAGAGGGAAGGAGAGAGTCAACCACTCATCACCAACATCATCATCAATCATCCACTTTCTAAATTAAACCCTCAATGTTGAGGGTCGTTATTATTTCTCATTGTTTCGTGATCTGTATTGGCTTGTGGCCTGTGGCTTAATGCTCCACTTCTAAATGTTCTGACACAGGTGCCCAAAGCGATGGTAAAGGTAGGGCTTTACCATCGCCTTGTGCATCTTTCTTTAGGTCTTTTATCATCTTTTTGCCTGCCACTCTATATATATAATTTGTAGACCTGTGATATCTACCAGCCCAAACAAGGGCTGATGGCTTGTAATATTATACGTTGGTTACATAGCGCACAGATATAAAATATCTGTGGGCTTTATATTTTTTTTATCCAATGTATATTCCGTGCCTCGGAAAGCACGTTAAGCCGTTGGTCCCGGATGTCATTCGTGGATCTTTGACAGTCGTTACGGGTAGTCAGAAGCCCGAAATTCTGACAACCAGTCCATTGGTGTAATTGCCGTATGGCGTTCCAGTGTGAGAATAAATAAATAAATATTGTTTGGCGCAGTTTTCGAGAGGAGTGGGCTGGTACATGTCACAGGTCTACAAATTTTTGGTTCTAGAAATGCCGGTTTCCCCATGATGTTTTTCCTTTACCGTTTTGAGAGCAGTGGTGATGAAATTATTTACACAAAGTGTCTGCCTGGGTTAATGGGTTCGGACCCACGACCTACATCTCGTAAGTCGGCTTTGCCACTGGGCCACAACTGCTCCATGGAAGTTGAAGATTGTATTCGATTCAAAATTATACACCCTGTGAACCATAATAGAAGTATTCAAAAGCTTTTGAAATGCCTTAGCTGCGTAACAATAAAGTATTTCTTTGTTAAAATACTTAGTTATTTTCCGTCGCGGAGAATTTAAATTAGACGTTTTGTATCCTTCACAATGAGATTTAAAAATAATGTTTTGTAAAGTACTAACGCAATTTGCAGTTTCCTGTTTTGGACGTGTTTTTTTTATAGTTGGGCTTAGAGTCTAGTTTATTTCCCAAAATCTTACTTCTATTTTTTTAAAGTGGTTATGTTTTTGTTTTTTTTTTCTGCGTTTCTCACAGCCACTCTGCCCTTCGTTTGAAATTTGTCTTCGTGTTTATCGACAGCAACATTGATTATCTTATGAAGTTTACTGATAACAGAAACAAGGATTAAAAAAAATACTTAGTCTCCACCAAGCTAGCCACCGTCTGGAAATGGGCTCAAATAGGATATTTTTACCTATAATTATCCAGAGAGTGGACTTCTTTCGGCTGAAATTATTATGATGAAACTAAACGAGGCTCTAAATAAAACTCACAAAGCCCAAAACAAAGCAAAGTATTTTAAGCTGTAGGTACGGCTTTGGATATTCATAAAATAATTTTATACTTCAGTCGATCCAAAGTCGATAACAAGGATTTCCTTATAATGATATGGATCCAAGGTACATATAAATGTTAAATGATTTTATTTTGTAAGTAGGTTTGTATAAACACTTTTACACGTCAATCATATTTTAAAACTAGATGAGGTCGGCGTTTCCTATCTGACTAGTCTGAGAAGAAAGGCCGAAACAAACTCAGACGTCACAGTCCTTTTAAAGTCCAGGCATAATCTTGGTCAGATCATATGAAGACCATGTAGGTCGATGTCTGAGATGGTCTTTTGAGAAAAGAACCACACAGATTGAGAGGACCTGTCCAGTCAGTGCACGCATATGTCAGTTCATCATATAATAAACTAGTTCAAAAATAACATTGATGTTTGTTTTTTTTAATCGGAGTTCAGTACGGATCAAGTAAAAGTCTATGAATACATATCGACTTATTTACCCGAAAACTTCCAAGCTTTACAAAATGTCACGTGTCAAAAATAGTGTCCAGTTGCTTTGACCTATTTAGTTGTTGTAGAACATTGTAGAATAAAACAATAATTCATGTTAGTAGTTGTGGGATAGGAATTGCATCTTCTAAATAACATTGATACTCGTAGCTGTACGTAGGTTTTTATTAACATTTTAATTTTAATTTATTATTTTTTAGCTTGAGTACGTATAGTTTTTATTATATTGTATTATTTGTTGGTATATTGGCGTGCCTAGCTGACATATGGCAAATAATTTAATTTTATGTTCTGGTCTTAATAATTAATTACTTAACAAAGTTACCTAGTATTGTGTACAATCAAGTGTTTTCTAACTGAACAGACAGCTGTGCTGGGGAGTTTATTGCGCCACTTCTTCTTCTCAGCGATAGCATTAGGAAGTGGTGAAGGGCGGGCGTTTTTGGGGGACTGTCTTTTGTAATTTTGATGTTCGAAAAGTGCTGATTCTCAGCCTAATTTGAATAAATTACTTTTGATTTTGACTGTGACAGTAAAAATGAGACAGAGTGAAGACGTCATTATATTCTTTTTACCAAACATCATCATAGACCTCTAATGCTGCACACAGGCCTCCCCAAGTGTGGCAGTATCGCCCGGTCCTGTGCTTTTCATATCCAGCGGATTCCTGTGATTCCCTGCGTGACGCAATAAAAGTCCTAATGTATTATTATGAAATTAAACTCAACAAGCGTGAGAACATGCTGTACGCCTTGCACTATATACGGTTGACCTAAATCCGTCAAAATGCCAGAAAAAGGAAGATAAAAATAATCCCTCTAACTTATTGCAGACACCTCAACTTTCCCATATTGAAATTAAATTACATAGTATAATGCAAATAAATTAAATTATTATAATTTTTCATTAGTATAATCTTCTAGCTCTTTTGAGAAATGCAATCACTAACTAAATGCTTTCGATCCCAAATTGCAATAAAAATCACAGTGGAAAGCCCTTCGAAGTCCTATCAGCATAGCAACATCTAAAAACCACCAATAACCCAAGGTAATCACTTATTTGCGTGCCAAATAATGGAGACACTGTAAATGCTTAGCCGAAAGTGTCGCATGTCCAATTTTGATGATTACGTGCTTAAAATTTTTACGATGCATTAGGCAAAGAGATTTGGGTTTTCAGTACCTACCTTTTCTATAGTACGTATGCCGTATATGTTTTTGTAAAAACAAACATACAGGCTACATTTCTAGTATTTCGGTAAAGGTAAAGTGCTATTTTTGATACTTTTTATCTGTATTCTCTTCGTAAGTCATCAAAAATGACCTGTGACAGTCGACGTACCGAACCCAAGTCGACCGTAGCAAAGAGAATCTCCTCTGCAGATAGGGATTTATGGACGACTCAGTACTCAAGTGTTTAAGCGGCGTCTCTTCGCAGCCCACACACACACACACACACACAAATCTTGCGCCGCATGCCTTGTCATCTGAGGATCTTATGACTGCGTCAGCGAACGGAGTTCGCGTGGTTAAATGTTGGGCCCAACATAATATTAGAATTTTCACAAGATTTTTTTTATTTGCCATCGATACGCTAAGGAGAAGGCCAGGTGACATTATTGAAACTAATTATCGTTCTGAAATCCATCCCTTGATGGATGGAGTTCAGATATGCAAATTAATTTCAATTTTAACTTGTTTCTTTTCGTAAATACTATTCTTTCATAGCTTATCCATGAATAATTAATGTCTTCGATGTTAATAGCCTTTTCGTTACCAATTTACTTAAAGGTCGCAACATCTATGAAAATTGACTAGCTATATTAAAATATAATATTTTTTTGATCGTCTCTACTGAAGAGAAAACTTATTTATGTAATTTGGTTCGCACGAAAGTCAGTGTTCCAAAATACTTAAAAGTAATTTACTTTACAATAAGACAAAGGAAGTTTCAACAGGTCAGTCTTTAAACCGCGGTTGGAAGAGGTGAAAAAAATGTATCTTTTGAGATTTCTCAGTGAAATTTTTTTCTCTTTGGTTTTATGAAGATGCTTCCCTGGAAGTCAGACGAAATTTTTTTTTTATATTTTGTTTTACAACTCACTCACTCACTCTTTCATCATTATCTTCCTGCCCTTATCCCATGGTTTTCGCCACAATGAACGCCACATGGAATCGCCACAACACTTATACTTCTTCCAGTCTTCCTTGTCAACCGTTAAGTCCCCCTACATAATTAGTAATTAAAGTGTGATCAATTTTGTCGATCTAATCTATACAATAAATCAATTCTGTCGAAAATCTAGTCTATTATAATGTTATTTTTTGCTGCAAATGGATATTTCTAAATGGGTTTAAAAATGGAGTAATGATATGTTAAATAATATCAATAATAATTAATTAAAAAATAAATATAATAAAACTTAAAGAAGTAAATCTATACTAATATTATAAAGAGGTAAAATTTGTTTGTTTGTATGTAGGGGGTAATCTCCGGAGTTAATGATCCAATTCAAAAAAAAAATCACTGGTAGAAAGCTACATTATGTGTGAGTGCTATAGGCTATAAATTATGTTTACATCATGCATTTAACTGAGCTGTCACAACTTTTTTCTAGCAAGTCGGAAAGAAATACCTCTTAAAACAGAATTATTTGCATGCGCTGCCTCAACAGTTGTATATAACTAAAAACATACGCAAAATACGCGCATTGTCGTGGAGTTGCGGATACCAGCCCGCTGTACCTTATTACCTTATTATAACTAAAAACAATGTATAGCAATCTGGTCCCCCTTAAATAGTTCTACAAAAAAGTCCGCAACACCATATTTCAATCTTTTATATTTTATCTTTTAATATCAGTTTTATGTTTTAAAAAAGTATTTTTTTCACGTGCTTATGTTCGGATGAAAATTTAATTTTTAATTATGAATCCTTATCAAAATAAATTATTTTGTGATCACAAGGACATTATAGAGACAAGATTTGCCCTTTACAGTACGTCAATTGGTCATCAATTACTAAAACGCAAAAAGCCGCTAAAACATTCACGAATACAACTACACATGCTTTGTGCAGACGTTTTAACCATTTACTCATAGATGGCGTTGTACAAATATGTAATTTTTCAGACTCACGGTGTTCATACTTTACGCGGATTAATGACATCGTCGGGATTGGGTGATGTAAATTGATTGGATGTCGTTCTATTGATTTCTATTGGTTTTGGTTGTTTTAAATACTTACGGTTACTTCTGGTTTACGATTGTTTCTATCTCAAGTTGAGGTAATAATAATAGTAAAGCTGAATAGTTTGTTTGTTTGAACGCGATCTCTGGAACTGCCAGTCTGATATTATTATGAAAAAGTCGGGTTGGAGGACTCGGAGGAACTAAAAATTCCACGCGGACGAGGAAGGTTCCCTCTTTGGGTAAAGGCTTCTTCCCTTTCATGCTACTTTTCTTTGCTGTGCTTTTCGTGCTGCTGCAGGCCAATTCTTGCCCGTTACTTTCTCGATCTCGTCGACCCATTTTTCTCGGGGCCTTTATTGTTTTGGTTTTCCTTTTGGCTCTTTTACTCCATTTTATGTCTTCGGAGCGTGCTACGTGCCCCACTCATTTCCACCTTTGTTCATTTCTTTTTAGTTTCTGCGAGTGTTGTAGGATGTCTATCACTCTTGCCTTCTCGCGAATGACGGTGTTTTTTTGTTTGTCTTTAAGTTTGATGTCTATTCTTCTTCGTGTCGCTGGCCCGAATGAATTTAATATCTTGTTGGCTCAAAACTTTGCCACTTCCACGGCGTCGTCAGTGGCACTGCAGATGTCACTTTGACTGCATGTTTTGGAACACAGAAGGCAGGATAGGAGATTGAGCATGGTTTGCGACATTGCTCCACCCTACTGCCGTTTCGTCAAGTTCGACTTTATCAGGTTGGACTTACATCTTCCCACTTGTGTCCGGAGACGGTTCAGGGACTTCCAAGTGGACCACGGAAGGTTACACTCTGCAGAGAAATGCTCCTTTGAGATGTCTATTGTATCTTATGGATATGTACTTATAAATTTGACTCAGATGTCTATTGTATCTTATGGATATGTATAAATTTGACTCAGAATATTATTATTCTCCGTAATCGTTGGTACTGGTAGAAAGGTGTGTTAGGACATCATATTTAATTAACAATGTCCAACAATCAACAAAGTTGACCAAATTCATGAATAAATTAGAAGAGATTACAGTTACCAATTCTCATCCTCGCCATTATTAACAAAATTAATAATTCAATAATTTTAAGTGGATATTTGGTTGGTGTTTCCTTAATTATTTATTCCTGTCACCTGTCACCAACATTGTTCAGACATATTGGGTCTAACAAGGGATTATTTTGATTGAAGTAATCTTGTTATAGTTAAGCTTTAGTTCATATTGACGAATATTGATTTTGGATACTTGTCACGCATGTAAACTAGGCTTGTTAATTTTGGGATAAGGTAACGGGACCCTAATTGCGTAACACACAATCAATAGTAATCTGAATCATTTTGAAGCAAATTGCTAATCCATTGCTTCATAAGCTCGAAAAATTTGTCTGCTCAACACGTAAATAACGCAATGACTGTTGTTGAACTGTCAAAATGAAACCGATTCCGATTAATTGTATGTTACGCAATTAGGGTGCGGGACGTTCAATGGCCTTCAAGTTAATTGTCATTTTTCCACCTCAGCTGTGACACATCACATTCTGATTTAAAAATCTAGTTCCAAATGTTTGAACTGTACACAATTCGGGGAAGAAAGAATAGCCAGGGAAAACACTCGTAGACTTTAAAAATAAAGTTGTACCTAATTTTAACATTGTCAAGCATAGCCCTCATTACCAAGCCGTACAAACATTTAATAGACTGCCATCGGATTTGAAGATTTTATTAAATACTAGCTCTTTTAAGACTAAGCTCAAAGCATTTCTCTTGGATAAAAACTTGTACTCAATGGACGAACTGTAATTTAATATTATTATTTTATATAGAAAACAAAAATTGCTATTGATTATTATTGATTTTTATAAACATGTTTTATTTTTTTAATTATTATTGTGCATGTTCACTTTTAGAATTTATATTAAATTTAATTAATGATGATGTATATAATGTAAACTAAGGTATCAAAGAGAATATAAATTGTTCCTGATAAATAAATAAATAAATATAAAAATTCGAGATGATAAACCTAGTAACACTTTTCCTGATCCGGGGATCGAACCCAGGACCTCATGCTAACCAGTAACAGGAGCTGTTATTAGCATGTTGTTTTAGCTTCGGTACCATTTGTAGTGTAAACTGCTTGGTCTTCTCAGTGTATATTCATGTTTAAATCAATATTGCTCTATGTGGGAGTGTTTATCGATACAAATCTCAATTACACACTCAAGCGGCCAGTAGGAAATACAAATGTTTGTTCAATGCTGGCAGCAACAGTTGTATCGCTCAGTGACTCCGTCAACCTAGCCGGCATAATTATAAATACACGCTAAAATAACAAAATGTTGCATTCATTAATATTTAAAATGTCATATATGAAGATGTTTACATATCGAGACTGCTCCGTGCCTCGGAAAGCACGTTAATCTGTTGGTTTAGGCTATCAGTGGAAGCACTAGGAAGTGGTGGTGGGCGGGCGTTTTGGGGAACTGTCTTATGTAATTTTGATGTTCGAAAAGTGCTTATTTTCAGCCTAATTTGAGTAAATGACTTTCGATTTTGAGATAGGCAGTCGCTCCATGTAAAATACAGGTATTCAGCTGCATCCGGTTAGACTGGAAGCCGACCCCAAAATAAATCTGCCTAGCCTAAGTAAGGCTAGGCAGATTTATTGATTGATTGATAGTACAAACACATGCCCCAAATAATGGCATCAGGCGTTACTTTGCGTCAATCTTTGGGGCTGATTTTTCAATAGTCAGATAATTTTTGGCTCAGGAATAAACATTGCGGTTTGAAAGTTTTTGTATAGAAAATATATCACAATGACATAATTATTCTATACGTAGATAAATGTTATCTGACTATTGAAAAATCTGCCCTTAGAAGAATAACAATCTATAAGAGTGTTGGTTAGACGGTTCCAGAATAGAATATAATATTCTGTATTCATCATCTGCCTAGCCTTTTCCCAACTTTGTTGGGGTCGCCTTCCAGTCTAACCGGATGCAGCTCGTGCTCACTATTTACCCAATATTTTCTTTGATTTTGTTTTTTCTTCATTCGTCGTCGTCTTAACAGCAACAGGTGCAGGATACGTCTTTCGCGGTCCATATCAAGCCAAAACTGTACTTTTGGTATACGTGCTGAGCGGATACGTGCGTACACGATGCCGTGGTGCGGCACGGCGCCGCGCCATTCGCCGGCAGCAGTGCCGTACCGTTGCACGGCAAACGGTGCCGCACCGTAGACATGGGTCCACGCCCTAAGTGTCTTATCGCAAAGAGCGATCTTTAAAGACAACCTTACCAGAATACCGATGAGCGTAATTGTAATTACATTAAACGGACCCGTTTATATAATATGATCACTATAATTAGACCAATGGCGCGTCCGACTTGCTTGATGAACTATACTTCGGGCGAAAAGTTTCTGCTGGCGGGAAGGAATTGTGTTTTGTTTTCGTCATGTTTGATTAGAGGGGTAGGCAAAGAGGCGTGGGAGGAACTTGTTTTTTTTTTTCTGGCTTATTGCACCCTCTTAACACACGTTCCAAAAATACCTCAGTTTGGATAAAAAGTCGAGCATTTAAAATATCAGAAGCCCAATTCCCGTAATTAAAGCGTTAAAAATCTAGTCGCAATTTCATCTCAGCACAATCAATGTCAAAAATTTGTCAATAACGTATGAAAATTGTTGGTATTTTTGACAGATTGTGACTAAGATTTACCTAAATGTGAACGTTCTTTAAAAAAATGTGAAATGCCCCCCTGTTGCCCTGTTTGTGACATGCAGAATAATTCTTACATTACCTATCTTACATAAATAGCACCAACTGCAAATCTTGGAGCCAATGAACCCAAGAGATGCGTCAAGATGTGACAAGAAGTCATAAAAATGATGATGTGACGAGAGGTGTGGGAGGAGGAGAGGAGAGGAGGGAGGAGGGGAGAGATGTGTGACAAAAGGTGTGTCAACATCGTTAGTTAAAATTATAAATGCACGGCATCGTAAATATATGTATGAGACAAGATACGCTCCCTGATATTTCAAAGGATTAGCTCTACCAAGGATTAATACAGAAAACAGGATCTCGACACGATGTACAATCTTAATGCCAAGCAAACTTGGTTTGACCTTTTATATATTTATTAATATTTTAAAGAGATGATGTGTAAGTTTAGTTTAGTCCTGAATAGGGATTACCCCCTTTACAGGGTGGCAGAGACGTTGACGCGCGACTTGTTGCCATGGACTCGGTACATGATTCCTCTAATTTCCCCATATTTTTGACAAGTTTTTGACATTGATTGTCGCTGAAACGAGGCTGCGACTAGATTATGAATGTTTTTAATTACGGGATTTGGCCTTCAGGTTGCGCGTCCATGTACAGACGCCAGCACATCAAGCTACTACAATCTGTCAAATTTCTTTAATAGATTTTCAACTTTATCGCTAAAGCATTAAGGTTCAAGGTTGATTGGGAAAATTTGACAGTTTCGGGTAGGTTGACCTGCTGGCGTCTGTACCTACCACCTTGTATACAAACTCATACTATAACCAATTACAAAAAAAAAATATTATTAAACGTATTGTTGTTGTTCGTTTTCCGTATTTGTAATCGAATGAGAAGTTTCGTGGTTTACTTTCCGAAACTACTTCACTGATAGAAAGCTAAACTATTGCTAAGTGTCGTAGGAAATGTTCAATGTTAGGTAATAGTTGAATTCCACGCGCACGGAGTCGCGGACAGAAGCTAGTGTCACAATATTCCGATACGATGGCTGATGGCACTGTTCGTGAAGTGTGTGTTTACGATAAACTATCGTTAGTTAAATCAACATGTTTATATTAACGGTTGGTTGCACCATATAATGAATGATTCGAGTGTCGCGCTAATTACGCGATTTGTTGAACTGTTAACGATATTATCGGTTTATCAGAACTTATCGCTAGCGATTGTAGTGCCATCCTGTGATGCGGAATATATTAGCGTTCGTGTTTATTTTATTGATATTGTTTCTTAGGCTGGAGTTGTGTTTGTTTTCTGGAAACTGTTGTTTGAATCTATACTTTATTATCAATTTGGGTAAACTGTTATGCTGACTGGCACAGTGATTAATTTGAAGGGGGGTTGGTTTGATACGTTATTGTTCAATGATGAAAAATTGAGCTTTTTAATTTTATTAGGGAGGCACTAGAATAAAGTAGCACTTACAATTTAGATAATTTGACCTTTCAATGAATTTGATATTCTCTGGAAATAAATTATTTACTTAGCTACGCAGTCTTTTCAACTTGTTTAATTTGTTGACAACTTACAGTCACTCAGTGTTGTCACTTTGGGCTCAGAAATTCTGTGTGTAGGTAGATAACCTACTGTTCGTAATTGAAAGTAACTTAGCCGTCACGAAGATTGGGTCATCGGCCTTTGGAATATTATTTTATTTGGTGAATGAAATTATTTTATTTATTTAACCATTTGTCTACATAAAAACAAACCAGAAGAACGGAACCGAAAAATACGAACAAAAGTGACGCTTATTTCTAAAGAAATCTCTTCCAGCATACATGCGACAGTTTATTTACTAAGACAGTTGTTAGAATTTAATGATTAGATTGAGAATATTATTTGAACTGACAGACATACGGACGATACCTATGCTTTATCTTAAAAAAATCACAACTTGTTATTTAGCCATTAATGAGGGTAGAATAGAGGCTCAGAAGCTGTCCCTAAAACAAAAAAAAAAAAAGAAACAATATTTTTTCCATTTTTAGGTAATAGGTAGGTAATTATAACTTTTAAAAACACTACAAAGGCGGTATGAAAAATCGCTTGAAATAAAGCAACTCGTTAACTGCTGGTGCAGCTTCAATTCTTACAAAGCTAACTTCTATACAACCTCGTGCTGCCCCCAATTGAATAATGGCGCCACTGTACCCTCTTCTTGATAACTCAGAGTATGTCGATGTTTTATTCATAAGAAGACTTTATTCTTTATGATAACCCATACACTACTCGTAACAGTAACCTCAGTTTATTAAGAAAAGTATAAAGGACTTTGTGGACAACAGTTTATTGAAGTTTTCTGGCACAAAGGCATCTAATTTTTATGACCATAAAGAGTGAGTAATCTTGAAAGACCAATGGCCGAAAATACGGGTTTTAAAAAAGTATGAGCTTCCGTTGTAACATTGAGTTTAAGGGACGTTACAAATACAATCTATAAAATTACTCCTTCAAAAAGAATCAACTTAGGTTTATGATCTAAAATAAGAATTAGTCAGAATTAAAATATTAATTCAAACAGTTTCGTAACACCACTATGATGCGGAACGAGTCTATCGTATCTTGGCCGTGTTGAGTAGTGTTGTTAGCACGATTGTTATATCGATATCGATATATTGGCAGGATCGACCGCCGCGACGTTGCGGATGGAGACCGCGTCGATCCAGACTTGTTAAATCGCGCTGTGCGGCTCCTCGTGCTGCAGAAATTAGACAACATTTACTCCTACCACACCCGACCAAGGTACGATAATCGATGTTTCCCTCCCATCATCGATAATTCAGCGCACGTTCGTATTTGATGTATTTCCTGCATGCCTTATCCTCCTTGATTGTTAGTTTGTTTGAGGGAATCGAATCCCTTTTTTGGTCAAAAAACATAAAAGTTTCCTCAATAAATGTTACTATGAATATTGATGGCGTATCCCCGAGTAATACTTCTTTAGGTCGGCATTTAACTGATTGGCAAATGATTGCGTGGGAGGACAAAACTAAAGTAATTTCGGATTATTTTTATGTTCTGGTATCGACGATATCGTAATTCAAATACAACGAATCATATTGATGTTACTTTTTTTTTGGTTCATACATTTAAGAAGGATATGAATAAGTTAATAGTTCAAACAACTAAGTACCATCTTAATTCGATCGAACATAGTCAAGTATAGAATCGAGTAATGATATTACTTAAATTCACAATTTATCGATAAATTAATTTTATGGCATCACTAAAACACTGATTAACCTTTTAAAAATATTTATTGAAATTTTTGTTGTTGTTAATAATTTAATTAGTTATTTTTATATTCCTGTGATAATTATTTCTGCACCTGTTAAAATATTTATTCACCTTGTTTGCTGATGTATGTTTCTTTTGTGAGATATTTTCACAGAAATCGGAAACGGATTGCTTTATATACCACTACGTCCAATATTTAATTGATACTGCTAGCACCGAGCGGCTTGAATTAACAAAAACCGGCCAAGTGCGAGTCGGACTCGCCCATGAAGGGTTCCGTTACGTTACGATTTATGACGTATTAAAAAAAAACTACTCACTAGATCTCGTTCAAACCAATTTTCGGTGGAAGTTTATATGGTAATGTACATCATATATTTTTTTTAGTTTTATCATTCTCTTATTTTAGAAGTTACAGGGGGGGGGGGACACACATTTTACCACTTTGGAAGTGTCTCTCGCGCAAACTATTCAGTTTAGAAAAAAATGATATTAGAAACCTCAATATCATTTTTGAAGACCTATCCATAGATACCCCACACGTATGGGTTTGATGAAAAAAAAAATTTTGAGTTTCAGTTCTAAGTATGGGGACCCCCAAAATTTATTGTTTTTTTTCTATTTTTGTGTGAAAATCTTAATGCGGTTCACAGAATACATCTACTTACCAAGTTTCAACAGTATAGCTCTTATAGTTTCGGAAAAAAGCGGCTGTGACCTACGGACGGACAGACAGACAGACAGACAGACAGACAGACATGGCGAATCCATAAGGGTTCCGTTGCCATTTGGCTACGGAACCCTAAAAAGGCCTTGCGTGCCGGTGACGTCACTTGGATTAGTTCACCGCGTGCATCGCTAACTGCTAACGTTGTTTTGTTTATGATTGAGGTGAGAACTGCTAAAAACTATTGTAAATGGATGACTCACTTTTAATTATATTAGTAGAACTAGCTTCTGCCCGCGGCTTCGCCCGCGTGGATGTCGGAAATTATCCCACGGGAACGTGTTAACAGGATAAAATGTACCTATGTGCTTCCCCAGAATGCCATCTATCTCGCGGGCACTTTGTGGCTAATTACAATAGAAAACCAATTGTGTCTCATTAGTGGTGATTAAGAGGGTACCTATATGATATCTTTACCTAAGTACCTACCTAATTTAAAAAAAAAAAACTCAATAACAGAAAATTAAATACCTACCTACCTAAATAAACCTATTTCTGATGATAACTAATCTAAACTCAATAAATAAGCAAAATCCCTAAAAACTAATATCTATACGAATGACTAATCCTACCTAACAGTATTATAAAATAACCTACGGTCACTACGTACACTATCAAATATACTACCTATACTTTAAAATTAAAATCTATACCTACAACTTATATAAAAATAAACCTAAATAACTCTAAAAACTAAAAGGAATAAAAATGAACTCCATTGCGGGTGACTTAACCTACGACAAACTTATTATTTGCGGTTGGTGCAGTAATCGGGTCTAGGGATCGAACCGCAAAATTAAGTTTGTTTTTTATTGTATATACTTTTCCGGGATAAAAAGTACCCAGTGTGGTGCCCAGGATATTAAAGAATAATTATACCAAGTTTCATCGTAATCGAACCGGTAGTTTTTGCGTGATGCCTGAACAAACAGACAGACAGACAGACAGACAGACAGACAGACAGACCGACAGACAGACAGACAGACAAAAATTTTTTTAATCACATTTTTGGGTTCGGTGTCGGTCTAGTAACACCCCCTGCCATTTATTTTTTTGATATTTTCAATGTACAGAATTTTCACTTCTACAGATTTACTGAAACATCGACCATGTTCAAATTTGCAAAGAACAGATCGGCGGCTCTCATCATAACAGCTCCGCTCCGACACAGCAAATAATTTGTCATTAAAGTTAGTTTTTTAAATCAAATTTATTAAAGCACATTTTACAATGACAATAGAATAGTGGACAGCCATGACACGTCGCGCAGACCCCGCACTTCATGCGAGCAGCCCGCTCCCCGGACGAGAATAATTTGCAAAAAAAAGGAGATATCATATCAAAAGAGAAGTTTCCTTACGAAATAGAGAAAAGATATAGAAAATAATAAGGCAGAATGCCTCCCTAAAATGGAACCAAAAGCATTATCGTAAAAGCACGAGAAAGACATAATAATTTCCATATGTTTCACTTTGAGTTGTAAAAAGAAAATCTTTTCATGTTCCGTTATTATACGAGAATACAAAGTTTTGGGGCCATCTTCATTTGGAAAGTTTCCAAATGCTTTTTAACATCTAAAATTAAATAATATTTAGTGTTACGATATTAATTATTGCACTCTATCCTCCTTATTACAAAACAAGGTTTTTCTTTAAACCAGGTTTAAACCACCGCGTCAGTTATTGAATTAAGAACCTAAATGTTATAGAAATACAGTTCTTTATACAAAAATGACAACTTAGTTCGGTGCTAAGTTGTCATTTTTGTATAAAGAACTTTATCTAAATCGAAATAAAGTTCGAAAAACAAATACCGGCTCAGAGGTTTAGGCTAGAACTAAAGTTAGGTCTCGTTTTGTAATAAGACGGTATAAGGTTTTGATTTATTTGCGAGTATAAAGAAATGTTGCATATATGACCGTATTTATTATTGCCTGTAGACCTACGTAGCATAATCAGCCTATAATGTTCCCACTGCTGGGACACAGGCCTCCTGTCGTGACCCTTTTTTTAGGAACGCGTGGAGGTATCAATACATTCGAAAAATATCGTGAGGAACCCGGATGTGTTGCATTTAACTGTATGACAAAAACGATTTAGTGCAGAATAACTGAGTACTTATCTATACGAGGCACAGGGCGAGACTGAACTTGTTCAATGCCATTCAAAGAAGCAGAATTGCATCATTCATGTCCAGCACACTAATTGCGTAACACGCTAATGTTCGAAAAAAAATTCGCAATGAATGTTGTTGAACTGTCAAAACGAAAGCCATTGAATAGAATACTCTTTATTATTATGTGTAATTATAATGTTTGTAATTTATATGGTGTGCCTACATAAATTACAGACAAATATATAAATTTTACAAAGGGTGACACAATGGGCGGTCTTATCGCTAAGAGCGATCTTTCAAAGACAACCTTTACTACTGATCACTGATTTTTGCTGCTGATAGTGTGTTACGTGACTATCCCGCAGGGTTGGTACGTTTAGAAACAGTATAGGTAAGGAGTAAGGACCTTGCTGATGGACCTAAGCGGTGGTTGGAAATAGCCGCGTAACTGTTTGTTTTTTAATGTGCTAGAGAAGAAAGGCGTGTGTTTATGTTGGGGTGTATGTATGTATGTGTGTGTGCCATTTTGATTGTTTATTTGTTATTGTGTTTTTTATAGATCAAGTGGTCTGCAACAAACAAAGATTTTAATTTATTTTATCATATATTTTATTTTTATCCATTTGCTAAACTTTTATTTTATTTTTATTTTATATTATTAGTTTCCGATTAATTTTAAATTTTAATTTTTATTTGACATTGAGTTGCTTATTTTCATTTGACATTGTACTTTATGATTTGATGACATTGTATTTATTTTTATATTGTGATTTTTTTTTATGTATCTCGTTCTCGTGTTTCATAACTTGTGATTTGATTTTAATATGGGAGAATCTGGAATAAATTGATTTTATTTATTATTATTATTTTTTATTTATTTACAATTTCGTTAAAGAGAAGCTTAAAAGTCAATGCAAAAGAGTAGGTACTTAAAGCAAAGTTTACATTAGGTGTACATATTTTCGATTCAACATACACATCCTATAATGTTCCCACTGTTGGAACACAGGCCTCCTCTCTATGAGAGGGGGTGGGCCGATATCCACCACGCAGGCCCAGTGCGGGTTGGAAGATGTCACATGTCTTCAAATTTTTGGTTCTAGGACATGCCAGTTTCCTCACGATGTTTTCTTTCACCGTTTTGAGAGCAGTGGTGATGATATAATTTACACAAAGTAAAGCGCCTGGCTGGGTTCGAACCTACGACTACAACTCGATCGATCGATCTCGGTTCGATTAGTACCTAAGTAATTATTTATACTTGGGTGTACCCGAAATAAATTTTCAATAATGTCAGTCAATATAAAAACAAGTCGCCTTTGAGCACTCGTCATAGTGAGGGAACCAAAATTCGTTGTGAAAAAGTTAAATTCTGTTCCGGACAGCAAAAACACGGCATGATTTTCAAAGGCGGTTTCAGTAAGCTACGACAGTAAACAGAGTGGATTCAGCGTAATTCTGACATTTTTCGGACATTTTACACATTGTTCGGACTTGCATGTTTCAGGGTTGTGTTTTATTTTATAATGCTCTTCTTTTCTATGGCAAACGTGCTAAAGCTACAGCTCGTTTTGAGTGGATTTTGTATTCTGGATGTTTCATGTTCTATTTGACACCGTTTTATTTATTTCCGTTTAAAATGCATAACGCTTTATTTACTTACTGTAAGAGTATATGGGACATCAGAAAATGAAAGTATTAATTTGGAAAACCTTTTATTTAGTGAATGCAACACAACATATTGCATAATGCAATGCAGTAAAACGCAACCGCCATTGTACGAGAGACACCATAGTCAATGTAGAAACCACAGACTAAGTACTCGTAATACTGATGCCACATTATAATCTCTAATACTTACGTTTAAAATGCAATAATACTGTCCCACTATTCCTGTCCCACTGCTGGGCAAATTAGAAGCCCTTTCCACAAAAGGCACAAAGTATTTAAGACGACGCTTGCTCAAGACGGGTTTTCAATTTCAGACTTGTATTACCTTTTAGTCTATGTTTCCGAACGATGTTTTTCTTCACCAATGTGAACTCAGTCAATCTATCAAGTCAGTCACTCAATCTCAGTCAGTCAATCAATATAAACTCAATAAAAAGTCCAAGATAAACTCAGAAAGTATATATGAATGAATATACCAATATACCAACAATTATAATAAAAATTAAATGTACTCAATCCAGAAATAATAAATAAAAATTACAACAAAAAAAAAAAACACTATTACACGGCTTATTTAAAAAAAAATATCCTATCAAACAATGGCCCTTTAGACATAATCTTGGTTAGCATAATACATGAAGACAATGTGGATTGGACACATTACATACTGGTACACATCATCATCATCATCTGCCAAGCCTTTTCTCAACTATGTTGGGGTCGGCTTCCAGTCTAACCGGATGCAGCATACTGGTACACATATTAGGACATTTTAATATCATCATAATTCCAGTGTTAGAGAAAGACAAAGCAAAACATGGCTGATAAACTCCATTCCTTTTTCGAAGTAGAATTACGATGGCATGCATATTTCCTAATACGATCGCTGTTCACAGAAAATGTAAGTAGTAACGATGCCATTTACCTAAAAGGCTTTAAAAACGTAAAGCTGGAAAATTCGTATCTTTATCGCAGTTTGGCATATCAAAGGAAAACATTCTGTGTACCTACCTACTTATACATGACTGACATTTTGTTGAACACGGAAATGTTGAATTTAAGCTATGCAGCGTAAGATGAAAATTCTAAAGCATGACACTGAATTTTTTGGAATTTGCTACCTGTCCTCATTTTGTTTTGTTAGCAGTTCCATCGGGAACAGCACCCTAATTGCGTAACACACCATAATTTACAATCTGAATCATTTTGAAGGATATCGCTAATCCATTGCTATAAGTTCAAAGAGTTTGTCCGCTCAACAACGTAAATAACGCAATGAATGTTGTTGAACTGCTAAATGGAAGCCATTGCTACTGATAAGTAGTGTATTACCCGCGGGGTAATGACGCAATTACCTCGCTGCGGGTAATACACACTATCAGTAGTACTGGCATTTCAATCATGCATGCCTCTGGCCTCTTGGTAATTTCTGAGACTTTAACTGTCATGACTCTTATCTTCATAATTCGGACCTGAGGTTATATGTACAGTCGACAAAAGAGATAAGTATGCAGGGTCGTCGGATATAGTTGAAGTTTAGTAAGAAACGGATTGATGTTTTCGGATTTTTTAAAATCTAATTAATAGAAAAGAAACAGATAATTATCAAACTAAATTTCATTCGAAAACATCCATCGGTTTCTTACTAAACTTAAGCTATATCCGACGACCCTGCATACTCGTCGACTAGCAAATCCAAAGAGCCAGTACTAGTGCAATTTTTGCACCGTGCGATGGGCAACCTTCACATGTGTCAATTTATTAAAACACAATCAATTTTTGGTCTCTAGAAGGAACTTGGAACTTAACTTCAATCAACTCAGCCTATCGCAGTCCACTGCTGGACATAGGCCTCTCCCAGACTGCGCCACAATACCCTGTCTTCCACCTTAGCTTAGCTTTGTTTGAAAGAGAGCTAGTTTAACTTTTTGTGTTTTTGTTCACAGGTTCGGCAAACGCTCTGATGCCTACACGAACTGGGCCAAGGACCTTGAGGTAAGTTTTGTGTTTTAACTCCTTGTATGTATTCACTTTGGATTTTCAACTCTCAGTTGTGAGCCAAGCGTGCAAAATATAACAGTGCGCTTTTGTTTAAGCGTTACATTTAGGTGTTGCCTAGTGTTCGTGGAAAGGGGCACCTTTTAATCTCTTCTCACATTATCGATATTTGACTAATCTAAAACTTGATCAGATTTGAACTGAACTGTTCTGTTTTGTTAGCTGTAAGGTATACTACACAGGCTTTCAATCAACTGGTGCCAATCGGCAAACTCCGTTCGGCATCTACCCTCGCTGTATCGTGTTCGGGCTAGCTCGGCCCAATTCGAGCTAAGCCAAGCGACTCTTTCCCGAACATTGTAATTATCTGAACTCGATTTTGCCGCCCGGCTGTGCCGAATAATGCCGACCCGAAAAAGTGTGTCGCACCCCAAAGCCGTAATTGACTAAAACTAAACTCAAGTTAAATTTCAGTCAGCTTGTTTTAGAAGGTGAGGTAGGAGCTAGTTAATTAATTTTTCATGTTATCTAATTATGTTATTAGTTGACGCCAAACAAGATCGAGTCCACTTTCAGGACTCAGAGACACGTTTAATCTTGCAAACTTAATTATACAAAAATATGACTTCCTGTAGTTCTTTATACATTATTCATTAGCTACTCAGATTAGAAGCTGAATTCATTATAAAAGTAAATAAACAAATTAAAGAATATCAGATGATCTTCAAAAATCTTCAAAGCGGCTAACGAGGTCTGATATTATTTTGTTAGAAATATACCTAATTTGATAACAAGTAGGTACCTAATTATTACGAGTAACACATAATAACGTACATTAATAATTATTAGATAATTAAGCAGGAGATAGCTCAATGTTGATTAACGTAACTTAATGTGCTAACAAGCTAGAAACCAGATTGAGTGTTCATAAAATACATGATAAATTAATTAAGTATATATATGCAATTGTTTAAATACTAGCGAAACTCTAAATTAAATTAATGTTAGAGTAACATAACAAATATGAGTACTACTTTCGAGTTTAGCTATTATATACTGCACTGACGTCTCAGTTTGTTATAAATAGCACAATCAGCCTATAATGTTCCCACTGCTGGGACACAGGCCTCCTCTCGGTGAGAGGGAGTGGGCCGTAATGTATCACTCGGGCCCAGTGCGGGTTGGTAAGTAGATGTCACGTGTCTTTGAAATTTTAGTCTAAGACATGCCGGTTCCCTCACGACGTTTTTCGTCACCGTTTTGAGAGCAGTGCTGATGAAATAATTCACACAAAGATGCCGTTGTCTGGGACCACTGACCCCCCTGTCTGGGTTGGGACCGCCGACCTACAAACTCGTATAGTCGCGGCACTTGGCTAGTTATGGTCTTATAGTATTGACCGCAGTTCTCATGTTATGATATATGATAACCACATATAAATGATCGTCCAATTTCAGGTATGATAGATAAATAGATCAAATTGAAGAGATCTTTAAAGCACGAATAAATAAGCTACTTGCATCAAAGCCGGCGATCTCCATTGTCGATGGCACCATCGTTAATCATATCATCAGGGGGTAAAGTAGTCAAAAGCTTTGAAAAACCCAACACCCCAGAGCTCCATAGAAATAGAAAGAAATACTTAGAAATGCTGCCAAAAGGCGAAAGCGTCAGAGTAGCCGGCGAAAAACCTAAAAAAAATGATGATATTTATGACTATTATTCTATAAGTAAATATTTGTTACGGCGGCGAATTATATTTAAAATCAAAATCAAAAGTCATTTATTCAAATTAGGCTGAGAATCAGCACTTTTCGAACGTCAAAATACAAAAGACAGTCCCCCAAAAACGCCCGCCCTTCACCACTTCCTAGTGCTAATTAAATCAACATACAACCAGGAGGCCGACTCCCGTAGGTAATTAAAACGTTTATGATCTAGTCGCTATCTCATTCTCAGCGACAATCAATGTCAAAAACTTGTCAAAAATGTAGGGATTTTGGAGGTATTTTTTAGACAGATTGAGACTGAGATCAGGCTGTGAATGTTTTTAAAATTACGACAGTTGTCCCTCTGATACTGACCTGCAAATTGCAAAAAACGTAAGTAAATTTTAATTACGCGCATCCCCCTTATATCAAATGTCATTTATAAAAATTAGGCTGTTATTAAAATTACATTCATTGACATTTATTAAAATTACATAAGACAGTCCCCCAAAACGCCTGCCCTTCACCGTTTCTTTTCCTAGATTGCCGGGCGCGTTAAAAAAAAAACAAGCAATCCCACGTTAAGATCCTTATTGGTCTGAATGCTATGTAGGTAGACAATAATAAATAAACGTGTATGTCGCGGAACGAAAATAGCCTATATACCCTTTTAAGTATATTAAGTACATAACCGAAATAGAAATATAACTGCATTTAACCTCCGAAGGGTACGTTAAAATTTAAATAGTTTATTGAAATCATTTGTGTATAGGTACAATCAACAAAAGAAATACCTAAGTAATCAGGGTCGTCGGATATAGTTGAAGTTTAGTAAGAAACCAATGAATGTTTTCGAATGAAATTTAATTTGATAAATTAACTGTTTGTTTTCTATTAATTAAAATATATTTCATCCGAAAACCTCCATCAGTTTCTTACTAAACTTCAACTATATCCAACGACCCTGGTTACTTATCTCCTTTGGTGGAATACTTTTATCCCGATATTCGCACGGGATCGAGACTAATGCGGGTGAAACCGCGGGGCGCAGCTAGTGTTAAATATAGAAAATGCCAATTAACGTAAACGGGAATTCTATTTCCATCTTTGTCAAACGGTTCAATGTGTCATGGTGGGTTGGTGTTATGAATATGTATCTCCATGTTGCCTTTTTTCAGCATTCGTGGGAAGAAAATGTCACCGTATTTCATAGTGTAACAAACGTTACAAGGAAAGTCTTTTTGCAATAACATGTAGGAAGTATACTTTGAAATGATGTAGGTAACAGAGGGCCAAATCTCGTAAGTTTAAGAACGTATACAATTTCAATCTGTCACCACTACCTACCTATTTCCCTTCATTTTTGACAGGTTTTTGACTTTGATTGTTCCAGAGACGAGATTGCTACTAGATTTTGAACGTTTTTAATTAGGGCCTTCTGGTTTCTTAGATGAGCTAGAAACCATTGTGTTTGCAAATTAAAATTCAGCGTTCAAAGAGGAATTTAATTTAGATTTCGTACTAAAGTTAACTTTTATTTTTAACTCTTTTCAGTTTATTAGCTAGCTAAGCTAAAAGGAAATTACGATCTATAGTCTGTTCCACGAATATCTTATAAAAATGTGAACAAATGGATTAGAAAACGTATCTGTGGATGACTATAAAGTATAGTCGTTATCATCATCATTTCAGCCGAAAGACGTCCTCTGCTGGACATAGGTCTCCCCCAAGCACCGGCACTACGACCGGATATTCTGTGCTTCTCGCATCCAGCGGATTACTGCAGCCTAGACCAGGTCGTCATCAAATACAATACGTATTGAGTGCTGTAGGTTGGCCCAGTGCCAATGGCCGTGACTTACGAGTCACGGTCACGAGTTACGAGTTATAGGTCGTACGTTTGAACCCAGATAGGCGTTTTACTTCGTGTAAATTATTTCATCGACACTGCTCTCAAAAACGGTGAAGGAAAACTTCGTAAGGAAACCGGTATGTCCTAGAACTAAAAAATCCGAAGACATCTACTAACCCGCACTGGGCCCGCGTGGTAGATTCCAGCCCACTCCCTCTCAAAGAGATAAGACCTGTGTCCCAGCAGAGGGAACATTAATAGGCTGATTATGTTGTGGCAAGTAAGCTAAGTGTAATTTAATCGTTATGAAAATATGAACCTAAAAATGTTTTCTTTTTTGGTTCAAACTTGAGATTTCATTCACCCTCTACTAGGTACTGTTACTGTTTCAATTCATGAATCAAATTCTAATTTATTTTCCAAATAAGTCATTATTTTAAGATTGTTTTAACTTGCTTCGTAAAGATTGGAATTCCGTCAAACAAAATGATTAACGAAACAAAATGCTTTTGCTTTTCAATCGTATAATAAATTTTAATGGTTTTATAAATCCGTTGTTAAGCAATTTTCAAGGGTACCAAACGGAAAAGGATTAATGTTATTTAAGATGATAAATTGATAACTGATTTTATTTTGAAAAGTCTGAGGCTGAGATCTATAATCCTCAAACTAGAACGTTTGACGAGTAAAGATGTTAGATAGAAAAAGTCTATATTTAAAAATATAAAAAAAAAAACTAAGCAATAACAATAATATGCCTCCTGATCGAATTGTGGCTAATCTCAACGGAGACAAGTCATCGACGTGGGAGATATTATAGTACACAAGTGTGTGGTGGAGAGGGCTTGTGGATAAGAAATAACAGCCACACAGTTCGATCGATCAGGTTAAGCTACGCTTGCCGCGTCCGTGGATAGGTGACCATCTTTACATACCAAGGCCCCTCATGCCCCGGAAAGCACGTTAAACCGTTAGTCCCGGTCAGTGTCCTGACAATCGTTACGGGTCGTCAGAAGCCCGAAAGTCTGACAGCCAGTCTTACCAAGGGGTATCGTATTACCCAGTATTACCCAATAAATGGGTTGTGGAGGTCAGATAGGCAGTCACTCCTCTCATGTAAAATACACTCATGTAAAATGCTGGTATTCAGTTGCATCTGGTTAGACTGGAAGCCGACCCCAACATAGATGGAAAAAGGCTAGGCAGATGATGAAGTGTTTGTGCAGACACAGATACTGTCTCTTTTCCCTCAATCTCTTAGTCCAACCGGAGAGAATCAAGCGTAGGACCAACTCAAACACGCGAGTATCACACCATCAACTTCCAAACCGGCTTTCTGGATTACTATTGAAACATTCCTAATAGGAAAGCCCAATATCACTTTGCTGCGTCGACCTGAAAATGGAACCCAGGATTCCACGCTCAGTAGGTAGTAGTCGCGCTTGGACCGACGAGATCATCAGGGCAGTTAAAATTGTAACAGGAATAATGCTTAGTCAAAATACGTGCTAAGTAACGTTTATAGTTCTTGCCCATAGTATTTCTACAGTGGGTGTACGTACCGTAGGTGTCGAAGATGAAGTCATCAAAGTTTTTGTTAAAAGAAGTCGGTTAAAGATGAAGAAGAGCATTTCACCTCTGCCAAACTGTAGGTGAAACAGACTGTGTGTGTCTGTCTGTGTCTGTGTGTGTGTGTATTGATTGTCAAACTTTTGACAAAACATGTACGTTTGGGTTCAAATCCCAGGATGGAAGTAATTAAACCCTGTTGTAATTTAGGGACCTTGACATCTGATAGTATTAAGTCTATCGGTTAGTTTAGTAAGAAATTGACTTTTCAGCTCATCGAAAACGATCTTCGACGTAATTTGATTGACCTTTTACTAAATTAATGAAAGTGACAATTTCATCAATTTAATGATTTATTTATTTGACAGTCGCCAACGAATAGGCCTCGGAGAAAAAAGAAACTTTAATAATAGATATACCTACCTGAAAACTTTCACAACATTTGCATTCAATTACAGGCATGTGGTTGCCTGTAATTACCTTGCCTACTATAATCGTAGATAAATAAATACATTATATCCCCAACAAAAACAGAGAAAGAGAGATGAGAGTGAAAGAAGAGTGAGTTCACCTGTGTCGCGGTAGGTAGTCTCCGTTCAGATTGACTGCCATGGCCGTAATTCGGCATATTAGTATTATATCTCCAAAAATATAATTAAAATAACAGTCCCAACTAACGTCCCACATCAATTCTTTCGGGCGATCACCGGAAACTCAATACCTATGGTAGTCAGAAAAATATATTATTGTTTATGCTTCGAGAATAGATCATGTTATGCTTATCTTTTACCCAAAATAAACTTCTTAATTACCTAATTAGGAGGTTTATTTTGGGTAAAAGATGAGCATCACATTTGGTTTTTGGTTATTTATAGATTTTCTACAAGTCATATTATATTATATTACAAACACACGAGGGCGAGGACAATATACCAAAGTCAAGTGATTCCTAAATCACTTATAGTGTGTGTAACCCAATAACGAGTTTAATCAGTTGAAGCACACTTAACGTGATAAAGTTCACTACTCAAAAGCACCTATTTCCACCAAATACCTATGTAGGGTAGCTCTGTAATTCCAACCAGAGAACCCTATTCAATATCCTAGAGATAGTATTATACTAGAGATAGTATTCTAAAAACAGACTATTTCACACAATAAATTGAATACTTAATTTAAACTATTTCACACTATAAATTGAATAATTTAATAATGTCGAACCCTCGATTGAGAGGGCGATTAAATTGGATTAAATTTATCCCAACAAAATAGGGCGATATTACGACTTAAAACCCTACGAGTAAAACCTTGGAAATGAAATTAAACGATTGTTTATTGGCAAACATAATTTATTAATTAAGCCTTAGTTGTTAAATGTCCTTCGTTTTCTTTTAATCTTTTTACCTTTGGTGTTGGCATCGTGAATTAATAAAAAGGCCTAAACAAACAAGGCTCTGTGTCGTGTAAATATTCTGTAAGTAATTAGGTGGTAATATAATTATGTGTTGACATTTAGCGCGTTGAGATGAAAGGTAGCTTTAATTTTTGTAGCTAAGCCTTAGGCTTTAATTCAGCCTACAAATTATTATGTAGACAAGGCTCACTCACTGTGGATAAGCTATGGTTTTGTAGAAGAATGGTAGCCGCTACAAACGCTCGCAGTGAAGGCTGTTATGAAAATAATGTCAGTGGTAAAGATAGTCGTATTTTTGTTTCGTTTTGATAACTCAAACACACAGTGACTTCACTTGACTGTCGTGAAAACCCTATTTAATGTGTGAGGTCATTCAGGTCGTCTCGGTCATCATCTGCCTTGCTTTTTCCCTATTATGTTGAGGTCGGCATCTAGTATAACGGAATGCAGCACTAAAAAAAAAATTCTGGTACTCACCAGTATTTTACATGGAGCGATTGCCTATCTGACCTCCAAAACCCATTGACTGGGTAATAGTATACCCCTTAGTACGTCTGGTTGTCAGCCAGGTCGTCTCAGAATGGAAACTTTTTCTTGTGACTAAGTACGATAAAGGTAAATCCAGCGGCTTAAATCTTTAGCTTTCTCAGGAAACCAAAGCTTTGTTTGGAATTTTGGAATATTAGTATGAAAGTAAGCTCGACTCACAAAAAGTACGCAACGTTCACAGACTTTATGCATACCGCGATTGCAGGAATGTTTTATAGTGTGCGTAGGTGCCCTAAAATTAATCTAAATGAAAAATCTATTTCCTTTATATTACAAAAAAGTATACAAATTCCAATAATGGATATCAAAGCATTTTTCGATATGAATATTTTAAATTCCCATTCAATACTTTTATAGTGCAATCGTCTCATATGGGATTTTATGTGGTTATTTCGTATACAATATGAAGAATAAAGGTCAATATTGCATCGCAATGTAGCTTTCAATATAAGGATTTATTCGCATCGTTATTATTAGATTATTGGAGGCTTGCAGATCCTACTATGAAATTCAGTTTGTGGTGGGACTTGTTGATTTGTTACTTAACTTGATGTTCTGAAGGATGGGACTCCTTTGACAAATAAAATTAGGCATTTTGCAATATATCCAATCAATCTGACAAGCCTTTTCCCAACTAAGTTGGGGTCAGCTTCCAGTCTAATCAGATACAGCTTAATACCAGTATTTTACATTTACTGGGTATCACAATACCCCTTGTCAAGACTAAAAGTCTTGGGCTTCTGACTTTCCGTTACGACTGTCAGAGATATAGGAATGACAACCGGTACCAACGTGCTTTCCGAGACACGGAGGGGTCTCAATATAATAATGAAAGGTCACCCATCCACGAACCGACCGCGGCAAGCGTATAGCTTTTACCTTCGATCGACGCGTGCGGCTGTTATTTTGCCACGAGCCCCATCATTGCATTTTTCAATATCCATAAGCAATAATTTAGTATGCCATAGAAATAATGTGTTACAAAAAACAAAAGACAACTGATAAATTTATTACTTAATTGAAAAAAAAAACATTTACACATACAATTTCAAATTTAAATCTACTTAAGCTCAAATAATTAAATGACATTGAAAACGTAATTTCTTTAATGAACTCGAACAATACAGCACCCTAATTGCGTAACACACGATCAATCGGAATCGGTTTCATTTTGACAGTTCAACAACATTAATTGCATTATTTACATGTTAAGCAGACACATTTTTCGAACTTATGAAGCAATGGATTAGCAATTTGCTTCAAAATGATTCAGATTGCGATTGATCGTGTGTTACGCAATTAGGGTGCAGTTCAATGAACAAATAAATTATCAATTTTAGTAATTATTTCACGTCGACTAACAATTAATTTATAACAAACGATAGTAGGGGTTCCTACGTGTTTGAATTTATTGAATTTCAATAAAGCTTGTGGTTATTGGTCGTTAAATCTAAATGGTTTCACGCCAATATTATTACAGGGTTTAATGAATTCATTACGATGACCGTAGTTTGAAATAATTAAATTGAGTTAAAACAAATAGAATAATTTAATCTAGAACAAGTGCCCACTCCAATTTATTATTCTAATTGGTTTCGTAATAATATTTGTGACTTCAATTCATTAATAAAACTTTTCAAAAATGCTCAATTCCGGAAACGAAATACTCTTCAATGAGATGCCACTTTTCACATTTCAAATTAAATGTTGTGCTTAGAATTATGACCTTTATGTTTTTAATGTGACTGAAATACTACCTAGCCTTGCAGAAAACAGAGGTGCAATTCGTAATTTTAGGAACGTTCACAGTCTGATCAGTCTCAATCTGTCAAAAATACTTCTAAATTCCCTACATTTTTGACATTGATTGTCGCTGAGATGCGATTGCGACTAGATTTTGAACGTTTTTAATTACAGGAATTGGCCACACCCACCCACCACCAAACTCAGAACCCAGAACCTGACCCAGAAGGGCTAGTTCACCAAAACTAAAAACACTGTCCCAAAGGAGAAAATGTTTCTAAAATAATCTAATTTTCTTTTTCAGAAGCCGGACTTACCCGCCTGGCTGTCGTACGCCAGAAGGAGATGAGGAGTGCAACAGTCTCGGGATCCATATTAATAACCATGTCATCTAAATCAATGTTCGTGATTACTGTTACCAGTTATAAGCGTTTAAGTGTCACATTCCCAGTAAATCTTAACCTTTAACGCGTACGTTACCCCATTTCTAGCATAAAGACTCGCGAGTTTGCGTCTTGACTGATTCGGTTTTTATTTGTAAGTTTATTTATTTTTATTGAATTGTTTATTTATTGAACTACTATTTTATTCATTGTTTATTTTTATATTTCAAAGTTCAAGTAAACGTGTTGTAAACAATATTGTACTTAGCTTATTCTATTTAGATATTTAAACGATTCCCATTCTACATTTTACCCAAGAGTCATTAAGTTATAGAAATTCAAAATAACAATGTACTTTTACGGATCAAATATCATTGTAATGTTATGAATAAAAGCAATTGATAAAATGTAATATTAATTTGTTTGTTTTATTGTTGTCGATTCCTGGTAGCAATAAATTAAATTGATTGAATTAATTTGGTTCAGCAATTATTTTCAACAAAGGAAATATATGTAGGACTTGTGATAGAAAATCAACCTTCCCTCAACTTACGCAATGCAGCATAATTGCTACATGACGTAAGTAATTATGAACTCTGAGAGATGTATTTTAGAAGTGAATTAAAAATAGAAAGAACCGGTATTTTCTGTAAAAATCACACCGTGAAACTTTAGGTGTAATGAGTTGTCATTCCACTTTATGCTAGGGATTGACAATACTGACAGCTCACATTAAGTTCACTTCACCTAAGTTTTCACGGTGATATTTTAACACAATAGACCGGCTGTTACTAACTTGTACACTCTAAGTTCAGTGGATTTTCAACGCACTGCTTAGCGCCGAGAGTTTAAAATCAGAATCAGAATGCTTTATTTGTAAACATAGCTTAGGTCAAATTACAATAGTGTGCGAGATGTTACAGATAGGTAGATCCTCTATGTCTTGCCCAGAGGTGTACAAATATACACTTACATGCAAAAAAATCGACACACAATATATAAAAATTAAGATCAGACAACCAAAACTAATACTTAATGTAATTTGAAGGTATGTTCCATAAACTTTATTTTTACATACCCTACACTTCAATAAACGGGATGTTGATATTGACTGGTTTACTCGGACACCTTCATTTCTCATTTTTAATAACGCAATCTCAGTGACAATTGCATTGTGCTAAAAGATAATCAATTTATTGTTTATTCAATGATTGGTTATTTTTGATTAGTTATTGATTTAGTGACCATTTACCTTGAGTTTAATTGTTTTTACTCTTTGTGAAAATATATACTACTCCGTCTGAGTGCGCTCAAGTTGTAGTACCGATCCAGCCTGGATTGAGTCAGCGCGTCGTGGCCAGACGTCTTCACTTAAGTCGATGAAACTCAAACTCAAATCATTTAATTCAACTAAACCAATTACAGGCACTTTTGAATTGTCAAAGGGTCGGTCAGTCAGAAAGATGAAGCTAGTTGTCCATTCCAAAGCGTAGGTACCTATGGAGAAAACGGGCAAGAAACTCCATGGATCAGCAGTAAGACGAATGTATCGAAGGTTCTTAGAGACTGGGAGCTTCAATAGACGATCAAGTTCGGGAAGAAATCGGGCCACTTCAGAACGAGATGATCGATTTATCGTGTCTACAAGTTTAAGAAATCGACATTTTACTGGTGTTCAGGTGCAACAGCAATTTCGTAATATTCGCGGTGTAGCTGTAAGTGAATGGACTGTACGACGGAGACTTGCAGAAAGCGGATTGCATCCTCACAAACCCGCTAATGGTCCAAAATTAAACCCCGCGCATCGCCAAGCGCGGCTTCGATTTGTTTGTGCTGACGTTGATTGGACACTCGAACAATGGAAGATCGTACTGTTCTCAGACGAGTGTAAAATCAGTCTTGGTGGAAATGATGAGCGCAGGAAAGTTTACCAAAGAGTTGGAGAACGATTTGCACAGGCTTGTATTGAAGAACGAGTGGCTTTTGGAGGAGGTTAGTGGTCTGTTTGGGGCGGAATTTCTTTGGAAGGAAAAACGGACCTTCGTTCGTATCCGGACCTCGTCTAGGCAATCTGACTGCGCAGCTATATATCCAAGAGGTGCTAGAACAACATGTCATGCCATACGCCGGATTTGTAGGCGAGGGTTTCACGCTAATGTAGGACAACGCCCGGCCACATACAGCCACGATAGTATTCCAGTACCTACGTGAGGTGAAAATTCCTGTTATGGAGTGGCCAGCTAGCAGCCCTGACCTTAATCCCATTAAACATCTATGGGATGAGCTGAAGAGAAGGGTCACCCTCCAGGAACTAAAGGTTGGCTATTCAAGAGGAGTGGGAAGGTATACCCCAAGAATTCATAAAAACATTAATAAGGTCAATGAAAAACAGGATGGAAGCTGCAATAAGACCACGTGGGAATACAAGTACTTTTTCAATAAACCAAAATCTGTTACAGTAAAAACTGGTCTATTGTAATCTTAGACTGACATTTAACAAACAGTGTGAAAAGTATTCATTAATTAATTTTAGATTTTTATTTATCGTGTTCTGAACGAAAGCGTACGGGGTGGGTCGATTTTTTTGCATTGTCGAATTTTTTACTTTTGACAGCAATTAACCTTTTGAGATATCATAAAGATGAAATTCAGTACATATGTAATTTGAAATAGGCAACACAATACACAATGTCAAGTTTAATAAAATGGGATTATAAATTGGTCAAGTTCAGGGTCAATACAGTTAAATTGAAAATACAAATGATTTAGTACAATTCAGGAATACAGAGGTGTCATGTTTATTCATTTAAATTTTTATCGGTCTGAAATTCGCCAATTGAGTAATAATATTTATTAATTAATAGATTTGTCAATTTCTATTTGAAAAGTAGAAATGTCTCATTTTTTATTACATCAGGTATTTTATTAAAAATGATCGGACCCATACGTTTAATACTTTTCTTTAATAGGGCGGTAGCGGAACTACTAACTATTAGCAAATTTTTATACTGTCTCGATTGGCCGGTTTCTATTTTCGAACACTTTATTAAAAAGATGCATATTTGACTTAACAAAAACAGCCATCTCAAAATTATAAAATAAAGGTAATTTGAAATATTATGCGAAAAGAAGGGATCCCCATATTTTCACGAGATAGGTCGCGTTTTTTAATCCGCCATGAATTTATTCTATATTGTTTTAATAACCTTATCTTCCATTAGCTGAGCAGTGCGATCAGACAATGCAAAGTCCAATCCTTTTTTTTTTTTTTGAGGATCGGAAATCATCAAATGACCCCTCCCGCTCTGGGTGGAGCGGAAGGGAGTGTCGGACTCTTACTGACCAAAACCCACCCGTGTTCCTTCCTTAGCCCTTTATGTTCCAGGGCAGCGGTAACCCTTTCGGACGATCCCGCTACCCTGCCAGGCTTCGGCCCTATCGGGCCCCGTCATTTGTGCTGACATCTCTTTGAGGCGCGCGTGGAACACGTACGCGTCGTCCGGCACGGGAAAGTCCAATACTTCACATTTACATTTTAATTTAGAGTAGCATGGCATCAGGGCTGCGGGTGATTTTTCTATATTTAGTTCGAGATCAAGTTTATTTATCCGCTCTTTTAACCTTAACACTTCTTCATTATTGCTGTCGACAGAAGTGTCGGGCAAACTCTTGGTCGAAAATTTGATTGAAAAAATTTCTGTTGGAGTCCGATGTAGTTCTTGTACGACGGAACGTAATATTTTCGAGGAAGCTCATTTTTGGATAGGCAGGTCTGTAATATTTATAACAACAGAACGTGCAAAGTTGCTTGTCCTGTTTGTCCAATAAATTGTAACTAATTTACGAATATTCCAAAAAGTGAAAATCCAACAGTGTATTTTTTTTTCACAAGCTGGGATGCGCTCTCTTGCATTCTCAAAGCTCGGCTCAAGAGCCTTCAGTTGAAAATTTAGTGCGTAATAAAATCCCGTCTTCATTCGTGAGTATTCATCAATAGACAAGGAATCAAACCAGACGAGTAGTAAGAGTCAGTACTGATTAGCGAAAATAGTTCAATCTTCTTCTTCTTCGTCATGTCGAAGGCACGACAGTGTACTAAATCTTGGCCCATAACTTCGCCGCCTCCACGGCATCGTCGGTGGCAGTGCAGAGGCAGCATGTGGGCTATAGTCTGCGCCAGAGCTCCACATCCACATCCCGTTGTCGTACCGCTGATATACCTCCACTTTACGAGGTTGTATGGTATAATAAGTCAATGCCCTAATAGAGAAGCTCAAACTGAAGAGGCTTTTGTTGATGACTTGTTGAAGACAATGCTCCTATATTCGAGACGTACCTATTGTTAGGAGCATAAATTACGATGTTAGTTCTAAGATTCCTCTCACTGAGGCTAAATTCCCAAGGCCGGAGCTTTTGATGTGGCGAATAAACTTAAGTCTACTGCTAAAACTATTTTGATCACCAAATTCTATACCTAGTGTTTATTGTTAACTAGGTAAAAGTCAGGGCTGTAGCTACAGTAAAACGTTCTTAGGAACGTGTCATTTCGGACTGTCAATTTTCCTTTTCCAAAACTTATTTCGATGCCAATCGGTCATGCGGGGTGATTGCGTAACTTACTATTAATAGCAATGGTTTTAATGTTGACAGTTCAACAACATTCATTGCGTTATTTACGTGGCTGAGCAGACTTTTTCAAACATATTATGAAGCAATGGATTTGCAATATCCTTCAAAAATGATTCAGATTGATAGTGTATTACGCAATTAGGGTGCTGTTTCTTAAAAGGATCAAAAAACTTTATAGGACTGAGGTTTCAGTACTAGAAAAGTCAGAATTCGCGAAAAACTTTTCCCGCATTTCGTAGAAAATAGGACTTCCAATTTATTCTAATATATCACATTATAATATTACAATTTGAAGTTTTATAGAATCTTGTGAATACTTTAAACTATTATTTACGTTGTCAACAGTAGGTAAATGAAACAAAAGAATCAACCCGATAAATAAATAAATAATGCGTGCTCAACGAATCAAATAATCGTTTTACATAAACGATTTTTTGATTCGTTGAGCGCGGGGTTTTTTGTGAAGAACAAATAAAATTTCGTTTGGCAGTGGAACAGTAATTCGATTGTAGAAAGACAATTCTATGACAGGTGTACTTATTGTTTACGTCGACGAGACAGGTAAAAAATTTGTAGGGAGTCCGTCAAGGTAGTCGGAGAAATTTAAAATTTCTTACCATTTTTGCAAATTGCAGCGCTGTTTCTTTTTGTATGTGACTCAAAACTCAATACGGGGCAATTATGATACAATAGTTACTAAATTGTAATCATTTAAAACATCAATATGGCTTTTGCAATTAATTTTGAATTTGGCAGACTACATTGAAAGAATAGAATCACCTTAAAGGGTATTGAAGATTTTCATACGGAGCGAAGCATACCTACAGTTTCCGCCATTTTGTTTTTTTTTTTCAAAATGGCATAAATAGGGCACGGGCTGGCAAGAATTGGACAAAACATAAAAATAATTCTCCGCACTAGCTCTGCCCCAAAATGACTGAAAGTCATGGGATTTTATCTTTTTTCCAGCAGTGGCTGGACATACAGGCTGGCTGTAACCAGTAATTGAGAAGAGTCGTTCCACTAAAAATGTTGTCAATCAGCCTCAGCTTCGTCTAGTGGTCGCGACTGCTACTGTTGAGCATTAGGCCCTGGGTTCGATTGCCAGATCGCGCAAAGTGTTAAAATAAAGTAAAGTAAAAATTTATTTGCATAGATTGCAGGTACATAAAATAAGATGTTACAATAAGATGGGTGAGCCTTGTACAATCAACCTTATATTAGGCATGCAAACATTAGTGAAATTCTTATAAAATAATGGTTTACAGTAAAAAACAAAAATCGGCATGGTATATACATTCAGAATATTTGTATGGCCTACAAGTAGGTAGTTGTTCCGGGTCTGGTGTTTGTATATGTGAGCTCAAAAGTTTGTAAACGCACCCACGTTACAGGAGAAATACCTAGTGTGGGGCAACGTTTTAAAAAAAAAAGTCTACTTAATACAATTGAAATAAAAATCCGATAAATTGAGAGTCATTAATGAGGTATGTTAATATTAATTAAATTACATTAATATTGATATTAATATAATATTACATTGTTATTGGGATTTTCCATTTGGAATTTCTAAGTAGCAGCTCGGAGTCTACACTTGTGCCCAGTTGATCACAATAAGCTCGTCTCCTATTTCATTGGACTTAAGCATTACTGGTGAACCGATGATTGTATGTAGGTCGCAGGAATCCACTGGATGCGAGAAGCACAGAAACGGCCTACAGGCCTGCCTCGAGAATCGACACATCGACCGGTATATCCAGCAGTGCAAGTCTTTCGGCCGAATGAAACATAACTCAAGAAATGTAAGTGTGCTATGGTACACTTCTGCCTAACCCTTTTTTTTTGGGTGGGAAATCATCAAATGACCCCTCCCGCTCTGGTGTAGGGAAGAAGGGAGTGTCAGACTTTTACTGACTAAAACCCACCCGTGTTCCTTCAGTTGTCAGTCAAGGGCCACGGTATCTCTTTCGAACAACCCGCAGCCCTGGCGGCCTTCTGCCTAACCCTTCGGAGAAAACAGGCTTGACGTTATGTTATGGTATAAATAAGCAGCGATGAAAAATTTCCATATTTTTAACCGACTTCTAAAAAAAGAGGAGGTTCTCAATTCGGATGTTTGTATTTATAACCAAAAGTTTGTCTAAAAGCTCTGCTTGGCTGATTGTATTGACAAAGGAATGCTACATAAACCCTGGATCAAAACTTTAATCATTATACGAGTACTGAAGACCCTTTTCTCCTTGAAAGTCCGACAGTTGAAATCAAATAAGTGTTGTTCAACCTGTTCAACCAACTATTTGTGAAATCAGTAGTGGTTGCTTGTAAAATTTAATTTAGAGCAATGTTTGCTTGGTTTGGTTTTTTTTAAAAAACGTTGCCCCACACTAGGAATTACTCCTGTATAGTGGGTGCGTTTACAAACATTTAAACTCACATACACAAACAGCCAGACCCGGAACTACTACCAGCAGTGCGATTCTGTAACCATCTCACCGTGAAAACTTGGGTGAAGTGAGCGTGGAGTGAGCTGTCATTCCAACTAATGCTAGGGATTGACATTATTGACAGCTCACTCTAAACTCACTTCACCTAAGTTTTCACGGTGAGATTTTTACAGAATCGATCGGCTGTAGGCAATACGAATGTTTGTTCCGTGCGGGAATCGAACCCGCGATACGCAGCGCAGCAGTCGATCGCTCAGCCACTGCGCCAACCGACTTAAACCTGACCTGGGTTTGACCCAAACCTGCGCTTAAGTCAAGCTTTTCTGTGTAAAAATGAACTACTTACGCGTTTAGGTCACATTGTATGATGGATGAGCAACTTTTGTCTCAGCGACTTATTCGTCTCTCACATCAAAAATAGGAGTGCTGTCTTTGTCGCGTCACTACATGCGCGGACTTAAACAAATCCGTAGACTTGATGTCAGAGACCAATTAGTTGCTAAGACAAAAGTTGCTCGTGGGCGGGCGCCGTGAATTAAGGGCAGAGCAACTAATTTCACGCCGCGCAATAATGGACTGCTTAAGTCACACGTATCGTTATGTACTATCTCAAAACTTTCACTACACATACAGATATGCAGATCCGACACTGAGTTAGGCAATATAATTTATACAGCGTGGCAGGACATTGACGCCCAACCTGTTATCATGGATTCAGCACATGATTCCTAAGCCGCCTGCTATAAAATTTTTCGCGTAGGTAGGACTTTTCTATGAAACATTAATTTTATTTATACACTAGAGGGTCTAAAATCGTGTGCTGAATTCATGGTTACAGTTTGCGCGTCGATGTCCCTGCCACCTGTATAATACACTACTGAATGTGAAGGCCTGTCGACACTGCAAGTGTGTGTAACAGCACACGACATCCGAATGAAGTGACACAGTGAACCTAGTACGTTTGTTATACGTTTTGTAGTATGGAGATGTATTCCTGGAATTCAGAGTGGGTTCTGCAACTTTAGTTACGTTACAACGTAACGCGACGACACGACTTACCATAAGCTTGTACTTGGTTTTGCGAAGATTAGGTACCGCTCTAAAACCACTTTAATTTTTTTTTTTATAAATGTCATGCATTAATTTGTAGACAAACATCCCAGGGAGGGATTACATGGAGAAGATGAAAATTTCATTATTTTTGACCAAAGACGTGAAAAACTCAACAAAAGGATTCCAAATTATGCATATGAGCACGCAACTTACGATTACACGTCAGTCCGAGTAAATTCTGTTACTAAAGGTAAATAAAAACATAATATAATGTATTATTATTTATTCCTTCCTATAACTAATCCGTTTCAGTACATCGAGGTATTACTTAATGAATGACTAGCTTACTCTTTAAGCACAAACATTTAAAACTATAACCTTATATAATCGAAATGAGATCTTTTTATACATAATATCGAAAAATTGACGTGTATCCACCGCGCAAGCACCTATTTATCATACAACCTTACATTTATACATTTAAATCGTGCTTAATTTATTTTTAGCTTCCCCTTATTTATAAGGACTTGGTTGCATTCCGTTGTTTTTCTGAAATGCCATCAGATAGGTATCACTCTACAATACTAAATATATAAACTCCGAAGGGAGCTTACCTATTTCGTCTGAGTTGGTTATTGGAATGTTACATTTCAGCAAACATGGTATTTCTTCTTGGAAAAGTAATCCATACATCCATGATGTCTAAAAACAGTTCAATTCAAATCAGTAAACTGCTGTCATATCTCATTTTAACTATCCATCAACCTGCAATTTTAATAATATTGATATACATATTATGACATTTGACAGTAGATTTGATTTGAAATTCGATTGGTAGCTTTCTCATATTTTAAAAGCTTACGAAATTGCTTTTCGAGTTGTTAAAAAACCGACAGTATATTGTTATGGAACTGCAAACACAATCATGGATGGCATTCCATTTTCACTGGTGTACTATATTATCTTCCGTACCGACGGCTAATCTCCGTTGAGATTGGCGGCCATGGTCTAGAGGATTACTATTATTGGCATTTTACGATTCTGAGAGACCACTTATGAATTAGGGGATGACACTATACATCTGATTGTAATACTAATAAGAGACACCAGGGTCGCTTTTAGGGACGCATCGGTGCAACGCCTAAATATGTTTTCTTACAAGATACAATAAAAAAAGCTATACGTGAAACGTTATCTTATATTTACAATAAAAAGGTAATTTTGTAAGTAGAAAATGAGACAAGACGTTTTAGCCATTCTAAGTAATAGGCATAGGGAGAATACAAGAGACAATTCAGAAAGGGCTGATTAACAGAAAACTAGAAATACTAAAAAAATCATCTGTACTAAAGGAATGAGAATAAAGAAGGGCTATGGTAAGTATAATTTTAGTCTGCAGGTCATAAATAAAATAGCCTTAATATTGACGTTATAGTTTTAGGAATAGGTGGTAAGTTCTACACAAATTCTCAGGTAAGATCAGTTCATGCATACAGTCATACGAAATTGAAATCTAAAGAACTACAGGAACATGGTATTGTGAATCTTTAACTTGTTATGTTGTTAAAGTCAGTTTCAAAATAAAGACAATTTTTGACACATCAATGACAATTATATTTTTTTAAGGGATATGGTTATATAGTTTTTTCTGAACTGAATTACTTCATCAGCGCCATCTACCTATCGTTTGCAAAAGTTACTAAACACAGAAGAGCTTACAACAGTACGGACATGTCTGTTCAACGCTATGGAGACGCTCTGTTGCCCGCAGAAATAAGTCTCACTGATCATAAACCTCCGAGAGATGTCGCTATAAAGGGAATCACCAATGATGAAAAGAGTGTAAGGAAATATTTGCAAAAAGTCATTGATTCACAATTCCTAGACACAACATAAAACATCTAGACAGCTACTAGTACTACGTTTTACATATAATAGATACAGAAGACGATAGACGGATGGAAATTCTGGGGCTTTAGCATTACAATTACATAATTATCTAAAACACTAGTACCACTATTTATACTAGGGGGTAAACGATTATTTTGGCAATTAGAGATCCTATATACATTAGAGAAATTAGGAGTCGCTATTCTAATAATATTAGGGCTACCTTTACAACCATGGGAATTTCAAAGAAGGAAAAAAATAACGAAGGAAGGAATATATAATTTTATGAAGTGCAATCGTTCTTTCGTATGGAAGGGTCAGTATTATAAATTGGTATTCTTTATGTTGTTGGTAATACGAATTAAAACTACATTGTGGTAGTTTAATATTCAGAGTCAGAGGAATTGATCAAATTAGAAAAAGAAAAAGTTACTGGCAGCCCAAAATGTACACTAAACACAGCATATCTAGCTCTCCTAAAGTTAAAGTAGCATTTAAATTGAAGCAGAAATCCAACTAATAAAGATTGACTCAGTATAACTTACTCTAAACTACTGTTTATATTCCATGTGAGACTACGAAGCCGGTAAATACTTCGGCTATATTTCTAGGGTCAGGGAACCAAAAACTTTGCTTTTGAGCAAAGAAGTCACACATATAATAGAAGTCATAGGTCACAGCGCTTTCCTTAGTCAATAGTTAGTTAGCTTACACATAATATTTACAGCTCACACAATCGTTCACTCAAATCATTCAGATGAGTGCAATACATTCTAACAATCAACAATAAAAAGTGCTTTAGGAATCGTGTTCGAGATTAACAACAATTTGATTGTAGACGAAGATGAGTGTGTCGGAATATGCGTCATTTTGAATTAGAAATATAGTCTCAAAGTCAAAGATGTTGACAAAGCAAATACACACCGTCTCCGGAAGTTAAGTAGACATAACTTACCAATTATTATTGATTCCAAGAAATCTGAAATAGTGAATTTCTTGTTGATTTCTGTTAGATAATGCGAGATGCAGAGTTTTCAAGAAAAAACACAACATTTCTATTTCAAAATCATACACTTCCCGCTAAACCCATGTTCAAGATTAATATTACAGGTTTCAAGTGGCATACTGTGTTACAAAAATATTTATACTGAAGTCTTTGTATCTTATACATTATATAACAATAAAGTTTATAATGATCGGTTATCATCTACATTAGACATGTTATGACCTAACATATTTAGTCTATTATGAACATGTAATTTTTCCTCTAGTTTCGAAGGATCGCTATCAGATCCTTCTTTTAGTAATTCCCATAAATTGTTCTTGTCTAATATTTCGAAACCACCCTTATTTTCCGGGGCGATATCATATTTGAGTGCTTCCGACAGTGTCTTTGAAGTTTCGGAAATTGGCGTTGGTGGTATTTTGTGTATCTCTTTGTTTATTGACTTCATTGTTTTTGCATTGTACTTCTGAGGAATCATTGTTTTCTTTTTCGTCTTGTTTATTATATCAGAGTCGATACCTTCGCTTTTGTTGTGTTTTGTAGCATTGTGAATTGCATTAATTAGAGGTTTCTTGATTTGAGTGATAGCTTTCGGTTTCTTTGTTCTGTAGTGTATCGATTTGATATTGTAATTGGTGATTGCTGTTATTGTGTGAGGAATGGCAGATTCAGGATGAAGAAAGGCAACAGGTATCATTGTTTTGACTGGAGTTACTGTCGTGATATCATTGTGTGTTATTGGAATATTTGTCACTGCAGTTTTATTTTTTGTAGTAGTATTATCGTTTACTTTTGTGATATTTGCCACTGCACTATTATTATGAATTTCATTTTGCCTTGGTGTTACATTAACTACCACGTTGAATGGAATAAGAGGCATAGAAACATCTGTTTTTTCAAGAACAACTTTGTGCAGTGGTTTTTCTATTATTATCGGTGTTGATACAGGATCTTCAACTTTTTCTTTGCTAAGGATTACTTGTGCTTTTTCCGTAGTTGTCTGTACAATGTCTTTAGTAGTAGAAATTGCAGATGTAGTCGTAGAAGTGGCAGATGTAGTAGTAGAAGTGGCAGTAGTACTAGTAGAAACGGTACTTTCAATTTCCTTTAACTTTAAAAAGAATTTTTCATGTTTATCTCCATACGTTGCTTTCAGAGTTCCCTTCCTTCTAGGCAGTGGTTTTTTCTTAATTTCTTCTTTCTTTGGCATCTTTGGCAATACTGACTTTGGTACGATGAGTTCTCCATTTATCTTTGGCAGTAAAAGTCCTATGTCATTATTAACATCTTTGATCTCAGTTGTATTCACGTAAGTTACTGTTGGAATTATAATTGGATCGTCAATACTCTCGATTTTTATTATAGTAGAACTATCTGTTGATGTTTGTTCTATGATAGTAGTTTCATGTGTAGCAACGCCTTCGGTTGAGCTTGTTGCTGTACTGATTTCAGTCGTAGTAGTTTCCTCAGTGGTCGAGGGTTCTGTGGTAGTCACTGTGGTACTTTCTGTTGTACTGTCTGTAGTAGTTGAAGTAGTATCTACATTTTCTGTGATACTAGTACTACCAGTATGATCATCATAGTTCTTCCTGAATTCATAATCTCGACTGCAAATGCGTCCGCACTCGCATATGTTATCAATGCTTGCGCTTGTTTTGAGGCTAGCTAGTTCGGTTTTATCGAACCAAGTGATAAAGTCATCGTCAGTGATCCCTCGGAGGAGAGGGCTTCCTGGTCTGGCATGGAAGAAAGTTTCGACTGCTAGGTCTGGTCGCGTTGAGGGATAGATCTTGGCGAAAGCTGGTCTTAGGCTGGTGATGACAAACTTGGAGCGCACCTCATATGTCACGCATACAGGGCAGGTAGAACTGATCTGTAGAGTAAATGAGAATGAGGATTTTGAAAAGGTTAGTAAGTATTTTGGTTTTTTATTTCATGTAAATATGGTTTTAACACTTACGTTAGCAAACACGAACCACACAGATTCTCCTCTAGATCCATAATGTAAGTCAGCAAAAGTGGCGCCATCCAATACAACAGGGTTTACAGAATGCAGCTCATATCCGGAGAATAGTGATGATTCTAACCGAAGAATACCGGAGCGCTCCTTGCCTTTCCATCTGAAAAAATACCCAATGTTATAGTAATGAATATTACCTATATTAATTATTTATTCAATGTTATAGCAATGAATATTACGTATATTAATTATTTATTCAATGTTATAGTCACGAATATTAGGTATTATTATTATATTATTAGTATTCCCTTTTTATAAATAAACAATTATTATTATTATTAATACCCATACATAAAGCAGCAGGGAAAACAGACAATTTTTTTTTAACTTACTTGAAACATGTCTTGATGATCAAAGTAGGCAGATTGCCCTGCAAGTCTTCAATACTACTCCTCTCAGGACGAATCTCTTCAATGATAGCAGCTTGAATATTCAACAAAGCATTCTCAGGTTTCGGTGTGTATGTGGAGTAGGTTATTGTTCCCTGAAATGTAAAAAGATGTTTGAATAATAAGGTTACGGCACTCCGGGTTTTTATAAACTGGATTAAAAAGCAGGAGGAGGAGGAGATTAGGAGAGGAGAAGAGGTTGTCGTAATATACACTACATCACACTAATATTATAAAGACAAAAGTTTGTGAGTGAGTGTGTGTGTTTGTATGTTTGTTACTTCTTCACGCTCAAACGGCTGGACGGATTTGGATGAAATTTGGCACACAGATAGTTTATAACCAGGATCACCATATAGGATACTTTTTATCCCAATATTCCCACGGGATCGAAACTTATGCGGGTGAAACTGCGGGGCGCAGTTAGTACAACATAAGTATAACTTGACAGTCAACTATCAGACAGAGCTAAGAATCCATAACGCCATTCATCATAACCAGCCTATAATGTTCCCACTGCTGGGACACAGGCCTCCTCTCGGTGAGAGGGAACGGGCCGTAATCCACCACGCGGGCCCAGTGCGGGTTGGTAGATGTCACATGTCTTCGAATAACGCCATTCGATGAGTTCCAACTACAAAAAATACATTTAAATGGAAATTTAGTAGGAAAAATTAATAGTACCTGAACAGTAGCACAACCGGCGCCTGTAGCATACACGAACACTTTTGTAGGTAAGCCGGGCAGCTGTAGTGGCCGTGGTGGAGTACGGGCGCGAAGTTCCAGCGTGTCTGTCAGCTCCATCCCAGCTGTTGCCAGTGACACTGTGAGAGCTCGGTGCCTGGAATGAATAACGGATAAATATAATGAGATAATGATTAAAATTTAAAAATCTTTATGATTTTTTTGTTATCGTAGTAACGCAAATAAGGTGAAGGGCGGGCGTTTTTGGGGGACTGTCTTTTGTAATTTTGACGTTCAAAAAGTGCTGATTCTCAGCCTAATTTCAATAAATGACTTTTAATTTTGATCTTGAATCGTTCAAAGTCGACTCTGGGTTTAATTAAGGATAAGATACGAGACAACATTTTGTGTAAGCTCACGCGTCCTTCTGTCAAAATCACGCCAAAGTGCACTATTTTTGAGAGATCGAAGCATAAGTTTACGCTAAGTTTCGTCTCTGTACGTATTGTACCAAAAGATCATAAAAAGTTGACAGCAGAAAAAGTGACAACTTCTGAAAAATATTCCAAACAAAATTACATTTTACTGCACCTTTACCAACTTTTGTACAAAAACTCGATTAATAGCGTACAAGGGCAGTACGTGATGAGAACGGTAACATTATTAACACTCTGCTGGCACTTTTTTTTTTTTTGAGGATGGGAAATCATCAAATGACCCCTCCCGCTCTGGGTGGAGCAGAAGGGAGTGTCAGACTCTTACTGACTAAAACCCACCCGTGTTCCTTCCTTAGCCCTTTATGTTCCAGGGCAGCGGTAACCCTTTCGGACAATCCCGCCACCCTGGCAGGACTCTGCTGGCACTACGAGCATCATCAGCATTTTGGGAAATAAAGTACACAAAGCGGTACCCACCTATCATGAGCTAACGCAGCATATTGCGCAGCGGCTTTAGTAGCACTATAAGCGAGGCTGGGGTGTCGTTGCAGCGTCGAGGCGCGGTAGTACAGGAAGCGCGCGGCGGCCTCGCCCTCCGCCAGCGCGCCGCGTGCGCACGCCGCCAGCAGCACGCGCACGCCGGCCACGTATTGTTCCATTGTTACCGCTTCTGCAATATAAATGTCTTGGTAAAGATAATATTCATTTGATGGTAAAACAAAGTTTAACGGAGGAAGTCCAGATTTTTTAGAAAGAACGGGGACGCCTTCATAGCCGCTGCTACAGGCGGCATTTTCAATACTTTCCTTTCCTTTTGAGGTAAAGAAACTGACAGCTTTGAAGGTGGTTAGTGACAGAAGTTATGCGCTCAACGCAGTTTCGGCACCACGTATTTGAGTAGTACTAACAACTCTAGACACACTTTGGTTCACACTCTCTGTTATTCTTTGCTGTTTACTTGTAGTGTAAATATTAATATCAAGTTTAATTCATTTTCATTTTATCCTTTGCTTTGAATTAAGACTTGATGTTTTTAAACTCAAAACGAATATTTGATATCTATCATTTAGAAGCAACAATATTCTTTCTTCCTTACCATAAGACGTGGTTTTAATATTCCTCGACGTTTCTTCTAGAAGCCAATCTGCAGCATCCTTCCTTGGCGCTGGCCATCCAAACTC
Source organism: Apamea anceps (assembly GCA_951799955.1). NCBI lineage: Eukaryota > Metazoa > Arthropoda > Insecta > Lepidoptera > Noctuidae > Apamea > Apamea anceps. The sequence goes on from OX637512.1 coordinate 5,060,899, forward strand.
GCCTTCTTCAGTTGTTGATGCATTCCTCAGAATCACTAAAGCTTCTGGAACTATTGGACTCCTGAAATAGATATAAAAATCGGGTATTACTTCTTTACTGTCTTTTAAATTGGGTTACACGCGATTAGAGACAATTTTAGTACGAATAATTCAGCAACAACCTACGTAATCTTAGAGTGCAGTGACTGTGGTGGTCCAGTGGTGGTGGTAAAGCCCCGATTTATTGTGGGTTGAAACCCAGGCAGGCAGTTTACTTTGTGTAAATAATTGGGACCTTTACCGTTTTGAGAGCAATATTGATGCCATTGCTCTCAAAACGGTGAAGGAAAACATCGTGAGGAAACCAGAATGTCTTGGAACCATAAATTCGAAGACATGTGACATCTATCACGACGCACTGGGCCCATGTGGTAGATTATAAACCAAGCTCGAAGAAAGAAGCCCTGGTTCCCAGCAGTGGGAATATGATAGGCTGATTATGCTTATCATATGAAAATTTTCAGACATATGATGGTTTCAAAATCAAAGAAAATTAGTGATATTATTACCTTGCAAGGACCAATGCCAGAACAGTAGCAGCAAGAGCGGCCGGTGACGTTAAGTTGTGAATGTTATGTTCCAAGTAATTTTGAGCTTTCTTCGCGACATCTGCATCGACCTGAAAAAAAACATCGTACCAACTAAGTGCTGTTTTTTTGCCATATTTTTGTTTTCGAACAAGTGAGCCCCCAAGATGCCTGATCAATCTTGCTTTGAACGCTGATGGGTTAAATGTGAAGGGGCCAAAGTGTGGAACTTTCTGCTAGCGTCTGTGTTGACACTGGCTAGTTCCACACTTTGGCTGTGCGCATAATAAATGTGGAGGAGAAGCGCTGGTTACGACTGTTCAGGATATCAACCAAGTGTGGATAATTAAATAATTGTATTTCGTACCTGATTCTCCACACCAACTTCAAGTAAAGCAACCAAAGTCTCCGCCGTCACTTCAACTCTTCTCTCCCAATCAATTTCTTCTTGAGTCATATTACCGTCTTTATCATAATAGTAATACTCATTGACGTCAACTTCCTTTGCTGTACCATTAGATTTCGTAATATCTACGGGATAGTAATCAACTTCTTTGTCTGCAGCCAGGGGTGTAAAGGATCCGTCGGAATTCTGTCGCGTTTGTATCCATTTCCTGATGTTTTGTAGCAATTCTGGGTCCACTGGGTAATAAGACTGTATCTTTGTTAGAATTTCTAGTATTTTGATTGTTGATAAGTGGCTGCTCATTCCAGGGTGGTCACTGAAGGAATTGTCGCTTTTTCGAAAGGATAGCAAGACTTGCACCTGAAATAAGAGTTACATTTTAAATTGTTGGTTTTTTCTTGTGTAGTTTACGGTTATCGGATTTTATCGATTCATAATATCAAAAAGCAGAAGGTACAGTCGATTTATTCTGAAGTGAGCTTGAAGTGAGTTGTCATTCTACTGATGCTCGGGGGATGCTCTTGACACTATTGACAGCTCACTTCACTTAAGTTTTCACAGTGAGAATTTTGCAGAAAACATTGGCAGTACCGTGGCGTGAATACGCCTCATCTAGGTTTAAAACCGGCCAAGTGCGAGTCGGACTCGCCCATGAAGGGTTCCGTTACGTTACGATTTATGACGTATTAAAAAAAAACTACTCACTAGATCTCGTTCAAACCAATTTTCGGTGGAAGTTTATATGGTAATGTACATCACATATTTTTTTTAGTTTTATCATTCTCTTATTTTAGAAGTTACAGGGGGGGGGGGACCCACATTTTACCACTTTGGAAGTGTCTCTCGCGTAAACTATTCAGTTTAGAAAAAAATGATATTAGAAACCTCAATATCATTTTTGAAGACCTATCCATAGATACCCCACACGTATGGGTTTGATGAAAAAAAAAATTTTGAGTTTCAGTTCTAAGTATGGGGACCCACAAAATTTATTGTTTTTTTTCTATTTTTGTGTGAAAATCTTAATGCGGTTTACAGAATACATCTACTTACCAAGTTTCAACAGTATAGCTCTTATAGTTTCGGAAAAAAGCGGCTGTGACATACGGACGGACAGACAGACAGACATGACGAATCCATAAGGGTTCCGTTGCCATTTGGCTACGGAACCCTAAAAAGGGTCTGTCACACAGGTACGACGAGTGATATAGACAACGAACGGCATACAAAACATAATTAAAAAAAAAAATTAAACATCTATCCAATCCGATGTGCCATATTTACAACCGGGTATTTAACATATATATCTAAGTTTTCATTACCTGTTCAGGCAGCTTCCTCAAAATCCTTTCCCTCTCAGCATCATCCACCAAATGTGGTATATGTTCCAACGCCAACAAAGGAGCCAAACTTGCAGAAGCAGCTGACAATTGCGAGTCCCTCCAGACCTCAGCCCATTGGTCAGTTGAGTCCGTTTGAAGACTATATAGAGGAAGATGGAGACCACCAGATACAAGGAGAGTTCCACTTGCAGATCCAGGGACAACACCATGAGGTAGACCGAGTTCAAGTACTTGGGAAAAACCGGCTTCTTCGTTGAAGTTCCAGATTCTGAAAAAAAATATACGTTATTGCGTTATTGAATGTAGAAAATAATCAAGACCGCTCCTTAGTCATCAATTCATTAAAAGATTGAATTGTGTTAAAAATCAGAAATCAAATCATAGTGTTATTAATAGTCTTGTTAAAGTGACATGATGTTTTAAACGTTGTGTGTCTTACTGCGCCTGACAATTAGTGAGGGATGGGGTCTTCCACATTTCGATAAGGTAAGTAAATAAAAAAAGCGTCACAAGTAGCTTTGATTGATTACGTTTCCTTCAAAATATAACTTAATTCCACGGAACCAACATTTCTAGTACCACTATCAAGTCATACAAGAAAAATATACTAAACAAAACTTTCAACTCACCTGAAATCAGCTTTATCACCCCAAAGAGCGCTAAAACCGACAAACTTGATCCTCATATCAGTAGCTAGCGGCCACACTAGGAGCCTCCTCTCGGAAGGTGCGGCGCCCCGGCCCACAGATAGCCGCCCCCCTTCCCACCACACCCACCACGCGCACCACGAGTCTGCGCCGGAGCAGTCCTCGTCACTCTCTGTTTGTTCTGCACTTGCTAGGTGGACGTCGTAACCTGTTGCAAATTGCAGAGTTATTTTCAAAACAAATTTTTAAAAAAATAGTGTAGAGTCATCTCTACACATCTCTCCCTTGATTTTGTATATATGTATATATATTATAAGTATATATTATAGTAATAATATGTATGTGTATGTAACCTATTTAGGTATTTGTGTACCTAGTTTTAAGAGTTTTTTTTTTTTTTGAATTATTATTGTCTCTCTCAACCAAAGCACCTGCCATCTAATCTCTTCACCACCCTTGGTTGACTGGTAGAGAATGCCTAAGGCATTAAGTCCGCCTTTGTACCTTTTTGTGCGAAAAGTTTAAATAAATAAATAAATAACCTAGAAAGAGTTGAGGTTTTGTCAGTATGCGTTGCTAGGAAGGTTTATATCCAATAATATTAAAAGTAAAGTTAGATAAATTATTGTTTATGGTAGTTTTAACTACGGCTGTCTTCGTCTAATTAGGTACCTAGATGTGTCAATATTGGAGCTAAATGGTTTCCCTCTATTATAACGTATTTGGTATCTGGATGATAAAGTACTGGTGAGTACTTTTGGTTTCGTTTTATACAAAGTAGATTGTTGGTAAGAGGCGTTACCTAAGACAATTAACTGTTTAGTCTGTACAAATCATCAGCCGAGCCTTTTCCCAACTATGTTGGAGTCGGCTTCCAGTCTAACCGGATGCAGCTGAATACAAGTATTTTACATGAAGCGACTGCCTATCTGACCTTCACAACCCAGTTACTGGGTATAACTATACTCCTTGGTAAGACTGGTTGTCAGACTTTCGGGCTTCTGACGACCCGTAACGACTGCCAAAGATCCACGATTGACAGCCGGGAGCAACGGCTTAACGTGCTTTCCGAGGCACGGAGCGATTTGATAGGTATGTAAAGATGGTCACCCATCCATTTCCATTATGACTTAGCCACAATCACCTCTAGTCTATACAAAATGATCGTCTTAATAAAAAAGGCAGGCGAATTATGTAGGTCTTATTAATTTAATACACAAGTTTTCATTTTTTCTAACAGGATGAATAACTTTAGTACACTCACCATGTTTCCCTTTAGCAATCCACACCCTAGTTCTCTCGAACACAACTCGGTACATATCGTCAGAAGGTTCCCGTATTGCTGATAGTGCCACATGAGCTGCTCCTTGAGCTCGCAGTTCCAGCACTAAACCTGCTCGATTCCTTGGTGCTGCCACCCACTGCCATTCCCAGGAACCTCGCGACGATACCGCTAAGTGTTCTGGAGATAATGAGTAAATTAAGAACGTGTTGTAACCAGCTGAATAATAGCGTAACAATTACAGTGCCTTTCACTTTGACAATTCGACAACAGCCACTGTTGAGCACATTTTTTTTAGACTTTCGGTTTGTTGTTTATAGTGTGTTACGCAATTAAGGTGCAGAAGACTTTATTAAATGAAAGCGACACTAACATAGCATATTCAGCCAATAACGTTCCCACTGCTGGGACACAGGCCTCCTCTCTGTGAGAGGGAGTGGGCCGTAATCCACCACGCGGGCCCAATGCGGGTTGGTAGATGTCACATGTTTTCGAATTTATGGTTCTAGGACATGCCGGTTTCCTCACGATGTTTTCCTTCACCGTTTTGAGAGCAGTGGTGATGAAATTATTTACACAAAGTAAAGCGCCAATCTGGGTTCGAACCCACGACATACAACTCGTAAGTCACGGCCGTTACCACTGGGCCACAACTGCTCTTATTAGTCTGTGATCGATAGTGCGTTACACTATTATGGAAGAATTTTAGAAATTTATATACAGAAGAATTTATTAAATGAAAGTGACACGAAAATGTTACCTACATTTTTAATAAAAGATCTGAAAAAAAAAAACAGGAAATGTACAGACGCCAGCAGCTTAAGCTACCCGAAACTGTCAAATCTTCCCAATCAACCTTAATGCTTTAGCGATAAAGTTGAAAATCCATTAAAGAAATTTGACAGATTGTAGTAGGTTGATGTGCTGGCGTCTGTATAAAATTACTATTATAAAATAGATCAGTAGAGGCAAAGAAAGTAAATACGTACAAATTCTAGAAAGATTTAGCTTTCTCCTATCCCGTATTTTGTTTGACACTGTTGCTAATTGACCTTATATTTTATTCAAGGACAATATCGTCAAGAAGTCTTTAGTATCGCTTACAAAGTCAAAGTCATTTATTTCAAAACAATATACATTGTGTAGAAATTTTACTAAAGATAAGATGTCATTTAATAATCTATATGAGGAATAATTACAATAATAAAAACAAAAAGACATAATAAAAAATAAAAATAAATAATATGAAGTGTAAAAATTTCAGAATAATAATAGTCAAACATGCCATCTAAAATTAATTCCATTCAATAAATTAATATCCAGAACGATTATATTACGATTGTCGCTTATCATCTAGGTAGGTACTCATCGACACTGTAATAGCCCTTCCTCAATAAATATGTCTTTAATTTGTTTTTAAATAAGTTTGCGCTATTTATGCTTTTAAATTCTACGGGAAGCTTGTTGTATAAAAATACTGATTGGTACCTAGGACTGTGATGAACCACGTTTATCTTCGGTTGGATTACGTTAGGCAAGTCTTTCCTCCGTGTATTAATTCTAACTTGTCGTACAATGTTCTCATTACACGTAGGTACTCGAAGACCTGTTTAACTGTGTTTTATTCAGTGAACACTGACTTATTCACTGTCAATTTTTTGACCTCAGTGGGCCACAAGTAGCCCGAACGCGCTGAGTAACATAAGATAAATTCGAACGCTTTAAGGATGGAAAATACTCGTTTCGTCTATAATGTTTACTCCTAAACAGTCAAAATCTAGACTGTACATTAAACCACAAACTTTTATAACTGGTAACACCTAAATTTTCTGCAAATAAATGATTCTTAAGCCAACGGCACATTACTGTGTTGTGTTTGTGTCGTGACGCGGAATACACCAATCAAACGTATCTGTTCAGGGCTACGTCAAATCACAACGAGTTTTGATTGGTTAACACTGCGTCAGAAGGCGACACAACACATTAATGTAAATCCAGCTTTAGTCTTATTCTTTATGTGATACTCATTGTGCTTGTCGTAAGAATTCTAAACACCTTATTAAAAAAAAAGTCTCTGACATAGAATCGTAAAAAGTTCCGTTGGCACAGAATGTCCCATTCGCAAAATCGTTACAATTTTCGTTTTGTTTACGTTGCACGTTCGTGTTGGGGCCTCAGTGCCTACCTAATCTGTTTTTATTTATTAAGAGCGCGCCTAAAGCCAGTAAAATTTTAGCATAGAAAAAAAACAAACGTAGTATGCGCCAAAACTGCTATATCGTAACAAATCCAAAACGGAATTACATAAAATGCCTAAGCACAGCCTTTACTCTTGTATAAATATAATGAATTACCAAAATTTTGTCGCAATAGGCATTACCATATTGAGTACAAAACGGAAAAATATGAGAATTAGAGGTTACTTCGTGATTTTTTTCTATCGAGGAAATGTTATTATTTCATATTTTTGATCAAAGTGAACCCTCGGAAATATCATGTAGTTATTCATACATTTTTATTTTAAGATTTGGTCCGGAATTTTTCATGTAAAATCAAATATAAGATTGGTAATTTTGCTTTATACGCGCTCTTAAGGATTGACTTATTTACTGACAGTATTTTCTAACTTACCATTAGCACAGAAGTAGGCGCTCTGCGTATCAGTCCTGTGCAGGCCTTCAGGTAGAACCAGCACGCTGGCTGATCTGATCACAGACCCGACCAGGGTCTCGTTGTTGAACGACGTGTAGGACACTGAGCAGTTGTCGGCACTGTAGCCTGTTACTTCCACTGTAATGAGAAAAAATATGGGATGTTAGATTTGGTTTTAACTTACAACTTTGTTATTAGATATTTATGATATCCATAAACGAAAACGAATTGGAGTAACTTTGAAGGGTCTAATAATAACTATTAGTTTGTTTCAGAATATCTATAACCCTTTACAATATTTACTTCCTATAGTTCGACACTCATTTCAAATCTTAAAATCAACGAAAACATTGCTTAATATTCTAAACCAGATATCATGCTAATGGATCTTACAACTTGTTGCATCTCGTGCAATCACTCAAACATAATGATCATCATCGAAAGCACTAAGATTTACGTCATCGACGTGTCATCATAAATCAGAGACATCATAATTTAGGATGTCATAAAATAATTTTATCTCCCAAAGTCCCATTGAACCCCATTCACGACGCAGCATTTTTATATCTATTTTTTATGACTATGGCCGTAAGGGAATTGCGAGTCTAGAATAAGAGTTTAAGCGGATTTGTAAAGCTTAATGCAGAAAAAAACAACCGGTGTTTCGAATAAAATACATCTTATATGATTTATACGAATATAAGCCATATAACTTTTGGTCTCAACACGGTGAAGATCACACACAAACATCGGGAGGAAACCGGCCTGTCCTAGAACCAAAAATTCGAAGACATGTGGCATCTACCAACCCGCACTTCACCAGCGTGGTAGATTACAATCCACTGTCCAGCCTATGTCAGTGGGAACATTAAAGACTGATTATGCATTAAATTTTTGACAAAATTGAACATGGGCTGAAGTAGACTCGACTGGAATAATTTGAAACATGACAAAAATGTATTCTAATATAACTTTGCAGTAATCCTAGGTCCTACTAATATCATAAACGCGAAAGTGTGTGAGAATGGAAGGATGGATGGATGTTGGTTACTCTTTCATGCAAAAACGAACGAACGAACTGAACGGATTTGGAAGAAATTTGGCACACATAATTTTTATAATCAGAATTAACATATAGAATACTTTTTAACCTGATATTCCCACGGGATTAATACTTATGCGGGTGAAACTGCGGGGCACTGCTAGTTCTAATATAAATAGGAAGTTAGTTCGAAGAAGAGGAATGACCACCATGACCACTGAGTGCCAAGATAAAGACTAACTGTCTAGTTTGGGGCTCACTGGCAAACAATATATAGTAACCTAGCTATAGGTGGTAATTTAATCAACTCATGTTCAATCAACTTGCTGTTAACGTGTGAACTTGCTTACTCGTACTGAATTACCTAGACAATAAAATATTTTCTATTTCTATTTTCTAAGCATAGAAAAGTTTGAAGTAGTGAGGTTACTGTTGAGACATTCTACCACGACCTATCGTGGCGATCAAAAAGATTAACGGCTTTCGTGAAAGATCTTATTTCAAGGCATGAAGTTAAAGATGAACTAACAGCTGCTCCGACTAAACAAAATTGTTATTTCGAAGCAACCAAATCTAAATAAGACATCCTCCATTAACTTTCATCTCCCAACTTATACCACAACCCAGGATCACGCGTTCCCCGTAGCATACAATCGTATTGCGAAGGTAATAGAATCAGCTACGTTTATTGCTAGCGTAGCCGTAGAAAACACTCGGAAAGCAATTGAAATACATTGTCATTTTATTGAGGCAGGATTGAAGTTAAACATGGCGGGAATGGTGCTTCAGATAGTTAAGTGTGGGAATAAGTTAATTTTGAGAATGTAGAATGGATCAAATGGATGCTAGAGAGTAAATTGGTTTCCAGGTGTGATGTTTGGAGAATCGGTTTGGTAAATTAGCCTGTTGTAAAGAGGTTATTTGCAAAGGCGCTCCCCACCGGGAGCATTCGCCTGTGATGTAATCTTTACCTACGGCGTACCCGTCTTATTTCTACATATTTAATTATGTCAGCAGGGTAGGTTACCCTGCTGGTTTATATTATCTCTCTATAGTACCTAGCAGTTGACGGTCTGCGCAGTCATTCAGTCAAGCATTTTGGAAGTAGACAAATATGAAATCATTAATATTTTAGCAACACACAGCATTACATAATCAGCCTATGTATAGCGTTCCCACTGCTGGGACACAGGCCTCCTCTCGATGAGAGGGAGGCCATAATCCATTACGCGGGCCCAGTGCGGGTAGGTAGATGACACACATGTCTTCGAATTTTTGGTTCTAGAACATGCCGGTTTTCTCATGATGCTTTCCTTCACCGTTTTGAGAGCAATGGTGATGAAATAATTTACACAAAGCAAATTATAAATTTGTTGTTTTCGTCTCACAGGTTACTTTTGCAATCCACAATGCCTAGAGACAAACGATATTATTACGTAATCAAAAACTGTAATTTACACTGCTTCTGCTGAGTTAGCAAGCACACCATGATTCTCACGTATAATGAAACCTTCCCTTCACACCACATACTATCTTGTCTGCTACTTTATCCCCTTACATCCAGCCTCATTTGCCCCCAGAGATACAAATTCAACATTACCATAACTTATTACCGCTGCCTAGCTACTATCTATTGTCTCAATTGCTAATTTGCCTCGACATACACGGCTTTGTTGCTCCAAGTCCAATTTAAATGTTTATTGAAACAGCTCCGTGAATTGGACTAGACAATGAGAATGTCTCACTAATAGTGCAATTTGAATACACAATTCATGTATCATTAGTGGGAAGGGATTTAGATTGTGGTATGGAATTAGGTTGCTTTCCAGTAGTGATATGGGAGGTAGCTAATGGGTGAACTTAAGTTATGAAATTATTGTGTCTATTTCCTCCAGGACTAAGTGGTGTATAGGAAAGAGAGCAGAGATAAGATGTGCTATGAAAATGTGCTTTGCGCGAGATAGCTGAGCGAGAAAATAAATATGTAGTTCGTCGTCTACTCAGCTTTGGTGACGTATTATGTCGTTTATTAGTTAAGGTGGATGCTCCAAGGTAGCCCGCGAAATTCAAATTTTCTTACGTTTTTTGCAATTCGCTGGTCAGTACTAAGTTGTACGTTGATTAAAATATAATTCGCGGCCGTAACAAATATGTATTTACAGAATTATAGTCATTAAAGCACACTCTCTAAGATCAAGTAATCCTACTGAATGACTATTTCATGAAATCTTGACATTTTAGGATTATGCTAACTTAACAAGTTGCATTACTGATTCTAATGATTGTAATTCTGTAAATACATATTCGTTACGGCCGCGAATAATATTTTAATCAACGTACAACTTAGTAATGACCAGCGAATTGCAAAAAACGTAAGAAAATTTGAATTTCGCGGGCTACCTTAGAGCATCCACCTTAATGTCATCATGATTCCAGTGCTAGTAGAGAGAGACGAAGCTTTACATGAGGGATAACATCATCCTTTTTTCAGAGTGGAATCATGGTGCACTATAACTTCACAACACGGTTGCTAATCCGTATTTTACATAGCTATACCACATCCCTAGTTGATGTGTAACTTTAGCTTGCATCCTTAGCTACATCCCTCACTTTAACGAGTATTTAAGAAAACTTAAAATTCGTTGAACCCTGTCCTACCAGAGCTTGAAAATTAAATGATCCTATTGGTTGTACAGTCATAAATCGTATGTATCGACCATGAAAAGGCACTTTTAAACGTCACTGATTACAAGACGAATTAATTCTAGTTTCCCCTTTCAAAAGGTAGTTTCAGATATAGAAGTGGGCGAAAATTCCAAAGTTACTCTTTAAAAAATTAAACGCTTTTATAGCACTCTGTGACCTAAGCCCGTACTTACATAAGTCACACTAATATATTGTGAATTAAGTAGTTATTTTTACACTGAAAAGCATGACTTAAGTGCGGGTTTAGGTCACAGAGTGCTATAAAACAGTATACGATATGTGTGACTTAAGTAGTATTAATAATGGTGGTATTAAGTCAAGTTGTAATGTTCTATTACAATATTTTATTTACATTCATTAGCAAATCATAAGTGTAAACGATGTTCCTAGAATAAAATTACGATACAGCAATAGATATCATACACATATATCGTCACGTAGCTTAGCCTGATGTAAAAATAACCATAGATTGTGTTCTGGAATTAGTACCAACAGAAGCTCAGTCTGTATTGTGGGTGAATAATTCTGACCGGGGTAAGTGCTTGAATAAATTGTCTGCCATGTTGAGAGGTGTTTTAATTAGTGAATGAAAGGATTTAGATTACCTATTCAAATCCTTTGATAGGAGTAATGGGTGCGTTAGCGGTCCATTTATGTTAAGTGAAAAAAATGATAATCTTGTGGGAATTACAGGCATTACGAACTTTTAAAGGTAGATTACGTAATATACCTTCTCTTCTGTAGATATAGAAAGAAAAAGAAATAAAATACGTTTATTTGCGGTAAACATGACGCAAAAAGAATATAAAAACAAATAAAGTAAAAAACAATAAGAAATGGCTGACATGCGTCACATCCACGCAAAACCGGAGGGATTTGAGTAAGAGGAGACCAAGAAATAAAATCAAGTATCAAGATAAAGTATGTACCACTGATCTCGTTAAATGTTCTTTATACAATTTTCGTTGTATGTATGGTAATGTTGAAGTCTGTCTCGTCGACGTGAACATAATGAGAGTCCCAAGAAAATTCATGACAAAACGCTGCAGTTTTTACAAATCCAAAAAATACACCTAGTATTTTAAATTTTTCAGTCTTCGCAGCTACATTTGTTTTGCAAAAATTGCTGACATTTTCGAATCTAGTAAATCCAAAGAGAGATGGACGGATTCAAACTACGAAGTCGAATTCACTAGAAACAGCAAAGTGTGCAAGAGAAAAATCCCATAAAGATAAAGTGTAGATCGTCGAAGTTATTTCCCCCAACTATGAAGAAAAATAATTCTACTTTGCTGATCTGGGCAAAACTGTGCACGCAGAAAGTTGGTTTCAATTAAAGATGGCTGGAAAGATTTCGCTAATTTGATAAGTACACCCAATGAGGACCCAAGGAGGACTGAAAATACATAGGTTCTTGCCAAAAATGAAGGCAATTCTATTTGAGAAGCTTCTAATGAATGACCTTACCTAAGAAGGTAAGGGCATGGACTCTAGGTAGACGCGTTTACATTGACTAAAAGACAATGTTCTTGCTTCTAATATATGAATTCCACGTAAGTTTACTGAATGGTCAGTAGTTCATACTCTTACAATCAAAGTTTATTCAAATTAGGCTGAGAAACAGCATTTTTTTAACGTCAAAATTACGTAAGTAAAAACGCCCGCCCCCCACCACTTCCTAGTGCTTTAGCGGGGAAGAAAAAGTGGCGCAACGAACTCCCAGCAGCACAGCTGGATTTGAATTAAATTATTCATCATAATTATATCAGCACACACCAATACACCAACAAATATTTCATATCATTTCACATTCTTTTGCATTTAAGAATGCACCCCTTAACGTAGAAATTTTTCGTTGGTTATAATAAAAAAAAAAAAAAATGTTGTTCCATACATAATTATACACCCAATTAAGCACATCTAATAATATTTAATTGTTTGAATTGTCACTGAGCTCTCTTCCTCTCTCCTAATTTTTGCTGTCCACAGGGTCCACGTTGATCTTTAACCTTGTAAATACCATCTATGTAGGTAACATATATGGAATGCAATAAAGTTTTGAGTATTGAGTAATTTGACCACGTAGATATTGCACTTCAATGAAACAGCAGATATTTTTTTTGATAAACAGCGAAAAATTTCTACGCTAGGGGTCTAGAACCATGTGCTCAAATTATCATGCTTACAGTTTGCGCACTGGTTAAAATTATATCCTGTATTTATATCTATTTCTATACCAACACGTGTAAAAAACATAACCATATTACTCTACAGCCGTATTAATTTCCAACAAACTGAAAGTTGCTCAAAGTTTGCGATCAGCGCTCACAAATTTCTGGTGTCTTTAATTTCACAATTACGTAAGATTCCGGTTTAAGAATTCTCCTTCACAACTCCATTAAAATATTTTGCTCAACAGATTTCTTCGACAGAGGTTCGGAATAAATTTCTGGTAAAATCTTGACGTTCTTCGTCATTAATTAAGTATTCGTGTAGCTATTAATAAATCTTAAAATTGACAGAACTGACGCTGATGAGATTTAAGGTTTCAATTTTCCTAGGATGGATGTTGTCGTAGATTAATCAATAAGTTTTGAAGAGGAGAACGATACAAGTGAGAAAGTAATAACTTGGTACCAGCCAGTTATGAAAATGTTATGGGCTATAAGAAAGATAATTTATTAGTGTACTCTTTGAAGCCACAAAAGAGAATAAAGGCGCAGTTCCATTGTTGCCCAAGGCTAAGTATGCACGTGAAGCTACTTAGCCTCATGTTTATTTTGTAATACTAATATAAACTTTTAAAACATTGTAGTAAATGTGTGTCTCAATTTATCAGGGGTCGGCGCAACATGTCTTTTTCTTCCATACTTCTTTTTAGTCGTCATCTCGGTAGTCACCCCTTTTCTAACCATATCAACATTCATACAGTCCATCAATCGTTTCTTTGGTCTTCCCCTACTCTTATAGCCAACTCTCTAATGCTTGTATAACCATCTACATGATGGCTAAAACAAAGATTCCTTCACCATAACCATTTCAGTTGCAAAAAAAAATTGTTCAAAATCAAAAGTTATTTTTTCAAAATAGGCTGAGAATCAGCACTTTCCGAACGTCAAAATTATAAAAGACAGTCCCCCAAAACCCTCGCCCTTCACCAGTTCCTAGTGCTTTCGCTGGGAAGAAGAAGTGGCGCAACAAACTCCCCAGCAGCACAGCTGACTGTTCAGTTAGAACATATTTAATTGTATACAATAATAGGTATGAAACTATTTACCTATCTATAAAATTACATACACATACCAGTAATATTCTTCCTGCCGGGTGTGTTGACAGCAACTCTGACCACCAACTGTGTTCCCCCGCGGGGTCCGAGTCGCAGTCTCTCAGTGACATATAGCGCTCCTGTGCTGGCGAATGCTGCGCCCGCGCTTAGGGCTAGGAGTGCCGTTACCTGAGAAATAAGAAATGTGTAAAGATGGGATCCTTTCACATAATTGGACGAATTTCTATTGAGGAAAATTGCAAGTTTTTTTTTTTAAGCGTTTCCCCACTCTAGGAATTACTCTTGGATCGTGGATGCGTTTACAAACATTTAAACTCACATACACACACAGCCAGACCCGGAACAACTATCTGTAGGCAATACAAATATTTGTTCCATGCGGGAATCGAACCCGCGACACGCAGCGCAGCAGTCGATCACTCAGCCACTGCGCCAACCGTGTCGTCATTGTATTTTGTTATTGCAAATTAACAGAAAATATTTTACTACTACTACGATATAATATGTATCTGGTAAACTGGCACATATAATCCTAGATTTCCAGTAACGCCTAGGTACCTGTCGTACTCCAGAAACCAGTTAAGATTGCTGGCTGATATCGCCGTAAGCCTTTGAATGGCAAAATTATTCTGGTACCTAGATAAATAATAAATCATTCATTGAAGTGCTGTTCTTGAAACATTTTGAAAGTCATCCTTTTTATGAATCATGAAAAAATAAAACAATTAGACAAGTTATGTGAAGAAATTATATTGTCACTGTTGAAACTTTCACGTCCCAGTATTAATAGAAGAGATACAAAGATAAAACCAAACAAAGTAAAAGCAATAAGTCCATGTTTTTCTTTCCCGTAGAAGCAGAGGAGTGTTATATTTTCGATATAATCGATATGATATTAGCTGAAATGGAATTTCTCGAGGTGTCGCCTCCTAGAGTTGTCCCGGAGGTGCAAAGTCAATAGCGACTGGAGCGTTGTTATTAAAGCGGTAACCTTGCGTTTGATTCTCAGAAGACTTTTCTCAAAATATGATTTTGAGAAAAATATTTATTAGAATAAAAACTTTCGTATTCTAGAAGCTTTCATTCTGATATGGTATTACGTAGAACATACGATAAACAGGCTAATACAAATTTTCAGTTTTATCGGGCTAAATGCTTAAAGTAGAACCAGAAGATTTTCAAAGAAGTAGTAATAATTTTATTTGAGCAATTAGATTGCGGTTGCGATAGCTTTGTCACCCAGGCAGGCTTTTGAAATGCTGGCGTGACGATTTGGACTCGTTCCTGATCGACCGAGACGACAAGATGATTTTTTTTAAGTATGGGGGAGACCTTTGCCCAGTACAGGAATACATATGTCAATAAAAAAAGTTGAATGTTGGTTGAAAAAAAAAAAAAATCATTTGATAGAATCGCCGAGGTACATTGAAATTGGCATATTAATGTGTCGATTCAAAATCACGATTTCGAACGTCAAAATTACAAAAGACAAAACGCCCGCCCTTCAGCACGTCCTAGTGCTTTCACTGGGAAGAAGATGTGGCGCAGCAAACTCCCCAGCAGTATAATATCAGACCTCTCTCATTTGTTAGCAAATGCTTCATTTTTTATAATCAGAGTAAAATTCTGCTTACGAACATTTCGTAGAAACATTAATGAAGGATTGTAAAGTGAACCATAATCAGAACTTGATTTAATTAATTGCGGTTTCAGTAATGAAGTTGCAAGTCAATTCGTTGTCACACGAGACTGGGTCATATTTTATTGAAAACCAGAAATGAAATACTGCTACAGATAATTAAACAAAAAAGAAATATGGAGCCATAAACAAAAATATGACTTACGAGCAAGTAAAATAAAAGCAAAAGTCATTTAATAAAACAAGTTGAGGTCAGAAGAATCCCACTAGAACCTAATGATCGCCTGGCTAAAAATGGAGGTTTCTATTTTGAGATTTAATATCAAAGTATTACTTTACCAATTCTCATGAATATTATAATAGAGCTAATGGTATCATTGCTGAACCTCAATTTAGAACAATGCGTAAATCCAAAATGGAAATCTGGGTAATAAAAAGATATTTGTAGAGTAAAGATTAAGAAATATCTCGAGAATTCGTTTCAAAACCTCATAAGCTTTATTTAAAAACTTGTAATTTTTGAGTAGAAAATACTCGTACAAAACTGATTTAGCATAACTCTGATTTTGAAATACTTTTAGGTATCGCGGAAATTAGAAACCATATATTTTTTTTAAATATTTCCACTATACAACTGAATACTGGACTTGTCCACAGCCGAGCAAAGCTATGGTCACAAAGAATATCAGTCTCAAAGTGTGATTTGTAGTGTTGATTCGTCAGATATTTGGGCCAATAGAGGTGGGATAATGGGGTGGCAAGGGGTCGTAGTGGGGTGCACAATTATCCCCAAACGGATATCCCCCCAGATAGTACCTAGACGGTATTTACCTTATCTTGTACCGTGAATATTTTAATTTAAGAGTGCCGTTCGTGATTTATCGTTCAATTTACGCTTTTCAAGTGTAGCTTTGAATGTTGCTTCGTCTGTTATAATTGTATGAATTGTAATGAATTTGTTTACGTTATGACACAAAGGATTTTGGATAACTAACGGTGTTCTGTAATTGCTGACGTTCTTGTGTTTCATTGTTCGTTTTTCTGAGTTCATCGTTTGCTGCTTTTCTAAATAACCGTTAATAAATGTTTTTGCTATAACGAATGACATACGGAATATTCTTTTTTAAGTACTTCAAAACAAATGCTGATTTGTTTTGAAATACTTAAAACAGAATATTTCTTCGATCGTTCAATGAACGATTGGTAAAGATTGCTTAAATAGTCAGCAAAATTTGTACTTTTATAATTTCATTCATAGGGGCTAGAAACTAGGTGCAGTCAGCTTCAAAAAGATGTATTTATCGACAAGAATTCATTTAATTTTCTATAATCTTTGTTTTACAATATTGAATCGAAGTGTAGTCATGAAACACACATTAGGTACTTAATTGCACACATATATAACACATTGATACAAAACACAATTAATAATAATTGTTTTAATAATAATTTTTGTAGAAAATCAAATGAAGTCTTGTCGATGTAGATATCTTTTTGAGGTGACTATACCTACACTATCTATCATCATGTCCACACCCGTTTAGATAACATGGGTCCATAAAAAACATATAGCTCACTCGATAAACCCTACTGAACCCAAACTAGGCGATAGCCACATGTGATACCGATTTGTTTGCCATCGGCGTCGTTCATCGAATCCCGATTAGGGATTCCGGGGATGATCCCGACGATTCAGACGCGGATCCCGGCAAATGGAGCGATTAGGCAATCTACCCGCTTTAAGCGCTTCAAACTCAAATCAGAGCGTGGGAGCGTCAGTGTACGGTAGCGCTGTTTGAAAAGCGCAGATTGTTCGAAGTTACGATGGAGTTACCTACCGATGTTTGTGGAAATGGATGGCGGTTCTGTATGTTCCAGTTATATTTGTGTTGCATTTCGACGTATTTCTACCGCTTTGAAGGAAGACGGGTTAAATGTGACACAGACGCTGGCAGAGAGTTCCACACTTTGGCTGTGCGCATAATAAATATGGAGAAGAAGCGCTGAGTACGACTGGTCGGGATATCAACCAAGTGTGGATGGTATCCTGCCGTACGTCTGGTAGTCCGGTGGTAAAGGGGCGATAGTGGGATCAGGTCGTGAGGCTCCTGCGCGCACTCTCTTTGCGCAAGTGCGCACACTCTCTCGGTCTGTTCTGTAGAAGACCAAGAGGCAAGAAACATTACGCCTTTACATTAACAATACTCTCATTGGTTGGCGCAGTGGCTGAGCGATCGACTGCTGCGCTGCGTGTCGTGGGTTCGATTCCTGCACGAAACAAATATTTGTATTGCCTACAGGTAGTTGTTCCGGGTCTGGCTGTTTGTGTATGTGAGTTTAAATGTTTGTAAACGCACCCACGATACAGGAGTAATCCCTAGTGTGGGGCAACGTTTAAAAAAATAATAATATTATTATTATTTTTTGTGTAATTACGAAAATCTCATTAAGTGAACCACCTTAATTATAATACTAATTTAACAAAAGCTTGTTAACTAAAGTCCGTATGTATTCGTGTTAGAACGGAATTAATTCCAAAGTCACTCGGGTTGTTTCTATTGATAGGCTGAAAAGCTTACAGAGCCTAAGTCGAAGTAATACCTTCGATATTATATCGAACTAAATGCTAGGTAATTTACTTCGAGTTTCTCTAAGGATCTGCTTCTAATAGTAGGTTTGTGTGTTTTCTGTTGTAGGTATTAATATTGTATACTAAGACAAACAGGGTCCCTGGAACATAAAGGGCTAAGGTAGGAACACGGGTGAGTTTTAGTCAGTAAGAGTCTGACACTCCCTTCCGCTCCACCCAGAGCGGGAGGGGTCATTTGATGATATCCCATTCACAAAAAAAAAAGACATACAGGGTGGCAGGGACATTGACGCGCAAACTGTAACCATGGATTCAGCACATGAGTTTAGACCCCATAGCGTCGAAATTTTTCGTCGGTGGTTAAAAAAATATTGCTGTTCCTTACATTTTGGACTGCTGCGCTGCGTGTCGCGGGTTCGATTCCCGCACAGAACAAATATTTGTAAGACCTACATGTATTTGTTCCGAGTCTGGCTGTTTTTCTATCTATAATATGTATGTATTTACAAAAAAAAAAAAATGTTTATAAGTAGTTTATCCGCCATCTTGTTACCATAACACAAGCATTAGGTTGCTTAGCTTGGGACTAGATGGCGCTGTGTGAAATGTCCAGGATATTATTATTTTGACCGCGTAGGTATTGCACTTTTTTATGAAACAGAAGATTTTTTTTTTGATAACCAACAAAAATTTCGACGCTATGGGGTCTAAACTCATGTGCTGAATTCATGGTTACAGTTTGCGCGTCGATGTCCCTGCCACCCTGTATACAATACTTAATAAAACTGAATAGATTATTTGTTTGTTTGAACGCGCTAGTCTCTAGAGCTCATCGTCATCTGCCTAGCCTTTTCCTATGTTGGGGTCGGCTTCCAGTCTAACCGGATGCAGCTGAATACTGTAATATAATATGCGTTAATCTCTAGAACTACCAGTCGTATTTGAAAAAATCTTTTTTTTGATAGCCCAATTCTTGAGGAAGGTTATATGCTACTTAACAACACGTTAAGACCCTAAGGAGCCGAGCAAAAACAAAAACAAGTACGCTAAGCAAAAACGAAGTAGATAATAGCGCGGGTAGGCGATGCAATGCGATGGGCTGGATCAAGAGAATTAGAAAGTTCACGCGAACGAAGCCGCGGGCAGAAGCTAGTATCCTACTAATACTATAAACGTGAAAGTTTGGATGTTTGTTACTCTTTCACGCAGAAACTACTGAATGGATTTGGATGAAATTTGGCACACAGATAGTTTATAACCTGGAGTAACATATAGGATACTATTATCTCGATATTCCCACGGGATCGAAACTAATGCGGGTGAAACCGCGGGGCGCAGCTAGTATTATTATAAATTAAAGTCGCTTTTCATATCTGTCCGTGTGACTCCATTGTTCTTCTAAACTACACAACAAATTTTGATGTGGTTTTCACAATTATTTAGAGAATTTATTCTGAAAGGTTTATGTGCATAATAAACTGATATTAAACTTACATATTAATAAAGATTTTTCATGTATTAAACACCTTGCAAACTAGGGTAGGGTCGCTAAGCTTGATAAGAAGTTATCAAAATGATTCGATATCGAAGTTTCTTTGTATCTTTTGACCTAACCTTTATAGAAAGACCTCGAAAATATCTTAAAACCCATCACTCTTGTCTTTGAACCTTTTTGTGTGCGGAAAGATAAAATAAATAAGTAAATATCCAATTACTTGATGGCTTCCATATGATATTTAGGTAATAATATTCGGCTATACAAAAATACAAAATACCAAATTTTGTAGGATACTATTATCTATTGTGCATATTGATATTTCTACGGTACAAGATAAATTCCACAGCCCAGTTCGTAAAGTTATAGGCAGATTTGACTTTCTAAAACTAAAGAACCGGATTTTCACAGAATTAACTTTTCGTATGCCTGTGACCACTGCTCTCAAAACGGTGAAAAAAACTATTGTGGGGAAACCGGCACGTCAAAGAAAAAAAATCGAAGACATGTGACATCTACCAACCCGCATTGGGCCTGAGTGGTGGATACAGCCCACTCCCTCTCACCGAGAGAAGGTATATGTCCAGCAGTGGAAACATTAAAGGCTGATTATGCTATACTATGCTATGCCTGTGTCCCAGCATTAGGACCATTATAGACTGACTGTGCTGTATTCTATGGATGCATGCTATTTAAACTTACTTCTGCAATTAATACTGGGTAGCATAGAGCATTTAGTTGAAAAAAGTGGAAATGCAAATACGTTTTTTTTATAAGACTTGGATCAGGGTTTCATGGGTTTTGAAAGGTCTGTAGATTCGGTTCTATATGGTTTTCGTATTCATACAAAATAATCATCAAACGAAAGCAATTTACTACTCACATGAAACTGTATTTTTTCACCACAGATTTTCATCGCTAGATTTGCCCTCACCATACTTAGTCACGCGAAAAAGCGTCCACATTGAGAAGAGTGAGCTCACAGCGTTTCCACGACAGTCAAATCAAATCACTGCGTCACTGTGTGTCAGACTTGTCAAAACTAAACAGAAATGCGACTATCTTTTGACGTGATAGAGCAAATCTAACAATTTAAATGTTTGTTTTTCCCCAAAATCGAATGCTTTTTGTTATTTTTATGAAAGAGTATATTAATATGTAGTATTTGTTAATGATTCGGACCTAAACAAACACTTTGTTTCTGTTACGGTTCTCACAGAGATTTAAAGGTCTTGTTTGCATTGAGGATTTTAAATATCTGTTTATTATTTGCAGATATTTGCGGAAACCTTATTTCGGGCAGTATTGATGACCGATCTGCCAATGTTACGGTTTATTTTCGAAAGTGGAGATTGATTCTGTTTTATAATTATTTCGAAAACTGTTTCTGTTTTACTCTTGTTAGTGGAGAAGATTAATTACCATCACAGTATCTATGTTTGTTGACGCGTTATTTTATATGGGACATCAAGCAGACGCCAGCACATCAAGCTACTATAATCTGTCAAATTTCTTTAATAAATTTTCAACTTTACCGCGAAAGCATTAAGGTTCAAGGTTGATTGGGAAAATTCGACTGTTTCGGGTAGCTTGACCTGCTGGCGTCTGTACATATTGTTTGTGTAAATAATTTCACTATCGCTGCTCTCAAAACGGTGAAGGAAAACATCATGAGGAAACCGGCATGTCTTAGAACTGAAAAATCGAGGACTCGTGACATCTACCAACCCACATTAAACCCACTTCTTCTCACCGCATCGAGAAGAAACATGTGTTCCAGCAGTGGGAGCGTTATATACTGACTATGTAACTATATGTTTGTTGAAGCGTTACTTGAAGTATCTAACGTGGGTGTTTCGTTGGTGTATTGTGAACATTATTTTCACTGCCTGTGTTTATGTGTGTCCTAATAAATGTATTTTTTTGATTCGTTTCTTTATGTTGATTAGTTCTTTTTTCGATTACAACTGTGTATGGGGACTTAGGTTACCTTGTTAATGGATCCACAATAGTCCTATTCCGATTAAAAAATAATAGATTTGTGTTTATATTGGCGTGTTTCTGTTACATGCTGTAGTTATTTTTTAAGATTGTAATATTTTTGCTGACTTGCGACAAGAAGCTCTTACATTTGAGCGTAAAATATCGTCTTTTGTTTTCTTCTACAATAAAGTACATCATTCTGTTTCTATTTACGAGTAGGTACCTTGAACTAATTTATCTAAATGAAGTCGTGTGAAACTGATGAACCTAATCCAATTGAGCGCAACCCTAGCTTAGCTGAATACGGTTCGTTCCGTATGAGCGCGTCCTTACGATCGATTTAGCCAGAACTGCCCATCGGCAATGCAATACAATCAATTGGCTATAGCGTTAGTATTTTTGCCAACACAAATGAGCTAGTTTTTTTTTGTGTTCATTTATAAGGTGAATTAGATTTTTTTGTTCAGGTAGGTAATTTTAGAATTCTACAAAAAAATATTACTCTTATTTTGATATTTGCTGCGGTCGGGTGAAAAGAATAGATACTGCAATGATAACATATTAATCGTAGAAACCACACGAGCTAGTTAGACAATGTGCTCAAAAAATTATGTTGATCATTAAAAAAATAATTTTGAGGTATTCCACTTAGAGCACAGATTTGAACAACACTTCCGCGAACTGCACGTGAGCACTTCCAATAACCGCACTGAAACAAAATTTCGTAATGTGCGGTTCGGAGGAACAGTTTCATCAACTTTGCTTCAGCCTTTGCCGAATGCTAACCTTTTACTACCATATTGTGCTATTTTTGGAAAGATGATCAATTCACGTTTACAACTACTGATTATCTTTAGGTCTTAAGATTTCCGATTATGGAATGGAGGGAGGTCAGTTATAAAATACACTACTATATATTTAAGGGTGTTCTACAGACCATCAAACTGAAACATTTTCGCCATGGGACCAGCATAAATAATCAGCTGTTCCATACAAAGCTGCAATACCTATTTGCCCCAAATTTATAGGACAGCTGATATTCTTTTTTAAACATGACCACACATTTCTTATACAAGCTGTATATGGAAAAAAATAATCAGAAAAGTCAATACTTCTCTTTTTTATCTATTTCCCTTTCGCAGGTATGCTGGAAGAGATTTCTTTAGAAATAAGCATCACCTTTGTACATATTTTTATGTCCCTTTCTTCTGGTCTGTTTGTACGTGTGTGCATAAATGGTTAAATATATAAATACTTACATCCATACAATTGTTGATATTGTTGGTAATCTTGACATCCACTTCAACCGTCTCTCCGACCTTCAGGGCTGGTGGTAGAGAGAAGTCCAGTTGTATCGGTCGGAAGACATTGATGGTGCGTGGTGCTGAGAACCGAAGACCGTGGTTGGAGAGGGATAGTGCCCAGAGAGACCAGCGACCGGCCTCAGAAGGTGCTGAGATGGTTACACCGTCGGTTGAGAGTTGGCTCCTGTTGAAGAAAAATGTTTTTAAGAATATGTTATTGAACACCTAAATGGTTCAACAAATTATTTCATCATGGACAGAACTATTGGACAATAACCATTTTTTTTTCTAAAGTGGTTACAACGTATTTTCTACTAGCGTGTGCCCGCGGCTTCGCCCGCGTGGCGGTCGTTAATTATCTCTAGGTTATAAACTATCTGTGTGTCGAATTTCATACGAATCCGTTCAACCATTTTTGCGTGATTGAGTAACGAATATCCAAATATACAAACTTTCACATTTATGACCACCTTCCTGCTAATAAGTAGGATATTGTTTCGTACTTTCAATGTTGTTTGTATCCTAATACATATACTACATTTGGATACATTAATAGGATACCTCAATAATAATGATGTAATAAGCTTTAATGGAAAAAATATTGTTTAAGACCACGCTACCGATTTGGGGCAACCTGTAATGCTAGTCGTGTTGGGAAAACTCAGCATTTAGGTAGGACATATTTTTGTTAGATCTCTTACGATGAATCCCTGTGTCGCGAAGAGCAAACAACACAACATGACCTAATGAACGAGTATGAACTAAAATATCGTTGATCGATACGTTTATAAGCTTCATTACTTTTACTATAAAATAATTTACAAAGCACGCTATCTATAGGTTATACATAACTCTCAATTAACAATTAAATACCCCCAATTGCACATAGAATTTTACTCCATATATATCGTTAATTATTTCATGCTAGTTCCGTGTTTACATTTTGCAAACAAAAGCTTTTCAATTTCGTAACACTGAATTTATTACACAACATGTAACCGGCTTGTGTATGTTAATTAAACTGTATAATGAAATAATTTTATCGGAAAACAATGTCGGGAACTAATTTAATATGAAAAGCAAAGCTGTGATTAATGACTGAACATACTTTTGGTCAGTGATGGGATCAGATATTTGCTTTTGTTGTGGAAATGCTGGTTTATGGTCAATTATGATTTGGTTGTTGGTTACGTTACTTGTATATTAATGATTAATTAAGACCAGCAAAATGTATGCTACTCGGTTTAAAATCTGCCTAGCCTTTTCCGAACTACGTTGGGGTTGGCTTCAATAGAACCGAATGCAGCTGAATACCAGCGTTTTACATAGAGCGACTGTCTATCTGACCTCCACAGCTCAGTTACTGGCTAACGTGATACCCCTTGAAAAGACTTGTTGTCAGACTTTCGGGCTTCTGACGACCCGTAACGACTGTCAAAGATCTTTGAATGGCAGGCGCGACCAACGGCTTAAAGTGCTTTCCGAGGCACGGAGGGGTCGATATGTAATGGATGGTCACCCATCCACGAACTGACCGCGGGCAAGCGAAACTTAACTTTCGATCGACCCGTGCGGCTGTTATTATTAACCACCACCGGTTATTGTGACATAATTTAATATTTTGAAGGATTGTATCTATATTATCATTACCTACCTAGTCAGTAATATGGAGAAATCGATAGTGGAGTATCGTTTGAATGTTAATACCTACGACTGCTACGAACAGACTTTCAGGTGAATGAACACATGGGCAGCAGGTGCATTCACCTTTGTAGTAGCAATACCTACAGTCCAGTAACTGTAGTAATGAAACCTAACACGCTCCCGATCAATTTGTTTTTTAGAAAGGTAACGAAGATCTGGGAGAGGAGAGGAGAATCTAAAAAAATAAAATAAAAGACGTTTACTTGCGGGAAGCATGGCACAGAGAGAGAACACAAACCAAAAAAATAACAAGTTGGGGGAAAATACGCCTCACATCCACGCAAAACGGCCACAGAACAGCATAATGCTACGACCCTATACGAGACAGAAGACTTAATAAAAACCTTAAATTCCCTGACTAACAATGCACAGTCTAAACAGCTGGGTCAAGAAACTTGCAAAAGAGTTTCTTTTATAACGAAAGTGAGCACTAGATAACGCAGGATTTTGGGAAATTCATCCCCTAAACGTATTAAATAGATTATAAAAGTTAGTAAGTTTAAGTATGGAAGTTCCTTGTTTGGGAAGTTCAATCTGGCACACGGCTTTTACGAAAAGAAACAGTTGAACATCTAGTAAACTTAAAAAAGAATCTAAATGGAACATAATAGAAATACTCTTTATTTTGTATGTACACCATAAATACTACAGATATAAATGTTGAAATTTTACAAACCCCCTTTAAAACTTTTACCCCTTGTAAAATTTGGGCTGTCAATGGGCGGCCATGTCGCTAAAAGCGATCTTTTAAAGACAACCTTTCAAAAAATACCTAAACTTCAATATCAAAACATAATTTGTCACGGTGATCCTGAAACAAACGATTTGTTTTATTCCGTGGCTCAAGGGCTACGCAAATCTCTAAGGCATAAAGTTAAAATAAGGAGACATCGCTTTGTCTCCGTCGGATAGCCGGACGACGACCGGAGGCCGGACAAGACGGCCGTTTGTCTTGCTGTCTACTCATGACTTATAATGGACCGATATGATACATTTGACAGCCTCTGTTAGATAGTGAATGGTCGAGGCATATTACATACATACATCATAAATTTATAATACACAACTAAGCTATTGTTTACACTGACGTGTTTTGTATGGGTTCCGTAAAGTTCTCAATAGGTATAAGCATTTATTTCTTTATTTTATTTCTTATTTAAGACGGTTTAAAACCAATAACAAAAATTAAAGACACAGTTTGTTTGTTGCACATAAAAGAGAAAATATAAAATAATAAAGCTCAGGTGAAAAGTTAACAATACTTTCATAAATCCCTCTCACAGCATTTCTGATATGCCAATAACATTTACGTCCATTCGTCCGTAAGCAGATCGTTTGTTGGATTGGAGTCCAAGAGATTATTAAGTGCGACCACAGTACGTAGTACAGTGATTTAGCATGCGCTACAGTGCGACATGGAGCCACAGCAAACAGCCTGTGCTTTCTGCCGCGGCAGTAATTGTCTGGGACCAAGAAATGAGCCAGCATAGCGAGCAGGTCAGGCGCGTCAATAGTGCCACGGAGTGTCTTTCAGGCTATGGTGAACTGTACCTAATTGCGTAACAAACGATCAATCGTAATCTGAATCATTTTGAAGCATATTGCTAATCAATTGCTTCATAAGTTCGAAAATTGTGTCTGCTCAACACCTTAATAACGCAATGAATTTTGTTGAACTGTCAAAATGAAACTGATTCCGATTGATTGTGTGTTACGCAATTAGGGTGCCGGTCTTTTGCTCGCCTTGTCTCTAATGAGTTATATTCGTGGAATCCCAGTACACAGGCCTTTTTTCTGTGAGAAGGAATGACCCATAACGGTCTTCGAATGTTCGGTTCTAGGATATGCCGGGGTCCTAACGAAGTAGTATTAAGTATCTTCCTCTACCATCAACCAAGCGGCTACTGCTTGGTTGATGGTCACTAAAAAAATATTTGACGTAGGGGTGGTTCTGGGACTGAAGGTAATATTGATAAACTGTTACACCGAACCGCAAGTTACAAAATGCTGTTTCAGTGCGGTTAGTGGAAGTGCTCAGGTGCGGTTCGTACAAGTGGGGTTGAAATCAGTGCTCAGAGTGGATTACATAATCAGCCTATGATGATCCCACTGCCGGGACACAGGCCTCCTCTCGATGAGAGGGAGTGGGCCGTAATCCACCACGCGGGCCCAGTAAGGGTATGGTAGATGTCACATGCCTTCGTAATTTTGGTTCTAGGACATGCCGGTTTCCTCACGATGTTTTCCTTCCCCGTTTTGAGAGTAATGGTGATGAAATAATTTACACAAAGTAAAACGCCTGTCTGGGATCGAATCTACGACCTACAGCTCGTAAGTCGCGGCCGTGAGTGGAATACCTCGGTAATATTTGTAGTTTCAGCAGTTTTATCATAAATCCTAACATTTTCTGACCAGCTACATCAGCAATTCGTCATCGGTTCGCATAACTTTTGCTCGCCAACAGATGAATCAGCGAATTCGATTTATGTGAGTTGACTTATTTATTACTACCAAGACTTTGTTGGTGGAGGTTTTCGTGCGATTTTTCCTCTTCGGAATTGGGATAAAACTAAGTTTGTGGGCTGTGGCCTTCTACCCATATTGAACAGGCCGTGAATGAGAATATTAGCTTAGGTGTTTCTTGTTCTCTTTGAATCCCTTGTGAGATGTAGGTAAATTAGTTAGGGATTCATGGAGCGTGGTTTTTTACCTACTGTCTTTTGCTGTTGTGAGATTTTCGTGACC
This sequence comes from Apamea anceps, assembly GCA_951799955.1. Taxonomy (NCBI): domain Eukaryota; kingdom Metazoa; phylum Arthropoda; class Insecta; order Lepidoptera; family Noctuidae; genus Apamea; species Apamea anceps. The sequence continues at coordinate 5,088,289 of OX637512.1, forward strand.
AATCTGACCAAGATTATGTTTGAGCTTTAAAAGAGACTGTGACGTCTGAGTTTGTTTCGGTTTTTCTTCTCAGAGTAGTCATAGGAAACGCCGGCCTCACCAAGCTTATTTTTTTTTATAATAATGTTGTGTTTAAAAGCGATTCCGATATCCTATTTACAAACAAATGAGTGTAATTGAAGTGAACAAGTTTTATATCTACGAGATACTATTTTTATATAGGCAGTTTATGAGGCTCTGGTTTTTAATGGCGGCATAGCAACAGAGAACTGCGAGGTATTGCCTAACACACATATAATGGTAACTGATTGCAATGAATTTCATTTTGACAGTTCAGTCACGTTCATTACGTTATTTACGATGCTGAGCAAACGAATTTTTTTAACTTATGACGCAATGGATTAAGAATTTCTTTAAAAAAACACCGGAATGCGATTGAAAGTGTTTTACGCAATTTGGGTGATGGTTATAATTCTTCGCCCTTCACTAATTTTTTATGAGTATTTCTGTAAAAATCCGGGGACTCAAATCTGTTATCAAAATTAAAGCGTCACTGCAGTACATAAGTTCTTTAAATTATAAGGGTAGTTTAAGCTATGTATCATTCGACGACCCACACTAACAACCAACACGCACTGGGCCGCGTGGTAGATTACGGCCCACTCCCTAACTGGGACACAGGCCCACAACATCATAGACTGATTATGCTAAGCGATGTATAAAAAAGGTAACAAAGGGTTGTAGTAATGTTCCGCATTTAAAAACTATTAAAATCTAGTCGCAATCCCATTTCAGCGACAATCAAAGTCGTAAAACTTGTCAAAAATGTAGGAAAATTAGAGCAATTTTTGACAGATACAGACTAAGATTAGAATGCAACCGTCCTTAAATATACGGATGTTGCCCCTGAGGTCATAGCCAGGGGAAAAAAGTAATAAGAAAAACAAAACACAAAACCACTTTAAATGAAACAAAATTACCAAAACATTCTTACTTACTTCGTCTAATTTAATATTTCGTAAAAGATCAAACCTTTTAGTATTTTCTTAGAAGGATTACCCATTCAAGAGATTTAAGGATTATGTAACAAGCTTATTATAATAAAAGTATCTAATATTTCAGTAGCAAAAGAAAAATATTTAGGGAAAATTCTCAAAAGATTGGGTAAAAGTTGTTTTGAAATGGAATTCTATTGAAGCTTAATTAGTTATTAAAGTTACTAATTCTAATCAAATAATTTAAAACTTAATCGAACTTGAGGTATTTATGTTAAAAGTTTTTACAAAGTGAGAATTTAAAGAAGTTTTGAACAAAGGCAAGAATGCATCATGTTTTCTTAGGATTATGTAGGTATACCCTAAATTTTTAGTGCTACAGTCAAAATTATTCCACGATTGGCGTGTTCAACAGTCCACCTCTAGAGTAATCTAATATGCTGGTAATATTAAAAGTAAGAAGTCTGAGAGGCAATTCTCGTAATTTCAAGGACGTTCACAGTCTGATCCCAGTCTCAACCTGTCAAAAACACCTCCAATTTCCCTACATTTTCATAAGTTTTTGACATTGATTGTAGATTTTAAACGTTTTTAATTACGGGAATTGGACTTCTGATCCTGCCTGATTATGTTCTTTGCTTACACCATTAGAAAATTTGTACTTACGTGTAGTTAAAGCACTTCCACATCCACAGTCGGTCATGCGTCGCCGGAGGTACTAGGTGCGCAGGGGCGTGAGGAGCTGGCGCTGTTCTCTGTCGATATAGCACGCCACCTCCGCACGCACCACCGCCGACGAAGAGCGAGACGCCCGCGGATACAAACTCAGGGCCTGGTGCTTCTTCGTGTTCTGGGGTCCTAGTAGATAAATAAAAGTATTCGTTATAAATCTAGATAAATAAAGCAACACGTTTATTAAAAAAACAGAAGTGGTCTACAAGTATCTTTGTATCCAAAACCTAAAAATATTATGTGTGTTAGAATTACTCGTAATGGTAACCTATTCAAGCACATACTGCAAACTTTAACATTAAGATGAATATCATCATGCTCATTAGGAAGCAGTTATAAAGGTTGGCAATCTTGAAGAGTATATTTTTCAAAAAACCAAATATTCTTTTATAGATATACGTGTTTACGTATCATTTCCGTGAAGGACACGATTGTAATACGTAATAAAACAAACCGCCATCATTAAATACGATACCCAAAAAAACACGGAAAAAATAACTTAACATTACAAAGCAAAAAAAACCGGCCAAGTGCGAGTCGGACTCGCCCATGAAGGGTTCCGTTACGTTACGATTTATGACGTATTAAAAAAAAACTACTCACTAGATCTCGTTCAAACCAATTTTCGGTGGAAGTTTATATGGTAATGTACATCATATATTTTTTTTAGTTTTATCATTCTCTTATTTTAGAAGTTACAGGGGGGGGGGGGGGGGGACACATTTTACCATTTTGGAAGTGTCTCTCGCGCAAAATATTCAGTTTAGAAAAAAATGATATTAGAAACCTCAATATCATTTTTGAAGACCTATCCATAGATACCCCACACGTATGGGTTTGATGAAAAAAAAAATTTTGAGTTTCAGTTCTAAGTATGGGGACCCCCAAAATTTATTGTTTTTTTTCTATTTTTGTGTGAAAATCTTAATGCGGTTCACAGAATACATCTACTTACCAAGTTTCAACAGTATAGCTCTTATAGTTTCGGAAAAAGCGGCTGTGACATACGGACGGACAGACAGACAGACAGACAGACAGACAGACAGACAGACAGACAGACAGACAGACATGGCGAATCCATAAGGGTTCCGTTGCCATTTGGCTACGGAACCCTAAAAAGATACAGGAGTAACATTGATGAAACGAATGTCTGTCTCTACGTCTCAATAACAACGGAAACTGCTCATACGCGTACATTTAGCCAGATGAAAAGGCAGCAGATATTTCCTTCGACAAACCGGCTACAAGATGGATCGTGTGACATAATCCTTGGCTCAGCTGTGAAAGTGGGAAGTTGGAAATACGGGGAAAAGTTTGCGACGCACTCGCTGGGGAAACGGAAAAGAAATTGTAGGCTTTCTGAAGAAAACGGAATGCCGCAATTCTATACTATTGATCATAATAGAGTTTTTGGGGATCAAGGCAAGAGTAACTTGAAAATACCGTATCTCAAGTCGCTTAGACAAAAATAGATTTCTTCCTAACTAAAAATCCTAATTTAATTGTATGCATAGATAACTAACTGTTTACACTAGGTACTAAATTAAATGACTAAATAATTTTATAAATAAATTCAAGAACAAAAGGACGCTTAGGCGTCGATGTTCTCGTCCGCATCCCTGTCATCCGAAGAGTTCTTTGGCCAAAGAACGACCCAACACTTCGACAAGTTGACGACACGGTTGGCGCAGTGGCTGAGCGATCGACTACTGCGCTGCGTGTCGCAGGGTCGATTCCCACACGGAACAAATATTTGTATTGCCTACAGTTATTTGTTCCGGGTCTGGCTGTTTGTGTATGTGAGTTTAAATGTTTGTAAACGCACCCACGATACAGGAATAATTCATAGTGTGGGGCAAAGTTTAATTTTTAAAAAAGTATTGGTATTCAACTGCATCTGGTTAGACTCGAAGCCAACCTTAAGATATTTGGGAAAAGGCAGAATCTGAGTAACACCCATAAAAGAATCTGTGTTATGCTCTCAGAACCTCCAATGCATTTGCGTTACTATCATTAAACAAAACATTATCGAATGATAATAGTGTACACTGTCAGGAGCACGCAAACGATATCCTTCGGTGTGTTTCCACACAGGAAGATGAATCGTGTGACGATAAATGATGTATTTCGCTTTGAGCGCGTTTGGTATTGTCACGATGTTTGATTGACGTCCCTGAACAAGTACGCGAATTGTTTGAACGTTAGCAGCATATGTATTTTGGGCGCAATTCTGCCTCATATGGGAATGTAAGGCAATGACAAGGGTAATTTATTTCCATGATGTATGCATTCGTATTTGGTTTAGAATTCCGCTGTGTGCAATTTGTGGTGATGTCTGCCAGAGTAAAACGACTGACAATGACTGCGTGGAGAAGCAAATGAATATGAATGAGAAATTCTTTTTGAAAATGGTGTAAGTTCACTAACAGCTACTTACTCGTACTATATAGAAAGGATAAATAAAAATAATTCGTTGCATGATGTTAACCGACTCTTTAATACAAGGTCTATCTCATCATCATTTGCCTAGCCTTTTCCCAACTATGTTGGGGTCGGCTTCCAGTCTAACCGGATGCAGCTGAATACAAGGTCTATCTATTCACGAAATATTTTAAGAGATATATTGATCTAGGTGGTAAAGAAAAGAAAAAAAATTGAGGTATGTATAATTAAAAAAAAAAAATTAAAATTACTTCATAATAATTGTAAATACTGGCTCCTACTTATTTTTCCACATCCATTATGCTAATTTCTACGTAGTATTTAAGCGGAATAAAGGTTGTATGCAAAATGTAACAAGCAGTTTTAAAATTATAATAAAAAGTAAAAAAATCTTTTTTATCACTTAGAGATGTTTCTCTTAAGATATTTATTTTACTCCAGTACCTTGGTAGGGGCTTTATGTACAAGAGTTATATTAAGGGCACGTAGACCAATAACGAAGTAAAACTAACCCCTAATAAACTATAATGTATAATACTTGTTGCTCACACTAATAATAATCGGCACCTTGTTTACTAACAACAACATTGTCCTACAACTTTGTTTTGAATTGAAGACAGAAGTTTGTATAGCAACAACGATGTTGCTTAACTACTAAACAATAAACTCCAGCAAAATGAGTTCTTCGTTATCAAAGTCCGGCGCTTCCTTCTTTGTTCGTTATAGGACGTGGTGTAAGTTAAAGGATTGGAGCTATGAATATTTTAATAATTATAAAAAAGTGTCCATAAATGTATACAAGGTGTCTATGCTACTGATTATCAACACAAAACAATAATAAAATAAGTAGGTATTTTTTTTCCTGTCTAATTTTCGGAAATCGGCATGCGTGGGACACGCATTTTAAAACGCGGTCTGTGTGAGATCGCACTGTAACCGCCCTTTTATACACACATAAAAACGCGGCCGCTTATACGATACCATAACGCGATGCTGTTCTTTGAAAGTGGTGTATTCTGAAATACTGTCAAACTTAAATAACTAAAAAAACAAGTATGTATTCATTATTTACCAGGGATCGTTATTTTATTTGATTATTTATGTCGTTCATAACAGCCTCCTGAAATTTGACGAGGATGCATAACAACAGCTTGTATATGCAATAGTCCCACATCAACCGGAGGTTGTTCTTGGGTGTACTTTCATAGTGCGAACGGATAATAGTCGGTTGGTACCTCATTTAATTAAAAACGCCTAAGGGGCCTCTGCGAGTTGGCTTCGGCCCTAGTACGCTTTTCAAATGTGAAATGTCAAGAATCAAAAAAGTGTCGTATGAAAAACTAAATTCAAGAGAAGTATGAAAATATTTAAGGCCGATTCTACATGGGGAGAAACCGGCCAAGTGCGAGTCGGACTCGCGCACGAAGGGTTCCGTACCCTTATCTATAAAAATTACGGCTGTTGTATGGGAGCCCCCCTTAAATATTTATTTTATTTTAATTTTATGATTTATTATTAAAGTAAAAATACAACTAAGTATTTTGAGAATATTTCAAGTGCCTACCTGTTGCCATTATTGATATCGAGCAAAGACGTATTAAAAAAAAAAAAACTACTTACTAAATCTCGTTCAAACCAATTTTCGGTGGAAGTTTACATGGTAATGTACATCATATATTTTTTTTAGTTTTATCATTCTCTTATTTTAGAAGTTACATGACACACGTCTTACCACTTTGGAAGTGTCTGTCGAGCGAATTATTCAGTTTAGAAAAAAAAATATATTAGACATCTCAATACCATTTTTGAAGACCTATCCATGGATAACGTATGGGTTTGATGAAAAAATTTTTTTGAGTTTCAGTTCTAAGTATGGGGAACCCCCAAATTTTATTGTTTTTTTTTTTTATTTTTGTGTGAAAATCTTAATGCGGTTCACAGAGTACATCTACTTACCAAGTTTCAACAGTATAGTTCTTATAGTTCCGGAAAAAAGTGGCTGTGACATACGGACGGACAGACAGACAGACAGACATGACGAATCCATAAGGGTTCCGTTTTTTGCCATTTGGCTACGGAACCCTAAAAAGGAGATAGAAGAAAGAAGGAATGAGAACGAAAGAAATAAAGACAAGATAGAAAAGTAGATGAGGCTGTAGATAAAATCACTGTCAATGAGGAAGAAAGTGCGACCAATTGAGATGATAGAAGAGAGAAAAATCACATAAATGTTTATAATAAACTCATACCACCATGTCTGTATTAGGAATACCTTAGCCGAATTTTTGTCAGTAAATTACTTTAGATATCCTTAATATAATATCGAGAAATTGTAAGCACACATTACTTACATACTTTCACTACATTATTATAAAGATACCCGTCCATTTTTCATCCGTTAAACCCCAGAGATTCAACCAAATTAAATTGCCAGACAATTTACTCTCATTCACTTTTATAAAATTAAATTGTCGGATTATTTAATTTTAGAAGATTCTAACTGAGGAGTCTGCGTCTACGCGAGACTGATGTGACACATGAAAATCAATTTAGAGACGATGTTGCAGTTGAAACTCAATTACGTTTTCTTTAATGAAGAAATGAAAGCTTCTAAAGTCGGTATACTCTAGGTTCAGACGAAAGACTCTGAACCTAGAGTATACCGACTTTAGAAGCTGTTTTGTATTTTGATGATATGTCTTTTTTTTTTTTGAGGATGGGAAATCATCAAATGACTCCTCCCGCTCTGGGTGGAGCAGGAGGGAGTGTCAGACTCTTACTGACTAAAACCCACCCGTGTTCCTTCCTTAGCCCTTTTCGAAAAACTTCTAAACTCTTTTGAACATTGCATTTATCCACAGCATAATTAGTTTTCCCATTCACCACAGCCACAGTCTCAACTGCTGAATTAAATTCCTTCACACAAAGCCTTGCCTAACAACAGCCCGAGAAATAACTTCAAAGAAGAAAATACAGTAACTATTTGCAGTAGAAATCCAATTTCAAATGCTTCACCGTCCGCCGCTATGACGTCACTCCCTTGGCTCAACACACAATCCGCTGCATCGCTTAACTCGCTTTTCCCAGAACGCAGTTATTATACGCTGTGGTAGTGTTATTCGATATCTCGACCAATAACGAGTTCCTATTCGCATCACTACAAGCTGTCGGTGGTATGGACCGGGAAATTATAAGTTTTTCCGTTTTCCCGCACAACTTTATAAAACTATCAGGGGACGTCGGAAATTAAAATTTTCTTCTCCTTAGTTAAGAGCTAATGATGTAGCTGACAGGTGACGTTGAAGTTTATTAAACGATGTTGTTGAGGTTGTCCTTCCGTCTACCGTTATTATGTATTCATTTCTCGGGAAAAAGGAAGCCGAGATACCTGAAAATGTTGTAAGTACAAAGTGGAAGAAAATGTTTTTTGGAACGAAGTTCATCAATGCGGTAGTAGTTGACTGGTAGAAATCGTCACGTAACGAAATAGCGTTTTGCTCCTCCTTGTCACTTTCTCTCTCTTTCTATTATATACGAGTGTGTGTGTGTGTGCGTGCGAGTATCACGTACGAAACTTCGTTCCAGAAGGGGGTCCCCCAGCCGCACACGTTTTTTTTGAAGTGAAAACTTCTTTAGCGGCGTTGTGCACTTTTTTGTGATGGGCAAAAAATGTTAAACTCGCGTCAGGACACGTGACCTGATCGAAAATTCGTAAGACGGAGCTCGCGTCAGGACACGTGACCTGATCGAAAATTCGTAAGACGGAGGGAGTGTAGACCGCATTCCAAAATATCAAAAATGCACAACTTTAATATGTATTCAAGTTTTCACTTCTGCCGGCACTCCCGGAGTGCAACCCGTTTTTTTTTTAAGAGCATCGTCATTCAGTCAGGTAGACTGTCGAATCAGACTCGCTCATTATCAATGTCATCATCTGCCCAGCCTTTTACCAACTATGTTGGGGTCAGCTTCCAGTCTAACAGGATGCAGCTGAATACCAGTATTTTACATGGAGCGACTGCCTACCTGACCTCCATAACCCAGTTACTGGGTAATACGATACCCCTTGGTAAGACTGGTTGATTTATACGAGTAATGATAATTACTAATTAATTACCTGTGTAATAAAAAGATACTAATTACACAGGTAATTAGTATATTAGTTTATAAACATAGGAGAATAATAAAATGTTTGTAAGCCTAATTAAAGTGTATTCATGTGATTGATATTTTCACTGTGGTTAATTAGATGTTATTCAACTAATAATTCACGGAATGAAAAGCTTTAACTATAGGACGATTTTACTTATATTGCAAATTCATATTTTAATTACCTACCTACTGGTTTTAGACCCATACTACACTCGTCTTTTTCGGCTCATCATCATCTGCCTAGCCTTTTCCCAACTATGTTGGGGTCAGCTTCCAGTCTAACAGGATGCAGCTGAATACCAGTATTTTATTCGGAGCGACTGCCTATCTGATCTCTACAACCCAGTTACTGGATGATACGATACCCCTTGGTAAGACTGGTTGTCAGACGCTTTTTCGACTAATCAGTACTAATATAATAAAGAGGTATGTGAACTACTAATCTGAATCTGATTTTTTTTTTCACTATTTGGGAGACTTTTCAGTTTTCCGAGTTTTAAGTATATGAAGCGAAGCTAGTACTTACTAACAATAGTAACGTTTAAAGAGTAACTTTTACGATCTGAAAATGTATTATACTTGTACATAAAATCTACTTACGTTTGGTGAGGATCGAATCTCGCATCAGGTGGAGCTCGAGCTCCTATCAAGCACATGGTGGAGTCAGGTGGTGCGAGGACTCGCAGCTGCAATGCCGCTCTGGGATACCACCATCGTCGTTCTTCTATAGCTACCGCCACCTGGTGACAATTTACACATAATTAGAACTTTTGAACGAAGAATTAATAACGACCACCGACGAAATCTCTCTCTTAGCGTGTTGATGGCAATCTAAATAGAGTCGGTCCAGAATATGGCTAAAGGTACAAACCTTACACACTTAAACAGAAACTGATAGACTCTACTGAAGATGCCAACACCTTCAGAAGCGTCCATCAGTTTCTGTAATTTGCAGACAACAGGACAGGCTCGACAAGATATTAAGTATCCCATTGTTTGTGAAACAGCACCACATTTACCCTCACACAGGGCGGAATCATCTGTGAATCTCCACAGACGTAATGAACATTAATAAGAAGAAAATGACAAGGACGTGAATGATGATGGCTGACAGGGAAGATAGATAAAAGAAAAATGCATTTGGCTCAAAATAACTAGGGACCGGGAGGGACAAAGGATTTTATGCCATTCAGCATAAAATCCCTATTTTTTAAAAGAAAACAATCTAAATAAACATTAAACCACCAAATCACAAGAGCTTAAAACGTATTTCGGGTGTAAGGCACACGCACAAACCTATCGCCGAAAGTTACTGTAGCAATAAATTTAATGTCCAAGACCCAGTTAACACTATCCAATAGGTACGTATATATGAATTCGAGCGATATCAGGGTACACTGGAAATTACAGGCGTTCTTGATTGCGTCCTTTAACAGACAACGAATTGCTTTTCATTAGGGTTCGTTGATTAAACGCTGTGTTATTACTGGACGTTATAATTGTGATCAGGGAGCGACGAGGAATGTGGAAAGATAAATAATTTTATATTTAATAGAATTTGTGAACCTGGCTTGGATTGCTTTGGAAAAAATCATAAAGTTATCTCGTCGTAAATAAAAGAAAGAAAAATAGTTGTAGTATTTTTTTCAACATTTTCAAAGAGTAGTTTCAATTTTAAATGATTTAAATGAGTTTGACTCAAACTCAAACTCAAATCATTTATTTCAATTAAACCATTGACAGGCACTTTTGAATTCTCAAAATTAAATAGTCGGTCAGTTAGTCAGAAAGTTGAAGTTGCCCATTCCAAAACGTAGATCTCTATGGAGAAGAACGGGCAAGAAACTCCAAGGACACTCTTTTAAATCAAGATATTATTATAAAATCCTGGGTACATTATTCTTATTGCTTCTATATGTGAGAACAATGTAAAAATGAAACAATATAAAATTAAAAATAAGCCCTGGCAGTTAAGAGATGACCAGTCTCAACCGACGGCGCCCGTTTACGAACATGACGCGTGGATCAGCACCACCCAGCTCAACTATTTTGTAGGGAAACGAATGATCCAACACACGCGCCACTACCAGTAAGACATTTAAGTGAGCATGACTACTTGATATTCTCAACTTCCATGCTCTATCAAGTTAACATCAAAATATCATAAAAAACGGATCCATGGTTCTTACATTTACAAAATTTAAAAAATGCTTCTAAAGTCTACAAAACTATAGTTTGCAATTCATTTAAGAGACGAGAAAAGAAAAAAAAAAACTACCAATCAGGAAGAGGTATTTAATATTGTATTAAGAAATAAATGCAAATTATACGTAGCCATATCAGCTATTAATCATTCGGAACAAAACTATGAGCCCGCTTGTCACCTAAGGCCTTGTATATCCACGAATTTACGCCAATTTCAGAAAGAAATTAAAAAAAAAGGATGATGCAGGCTAACAGTAACCAGTAACTTTAGCTACGTATTATGCATGTCTTCTGGTGAATATTTTATCATTCTATAAAAAATGTCCTATAAAAATAATTGGAGAGGTCGACAAAATTCTTTAATGGATATTAGAAAACTTTGTCCCGACGAAATGTTGAATAATTGCACCGAAGAGGACTATTAAAGTTCAAATGGCTACTTCCTTAAGGACTTATAATTCAGTCTGCGTGGTGATACATTTCTTATAGAAATGTAACAATTGCTTGACATTAAATTGTTACAAGTGACTAAAGTGTGACATTCCGGAAATATAATTAATCACAGCTCATAATTCGAGGTTTTAGGTCGTGGTTTCGAACCCAAGCAGGCACTTGCTTTGTGTTAATTATTTCATCACCACTGCTCTCAAAACGATGAAGGATAACATCGTGAGGAAACCGGCATGTCCTAGATCAAAAAATTCGAAGACAAGATATCCGCCAACCCGCACTGGGCCCGCGTGGTGGATTATGGCCTACTCTGTCTCACAGAGTAAGCCTGTGTCCCAATAGTAAAAACATTAAGGGTTGATAATGCATAATTCTGAAATTGTTGTATGGAATAAATCTGGACTGGATTATCTCTATAGCATGTTAAGCATTACAAAAGCGTTCTATCAATAATAACAACACTCAATTTATGCTTTTAGGGTTCCGTACCTCACAAGGAAAAACGGAACCTTTATAAGATCATTTTTTTTTCGATTTGAGTGTGGTAAAATCTGTAAACCTTTACCGAATTATTCAATTGTTACCATGTCATTTAAAATTGCCCCTTTCAAATAAAAAGTACACTGAGTGCTATCAAACAAAGTAATTAAAGTCCAATAACTCCCATTTTCCTACATAATATCGTACATCCGTTCATTCTTTGTATCGTGTTGTACGGAAAGTTCAATTTAATTAAATTTGCCACCAAACAAAGTGTGTTGGGTACAAAAAGGGCTGTCACACGCACAACAGGAAGTGACGTCCCGTGCAAAGGACGAGCGCGACGCTTGTACGAATTAAAATATTTTACAGTTGTTCGCTGTTGGTTCTTTGTACATCAGTTACACGCCATTATAGTGGGAAAATACTGAAAATCGAAAATATTTAAAATACGAGGAATGAACCACTTCGGTTCTAGTCTAGAACATTTGAAAAATAACTACTTAACATTTAAACGAGCATGCCAAGTGAAGTTTAATTTGTAACGAGAGTTTAGCAGTCTGTTCTTAAAAATTTAATATAAATTAAAAAACCGGCCAAGTGCGAGTCGGACTCGCCCATGAAGGGTTCCGTTACGTTACGATTTATGACGTATTAAAAAAAAACTACTCACTAGATCTCGTTCAAACCAATTTTCGGTGGAAGTTTATATGGTAATGTACATCATATATTTTTTTTAGTTTTATCATTCTCTTATTTTAGAAGTTACAGGGGGGGGGACACACATTTTACCACTTTGGAAGTGTCTCTCGCGCAAACTATTCAGTTTAGAAAAAAATGATATTAGAAACCTCAATATCATTTTTGAAGACCTATCCATAGATACCCCACAAGTATGGGTTTGATGAAAAAAAAATTTTTGAGTTTCAGTTCTAAGTATGGGGACCCCCAAAATTTATTGTTTTTTTTCTATTTTTGTGTGAAAATCTTAATGCGGTTCACAGAATACATCTACTTACCAAGTTTCAACAGTATAGCTCTTATGGTTTCGGAAAAAAGCGGCTGTGACATACGGACGGACAGACAGACAGACAGACAGACAGACATGGCGAATCCATAAGGGTTCCGTTGCCATTTGGCTACGGAACCCTAAAAAGTAGTGAGAGTACGTACATACATAGTAGAAATGTGAAAATATGAAGAATTTCAAACATCTTGTAATTAATTTTCAAGTGCAAAGTTGAAAAAGATGAAACTTGAACATTCTTATAACCAATTTTCAGTTTAGCTTCACTTACTATTCTTAATTTACTTATTTAAGGTTTTAATTAATTATAAAAGAAAAAAATCAAAATTCATCTAGTTCACGTGAATTTCGTGGAAAAAGCTAATTAATTTCTTCAAACTACTTGAACGTAATTTGCTACATTATTTTTATCGCGTAATAATTTGACTCTAATTTTAAATTTAATTTAAGTCCTAGTAGAAACCTAATTAAGTGTTTAAAATATTAAATCATGAATTAATTAATTTCTTAGGGTTGAAATATTCCATCATAGAAATGGTGATTATTAAAATTGGATATAATATGATGTCTAAACCATATTTAAAAGTTATCTTTAGAATCTTTGACGCAGCTAATAATTATATGCCCAAAGGCCCACTGATAATTTTATGTGCCTTCAATCCATGTCGGTTGCCGGTTCATCATAATCAGCCTATATTGTTCCCACTGCTGGGACACAGGCCTCTTCGAGAGGGAGTGGGCCGTAATCCACCACGCGGGCCCAGTGCGGGTTGGTAATGTCACATGTTTTCAAATTTTTGGCTCTAGGACTTGCCGGTTTCCTAACGATATTTTCTTTCACGGTTTTGAGAGTAGTATTGATGAAATAATTATTTTATAAAAAGTAAAACGCCTGTCTGGGTTGGAACCTACGACTTACAACTCGTAAGTCGCTGCCGATATCACTGGGCCACAACCGCTCTCAAGCTCAAAGCTTAGTATAAATAATAATTAAAAAAAAAATCCAACAGCTATAAAAATTATGCTGATAAGTTGCCTCGAGTAAGGGCGAGGGTTGGTACACAAAATCAACAATTTACTAATTAAGCTTGGCAAACGGTATTTCAATTTCACGCCAGTTGACTGATCAAAGGTACATATACCCTGATTAATCATTATTATAAACCATGTACGTTTATTGGGTAGTAATAATTTATTGAATGACTACTCGGCAATGTGGTCTGGATGTAAAATATTAATAGAATTGTAACGGTAGGCAACGGTTTAAGAGAAATTGTAGTGACAAAGATTGAAAAGACTATGCTTAGATCGTTTGGTGATGTTGAGAGGATGAATGGAAGGCGATTAACAAAAGGTATTTTCAAGGCAAATGTGGGTGGGGGACCTAGAATGACATATAGTGACCTTTTTGGTGATGTTCTTCAGAAAAGTGAGGTGCATAGTACTCGCTACGGGCATGCGTGTATGACCAGATGTATGAATGTAAACGAGGCAAAAGGTCTATGTAAGGATCGTAGCATCGTAACGTCCCCCATGGAAAGAAGGCGTGGGTTTATGTTATGTATGTAGAATTTTATATTTGAGTGATTTTATTTGTTACTAAAATTGAGGTACCGGTTTTAGTGTACGCATTTTCATTCATAGTTAAGATGCAATTAGCGTTAATTTCCACTAATTCATAAAAGCTGGCAATGAGCCCACTGTTAATACAGATAACAACGATAATAGTTTTCCAAGACTTTATACTTACTTACTTACTTCATAAGCAATGCATAGTAAGTTTCAGTATTAATGTTTCTCAAACAATTGACTGCTATTGGAACAGAGACCTACAATAGATGGCTACCACAACCTGAACATCCAAAACATCCTTCAAACAGATGGACGGAGTGTCTAATGAAAATACCTGGGCACGGTGCGTTGGCAAAGTGTAGTAAGCTCAGTCGACGCACTTAAGTCCAGTTAAGGACTTATACAAGGTGGAGACGACAATACGACAGTAATTTAAACTGCGTACTACTGCGTATTACTGCGTAACTGTGACATTCCCAGTCTGCATACGAAATTTCAATCAAATATATCCAATAGTTTAGTCACTACAGCTACTTATACCCTGTCCAATTTAGGTAAACCGTTTTTTGACAGATGGAACTAGTGTTTGCAGCAACACACAATACATTGATTGATACAGTTACGGTATTATAATGTCCGTAAGGAGCCATAAATAAGATATGGCAGTTTATATATTTATTTTATTACGCATTTTAAAGTTAACTTTTACGTAATCTAGAATGTATACGTTCTAAGACAGCTGTCAAAAAACGGATAACCTAATGAACAGGGTATAGTTAGGTAAAATAAAACTTTGTTTTTAGTTTCGCTGCTTGGACTTAATTAATAGTTCCAAATTACTCTTAGACATTAATATTGCTAGTGTTTCCATTTATTTTCGTATTGGGGTCTCCCCATTATATAGTAAACATTGTCGTTGCAGACATCTACAACTATTTACAATTAAAACTTCTATCAATAAAAGCGTAAAAGATTTTAAACTGTAATGAACAACTTTTCAAAAATCAGATTTTAACATTTGTCAATTTTCTATTGGGTAGTTATATACCTACTAGGTACACTACTGCATTTCAGTACCTAAGAACATACTCTCACTAACATATTCTCTTTATAATATGTATTAGTTAAGATAGTAATCTTAACTAATACATATTATAAAGAGAAAATATTAGATTTTTTGTATTTTTGTATATTTGTTTCTTACACTTTCGTGCTAAAACAGCCGAACGGGTTTGAATGAAATTTGGCAATTGGGTAGACTGTGATCGGATTAGGACACATGTCCTAATCCGATCACAGTGCTGATGACAGATGCTTTTTATCCTGATATTCCTATGGGATCCAGACTAATGCGGGTGAAACCGAAGAACGCAGCTAGTGCATAAGTATAATGAAATAGTTGATGCCTCATTTTTTTTAAACACCTTTTAAAGGTCCGATACACCAGGGTCTCGAGATAATTATGTCAAAGATATTTTTAAAATAATAATAATAGACTAAAATAGAATTAAAAATAACTCAGTAGAAAGTGTTATATTTTTCTTTTAAATATTAGCACAGGCAAACAATTTGCAGAGTAAACATACATGAGTACGAGTGCCAAAGTTTTTTACCCCCTGTTTTGTGTGTACTTACGTTTGCTTAGCTAAATAAAGCTTAAGTACCACAAACAAAGTATGTTAATTCGGCTTAACACGACGTGTATCCGAATCTATTAACTAGAAACAGGTTCATTTGTTCAGGAAAATAGAAAATGGGAATGGGATATTTTGATGTATGTGATTCCTGTTCGTGCTCAATAGTAGCTTTTGATCGTGACTTTGCATATATCCTATATGTCTAAGGTCCATTTGAGCCACTCAGGAGCCGGGCTCCAATAATCCATTCTATGTGTATGTACCACTAAGAAATATCTGATCAAATATTAGATAGATCAAGTACCTATTAGTTCAAATATTAGTTCTAGAAAAGAAAAAAAAAACAGTCAAGTATCTTGAAAAACGATAAATGATCTTGTTTGTGGTCGTCAAAAGTCTAAGACTCTTTGTACACAAACGTTTTTCTTACCGTGCAGAACTAGCTACTGTTTATTCGCCGTAGGTACGGTCGTAAGTGTTGTATGTATCACTATAGCATGTTCGCGGACACGTTTTTTCTGCAGCGCGGTTTATACGCCGTGTGTAGGCATTGGCCGTCAGTGTTGTATGGATCACTATGGAAGCTAGTTGACGGACACGTTTTTTCTATCGCGACGGCGCAGTTTATATGCCGTACCGTAAAGAAACCGTAAGGCGAATGTCTAATGCATTCTTAATATTTTTGTCAATAGCAGTACATATAAAGTTAAGCAACTAGTTTCTCTACAGTTTTTTCTGTTCTGTGAGTTTCTCAAAGAGAGAACGAAAGCAGATAAATGATAGCAACAAAACTATCGAATCATACAACTGAATAAAAATAAAAAAATAATAAAAATCTTTATTTATACAAAAACCTTCAACATAATATAATATTATGACTCTTTTACTTTTCATAGTCATAAAATGTACAAAGTGTGTGTGCGTGTGAGGGGGTGTGTGTGTGCGAGTGGGGCTGTATGTGTGTATAATGTTAACTAGTGAAATAAGGGGGGGGTACTATAGTTACACTTTTGCCTAACCCTTCGGGGATTACAAGCGTGAGCGACATTTTATCGTAAAACATAACGTTTTACGATAAAATGTATACATAAGTATGTAAATAAGTCACAAAAAATCACACACACATACTAAAAGTCCTTGTTACCTCTTTATGCAGCAGTCGTACATGGAAACTGGCGACGTCACTGACCGGCTCACCGGCTTCCGTGACGTAATAGACGAGCAGCGAACTGACAGGCGCCATGTCTGCTGTCACCGGGAACCTGGAAAAGGACAGTTTTTTAGAGCTAGGTAATTTTATATTGGGACGTTCTAAAACCGTAGTTGATTGGTTAGGTTAGAAATATTTAACTTCAATAAAGATGAGTCACATCATCTTCCTTTTTATTGAAATTACGAATTTCAAATTCGAATAAGAAATGGCAGCTGAACACTGACATTCCTTTTTCGAATTGAAGTAATGATGATTTGACACTTCCCTAGACGGCCCAAAAAATACTTCTGAAATATGAGAACAAACCTATATAACAAGGTGCATTTAAAAATATAGGACCAAACTTGTAAGGTTCATTTAATTTTGATTGGTTTGAAGATTTCAATAGAAATAAAATACTATTAAGTACTATGCAACGTACTTGTTCTATGAGAAATATAATATACTAACAGTAAAGCTAAAAGCTAGAAAGAAGAGCTTCTTTGTTTAATCTCTGGAACTACTAGTCGGATTTGCATGTTTAATCTCTGGAACTACCAGTCGGATTTGCAAATTCTTTTTTCATTAACCCAACTCTTGAGGGAGGAATAAGCTATTTACCATCACGCTAGGCCTATTAGGTGAAGAAAAACATCGTGAGGAAACCGGCATGTCCTAGAACCAAAAATTCAAGACACGTGACGTCTACAAATCCGCACTGGGCCCGCGTGTTAGATTACGGCCCACTCCCTCTCACAAGAGAGGAGGCCTGTGTCCCAGCAGTGGGAACATTATAGGCTGATTATGTAGGCGTCTTAAGAGCCGAGCAAAAATAAAAAAGTAAGAATGAACGCGAAAACGAACAAATAGCGCGGGCAGGCTATGTTATGCGACTGGGTGAGTCGGTGCAACAAGAACGAAATCGCGGGCAGAACAAATTTTAATATAAGTAGTAAAAGCTTTCGCCACAAACTTAATGTCTGCTGAAGCAACTTCTCAAGTAGCCAGCAAAGTAGACACTAAATCACACTTGCCACAGTGTGTTGAAATAAAAAACATTCAAAATTTAACAGTAAAGCAGTTTCTGGGATCTATAAAGTACACCTGCGAGCGATATATCATTGCTCCTACGGCTGTACGGATTCCTTGAAAAATCTTTTGATTGTTTTTGCACGGGCGTTTTTTGTGGAAACGCTGTTAGTGTCATATTTATATGTAGGTAGGTAATTCAGTTTCCTTTCTACCCTACAGGCTTCACCTCAGTAATAGTTGGTTTTCGTTTCCAAAGCAACGGTGGAGTAAAATCTTCTACGTAGTTACCTACCTTTCTTTTCTTTGGTTTCGGTGAAATTTATTTACAGAATTGCTTTTGATTGTGCTTATATAAAATAACTCTGTTATACCTTTTTGAAAGGGTGTTACATAATTTGTGGTTTGACGATTAATTAAATATTGTAGGTGCTATCGGCACAGACGGGAATTTAAATTATGTGTTACAAAGGTACGTTTTTTACCGTTTCAGTTTAAAAAAGCAGCAAGAATTACGAGCGGTAGGTAAAACATACATTTTTATTAATAACTTTTATGTCAGTACATAACACGGGAGGGGCCCCTGGCTAAATAATAACAGCCGCACAGGTCGATCGGTCAGGTTGAGCTACGTTTGCCGCGGTTGGTCTGTGGATGGGTGATCATCTTTACATACCGAGACCCCTCCGTGCCTCGGAAAGCACGTTAAGCCGTTGGTCTCAGCTGTCATTCGTGGATCTTTGACAGTCGTTACGGGTAGTCAGAAGCCTGAAAGTCTGACAACCAGTCTTACCCAGTAACTGGGTTGTGGAGGTCAGATAGGCAGTCGCTCCATGTAAAATACTGGTATTCAGCTGCATCCGGTTAGACTGGAAGCCGACCCCAACAAAGTTGGGAAAAGGCTAGGCAGATGATGATGTCAGTACATAACATTTATACATAATCAGCCTATAATATTTTCACTGCTGAGACACAAGCTCCTCTCTTCGAGAGGGAGTGGGCTGTCGTCTAGTGCGGGTTGGTAGATGTCATATGTCTTCGAATTTTTGGTTTTAGGACGTATGAGTACATACTAGTTTCTTCACGATCTCTTCACCGTTTTGAGAGCAGTGTTGATGAAATTATTTACACAAAGTAAAGCGCCTGCCTGCGTTCGGACTTTAGCAGGACCGTTACCACTGGGCCAACATTACTCTCCTCCTTTATCAGTACAGTAATATTATATGGATTTAGAAATAAAACTTAATTTTACTATATTATTGTCAATGTAAACAAAGAATCTACGCCTAAGGTGGTTTTTCCATCATGAGTATTATGTCAGTAGTATAATTGTTAAATGATTAAGGGCTGAAAAGTTTTCTAGTGTTGGAAAAATCAGCCCTTTATCATTTCATCGGAGGAATAATTTTAAATTTTTGACAGTTCTTCCATACAAAATCTGTCAGAAGTTAATTTTATTCCACGAATAAAAATTATCTGTCGATTGAAATATCAGCCCTTACAAATAAAAGTTAGCTGTACCATGTTTTGTCAATGTGGAGAATTAAAAATTATAAAACCAAGTTGGATCTTCTTTATGAAAAAAAAAAAAATACAACATTTATGAAAAAATAGGAACTTGAAAAAAAAAATAATGAATGTATTTCTTTATTTTTTTCTTGATCAGAATTCACGATCAAACAAAGGCAGCAAGCGAAAAGCAGAACTAAAAATTCCCCTGACGTTTTTATCGACTCCGACGCGGTTATGTAAACGAAACAAATGCCGGCTACGTGTACTCCGGCCTGGCTATAAACGAAAGGAGAATGAAAGGCCTTTGTTTCCCCGATCTTACTTGTCAGACCCAACACTCACAAATCAAAAATTTCTGCCGACAATACCAATATTTGTCGCGATAAATCTTGGCCTGTTTTTCCCAACACTAGAATGTTCGAGTATTCGAGTTGTTTGGTCCACGGGATGTTTATTGGTCGATTGGTTTTATGGGATGTCCATTAATAACATTGGTAGTTGACCTAAAAGCATTTAGTGCTAAGACTAACGAATTTATGGGTTTATGTCGTGATGTCTAAACCCATTGTGGGCTACGTTTATTACCCTTTGTCTGTTCAAGGTCTTTGTATTGGATTTAGATGACATTTATTTTTATAGAGACGAGGTATAAAATCAAAATCAAAATCAAAAGTCATTTATTCAAATTAGGCTGAGAATCAGCACTTTTCGAACGTCAAAATTACAAAAGACAGTCCCCCAAAAACGCCCGCCCTTCGATAAGATTTTTATGTTTCCAAAAAAACGAAACGAAAAAGCTTTTTCGGAAATAATATACGTTTGATTTCATTTGTAGCTACCAATATGAAATGCAATTATTATTCCTTTCCTTTTATTAATATTATAAATATAAACGTGAAAGTTTGTATGGATGGATGGATGTTTGTTACTCTTTCACGCAAGAACTACTGAACGGATTTGGATGAAATTTGGCACACATATGGTTTATAACCAGGATTAACACATAGAATAAACACTTTTCATCCCGATATTCCTACGGGATCGAGACTTATGCGGGTAAACCGCGGGACGTAGCTAGTACGTAATATAAATTAAAGTCGCTTTTCGTGCCCGAGTGACCATGTTTTTCTTCTGATCCATTACGTTTAGTAATGGATTTTTCATTTAGAGAAGTTAATCCGGAAGATTCATATGCTTAGTACATTAATACTAAACTGATATATAATTAAAAAATCTCGATGTTCTGTCAAATCGTAAAAACCGTACGAAGCAGAGGCGGGTCTCTAGTTAGTATATAAAATACAAATGGTACTCGTGTTATTCAGCAAAAAAAAATATGAAATTTCATCCATATTTAAAAAATTTGCTCTCACCGAAATTCGATTTCGGATTTGTAAATACCAAAAGCTTTCCGTGGTACACGTACTCATTTACACTCAATAATAAATTAAATGAAAATTCTGAAGTTTTCAATAACATAATTCCAAAATATAAAGGCTACACGATTGATATCCTTTTCGGGACGGAGCTATAAATAAACAATGGAATCATTGATTTACGACCGCATAAAACTTTTTTTTAAACATTTTTGTAATAAAAAAGTAGTTATTTGAAAGGAACTCTGTTTACTCTTTTTTATAACTATGTATTGGCATTATTATAGCATCATTGCGTTTTATTAATCACTAGCGAGATTTCTTAATTATAATTATGTACTTTAATAGTATAGTAACACGGCTGTCGCACGAGTCGATCGAAGGTTGGTTCGTGGATGGGTGATCATCTATTGCATATCAAGATCCTTCTGTACCTCGGAAAGCACGTTACGTCGTTCGTGGATCTTTGTGAGTCGTTACAGGTCGTCAGAAGTCTGAAAGTCTGACAACCAGTCTCACCAAGGGGTATCGTATTGAGTTAGCGTACCTACTCAGTAACTCGGTTATACGATAGGTCCGCGTTATGGAGATCAGATGGGCAGTCGCTCCATGTATAATACTGGTATTCAGCTACATCCGGCTAGACTGGAAGCCGACCAGAACTAGGCAGATGATGACATTAATAGTATATTACTATAAACATAAACCGTCGAAAATAAATTCTCTACATGATGGTGAAGAAACCGGATCAAAATCGGTTGTGTAGTTTAGAAGAACAACGCAGTGACACAGACACGAAAAATATTTTAAATGCGAAAGTAAGTTTGTTTGTTTATTACGCTTTCACGCTAAAACGGCTGAACGGATTTAGATGAAATTTGGCACATGAGAGACCTTGACCTGGAGAAGGACAAAGGCTTATTTTCATCCTGGATCGCAGACGAAGTCGCAGGCAACAGCTAGTTTCTTTCTTTCTTTTTTGTTTATAATATGTATAGATATAGAAGATCGTTGGTTATATTAATCGAGATTTTAATTAGATGTTCCTTTCAATTATTCGCACCAAGTCATTCATTTGTATCGTCCCAAACCCAAAGTGCACAAACGACAGGAATTGGTTCCAATATATAATATACGCAACGGAAATTTAAAGCCGTTGTTTTTTTAATAAGTGAACAATCGAACAATTTGCTTTTATAAATTGCTTTTGATACCCTTTGATCCGGACATTTTCTTTCAATTTATTTGGAAACTCGATTCAGTCCCGTCCATGTATTAAATTTTAAATTGGGAGTAAATTGAGTAAATCAATTCTAGACATGACGTGTGAACATTATTTATCTGCAGTTGATTTCGTCATTCGTTGGTTTAATCATGTGTATTTTTCAGTCATTTAACCTTTATGAACGTTAAATAGTTATTCATGACAGGCTGCTATTTTTTTTTCCTGTAATTTTCTTTTCATGAACTACTAAAATATTTTATTTATTGTCTACAGTCAACTGAAAGTCTCCTAATCTTATAATAGTGAAGCAGCGCATTCACGATCAAATTTGAATATCATAAGACCATTATTCACTGTTATCTCATTACAATTCACTTTTTTGTCATTCTAACTCACTTTTTTATCATTCTAATTCACTGCTATATCATTCTAATTCATTGTTATGTCATTCTAATTCTCTGTTATCTCATTTTAATTCACTCTTATATCGTTCTAATTCACCGTTAACTCATTCTAATTCACTGTTATATCTTTCCTTACCGACATAAGGGTTACATTGCAATGACTTACTCATGGTTTTACGTCGATCGTGAAAGTCCTACCATAATATTACTTTCTTTAATGACTTTAGTGACACTAACAAAACAATTTTTCTTTAATTTCTGAATCCAAGCAACGATACTTCTGACATACCTCAGTCTTGTCCATGTCAAGCTTGGATAACTGAGCCCAAAGCTCCGCTTAACCCATAAAGGGACTGGGCTTTAAGTTAAACAATATTCCAGACTATAGTAAAATCTTTGGCATTGCCTAGCATTGTTACGACGTCGAGAACCCGTTTATAGCCGGGACCTCCTATAAATGCCGTAACTTCATCATATCTGAATTATAAAGACAGATAACGTCACGGCGAAGTGACCCCATTAATTTTATTGGGTGATATAAAACCTACTAATATTATAAACGCGAAAGTTTGTATGGATGGATGGATGGATGTTTGTTACTCTTTCACGCAAAAACGACTAAAGTGATTTGGATGAAATTTGGCACACAGATAGTTTATAACCAGGATTAACACGTAGAATACTTTTTATTCCGATATTCCCACGGGATCGAAACTTATGCGGGTGAAAAAGCGGGGCGCAGCTAGTCATGTAATACATCTTTCAGGGATGCTTGTACTTGGACTAGGAAGGTTTTTTTTTCTGGGTACCTGGGTATGTGTGTGTTTCAATGTCTTTTCACAATTTTTGTGGTTATTGCCTGACGATGTACGATTTAAGACCTTAAAACGTACGGGTAGACAAACTTGGCCCAAGAATGAACCCTTGCAACAAACCTTTATATATTTTTTTTTATTGCTGAATGGGCCTGCTTTTGCCAGCGCACGCTTTATAAAAAGCGATGGATGAGGTCTATGAAGAAACGAGCGTGCCCAGAAGATGCCAGTATTGCTATTCTGTAAAAATATAACAATGAAAACTTAGGTGATGTGTGCTTGGAATGAGCTGCCAATAGTGTCAATCCCTAGCATCAGATAGGTATGGTACAACTCACTTCAACAAATATTTCACGGTGAGATTTATACAGAATAGCACTACTGTTCACTCTTGCTTTGAAGGGTTAAATTGTTTTTTACCAGAGACATACATACATGGTATCATCCTTTGTTCTTAAAACGTAACAGCAACGTATATCTATGTGTATCTGGTACATAGTAAAATAATTTGTTGAAACAAGCAAGGCCTAATGTTTTTGTTCGAGTATTATAAAAATTCAAATGTCTCCATTATATATGTATAATAGCAGTTTAAGTACACCATTCTTTTCTACGCTTTATCGCGCGTTTCCTTCGTAATATTCCATACATGTTTATTCATTTGATGCTAATGTTCTTAATGTGTCCTGGATACGGGTGTACACTGAAATACATATTTCAAAGGATTTTCTTCTTTGTGTACTGATGTGTTTTTGTGTTCCTGTAGAATTTGGTCAAAGCTCGTATTTTTGGAAGTGTTAATTTGAACACCTATTTTGAGGATTAAAAACAACTACAACAACTAAACTTGTGCTCGATAAATTAATATCGAGCACAAGTTTAGTTAATTTAACTACTTTAGCTTAACTAATAATACTATAATAAAGAGAAAAGATTCCAATAGTTGTATGTTTATTTGATATGCTTTGTTCACACTAAAACGGCTGACCGGATTTGATTGAAATTTGTCACATGGGTAGACCATGACCTAGATAAGGACTTATGATACTCCAGATATTTCCATGGAATCGACGTATGCGGGTGAAACCGCGGGGCTAGTTATAAACAATATATCTTATCTATTATAATCCGTGTTATGTTAATAACTGTTCTATTTTATAAATTGTTTCTTTAAATTTTTAGTTCACAAACTAAACTAAATTTAAGTGCAGTGCATCTTTTTCTTTCTATTTCATTAAGAAAAGGACAGAAGATAAATGTTAGTTTAGTCCTGCCAAATTTGTCAGCGCCTGACGTAAATTGACGTATTTTTAGTAGCCATGTTTTTGATTACGTCTAAACGTCTATGGCATAATTATAATAATTTGACAGGACTAAACTAATATTTATCTTCTGTCCTTTTCTTAAGCGTTTTTGCGTGATTGAGTAACAAACAAACTCAATTTGGCATTTATAATATTACTTAGAATGACATAGTCGCGCGATCAATCACGTCGTGTTTGCTTCACACAAAATGTCAAATTTTCCCAATCAACCTTGAACCTTAATTCATTAGCGATAAAGTTGAAAATCTATTAAAGAAATTTGACAGATTGTAATAGCTTGATATGCTGTCAAAATTCATTCAAACGATAGCGTTGATTGGTTCTTGTGACTTTCAGTTTTGGTTAGGACGCAGGGTATGTCTTTATCAGATAAACATCTTGTTGATTAACAGAATATGAGCTGATGATTGAAGCTGTTTTTTTTTGTGTGTTTATGTTCTTTTTATGCGTCATGTTTTCCGCAAATAAATGTATTTTCTTTCTTCTTTCTTTCTAGCTGAATCAGCTATATTTTTATTAAACCTAGGTATGTTTTCAAGGAATAAAGTCCCACCAAAACCAAATCAAGCAATCAATCAACTCAGCCTATCGCAGTCCACTGCTGGACATAGGCCTCTCCCAGGCTGTGCCACAACACCCTGTCCTCCGCTTTCCGCATCCAGTCGGTCCCAGTCACCGTCTTTAGGTCGTCCGTCCAAGACCAAAGTACCGATATCAATATAGAAACCACTTGTTTATTAAACTTAAACAATCAAGTTTGTCACAGCAAGGTGACATTACTCAATGTTCGGAACCCATCGGAACTTATGCTATTACCGCCTGTAACGGGCCACCGCGTCCGTTTAACTTAAATTAATTTTAAACTTCCAACCCTTTATCAGCTCGTAACACCACACACCAATACAACAAGTATTGGTGTTATACAGGATGTCCCGAAACTCAACGATAACCTGGTACCGGGCGAGAGGCCAAGGTATACCAGTTATGAAAGAAATAAGAAAAAAAAAATCCATGTCACCTAGTCAAGCGATAATAGACATTTTTAAGTACAGACGCCAGCACATCAAGCTACTACAATCTGTCAAATTTATTTAATAGATTTTCAACTTTATTACTAAAGCCTTAAGGTTCAAGGTTGATTGGGAAAATTTGACAGTTTCGGGTAGCTTGACCTGCTAGCGTCTGTACATACTGTGATCATAATTTTATATAATTTTACAGTGATTTATTTAATAATGTAATCTCAAATAACAGTGCTATTAATCGCAACCACAAATCAAAGTAATAAACATTGTTAAGTAAGTAAAATAAATTAAGTTTTGACGAGTTATGGTTTACAAAATTATTGTCAGTTAAGTTTGACACTCCATGTTGAAAAAAAAAAAAAGTTTTTTTCTTATTTTTTTCATAACTGGTATACCTTGGCCTGGCGCCCGGTACCAGGTTATCGTTGAGTTTCGGGACACCCTGTATATGAATTTAATCACGTATTTTTTCTAAGTAAAACTGGAAATTCGAATATGTGAATATTGCTGAGAAGTTTTCCTCTCAATTACTTTATTAACCTGGTCAAACGCCTGCGACAAATCGCATAGCATAAAAAGGTGGAAATAATAGTGACAACGACACACATAACATATGAACAAAGTTTAATATTGTTATATCAGACTCGTAACTATAAAATATTTATCACGCAAAAAACATATTAGATTACAAATTGCTTGTTAGTTTTATTAATAATTACGACACGGTTGGCGCAGTGGCTGAGCGATCAACTGCTGCGCTGCGTGTCGCGGGTTCAATTCCCGCACGGGACAAATATTTGTATTGCCTACAGGTAGTTGTTTCGGGTTTGGCTGTTTGTGTATGCGAGTTTAAATGTTTGTGAACGCACCCACGATACAGGAGTAATTCCTAGAGTGGAGCAAAGTTTAAAAAAAAAAATTAAGAACCTGCGGGGTAGTTGCGTAACACACTAACAGTAGCAACGGCTTTCATTTTGACAGTTCAATAACATTCATTGCGTTATTTACGTTTATGAGCAGACAAATTTTTCGAACATATGAAGCAATGTATTAGCAACGTCCTTTAAAATTATTCAAATTGTAATCGATAGTTTGTTACGTAATAAAGGTGCTGGTTGTTTTTATGAAAAGGTGGAACTTTCAAGAAAGTTGCGTCTCGTATAAAAACTGCTTCATTATTATTTCTTGCTTTTTTATTCTTTCTATACTTTAAAAGAAGCAGTTTTCCCCTGTGTCTTACTATAGAGTCTATAGGATAGGGTCCATGCGGTAATACGAAAAAAAATCTCGTCCTTATTAGCAAGATTGCGGGACAGTGACGACACAGTAGTGAGGACAGTGGCGGATAGCATCTACTCTCCTATTCTGAGACGTTTTGTAGGGGTGATGAACGAGTGAAGTACCTTCCCTTCACTTGTGCGTCGTCCACAGGAAGCGATCTCGAATAAACAAGTATTACATAATATGGCACTAAAATTAATTATAAGGAATTTACTAACACAGATCAGGATCTTACGTTGTCCGAAATAAAGAATTTATTATTATTACTATAGTTAGATACTTACAGGGTGGTTTGGTTAATTACACGATGTTTTAGTTTTTTTTTTTTTATTGCTGAATGGGCCTGCTCCGCCTGATGGAAAGCGATGGATTAGGTCTGTGATGGAACGAGCGTGCCCTGAAGATGCCTGTTCACTCTTGGTTTGAAGCCAAACAGACGGGTTAAATGTGGAAGGGAACACACTGTCGGAGAGTTCCACACTTTAGCTGTGCGCATAATAAATGTGTACGAGAAGCGCTGAGTATGACTGGTCAGGATATCGACCGACTGCAAAATTTACTCCGCAGCACGTCTTATAAAAAAAAAAAATCAAGAGTAACAAAAAAAGCTCTTTGTCTTCTCAAAAACCAATTCTATTTTTGCATACGTAAACCAACACGTAGGTAGGTACCTACTTTCTTTGATAAAACATACATAATTCAAGATATGTGTGCTACAGGGTGCTATACATCACCTAAACTGTCAGCTAGCTGGATTATTACTGCATTTTATCTGATCTACTCTGTGGGATTGGACTTTTTTGGTCAAACAGATAATGTTTTGGTGTAATGGAGTTGGGAAACTGAAGTTTTTATGAGCGTGTTGCAATTTAAAGGTTCAACCTTTGTCTCACGAATGAAAAGTGTATTGTGAAAAACTTTTTTTGCAAAAAAATACAACCGGCTTCCAAAAACGACACTACAAAGTGAAAAATAACTTTAATTTCGGAAGTCGGTGTCGTTGGGTTCGCTTTTTCTTTGTTTGCCACCGACTTTCGAAATTAAAGTTATTTGTCATTTTGTAGTGTCATTTTTGGAAGTCGGTTGTATTTTTTTGCAAAAAAAGTTTTTATTTTTAAGTTGTAATTTTTACCAGTAATTTTGGTTTAAAAACCAAACTACTGAATCGTTTTCGATGAAATTTCTATGGGACCATTTGGAAAGTATACCCTTTCAAACAAAAAAAGAATTTTTCAAATCGGTTGGCAAGCGACGGAGCTATGCGTGACCAAACATAAAAAAAAATAAAAAAATTGAGAACCTTCTCCTTTTTTAGAAGTCGGTTAAAAATAGTGGTGATCATCAGACTGATGGTCTTAAACCCTTCGTATTCGAACGTGGATCCACGTGGGACATAACGGCTTTTTAATTGTCTCTGTAATTAGGTAATCGACACCTGTTAATCGACACATTATATCGGGTGATTCAATAAGATGGGTTATTATCGAGAAAATTTAAAGTTCTATTTCAAGGAAGACTTTCTGAAGATCACAATAGCCGTTTTTAAAATAAAAAAAACCGCACTGTTATTGTTATTAAAAAAAATGCACTATTACTAAAAGGTACATTGAGAGGCCCTTTGTTCCACACATGTTTTTGAAAAACTACGGTTCATTCGCCGTGTGGAGGCACGGTTCGTCAGTGTTGTATGGATCACAGAAACCTGTTGACAGACACGCTTTTTCAACGGCGCGGTTTATTCGTCATACCGTAAAACAAACCGTGCCGTGTATAAAGGGCCTTATATGTACCTAGTTACATATTTATTGGTTTTCAGAAGTTACTCGTGGAAGTATAAAATGGAAAGAGAAAGAGATCACCGAAAAAGGTCATAATTTAATCCACCTATGAATTTCCAGCGGTAGTAAATAAAACTATATAGGTCGTAGTAAAGAATTCCACACTTCTACGTTATAATTTAAACATTAATCTGAACATCACATTTCCTGAATCCAGCCCGAGCTTTTAAACTGATTGGAAGTTCCTAAAAGCATCATAGAGAAAATATCTATCTATTTTCTCCTCGTGTAATTTTACGAGTGGCTCTCGATGTCTACGTTGTTCTGGCTTCTAAAACATCCCTCGGAAAATATACCTACTTGAATCTCGATTTTCATCTGACCTCAATAGGTACTTTTTCATTTCATGAGATTTTTATTACTGACTAGTTTATATTCTATCATGATTTATATAGAGAGCAGAAGTGGCTCAAGGTAACAGGCTCGACTTACAACTAGTGGGTCGTAGGTTCGAACCCAGACAGGCGCTTTACTTTGTGTAAATTATTTCCTTACCACTGCGCTCAAAACGGCGAAGGAAAACATCGTGTCCTTGAATCAAAATTTCGAAGAAATGTGACGTCTACGAACCCGCACTGGGCCTGCGTGGTAGATTAGAGCCCACTCCCGCTTGATGAGAGGAGGCCTGTGTCCCAGCAGTGGGAACATTATAGGCTGATTATGCTAAAAGCATGGTAAAGAAAATGTCTATTTTCTCCTCGTGTAATTTTACGGGTGGCTTTCTAGGTCTACGTAGTTATGGCTTCCAAAATATCCCTCGGAAATGATAGGTACCTACCTACTCAAACCTCAATTTTCATCTGACCTCAATATTTGTAGGATATCTCTTTTCGTAAACAACATAACAATTCTGTTATCCCAAAACACTCCCCATATCGCATTACATCACAAACTAAATTCGCCACTAACCTAATACATCACCTGCCATACACAGAGTATAGGTTTTCAATTAATATAGCTCAGTGTTGCGCCGCGACAACGCAACAATCAATGTCATGTTCCCGATATTCGCTCGGATACGCCACATGTCGCCAAGAGTTCCGGTACAATTTGTAGTGTTATCAACAAATGATCTGTTGATGTTGTGAATTTGTGAACAGGTTAAGTTTGATATGAATTATGTGCCTAAGACTATGATATTCGAGACAAAATTTGCTGAGCAACGACCTGTTCTTGCACAGATGCGACGCACGGCTTAATTGTTGTTTGTTTTGTTACAAAAGCAGTTATACTAGTTATTTCGCCACTCTGCAATTGGCATTTTTGTTATGGTTATTTTATCGTTATTATTTTGTGGCCATCTGCCAATATCGTCTTGTTGTATTGTCAATGTCAAATTGTCAATTAATGTGAGTTTTCATTGGTCCCTGGTCTTGGCCAATAGACATCATTCAATAGAGTCATTTTTCTTTCTTTCTAAAATAAAACTCTAGATCATAGGTTTTTAGGCTTATTTTGCCCCTAACTTTAAGTTTTTTTTTTTCTAGAGCCCTCCAATTTTTTTTTTACTTGCCGTCGCGAATGTGAAACAACTTTTGCAACGATTATACGTAATTGTGTAGTATTATACACCGTTAAATTTTGATCGTATTAATCCTTAAAATCGGTCATTGTACTCATCATTATGAACAACTTTAACTGCGGGACCAACCCCGAAATCGTAAAAAAAAATCGGTTGATACCTACATAGATTTATGTCCGCATAACTCGACATAATGTATGGATTAACTGTTTTTTTTTTTAAACAGCAATCGGCCTTAATTTTTATGTAAATTTTAATTTAACCTAAAAGCGTGGGTACATAGGAAAATTGGTACAATGTCGGAGTGACCCCAGAGGCTCATTCATCAAACCAGGCATAATCTTGTTTCCAACCCAACACGGACACATTGAACGATATTTTTTATTCATTCATTCATTCGTTCGTTCGCTTTTATTTTGTAGATCACCAAAACATTCATTTATTTCCACGCGCTTTGAGTGAATTGTTCGAAAAGCTTTGCCTGTATATTTATAATATGACGTATTAAGTTATCAAATAGGCTTTTGTTACCCCGGGAAATGTTTTTAACAGCATAAAATTTATTAATGCACGTGAAAATTTTATGATAGTAGAAAACAAAAGATACAGGTCCTCTTTTGTGATGTATGACCTATTGTTATTTGAGTGTGTGGCTCGACAGCTTTTAAGTATTTGGGTATTTCATTGACAGTTTTTATTTTCATCATGAACGCATAGTTCTGAATTATTTACGTAATCAACCTATGATGTTCCTACTGCTGGGACATAAGCCTCCTCTCGACGAGAGGGAAGTAGGCCATAAACCCATCACGCGGGCCCAGTGCGGGTTGGTAGATGTCACATGTCTCACGATGTTTTCTTTCACCGTTTTGAGAGCAGTGGTGGTGAAATAATTTACACAAAGTAAAGCGCCAATCTGGGTTCGAACCTACGACCTGCAACTCGTAAGTCGCCGTGTAATTATTCTAGCGGCTGCTATAATGGTAATTATTCTAGCGCCATAAGATAGCAGAGTAGCTGTTTATGTAGTATTTATACTTACAATATTAAAAGAACACAGCACTTTTACAAGAGATGCACGAACTGGCACAAAAGACCCGTATTCAAATAAAACCTTATTTCGCTTTTAGCTACTTAAAAAAATGGGGTCAGCATTTAAATATCCTGCCCGGGCTATTCCCAAAATGCATATAAATCACGTAGAATAACCGTCTCTTCTCTCGGACGCTGTTTTTATTGTATTTCTAATTCCATTACACGGAAAACACTGTGTTTAATTCTCGAGACGGTCTGTTTTAAAATGTTTAAATCAATTGGACACGGTGTCTGCACAGTGTGATAGATGGAAAATGGAGCTTTATTTCTGGAAGATGTTGAAAGTACTTTCAAAGAAAAATTATTGTAATACATATTTAAATACGTACAGTGTACCCTGGGAAATCAGACTTTTATAAAACTATGCTGGCTGGCCTGCCTTTTAATTAGATACCGATACGAGACAAAAACGGCTTATTATTCAGTTCGCAAAAAATAATAATATTAATTTAAAACCGACGATTCAGCCGTTTTGGGCGAGTAAATTCATGCGAATCGACTAATAAGTCACAAAAACATCAAGCATTTGGGCTCGGGATAATAGTATGGTCAAAAACCTAAAAATTACTTAATACCTTTCAATTCAGTATTCAAGATTATGTCTATTTTCTTTAGGAAAAGTATTAAGGAGTCCTATATAAAGAAACATTTATTTGAATTAAACCACAAAAAATATCCATCCGACTAAGGGCAGTATAGGAGAGATGTTAGCATAAGTGACGGGGCCCGATAGGGCCGAAGCCTGCCAGGGTAGCGGGATCGTCCGAAAGGGTTACCGCTGCCCTGGAACATAAAGGGCTTAGGAAGGAACACGGGAGGGTTTTAGTCAGTAAGAGTCTGACACTCCCTTCTGCTCCACCCAGAGCGAAAGGGGTCATTTGATGATTTTCCATCATCAAAAAAAAAAGGGCAGTATAGGAGTAGAATTAAGCACTCCTACATAAAGAATCATTTAGTAGAATAAAACCACAAAAAATATTTCACTAAAAGCACTCAGCGATCCGAATACTGACCTCAGTAAATACTTAACCTATTTTCATTGCATAATATTAAGCTCATCGAGAAAACACTTCATCTCTTTAATTGCCTGAACTTTATCAGTCCTTTTTAACAATGCGGCCATAAGGTTTTTAATGGATTTTTCTGTGGCTAATTATCGAAAGCCACGCGAATTAAATGTTTATGGATAACTTATTGCACTGCTCTCTTAATTATGGCTATTGGGATGGATATTATGGTAATTGGGTCGCATAGATTTTTGTATTACCATTATTATGTGGAAAATGAAGGCTGTGTTTGTTACTTTATGCAAATCGGTGCTGCACTCTCTTTTCTTTTAGGTACTTGGATTTCTGAATTGTATGATTAAAGCATGTATTTTTCTTGTTCTTTTGTTTTAAATTTTAATTAATTTGTTGTAGGGCTAATTTCCCCAATCGACAGATAATTTTTATTCGTGGAATAAAATTGACGTCTGACAGATTTTGTACCTATGAAAGAACTGTCAAAAATTCAAAATTATTCCTCCGATAAAATTATCTGGCGTTGGAAAAATCAGCCGTTATGTAAATAGAAGTACAAAGCATCTGATTTAATTAATGTTAACTTTCAAGCAACTTATTTCAATATTATTATCATTAGAAATAGTTGCAATAAACCTCTCGGAGACTCTCAAAGCCCTTCTACATTTATCTAAACTATTTCTAAAGAGACAAGATCGGTTGTATGCAAGGACATCGCAAAGCTCCAAGATCCTATATTCAAAAGATCTCTGATAGACCAGCCAAATGAGTTTTCCGAAGAACAACCACCGACCGAGATTGGAATTGAGGACTTTACATTTAATGAGTATCGTAGAAATAAAACCAAGTTTATAGGTTATTCCACTTTTACGAGGACGTTGTAAAGGAATTGAAATGCAGTCAAATTGAAAGTTAAAGTTAAAATACTCCGTTATAAAATTTCGTTTAGTAGCAAGTAAACGTACAAACAATAAAACTGTTTTTTCTTGTTTATTATTCCCGTATTAAGGGCAGGATGAGAAAAAAGCTTTGCTTAAAAAAAAAACTTCCAGAAAAAAAAATGTTTACATCGCGTTCATTCAAATTTGATGGAACCTAGCAAACTCGTTTTTAATAATAAAATGTGGCTTTTATTTGCACTTTAAAGATGTTTACATATGAAGATGTTTGTTTACATTTGCTTGACCCGTGCTTGTTCACTTCACTTCACATTACCAATATACCACCTCTGAATGGTACATTATGTCCATGAAAGTTTTCTTTAGGTCGTTTTATGAAGCGGCTATTTTCATTTACTTATCATAGATCAATGTCTTGTTAGATGTTGCATTTATAAAAAAAAGATTTATTTTTAAATTTTATAAAGAGTAGTGGTAATCGCCGCGACTTGCGAGTTGTAGGTCGTAGGTTCGAACCCAGACAGGCGCTTTACTTTGTGTAACTTATTTCATCACCACTGCTCTCAAAGCGGTGAAGTAAAACATCGTGAGGAAACCGGCATGTCCTAGAATCGAAAATTCGAAGACATGTGACATCTACAAACCCGCATTGGACCCGCGTGGTAGATTATAGCCCACTACCTCTTGAAGAGAGAAAGCCTGTGTCCCAGCAGTGGGAACAATATAAGCTGATTATGATGATATAAAAGTTTTATGATGGTCATCGACGTTCTCTTACCAGCTTTCACGCAGATTCTACTTCACATTTCTTTCTTATTTCCTCTAATCTAATTCCATTGCACTAATCTCAGTTCATTTAAAAGAGCCTTGAGCCGGCGAAAATATTCCAGCCTGACTGGGAGTTATATCTTCGAGCCGTTTGGGGTTGAAACACTAGGGCCATGGGGTCCGAGTGCCCACTTGGTGTTTCGAGATATCGCCAAGCGGTTAGTCGACTCTTCACGTGACCAGAGGGCTGGCCTGTTTCTTGGTCATAGAATTAGCATTGCCATACAACGTGGCAATGCTGCCAGCCGTTTGGGCACTGTTCCTGTTGACAGCGATGCGGACGAATTTTTAATGCCCTATGATTCTTTTTTTTTCACTTGTACATATGTATTATTATTTTAGACTTAATTTGAATCAAAATGTATTAATTAATTGTGTTACTAATAAAGAATTTAATAATATTAAAGAGCCTTAGACTAGGCCACATTAAAGATAAATCCATGATACTTAAGCCTTCCGCAAAAATTCAACTTTATACCTACAAAAACTTCAAATTACTCACGTATAATTAAACCGGCAGAGGTCCGAATCGTTCGCCGGCGGTGCGGGTACGGCAGCCCAATGCACGGCCCGGCCACCGCTTGTGACCGCGGCTAGCAACCGCTGCCGACAACCGCACGACGACCACACGCTTGCACTCGCTATGCCGCCCGCCTGATGGAATTAATGGTCAGGTTGGTGACAAATGACAAGTTAAAATGGGGATATTGAAGTTGCTTTTTTTGAGCCTAGGTGTTGGTAAAATTTGTGCTTTGAAAGGCTGATGACGAATGGGTATCTATGTAGAGAAACCTGGAAGAACAGAACCTAACAAAATGTTCAGGACATTGATCGTCAGATTGGTCAGAACACAGGACATAATTCGTGTAAAATTATGATATTATGCTGCATCTGAAAAATAAATGCACGGCTGCAACCAATGCCGACCATGGAGCAACCGCTGTTGTCGGCAGAGGTTGCTCCACGGTGACAAAATAATTAGAAGTAATTGGAGTTAACTTTTTGTAAAGATAGGAATTGGCGCTTGGCTTGGAGGGCTGTAAGTCAAATAGGGATATTACACATCAAACTATACAGAATAATTTAAGTATTTTTTATAATACAATACCTACTGACAGTGACCCGCATCTGAACTAGAAGCTTAGCCCATTTTATAGAGCTAATATTACTTACTTTCGAGTTTCTGTCGAAAAACTTGTTGTTCTTTGAGTCCCATTTTGTAATAAATCATTTACCTTAACATAATGTAATCGACACTGTTAGTGGCTACAAAAGTAGCCAGTGGTAAGTAGTGGAAAATTGGCCTTACGATAGTGTCATATAGATGACAATGTCGACTAAACAATAAAACTGTAGAGTTAGTAATAGGGTCCCGTTGGCAACTTCTGTTTATAGTTTTCAAAACGCAAACGTAAACTACGCAGTCTAGGTGCAAAATGTTCTTCAGAAACCTGGTTCATAAACTATTTAATTTAGAACCAAGCTTTTTACGTTTAGTACAGCTATTAATATCTACCTGCAGAGGTGTTGGCAGGTTTTCCACTAGTAGGTAGCATTTGGATGTGGAGTTCCATCGACGGATCCTTTCGCGAGCTAGGACATAGTGGGTTTCTATCTCCTTGCCTTCGACTGCTACTAACTCCGCCTGAAACAAATGAAAGAGCAATGTTATGGTTGATGGTATTGCTAGTATAGCTTACTCTGGTGAAGTCAGTATTTTATTTTGTAGTGATCCAATCTATAATCTAATGGTCTCACTGCTGGGACTCAGGCCTCCTCTTTGTGAGATGGATTCGACAGTAATGAGGAAAATAACGTCTTTGTGGTTCTAAGAAATGCCGGTTTCTGTAAGACGTGCTCCTTCACCGTTTTGATAAAATAAATTGCATCTTTTAAATTAGTGCCCGACACAAAAACCATAAATATCTTAGTGTATGCATACACGAATGACACGCGTCGATGACAGGCAACTGAAATTTTCGACGCGTGTCGCCGGCTGCCGGCGACAACGACACACACACACACACAAGCGGCGTGTCGCTCGTGTGTATGCAGACTTACAATATGTCATAATAACAATTTATAATAAAACAAAACAAAGAAAACGTAGCCAAGTCACTAAAAACTGGGACAGACATTGAAGATACGAAAAACATCTGCAAAGTTAGCAACTACTACTATCTGAATAAAATTTATTCTGAATTTGTAGATTTTTTAACTAAATGAAAACTTGAAGAGATTCTCGAAGTTTTTCTTGAGAGATTCGTTTTTATAAAAGAAGAATTCAAACTTCCCTGACAAATCAAAATAAATTTATTACTACTCAGAAATGGTGCAAAACGTGTCGTGAAGAGAATACCGTCTTGTATGCATGGAACGTACTACCGGGATAAAAAGTATCCAATAAGTATGTTAAATCCAGGTTATAAACTATCTGTGAACTAAAAAAATTTATCCAAATCCGTTCAACCGTATTAACGTAAAAGCGTACCAAATAAACAAAAAAATAAATCACTTTCGTATTTATAATATTTAGGACTAGCTTCTGCCCGCGGCTTCGCCCGCGTGGATGTCGGAAATTATCCCACGGGAACGTGCTAACAGGATAAAATGTATGTGCACCAGGATGCCATCTATCTCGCGGGCCCTTTGTGGCTAATTACAATAGAAAACCAATTGTGTCTCATTAATGGTGATTAGGAGGGTACCTATATGATATCTTTACCTAAGTACCTACCTAATAAAAAAATAAATAAACTCAATAACAGAAAATAAAATACCTACCTACCTAAATAAACCTATTTATGACGATAACTAATCTAAACTCAATCATCATCTGCCTAGCCTTTTCCCAACTATGTTCAGGGCCGGCTTCCAGTCTAACCGGATGCAGCTGAATACCAGTATTTTACATGGAGCGACTGCCTATCTGACCTCCACAACCCAGTTATTGGGTAATACGATACCCTTGGTACGACTGGTTGTCAGACTTTCGGGCTTCTGACTACCCGTAACGACTGTCAAAGATCCACGAATGACAGCCGGGACCAACGGCTTAACGTGCTTTCCGAGGCACGGAGGTGTCTCGGTATGTAAAGATGGTCACCCATCCACAGACCGACCGCGGCAAGCGTAGCTTAACCTGACCGATCGACCTGTGCGGCTGTTATTATTTAGCCACGGGCCCCTCAATCTAAACTCAATAAATAAGCAAAATCTCTAAAAACTAATATCTATACGAATGACTATCCTACCTAACAGTATTATAAAATAACCTACGGTCACTACGTACACTATCAAATATACTACCTATACTTTAAAATTAAAATCTATACCTACGACTTATATAAAAATAAACCTAAATAACTCTAAAAAGTAAAAGGAATAAAAATGAACTCCACTGCGTGTGACCTAACCTACGACAAACTTATTATTTGCGGTTGGTACAGTAATCGGATCTAGGGATCGAACCGCAAAATTAAGTTTGTTTTTTATTGTATATACTTTTCCGGGATAAAAAGTACCCAGTGTGGTGCCCAGGATATTAAAGAATAATTATACCAAGTTTCATCGTAATCGAACCGGTAGTTTTTGCGTGATGCCTGAACAAACAGACAGACAGACAGACAGACAAAAAATTTTTTAATCACATTTTTGGGTTCGGTGTCGGTCTAGTAACACCCCCTGCCATTTATTTTTTTGATATTTTCAATGTACAGAATTTTCACTTCTACAGATTTATTATAAGTATAAGTATAGATTCTAATCCAAACAACGATTTTATACAATAGTTTTGATTTTACAGACACCGGGTTACACTTACAATGATCATAGAAATGTAAACCATCATACACAATCGTCCATTGTAACAAACAAACGGATGCAGTAATAGACGGATCACCAATGAATGATAAGACCTTGGCTGCACAAGCAGTCTTATCAATAAATGCTATTACAATCAACATTTGCATTTTGATCGCATGTTTACTTACATAGTTATTATATGTGCACACGATCACCTTATATCAAGCTATACATTTGTAGTATACAATCATCTTGCATTGCATGGGCTTCCCGTACAACACGAGTGCAGCGCAAACTTGAAATGCCGTAAGATGTGTGTACAAATAGTATGTTTTTCTTTCATGTGTTAATTTTAATCAATCGTAGACTTTCTATCATCATTATAGAATATAGCATATGCCTGCGTGTTAACATAAAACATGGCATGGCACTCGGCAATAGCGTAGATTTCTATGAATGAAAGAATTTTTGAATTCGGATCAGTAGTTCCGAAGATTACCCTCTGCATACAAACCAACTAAAACCTCTTCAATATTTCCTCATATATGTATATCAAAGTCATATATGCCTCTATATATAAGTAAGGTCTAAGATTGGAGATGCAACTAGTAAACTGCTATTTATACATATTTAAATGAGAATTCAAATTCAAAATATTTTATTACACATATGACATATGTAATTGACAATGACAATGTTATCAAATTACACTGTTAATATGTATGGGAGGACGGTGTAGGCCTTTTTTTTTTTTTTTTTGAGGATGGGAAATCATCAAATGACTCCTCCCGCTCTGGGTGGAGCAGGAGGGAGTGTCAGACTCTTACTGACTAAAACCCACCCGTGTTCCTTCCTTAGCCCTTTATGTTCCAGGGCAGCGGTAACCCTTTCGGACAATCCCGCTACCCTGGCAGGCACGGTGTAGGCCTGACAACAAGTACGAAGTATCTTATAAACAAAATAGAAAATGCTCAACAAGTCGAACCATGTATGATTCCAGAATCAGTGACCTCACATTTGTTGAGTGTAATAGGAACTTAATCATACAATAAGTATTTTATTTATTGTGTCATTGCAGATACGCATCTTATTTTAATACTACATTTATAAAGTGCTATAGTATTTTATCTTATCTCTACCAATGTATTAGCTATTTGTATACCCGTTGTAGTACAATATTGATTGTTCATATCTCAATCATGAATGAATGAATAAATGAATGAATGATACATTTATTTGCAAGAATATAGGTAGCTAACATAAGTTCTTAAGATCTATAGGTTTCACTATATTCGGCATTTCTGCCGTGCAAATATTACTTAGATTTTACATCTTGGATAAACTTATCGCATGCAGTACACATTTAGTAATTATCAATAACTTAAAAATACTAATAATAATTTCATAATTTAAATTTGGATTACAATGCAATTAATAAAATTAAATTAAATACAATTCTAGTCATTTAAAACAATAATTTATATAAAAAATAGAGATCAATAATAATGATGTCATGTCAAAATAAAAAATGAAAATGTTTCAATATTATTTAAGTAATGTAAATATGTAGATGTCATAATAATTATACTAACTAAGGTTTACATCTTATACTCAAAATATTCATTGATGGAATAAAAACATCTCTCACACAACCAGCTTTCTATGTACTATTTTCCTCTTTGACATAGCCTTTGATTGATGATTTAGATAATAAAGAAGCCTTATTATGTTGTGTGTTGATTGGGAGTGTGT
Organism: Apamea anceps; assembly: GCA_951799955.1. Lineage (NCBI taxonomy): Eukaryota > Metazoa > Arthropoda > Insecta > Lepidoptera > Noctuidae > Apamea > Apamea anceps. The sequence goes on from OX637512.1 coordinate 5,127,925, forward strand.
TGGTTAGGCCCCTCCTAACCAACACACTCCCGTTGCTAAATAATAACAGCTGCACAGGCCGATCGATCAGGTTAATTTGTGGATTCGGTGTGGTCGGTTGGTCTGTGAATGGGTGACCATCTTAACATACCGAGACCCCTCCGTGCCTCGGAAAGCACGTTGAGCCGTTGGTCCCGTCTGTCATTCCCGGATCTTTGACAATCGTTACGGGTAGTCAGAAGATTGAAAGTCTGTTAACCAGGCTTACCAACGGGTGTCGTATTACCCAGTAACTGGGTTGTGGAGGTCAGGTATGCAGTCGCTCCATGTAAAATACTGGTATTCAGCTGCATCCGGTTACACTGGAAGCCGACCCCAACATAGTTGAGAAAAGGCTAGGCAGATGATAATGTGTGTTGATTATAGTTACCTGTAACGTAACAAACATAACAGCATGCCTGTCTTCTCTGAAGGAATAGGCAGAGGTAATTTATTTACCTACAATTCTGACATTTAATTATTTGCTTCGAGACTAAGATTACATCATAGCTAAGAAGTGCATAGCTAATATATGGGCTTCTTAGCATATTGATATTTCATCCAACTTCATTATTATACTTGTTTCCATTACTGAAGAATGTAACATCACAACTGTAAACCCCGAAGGGGAGGGCAGAGATGCTAAAGAACTCCTACTTTTTTCATCAATAATGTAAGTGGTTTTGGGGTAAGTTAGTTATACCAGCCTATCACTGTCCCACGGCTGGGCAAAAGCCTCGAGCATTGTTCACCACGCTTGCTCAAGACGGGTTGACAATCTTTTGACGTAAATAGAGTACTAAAAATCCCATTACTAAATTGACCCTCCGAGTCAGTCCCATTGGCTGTAGGTTACCGTATAGTATACACTATATAGACCACATCTTGCATTAGAATTTTAAGCTTGGCTTTTAAACTGAACTCGTAATGGTATAGTCTACTTACATTCTACTGCTTGTACGAGACTTACTTCAGCGAGGTAGAGTGAACTAAATACCTATAGTATTTTATAGAACATGCAATACTTTCTACAAAATGTTGCAGCGTCGCTTAAAAGTGGTTGTACCGTTGACTTCATACTTACTATTTAATTTTAATCCATCCAAAGGTTGTCTTTAAAAGATCACTCTTAGCGATAAGACCGCCCATTGTGTCACCCTTTGTAAAATGTATATACTTGTTCTGTAATTTATATGGTGTACATAATAAAGAGTATTCTGTTCTATTATATTTAATTTATGCCACTTAATATTACTACAGAACATCATGCCTGTATTTCCCGAAGGGTAAGGCAGAGGTGTGCCACCAACATTTCACCAGTTATAATTAGGTCTCATGTTATAGGGGGCTATTGGCATCAACCGGGAACTAATCCAGACTACGAGCGGTTACTGAGAAATTCCAGATCAATTCCTCTTTACCCGACCCGGAAACCGTACCCAGGTCTTCATGCTGAGCTAGGGCGTCCGACCACTAGACCAATAAGGTAGTCGAGTCAACGAGGTATTACTATGGTTTAGATATTTCCATTAAGTAATACCAGGAGTTCTAAAACGCTTGTTTACTCCTGTGTAAAGCAATGCATAGATATAAAAGCAACTCCACATTCGATTCTTTAAAATAAAACTCCTTGTTCATCTGTGTAAGGGATATTATTTTTATTTATTAGGAAAATATTTTTTCACCTTACCTGACATTTTTTTGTTATTACTATTTACTCACTGGTTGATCATATCTGTAGTATTGAAAATATCATATCATTGTATTTATATTGAATATACCATTTGTTACCACCGTCATAAACTTTGCTGCTTTGATACTTTCTTTTGCAATTACATCATATTGATGTTTAATTCCTTGTTTTGCAAAGGATTTCTTCTTCCAATGCAATACCAAAATGCTTTCATAGTCACTATAGAATGTATTATATTAAGTGCGCTAAAAATAAAAATAAACATAAAGGTTAAACAAATACATTAATAATTAAAAACGTCTAAAACCCTCACCTAAAGATACTAAACAAAAAGTTACATGATTACATCATAATTATGAATAAATTGACGCTAAAACGTGTATTAATGGTATTAAGGATTAAAACCAAAATAATGCTACCATTACAAAGATTAAAAATTAAAATGCGATCCATCAAGAAAATTAAGATAAATAGGGGGATCTAAAAAGGCGCTCGACGCGTCATTCATCATCTGATTCTACGATAAAAAAAAAAATTTTAAAAATACCTACACTACAAAATAGCATCATTATCTTAAAGTAAAAATCCTGGCGTCACTGATTTCTCAAGTGCATTCCATTGTCTTAACGACCTTCAATTGTTTGATTCAGCGTTTTCAATGTTGATGTTTTCCACCGTTACTGTCAAATTATCTTGTGTTTCTTCCATATTGTCATCAGTTTGGCAAGAATTTTCAGCAACTTGGTTTCTTTTTTGAAGTTTCTTTCGTCCAAATCGTCCACCATGTCGTCCGAATCGGGAACACTTACAATTGTTTTTCTTAGTTCCAGCTTCTTGTTCCTGATTGGCAGGTGCTGTCTCATTTGGAGGTGGCGATGGATTGCGACCAGATTCAATGGCATTGTCAGAACAGTCGCTTGATTCATCGCAGGTTAGGTCAATATTCCATTGTGCCCAGAATTTTCCATTGTCTGGACCATGCAGACCGTGACGACCACGATGGCAGTGTGGTCCACGGTACCTGTGTGGGCCATGATGGCCGTGTGGCCCGTGGTGGCCATGCGGTCCATGATGGCCATGTGATCCATGATGGCCATGGCGTCCATGATGCATTCCATAGCCATGATATTTTCCAAATCCATGTCTTCCAAAAACGCGTCCAAACTTCCCACGATGACCGTGTCCGCACTTTTTACGTCCGTGTTTGTCCGATTGCAAATACTCGACAAACATCCTCACCAGTTCTTGTTTTTCATTACCGAGACCGGAAAAATGGCACATTTCTGGCCCAAAACGTTGGCACTTTACTCGCATTTTGAGGAAAAAACTGTAGGACTATCAGCAAAAGCCGTCGACTAGTTTATGGCACGTAACAGTCGTTGAAAGGCTTTATATACCTTTATTCCACGTTAGTCATCGTTAAGTGCCGACTTCTATCGGTATTGATAATAGTAGGTTCTATAAATGTTATACGAATTTGAACTCTGCAGCTAAAGCATAGAGTTAATAGTTGATAAATTGAAATTCTACTTATTTGATTACAAACATTTGTAAGACTTCACCATTAATACAAAAATGTTTGTCTGAGAAATTAATTTAGTTCATTCGCCTTCGTATAGCCTTTTTAATATCCGGTAGTATCTGATAAGAATAAATATAGGTTTCAAAAGAATAAGGGCTCAAACAAGTTGCATTAAACCCTGAATTTTAACGTAGATGAAGAACTCCTTATAATTAGTTTGACAATTGAGAAAAAAAAAGCAACATAGGCCACTAAACTGCACAAAGAGAATGTGGTATTGCGCAACAATTACACAATGTTGTGAAATTCAAGTGAAATTTTGTATAATATTGTGCAATCATAATTCATAGAAGTTCAAATATCCAGTGTTCCTGTAATGTGTACGTAAAATATGGGTTCATATGCAATGCATACGCCCTGTTTTGCGAAATATGATTCATATAAAAACTGTGCCAAGAACTTGTAGTTTCTCTTACACCAGAATATAAATGTACTTATTTGGAATGATTACTCTTTTTATTTTTGTGAACGTCGTCCAAAATTCTTCTAGTATTAGTTTATTGTGTAGGTAGCAGTTTTGTTATTGAAATAAATTCTTTAGACCATATTTGCCAAGCTAGCGTTTACTTCAATTACATCATTTAGGTAAGTACAGGCACTTTTGAATTGACAAGAAGTTGGTCACTTAGTCAGAAAGTTGAAGCTACTTGTCCATTTCAAAACGTAGATTTGTATAGTGAAGAACGGGCAGGAAACTCCAAGGACACTCCTTTTAAATCAAGATATTACAACATTCTGGCTACATTATTCTTGTTGTTTCTATATGTGAGAACAATGTACTCGTAAGTCCCTATAAAATTATAACGGTTATGCCTTATATGTATATTGAATGTTGTATCTTCATGTTATCTGCTTATAACTTACAATGCTATAGAATAGCTTGAACGTAATTTTTCCCAACACTGCCATATAAAACTATCAGTTATTTTAAGCCACACAAGATGGCTCTGTCGTAAACTCAGAAGCGCCTGCCAGAAAATAATTTTATTAAGCCCAAATAAAAATTCATGATAATGTCCTTACAGAAAAAGCCTCTTATAAAAATAATATGACAATTTACTACAGTACGTGTGAAATAAGAAACGTTTAATACGAAAATCTATAAAAAATATAGGGATAGTCCATTTATTGGCATTGAGAACCCTTTTTAGAACCAATGTCGTAAAATATTGAGCCCCTCCAGTCACATGGTAGCCGCCGATACAGAATTTTACTGTGTCTTATTTTATTTTATATAATATAATATTGAATTCCAGTTATTCTTAGATGTGAAATTGAGATAGTTTAGACGTTGTTAAGTAAATGTAGAAGTCAAATAAACTCTTGTGCACATTTTATTATTGTATTTGAAATGATAAAACTTAACACAAATATTAATAATATTTGTGTTATTATATTACTTTGCTTTATTGGACGCTAGTTTTTGCCCGCGGTTTCACTCCCGTGGTTATCAGAAATTATTCCCAGGAACGTACTATCGGGATTAAAAGTATTGTATACCCAGGCCATGGACCATCTTTGTGCCAAATTTCACCCAAACCCGTTTAGCTGGGCGTGAAAAGGTAAGAAACAGACGGAGTTACTATTCAATCAACCAACTCAGCCTATTGCAGTCCACTGCTGGACATAGGCATCTCCCATGCTGCGCCACAACACTTTAACCGCCGCCTTCATCCAGTCAGCCCTCTATACTCTAGGACTCGTCTGCTCGAGTTTATTTATTTATTTATTTAAACTTTTCGCACAAAAAAGGTACAAAGGCGGACTTAATGCCTTAGGCATTCTCTACCAGTCAACCAAGGGTGGTGAAGAGATTAGATGGCAGGTGCTTTGGTTGAGAGAGACAATAATAATTAAAAAAAAACTCTTAAAACTAGGTACACAAATACATAAATAGGTTACATACACATACATATTATAACTATAATATATACTTATAATATATATATATATATACAAAATCAAGGGAGAGATGTGTAGAGATGAGTCTACGCTATTTTTAAAAAAATTCGAGTTATTTATTTATAGTCAAAAAAACAAAATTGTTTTATTTCATTATTACACGTTGTACATATACAGCTGGAGGCGTCTCCTTTTAAGCATATAGATGCCTGTGACAGGAGGCGCCGCTCCTTTATATCTTACAATTAGTGTAACATATCTATATCTATACTTATAATAAATCTGTAGAAGTGAAAATTCTGTACATTGAAAATATCAAAAAAATAAATGGCAGGGGGTGTTACTAGACCGATACCGAACCCAAAAATGTGATTAAAAAAATTTTTGTCTGTCTGTCTGTCGGTCTGTCTGTCTGTCTGTCTGTTTGTTCAGGCATCACGCAAAAATTACCGATTCGATTACGATGAAACTTGGTATAATTATTCTTTAATATCCTGGGCACCACACTGGGTACTTTTTATCCCGGAAAAGTATATACAATAAAAAACAAACTTAATTTTGCGGTTCGATCCCTAGATCCGATTACTGTACCAACCGCAAATAATAAGTTTGTCGTAGGTTAGGTCACACGCAGTGGAGTTCATTTTTATTCCTTTTACTTTTTAGAGTTATTTAGGTTTATTTTTATATAAGTCGTAGGTATAGATTTTAATTTTAAAGTATAGGTAGTATATTTGATAGTGTACGTAGTGACCGTAGGTTATTTTATAATACTGTTAGGTAGGATAGTCATTCGTATAGATATTAGTTTTTAGAGATTTTGCTTATTTATTGAGTTTAGATTGAGGGGCCCGTGGCTAAATAATAACAGCCGCACAGGTCGATCGGTCAGGTTAAGCTACGCTTGCCGCGGTCGGTCTGTGGATGGGTGACCATCTTTACATACCGAGACACCTCCGTGCCTCGGAAAGCACGTTAAGCCGTTGGTCCCGGCTGTCATTCGTGGATCTTTGACAGTCGTTACGGGTAGTCAGAAGCCCGAAAGTCTGACAACCAGTCGTACCAAGGGTATCGTATTCCCCAATAACTGGGTTGTGGAGGTCAGATAGGCAGTCGCTCCATGTAAAATACTGGTATTCAGCTGCATCCGGTTAGACTGGAAGCCGGCCCTGAACATAGTTGGGAAAAGGCTAGGCAGATGATGATTGAGTTTAGATTAGTTATCGTCATAAATAGGTTTATTTAGGTAGGTAGGTATTTTATTTTCTGTTATTGAGTTTATTTATTTTTTTAATTAGGTAGGTACTTAGGTAAAGATATCATATAGGTACCCTCTTAATCACCATTAATGAGACACAATTGGTTTTCTATTGTAATTAGCCACAAAGGGCCCGCGAGATAGATGGCATCCTGGTGCACATACATTTTATCCTGTTAGCACGTTCCCGTGGGATAATTTCCGACATCCACGCGGGCGAAGCCGCGGGCAGAAGCTAGTTACTAAATAAAAGTTTATGAATTAATATTTTTTTTATTTGTTATCATTATAGTATGTACACCACAAGAATACATAATATGGGCTTGTAACGGAGTTTTGAGGTAATAAACGTTAAAAAAAACAACCGAATTGAGAACTTCCTCCTTTTCTGAAGTGGTTAAAAATAGATCGAACACTACAAAATATACAATGGGCAGCCATAGTGCTTTCCTCGAGTTTTCGATAATATTAAGGACAGATCATTTATTTTTTCAACCTACCTACTTTTCTAGAATTTAAAAATCTAGTTTTGTTTCTGTTTTGCTGTAAGTAATCCTTCTAGGCTACACGACAAACCTTTAAAATGAAGACCGTTACCTATGGGTTTTCTCTATCTGGTAGAATCCTGATGCTCCGAAATTTATTTGGCATACCTACTTAGCATAATCTTCTTTAAACGAATATTTTTAAGCCATAAAAATTATTTAATATAATTAATTTTTGGCCGAATGCTTATATGTCCGAATTAACAATAGCATACATTTAAGATGGCAAAATTTTATTTGGCATTATTACCTTTAGCAAAGTTAGAATTCCGCATAATTTCGTTTAACATAACGTTTATTTGGTACAATTTCACTTGGCATAATATGAAGATAGCAGAATTTCATCTGGAATAATTTTATTAGGGATATTGCTATTTCTATTAAATAGAATTTTTAACCTTAAATTAAAATTAAAATATTGTCTTAAAGAGTCAATATGATGTGCTACAAAATGTAGTGACAGAAACGAATCGCTGCTAAACCGACTCCACGTAGTCTTGTCTGCCCTACCTAGAGTGTAATTTAAGCCCGCGTAGGCCGCGAAGAGCCGAGGCGAGTATTAAAACCATCTGCGAGGATCGCGTGGGACCGCCGGAGTCCCGCAGCGCCGGAGCCCTGACAGAAGCCATACCTGCTGCATGTTGCAAGCTCGCTTGCATGCTGAATGCTTGCTTACATGCTGAATGCTTGTTAACATGCTGCATGCTTGCTTAAATGCTGAATGATTGCTAGCATGCTGCATGCTTGCTGCATGCATGGTGTATGCTTGTTTGCATGATGCATGCTTGCTGCATGCATGGTGTATGCTTGTCTTGCATGCATGGTGTATGCTTGATTGCATGTTTCTTACAGGGAAATTATCCGTGTAATAATAGTCAGTGTCGAAAAAAAAAAATTGTGTTCAATCAATTTTATTATTATGGTAAGAAAAACGAAATTATTCTAACTATGAATTTTCTGTAATGTGGTAGATGAGTCTTTCAATTATTATGGATATGAAACGTATGCCAAAAGATGATTCTGACTGTGAAATTTCTGCAATATGATGTTTCTACTTTTTAATTATTATGGATATGAAATTTATGCATAAAGATGATTCTGACTTAGAAAATTATGAGTTTTGAATGTATGATAAATGAGTTTATGCCAAACGATTTTCTGCGAAATGAAGTTTATGCTATCATAAAAAGTTCTGCTATAAAGGGTCGACCCGTTACTTATATCCTTACCATGAAGCTTTATACAACTCTATCTAAACGAAGAACGTAACGTAATATTTCTAGTAGGTAATAATTTTCACTAGACTGGTTATAATTATAATTGAATAGAAAAAAGGCTTTTACGTCTCTTAAATGCCTTTGACGCAAGTAATACGCTTGAGCGGTAATAGGCTTAAGTTTTTTTTTTTTGTGATTGACTTTTTCTATTTGTCCCACAGAATTGATATTTTTATTGATACGAATTTAATTGATTTATATTTGAACTTTGATGGAATGTTGAATGAATTAATTTAATTTCATTTTAACCGACTTCTAAAAAAGGAGGAGGTTCTCAATTTGACGGTATATTTTTTTTTTGTGTTTGTTACGCGATTACTCCGCCAATTGTGGACCGATTTTCGTTCGAAAGGAGATACTTCTGAAGTGGTCCCATAGAAATTTCATTAAAAACGGTTCAGTAGTTTGGTTTTAAACCAAAGCTACTGGTAAAAATTACAACTTAAAAGTGAAAAATAAAAACTTTTTTGCAAAAAAAAAACAACCGACTTCCAAAAATGACACTACAAAGTGAAAAATAACTTTAATTTCGGAAGTCGGTGGCAAACAACGAAAATGCGAACCCAACGACACCGACTTCCGAAATTAAAGTTATTTTTCACTTTGTAGTGTCGTTTTTGGAAGTCGGTTGTTTTTTTTGCAAAAAAGTTTTAGGCTATCATCTCTTAGTAAAATTAATTCAAGTAGAAATAATATTCAGTACTGGCAAATACAACCGAAGTTTCGACTTATACTAACGTTTATTTGAGTAATGAACTATTTATGTAATAGTTAGAAATTAAAGTTATCTCTTTTGTCTTGCACCAGAACGCAAGTCAAAAGGGTCTGTGCCAAATTTACTGGAAACCGACTCCAAAAGAAATCTGTTTGGCGCGGGGACGTCTGAGTCACAATGGTCAGTCGGGACTAATTGAAAAATAACCCTGCAACCCTGCACTGGTACATAAAACTTATTGTGACGCATGGGGGAGTCGATGTGCCTTTATACGAAGAAAGAAAAGTAAATGGAGTGAAAATCTCGTAGGTTTTTCCCGACATGGGAAAGCAACGTCGAAATACTGACCGATGGATGGCTTTGGTGTGATTACCTACGAAGGTGGATGGAAGATTTTCAGTGTGATGAAATTGAACTCATATGGTTACATAGGATTTATATTTAACTTTATAAAAACTGATATTTGATCTGTATGAAATACTGATATTCAGCTGCATCCGGCTAGACTAGGCAGATGATGATAATGTTGAAATGTTGAAAACGAATATACCAAAATCTTCTATAACAGGAAAAAGGCTCTACATAGGTAAGTAAAGTCAGGGATACTAATTGTATACCAAATTCTCACCTACCTCCTTATATGATAGTATTTATTTACAATACAATATGTACATTATATAAGCTAACATTTAAAATAATAATACATATGTACATGTGAAAAAATAAGCAAAAAATTCGTCCGCATCGCTGTCAACAGGAACAGTGCCCAAAAGGCTGGCAGCATTGCCACGTTGTATGCTTCCTTAAGCTGCGATGCGTTGTATGCTTGCTTATCTTTAAGTAGTGTGAAATGGGGAGTCTTTACAAGAGCGCTCTCCCGAGTACCTTAGTAAGAAGCTTTAGAATGCGACCCAATAATATAATACGTAGATATATGAAACTGCAGAGCTTTCTCTATATCATGAATGTATGTATGTTTATTAGTATGTATGTACGTCTCATAATATTTCTTTGGTTTAATTAAGTGAATTGTGTATGATTTTGTGTATTATTTTTTTTATCTACTGTAGTCTTTCACACGCTGTCTACATCTCTCTATCTATTGTTCTATCGCAGGTATGCTGTAAGAGATTTCTTATAAAATAAGTATCACTTTCGTACCTATTTTTCTGTTCTGTTTTCTTCTTGTCTGTTTAATATAATGTATGTGTACATAAATTGTAAAAAAAAAACATGAGTTATTTTTGTTATAATTGCGCTTTCTATTATCTGTACTTGACGTTACTAATAAGGTCTATGGTTTAAAAAAACTCTCTCCTCTGTGGTCATTGCTAGTATTGCATTTTTTCGTAAATAAAGTTTTGCTTAATTGTTTAATAACCATGACATTCTCATTCAATAATAACACTTTTGACGGACCTTTGTTTTAGAATTCCCGTATGATTTTTAATATCCATAATTAAATAGTAGTAAGAGCAACCAGTCTTACTACGGGGAATCGTATTATTCAGTAACTGGGTTGTGGAGGTCAGATAGGCAGTTGTTTCATGTAAAATACTAGTATTCAGCTGCATCTGGTTAGACTAGAAGCTGACCCCAACATAATTGGAAAAAAGCTGGGCAGATGATGATGATGATGATGATACATACTAGTAAGAGCACAAGTCACCCATACCTAATTATAAACCACAGGACAAAATAATGAGTAATAATATACAATAAAAAAAGGCAATAACAATAATGAACCCAGGATTTTGTAATAATATCTTGATTTAAAAGAGTGTCCGTGGAGTTTCTTGCCCGTTCTTCTCCACAGAGATCTACGTTTTGGAATGGGCAACTAGCTTCAACTTTCTGACTAACTGACCGACAATTTAATTTTGACAATTCAAAAGTGCCTGAAATGGTTTAATTGATATAAATGATTTGAGTTTGAGTATAATGTACCTATTACTTTGAAAACATTGTGAAAGCTAATTATTTTAAAAGAGTAATCGTGGAGTTTCTTACCGGCTCTTCTCCATAGGAAACGACCAATTGGAACCGTGCACCTAGCTTCTGATTTCATAAGGTAATCAAAATATTTGATTAGAATTAATTATCATTCATACAACATCCAAACGTCAAGATCTACCAATATCAAGCTCAGATTATTTTCAATTAAAAAACCACCTTATTAACAAAATATCTTATCAAATTCTTAATTCATAATATAAACCAGCTACTTCTCTTCTCGCTTCATCGCATGGGTAATCTCCCGTCTAAGTTAAAGTAACTCAAACTTCAATTTAAGTTGCAAAATAATCGCCTGAGACAAAACCAAGTACTCGCAGACGACTGATTTAACTGAGATATGAAATCTCACTCAGTTCAGATGCTTCTTTCAGTTATTTCATGTCTTTGTTAAGAGAAATAGGTAGTTGAGATTCTTGTAAAGTTATAATTTATTTGATGAGATCTAGTTAATATACAGGATGGCACATCGACGCGCACCTACCATTACAGTTAGTATTCAGTATGGTTCTGAAACCCGCCCAGATGTCGTGGGCTATAAAAAAAAAATTGCTGTTATTTTCATGGTTTTCGAGGGTGATAAAGCCGATGGGAGCTCAAACTGTAAATCCAAGAAGGCAGCTGCGAAAATGTTAAAATTTTTCATCATGGGTGTCGTTTTTATGGTTTTCGAGGATGATTACACGAACAGTGAGGCTAAATGAAAATCCAAGATGGCGGCTGCGAAATTTTTAAGATTTTTTCGTTTTCATGGTTTTTGAGGCTGCTAAATCCAATAGTCAGGTCAAATGAAAATCTAAGATGGCAGCACATTTATGAGAGCTTCTATGAACTTATAGAGGCCCTGTATTAAAACTCGTTCGCTATTAAAATTTGTCTCTCTGTGTGTCTATCTCTATTATATTGCGCACGCGAGTATCGTGTAAGAAACCCCGTTTCAGTCGGTGGTCCCCCGACCGCACACGTTTTTTTAATTGCCTTCTTCCATCACTAGTCACTCTTCGAAGACTCTGGTTCAACTTCTGAAGAAGTATGTCTTAGTTCTCCGTTAACATTACCGTTTCTCTCTCCAACCAATACATTTCTAATAATTTTATTTACCTATTTTCCCGGAAAATATAAATTTAGATTAAAAGGCGTACATCCCTTCCTTTTCGCTGATCGGACCCACCCCGGCCCATAACGCACCGAGCAGTGAATAACTTACACCTCATTTGTTTTCTATTGTTCCTTTATCGTGTCCCTTGAAACCAGGGTTACCATTTCTAAAGACGACGTCCTGACAAAAAGCCGGACATTTGCAAAAAAGTCCGGATATTAAGGAGGGTTAAAATCCGGGCCAGTACCAATGTGACTTTTCAACTGATGTACTTTCTGGGTTAATCTTGACCATTACTGACATCGGTAAAGAAAAACAGCACGAGAAAACCTGCGAAGTAATTGCGTAACACACTAACAATAGGAATGGCTTTCATTTTGACGGTTCAACAACATTCATTGCTTTATTTAAGTTGTTGAGCAGATTTTTTTTTTCGAATGTATGTAGCAATGGATTAGCAATATCCTTCAAAATTATTTAGATTGTATAATAGTGTTTTACGCAATTAGTGTGCTGGACATATTATAGTTAATACAAGTCTGAAATCGCCTACCTGTCTTGAACAAGCATGGTGAACAATGCTTTCTCTGTATGAGAACAGGTGCTGCCCTGCAGTGACACAATAATAGACTGATATTTTTTAGATGATTATTTCTTTTTTCAAAACGTTTGAATTTTTACAAAAATTGAAAAAGCACGGACTAATGGCAGGACAAGTCCGGATGGAGGCCAATAAGCCGGACATGTCCGGACGAATCCACACGTATGGTAACCCTATCTGAAACATGCTTATATTCTGATGTAAAGGGAAGGTTTTTAAATAATAACTTTCACAATCCGGTGGATCAGCGATTAGTTTACGCTCCAATGAATTTCATATTTGGGTACATATACTTAGGTTCGGGTCGGTATATCTTGTATATTGTATCTCGTATACATTTCCACGTTCTTTTCAGCTATGGATTTATCGGATTTTTGAAGTAATTAAGTAACTGCTTATTGTGTATACCGTATGTTTATGAATGATGGATTTGCAAATCAGATTTATTATATATTTGGCTAAGGAGAATCTACTTAAACCATAATATGCTTAATTCGTGAACAGATTACGCTTCGCTTTGAGCTTTAATTTTATACTCGAATGTAAACATAATTATGTGACATCAAAAAAGCTAATTATAATTACAAACGAACCAAAAACCGGGAGCACTCCAGCATAAAGGCCCTCTTTGAAACCCTGTTTACTGACCTTCAAGCCTTTCGACCTAAATTGAGGCTAATTCGGTTCACTGTTCAGAGAATTTTTAGCCCTTGCTTGCTCGGCTGAACTCTTTGATCAAAAATTAGTAGCATATAACAATTATGCTAATTAGCTAACCTTATTTGCTCTTTTGACAAGTTGGTGAACCTTTTTGCACCCACAACAACCTCTTTGCTAATTTCGAGGCAATTAGAGTTCACTTACTCACAATGAATTTAATCAAGGGCCAAGTTACTCTCGTGTCGAGTTTTCTGCCAATCCTTTTTTCGAAAGTATTTAAGGGACAAACTTTAAATAAAATACACAGGCAAAGTTTTGTAAGAGTTCGTAAACTGCCGTCAGCTTTAATGAGATTGAAATTCCCTTAAAAGTATTTACGCGCAGGACCTCCGGGAGTGGAAGGGAGTTTTCATGACTTTTTTTATATAGGCGTCCAAAATTATTGTTATAGCTCATCGTTTACGAAGTATAAATCGTTTAGCTGCTGATAATCATAATGGAATTATATGGTAATCTGAAGAGGAAGAATTAAGTGATTCAGCTACTACATCATCCTGTGAGAGTGATTTGGAGAATATAGGCTGATCTTGCTAATAGGACGAACGTATGTTAATAATATTAATTATTATAATGATCAATATCAATCAATATCAGCTATGCGATGAGAACTGTATCTATAGAGTTAAGCTCCTTAGGTTCTGAGCTGAGCCGCACGATTACTGACAAATGCGTGCACTGACTGGACAGGTCCACTAAAATCTGTGTAGTTCTTTATTCAAAAGACTATTTCAGATACCAATCTATATAGTCCTTACAATCATGATCTGACCAAAACTATGCTGACCTCTGAGTTTGTTTCGGCCTTTCTTCTCGGAGTATTCAGATAGGAAACGCTGACTTCATTTAGTTTTTTAAGTATGGTTTACGTGTAAAAGTGTTTGTACAAAGCAATTTACAGAAATAAAATCATTTATCAATTTATTTTTTGTTCGCTTCAGTACTGCAATGGTTTGAGAAAAACGAAAATTGGGAAAACCTATTGGAACAACTGAAAAAATCGAAATTTTGTATCAATCTCAGGTGGTACGAAGTTCAAAAGGTCATAGTCATCATCATCTGCCTAGCCTTTCCCCAACTATGTTGGGATCGACTAACTGGGGTGTCGAGTGCCTATAATAACTTACTAGCATTAAACTTACGTCAAGTAACAAAAACAGAACATTCAAAACCAAAACTAAAAGAAAAAAAAGTTAAAGTACTTCTATTAACGGAGTCGTGTTTAAACCGTGACACTTAATGCCTTCCCTTCCATTCTTCGCCCATTCTGCTTCTATTATAAAAGTCCTTATGAATACTTTTTGGAGTGCTCCAAATGACATTATTCCTTCTTATTACACTTGTTTATGTGCTTCAAGCCTCTTTTATATACATTTGCAGTATTTATGTAGTTGTTTACTCGTCTCTGATCATAAATAGAAAGTTGATGATGTTTATTTGCGAACCATCCCATCTTATTAACAATGGCCGGGTTTTGCTTTTATTTTAATGTTGTAACTAGAATATTTTTGTCTGGTGGTGTTTGTTTAATCTAGGATTTTATAGGTTTGATTTTCAAGTTTCAAACAGTCGAGAGAAAAAAAAAAAGACAGTATACTTGATTCAGCGTCACCGACTGACTGAAGCCGATTATACCTGAAGGCCAATTCTCGTAATTTAAAACGTTCAAAATCTAGTCGCACTGTCATCTGGGCGACAAACAAATGTCAAAAACTTGTCAAAATGTAGGGAATTAGAGATATTTTTGACAGATTCAGACTGAGATCATACTGTGAACGTTCTTAAAATTACGAGAATTGCTCCTCTGATTCAGTGTCACAGAATGACTGGAACCGAATATATCCGATCGACAACACTGACCCGAGCGTGACGGTTCAGTTTGGTTCCGTGTTCCGAAAGAGCGCTAAGTGTACCTAAAGAAGCATTCACTTCAAAAACAAATTGTGACGAAACCAAGAAAGGTAAAGCTGACTGCTAGATGCAGGTAGAAGCTGACTTAAAATTTAAAATGAAAATAAAATCATGCCATAGTAAATAATTACGAAAACAAACAATAAGGCCCGTTGTACACACAGGATTTTTTGCCGTGAAAAACTATGGTTTATTTGCCGTGTGTAGGTATGGTCGTCAGTGTTGTATGGATCACTAAGGAAGCTTTGTGACAGACACGGCGGTGCTACGGCACGGCACCGTCGCCATATGCGACGTCCGGTGGTTTGCCGTGTCATAAACAAGCTGACACCATTATTCTATGGTGCGTCTAGCACACCGTACCATAAACAAAACCGTGCCGTAAACAACGGGACTTATAACGTAAACATTCTTGAACACTAAGCCCGCACTAAAAACCGCAACGCCAAACTACTCGCAGTCGCAAAGGAACTTTCCTTCCTTATGCGTTGCGGTTCTCTACGCCACCTAACTTCCAACATGTGAAAGCAATTAATTATCGCATGAAATATTCATTAAATTCAAGTTAAGCTGTTTTCTTGGGAATAAGGAACATTGATTGAGATTTTGACTTGCTCCGTGAAAGGAATTTTATGAAGCCTTAAAGACTTGTATTGCAAGGTTATTAGAGTTAATTACGTTTTCCTCGTAACGTGATTTAAATAATAAATTAAGCTCTGGCCAAACTGAAGAGAATCGTGTCCGTTCGCGCCAATTGTGTTAATAACTTGTAAAGGATTCGATCGAGGTGGCTCTAGAAAAGGATGCTTGGAAGGTTTTGGGGGAGGACTTTGCTCAGCAGAGGGACAGCATAAGCCAACTTAACAAAAAAAATAGAGGTGTTCAAATCGGTGCGGATAGCTGCGTGACTTCCTAATCATTTTAACATTACACCTCAGGAATGACAGAGCATTATAAGAGGATTTTTGCGATTGAAGCGATGTGGGAGTAGGTACAGACACCAGCACATCAAGCTACCCGAAACTGTCAAATTTTCCCAATCAACCTTGAACCTAATGTTTTAGTGATAAAGTTGAAAATATATTTAAGATATTTGACAGATTGTAGTAGCTTGATGTGCTGGCGCCTGTTCACTAAAGACTTCATAGAATAAGTTCCATGAAGTCTTTTGTGAACAATTTATTATCTTTAAGATTATGGCTTACCACAATCTTAAAGATAATAAATTGTTCAAGCGAACTCCTCCACCCATTTATGCTGAGGAAAACCAAGATGGAAAGTTACCAAGAAAATACAAACATCCGAATTGAGAACCTCCTCCTTTTTTAGAAGTCGGTTAAAATAAGTTATTCTCTAAAGAACTCTTTGAAAAACGTAATTATCCTACTTCCACGTACCATCAACTTCAATTTATTATTCGAAAACATCATAAGTACGGTATTAACCTCAAAAAATATGATCTCAATAACAATAACAAAGCAGAATGATGACGCGACGATATAAAACGCAGATTTTCCTCATAAAACAACTATAAATGTGTTTTATTGCCGAGTCTCGTAGAAAAGTTTTCAACTTTACGTCCTGATCTAGTCTGTTCGGTAGTTGGCAAGCAACTGAGCCGTATAAAAACAGAAGTCGATATCAATTCGAGTTTCTGTACGGAGTTGGAGCGAATTTTAATTCGATCTGGTGTGAAGAGAAAGCTTCATTCAGATTTTAATGTTTTTGGATAAAGATAAAAATATCGATATCGATAAGAATCTTTCTATTAGCTAGAGACCTTGAAAATACGGGCGAAGTAAAATAATATTATAATATAAAAAGTTTATTTTCTCTACACAAGTTAATATGAACTTAATGCTAGACTTTGACAGTAGTGCACGAACAAGGAGCTAACTTTGGGAGAAACTGGAGCCTCAGATAGGTTTATATAATATAAAAACCAATATATACCGTAACCTATATGTATTATAGGTCACCAGGGCTCTCCCGCGGCTAGATGCCTATTATAATACACGACATAATAACAATGCAGGATACTAAGGGCCGGCTTTTTGATCCGTAGCTTAAACTCAACCAATTGTTAAAAATAGTAACTAATGGTTAAATTTTTGCAAAATGTGTTTTTTGATCAATTTTTAGTTTATGTAATGATATAATATCATTGCTAATGGTCAAATAATTAACTATTAGTTAAAAAAATAACCATTAGTGATCATTGGATAAACTAACAATTGATCAAAAAACACATTATGTGTGTGTGAAAGTGGAAGTGACTAAGTTAAGATTGCACAGTATAATTTTATTAGTGCACGCTCACGACTGCTGAAACAATCTAGTAAAAAAAGAATTAGAATAGAATTAGAATAAGAATTAGAATTAGAATTAGAATTTTTTAGAATTTTATTATAAAATGAATATTTTACCGTACTTACATGACATAATTCTGAGTCCTTAGAAGCTCAGAGCAAGCTAGATTGTTTCAGCAGTCGTGAGCGTGCACTAATAAAAAAAAAAACAACCGACTTCCAAAAACGACACTACAAACTGAAAAATAACTTTAATTTCGGAAGTCGGTGTCGTTGGGTTCGCATTTTCGTTGTTTGCCACCGACTTCCGAAATTAAAGTTATTTTTCAGTTTGTAGTGTCGTTTTTGGAAGTCGGTTGTTTTTTTTTTGCAAAAAAGTTTTTATTTTTCACTTTTTAGTTGTAATTTTTACCAGTAATTTTGGTCTAAAAACCAAACTACTAAACCGTTTTTGATGAAATTTCTATGGGACCATTTGGGAAGTATACCCTTTCCAACAAAAAAAGAATTTTTCCAAATCGGTTGGCAAACGACGGAGTTATGCGCGAACAAACATAAAAAAAAAAAAAAAAAAAAAATACAAACATCCGAATTGAGAACCTCCTCCTTTTTTAGAAGTCGGTTAAAAATTATACTGTGCAATCTTAACTTCAAGCAAAAGTTATAATACTCCACATCCTAGAAATGAAGACTCACTAGAATAAGATTACTATATATGACGTATACTGTATAGTCACCAATGGAAATATTAAAATTTATTTTTATTTTATTAAATATTTTCGAATGAAATTTAATTTGATAAATAATAATAATAATAGTTACATAAGCGCACTGCCTCCTGAACTAGGTTGTAAGCCTGTATCTCAGGAGACAGTTCCCTTCCAGTTTACATGATTACTAGAATTTGATAAATGAACTGTTTGTTTTCTATAATATTAATACATTTATTTAAACAAACAGACAGATTGTAGTAGGTATGCATGGTCATAGCAAGGTTCTTACAGAATATGTTAGGTAGTCTACAATCGAGTGGGTGAAGCACTGTTCACCTAGCTAGGTTACAAAATGACCTGTGTTAAGGAGAAGCAGTCTCGTTCCCCTATGCTTAATGGTACAGTGATACGTACATAACATATAGTACTTGTTTTCTATTAATTAATTAAATTAAATTTTATTAGAAAACATCCATTGGTTTCTTGCTAAACTTCAACTATATCCGACGACCCTGGTTACTTATCTCCTTTGGTGACCGTACCTACATTTACTGCAGCAAAAATGTACCAGTCCGCAAAAAAGATACCTTGAAAAAAAATAGATATCAATAAAAAACTTTTGATAAAAATATAAAAAAGGCGAAAGAAGCACAGCTTTTTTCGAAGAACACACAAACCGATCAATCTATATTTCAAGATTGATCACAGGGAATAAGCCAGAGACAAAAAAGTACTGTACTAAGTGCCTTCTTTTACGGTATAAGGTGATTGATAGAGATGCCCTGTCAAAGTTTCTTTTTTATATCCACTCAATATTCATCTTCCTTTGTTACGTGAATTTGCGTTGTGTTGCTCTTTCTTCCCTATCCTGATATCCAAGGTTTTCTGTAACTGGCTTATTCATCGTCATCCTCATCATGTTCAACCAGAATATTTATCCGTTTTCTTTTCCACTATAAAAATGTAATCGTTATTTAGCTTTTTCAAATTTACTCATGATAAGCACCGACTTTGATTTTAAAAGGTAAGAGTTATTAACTTCGAGTTATAAACATGTTTAAAGAAAAATACTCTCAATATAAATCTCCTATGAGAGCCTGATCAAATAATAATAGATTCTGAGAGTAACTGTCAGGAAACTCGATACTAAGAAAGTATATTATAAAAACGTATTTTCCTTATACAACTGTGTCCAGAGTCAAAAGAAAAAGAACTATAAGGAAAGTCACACGTTAATAATAAGTTCCGAACGTGTGTAGTGACTTGAGAATGACGATAGGGCGACATCTTTCCCTTTGGTCACAGACGAATGGATGGGGATATAAGGATAAATATTCACTATGACAGATCATGTGCATCAAATTGTAAAACAGTTTTAGTAACAGGGAGCTGTCGATCTTTTTCCTCATGTTTCGTAAACTTTAGTATATTAGAAGAGTCAGTATGAAAAAAAAAACAATAAATCATGTGATTGATTTACAAATATTGTTATAAAGCAGACCGACTTTCCTAATATTTTCACAAATAATAGCTCGAGTAAAAAGTAAGAATAAGTCAGTGAGAGAGTTAAAGTAATCACACAATGTACAGAACGTCATAAAAAAGGAGGTACCCAAAGTAATCACACAATGTACAGAATGTCATAAAAAAGGAGGTACCCAAAGTAAATACACAATGTACAGAACGTCTTAAAAAAGGAGGTACCCAAAGTAATCACACAATGTACAAAACGTCATAAAAAAGGAGGTAGACGCAACGTGTGTCGATACTCTTGTGCCATCCCATCTTCCTGGCTCAGCGTGCTGTGCTGGCGCTGCTGTTGCGGCTGCGGAAAACCTCAAACGGCGAATGTATAATAACGTTATCGGAAATTATATTTTCGAGCCGTTTGGGGTTGAAACCCTCGGGCCGTACGGTCCGAGTGCTCATGGCTTTTTCAATGACATCTCTAAACGGCTGGTTGACACTTCCCGTGACCCAAGGGCTAGCTTTTACATTGGCCAGAGGATAAGTATTGCCAACGTGGTAATGCCATCAGTCTCTTGGGTACATTACACACTTCGACACTTCGTGTGCGTTAGTTAGTTTTTAGTGTAATGTTGTATGTATTTATAGTATTTTTAAGTTATACTAATATTATATTGTATGTGTTTATATGGGCCTTGATGCCTAAAATGAATAAATAAAAATAAAATAAATTACTAATCGAAAGCGATGCAGAGGAATATTTCGACGGAATATTTTAGTTTTTTTATAGTTTTAGTTAGGTTAGGATATTATGTTTTTATTTTAATAACTTGTAATTCATTTGGTATTAGAAGTTTGTTAAAAAGAAGTCATAAAAAATCTAGAATCTAACGCTTATTGTTGCTGATTTTCTGGCGATAGTGATGAGATACTTCATAGGGCCCAAAACAATATCAAAAGATATATAATATCCTAAAGCAAAGTAGAATTTCATCCAAAAGGATCTACATAAGTAGATAAAAATATAATCAAACTCGAATTTAAGCGCCATCAGCGGTAGAAGTCATTACAAACAGCTCTCGGAAGTTCGGGGATGGTGGGCGAACTTATGTAAACGCTACATAAGTTCCACAGTAGTTTTACTAAGTGGTACCATCGATTGCCACTAATGTGTTTGGGAATTGTTGCTCAACAATCTTAGAGCCCATTTCAACTTTAAACAGTAGTCACGCCTTCGTTTTCTAATTTAAACTGCCGAAGTTCCTCTTGAGGTGTCTAAGTGGAATATGAATAGGCAAATTATAATGTACGGCGTTGGCACTACACTGTTTATCTATATTATTTATACAGGGTGGCAGGGACATCGACGCGAAAACTGTAACCATGAATTCAGCAAAAAAAAAATTTAAGCGCGAAAAAAAGCGAGCGAGCGAGCGTAGAAATGTTTTGTCGGTTATCAAAAAAAAAAAACTTCTGTTTCATACAAAAGTGCAATAGCTACGCGGTCAAAACGTATGGAACAGCAATATTTTTTTTTAATAACCGACGAAAAATTTCGACTCGATGGGGTCTAAACTCATGTGCTGAATTCATGGTTTCAGTTTGCGCGTGGATGTCCCTGCCACCCTGTATTATTTGACTAGCTTTCTGTCCGCGACTTCGTCTGTGTTAAATTTCCCTGACCCATCGCGTCGCATCGCATCGCCTGCCCGCGCTTTTACTACGTTTTCGCTTAGCGTTCTTTCTGACTTTTTTTCTTTTTGCCCAGGTCCTAAGGGTCCTGGCATGATGTTAAGGCTACCTTCTTTCTTCTTGCTACCTTCCTCAAGCGTTGGGCTATCAGATGAAAAAA
The DNA here is from genome assembly GCA_951799955.1 of Apamea anceps. Classification (NCBI taxonomy): domain Eukaryota; kingdom Metazoa; phylum Arthropoda; class Insecta; order Lepidoptera; family Noctuidae; genus Apamea; species Apamea anceps. Next base: position 5,149,597 of record OX637512.1, read on the forward strand.
TATTTTTTCAAATCCTACTGGTAGTTTCTTAGATATGCGCGTTCAAACAACATACAAACTCTTCAGCTTTATTATTAATATAGATATCTAGATAGAAAATTAAGTATCTAAATCATTGGTTATGTCATCTAGATATACAAACGTTAACTTTAACATTGATAATCGGTGGGATTTAAAAAAATAAAAATATATTTAAGAAGATTGAAAAATAATATAGATAATTTCCAACCACTTTGTTTTGTAATGTTATCTGACGAAAACCCCTGTAGAAGTCGTTCGACAATTTGAAGATATTTTTCCATTAAAAAGCTACTTCATGCATACTAAAAGCTTCCTTTTAGTGAATAACATTTTTACATAAGATTTTAAATTGAGGATAAAGATGAAAAATATCTTATTTTTAAAGTATCTACGAGTACCTGTGCGAAAAATACAAAACGAAATTCATTTCAACAGTTTTGAATACTCAAAAGGATTTTCAATTAATTTTACTGATAAGGGAAATATTTATAAGATTACGAAATTTAACATCACAAGAGTTAAATTGATAAATCTGGTGCTCGAAAGCAAATTAAAATTAAAGCTGAAAATATTTTAAACTATTATTTATTATAATAAGCTTTGTAGATTTGAGTATTTCCTGATGAAAACTGTGGTCCATCAGAAAATATATTCGTGTTTTTCAACAGAATTCGTTTATAAACTTTCAGAATAGATTGAAATCGTTAAAAAAAAAAAACAACCGACTTCCAAAAACGACACTACAAAGTGAAAAATAACTTTAATTTCGGAAGTCGGTGGCAAACAACGAAAATGCGAACCCAACGACACCGACTTCCGAAATTAACGTTATTTTTCACTTTGTAGTGTCGTTTTTGGAAGCCGGTTGTTTTTATTTGCAAAAATGTTTTTATTTTCACTTTTAAGTTGTAATTTTTACCAGTAATTTTGGTTTAAAAACCCAACTACTGAACCGTTTTTGAGAAATTTCTATGGGACCACTTCAGAAGTATCTCCTTTCGAACAAAAAATGAATTTTGGAAATCGGTCCACAATTGGCGGAGTAATGGCGTAACAAACACACAAAAAAAAAAACATACCGTCGAATTGAAAACCTCCTCCTTTTTTGAAGTCGGTTAAAAAGCTTTTGTTCGATAATTCCTGTTACCAAGACCAACTTAAATTATTTTTCATGCAGAAACGTCTGTCTCCGTAGCAACTTTAAACAAACACAGTATTGATGACCTTTAAAAATTATACCAGTATACAGGAAAAAAATTGAACCAGGGCACAAACTGTAAACATGAATTCAGCATATGATTCTAGACCTCGTCATCTGCCTGTGTAAGACTGATTGTCAGACTTTCGGGCTTCTAACTACCCGTAACAACTGTCAAAGCGGGACTAACGGCTTAACGTGATTTCCGGAGGGGTATGTGGCAGCTAGGCGTCGTTTTAAAACCGGTTTATGTTGTTCTAGTCGTTTCGAAGAATTACATACTAACGAAGGTCTATCGCGCGGCCGTCTCATTATATTTGTCAGTTTTTTTTTTTTTGCAGTGTTACTCAACTCACACTAGGATTTATGTACATATTCGTTACTGTTTTTTATTTGTCACATATTTATCTTATTTAAGTATGCATACACACGTCACGTTGCGGTTTAAAACTGATTTACATCCGTCACCTCACACATCAGGTTCAGTTGAAAACCAGCGTCAGGCACTATTGTCTGGCATTTTTGCTGAACTGGGCCTTTTTGGTGCAACCGTGAGGCACACTTTCCTGCTAATTTCTTACATCGGTCTATAAACTGTTTTCTATTTGTTCTTTTATTTGTGTTATCTGATGTAATGTATCTGGTGTATTGTGTGTCTTTTGGTCTGTGCTAAATAAATGTTTTTTCTTTCTTTCTTTCTTTCTTTCTTTCTTTCTATGTAAAGATGGTCACCCATCGGTAAGCGTAGCTTAACCTGATCGATTGACCTGTGCGGCTGTTATTATTTAGCCATGGGCCCTTCATATGATTCTAGACCCCGGAAGAAATTGTTCGTTGGTTATAAAAAATAAAATAAAAGGTAGGTGTTCCATACATTTTGACCGTGTAGGTATTGCACTTTTCTATAAAATTCATAATTATGCTGAATTTATGGTTACAGATAGTACACTGATTAAAAAAAATCCTGTACAAAGAAACATACAAGATCATTATCGGAAACAGGAATCGGATACGAACTAATTTCCCTTCTCCATGTTTAAAAGACAAACGTCCGCTATTTCTTTTAGCAACCAACATTAGTTAGTTGCGAAGATCACCGCAGCCAAGTTTAACGGAGTCAGCTTTGGTGCCAGACTAATTTCATTAATCTCTTCATTGATTGGATTCGTTGGGCCGGCCCTGTTGACTGACTTATGGATCCACCCAATATTAGTTCTTATGATCAAAAGTGTAGGGGCAACTTTTGAGTGTTTCCTTATTGGGGAGATATTTTGACCTCAATATTGAGTTGATGAGATTTTTATTTTTTAATGTTAACTTAAATTAGGAGCTTAGAGATTTCAATAAGGAAATTATAAAACGAAAACTGAAGGTTGAAGGACACTGAACTCAAACTCAAAACATTTATTTCAACTAAACCATTCACTTTTGAATTGTCATATAGTCGGTCTGTTAGTCAGAAAGTTGAAGCTAGTTGCCTATTCCAAAACGTAGATCTCTGTGGAGAAGAACGGGCAAGAAACCCCAAGGACACTCTTTTAAATCAAGATTATCACAAAAACCTGGGTACATTATTCTTGTTGCTTCTATATGTGAGAACGTAATGTAAGATAAGTGACAGGAATAATTTTAAGACTAGAAATAGGAATATTCAACATTTGAAATAATCGAAATAAATGTATTGAGATTGAGTTTGAACAAAGTAAAAAAAATCAAATGAAGAAAAAATTCAAAATATAAGATTAACGGGGATGGAAGACAATAGTGTTGTTATTACATCTGGCGGCGTTTAGTGTCCCGCAAAGTGTTAAGTACCTACCTAATATTAATTTATGCATTTACATAATACTTTCAGGTAAACTAAGAGCAACGTACAGACGCCAGCAGGTCAAGCTACCCGAAACTGTCAAATTTTCCCAATCTACCTTCAACCTTAATGCTTTAGCGATAAAGTTGAAAATCTATTATAGAAATTTGACAGATTGTAGTAGCTTGATGTGCTGGCGTCTGTACATTTTCTACTTAGTTAACCATACGGCCACATTATTTATTGTTCAATCTGATCCCATAATCGCGTTATATTATCTACTAGCTTCTGCCCGAGAATTCGTCCGCTTGGATTTCAACTATCACAAAACAGTATAGTACTCAGTAAAAGAGTACCTACCTAGCTCACTGCTAGTGAAAAAAAAAATACGATTCAGTACTAGCCGAGCCTAACCCCTTACACACAAACAATTGCAGTGTAGTGATGGCCCAGTGGTAATGGCTTCGATTGGCGTACTTTCTGTAAATAATTTCACCACCACTGCTCTCAAAACGGCGAAAGAAAACATCGAGAGGAAACGGCATGTCTTAGAACCAAAACTTCGAAAACTTGTGGTAACTACTAACCCCGCCTGGTAGAGTATACCCCACTCCCTCTCTCAGACAGGCTTGTGCGCAGCAGTGGAAATATTACAAGCTGATTATGCATTACAAGCTGATTATACATATATATGCTATACAAAAACAATAATACCGCTTGAAAATATTAGTTTCGAGCACAAATTCAAAACTTACACATACACGTGAATCGAAATTCAGTTTTCGTTCTGCTCTAACAAAGTTCATACCTTTACTCTCAATCAAAATTAACTTTTAAATTGAATCTAAAATTACACCCATCTGCACTGCATCAGTTCAGACTGGGGTTAATTCAATTAATCTTCCTATAGGTGGATTTCGCTGAGTTTGCTAACCACCGAGGATTACATCGCTAGCTTTCGATTTAGTCAGTTAGGTTCAGCTTAGCCCCGGAATATTAATGTGGACTTCCGTTAAGCCGGTCTCTCTGTCTTTCGAAAGTTTTCTAATGGACTTTGAGTGAAAATCAACCAAAAGTTCTGATTCATGTTCGAATGGAATAACTGCGAATTCTAATGATACAAGGTGGGAATGATTTAAATAGAAGAAAATGAGAAAACTTTCTTAATGGGAATAAGTATCACGAGGTTATGTGTACCTTTAAAGTAGCAAATACTGAACTAGTTGAATCGTGTTCTTCATTGAAGTCTCTTTAAAATCATGCAAAGCACTAAGATTTAAAATGAGAGATTTTTTTTAAACGAAATTTTTTATCGGAGCTTACAGTAGAAGTAAAGTGGTAGGAATCGTCACGCATCGAAAACGCGGTTCCGAAAATTTTCAAATTTTTGGGTGTCGTTTTTATGGTTTTCGTCGCTATCACTGATTTTCATTTTGAGCTTCGTTCCTGCCTGACCCCACGCGTTTTTTTTTCTTATTAATAAGAGTATTTGGTCAAAAGAAAAGTCACAGATAATATACAATATTATAATTTTAATAAAACATTGTACAGAGTAATGGTGATTAGGTTAACGGTGACAACCATACTATAAGGGTAAGCTGCATCATGGCTGCCAGAGTCGGCCATCGCCGCAAAGCCAGCTATCGAGAAATCCTTAGCCCATAATGTTCCCACTGCTGGGACACAGGCCTCCTCCTTTTTGAGAGCAGTAGGCTGGGTGTGAACCCACGACGTACAACTACTAAGTCAGAATCGTTACTCCTGGGCCACCATTGTACTGTCTTAGTCCATTGACTAATAATATTAACGCACAAATCTTTGACACAAACTATTCCACGAAATACTACATAATTCCAAAATCTCAAATCTTCCGTGAACTATAAATTAAGCCATCGCGAAACTTGTACCAGCAAAAGGCAATCCCACTTTGCCAAGAATTCATTTGGTCTAATTACCTGAGACAGTTCATAGTTACGTCGAATCTCCAATTGCAATCAGTGCCAAGGACTAATGAAGTTTCAAATCAAACTATTCCCATGATTGGGAACCGCAAACAGGTTCATCGAGTTCTATCCATACTGAGTCTTCAACTTCAATTAATGATCTTGGGGTTAGACCACAGACTGCAAATCCGGCAAATGAATTGGTTCCGTAATCATTTTGCGGCGAAAATTCTTTGGGCTTAGTGGTCGTGTTTGGGAGATTCTAATTTGTCGAAAAAGGTCTATTATCGGAAATGCTTCTTGGGTTCATTTTCCTTTTTTATATTAGACGTTTTAGGGCTAATTTAAGCAAAGTCGGATATATTTTATCCTTGGAATAAAATTTACGTCTGACAGTTCTAGTATGGAAAATCTGTAAAAAATTAAAGAGTTATTCTCAGAATAAGACTTATCTATATTATATAAAAATCAATTGCTGTTAGTTTGTCTCGCTAAAACTCGAGAACGGCTGGGCCGATTTGGATGAAATTTTGTGTGTATATTTCAACGGGCTCCTGGATGGTTTCTGGGTAGGAGTAGGTTAGGAGTAGGGTAGGATTAGGGTAAGAGTAGGATTAGGGTAAGAGTAGGGTAGGAGTAGTTTAGGAGTAGGGTAGAAGTAGGGTAGGAGTGGGGTAGGAGTAGGTTAGGAGTAGGGTAGAAGTAGGGCAGGAGTAGGGTAGGAGTAGGTTAGGAGTAGGGTAGAAGTAGGGTAGGAGTAGGGTAGGAGTAGGGTAGGAGTAGTGTAGGAGTAGGGTAGGAGTAGGGTAGGAGTAGTGTAGAAGTAGGGTAGGAGTAGGGTAGAAGTAGGGTAGGAGTAGTGTAGAAGTAGGGTAGGAGTAGGGTAGGGGTAGGGTAAGGGGTAGGACACCACGCGAACGAAGTAGCGCCGGGCAGCTGGAAACAATTTATATGGCAAAACAACGTTTGCCGGGTCAGCTAGTTCTAGGTATAAAAGTTTGGTAGAATTACCCTTAGTGGTTTTATTTTCCATGTTGGTAATGTTGCGTTCCAGTTTAAAAGTATTTCCAAGAATACTGTACAATTACCTACGGACACTGAGTTTTAAAGCCAAAATGGCAATCCATACTAATTTATAATTCCGAAATTCTGTCTGTTACATTTTCACGCTTTAATGGTTGAACGGGTTTCGGGATGGAATTTGGCACATGGGGAGACCATGATCTGGGTTAGGGTATAGGCTACTTTTTATCACGGTAGTAGGTGCCCATGGGAAAAATCCGAACTCAAATCCGGCAAAAGTTAGTAATTTAATAACACACCCTATATAATTTGCACACATTTTCATTCGCAATTTATAGTTTCACTAGCTACGCCCCACGGTTTCACCCGCATAAGTTTCGATCCCGTAGGAATATCTGGAGAAAACGTATCCAATATGTTAATCCCGGTTATAAACCATCTGTGTTCCAATTTCATCCAAATCCGTTTAGTAGTTATTGCGTGAAAGAGTAACAAACATCCATCCATCCATCCATCCATCCTTAAAAACTTTCGCATTTATAATATTAGTAGGATAGGATACTCAGCATTCCAATTTATTTGTAACTAGATTCTGTCTGCGAATTCGTCCGCGTGAAATTTCTCGCTCCCTCGACATACACACACACACACACCCACCGTCGCAACGCATCGCCTGACCGCGCTAATATTACTTCGTCTATGCTTTCGTTCGCGTTAGCCTTCTTCCTGACTTTTTTCCTTTTGCTCGACTTCTAAGGGTTGTAGCGTGATTGTAAATAGCCTATGACCTTCCTCAAAAAAAGGGCTATCCAATGCAAAAAGAATTTTACAAATCCGACTGGCAATTCCGAAGATTACCCCCTACATACTTGTACAAATTTTACCTCTTTAAAATATAAATGGGTTTGAGTAAAGTTGGCGTCGTTTTGAAGTTGAGCGGCCAGTAATGAAACTTGGATATTATGAAAGAACAGAATAAAGCGATTAAAAGTTATTATGGATACATTTCTCTAAACCATATCGGAACGGAGATATTTGGTTTTGTATTGCTCATTAAAATCGAAGAAGTTATTAAATTCTCGTGCACTCTTTTAGGTTTCTTCCATATTTTTATTAAGAATTCCAAATAAAATATAAATCAAATATCGTAGATGTGGACGTGTGGCGATTGGCATTTCTTTGGACATTGTGATTGTTTGTGTATTGTGACTGGCCCAGCATAGCTCTTTGGACTCTGATATTATATACGATTTGGATGTATAACGCCATGGATGCAATTAACAGTGCATTTTTTATCTGTTGCCGACGAAGCCTAAATAGTGTTGGCGGGACTCGTCGTAGATCATATAGTTTGACAGCCGAGTTCGTAAAAAACAATCCGTCTTTAATGACGCATTGGAGATGTGGCGGAAATTGCGAATGTTGTGCAGGTACCTAAGTTTTGTGAAACCTAATACCTGTATATTCATAAAACAAGAGCGACATACGAAAATGCGTGAACTCACTAGCACTATAACATCTACATATGTGGATTGTGAGTTGAAAATAATACACGATTCCTCTTTTCAGTTTTGTGAGGAGGACAAAATCTGTAGACCTTGTCTACAACATGCTCACTTATATCTCTAATATCAAACCTTCTAAAAACATAACTAAGATTTCTTTACGCTGGACAGTAAGTAATTGAAGTATTGATATTAAATAAATTTTTAAAATCTTCAAATGCAAATATCTCAGCTTTGATATCACTTAGGACAAAAATAATTGAACATATGTATATGTGTACTTAACACAGCACAACCACGTAACATGAACATTGCTGGTGGCCGCTGAAAAAGAAATTACGCCACTATTCCATACAAAGTTACTCAAACCCCTTTGGATAGAAACCCTGCAAAATCCATATATATCACCGATTAATATATTACCGGCAAACTAAGCCATCTCATCTATTTCCTGCATAAACAGTGAATATAATTAGTTTTATGCTAATTGGCGATGTTTGATTGAATAATCCGAATGGCTATAGCTGACCCACCCTGTTTGGTTATGTCAAGTAATGGAATCTCCTGAGGATTAGTACGGCTAATCTGATTTACTGTCTGCCAGGTGATTATTGCAATACCTTCACAATTCTTTAACGTAATGTTGTTTACTGGAGTAGAGGTAGCCAGTGGCAACAGCCCCGACTTACGCGTCTACTAAAGACTAGGTTTGAAACCAGGCGTTTTAGTTTTTTTAAATAATTTTCATCACCACTGCTCTCAAAACGGTGAAGGAAAACATCTTGAGGAAACTGGCATGTCCAAGAACCGAAAATTCGAAGACATATGACATCTATCAAGCCGCACTGGGCCCGCGTGGTAGATTATAGCCCACTCCCTCTCGGAGAGAGGAGGCCTGTGTCTCAACAGTGGGAACATTGTAGGCTGATTATGTTTGTGCATAAACATCATAATAAATATAAATCATAATCTGAAGGATATTGATAATCCATTGCTTCATATAAATATGTTCGAAAAAATTGTATGAAAAAAGAAAAATCTTTTTCCATAATAAAACTTAGTGAATCCTTATAATATCAGCAAACTGACTGACAGGCAGACAACATTTAAAAAAAATGTTTTTTTGTTATAAGTACCGTGGGTCATATACTTTCATAATATGCATGTAAAAAGCTGTTATTTTCACATTACAAACAGACAATTAATTTTATTAATTTGTAAGATATTGAATTCTAAGTAATTACCTTATTGTAATTATTGCAAAGATAGTATCACTGGTGGATAAATAGATAAAGCTCAGCTATAAAACTTTACGTGCGCCATCTACAAACAGTTTTGATATTTCATTGTCATCCGTTCAAAGGAACTTTACAAATGAAATCTGAAAATCTTTGTAACTTCAAAATTCTAATAACGTGAACCAGACAAAGTTAAACTCAAAAGTAGGTCGTAAAAAAACCAACAAGTTTCTTGAAAAGCGATATTACAAATATTATATATCTCACCCCTGGAAAATATCTATGATCTCACCATAAAAGCGTTTCACTTAGTAACCTTCAGATTATACGAGACGTAGGTACATTAAAAAAAGCGAAATTAAAAAAGGTCACGCACTTTTCCAAGATATAATCCCCTTTTAAGTCAGTCCCAAGATTAGTTGGCTAATTTCTTGAAAGCGTTCGCTTTTTCCAGATTTAATGGAGTGTTGGATTATTTGTCTCTATCCCGGCATAATTTATCTGGACGAATTAAGCTAAGGCCGGAAAATCTCACTGAAAAAATGTCTGCCGATAAAATGGAACAAAGGGCGATCCCTGAAGAAACAGCTACAAAAAAGAATTGAGATATGAATAATGAGAATCATTGTGGAGATAATATAAAAGAAGCACTGGCACGAAATAGGGGTAATGACGTTGAATAAGTAATTTTGTTTTCAACGCGTCGAGGAGTCCAATAGGCCTTGAATTTTGCGTAATGTCACGAGATGTCTTCGATATTATTATACTTACATTGATTATTATCAACTTTCCCGTTGGTCCAGTGGTCGCAAGAGCTACTGATGAGCATGAGGTCCTGGGCACGATTTCCAGGTCTGGCAGTGTTATTGGGTTTTTCCATCACGAACTTCTCTGTAGCAACATTTTTTTTTTTTTTTTTGAGGAGACTCTTACTGACTAAAACCCACCCGTGTTCCTTCCTTAGCCCTTTATGTTCCAGGGCAGCGGTAACCCTTTCGGACAATCCCGCTACCCGGACAATCCCGCTACCCTCTGTAGCAACCTGGAGTTTGAATTTATGCCCGGTTGACGGCAATAGGCTTCTACCCTATTAGACATGGGACTTAAACGTAGCTGGCAAAATGTGGGTGTACTAAAGACATGGCACCTTCGCCTAGCCTAGCCTCGAGTATTATACGAGTATATATGTATATGAATATATTATTGTTTGCTAAGAAACCTAAAATAAATATTGTTGATCAAAATACCTCCTTTCGTCAAAAGACTATTTTTAACTCTTCCCAGTCTCTCATCTTTCTCAAAATACAAGGATCAACTTTTCTTTGTCAATCTAAAATTCTAAACAAAGTTTTTTAATATCTATCAGATGATTTCCATTATGTAGAAACCGGGTGTTATAATGGTGTTATAATTGGATTTGAACTAAAACCTGCCACATGTTAGGCTCGTAATAACCCAACTAATTTGGGATGAGCACGGCCATTAGCAATAGCTAAGCCTCCACTACACAAAGTCGTAAAAGGTGAACAATAAACTAGGTTATTTAAACCATCACTTTACTTTCTACATGATCAATCTAATCGCAAAATATCCTATTATTGGGATTTTTCACAAAAAAACTTAATAAAAAATAAAAAAGAAAGCGTCCTGACGGGCAAAATGATAACACTTTTTTCGGACTATTCGCTTATTTGTAGCAGGCTATGCTCGGAGTTTCTTTGAAGGTTAAAATCAGAAATGAAATTATCCACAAAAGAACCGGTGTTACCGACATAGCTTGCAGAGTAAGCAACTGAAGTGGCAGTGGGGTGGCCATGTTTGTCGAAGGACCGATGGCCGCAGACGAGTCCTGGAGTAGAAACTGCGTATCGGCTAGCGTAGCGTGTGAAGCGCCCCAGCTAGATAGAGTGATGACCTTAAGGAAGTGGCTGGGACAGACTGGATGCGGAAGGCAGAGGACAGGGTGTTGTGGCGCAGCCTGGGAGAGGTATGTCCAGCTGTGAACTGCGATAGGCTGTGATGATTGAGCCCTCATTTGTGCAAAGTATGACGTGCGATTAGGAACTTCGTTCCAAAAGATATAGTACGTATAAGCTATTACTCAAGAAGAATGTTTACTATGTTACACTGTAAGTTTGACTTCAAAATATACTTCAGATAAAAACAATAGATAATAAAATCTTATAACATAAGCGGAACCGCAGCTAAAGGCTATAAAGTTACCGAATAACCACATAACGAGTTCAGCGGCGCACGCATAAAAGCGTCGAACAAAGTAAAATATGAACGTTGCGTTGTTGACATAAGACAACATAGTATCAAAAACGCTCATTAATTCAAATGAATGTGCCCGCTTTATATGAATATTCAAGGGCTATGCGATTAACATGTATCTGTCGCCAGAACAATGGCTACACATAAAAACACAGAGTAAAATTTATTTCCAATACGTATTCTTTGTTGCTATACCTATTGGCGTGTGCTAGCTGACATGTGGCACATAATTTCATTTAACGTTTTGTGTTGCGTAATGTAAATTATTTTGCATACTATTGTAGGTATATTACAGAAGCTAGTTTTTCTAACTGAACAACTGTCTAGTTGTGCTGCTGGGGAGTTTGTTGCGCCACTTCTTCGTCCCAGTGAAAGCACTAGGAAGTGGTGAAGGGTGGCTTATATAATTTTGACATTCGAAAAGTGCTGACTCTGAGCCTAGTTTGAATAAATGGATTTTGATTTAGGATTTACTGCGTTGAATTGATATATAAATCATCTCACTGACAATAAAGTGAAAATAAAAGGTTAATTAGAGTTCATGTTCGATGCGAGGAATTCGAAACAGTCAGAACTTTTTGATTAATTGAATGTTATTTATGTTCATGACGGTACTGTTATTAAAGTGGAGCTCAGTAATGGCCATTTTTTGTACTTGTTTCATTGGGATGCTGATGAAAAATTAATTAAAGTAAGAAAATAATAACAGTCTGTGATGGAAATTACTGTTTTGATTCGAATTTAAACGATGCGAACCGACGCCTTCTTTTTCGGACATGACTTACAGATAGTCAAACAATCCCAAACCATGGCGAACAGTAAAACGATGCAAAATAATAAACAGTTCTAAATTATCTCACGAAAATCACAATACTTATCAAAAACACATATTATTACTTACAACTACTTACTTATTACTTACATTCCCTACAAGTTTCACCAAATTCTATATAACTTCTAAAAACGTCACAAAATTCTTCAACCTTCGCCGCTGTGTGTCCACCGATCACATCAAGTTTGCTCACATAATAATTCATAAGATAGTTATCAGGGGCCTAAAAGCACTTTAGCCGGATTGCCAATCCTATACGGACTGATATATTTGCATGATGACAACGTCATAACCACTCCCAGCCCCGATGTAATTGCTTTTCTCGGTCGCCAAAATAGATTTCTGGAGATTCGCGGTAGAATTGAAACTGAATGTCTGTGGTACTGTGGGTGACGACGAGTTCTTTAAACTTTTCGTACTTGAAAAGTTGAAATGGGAAATGAGAGAGAAAGAGCTAATTGAAATACCAAGAACACGAAACAATAGGAAGGTGAATCCAACATGGAGGAACGAACTCGACTCAGTTCTTAAAAATTGGCCACTGACAGCAATAGATCGGGATAGAAGGAGGAAAGGGAGGCCATTGCCGTGCAGTCGGGCATAAATTGTAGAAATAATAATAATATTCAAATTAACTGCTGGTAGTGGATGGAAGAATAAGACGAGCATCAAGTTTAAAAACAATATAATATCTTTGTGTCCTTATGTCCAGTAGCACGATGATGTCGGGCAGATAGTTTGAGGCAGACGGTGATAATAATGAAAGAAACATATAACATACCAGTAAATATCAAGGTGCCATTGGAGGCGAGCAAGAACTAGATTTTAAGGTTTAAGACATTTATCTCTCAAAAAGAATACAATTCACTTATCATGAGAAATACATGTTAATCATAATACTCGATACATGAACTTATGAAGAACGGTAGGTACTCGTAAATAAACTAGTAAGTAGTAGATGCTCCAATATTTTTCTTACACAGCTGAGGGTAACAAGAAAGAGTGAGTGTACAGACGCCAGCACATCAAGCTACTACAATCTGTCAAAAATCTTTATTAGATTTTCAACTTTATCGCCAAAGCATTCAGGTTCAAGGTTGATTGGGATTTGACAGTTTCGGGAAGCTTGACCTGCTGGCGTATGTACCATTAACCGCGCCTGCGCGCGATTCTGCTTCTCAATCCCGCCAAGAAGTCACGTAACGCCATTTTTAAATAACCACTCAATCTTCAAGATGAAATCACGTCGTAAGTTGCATTTGGCATGCCTACTTTTTGGAGTAATAAAGTACAAGCAGCCGTCCTACCTGTACAATAAACTGCGTTGGATCGCCAGTAGAAGAGAATGCGCAAGTAGACAGTGCTCGCAGCAACTCGCCACTCAATCACACAAGACAGCTGCTTTCAGGGGCAGTTTTAGGTATGCTGCATCTAAATGCTGGAACAATATTCCTCCGCCGATAAGGAATCTTTAATTTCTTGGTACCTTCAGAGTTCGACTACGGCAGTTTCTTATCACCTCGCAGAAGAATCTAGGGATGACTGCTTCGAACACGTCCATTATATAAATGGCTGTCGTGACTTTCCCGAATCAGTCTATTTAGCGTATCACGTGATTACAACCTGTGAGCAAAGATATAGTAATTGAGTAGTCTGTGGATCTTGTGTTGGATAATAGTTATAATACTTACACATGTTATTTACCTATATTTATTTATTGTGAACGCATTTAATTTTAATTTTATTCTAGCGAAATTGTTTTAATTTATTCGCACCAACGTCACTATAAGTAATATTATTTACACATTATATACTGCCTGTAACTTTGTAAATAATATAAGAATCAAGTAATCAAAGTACAATACTAAGACACCTACGAACAAGAACGTTAACCAATGCAAAACTTACTGTAGAATACATAATTATAGTGTCGGGTAAACTTACAAAGCTTCACTCTGCACTTAACACCTGTCACAATACTAATTTATCTCGTCTTCTCAACGTCCGTGTGTCACAGCAGGGATCCAGCAGAATATCAGCGTCAGGTACATTTGCCTGACACTTGCTGAGTTGGACTCCCATTTGGTGCAACCTTAAGACGCACACCGCACTGTGTATGTTTCGTTATTAATTTAATTCGTCATAGTGTCACTTTGATTTCGATATTTGTGTGTTTTTCATTTTGTCTTCTTTATCGGCACCTTGTTTTATATTATAATCATGTGGGTAGTGTTATTATCATCTAATAGTGTACTGTTGTGTGCTGTGCTGTCTTTTTTGTGTGCGCCAAATAAATGGTTTATCTATCTATCTATCATTACATATCGTTTCTAGATTTTGACTGGAATGTTAATTTCCCTACAAAGAATTGCAAAGTAAAGTTGTTTACAGAAATCACTTACATCTTATAGGTACGGAACACATAACCCGAATTGGCAGTGCACTCATCCAGTTTTCTAAATTTAAAATTGATGCTCTACATGGTCTGGGAAATTTAACCGGCGGCCTCGTAAAACATGTAATACCGTTATTTGAGGCACTTAACCGGAAAGGTTATTATCTAGAAAGGTTTGGTCTAGTCCCGGTTATATCGTTTTAGGACGGTTTTTGGCAACGACCAAGAAACCATCTCAATTAAATTAAAAGAACTATAAACAGGAATAAGATGGTGGAAGATAATTTGGAATCTGAAAAGGGCAGTATTTCAGATGATTTGTTTTTAGTACTTAATGAAATGTTGGGATGGCGAACTTAGAAGCATTTATGGGAGATTGGCCGAAGAAGGAAACACATAGGCAAGAGTGGAAGACTATGGGAGAGACCTTTGCCCAAAAGAGGGACAATACAGGCAGCTTAATTTTTTTTTAAACTATTAGTAGGAAAATACAGCCATTTGATGAAGAGGACTTTCTTGTTTCTAAGATATATCACGATATTATTGTGTTTAAAAAGTCTTTTCTCCATAACATGTGGTCGTGTATCATCTGTTCATATCAGACTATTCTGGTGATCGTGATCGTGTAGTAGTTCGACTTTTGATACTTATTTTGAATGCAAGTTTTTCTTGCACTAACCCCTAGAGCGTTACTCACATTTGCACACACACAATCATAGTAACACCAACAACAGTCGGTGTGTAGGCTGATAGACATATAAAGCTACGTACCAAAATATCTGCATTGCAAATACCATCCTATCACTTCACCGATTGGGAGGATTAACACGAAAACAGTTCGAGAATCTGGCCATTTGTATTCCCCGTACCACTATTCCCGAGGGCATTGAAGTTCGAAGTTTCTAGGCCCAATTAATGAGGCGATTAAACTTAATTAGAGTTTAAGGCGCGAACGACCAATTTAGACGTAGATAGATCTATGTGGTCCTGAGGTTCGGGCCTCCATGATTTTAAGGATTATGAACTTTCTAACAAACCCATCCGAGATTGATTAGAAAGTAACTATATCTAATTATTTATTGCATTTATAATGGTTTGTTATTTAGATACTATACGGCTACGCGTGTACTGACAGGTGGCTTGCTTAGCGCTTAGAGCCTAGCGAGTCACCTTGTGAGTAGCGACGTGAAACCGGTCGCACTACGCGTTTGGGGCCTTTGCTAGTCTTCTAGCGTGTATACAGGGTGGCAGGGACATCAACACGCAAACTGTAATCATGGATTCAGCACATGAGTTTATTTATTTGGGACAAACAAACAGTAACACATTATATATCTGCGCAAATAATATAAACAAAGATATTATATAAATGTGAAACTCACACCGTTATCCACAGCATATACCAGAGTTTAGACCCCATAGCTTCGAAATTTTTCGTCGGTTATCAAAAAAAAATCTTCTGTTTCATAGAAAAGTGCAATACCGACGCAGTCAAAATGTATGGAACAGCAATATATTTTTTTTAATAACCGACGAAAAATTTCGATCCTATGAGGTCTAAACTCATGTGCTGAATCCATGGTTACAGTTTCCGCGTCGATGTCCCTGTATAAGGATGTTAAGTCACTGGGCTTTAGGCGCTAAGCAAGCAACCTGTCACTACGTACGAAGTCTAAGGGATGAAGTGACTAATTTGATTAAAGTTGAGAATAGGGATAGAATGTAGATACCTATTATTCTGGACTAATGAAATCACGTGGGCGAAACTTACGACCAGAATATTAATAATTACTAGATTGTAACTTAGACTTCGTTTAGCACAGGAGCACTATCTATATCTTGCATTTTCTTAATTAATTAATCAGAAAATCACTGTAGATAGAGACATTTAAATAATAACTAGTTAAGAAGGGTAACCATTCAAGGGAATTTCCTGCCTTTTGTTGGTCATAGGAATCTACCTTAACTTAACTTTGCACACGACATAATCAGCCTATAATGTTCCCACTGCTGGGACACCGGCCTCCTCTATGTGAGAGGGGATGGGCCGTAGCCCACCACGCGAGCCCAGTGCGGGTTGGTAGATGTCACATGTCTTCGAATTTTTGGTTCTAAGACATGCCGGTTTCCTTACGATGATTTCTTCACCGTTTTGAGAGCAGTGGCAGTTGCACGCAGACTGTTTCTCAATTCAAAAATGCATGTGGTCTAATTGGTTCAATATTGCTTTGCCATTAACCGTTTAATTGAATAATTGGTGGCTTAATGAGAATTAAACACGTTAAGAACTAAGTTTGGTATGTCAGATTTACAATTACTGTTAAATTATTAACCAATTCAAATGTAGTTTCTAATTAATCGGTTTCAATCTATGCTGGTAACGTTCATTAATAAATATAATTAGTTATGGCTAATGAGATGATTAAGTTAAATTAGAATGCGCCAGTCAACGGTTAGATGCAAAATGGCGATGAAAATTGCACAGTTCGACCAATTTTGTAATACTGAATATCGATGCAAGTTTGAATTTGAATATGTTTACATTTTAAATGGCTTATTATTATAAATCGAAATAGTTTCGTTCGTTAGTAATACAGCTTTCAATATCGACGCATTAGATCTAACGAGGTAGGTGTAACTTTATTTTTTCAATTTAAAATTTTTATATGTAATATACTTGTCGCGGTATCTACAACGCCACTAGCGAACAACGCGTCATACAGACGACACGCAAATCCTGCATCTCGCAAGCAGAGTTTACCGCGCAATTAGCATATACAGGGTGTTAAAGAAATTGCGTGCCATAGCTTCAGGTTGGGTTCGGTATCGATAAAGGAACCCGTAAAAAATAAAAAACTTCCCAACATTAATCGTTGGACAATTGCCCGCCAGGCACCACATCCGTCTGGTTGGAGGATCCTCCCTTTTCTATGGAGAATGAGAGAACTTTACACCCTGTTCCTCATACCTCTAAATACTTCAGAAAACATAGCCTGACCTAATCCCTATCCCGTGAAATTTGACCCACCCCGTCGCATCACCACCCCACGCTAGGTCACCTCACTTTGTCTTCGCTAGTCGATCTTTCTGACACTGCTTTTTTACTCGGCTCGTAAGTCTCACTGCATGTTTTTAAATATGCTATAGCCTTTCTCAAGAATTAGGCTATCAAATGCAAAACGATTTTTTCAAATCCGACTGGTAGTTCCAAAGATTACCGCAGTCCATCAAACAAACACGTCAGTTTTATAACCTTGAACCGACTTGATTTAGGCGCATTCCACAGAATTATGTCTCAACCAAATGGTGATAATGTGAAGAGGCTGTCCGTAGTAGTGTGTATTTAGGGTACGATGGGACTGACATGCGCATTGCGATCATAAATGTCCCTAATTAATGAAGCATAATAATAGCATAATCAGCCACCTTCCCACTGCTGGGACACAGGTCTCCTCTCTGTGAGTGGGAATGGGCCGTAATCCACCACGCAGGCTAGTGCGGGTTGGTAGATGTCACATGTCTTCAAATTTTTGGTCCTAGGACATGCTGTTATCCTCACGACGTTTTCCTTCACCGTATTTGAGAGCAATGGTGATGAAATAAATTACACAAAGTAAAGCGCCTGTCTGGGTTCGAACCCACGACCTACAACTCGTAAGCCGTTACCACTGGGCCACCACTGCTTAATGAAGAAGAAAAAAAAATGAACACCAAATATGTATAAAGATATTTATATACTCGCGTTTGTAATTTAAGTGCTAATGTCCTTTGACTTTTACACTTCAAAATTGACTTATTTCATTTGATTGCATTTTATGTAGTCGACTTGATTTGTCAATTTAATTAATTGCTAGATGGCAGGATGACTAGGTATTGTGTATTTATTTTACTATTTTTATCTTATTTTATGCTGTACTGATTGACGTCATCACGGCAACGTCTGAAGACCAGTGCTGGGGCTCTGTCTCGCATATAGCCGTAGCATTATGCAAAGCGACGCCCTTTCTGCGTGGATGTGACGCATCTTTTCCCCCAACTTGTTATTGTGTTCTTTCTCTGCGTCATGTTTACGACAAAGAAACCTATTTTCTTTCTTTTCTTTTTCAGTAGGTGGAAACATTTCCAACGCCAATAATATCTCTGAACTTCACAAAAGGTAAACCTACAATACTATGGAAAATTATTATCTATTCATAATATACGGGGAAAACAGTTTCCAAAGGTCAATGGACACCTACGCTATCGTCTACTTGTATCGATAGAGGAAATTTTCTGCTATTATACCAAATCGTGCAATTTCAAGGTATTTTTCCAGTTGTGAAAATTGAAGAGAAAATAAATAATTCCTTTAATAAGTTAAGATATAATATTATACGAGATTGATTTAAATTAACCAGATAGGTTTCTACCGTTACGTCGAATTGGTAGATATCTATCTAAAATATGGGTTAGGCTACGTACGCACTGACAGGTGGTTTACTTAGCGCCTAGAGCCATCCTTCGAAACACGTTAGGCGACTAGCAAAGGCACCAAGCGCGCAGTGCAACCGGTTGCAAAAATTCTAGAGCGTTAGTTTCACTTCGCTACTCGCAAGATGACTCGCTAGGCTCTAGGCGCTAAGCAAGCCACCTGTCCGTGCGCACGTAGCCTTAAAATTTTCTGCAAAAGGCCCTTACGTCGTTCAGGCCGGTAGAAAAATAACACTGCTTGCATTCGAAAATTCAAACGAATTTGGAATTAGCTTTCAAAATAAAATATTAGATTTTCGTTTCGAAGAAGCAACAGTGGTAACAGAGGCGCATAGAAGTGAATACATTTTCTTGAAATAAACGGAATAAATATAATTTTATTGAAGAACTGACAGTACCTTTAGAAAGGTCTGTCAACAAAACTGACGGTATTTATATATCTACATAAAATCCTACGTGGCAGGTTATTAAAATTTGATTAAATATACATTCATAAACTATATCTAAAATAAGTTATGGACATAGTTTGGTGAATTTGATACTTAACTCCAGATATAAATCTCACGTAGAAAACGCAGTCGAAACAGCATATTCAAAAATCCTGCTTTTATCACCACAGTATACTCACATAAAATAAAATAAATCTCTCTCGTATAAAACTTGCAGTCCCATAAAACCGTATAGCAATAATAAAGTTAAAGTACTTTGCACTAACCTGCAAATTGACATACGGTGCATCGGCCATGACAGTTGGGACTATGAATCCTCCTTCGCCGGTCGACATATCGATGTCTTGACTATAGATATCGGTTTTGTCGTCGTAAAGCTTCACGCGAACTCGAACCCGCTTTTCTGTGCTCATTGCTTCGACCTGGTGGAAAAGGAATGTATTTTAGTTTTAAAATCACAAGATTCTGTAAAAGATAAATGTAAGCTCTTTTCTTGGACAAGTATTCATCGCAAGGATTTTAGCAGGTGACGTTCCATAGTTTCTGCTTTCCCCCATGGGAAGAAGGTGTTGTTTTATGTGTTTTATCCATCGCAAAGGGTTATGTATAGATTAAAAACCCTTCATCATCTACTTACAGTTGTCCACTGCTGAACAAAGGTCTCTCCCATTGTACTGCTGCTGATTAACTTGATCCTTAATTCTATGGTTACTCTCATCCAGCTGCTACGAGCCACCCTGTAGACACAGTGGCTCCACCCGAGGAGATAAGCAGCCTATAATGTTCCCACTACTGGGACACAGGCCTCCTCTCTGTGAGAGGGAGTGGGCCGTAATCCACCACGCCCAGTGCGGATTGGTAGATGTCACATGTATTCGAATTTTTAATTCTAGGACATACCGGTTCTAGGTTTTGCCCGAGGGAGTCCAACCCTAATTACCTTTCACGTTCACTACTAATTACTATTCACGTTAGGTGGAAGCAAACAATACGATCTACCGTTTTTGTGTTCTAAAATATAATGTCTTCTAATCCTAGCTAGCTTTATTACCTAGCAAAACTAATACCATTATCTCTACACTAATTCAAACGTACACCCCGCCACGCAACGAGAACAATATTGTGACGTCAACTTAAGTCTTAATTAAACCATTAAGTTTCCCAAGCCAACCTGGCTTTACTCCAAAACCTGTGCCGACAGGGGTACAGATATGAAATACGGAGATAATTAAACGTGATTAATATTTTGTTACGCAAATTATATGAAAGCCACGGAGTGTGAATTGTGCGACAGTGTTGTGTTTTTTTGTTAAATTTTTCGGTGGCTAAACCTCTACATAAATCACAACAGCCGCACAGGTTGATCGATCAAGTTAACGCATTTAGTGCGGCCAACGCGCCTGCGCGTTTTTCACGTTTTGACCATGTGCTAGCGGCGCGCATGCGCGTCCATACAATTTACTTAACTTTCTTCGAGTGCGGCGTAATGCACAATGGACGCACGGGTGCGTCCATTGTGCAATCTCGAAAATTTTCAAACGCACAGAAGCGTCGTGCCGCACTCGGACAAGTAGTAAACGACGCACTAATGCGGCCAGCCGCATGGGTAAAACTTTCTTCAACCGCGCATGCGCGTTTATAGCACCACATGAAAATTATTTGAACGCGTATGAGCGTTTGTCGCACAGGGTTAGTGAGCTATATATTTAGCATTTGCGAAAAGTTCGCTAATAATTCAGCAGTTAATGCGTGCTACGCTCGCCGCGGTTGGTCTGTGGATGGGTGAACATCTTAACATACCGAGACCCCTCCGTCCTTCGGAAAGCAAGTTAACCCGTTGGTCCCGGCTGTCATTCATGGATCTTTGACAGTCGTTACGGATAATCAGAAGCCTGAAAGTCTGACAACCTGTCTTACCAAGGGGTATCGTACTACCCAATAACTGAGTTGTAGAGCCAAATTACCTAGTAACGGGTTGTGGAGGTCTGATAGGCAGTCGCTCCATGTAAAATATTGGTACTGAGCTGCATCGGTTAGACTGGAAGCCGACCTGAACGTAGTTGGGAAAAGGCTAGGCAGATGATAAAGTGGGGAAGACCAAAGAAACGATTGGTGGATTATGTGAAAGATAATATTATGGCAAGAAAGGGAATGACTATTGAAATGACGACAAACAAAGAATTCAACTAATTTTATTGCAATCCATAATATAGACACACCTGCACGCGTTTGAATGTCTACATAATTATGCACATATACAGCGTGTATACGTAATCTGTAAGTGAATGTTGAAGAAGAAATGCTGCGTCGACCCCATATCAATTTGGGATAACGCCAGAAAGATGATGATAGAATTGAATTTATTCTGCTTAAAGAGTAGTAATAATACCAGCCTATTTTTGCCTCACTACAGGGCAAAGGCCTTTTCTCATACTGAGAAAACACGAGCATTGATCATCACGCTTGCCCAAGATGGGTTGACGATTTAACACTTAAATTCTACTTCCTACTTAATATGTTTTTATAAACGCGAAAGTTTGTGAAGATGGGTGGATGGGATGTTTGTTACTCTTTCACGCAAAAAATTCTAAACGGATTTTGATGAAAGGTTACAGAATTATAGTTTATTCATCAGAATAACACATAGGATACTTTTTATTCCGATATTCCCGCGTCTTCGACACTTATGGGGGTGAAACCGCGGGGCGCTG
Organism: Apamea anceps; assembly: GCA_951799955.1. Classification (NCBI taxonomy): domain Eukaryota; kingdom Metazoa; phylum Arthropoda; class Insecta; order Lepidoptera; family Noctuidae; genus Apamea; species Apamea anceps. Next base: position 5,171,463 of record OX637512.1, read on the forward strand.
CTAGTTAACTATAAATCCAGGTTAACTAACGATGTTTTTGTTTCACCGATGTCCGTATTGTCAAAGATAAACCCAGAAAGAACATAATATGAATAAAATATTTTCTTTCCATTACAATCAGTTTATTATTTATCGTAATCCGCTGCCGTAAAGGCCACATCACACGGACAGAAGGAAAACTGTGCGTCGATATAAAAGCTGTTCGTTAGGCTCTCTCAGTAATTTATTATATTGTTCCTTCGCCGACAACGACGAAAGATGAATATGGATAGGATTTTTATTATAATTATTCAAAATAATCATGAATTAATTAAATGTTTCTTTGATTAAAATTTTTCAATAAAATTGATGAAGTAAATTGTTCTTGGAAGTATTTTTCCTTTTGGACCATTGACCACCTGGCAGCAGTTTGAACGGAGTTCTGACCTATTGTAACTTTTAGGGATGATAAATGTTTATAGTTTAGTCTATGGAATGAAATAGTATACTCTTTTCTCTTTCTTTTTTCTATATTTTGGTCCCCTTATAGTCACATAAATACATATGTCGTAATGTAGGTGGTTCAAACTCAGTCTCAAAAGGCGGTATTCAAATTTAACCAAGCGACAATAGTATTTTAATATTCTTTGTTGTTATAAAGTAAAGTGTAAAGTTAAAATATTGACCCCTTTTCAAAGAATATACGATTTTCATAATTCATATTCCATATAGGTACAAGCTTTCAGGACAGTTTCAAAGAAAACGTATGATTTATGAGTACTAAAGCATTCTCCCCGAATCCCGGAAGCAAGCGAATGACGAAGTTATAAAGAGTAAATACCTCTACAGCATATCGGTAGGAAATTACAACATCATGGTTCAAAACCTCTTTTGGAGGCAAAGTGAGTTCCGTACTATGTACAGGCTGTATAGAATGCTTTAATGCAGCGATGGTATTAGTCTCTGAGCTAGATTGTGGGCACATACGTATAGGTATATGCACATACGTAGTGCACATATATTTGGTCTTGATTGATGGTGTTGTAGGTTGTAAGTATGGTATTGGTTGCTGTTTGATCTATATAGTTCAACTGTGATTGAATTTTGTTTAAAGAAGTCATTCAAAAAATAGTTTGTAAGTTTTAGAAATAAAATTGAGTTATCTTCTAAAATAGTATCGCCTTCTAGCAGTTAGTTGTGCTGTGATAATTCTTGTATATTTTTTCAAATTTGACCTGCACAATTAAATATTAGGTTTATGATCTCAAATAACTTGTTATCCACTTCCAATAAAAAAAAAAAAAAACATATATTAAAGGAAATAATGTCTTAAGTCAAACTGAAAGCATTTATTTCAATTGCACTTTTGAATTGTCAAAGAGTCGGTCAGTTATTGAGGCTTGCCCATTCCAAAATGTAGATCTTTATGGAGAAGAAAGGGCAAAAAACTACAAGGACACTCTTTTTAATCAGATATTACAAAATCCTGAGTACATTATTCTTGTTGTTTTTGCGCTGCATGTAAAGATTAAATATCGTCTCAGACATGTCCATACTAACATCAACCTCCCCATTGTCTAAAGCTTAAGTAAAGGCTATCAAAAGTTCCAGCGGAATGAGCTAACGAGCAGCTATTTGCTACAATTCAGCCATTTCAGGCTATACAACTTGAACGAAATGGCGCAATGAAAATAATATGAATTATCGTTAGTACAGAGCGTTAGAAACCGTGTTGTAGAAATAATATTCGAAGAGAAGACCACTGTATTTTGATATAATATAATATTAGACGATATGGGACTAGTAATAACATTCATTAGTAATGCTATTACAAATACACACGCCCTTTTAACTGTTTTCAGTTCTGGAGTTGACACAGAAGAGTGACATTTGTACCAACAACAAGGTACTTACCTGTGCCTACTGTTGAATGGTTTACCCTGAATGGAACGTTTTTTTTCCAAACCTTTGAAAGGCTATATTTACATGCTTTGAAAGGTTGAAAATAATATGCCTTTCACCATTTCAAATATGTGACGGGTGTAAAATTACCCTTAACGAAGCCAAGAGTCACTTGGGCGGCTCGTTATAGTGTACTGAACCATACTTGTTACCTTAAAATTTACTCTGAATAAGTTAGTTTGCATGTTTATATAAGTTCTCTTCCTTCAAATTTTACTTTTGCTGTGCCCGATAGTGTCCACGATTGTTACAACAAATGTTTACTTAGTACCTAAGCATATACATTGTGGAATGCAATAAATGATTGAGTATTGAGTACACGGGAACCTTCTGGTTACGGAGATATTAAAGATCAAAGTTCCAACTTTTTTCATGTTTTTTTTTACGAACACAAGTTTTAAATGAACTTTACTTTAAATACTCTCACGATTCCTGCAATGCGATTCTGTAATCATCTCACCGTGAAAACTTAGGTAAAGTGAGCGTGAAGTTAACTGTCATTCCAACTAATGCTAGGGATTGACACTATCGACAGCTCACTTCACCTAACTTATCACGGTGAATACCGTACACTCATAAACACAATAAGTGCTTATGGGAAGCACAATATTTTGTGTGCGTTACGTATTATACTACTATAAACAGCGAATTTCCGCACTCAAAATAAAAGTTGTTTCCCAGAATTTAGTTTTATATACAGAATACGTAGATGGCTTCGTAAAGGGTCTTGTTACACCTTGTATAATAAAATGCTATTAAAGATGGTTTTCAAACTCACCCTTCCGACGAACGGCAATCCAGGCTTGTACCGTCTTCTCATGCTGTCAGCGAACCTCAGTTCCACATAATGCTGCTCAGCGGCTGGAGCAGCTGCAGCCGTGTTGCCCACTCCGGTCCCAACAGTGATGTCCACGCGAGCAGTACCTCCACCACAACGAGCTTCGATTCGCCAGATCCCAGATCTAGCACCAGTTGCTAATATTGCACTCAGTTTGCGAACTCCTGAGAACAAAAATTGTAATTCTGAGTAACTAAAGTAGTAGTATTTTTTTAAAAGAAATCTATACATACTAATTTATCATTTTAAAGAGGTAAAGTTTGTGTTTGTATGTAGGGGAAATATTCGGAACAACTGAACAGATTCCGAAAATTCTTTTACTACTGGGATGCTACAGTAATGCCGAGTGTTGTAGTTTATGTTAAAATAAGAAAATTCAAGCGGACAAACTTGCAGGTAGAAGCTATTGGGTAATAAAGGTAAAAAACCAATGCTTTTTTTTTGTGGATGGGAAATCATCAAATGACCCCTCCCGCTCTGGGTGGAGCGGAGGGAGTGTCAGACTCTTACTGACTAAAATCCACCCGTATTCCTTCCTTAGCCCTTTATGTTCCAGGGCAGCGGTAACCCTTTCGGACGATCCATGCTTAGGTTGATAATGGCAGTTTGTAACTATGAACTATGTTTGTGAAATTAAAAGGGGAGTAAGCAGAAATAAACTCATAGATTTGCATGCAGCGTTTGAGCATGCATGAACATGACTTTAAAAATAGAGAGCCCAACCCTTAATAAATATTCCGAGCACGTAGAACATACTTTCTGTATAGTGAACCCAACAATATTGACTCAACAAGCCTACATACATCAGTCAACATGACTGACATTCGATCGCGAAGTACTCAGCAAGATAAAAATAACAAAATCCATTAGGTAAACAAAACACGCAGAAATATCGTCGATAAAAGAAACAGACAATGATCATGAACTTGAGGAGGCTGTATATTTAAATTTATGTTTCCAAGTGAAGTTATTTCAAGTTAAACAAATATAAACTTTAATGGTAATTAAGTTGATTTCAGTGTGATTAGCACTATTGAAAAAGTTATAAAAATGTTTGAAGTTGTAGCGTAAACTGAACTTTATTGGGTAGGTTAGGCACGTTGTTTTTGCATAAACTCATGTTTATTTACATTTTTGGCAAATAAATAACGAACGTAGATTATGTGAACTTCGCATAATCAACTTAAAAATTTTTCTGATAAGAAGTTACTTCTTCTAAAGTTTACGAATTGAAATAATTATTACAACATTTGAAGGGCAGTGGTGACCTACTGGTAACGGCCGCGACTTACGAGCTGTAGACCGTGGGTATTTTTATTTATTTACTAGCTGCGCCCCGTGGTTTTACCCGCATAAGTTTCGATCCTGTGAGAAAATCGGGTTAAAAAGTTTCCTGTGCGTTAATCCTGGTTATAAACTATACATATGTGTGCCAAATTCCATCCAAATCCGTGTAGTAGTTTTTGCATGAAAGAGTAACAAACATCCATCCATCCATACAAACTTTCGCGTTTATAACATTAGTAGGATTTCTTTACCACTACTCTCAACAACGGTGAAGGAAACCGGCATGTCCTAAACCAAAAATTCGAACATGTGTCATCCGCCAACCCGCGCTGGGCCCGCGTGGTGTATTATGGCCCACTCCCTCTTACAGATAGAAGGCCTGTATCTCAGCAGTGGGAATATTATACACAACAACAACAAACAACACATTAACAACACACACATTAACATTTTTTTTTTTTTTTTTGAGGATGGGAAATCATCAAATGACTCCTCCCGCTCTGGGTGGAGCAGGAGGGAGTGTCAGACTCTTACTGACTAAAACCCACCCGTGTTCCTTCCTTAGCCCTTTATGTTCCAGGGCAGCGGTAACCCTTTCGAACAATCCCGCTACCCTGGCAGGCTACGGCCCTATGGGGCCCCGTCTCACACATTAACATTTCCCTCGAGTCTTTTCGCACTTCAATCTCCTTGTTTCCTCCCAGATCATAATGTCTAGACCAAAACGAAGATCTAGTCAAATTATATTTCGATTAGCAAAGGAAAATTATTGTAATAAATAGAGCGAAAGACCCAGACAGCAAACAAAAACAGCAGTGTCCTCTAAAACTATTCGTGTGTCCACTACCAAAAGTTTTTGTTATCAGTTATGACATGTGACTTTTAAGAGGGTCCGAATGTAATTAATCAAACTATGTCTCGAGTGGGACCCGGCTCACGTCATGACAAGGTTATGCCTTAACTTCTCTTGACATTGCTGTATATTAGGTTTTTGGGTTCAAAGTTATGTAATGTTTTTTAGGTTGATCTAAAGGAAAAAAATTGTTCTGCGAATCATTAATTAGGTAAGAATTAGCTTTCTGCTTCTGCTAACTTATATAATATAATATTTATGTTTAGTGATTTGTGCCACCATAGCATTATTAGGTAAATTTAATTTAAAAGGATTAAAATTATTATCTCAAACTGTAAAGATCACAATTAATATTTTTAAAAACATTGTAATTTTTTTGAATTACATATAAATAAAATACATAAAGTTTTATTGGCACCAAATAAAAGGTGATGGATGACAGACAGACCTTTACAGACCTTTGTGTTTCGTTAGAATACAGAGTTTCTATACCAACATTTATAATTTGAATTGATTTTACTCTCATGTAAACTACAAGGCTTCAAAACTTTATAATTTATTAATGCAGTTTTAGACGCGTCCTTTAAAAGTGATTTGTCACTCTCTCAAATACCTCCCTTACGCTTGCAGAAGCCTTTGTGTTATCGCATTAAAGTAGGGATGGAAAAGTGAATGCGATTCAGGTAAAGCTAAACTTGATCCCTTTTCTTGGTAAAAGAATTTCCATGTCATTCGAAGAACCCCCATGTCCTTATGATAAATCGTTTGCTTTAAGAGCATCGACGTTTTAAATCGTTGTAAAAATATTACCCGTATACGTTAAAGAAGGGTCACATCACTTTGCGTACCCTTTCTTTTTTTGGATAGACAAATTGCCAAAAGATAGTAGTACTTTCTGTTTGGGAATTCAGTAATGAAATAAAATTTATGTTCCCTGAGCCTGGCTTACACGTGTTTTCGTTACCTTCAACATACTTATTTATTTAAACAATATATGAGATTTGAGAATGTTACACATCATTTGTTTGAAATATTATGTACATGAGATTTCTGTTAACATTGTTTAGTACATTTAACAACTTAATAATAAAGTATGGAGTTAAATATCAAAATCAACGGTAATTTATTCAAATTTGGCTGAGAATCAGCACTTTTCGAACGTCAAAATTACAAAAGACAGTCCCCCAAAAACGTCTGCCCTTCACCACTTCCTAGTACTATCGCTGGGAAGAAAGAAGTGGCGCAACAAACTCCCCAGCAGCACAGCTGTCTGTTCAGTTAGAAAATACTTGATACTTGATTCTATACAATACTAGGTGTTAAGTATAATTACTTAACACCTAGTACATTACTAGACACAGAACATAAAATTAAATTATTTGCCATAATTATGTCAGCTAGTCACGCCAATATACCAACAAATATAATAAAAACTAAACGTACGCAAGCTAAAAAATAATGAATAAAAATGTAAATAAAAACTTACTACCTGAATAAAAGCCTCCAGGCATAAAGGGCGTGACAGCTAACATATTTTTGCATTGCTGGGTTCTGTTCACAAAGCTGTCAGTAAAAGTAGACAGACAGAGATTGTAATTGATTACAAGTAGCTTCATTGGTATACCTAGATTTTACATTCTTCATTATTCCGATTATACTCAGGTTTATTTATAAACGATGATTAAAGTTAAGTGACGGTCAAATGTCAAAAATGCATTCTTCAACAGTCGCTAACCACTACTTAACTTGAAGCAATGTTTATGAATAAAGGGGAAGTTATGTTTAACTGAATTCTTGCACATTTCGAAAGGAGTTTGTTCGGAATCGTTTCTGTAATTTTTAATATTTTGTTGCTTAAACTAATTAACACTACGTAAATTACAGTCACACTTCCGCTGTACAGTCAAAACATGCAATGGTCGACCTATTACGCACGCACACAGTCGCTCACGTATAAGGGTCTAGCCTTATACGTGAGCGACTGTGTGCGTGCGTAGATTTGTAATGTGACCACAATTTTCTCTTTAATTAGTATAGCTAATTATAATAAATTAACAATGGTACATACTAATAAAAATTCAGTATTATGTTTAATAGTTATAGAGAGATGAGATGATGATGAGTGAGATGTTTGATAGTTAGAGTATTGTTATTGTTCAATATTTTTTTAAGGTTTTTTGTGTTACTAACAGTATATGGACTTCGCCTGAAATAAATTTCTTATTATTATTATTAATGATTATAACAAAATATTCTGATTGGGGATTAGGTGGTGAGCGTTAATTCCGGGACATGTTGTATAATACCATAAACATCACAAAGTTCATCTTCAAACTAACACCAACACGTATTTAACTCAATATTATCTGTCAGTCGTAAGTCAATCATGTTTATAGAGGAAATCTAATCTATCAAAATTTGACAGGGGTTAACATAGGAGATGACATGGAAAGGCTTTCAGTAGTGAGAAGCAGTGTACAGTCACGCTTGCTTAGTCCAACGGCTAAGATGAATATATGATCTTCACATTTACAAACGCCATTAGATCTATAACATATCTATACTTATAATAAATCTGTAGAAGTGAAAATTCTGTACATTGAAAATATCAAAAAAATAAATGGCAGGGGGTGTTACTAGACCGACACCGAACCCAAAAATGTGATTAAAAAAAATTTTGTCTGTCTGTCTGTCGGTCTGTCTGTCTGTCTGTCTGTCTGTTTGTTCAGGCATCACGCAAAAACTACCGTTTCGATTACGTTGAAACTTGGTATAATTATTCTTTAATACCCTGGGCACCACACTGGGTACTTTTTATCCCGGAAAAGTATATACAATACAAAACAAACTTAATTTTGCGGTTCGATCCCTATACCCGATTACTGCACCAACCGCAAATAATAAGTTTGTCGTAGGTTAAGTCACCCGCAATGAAGTTCATTTTTATTCCTTTTAGTTTTTAGAGTTATTTAGGTTTATTTTTATATAAGTCGTAGGTATAGATTTTAATTTTAAAGTATAGGTAGTATATTTGATAGTGTACGTAGTGACCGTAGGTTATTTTATAATACTGTTAGGTAGGATTAGTCATTCTTATAGATATTAGTTTTTAGGGATTTTGCTTATTTATTGAGTTTGGATTAGTTATCATCAGAAATAGGTTTATTTAGGTAGGTAGGTATTTAATTTTCTGTTATTGAGTTTTTTTTTTTAGATATCATATAGGTACCCTCTTAATCACCACTAATGAGACACAATTGGTTTTCTATTGTAATTAGCCACAAAGGGCCCGTGAGATAGATGGCAGTCTGGGGAAGCACATAGGTACATTTTATCCTGTTATCACGTTCCCGTGGGATAATTTCCGACATCCACGCGGGCGAAGCCGCGGGCAGAAGCTAGTGTATAATAAAATAGTAACGAAGTCAAAACCGTACATTGTTTAGTTTCAAAAAAGCTACAAGGTATGGGACCGTGTCTGATGCCGAAAATATTGTTTTTGGAACTTTTGTCCGTTTATCTGGATGTATGTTCCGGGTTGGCGGAAAAACGGCTGTAACAATTCGGATGAAGTTTGGCGCACAGATAGTTTAAAACCTGGATTAACACATAAGGTACTTTAAATACGGGTAGTATGTGCCCATGAGATATTTTAGAACTAGCTCTTAGCTAAACTAAGACCTAGTTCTGAGAAAATTCATTTCAAGAAGAAAACGTTATGGGTGAATCTTATTTTTGTTTTAAGTCATGAGGCTTAGTAGTATTTGGATTCAAAACCACTAATTCTATAAAAAAGGGTCCAATAGTGGGGTATTGAGTTAAGACTAGATTCGGTATGTTTATGATAAATTAAACAAAGATTTCTTGATAAATAGATTTACTAAGGCTTTTACAAATTTTGATAATTTTTTTGAAATAGGTACGTAGTGAACAGAGAATTTTGCAAGAAGAAGTTTTTTGAACGAATGTAGGATTTGAATGTAAGAATAAAAGTTATTGAATGAAGACTATTGAGCGAATGTGTCGTAGATACGGTATCTAGAATAGTCAATAAGATAGTAGGATTGAAAACATATTCAAAAACTGGTACATATTTTTTTTATCAGAAATATGAAATTCTGAAGAAAAAAAATACATGAAATTGTAGATAATTGAGCATTTATTAATAATCAATTTAAATCGCGAAATGCAATTTTTTCACCCAACTTTACAAAACTTCTTATATCTCGGAAACTAAATGCCGAGAACTGGACCCTTTTTGCTCGGATGCCCACTTAAAGATACCTTGCGAGTATCGAGTATTACATAAAACCACTTGATAACAAAAAGAGATGTGTATAATACACGGCATTAAAATCTACACAACATTTTAACATAGAATAACATTCCTTTAATTGTATCCTGCTACCAACGCGATATTTTATCACAAAAGTGTTTTTTTAGGACCAAGGGAAACAAAAAAGTTTATTTCTTTTTTGATACGGACACGAAAACAAAATGGAGAACTGGTTGCCATTGGCAGTGTTTCTCATAACTTCCACCCAGTCGAAAAGCAGAAACAATAACAAAAGTTACTTCACAATTAGAGAGAGATTGTTCTAGGGAACCACCAACGGAAGTTGGTCTTTAGCACTCGTTCTGGGATTTCATCAGTTCGAACTATACGGAAAAATAAACACATTGCGAAGACCAAGTTATATTGGTTCACAAATATGATTGTCGTGCAATTCGTATTGCACTGCATGTGAAAATGTTATTGATAGAGATGCAAATGACTGAGGAGAAAATAATTTTGACTTTTCATTTCACCCGGAGTATTGTATATTTAGACGATGTACTCATTTTTTGTTATGCTCTGTTATTCAACGAAGTTCTCATGTTCACGATTTCATTGAAAAGTTGTAAATTTTTCTGTAGGTAATGGAATTGCTTCTATGAATTCTGTATGTTTTATTAAAGCGTTTGATAAAATGGGATTGATTTTTTTGCTGCTTTTATTACATTCAGGTATTCAACTTACTGTAAAATAGGAATGATTTGTTTTCAGACTTCTTTTTGCTTTAATCTCATTTTAACCTTATTAACAATACACGTGGCGTTGGCTATGTTATTTAGAACAGAAGAGAATATTCTTTATTATGTACACCATAAATATTACAAATATGAGTGTAGAAATTTTACAAGGGGTGAAACAATGGGCTCGGTTTTAGCGATCAAACCTATCGCTAAAAGCGATCAGTTTTTCGGTTAAGCACCTAATCTGCAGTCGCGATTATGAAAAATAACTTCAATTAAAAAAGTCAGTTCAGTTTACGCTACAACTTCAAACATTTTTATAACTTTTTCAATAGTGCTAGTCACTCTGAAATCAACCTAATTAGGTTGATTTCAGAACTTTATTTTAATGACAATTGTCATTAAAATAAAGTTGATATTTGTTTAACTTGAAATAACGTTAATTTGAAACATAACATTTGAATACCGATAAGTAAATTATTTCATGTTCTGTCATATTTTTGACAATTCTTAACTGCAAAGTAGGCACTTCTCTGTTACACAATTAAGGAACTAACCCTAAATTAAAAAAGTTAATACAAAGAACATTTAATCATCACACCCTGTTCATAACTTCATATCCTGGTTTTAACTATGTATATTACGGCGGCGCTCGAACTATTTTACGTGAAATAATTACACGAACTTAGCTAGCTCATTTGCGGGCCACCGAAGTTAATGAACGTCGACTTTAATTAAGTTTCAGATTTGATAAGAATTCTTGGAGTTCGTCTGATCTTGAGCTAAAATATAAGTTCGGCTTATTATTTGCAGCGTAATCAGTTTAAGTATGTAAAGTTAGAATTAGGAATAGATCTCTAATTATTTGCTATATTTTAAGATTTGTTTGCTACAAGCCACTGAAGTGGTAGTCAAACCCACAATGGTATAATTTTGTTTTTTTTTTAATATAGTAACTGATGGCAACATTAATCGTGTCTAACTGTCACATGATTTATAATTGATTCAATTGCATGATTCAATTTATTTGAACAACCTTATTGGGAGCTATATGTTTGAACCGTTGAGGGTTGAAACACTAGGGCCTTGGGGTCCGATTGCTCATTGAATATTTTGGGACATCGCATCGCCAAGCGGTTGTTTGACTCTTCACCTGACCAGAGGGCTGGTCTATTTTTAGCCCAAAGAATCAGCATTGCCATCCAACGTGGTAATACTGCCAGCCTTTTGGGCACTTGTCCCATTGACAGGGATGCGGACGAATTTTTTGATGCCCAATGAGCTCCTGCCTTTTTCAATTCATTGTTAACTTGTGAATTGTAAGTGTCGTCTTTGTGAATAAACATATTTATTTGACAAAACTAAAAATCCCAAAATAAATCTATTCAAACTACAGTTGACACCTTACTTTACCCAGCATTAAACATTGAAGCATTTTGTCCAAGGAAATTGAATCTGTCAAACGGCAGGGGCTCTCAATCCTAAGGTGACTACAAGAGAAGGCTTTTAGCGGACGGAACAGATCATCTCTGTACGTATTATTTACGTAACACCCTTAGAGATTTGTAAGGAGACTCTGTGTAACTAATTTTGTTTTGGCCCTGTTTTATTGGGTTATTTGTGGTTGTATGACTGTTGTTCGTAAGCTAGTATGTTGTGCGTAAACTGTGTATGTGGTGCGTAAACTGTGAAGGTAATAAAAGTCGATGATAAACATAATAAGCATCGATAGATTTTGTCAATGTTTTCAATGGTGAATCTAGTTCCTTATTTTCTTAACAATGGTAACAATTTTTAAACAGACTCCGGATCCACGACTCCGGTTGTCCGAAGCAAGGAAAACCTGTTCAGGTGGAGATTCATAGAAGACTCCGCCTTGGAGTGTAAATTTGGTGCCTTTTCACAAACGATGGGACACTTAATATCATATGCTGTGTGTCCTTTTAGCTGCACGTTACAGGAATTGATGGATTATGAGCGAATGGTGATTGAAATAATTGGAAAAAAAATAATAAAAAAATAAAAAAACCCGACTGCGTACAAAGTGAACCAAACTACTTGCCTACATAACAAAAAAAAAAAAATTGAAAAGAACAAAACAAGCACTTAGATGTCCGGTGGTCTAGAATTCTATAATATATTATTGAATGAATACTATTGAAGAAAATAAAATATTATTCTAATAATGGAACATAACAACTGAACAGTCGGGATCCATTGAAAAATTTGATTGGCTGTCCAATAATGGATCCCGACTGTTCAGTTGTTATGTTTCATTATTAGAATATATTTTATTTTCTTCAATAGTATTCATTCAATAATATATTATAGAATTCTAGACCACCGGACATCTAAGTGCTAGTTTTGTTCTTTTTATTTTTATTTTATACTTTTTAGTTATGAGTACCTAGCTAGCTATATACCAGACTGGATTTCCTAGCAGCATCAGTAGGTACTACATCACAATTGTGAACGAATTTAAGTTCTCGTAATGTAAGGCTTTAATTAAGTTACTTTATTTATTAATAAGTAGGTACCGGCCAATATATAATTTTTCGACTGAAGTTTAGTACTAAATCGTTTGAAGTTGGAGATGGGCGACCGTGTCAGACATGAGATACTTTAGGTAGTCCAATATACCTACTAGATACTTTAGTATATGTCCATCCACATTCACACGCATAGTCATACGAAGTTTTCGTCTTTTTCTACTGTCTAAAAACCTATATGTGAGAATGGCTGTTACGCAACTTTAAATCAATATAGATCCTAAACGGTCAGTCGAATCGAAAAATGTTGAGAGACAACTAAAATTATTTTTAAATACCTATTCAACGATACCCCACTTGACATAGTTTGTTGACTTTCAGTTTTTTCATTTTCACAATATGGCGTCCAGTAGTCGCCATATTGAATTTTCACTAACGTCATACGTGACGTGCGTTACGTGTCACGTTAGTGATACTCGCCGGACTAAGAGGAATCGATTGACGTGTGAATCATAAAAATCGGCCCAGGCGTTTGATCCGTATAGTGCTTCAAAGGAACATACAAACATATATACATAGGCTGATAAACAAATTACCACTTCTTCGCGTCGCGCAGTCGGTAAAAAAATAAAAGAAACCCGCATTAGTAATTTTCATAATAATAGGCTTACCTTCATCCATAGAAAGCTGTTCCCATATAGCGACCTTCGTGCCAGCAGGATCACTAAGTGCGACATACGCCAGCTCCCCTCGAACTAGTCGCAAGTCATGGTCGAGAGCCAGGATCCAGAAGGTAACTGTAACAAGAAATTGTCGTTATTACACTTGGCAAAGAAAACGAAGTAAGAATAAGAATCATTTACTTATTCGCAAGAATATGAGTGAGTAAAGAGTACATAAGTTAGTAAATCTTTTTTTCGAGTCGATGGTAAATAAATGTTTATTATTTTATTTTATTTATTTATAGTTAATTAAAACGGCACAGGTCCAATTACCTTAATTAACATATATTAGGTATTGGTGTTTGTTTAGTAATGTTAATAAAGAAGGCAGGTGCGTAGTAGGTACTCGCAACTAGCGTCCATATAAGACCAGAGGTGAAATTCTCGTAATTTTAAGAATGTTTACAGCCTGATGTCAGTCTTAATCTGTCAAAAACACCTGTAATTTCCCTACATTGTTGATCAGTTTTTGATATTGGTTCTCGCTGAGATGAGATGCGACTAGATTTTTAACGTTTTTAATTACGAAAATTATTGGCCTTCAGATGTATTTCCGTAAACGAAGTGAACGGCAACGACTCTGTGTAGCAGGTGGCGTTCTGTAGTTCCTGCCTACCCCATGGGAAAAGGCGTGAGGTTATGTATGTATGTATATATGTTAAATGAGTTGGGTCCAGTAGGCCATGCCAACGGCGGCATCAGTTGACAGATATACAACTATACATGCTAGGTTTCCATCATACTAATTCCAAAATACTTACGACAAATATTTACCGAACTCTTAAGAAGTCGAACTCGAAGAGTTTAAGCTCAAGCCTTCCTTAAGATACGCTTGTAATTCTTGGTAAGTGTGGTCAATAAGAAGTTCTGGCAAAACCGAGTAATTAAATAAACCTAGACTTCTGCTAATTCTAAACAAATATTTATAATATTATTTAGGCAACAATTGCCGGTAAAAAATCCTTCTGTAAGCGGAGCTTTAGAGATGAAAAGAAAAATTAATATTATAATAGGTACCTAGGTATCGATCATAAATTAATTATTATGAGAAGTTTAGAGGAACGATTATGATGTTATTAAATCTTAAATCCCTCATTATTTATAATTTCAGCTTACCGGCAGGCTTCAGAGAAAGGAAAATTACGTGGGCGACTTCTAGTTTCTCAAAAATTTCATATTGCCGAAGGCCTACAAAATACTGACATCGAACAAGTTAGCATTTCATGTTAAAGTAGTTAATTAACTTTGTATTTAATTAATTAATAACTAACTTACTCGCCTGAATTTTAAGCTGAAAATTTCAACGTAAAATCAATATAATTTCGTGATTGAAAATATTAAATGGATGCCCAAGTCATGAAATAATTCATGAAGTATATTGGGCCCTTGTATCGGTGTCCCATTATTCATGATTGAATATGGGACTCTGTGGAATTAAAGGAGAGTTCAGGTAATAAAACAAAATCCTTTTCTTGTTCCTTTCTCAAAAGTTTTTTTTTTTTATTCTCAAACTGGAAGGTAACCATCATCACCATTTTATAAAATTCGCACTCTTGAGCCACAGTTTACAATCAACGACGCTTAGTTGGTCGTAGGTTAGAAATAAGACAAGCACTTTACTTTGTGTAAATTATTTCATCACTACTGCTCTCAAAACAGTAAAGGAAAACATCGTGAGGAAACCGGCATGTCCTCGAACCAAAAATGCCAAGACGTGTGACATCTACATCCATCCAGCACTGGGCCCGCGTGGTAGATTACAGCCCACTCTCTCTCACAGAGAGGATGCCTGTGTCCCAGCAGTGGGAACGTTATAGATTGACTATGATGACGCTTAGTTTATGGCTCACTGAATCTGTCTAAATAATTGCACTGTTACTTTATGATTAATAAACGTGATTATTTATTATAAAAACGAATTAAAGGCCTTTTAATAGGTTTTTTCTTTGCTTCTAATGTCCCAGCTCTCATACAGAGATGGAATGAGCTTAATCACCACGCTGGCTCAGTGTGGGTTGGTGATTTCAGACCGAAGTTCAGGGTTTCCTCACAACATCAGTGACTGACGGTGAATGGAAACCCCTTCACCGTCAGTCAGTGATGTCTAAGAATATTTAAGCAACTTAGAAAGTTCATATAACTTTGAAAAAGTCACATTGCTACTCGCTGCAGTTTGAACTTGCATCTTGGGGCGTAAGATGCGGAACAGATAAGAAACGGGCCACCTCGACAACACAAGTAAAAATCAATCACTGACAAACAAATTGATTTGCCTGCCTTTTATAATACTACGTACTCGTTGTGATCTTGTTGTCCTAACTGCAATCATCTACAGTCTTCTTTTATTTTTCGTTGCTTGTATATATGGTATGTATGTACTTATGTATCTATAATTTTGGATATGTATATATTTGTGTATCTATTTTAGTAAATTGTATACATTTTGTTTGCACCAACGACAGTCCTATTTTATGTCAAGGAAAATCACTGTCCATTCTAAGGTTGCCTGGAAGAGATCGCAGTAATGCGATAAGGCCGTCCATTGTATATTTTGTAGTGTTTCGTGTATTTTTTATGCTATGTATTTTTGTGGTGTACAATAAATTATATATAAATAAATACGTACCAAAACATAGACACAAAACAATTCGTAACCAGAGGCTATACGTAAATCAAATGGCGTCAATTCCTATCAAGGCCTCACCCACCTCAAACTATGTAGCTGAATGGAAATTCATAATCGTGATTGTTCTGCAACGGACATTGACAAGTCCTGACTCGCAAAATACGTTACTTGCCAATAGCCTTTGCGTACTGTTGCGTATGAAATCGGAAAACAAAGCATTGTTCGGTACCTAAAGCACAGCATGACAACATGGTCTTCTTATAATGTTCCTACTGCTGGGACATAGGCCTGAGGCCTATGTCATGAACGATTACACAAAGAGATTCACAGGGGCCAAGTGTGAATTGGTTGGTAGGTGTCACAGTCTTTGATTTTTTTAAAGCAAAGAAAAGAGTAATGTTAGATACACTAAACAGAGAAAGTCAAAGGCCTTTCACTAGCTATGAACTTTAAAAGGACCTCATTTAGGATCTTATAAATGATAATTTTCATTGTCGGGCATTACCTACTTAAAGATCTCCTTCATCTTCGCGTCGCTGGTACGACGGTTATTCAAAAGTTGGCCAAAACTTACGCCCCTTCCACGCCGTTATCAGTGGCAGCTCAGAGGTCAGTTGAAGATGAAAAATCATCTGCTATCTATCTAATTTAATTTTTCTTCACAAGAAAAATAAATAAGGTAACACCTAGGCCCACGTGGTAGATTATAGCCCACTTACTCTTGCAAAGAGGAGGCCTGTGTCCCAGTAGTGGGAACATTATGGGCTTATTTATTTGATTAAGGTAACAAATACATCGACAGGCTGTATAAAGCTTAGATGACTGAATTGTAAGATCAAACAAAGAGTAAGGTGCATTATTAGCAGTTCATCATCATTATCAGCAGCCTATAGCAATCCACTGCTGGTCGTAGGCCTACTCTCATCCAGCTGCAAGCAGCCATCCTGCGAAGATCGTCGCTCCACCTAGCCTGAAGGTATCCCACCTTACTTATTAGCAGTTGTTACATCTAAATTGCGCTACACAATCCTGTGAAATTCTGCCTCCCGTAAATACCTGCACAACATCGCGAACAACGTCGTACGACCCCAAGTGCTAAGCAATAAAATTCCAAGGAAATTAATTAAGTATTACGCAGCGAAAGTTTTAATTAATGTTGCAATAGAAAAACCGTTGATTACAGAAACAATATCGTCTAACATTAATTTGGGGGTTCGCCTCATAAACATCGAAGGCGAGTTTTAGGGTCACAGGAACATAAAATACGGTCATAAAAATAACACAAATATTAACGATTTAAGCTGCGCTACGAAATCAATGTTTTTGCGACTTTTTTAATTGGAATGAATCTTTGATGGACGAGTCTTACTTTGAATTTAATATAATAACTTTTCTTTAAAAATAATAATACATTTTTTTGCGGTAAACATGACGTAGAAAAAGAACACAAAACCCAAAAAAATAACTATTTAGGGTAAAATATGCGTAATAATCATATTATGCGTAATAATATGCGTGGTAATCCTGTAAAAATAGTCAGCGCCTGATGTAAAGTAACGTATTTTAGTCGCCATGTTTTTAATCACGTCTAAACTGTCTATGGAGTAGGTAGGACTAGACAATTTGACAGGACTAAACTCATATTTATCTTCTGTCCTTTTCTTAATTAAATAGAAAGAAAAAGATGCACTGAACATACATTTAGTTTAGTTTGTTAACAAGGGAATCGGTGCCATTGTATCTTCAGCCTACATTTACCTATTTGCTGGGTATGTCTCCGCTCTCCTAATCATCATCATCATCGTCAGACTTTTCCCAACTATGCTCCCAGTCTAACCTGTTGCAGCTTAGTATCAGTATTTTGTAGGAGCGAGTGCCTATCTGACCTCCATAATCCAGTTACTGGGCCATAAGACTTTCGGGCTATCGAAGATCCACGAATGACAGCTGGATAACGTGCTTTCCGAGGCACGGAGGGGTCTTGGTATGTAAAGATGGTCACCCATCCACGGATCAACCGCAGCAAGCACAGCTTAACCTGATCGATCGAACCGTGGGGCTATTGTTACTTAGCCACAAGCCTCCGACTCATCCTCTGATATTGTAATCTTATACAAATACCTAGGTAAACTCACGTTGAAGGGATACCTGAACATGAACAATGAAGCCATAGATACGCTCCAATCTATTCATTCTCCGGTATTTACCTACATGTCAAGCCTTGACTTATTGTTCTACCCATCGGATATTGAGATATGAATCCTTTGTGTAACTATATCCAGGGAGCGTTAGTGCTACAAGCTCTTATATTAAATTGAATAGTTTTAGTAGACATTTCGGAACCACGTGAGCATTAACACGGAATGATTGCTATCAGTTACCATCTAAGAAAAGCCGCAAAATTTTCATATTCGTTTATTTAATGAAAGAAAGAAAAGAAATAAAAGAGAAAAGAAAAGAAACGAAAATCTGACCCAAGTACACAATGCTTCAGCTCAGAAACTTGGTCCTTATCATAGACAATTGGTTATTTTGGCTTGACCAATTCTAATTCGAAGCTGTCATTCTATTCTGTAAAAATCTAACCGTGAAAACTTAGGTGAAGTGAGTCGTCATTCCACCTGCCGATCGATTCTGTAAAAATCTCACCGTGAAAAGTTACACTATTGACAGCTCACTTCACCCAAGTTTTCACGGTGAGATTCTTACAGAATAGATCGGCTGGTTTGTTTCATTTCAAAACTAGTTTTGGTAATAAAATGATAATTGTTTTGTCATTATCAGACAAGCCGCCTGCAGACCTATCATTTGGCAAAAAAATATAGCCCTGCAATAAAAACCACAAATATTCGACACAGTCCGCACCCGTCATTTTGTTTTTATACACGTAAACTTTTACGATAAGTCATTAATAAAGTAAATTGCTCTCTGTTACATTCTGTGTAACGTTATGAAGCGTCAAACGTTTGCTTTAGTATCGCGAGTGGTGTTGAGTGCTTTTCTCCCGTTTTGCTGGTGATTATCACGAAATAGATGAGTTTTATGTACTTTTGTTAGACGAAAGAGAACGACAAGGGACATGAAAGTATGTCTGAACAATATAACAGATGGTTTTTACGAGTCTCCCAGGTGCTCGTAAACACACAAACATCATACTGAACTAAAAAAAAATAATTTACACGACGAAGAAAATTGATGTTTAAGTCAGTCATTTTAAGTCACTCATTAGCTCCATCATCATCTGTTTAGCCTTTTCCCATCTATGTTGGGGTCGACTTCGAGTCTAACCGGATGCAGCTGAGTACAGTCAACAGCAAAAGTAGATGATCAAAATCAGAAATTCAATACTAATGAACGGAGTTCGCAGCTATATGGCAGCTGTACTAGTAGTAAATGTTTGGTGTAATTTACAATCACATACTTTTGAATCACTTCGACGCCACACAGTTCTGACGCGAACTCCGCTCATTAGTATTGAATTTCTGATTTTGATCATCTACTTTTGCTGTTGACTGTACCAGTATTTTACATGGTGCGACTGCGTTTATGACCTCCACAACCCAGTTTACTGGGTAATATTTTATCCCTTGGTAAGACTAGTTATCAGACTTTCGGGCTTCGAACAACTATGACACTCATTTACTAAAATAAAGGCTTATTAAAAAAAAAATGCATATCCTCCTCCTTTTATTAAGTTTGGTGAAAGGCCCTTTTGACATTCAAAAGTTCGTTTTAAATGCCTGCATATTGAAAAAATGATTTGACTTTGAACATAAAAGACATTGTATTTTTTAAATATTATTATAGGGATGATTATACCACGTTTTATTAGTCAACTCATTGAAATGTAACTACCAAGCATGAAATACTAGTCTCAATTGCGTGTCACACCAACTTTAATTGAATTCATCATTAAGAAATTGAGTAGATCGGTGTATGGAAATATGACCTTTAGCCACCCCTATCTCAAATTAATTTATACTGACATTCCGCCAAATCCTTCGGATAACAACGTCATGATGTATAATTTGCCCCATTATCTACGCAAGGATAGATATGAAGAGTCAGAGAAAATTATCAATTCTCATCGTATTCTCAAAGTTTTCATATCTTCAGCTCATAAATATGTATGGTTTTCGCTTTCCCCTATTCGCTTGCAAAGCTTGAAGCGATAGCAATAGTTATGGTATATGTTTATGTATTATTTGAACCTTGGTTAGAATGGAAATAGGTTCAATCAGTGTGGGTGAAAGATAATTTATGAGGTTTGGAATTTCAAGCGATGCTTACAATAATCTCATAGATTTATTAACTGATACTACAACAAAAGGGTCGGAACTGTTTGCAATTAAATTCTCAACATGACATTATTTGAATGTTGATGTTAATTATTTTCCCTGTCTCAATATTATGACTAGAATAAACACTTTAGATTATCTATAGGCCGACTGCTTAACTGAGACGTTGCCTGAGGTAGCTGCGCAGTGCGGGAGGGGTGATAGTTGTCACAAGTTGACGAATCACTGAGCTCTCGCATCATGTCCCGCACCGCGCAGTTACCTTAGGCAATGTCTCAGTTAAGCGGTTGATTTATATGTAGTAGCAACGTCTATAAAAATCCGGACTTGAACTAAAAATGACTTTCTAGCACGGCTTTCCCTAACGTGAGGCGTACATCTAATCCGTCATCGGCCAAACTATGCTCGTACGTCATCGGCCAATCTCTATACACTACTTCAACCGACATCATCCGATGACTTCCGATAACTAGGCATTTTTTGAGAACTTTACTAGTATTTAACCTAATCATGTTTGGTTCGATCGACCGATTTCGGACGATTACGTATGAGCCGATGACGACTAGTTGCACGCGAGCCAATAGGGTTATTATCTGAGCACGAAGGTATTAATGAATACCTATCTACCTACAAAGTGATCCTTTCACACTATCTTCGCCACTACTTGGCATTTCCTTCTAGCATATCTTGGTTTACAATCTGTCTTCACTCCATTAATTCTAAGCATTTAGGCCAGTAATTACCAAGATAGCGCTTTAGTGAGGAGATAAAATTTGTTCTAAGACACCAAATGTGTTCTGTGGTGGGCGGGGGTTCGTCACGCGATTTGTTCGTTGCGGAATTGAAGGTAGATACTACTTTTTGTGTAGATCTTTAGTTATTTCTGTTTATACTAAGCTGAGAAAAAACGGGAGCAATGATGATACATGATGAATGTTTTTATTTTTTGTATTTTGGGCCAAAAACACTTTCACACGTCAAAGATAAATTATATTTTAAAACTGAATAGGTTCGTTGTTTCCTATCCAACTACTCTGACAAGAATGACCGTAACAAACTCAGAGGTCAGTCTCTAATAGGTACATATGTCCAGACATACTCGTAATCTTGGTCTGGATGTATGTAGGGATATGTCGCAGCCAACTAGTTTAATGAGCCTTTAAGTTAACATCCTAGCCTTTTTACTAAGCGGCTACGTTCAACTAGCGACCTGAATGATATTCACTATAGATTAGGTTAGAACTGTAACCAACCATGCGCGAGCCGAATCGGTCACAGTAACTAAGACGGGGGCAATCTGACCAAATGGGTTAGGTTAGGTTAGAACTGTGACTAACAGTGCGCAAGCTAAGCGAGTGCTACTTCCAAAGACTATACATAGTCCTCTTCACGTATCCGGCGACCCAGACTAATGTTCATTCCACTCGTGAGCTCTCTGATGACTTGCAAAACCAAATTTGGTCTTGAAAACCTGTGTACAGAAGAAAGGCTGGGCAGATAACTGAAAGGCTATTAAAGCTAGTCTGCTGCTAGATATTATATAAAAAGACTACATAATAGACATATTATTACCTACGAAAAGAAATTGCGTTTAATCTTAGCGTAGACGGTCTGGGCTCTAAAAACGTTTATTTTAGAAAGTGGGAGTATGCCTAAAATTGAAATGATTGAAGGAATAACGTTACTTTTGTTACTGTGAGTTCATGTTTAAGCATCTCCTTGACAAAATAATAATAATCATGCCACAGTGTTACTTAAATTAGGTACCTCTTTCTTATACAATTTTTTTTTATACATACATAATATCTTGAGAAAATTGAGTTCAGTAATTCTAAGCTACGTCGGTCTAAATAATAACAATATGCCCAAGAGCGAAAAATAAATAATTGAATAACTCTGTTTAGTTTGTAGCTACTTTTATTATATCGTTTAGTCATTCTAAACGATTAATTAAAAGTACCTACCAACTAAACAGAGTTCTTTCTCAACAAAAGCGGACTACAATTTTACTTTAGTTTCTTTTATTTTTGGGAAATTTGGATTTCCCTAAAGTCACAATGGCTGTTATATTTACAACTAGTTGCACCCCACGGTTTCGCCCGCATATGTTTCGATCCCGTTTGAATATTGGGATAAAAAGTATCCTGTATGTTAATACTGGTTAAAAAAAATTAAAAGAAAATGAAAAAGCGTTTATTCGTGGTGACAGCCTAAATTTTCCAAACAAACTTTACTTCTGCCAAACTGCAGAGCAGTTTGTTGGCAGATGTAGCTCCCATGTACAATTTTATATTTACAATACATTTACCGCTAAACATTACCTATAACTAAACAAGCAAACAATCAAAAACTAAAAAACTTATAAACCATCTGTGTGCCAAATTTCATCTAAATCTGTTCAGTAGTTTTTGCGTGTAAGAGTAACAAACATCCTTCCCTCCATACATACTTTCACATTTTTAAATATAAGTAGGATTATTTGTTTACTTTCCTGTAAAATCCCAGTAATAAAACATGAAAAAAAAAAACTTACAAAGCACGAGAATCCACAAGAGGCACCGCACCACAAGTCATCCACGAGTTTGCACGAGAATCATTTTAAGCATTCAAATTAACAATTCACTAGGGCACCGTACGTAACAGTTTTCCAATTAATTATTTCAAGTAACACGGCTAACTCTAAACTTGTGTGAGCTAAAGTTGGTAGCCTAAGTTCGGCCACGTTGACGCACGAAATTCGGTACCAATGTTTTGCATGGCTGAATGAACTGTTTTGTGCTTCTGAAAACAGTGTTGTCAGGACCTGCTGACGTTATTGTAGTGGTGGGAACAAGTTGAGAAGTGCTTCGGGTATTTATGTATACAGCAAAAGTGCGAAGTGGTACATCACTTCGCACTTTCGCTTAACTCCTACAGTAGTTAAGCGAATAATGGTCATAAATGTTGCTGTGTTGGACTATGTTTTTGGGGTGGTTTTTGTTGAGACGTAGCATATGCTAGTCGCGCGGTAAACTTTGCTTGCGCGATACAGAATTTTGCGTGACGTCAGTGTGATGCGTAGTTCGCATGTGGCTTTATAAATGCCGCCACAGATACTACTGAATGTATGAAGTATTCGTTTTTGTCATTCAATAATCATTTATTACGTGAAGGCTTTTGAACTAAAAGTCTTGATGTCTGACATAACAAAAACACTGTGGTAATGGCGGACCTAATTTAGGCCGGTGTGAAGCAAAAAGCAGCTGCAAAAACAACTGCTTTTAATCCTTTAATTGCCTCTACACCTACAGTGAGTTCTGTTTTGGAGGGTATTATAAAGGTCGACTTAAAGCACCCAAAACTGGCCGCCACACTTTAATGTTACTACGTCGTAAAGTATCAACACGGTTATAATGTTACCTAATGTCGTACGACAGTCGCTTTTATTTTCGGAACACAAGAAGAAAAGTTCATGTTATTGACTTGGACATGTAGGTGTTTTTGATAAAACAAACTATAAAAGGTATGTAAAAGAATAATCAATATTAAAGAAAAAAAATATACGAGTAATATTACCTAATATCGTACGACAATCGCTTTTATTTTCGGAGCAAAAGAAGAAAAGTTCATGTTATGGACTTGAACAGGCGGGTGTGTTTGACAAAATTAAATATACCTAAAAGGTATGAAAGAATAATCAATATTCAAGAAAAAAAGTTGAGAGGTGTGGTGGGATAGCCAGTTGGGAAGAAGCTCATGCCGGAGGAGCTATGGGCTAAAGTAACCACACAATGGGTCCCAAACAGCAGCAAACGACAACGCGGCAGGCCCAGAATGAGATGGCGGGACGAGCTCGACTCTTTTCACAAAGATTGGCGTTTAACAGCACTGGATAGGGATAAGTGGAAGGAGGGAGGGGGGCCTTTGTCCTGCAGAGGGACAGAAATGACTGAATAAATAAATAAAAAAGAAAAAAAGTTGAGAGGGGTTGTGGGATAGCCAGTTGGGATGAACTCATTACGCTGAATAAGGCTGAAGAGTTTGTTTGTTTAAGCGCGCTTGTATCTAGAACCAACGGCCGGATTTAAAAAAAAAATCGGGAATTTGATAGGCCTATTCGCGATTTATCACCAAGCTAGGAGCCTTTTTTTTTCAGGATGGGAAATCATCAAATGACTCCTCCCGCTCTGGGTGGAGCAGAAGGGAGTGTCAGACTCTTACTGACTAAAACCCACCCGTATTCCTTCCTTAGCCCTTTATGTTCCAGGGCAGCGGTAACCCTTTCGGACAATCCCGCTATCCTGGCAGGCTTCGGCCCTATCGGGCCCCGTCACTCATGCTGACATCTCTTTGAGGCGCGCGTGGAACACATACACGCCGTCCGGCACGGGACACGCCGTCCGGCACGGGACACGCCGTCCGGCACGGGAAGCTAGGAGCCTTAGGAGTCGATAAAAAGTCAGAAAGAACCTTAAGCGAAAACGAAGTAACCACCCAGGCAGGTGAAGGGACGTTGGGCAGGTGAAGGGACGTTGGGCAGGTGAGGGTGGGTGGGGGAGCAAAAAATTTTAGGCGAACGAAGTCGCAGGCAGAAGCTAATGTAGTAAATAACAGACACAGTGAAATAAATGAACAACGTTTGAGAGCCAAAAATAAAACAGACATAGGTACTATACGTAGTCTGGTCATAAGTTTTGTCACATATGGAAAGTTAAATAAATTACACAATGAGTTACGCACTACAACCATTTATAAATCAAATGAAAGGGTATAAAATACAGATTCAAACCACATTAAAATTATTCAAAATGTCCTCCTCTTGCTTCGATACAAGCCTTCAATCTGCAAGGCCAGTCATCAATCGAAGCACGCACGACGTTCATGTCAATATCGGCGACTGCTTTAATCAGGGATGATTTAAGTGACTCCAAGTTGCGATGGGGTTTAGAGCAGACCTTCTCCTCTAAGTGCTGCCATATTTTGTAATCCAAGGGATTCAAGTCTGGACTGGATGAGGGCCAATCCTCATGCCTGATAATGTCGATTCCACGGGTCGTGAGCCAGTTTTGGGTACTTTTCGCCTTATGAGCCGGCGCAGAATCCTGCTGGAATACCCAGTGCCTGTTTTCGAACATTGTGTGTGAAAGAGGTTCCACAATGTTTGTTAGGACTGTGTTTTGATATACGAGGGCACTGGTTTTCACTCCTTTTTCACAAAAAAACACCTCTGTTGGACCCAAATAGGACACCCCAAGCCAAACCATGAATGCCGAAGGGTGATGACCACGCTGAACACGTGGCACACGTCTGCTCGCATCTTCACTAGAGTGTGCATATACTTTATCATTTTGTTTGTTAAAACTCTCCTCAACATTAAAAATTTTTTCGTCCGAAAAAAGTATTTCGCGGTATTTTTTTCCCGCGTACCGCCTTAACAAAACCCGGCTTCTTTCGAGTCTGATTTTCTTCAGCCGTGCGTTAAGAAGATGTGCTGTTTTTTTTTCTATAAGCACGCAGTCCTAGGTCTTCATTCAACACCCTTTTAACAGTAGTTCTGCTTAGTCCCATCTGCAGAGCCAACATTTTTTGCTTGCGGACAGGATTTCGTTGGATTCGCGCCTTCACTGCTTTGATGACCGCTGGAGTCCGAACAGTACGAGGTCGACCGCTCCTTTGTTTATCTTCTAATCTTGAATCTTCCCTGAATCGTTTGATAGTACGATAAATAAATCTCAGTGGAATTTTCAAATTTTTCAGCAGTTTGAAAATCTCAGTTGGCGCGTGACCGCAACGATGCAATGCAATTACTGCGACTCTGTCTTCTTTGCGCGTCCACTCCATTTTAGAAAATGAACAAAATTCTAGAAATTCTTTGTTTTTATTTTCTTTAAATATTCAAATATCGAATGCCCATAATATTTTCCTCGGCTTGCATTCTAAATTCGAAATTTTACCTATGTGACAGAACTTATGGCCCGACTACGTAGTAAAGGTGTGGTTTCGGTCAAAATGTTACACGTTACTCGGTGTAGCTATTATTCGTCAAGTGCGCAGAGTGGCATGTGATGAGCAACTTGGTTGTAACTGGGTTCGATTACTTTGTGTAATTTATTTCATCACCACTGCTCTTAAAACGGTGAAAAAAAACACCGCGAGGTAACCAGCATGTCCTAGAACCAAAAATTCGTCGACATGTGACAACATATACCAACCCGCACTGGGCCCGCGTGGTAGCCTGCTCCCTCTGAGAGAAGATGCCTGGGAAGCAGTGGGGATAAAAAATAAACGCGCATACTATATCAAAAGGGTCGTAATGGTCAAAATGTTACACTCTATTCGGTCTAGCTCTCATTCGCCAAGTGTGTGTGATAAAGAACTTCATTCCAAAAACTATAAAAGTACTGCATTATTTCCACTTTTTTTTTTTAAACGTTACCCCACACTAAGAATTTCTCCTGAGTTGTGGGTGCGTTTACAAACATTTAAACTCACATACACAAACAGCCAGACCCGGAACAACTACTTGTAGGCCAAACAAATATTTGTTCCGTGCGGCAATCGAACCCGCGATACGCAGCGCAGCAGTCAATCGCTTAACCACTGCGCCGCGCCGTGCCGTCAACTATCTGCTTCGTAGGTCTTTCGAAAGCTACTCAAGTAAGAACTCCTATCTATAGTCCTGCATACGTTATTTTGCACGGCAGCGATCCCCAAGTGTACAATAAGGCGAAAATTCACAGTACGACTAAGTTTAACACGAAATTCGACATCGATGTTTTTGCATGCACGAATGAACTATCGACTAAAATGTTCGATAGAGTTGCTCGCATGTTGCTGCGACGTGATTTTACATATCGATGTTGAGAAGTTTGGTAGTTTAGTTTCTATAATAATTATGTAGGGATTTGTTTTTTTTTGTAGTACCTACTATGATTGTACGTATTTTCCAGCAGCTTTATTTTGGTACATTAGTCATCAAGCCGAGGCACGGAGGGGTATTGGTATGTAAAGATGGTAATCCGTGGATGGGTGACCCCTCCGTGCCTCAGAAAGCACGTCACACCGTTGGTCCCGGCTGTCATTTGTGGATCTTTGACAGTCATTACGGGGAGTCAGAAGCCCGAAAATCCTGTGCTGCTTGTAAAATATTGGTATTCAGCTGCATCCAGTTAGACTGGAAGCCGACCCCAACATAGTTGGGAAAAGGCTAGGTAGATGGTGAGTCATCAAATCAGGATAATGAAAAATACTTTTGTTATTTTAAATTCTACTAATATAATTGGCTAGAGTAATTAATGTTGATGTAATGTTTTAATCTGAACCTGCAAAAGTTAAGAAAATTCAAAAAATAATAATTGAATTTTAGTAAATATGGCCGTTTGACAGCTTTTGTATAAAAAACATGTCAAACTGTCATATTTATTGTTTAGTTAAAAGCTTTCTGACTATTGAACAATCAGCCCTTAGTCAGATATAAAAAATAATTTGCTCTATAAATAATAATTAACAACCAAGTACTCTTGATAATAAGATATTGTTAATTGCTACGTATTAATTAGTTATACCGAGCCTGTTCGCAGTGGTTGTCAAGAAAAGATAATAAGGAAAATCATCTCGAAAACCTTCACCGGTAATGAGATGATATGGTCATGTTCAAGCATTTTCGATATAATGAGCTTTCACTAATTAGGGACATAACAGACAATCTGTGTCAACAGTTACACGTTTTTGTGACAAGCGTTAAAACAGCTGTTTTTGGAATAAAATCCTACTAATACCTATTATAAATGTGAAAGTTTGTATGGATGGATGGATGGATGGATGTTTGTTACTCTTTCACGCAAAAACTACGGATTTGGATTAAATTTGGCACACAGATGGTTTATAACCAGGATAAACATATAGGATATTTTTATCCCGATATTCCTACGGGATCGAAACTTATGTGGGTATTTCACCCACATAAGTTTCGATCCCGTGGGAATATCGGGGCGCAGTTAGTATTTACATAAAGTCTTAGAAAGTATTTACAAAGGTATAATAATGATATAACGTACTAGGATAAACCTGTATCACAGGCGGTATGAGCACACTTTATGGTAATTGTAGGACAACAAAATTCTTAACAATATTTAACAATAAAGTCTTAAAATAAAGACAAAAAATGTATTCATTATTTTATACCTAGTTTACTTAAATACTATTTACCTATTTTTTTTTATTTGTAGTAACGAGTGGAAAATCTCGTGGCGCTTATACAACGTGGAGATGACAATACAAAAATAAATAAAAACACTGACAATACTAATGCAAAGGATTATTCGAAACTATCAATCCCTTCGTGTCCATATTCGCATTCCGGAAACTGATGGGGTTTGCAGTGTGGTAGGAATGTTTGACGCGGCGCGTGAACATTGTTTTCACACTACAATGCGCAAGCGCGCAGTATCAATGTTGGCACGAGTCATGGGCAGACTTAACAGGGTCCTGATAATGATAGCTGACAGAGTGGATCGTTCATAATATACAGGGTTATTTTTCAAAGACCAGCCAAATTTAAGGATGTGGTACAGACCATCAAACTGAACAACTTTCTCCATGGAACCAACATCGTAATCGCGAATAAAAATTAAGCTGTCCTATACATTTAGGTAGAGTAGGTATTGAAGTTTTGGGACAGTTGATAAAATTTTCGCGATTACACTATTTGTCCCATGGAGAAAGTTGTTCAGTTTGATGGTCTGTACCACATCAAGGAAATTTGGTTGGTCTTTGAAAAATAAACCTGTATATTTCACTGCTGCCAGTTACATGTGTAACGGTATTGTGTTGTCTACTAACACTTAGTTTTAATGACAATGTTACTAACCCATATGAGTCTTTACTCGAAATAACGTTTTTGAATTTGAATTAAAAAATATAAATAAAGTGCTCCAGACCGTCTTTTGGCCACCGCGGCCAATCTCAAAGGACCAAGCCTTCGGCGCGGGACATATTATAGTGCACAAGTGTACGCGCAGACACAGGTGCACTCCCTCTCATAAGTAGTCCGATGGGACGGTAATCCAACACGACCGGGGAGAGATCAGACGCCGGACCAACGGCTTTTTATTTTTTTCAGGATGGGAAATCATCAAATGACCCCTCCCGCTCTGGAGTGTCAGACTCTTACTGACTAAAACCCACCCGTGTTCCTTCCTTAGCCCTTTATGTTCCAGGGCAGCGGTACCCCGGCAGGCTTCGGCCCTATCGGGCCCCGTCACTTATGCTGACATCTCTTTGAGGCGCGCGTGGAACAGATACGCGCCGTCCGGAACGGGCCTGGTCCTGATCGGACGGTGAGCGGGCGGAGAGTAATTCTCCGCCCGCAGGCCCGTGCCTACGGTGGCCAGGAGTCGTCACGCGGCTCCCGACGCCCGGAGCGTCTCTCGCGGCGGCTGAGGCGTGAGGTTCTCTCCCTCATCCATCCCGCCACCTCCTTCGCTAGCATGACTGCTTCGCAAAAGGAGGTGACTGCCTCCCACTCGCTCCGGACCATGGCTTTAACTAGGGCCGGACGCGAGAGGTCGCTGACGTTGCTGATCGCCTCCACGATGACACGGCGGTGCTCCGCCCAAACGGGGCAGACCTCCACCGTATCCTCCACCGTGTCCTCTGGGCGATCCTCGCAGTAGGACCAACGGCTTAACGTGCTTTCCAAGGCACGGGGTGCAACTCAGGAAAAAAAAATACTTAAAAAATATACTACCTACCTACACGAAATAGCTATGATTCCATATTTATCCTACATCAGTGTAACCTACATCTCACTGCATTAACCGTGTCAATTGTATGCATACACATAAATATGTAGTCGGATTTCCATTTAGCGAATCGAATGCGAGTGTCGAGTCGCGTGTAAACTTCAGGTGCTCTTACCGTAAGTGTAAACAGTGCATCGATTTGTAGCTGTTTACTAAACTGTTAGTATTTAATGTGTGTGATATTTATTGAGATTTGAATGTAAGCGATAACTGGTTATCTTCGATTTCAGCGCTAATTCATCATCTACCTAGCCATTTCCCAACTATTTTGGGAACGGCTTCCAGTCTAACTGCATGCAGCTGTTACTGTTCCCAATACTAGGATACAGGCTTCCTCTCTTGGAGAGGAAGTGGGCTGTAATCTACCACACAGGCCGAAGTGTTACTTTATTTTTTTTATTTTTGGGAAGAAAAATAAAATTATTATCTACCTAGCCTTTTTCCAACTATATTGGGGTCGGCTTCCAGTCTAACCGGATGCAGCTGCATAGCAGTATTTAACATGGAGCGACTACCTATCTGACCTCGACAACCCAGTTACTGGGTAATACGATACTCCTTGGTAAGACTGATTGTTAGACTTTCGGGCTTCTGACTACCCGTAACGGTTGTCAAAGATCCTCAAATGACAGCCGGGACCAACGGCTTAACGTGCTATCCGAGGCACGGAGAGGTCTCTGTATGTAAAGATGGTCACCCATCCACAGACCAACCGCGGCAAGCGTAGCTTAACCTGATCGATTGACCCGTGCGGCTGTAATTACTTAGCCACAAGCCCCTATTTCAGCGCTAAGTATGATATAAATATTGAAAGGCTTAAATTAGCAACAGCTGATTGAGTAACATAACACCACGCCTTGTTTGCCCAAAGGGTTGGACAGAGGTGTACTTCTAGTGCACCCACATTTTGCCAGTCGTATTTAAGTCCCATGTACAGACGCCAGCAGGTCAAGCTACCCGAAACTGTCAAATTTTCCTAATCAATCTTGAACCTTTATGACGTAGCAATAAAGTTGAAAATCTATTAAATAAATTTGACAGATTGTAGTAGCTTGATGTGCTGGCGTCTGTACTATTACATGGGACTTAAATACGATTGGCAAAATGTGGGTGCAATTTAATAGGGGGCAAGCCTATTGAAAGAAAGAAAGAAAAGAAAGCCGTCTTCAAGAAGTACAGTATCCTACCTATGCCTTCACTGTATATATTTAAAGTAGCTGTCTTCGTGAAACAAAATCCTCAACTTTTTGTGTTAGCATCTGAAGCTTTGAATCGTACTCAAAGAGATGAAAGTCACCTCTGTGTTCGCAAAACTAATACTGCCTTAATGTATAAGAGTGTTTTTCATATGGCACCAGTCGTTTATAATAAATTTCCAAAAGAGCTAAAAAAATTACTTGTTAATTTATTTAAGCAAAACTTTAAAATGATGTTATGTCAAAAATGTTATTATAGTGTCTCAGATTTATTAACAGACAAATTTTGACATTACCTATGTATTATTGAACTTTTTTATTACTAGGAATTTTTAATAAGTATTATCTAAAAAAAATGTGTTATATAATTCTAATTTGACATTATGACATACTCGTAGTATCTCTACAATAATTATCTGACTGGACTGAAGCACTTATTTTAACATACATTTTTATATTACTTAATTATTTTTTACTGTTGACATTTTTTAAATATTATTTTTGCTGAGTTCACCCTAAATTAATTATTGCTTATTCATATTTGTACGCAGTCATGGGCAAAACGTAGTGTACCTATCTATATTAATAACAATACCTGTTTTTACACCACCTATGTTTTACAAATATGTAAAAAAACTTTGTCTTTGACCTTGAAAAACCCATAAAGAAAAATATTTTATTCTGCACAAACAAAACGCACAGTTACAAATAAATAATAATAATAATAAAAAAAGACATAAGCATATTGCCGCTAAGTTTGGTGGTCTAAAAATACCTACATATTATTATCTATTCTTAAACGCCTTAGCGAAATACATTGTTCTTTTAGTTTTTTACAGGAATCCGAGGTTTGGGGCTAATTGCAATAAATTAATATAATAAACAGATCTTTTCCACAAGAAAACTACCTTTTGGAAGGGGCGACTAGAATCAATTCTATTTTATGGTAATTTTTGATGTTCAAAAGTGCCTTTTATGTGCCTATTTGAAATAAATGCTTTGACTTTCGACTTTGACTTTAAGACCCGGACATTACACATAGTACCTATATAAACCTAATTACGCACTTACTTCTCATTAAAATACCGTCCAAAAGAAGAGAGACCTTATTTAATGCAATTAACACTGACTTAATTAGGCGCCCTAAAAATGAGTCCCTCCTTTTCTGTACAACATTTCCATTCAAGGTTTGAGTGTTTATTGGAACAAGCTAAGCGTTAATATCATTAAATTCCGTACGAACGCCCGAGTTCCACAATTTTATGGGCTGTAAACTTTAAAATAAAACAAAACTCATTTGTACTGTCTATTTTATGGAGGAAAAATGTTGGAAGCATTATAAACGTATAAATTCGGAAAGGAAAATTCCAAAATTGGGGGATTCGAGAAAAGAATTTACGAGTTTTAACGAATTTAATGTTCAGAGACTTTAAATGTGAATATGTAATGAAAATATTTTTGTGTTGAAATGGATGTAAAATAAAAGGTAGGTAGTAAAGTTTATTTACTTTTATGCTGAATGTAATTTTTTGGGTGAGGAAAATTGGGGATTTTTATGAACATAGTCAGAATCTTAATGAGGATATTAATACTCCCTTTGTACAGACGAGCCGTTAAAACATTTTCACGTATTTTACTCTGATCATAATTAACTATAAGCATCTCACATAATTAGCCTATAACTATGTTCCCACTGCTGGCTTAAGAGCTGTAATCTACCACGCGGGCCCAGCGCGGGTTGGTAGATATCACATGTCTTCTAAGTTTTGGTTCTAGGACATGCCCAGATTCCATACGATGTTTTTATTCACCGTTTTGAGAGCAGTGGTGATGAAAAAATTAACCCAAAGTAAAGCGCCTGTCTGGGTTCGAACCTACGACCTGCAACTCGTAAGTCGCGGCTGTGGTATCAAGTATTTATTTACAGAATTATAATCATAGAAATTATCAATACAACTCTTAGTTTATATTGAATGACTATTTCATGAAATCATGACATTTGAGGCCAATTCTAACTTAAGGAGTTGTATTACTGATTCTAATGATATAATCATTAGAATCAGCAATACAACTCCTTAAGTCCATTCTGTAAAGTCATAATTTTTAAGGTCGCGAATCATATTTTAATCACCATATAACCTAACACTGACCTTCAAATTGCAAAAAAACGTAAGTATATTTGAATTTCGTGGGCTACCTTATCGCATTATATTTAAAGGAAAAGTCAAACAGGTTCTATCTACGAGTAATACAGATCAAGGGTTTAAACTGCCAATCGGTATTTTCTTCAATGTCTATTTTAGGTAATCATGTTAATACTCGAACGGTAAAATTAGTCACCGGTGGGTCATATCTTTCTGTTAACTCTTAATTTACAACCATATTATGTATATTTGTGTAGGTATGTATTTATTTACCTACCCGTCGATTACTTTTTGTATATAAAGGACAATGAGTAATGTTGGGCCCACCTCTCAATAGAAATAAGATAGGTTCTCATGAATGAATAGGTATTTTTATGCAGAATAAAACTTAATATTACGACTAAAGTTAAAAGTCAGTACTTTTGGAATTATACTACCTATGATACTGCCATAAAAGTGATCCCAATCGAAGCAATTAATGATCGTAGTTTACTTATTAGATAAACATTACCCAGACTCAAATCAGTCGGCACGATTGGCGCAGTGATTAAGCGATTGACTGCTGCGCTGCATGTCCCGGGTTCGATTCCCGCACGGAACAAATATTTGTATGGCCTACAAGTAATTTTTCCGGGTCTGGCTGTTTGTGTATGTGAGTTTAAATGTTTTTAAACGCACCCACAATACAGGAGAAGTTCCTAGAGTGGGGCAGTCTTAAAAAAAACCGTATCGTGTATAGTCAATACATAACTCCCTACCTGCTCCTCTCTCTGCCCGAATTCAATTCATTCCAGGACGAATATTATTTATTTTTTTGTTTTAAAGTGAAATAAATGTATTATATTATTCTACCTTATAAATATCCATAAAGAACATGTTAGACTAAGATAACTTTAAGACGTCGTATTTCCGAAAGTACTAACATTTAGCCATAGTTTTATTAGTAGCTCATGTCCCTCTTAAAAAGCCCTATGCAACGGTATATCAAATGTTACTATTGAAGGGTGGGCCCAGACCCCATACATTTGTTTCCCACTGTACTTTGGTCTGTTGGAAGATATTTCTACAAAAACTTGCATCATATTGAGTGTAGTGGTGGCCCAGTGGTAACGGAGGCGCCGTTAACGACTTAGGAGTTTTAGGTCGTGGGTTCGAACCCAGTGCTCTCAAAACGGTGAAGGAAAACATCGAGAGGAAACCGGCATGTCCTAGAACCGAAAAAATCGAAGACATGTGACATCTACCAACCCGCACTTGGCTCGCGTGGTGGATTACGGCCCACTCCCTCTCACCCAGAGGAGGCCTATGTCCCAGTAGTGGGAACTTTATAGGCTGATTATGTTATGTAATGGTATTATTTACTCTTATCATGTTCTGCGTACTTAAAAAATAACAAAAAAATGTTTTTACTCACTTGTCTCCCCAGGCCGATAATGATGGCGAGCGGGACGAACGATCACGTCCCTCACAGGTCCAAGCAGACGTATCACGCTGTGACTCTTGGCAGTACAGTCGTCATTGCCTACGCAGCCGACGGTGGTATGCAGCGTGCAGTGAGTAGCTGGCGAGGGTGGGATCTTCAGAGGAATGATGCCGTATCCTGTAACAAGGGAGAAATAGAGATAAGTACAAGTAATATGACATAAAATCGCATTGTTTATGTATTTTCTATTTATCATTTATTTATTTATTATTACTTTATGCACAAGTAAAAAAAAAATAATGTACAAAGGCGGACTTAATGCCTGAGGCATTTTCTATTCCTAGTGGGTTAAATCTATGACCGTAGGTCTGTACGTGGGTATGTTCATCACAGCAGGCCCTATCAGAAAACCAGCGCTGTGGTATTTATGTATTAAATATCGCAGCATTATGCCGAGACAAGCGCCTTTTTGGTCAAGCACGGGTCTTTTTTTTGATTATTGATAGTGTTGAAAGTTTTTTTTTTTTGTATTTCCTGTGGGACTGTGCGTGTCCCAAATAGGTAACATATTTTTCTTCTTTTTCTATAACATGGAATTTAATCATAACTGGAGAAATATGAGTTTCTATACAAGTCTGTCTGATCCTCCGAAGAAATCAGGTGTTAGAATGAAAATTCTATCAAAACCTTTAAGGTTTTATAAAAGAACAACAGACCGAAGAGAACAGAAACGGATTAAAACTTGACTTTATCCTGACGTTTAACGTTTGCCTTATTGCATTTCCTGTTACTTTATATTACTTAGAACACAGTTTATTGAAATCGTAATCCAAGTAGAGTAGACTGTATGACCACTGGCAGGGAAATTGATTGTTGAGCAAATTGAAACCCTATGTCAATTCGCCGAGTTATTGCTATTTCATACAACTCTAAATGTCACTGTGTGAAGATGGTCGGTTGTGATTTGAATATATGGATAATAAAAGTTGGTAATCACTTTGCTTAGAAATTAATTTTCCTGAATTTATCTACATAAAAACAGTTTGTGAGACTCATAACCTTGTCCTTTAGTTAAGAATTGTATTAAAAACATAAAGTAAACTTATGTAATTTGTTCTTGCAAATTCTTCCGTATTCTTTCAGAATCAAACACATAAGAAATAACACTGAAAAAACCTGTTTTACAATCAAGAAGACATCCACATTATTCACAAACTACAATACATTAAAAACGACAAAATAAAAACATAAATGAACAGAACAAAAGGCATCATTTACGATAATCACTGGTCGTTCGCGACACCCGCGTGTATGGCGTCGACATTAACAAACAGACACACTTATTTATGCGTGCGGTGAAAAACGAAACTAAAACAGATTGTTCTCATTTGACAGTTGTTTGACTTATTTTCTTAGTAAATGGCGCCGCCGTGATGTGCACGGATAAGTTTGTCGATATTTATAAAAGTTTGTGCTATAGTACAGTTCTTGTGTTTGACACAAGTGATCAAGTTTTTGTTGCGTTGTATAGAAAGTATCATTAGTAACAGTCTTTTCCAGCGATAGGCTGTTCACTATTGTTTGTTTATATTATATGTTAATGTACAGTTCTAACGGGAGGAAGTATCAAAACCTTGTATTCATGTGAATACTATTCAGCCTGTTTACTGATTTTTAAATCATAAATCAATAACAAAGCCATTTTTGCCTAGTGTCAGACTAGATTTTTACGATTACTATCGAATAGAGTCAGACTAGTGTCGAATAGTGTCAGACTAGTATCGATTAATGTAAATTTTTACTAGTCACGACTACTGTCAAGTACAGACGCCAGCAGGTGAAACTACCCAAAACTGTCAAATTTTCCTAATCCACCTTGAACCTTAATACTCTAGCGATAAAGTTGAAAATCTATTAAAGAAATTTGACAGATTGTAGTAGCTTGATGTGCTGGCGTCTGTACATACGAAAAGCAGCTGAATTTACCATTACTGTTACAGTTGAATGACTACAATCTCCTGGCAATACTTCGATTCACAGCAAAGAACGTTCCAACTACCTAAAAATACGTTTCCTACAGTCTTGAACCCAAGAAATCAGGCAATATCTGTCTCGCAACACAATAATAAATAGCACTTGCACTTCATTTAAGGCCAGTTCGATTTATAAAAGCTTTTGGAGCATCTCCAAATGGAGGGATGTCGAAGAAATTCCCAGTTCTTCCGGAGGCGAACACTTAAATGAAGCAAGCACTATTAAAACGTAAGAGTTATTATATCGTGTAAGTACTTCAAGGAGAAAAAGTCTCGGTCCCCTTTGAAACGTTTTGAAAGGAATTTTTCTACTTTCTTTTCAATTGGTTTTAGTTATGATTTTGTTTTTTTTTTGTCTGGTCGCTGGATAGCGTTTTCTGCAGTTTGTTTTTCGTGCTGCTTATTTGATGTAAGTATTTCTTAGTGATCATTAAGAAGACAATGTTTGTGAGCTTTTTTAATCCTTTGCTATTACTTATTAGCTCTTCTTCGTGTTTTAAATTTTGGTGGCCAAAAACTTCGCCAGTTCGTATCGTCGCTAAACCAATTGCACCTACCTATACTCCATTTATAATAGCATTAGAAAAAAGAGGTTCGTAGAAGCAGGAATGTAAAACATTTTATTTCAAAGTTATGATAAAACAATTTTAAGGGAGATGCTTAAATTCTAATTTTCTTGCGTTTTTTGCAATTTGCAGGTCAGTGTAAGGTTGTATCTTAATAAAAATAATATGATGCGCAACAATAAGAAATATGTAGGCAATAATACAATTTTAACCTTAAAAATCATCAATACATCCCTTTAAATTAGAATTGCTCCGAATTCGTCTGATTTCGCGGGCTACTGCAGCGCATCCACCTTAATCAAAATAAAATTCGGTAGAATTATAGTGAAACGAATAACGTTCCAAGTATTGTTCATCCCTGCTTCTTTTAGGTTTTTAGCATTGACACTGTAATTTTAAATTGGAGTTATATAATATAAATAAATTAAAGCCACATAATTTCATAAGATAAATAGTTAAAATGGTTACAATTAAGTGTGACAGCTGCTGTAAAAATAGATCATAATAAATTCGGCGTCTATCATAATGTAACAATGTTTATTGTATTTTTGTTACAAAGTGTGCATTAAAAATAACCTTTTTTAACTTCTTTCTAATGCTATTGTAAATGGACAGGTGCATTACATTGAGGCAAAAAGAAAAATATTAATAAAAAAATATTGATAGGTACGTAGGTAAACACCTAAAAAGAGTTCCTGAAAGGATTTGTGGGAGGCTTTTGCCCAGCAGTGGGATAGTACAGGCTAACAAAAAAAAAAAACAAAAACCACATTTTCAAGTACATTGGACAGTCTGCAAGGTTAGTAGCTGTGAAAAGTAAGTCACGAGGATAAAAAAATATGCATCTAACTTATACGGAATTTATACATAATATAGGGTGGCACAAAAGTAATATTTACGAACTATTGGATCATAATAAAACATTATACAGGGTGGCAGGGACATCGACGCGCAACTGTAACCATGATTTCAGCACATGAGTTTAGACCCCATAGCGTCGAAAGTTTTCGTCGGTTATTAAAAATAAAAATATTGCTGTTCCATACATTTTGACCCCGTAGGTATTGCACTTTTCTATGAAAGAAGATTTTTGTTTGATAACCGACGAAAAATTTCGATTCTGTAGGGTCTATCATGTCCTGAATCCATGGTTACAGTTTGCGCGTCGATGTCCCTACCACCCTGTATAATGTTTTATTATGATCCAATAGTTCGTAAATATTGCTTTTGTGTATAGTGATTAAAGGATGCGTAATTACTCTGCGAGTCTTAGCGTCGGCGTGAGCTCATGTTAAAATTACCGTTGCACCTCGTAAAGGACTACACGTAGACTAGTTTCCACTGTGTACACCAATCATCGTTAGCACACTGTCAGTGTTATAAATCACTATGAGAGAGTAGGTAGAGTGGGTACCGGATCCACAAGGCACGAGCGAGGCGGGAAATATGTGTAGGTGACAGAGGCTTAACGAATTTAATACTGATGCTGGTTGATAAGAATGTTTGATGGTTGAAAGGGTGAAAGGGGCTCGTGGCTACTTAATAACAGCCGCACAGGTCGATCGATCAGGTTAAGCTACGCTTGCCACGGTTGGTCTGTAGATGGGTCAACCATCTTTACAAAGCGATAACCCTCCGTGCCTCGGAAAACACGTTAAGCCGTTTGTCCCGGCTGGCATTCGTAGATCTTTGACAGTCGTTACGGGTAGTCAGAAGCCTGAAAGTCTGACAACCAGTCTTACCAAGGGGTATCGTATTATCCAGTAACTGGGTTGTGGAGGTCAGATAGGTATTCAGCTGTATCCGATTAGACTAGACGCCGACCCCAACATAGTTGAGACAAGGTTAAGTACGTTAAAAAAAAGTTCAAACTTTGATCTTTAATACCTGCGTAACTAGAAGGATTCCAGAGGCCTTACCACGAGCTCTTAACGCGATTCAATTTACGCTCAGGGATCGAGATGGCGCTAGACGACTTGTATAGCTCTGTCTCTTTCCAACAGCCTAAACTGGATCGCGTTAAGAGCTCGTGGTAAGGCCTCTGATATAGTCTAGTTAAAAAAAAAAAACAAAATGACTGGAAGAACAAGTGACTCTTGACTTTGATAAGGGTCTTTTTATACCCGTTATTTAAAGATGTTGGATTGGTTAATGATAAAAACAGTTCATCGTGAGTAAAACGTTCTAATGGCAACAAAAAAAAACCTCTTTTATGGAATTTTTATGGACTTCGAGAATAGAAACGGGGATATTTTGATAAACATCCTACACGAATACCACGTAAATGGAATAGAAGCTTTATTTTGTAAAGTAACTAAAAGCATTTACTTTACCTCAACAAAACAGATAATAATAACTTCAGAGAAACAAGCAATTTAATTTCATGCACTAATGGATATAGCATCAACAACAAGAACCGCTTCGAAATCTATTCATTGAAATTCTAGGAAGCTCATCAATATTACAAGTATGTACGGTCACCAAAGGAGATAAGTAACCAGGGTCATCGGATATAGTTGATGTTTAGTAAGAAATCGATGAAGAAAGGCCTGCCTATACCCAGTAGTGGGTGATTCCGGGCTGAAATGACAATGATGATGAAGAAACCGATGGATGTTTTTGAATAAAATTGAATTTAATTAATAGAAAACAAACAGTTTATTTATCAAATTAAAGGGTATTGAAGATTTTTATATGAGGCCTGGCCATACCTACTGTCGCGACTTTTTTTTTTTTTTTTTCAAAATGACGGCCACGCAAAAAACTTATAAAAATCGATAGCTGTCATCAATGTTGCTTACATTGATGACATCTATCGATTTATGGCAAAATGGCAGACAAGTAGGTATGCCACGGATAACCCTTTCATTCGTAAACATCTATCGCTTTCTTACTAAACATCTACATCACTGTATCTATTGTCCTATCTCAGGTATGCTTTTTTTTTTTTTCAAGATGGGAAAGCATCAAATGACTCCTCCTGCTCTGGGTGGAGCAGAAAGGATTGTCAGACTCTTACTGACTAAAACCCACCCGTGTTCCTTCCTTAGCCCTTTATGTTCTAGGGCAGCGGTAACCCTTTCGGACGATCCCGCTACTCTCAGGTATGCTGAAAGAGATTTCTTATGAAATAAGCATCACCTCTGTACCTATTTTTTCTGTCCTGTTTTTCATTGTCTGTTTATATAATATGTGTGTACATAAATGGTAAAATAAAATAAATAAACTTCAACTACGACGACCCTGGTTAGTTATCTCTTTTGGTGACAATACATGTATGTATTCTATGTATCCATTTAAGGTCGCATGTATGTATGGTAACAGCATCACTAGCAACAGTATACTAAGCCTTATGTGACAGGTACACCACTTTTAGACAATACGTACTGGGAATTAATTTTAAAACTGAAGGACTGCGTGTTTCCTTACATACAGAGTCTGGTGTCAGTAAAACACCCTGAAAAATCTAATAAGACAGAAATTGCTGATTAAAGTCTCATCTCAGTAACTTCTGGCCATATTGATGATACTTAAATCATAATTATTTTAATGGCTAAGAAAATAAGACGTTGAAACATAAAACTATTGGGTGAGCTTACTTAAACTGAGTTGAGATTATGTTTGGACTTTAAAAGAGATTGTGACCTCTGAATTTGTTTCGGCCTTTCTTCTCAGAGTAGTCAGATAGGAAACGTCGAACTCATCTAGTTTAAAAAAAATATGATTGACATGTAAAAGGGTTTGTACAAACCTACTTATAAAAAATAAATAATTTATCATGTATCATAAGACTTGCCTTAAACTTAATTCATAGAAATCATTTTTATTTGAAGATATTAATATCGGGTCGGGGGGCTTTCGGGACCGGGACCGCGGTCCCGGTTTCCCCCTAAAAATATAATAATTATTTTGAGTGGCGGTCTCTCTGCAACGATGTCGAATTGACTAGCGCTACATCGAAGTGTTGAGATATTTGTATGACGCTGCCACGATGACTGTCCAGATCCAGGACCAGAAAACCAGCCCCATCCAACTACTCAGGGGTGTGAGACAGGGGGATGTAATATCCCCAAAACAGTTTACAAATGCGTTGAAAGACGGCTTCAAGACGCTGGACTGGACTGGACAGGGTATCAACGTGAACGGCGAGTACATTACACATCTTCAATTTGCCGATGACATCGTCATAATGGTTGAGACGCTGGAATAGCTAGACCAAATGCTGCACGGCCTTAATGGAGCCTCTCGGCGGGTTGGCCTCGGCATGAATTTGGACAAGACGAAAGTCATGTCACAATTCGCACGTCTTGCCGAGTCCAATCCACATCGAAGGGTCCCTTCTCGAAGTTGTGAAGGATTATGTCTACCTGGGGCAAATAATCTAGCTCGGTAGACACAACTTTGAGAAAGAAGCCTAATGGCTTCTTTCTCAAACCCAACTGAATCCTTCAGTTGGGTTGGGCAGCATTTGGAAAACTCCGTCAAGTCTACTTGTCGCCTATCCAACAGTGTTTGAAGACTAAGGTCTTCAACCAGTGCGTCCTCCCCGTCATGACATATGGCGCCGAAACGTGGACACTGACGGCCGGGCTGGTCCACAAATTCAAGGTCGCTCAGCGTGCTATGGAGCGACCTATGCTCGGAGTCTCTTTGAAAGATAAAATCAGGAATGAAATTATCCGAAAAAGAACCGGAGTTACCGACATAGCGCGCAGAGTAAGCAAACTGAACTGGCAGTAGGCTGGTCATGTTTGTCGAAGGACCGATGGCCGGTGGAGCAGACGAGTCCTGGAGTGGAGACCGCGTATCGGCAACCGTAGTGTGGGACGCCCCCTTCCCGCATTTTTTCTTTATAATCTCCTTACCAAATCGAATAAATTCACTTGTACTAACCAACCAACCTTAACAACGCTTAACAAAATCCGAATGCTGAAAGCAACTGAAGTATTCAATTTGGAAAGCACGATGTTGCCAATAATAGCTTTCTGAAGCGGACTTAGAGAAAATGAGACCGTGCAACTTCGTCCGTGTGTCGTGAGGAAATTGTGGTCATTGGCGCACCAACTTTTCTACCATTGACTCGAAAACTGTTACTTGGAACTTGAAAGCTATTCAGAAACATGGAGGTTTTATTAAAATTTAGATTGGAAACGCAAGCTGCACAATGTTACGAGTATTATGTGGAAAATACGCTGTACAAAGAGTTTATTTTAGTTTTATTTCAGTAATTGCTTCTCAGCCAAGCTTGAAACGAGTACACTAATCTAAATGGACAAGATTGCTTTTTGCTTTTGTTAGATCTTGTTATTTTGCGTTTCATCCCATATTATAAAAAAGTACTAAAGGAGTTTGTTGTAGCAATTTGTGGTTTTTAAACACCACTTATGTTTATCAACTTAAAATAATTTACATACAAAAACATCAATTGAAACGCAAAGCTATGAAGCAAAAATAAAACAAAACAAAACAAAATATTGACCCACTTTACAGAATAAACCTATTCAGAAAATAGTATTTCACAGTGCTACGCCGTAGTCCGTAGCACCGTAGCGGCGTAGGTGACGTCACACGGCACACGTGCTCCCCGCTACGTGTGCTACGACGCGTTGGTGGAATGTTCCGGTTCCGGCTCACTGCACTTATATTCCCTTTTGTTATATTTTATTGTGATAACTAAAATAAATTTTTGAAAAAGGCATTTCGATTTAACTGCACTTTCAGTGTTGCAACCATTGTTTTAGATAAAATTTGTTACATCATCAAATCATTATCAGTTGATTGTTAGGAGCTAACCATGATTAATCGGAATTATTTTAGTATTTAAAGTATAAAATCTATAAAGCTTAATATTTATCAGCTCTCCCACGTTTGGTTTTGGGTTACCCCGACTAGTCTCGTACTCAGAAACCGCCCCCTAATTTTTTTTCGGTTTTACTTTTTTCCTTTTTTTCATTTACTTTTATCTAGCCAGCTTTTTTTTACTTCTACTTCATAGTAATAATTCAACAGTTACTTGATACTTTATGTAATTATATTTACACAATTTAAAAAGCTAACAGCCTTAAAATGTACAAGTATATATAAAGGAGGAAAAATAATCAAAGGGCATCAAAAAATTCGTTCGCATCGCTGTCAATAGGAAAAGAGGCTGGCTGGCAACCGCTTGGCGATGCCTGGAAAAACTAAGTGGGCACTTAATACTTCCTTAAAACTATATCGCAGCTCACTGAACTAGTTAATAACTATTAACTCGACACAGTTACAGCTGTTATAATCAGTTTAAACTTAATCGATTCTTCAAGTTACCTAGTATAAACTTTCTAACAAGATATCCAACAATTATTTATAACTGGCTTATAAATGTCGAGTTTCAATTGTGGCGATAGTATTGCTTTGATAATTTAAAACGTAGTAAGTGACACGAAAGTTTTTATTGGAACGGAACTGCACCGTTCTAATAAAATCTCTCTTGCTTATACACTGCCGAGCTATGAAAAAGTTCCACCCACAAAATGCCGACAAACACCTTAATATCTTCTAAGACATATAATTTAAAATTTGAACACAATGGCGCCGATTCCCTTATTCACAAACTAAACTAAATTTAAGTTCAGTGCGTCTTTTTCTTTCTATTTCATTAAGAAAAGGACAGAAGATAAATATTAGTTTAGTCCTGTTAAACTAGTCGGCGCCTGACGTAAATTGACGTATTTTTAGCAGCCATGTTTTTAATCACGTCTAATCTGTCTATGGAGTATCTTAATTTGA
This sequence comes from Apamea anceps, assembly GCA_951799955.1. Lineage (NCBI taxonomy): Eukaryota > Metazoa > Arthropoda > Insecta > Lepidoptera > Noctuidae > Apamea > Apamea anceps. The sequence goes on from OX637512.1 coordinate 5,215,445, forward strand.
CAGGAGTAAACTAATATTTTATTTTCTGTCCTTTTCTTAATGAAATAGAAAAAAAAAGATGAACAGAACTTAAATTTAGTTTAGTTTGTGAACAAGGGAATCAAGGCCATTGGCCTTGATTCCCTTATTTACGTTTTTAGTTGGTAATATTCTGATGCGCTGTTAAATGTACTTTAATATTGCAGACGGCGTCATTAAGCTAGCCTTTCCCGTTTAGGAGTAATTTGGTGCTATGTCACTGGAACTTTTTCATTGCTCGCGAGTGTATATTATTGCACTTATTAGAGCTTGTTTTCAGCTACAGAGTAGCAGGGACATCGACATGCAACCTGTTACCATGGAATTAATACACGATTCTGAACCCTCCGGGGTTGAAATTTATTTTTAAAAAAATTGCTGATCCATACATTTTGACTGCGCAGGTATTGCACCTTTTAACCGACAAAAAAAAACGGAGGAGGTTCTCAAATCGACGCCAATATTTTTTTTATGTATGACCACGCATAACTTTTTACAGAGTAGTCCGATTTTGATAATTTTTTTTTTTTGGAAAGTGTATATTCCAAAACTGGTCGCATATAAATTTGGGAAAAAAAAAATTCCAACCCTATGGGTGGGAAAATAGGGGTGATTTATTGTTCACTAAGAGATTTGAAGGCTGAGTTATGTATTATTACTCTACTCAGTGCCACATCATATGCCTACCCTTTGACAAACACACACACAAAATATTATAAAATAAAAACTTTTCACTTAAACTAGTGTAAGTATACCCAAATAATTCCCAAATAATCCCGGCGCCGTTTTTTAAGGCAATTTAGTGATCTTTGTTTATTGATTGTTTGGCGTCGACTCAAAATTACTTAGGTATACTTACATTAGTTTAAGAACTTAGTTATTAAGGTTAAATAAAAAAAAATATTGTTTTTGGCATTAAATTTTTTTCGTGGTTTCATTTTTTTGTTAAAAAGTTTTCTATGAAACAAGCCAATTTTTTTTTATAACAGATGAAAAATTTCTGCGCTTCGGAGTCTAGTACAAACCTAATGGCGTGTTCAAATTAAAAGCTTATTTCATATTTTATTCGGTACGGCTGATTAGTTTATACAAAACCTGATTCATTTATAATATTTCTGGTAAATCAGACCTTTACTGTTAGTTTACAATGAGCGTTTCATTTTTTTTTTTTTGTAAATTCTTATACACACAAACAAACATGACGCAGACACTAACTAATTTGTTTTTAGTGTAATTATAATGTCGTATATATTTATAGTATTTTTAAGTTATATTAATATTGTATTGTATGTGTTTATATGGGCATTGATGCCTGAAATAAATAGATAAATATACATTATTAGTCAAAGTCGTACTCAAAGCATTTATTTCAAATAAAACAATTACAGGCACGTTTGAATTGTCAAGGTCAGTCAAAAAGATAAAGCAAGTTGCCCAATTCAAAGCGTAGTAGGTACAGTCAACAAAAGAGATAAGTATGCAGGGTCGTCCGATACAGTTGAAGTTTAGTAAGAAACCGATGGATGTTTTCGAATGAAATTTAGTTTGATAAATGAACTGTTTGTTTTCTATTAATTAAATAAAATTTTATCCGAAAACATCCGACCTCATCTAGTTTTATAATATTGACGTGTAAAAGTGTTTGTACAAACCTCCTTACAAAATAAAATCATTTATCATTTATTTATCATTTATCATCAATCTGTTTCTAACTTCAACTATATTCGACGACCCTGTATACTTATCTCTTTTGTTGACTGTACCCATGGAGAAAAATGAGCTGCTGATTTTTCCCACAAACAACTCGCCAACAAATCAAGTCGCCCTCAACTTCTAATTTTAATATTCAATCTCAATTCAAAGATAAATATCTGATTGTCATGAAAAAACGGTAGGTTTAATTCCACCATCATTAATTATGTTTACAACCGTTCTGTTTCACGTTAAGAATACAAACGACTTCATTACACCTAAACACAGAAAAGAACATTCCATCCCCTTTTATTATTTTGTTAAAACATACTTTAATGATCTCGGTATATTGTTCTCCTTATTTTCCGAACAAATGAAATAAAATAAAGGAAAGGTGCTCTCGTTAAAACTCGTAGAGATACCTTCTAAGAATAAATGTTTTGTATTATTATGAAAGTATCCGTTACTGGGTATTTTGGCGTGTAAAATTGATGAAAATAGTAGTGTTTATAAAACAATGTAACATTGTGAATTATGCTCGTTAATTTTGTTGATTTGATTTAAGTTTATATTCTTATAATCCTGTTGATGATATTTCAATGAAATAGTCATTCAATAAGATTATATGAACTTAGAGGGTTGTATTGATGATTTACGCTCGCGAATCATATTTTGTTCAACATACAACCTGACACTGACCGGAAAATTGCAAAAAACGGAAGAAAATTTGAATACGAAATTCAAATTTTCTTCCGTTTTTCGGGTTACGTGGTGCATCCCCCTTAAATGTGCAGCATTTTTATTTGTAAATAATTCTGAATAAGGTAAACACAGTGTACTGAAATATTTCATAAACTTAACAAGAATTAGATGTAAAATTAGAATTAGAAGTTACATCACAAACACTATGTAACTTAACTTCATTGTGCAAGCGACTACATAATATCAAGCTACATATACATTTCCAGTATAAGCTGAATTTTTATTAAACCTGTACAATGCGAGGTCAGCTAAAACTGGAAATGTATCGCTTGATATGTAGCCGTGTGTACTTAAGGGAATCGGATTGTTTCTCCTTAACACAGGTTTTCATAACCTAGCTCAGAGAGCTGTGCTCACCCACACAATTATAGATAGAGTACTTATTTTGTAAAACTGATTTTTTTTTAAACGTACAAAAAATGGTTTCCAGGCCTCTGGTACATACAGACTAATCTTTTCATCACCGCATAAGCCATTGTCTTATAACTCGTGCTGATACGAAAGAAAACGAGAAATTCTGCACACTTAAGACTCAATTATTATGTTATTAATTAATTATTTAACAACATAAATTGAAATAACATGATTACATGGTGGATAGTAAATAAAACTTAGGTTACGTCAAACTTACTCTTTGACATATTATCACGCCTAATTCCCCAAAGGGTTAGGCAGTAGTACTTCCACATTTGCCTTTCAGAATATGTATAACGATAATAATTCTGAAGTTTTGGAGAACGCTTATCAAAAGCCAAATATCCATATCAAAAGTCCTCGCGAGGGTCGGAAGACGGAAGATTAATGACTACCGTCCTCTATCCGACCTTGAACCTTCGCCCCTTTTTGGAGATGTGTAGTTGAACTTTGCTTACCGGTCTGTGGAAACTTATGCTAGGATCTGTGAAGGTATTATGTAGGTATTGAAAAATTGTTGTCTTTTAGTAGAGACATTTTTTTTTCGTTAGCCTATTTTGTGTACCTCTACTGGGCAAAAGCCTCCACTTTTTCCTTCCAAACCATGTCATGATTAATCTCTGGAGGCATGTCAACTTTGTTCAAAAAAAAAAAAAAACAAATGAATAAAACATTTGCATACTACAACTTCCACTTAAAATATACAGGGTGGCAGGGACATCGACGCGCAACCGGTTACCATGGATTCAGCACATGATTCTAAACACCCTTTTTTTTTTTTTTTCAGGATGGGAAATCATCACATGACTCCTCCCGCTCTGGGTGGAGCAGAAGGGAGTGTCAGACTCTTACTGACTAAAACCCACCCGTGTTCCTTCCTTAGCCCTTTATGTTCCAGGGCAGCGGTAACCCTTTCGGACGATCCCGCTACCCTGGCAGGCTTCGGCCCTATCGGGCCCCGTCACTTCTGCTGACATCTTTTTGAGGCGCACGTGGAACACATACGCGCCGTCCGGCACGGGCCTGGTCCTGATCGGACGGATCTAAACACCCTCTAGGCTGAGAATCAGCACTTTTCGAACGTTAAAATTACAAAAGACAGTCCCCAAAAACGCCCGCCCTTCACTGACCAGCAAATTGCAAAAAACGTAAGAAAATTTGAATTTCGCGGGCTATCTTGGAGCATCCACCTTAATAAAGATCGGTCCTTGGCAGCTCTGAATAGAGAGGTGGAAAAAGAGTTTGGAGGCCTTCGCCCAGGCGTGGGACATTATGCCTAATAAAAATTAAAAATATATCAATAATTATACTTACGTACTTATATCATATGTTGCAATGGTTTATTTTATTTCTTGTTTTGATTGCTGTTGGAACGTAGACGGAAAAAATTAAGACCAAAAGTTGGAACGACACTTTTTGCTATAGTTGTAAGCCGTGCGGCGTGCGCGTATTTCTCTGTCTGTCTCTCTTTCTCTCTTTGAACTTCGTTCCATCCGGGTGTCCCTTGTCACCTCTCAAGTTTTTTTTTATTTATTTATGTATAATTGCATGCTTCACTGGTTAATGTCATCACGTCAATTCCGGCTGCCGCTGAAAACCAGCGCTGGGGCTCTGTCTCTAGAGTCTTAGCATTATGCTGAACGATGGTCGTTTTGCGTGAATGTGACGCACGTTTACCCCCTACTTGTTGTTTTTTTTGTGTTTATGTTCTTTTTTATGCGTTATGTTTGCCGCAAATAAAAGTATTTTCTTTCTTTCTTTTAAAGCTACGATAAACTTGAAACCCCGAACCATCATTTTCAAAACAGCCGTCACTACGGGCGTTATGTGGCGGCCACCGCTCTTTTAGGAAACCACAGCTTTATGGACCAGTTATGTACAGTCAACAGCAAAAGTAGATGATCAAAATCAGAAATTCAATACCAATGAACGGAGTTCACATCAGTAACAGTGACGTACTAGTAGTAAATGTTTGGTATAATTTACAATCACATACTTTTGAATCACTTCGACGCCACACAGTTCTGACGCGAACTCCGTTTATTAGTATTGAATTTCTGATTTTGATCATCTACTTTTGCTGTTGACTGTACATGTACCAGCGTTTAAATAAATGACTCACAATATGACCTGAAGGCCAAGTCCCGTAATTAAAAACGTTCAAAATCTATTCGCAATCTCATCTCAGCGACAATCAATGTCAAAAACTTGTCAAAAATGTAGGGAAATTAGAGGTATTTTTGACTGATTGAGACTGAGATCAGGTTATGAACGTTCTTAAAATTACGAGAATTGGCTCTGTAATACTGAAACTTTTCAGTTATAAAGAACAAAATAACAAGTGACTGAAATCATTGCATTAGAGAACTTAGACGACGATTATAAACTAAAACTCAAAGCATTTATTTCAATTTTACAGACACTTTTGAACTGTGAAAAAGTCGGTCAGTAAGTCAGAAAGTCGAAGCTAGTTACCCATTCCAAAACGTAGATCTCTATGGAGAAGAACGGGCAAGAAAATTCAGACACTTTTTTAAATCAAGATGTCACAAAATCCTGGGCACATCACCGCTTATATTAAATCAATGAAAGCGACTGTTGAAATAGAAAATCCTAACACATATTACCTCTGTAAAATACCCTAAATACACCAAAACTCACTGCAATTAATCACTCCAAGAACAGATTGCCACATAAACCTGTATACAGAGCAACCTGTTCTAATTAACAAACGAAATCCCCCTACGAATTAAAACCACGTACTGACAACGGTATTAACCAACCAATTTGTAAAGGTATAAAGCCGGCGGATCCCTAAGGCGCTGGAGGTAAACCGTATTTAGCCGTCTTACATGAAATCACTGGGGCGATAGGATACGAAGATTCATGAGTTCTACATAAGGATACGGTATAGATAGCAACAGAAGGTCGGCTCCCTACAACGAGCAAAAACGCATGCACACATGTTTATTTTGGCTAGCTAAACTTCGCTTTTTTGTGGGCCAATCAGCTTAGAAAATCTGTTTTTTTTAGTGTAAACTTCACAGACGTGATAGGTATCGATATCTTAACACGATAAAACATACTAAAACAGTTATTTTCAACTCACACTCAAGTAATAACACTAACAGCGGTCATTGACCTCCCAAAAAAACATTAAATCTTTATATTTTTTATTTTATCGAAACTGTCAAACTTTCCCAATCAACCTTGATTCTAATGCTTTAGCGATAAAGTTGAAAATCTATTAAAGACATTTGACAGATGCTTGTCTTTTCGATCGTTATATCGAGCGAACCTTCTGTAAACCTATCTATTTCGAGACCATGACTTCTATACAAGGATTTAAAGAATTTATCGTTTGGTGTTTCTGTTTCCTTTGTACGTGAAGTTCGGTTTTCGTGTTTTATTGTTGTTCTGATCTTTGTAACAGGAATGCTTTCTGTGATAAAGTTATCGCGTTTAGAATCGCATGTAGAAGTCTGCAACTTGTGCAACCTAGAATAAAGAGGCTTTGTAACATTGCTTTTCAATCTAGACTAGAACTTATTATCCCTACCTATTTTACGTTTGTGTATGTGCGTTTAAATGTTTGTAAGCGCACCCATGATACAGGAAAAAATACTAGTGTGGGGCAACGTTAAAAAAAAAAAAAAACAAATTTCATCACGCGTGTTATTTCAAATAGTTCCCAATAGATAACATTGTGGTTAAGTGATAACAGCCGCACCAATCGATCAGGTTCAGCTACTCTTGCGGCGGTTGGTCCGTAGATAGGTGACCATCTTTACATACCAAGACTCCTCCGTGCCCGTACGTTAAGCTACTAGTCCCGGCTGTCATTCGTGGATCTTTGACAGTCGTTACGGGTCGTCAGAAGCTCGAAAGTCTGACAACCAGTCTTACCAAGGGATATCGTATTACCTAGTAACTGAGTTGTGGAGGTTAGATAGGTAGTCGCTTCATATAAAATACTGGTATTCAGCTGCATCCGGTTAGACTGGAAGCCGATCCCAACATAGTTGGGAAAAGTCTAGGCAGATGATGATGATTTACTGCCATAATATTATCTTCCATGCCCAATAGGTATGTAGAAATGTATATTCGGATCACGTACATAAACAGGAAAAAAAACATTTCCTTGAATTTATCTTCGCGAAAAAGCGTGGCCACTACCAAGCTGAAAAAAATAATAACTTTTCGGAATAAGTATACAGGGTGGCAGGGACATCGACCCGCAAACTGTAACCATGGATTCAGCACATGAGTTTAGACCCCATAGCGTAGAAATTTTACGTTGGTTATCAAAAAAAAAAAATCTTCTGTTTCATAGAAAAGTGTAATACCTACGCGGTCAAAACGTATGGAACAGCAATATTTTTTATTAATAACCGGCGAAAAATTTCGACGCTATGGGGTCTAAACTCATGTCCTGAATCCATGGTTACAGTTTGCGCGTCGATGTCCCTGCCACCCTGTATTACAGCAATTCACTACAAAATAAGTGCGGACGTAGAAACGGAAAAAAAGGTTTTTAGGTCTGTGTAGGAGGTTGGTCTCCATTATAAATAGGTTTTTCTATTAACGTCGGTACTTGTTCTATTTGCATCGCCATTCTCCTTCTTCAGTCATCAGTCAGTCATCATATAAATAAATAAATAAATCACCTGCCTAGCTTTTTCCAACTATGTTGGGGTCGGCTTCCAGTCTAACCGGATGCAGCTCAATAGTATTTTACATGAAGCGAGTGCCTATCTGACCTCCACAACCCAAGCTACTGGGTAATACGATACCCTTGGGTAAGACTGGTTGTCAGACTTTTGGACTTCTGACGACCCGTAACGACTGTCAAAGATCCACGAATGACAGCCGGGACCAACGGCTTAACGTACTTTCCGAGGCCCGGAGGGGTCCTGGTATATTTCTTGTTTCAAGTATCATAATTCATAACTTTTAATATCCTACATGCATTGATTCAAAAAAATTGCCATTTATATCTAACAAAGCCACCTAACAGAGCCCACATTGCCTCATTTATAACTAACAAAGTATTAAGTTACATATAAATCAAGAAACAGTCTTAATGAGGGTAGAAATAAATTTTTCATCTCGATGATACCAAATTCTATTTATATCAAAACTAATTGGTGTGCTCTGCAAAGTAAAAAACCTATAAGTACGTCGTAGAAAAAGTCTTTATCAATGTTATTAAATACCGAATATGACCAGACAAAATCAAGTAATCCTTCAGGATTACCTGATATTGTTTTTATTTTAAACCATAGTGTGCCGTCTACTAACTTTTGGATGCAACTGTGTGTGTAATCATATTTATTAAGGGTGTGGTGCGGACCATTAAATTGAACAACTTATATTGTGGGACCGACATTGTAATCGCGAAAAAATTATCAGCTAACATACATAAGCACACACACGTTCATACTAACATTCTACTTTTTAATTTCTTTTATTATTTTTACTATTCAATTGTAAAGTTAATGATGACAGTTAGATTATCAAAAAATATTGAACCCTTATTTTTTCTTTTGTCAATTATATAAAAAAATGATGAAGATATCGCCCGTTAAAGTTCCGCGTGACGTCACGCTTTGCTACACTTTTTAGCATGGCGTGACGTCCCGACCCCCCACTCTCAAATTTTGACGCGCTTTATCTTTGTCATTTTTTGTTTGATTGACAAAAGAAAAAATACATGTCCATTATTTTTCGATAATCTAACTGACGGACTAAATATAATAATTATTTTTTTACCCAGGCAACTACCCTATTAAGTACTAGATTTAAAAAATAAAAATAAACTTTGCCCCACTCTAGAAATTTCTCATGTATCGTGGGTGCGTTTACAAACATTTAAAATCATATATACAAACAGCCAGACCCGGAAAAACTACTTGTAGGTCATACAAATATTTTTTGTTCCGTGCGAGAATCGAACCCGGGACATGCAGCACAGCAGTCAATCGCTTAATCACTGCGCCAATCGTGCCGACTGATTTGAGTCTGGGTAATGTTTAAATGTTTATCTAATAAGTAAACTACGATCATTGCGCAATGGGCGCTGGGTGCCAACCGTGCCGTGTTATTTAATTTATTAAACTCTGTGGAAAATTAACTGTTTTAATTTAGGTTTTTTTGACTAGACAACCCATTTAAATAGTTTTTCTCTCATGTTTCAGTGTTCGCTTAGAAATATAATTGTCGATGACTTAAAATATTTTGCTTGGTAACGCAACTGCAGTCAATCTTTTTTATCTCTCAACAGTGTTTAAACTTAAAGCCTGATTATACTTTGCGATTGCATCAAAGAAAGAAAGAAAGAAAACACATTTATTTAGCACACACTAAAAGACACACCATACACCAGAAGGCCAATTCTCGTAATTTAAAACGCTGAAAATATAGTCGCAGTCTCATCTTAGCGACAAACAAATGTCAAAAACTTGTCAAAATGTAGAAAAATTAGAAGTATTTTCTGACAGATTGAGACTGAGATCAAACTGTGAACGGTCTTAAAATTACGAGAATTGCGGGGTCTGATACATACATTAGATAACAACAAATAAAAACCAAATAGAAAGTCCGATGTAAGAATATAGCAGGAAAGTGTGCCTCATGGCTGCACCAAAAAGGCAAAAAAGCCAGACAACTGGTGCCTGACGCTGGTTTTCAACTGGACCTGATGTTATATATCATAAGTTGAAGCAACAGTGACAAACAACAGTCTTTTGTGCAGCCTGTGGGCCGACTATACTCAAAAGTCTTACAGTGCCCTCCGAGTCCAATTTAATAATGTTCAGGGTGCTGATGGGGCTGCGGCGATTCTGTAGTGCATCAGGGATGTTTGCTGAACATCGCGTAGATTGCTTTTACGCTACGATGCGTAAAAGATGCGCATCCCTGGTGTGTAGAGTACGCGGCAGTGCCAACAGCATCCTCAGCATGATCGCTAGTCGGCTGGACTGTGAGTACATCAATCATTGCTGCACCATTTGTCATGGAATGGTGCAGAAGTGATTGTGTTGAGTTGTACTTTCTTTTATATGTTTGGTGCGGTGGGTAGTTTTAAGTATTACTAACACTAGTATATAAGAACATTGTTACTAACAAAATGGACTCCATGGTCTGAAATAAAGTATTTATTATTATTATTATTAAACAGTGTTTAGACGATGCTAGTAATTTGTTGCTTTAATTTTATTGTACAGGCAAGAAACTGGGACCGTGTAAATTGGGATTTTAAGCAAAACCCAACAATACTAAAAATACATTGTTGGGTACACATATGTACCTACATTTAACAGAAAGGTCAGCACTTAATATAAAGTGGTCACCGTTGCTTGCAGACAAACGCAATTCACTTAGCGTTGTACCCCAACTTGGTATTACGGAACCCTGAAATTCCGGAACTCATTTACTGAGTACATTAGTAGATATCTTAAGGTCATCTGAATGGCTCGAGATCATGAATACGGGATTAGGTGGAAATCTATTGGGGACATTAGAAGTTTTGTTTACAAACGTTTTTCTTGTGAAGTGGTGGGAGACTCGTTTAGAATTAATGGTTAAAAGTCACTCCGAAGTAATTAAAAGTTATTGTGTAATCATGACGAAAAATATCAGTCAAAGATTAATTTCATCGTTTCTTTGATTAAAATTAAGGCGCGTATCATATTGGTCTATAATTATAACCTCTTATGCTCTACACAAGGGATTTTGATGTGGATTTCAATATAAAAAGAGATTTCAGAAGATTAATGTACACATTAATCTTCTGAAATCTCTTGTAAAAATGTAAAAAAAAATGTATTAAACCTACAGGTATAATACATTAATTTATATTTACTTTAGAGAAAGCACAAAAAAATCAGTACATTCCATGTGTGTTCGCAAGTTGGGTAAACGAGAAAGTAAAAAATGTTAATTACATCAAGACATAATTTGATCGATCGAGAAATAAACAAGATTTCATCGATGGAAAGCCTCATTTAATCGTCAGTGTTAAACTACACAAACTTATCTAAAATCACAAATCGTACATTTCAGAACAGCTCAAAAACAAGAGTCAAACAATTCCAGTCAATTCAAAATCTCCATTAAATTATACCGGGGCTGTCATGTCATCTCCTTAAGTGTCGGAACAAAAGAAGCGAGGCTAATCCGGTGTGCCGAGATAATTAAATCACTTCGCTACTGCCACCTCGCCCTTAAACCTGCTTGAATGATGTAAAGCTCCTTGGAAAATGAGTGAAATAAAATATTGGACTTCATTTTTTTGTGGAATTTGGTGTGTTTAATGCAGGAGAATTGGGAGCGGTGACTGTTGGTTTTGGGAGCGTGGATTGAAAGAGTAGAGTTTGTATCATATTTCTTATCATAGAACATGTTATTATCCTGCTTAGCCCACAAAGAGCCCCCTTTTGATGCAAAAAATATTTGCGTCGATTTGAAAACCTCCTTCTTTTTTATGTCGTTATAAATGTAAATAATATAAGTTTAAATGAAGTCTTTATAAGTCCAGCTATGTGTTTCTCTTTAGTGTTAGGGAACAACTGTGTGCGGTATCATAACATTTAAGGGATAAATCGATTTCCTGCCAGGGTAGCGGGATCGTCCGAAAGGGTTACCGCTGCCCTGGAACATAAAGGGCTAAGGAAGGAACACGGGTGGGTTTTAGTCAGTAAGAGTCTGACACTCCCTTCTGCTCCACCCAGAGCGGGAGGAGTCATTTGATGATTTCCCATAAAAGGGATAAATCGATTTGGCTGTAATTTTTTCGCTAGATTTTCAGGACTTTGTTTTCATGTTTGATCATAATGTTCCAAAAAACTGGCAACACAATCTTTGCCAAGATCCATAAGTTGAGTTTTATAACATTTTGTTACATTCGTGGTTTATCACTATCCAACGCAGTGCCAACCGAGCTATTCGATTTAGGTGAACCTAATTTGTTCTTTGTAGCGGACACAGCAATTTTAATGGAATATACAATTCAATTAGGTAACATACAACACAAACCCACAAACTCACATAGCATGTGGCGGTTAGATTTCAAAATTGTCCAACTGAAAACGAAAACATGTTTTCCATCTCCAATTCAGTCGAATGAAAAAATGGAAACAAGGCAATCCGTTGATTCAAATATCACAATAGAATTAATCAGAAAGAATTGTGTTATGCATTTTTGAAACTGGCATTCATGTTGACAATACCGCTGAAACTGAGCCCATTTGTACCATTGTGTATTGAATAAATATTTTTCAGTACATGCCAATAGTGGTTTTTTAAAAAGAACAGGCGTAATAAACATTTGTGATGTCTTTTTTTGTATTTTGTGAAAGAAAAAACTGAGGTAGTTTTGGGTTATTTTTAGTCTTTAACAGGAAACTAGGATCCGGTCATTATATTAAGGGTATTAATAACCCTATGAGGACAAAATATTCCAGCCTGATTGGGAGTTATATCTTCGAGCCGTTTGGGGTTGAAACACTAGGGCCATGGGGTCCGAGTGCCCACTTGGTGTTTCGAGATATCGCCAAGCGGTTAGTCGACTCTTCACGTGACCAGAGGGCTGGCCTGTTTCTTGGCCAAAGAATTAGCATCGCCATACAACGTGGCAATGCTGCCAGCCTTTTGGGCACTGTTCCTGTTGACAGCGATGCGGACGAATTTTTTGATGCCCTATGATTCTTTTTTTTTCACTTGTACATATGTATTATTATTTTAGACTTAATTTGATTCTTATGAGAATAAAGTTACTTAATTACATGAGGACATAATTATAGTAACCGTATTGGTGATGTTCTTCAGAAAGGTCAAATGCTCGGACTAGGACTCGCAATTGCGTGCTTGTATCACCGAAGGGGCAATGCTCGTAATTTTAGGAACGAGAAAAGAAATGTAGGGAAATAAGAGGTATTTTTGACAAAAAATACCCCTAATTTCCCTATATTTTTGACAAGTTTTTGATATTGATTGTTACTGAGATGAGATTGCGACTAGATTTTGAACGTTTTTAATTAAGGTAATTGGCCTTTAGATGTATGAACGTAAACGAGGCAAAAGGAATATATATATATAAGGGTCGTAGGAGGTAACGTTTTATTGTTTCTGCCCCATAGGAAGAAGGCATGAGCTGTTTATGTATTTATGTACGTATGTTTTGTCACTATAACTAAGGTATTTTCTGTAAAAAAGTGCCATTGTTAAAAATGCTAAACGAAACATCTGTCAGAACTTATTCCAATAAAAATTGCAACTTATCGTCGATTTATCTTTATTGCAACATCTTTCTCGGAAATGCAGCTGAATATAATGCAGGTATCAGCATCTTATAAGACGCGACTGCCATCAGAACTTTCAGAACCCTTTTATTGGGGAAATACCAATTTCGCAACGTTAGACCGATCTTCAAAGTTTTCAATCTTCTATGTGCCGGACTTCTACCGAAAGCATCTTTGTACTTTAAAGAGTTATATTTTATTAAATTATTATATTAAGGTACTAACATTATTGTGTGTATGGTATGTTCCAAATCTATCGGATGAAAGTGTCAACAAATGGATCAGAAAACGTAACTATGGATGCCAATTTGTGTGTTTTGATTGATGATGATTTTAAACCCTAAATTCTAATTTTAAATTACCATAAACATGACGTTCGGCCTTTGAGTGAGTGATTGCGTTTCAATTTTCAAGTTTGTTTTTTTGTAGGACCAGGGTTTGGAAAAGATTTTGATGAGAGGTCCGAGGCTAAATAATAATAGCCGCACAAGTCGATCGATTAGGTTAAGCTACGCTTGCCGCGGTTGGTCTGTGGATTGTTAACCATCTTTACATACCGAGACCCCTCCGTGCCACGGAAAGCAAGTCAAGCCTTTAGGCCCGGCTGCCATTCGTGGATCTTTTTTTTTATCTTTATTAATAAGAACTAAAGTTCTTAGTAATGGATTACAATCTAGCCTAAGATATTAATAATAACTTAATATTCGTGGATCTTTGACAGTCGTTACCGGTAGTCAGAAGCCTGAAAGTCTGACAACCAGTCTTACCAAGGGGTATCGTATTACCTGCCCAGCAACTGGGTTGTGGAGGTCAGATAGGCAGTCGCTCCATGTGAAATACTGGTATTCAGCTGCATCTGGTTAGATTGGAAGCCGACCCCAACATAGTTGGGAAAAGGCTAGGCCGATGAGGCAGATGTTTTTATTTTATTTTTTATTGAGAGAAACAGTAAACAGTTACATTTTAAGGACTTACAACTAGTTTAACAAAATAGCAATTTGGTTATAAAGTAACCCACAACGCTGTCCACAAGTAGGCATAGTAGTTTAAGAAAAAAAAGAGCTAATCGCTAGAAATATTAATAGCAGTACGTATTTAAAAGTTAAATGATAACAAAAAGAAGATAAATAAAGACTGATTTTTTAATAATTTAGAACAAGCCTACATTTGACGCTAACACCTTCCACAATAGATTTCTAGTACTTACGTTTAAAACTTCATGCTTAAACATATAATGAATTAAACGGTACATAAATGCTTTAATATAGCCCATTATTTTCCCACCGCTGGGACACAAGCCTCCTCTCGGTGAGAGGGAGTGGGCCGTAATCCACCCCATGAAGGCTTTAATATACTAAGCTTTTATTGGCCTTTCAATTTTATTTTGTAACAAAAAAGGTATTCGAATAACGAAAATATCATTATTGAAATATAACGCTTCGTATTATAAAGCGTTTACTGTTTCCATGGTCCATTTACCTACAATACTCTGGCTATGAATACTTAGGTAAATCCTTTATTTTGTATCAGTGCTTTTAATAACAAAATAGAAAATAATGACAACGGAATAAAAGAGATCCAAATAAAATTGAAATCGTTTGAAAAGCAATACAATTTTGCGATTCTCGACAAAGTTTTTCAGCATCAATATTACTTTTTAGTCTCTGTTGTTAAACATTCTTTGTTATCTACTAGATATTAATTTACATAAACAGCCTAGAACGACAGTAATTTTAAAGTTATTGTGATTTATGTCCTAATTACGCATCTTATGGTTGAATTCAGTGGGGACAGTTCTTAGCTGCCACGGCTTATTTTAATTTCTGAATTGTGTTTATGTTTTTCTATAACGGACGCTTTTAACGTGCACGTCTTTCTACATCGTTCTCACATGGTTAATTTCAACATGAATGATGTAATCAAATATTTTGTAACAATTGTGTGATTTAAAAGAGTGTCCGTGGAGTTTCATGCCCGTTCTTCTCCATTACCCGGTACCTACGCTTTGGAATGGGCAACTAGCTTCATCTTTCTGACTCATCGACCCTTTGACAATTCAAAAGTGCATGCAATTGGTTTAGTTGAAATAAATGATTTGAGTTTGAATTTTGAGTTTGAATTAATATGTTCCCAACATATCCTCCTAATATTATAAACGTGAAAGTTTGTATGGATGGATGGATGTTTGTTACTCTTTCACACAAAACTACTAAACGGATTTGGATGAAATTTGGCACACAGACGGTTTACAACTAGGATTAACATATAGAATACTTTTTATCCCGATATTATTACGGGTTCGAAACTTATGCGGGTAAAACCGCGGGGCGCAGCTAGTATTTATATAATCTCACAAAGAACACCCTCCATTATTATACCATGTATAGTTTTAATAGAAACTATTATAAATATTACGAGTTTCTGCCCGCGCCTGCGTTCGCGTGGAAGTCATAAGATACACAATGCTTATACTAAAATAACAGCCACATTTTTATAAAATTCCCCGTCGCTATTACCGCATTTTCGCTTAGCGTTCTTTCTCCTCAGCTCCTATCGGTCCTAGCGTGATTTTAAATAGCTTATAGCCTTCCTCAAAAATTAGGCTATCAAACACAAAAAGATATTTTTAAATCCGGCTGATAAATCTAGAGATAAGCACATTCAAACAGACAAACGGAAATAAGGAAACTACAAACACATTTATTTTATGCACTGTCAAACAGTGCATAAAACATACGTCACACCGTAATACCGGATTCTCTAAAACAAGCATAGCGACAAATGGAAACAAAATGAGCATATTGCAATAGCAAAATATGCTTGTTTCACAAAACAACCCCATTCCTACCTCGCTAACCTCGTTGCGTTTGCTTTAAGCTGTTTGCAGTCCCAATTTAAGCCGCGCTTTGGGCTTAATTTTCAAGCTGCATACAATTTAGCAAATTAGAGGCTTTAACAGCTTCATCAGGATCCGATGAATGGGTTCATTTGGTGTTGTGCACATTTCGTGTCGTCATTTGATTCGTTATTAATGTTTTGGTTGAAATTCATATCGTATTAGCAAGTTCGGTTGATTGGGTTCATCCTTGGTTCATCAGTAAGGTTCTTTTGTTTTCGATCACTCTATCGATGTCAACCACAAATTCATGTCTATTGGTGGCCCTTTATTGGTGTATTCCATGAGTCGGAGAAAGTGAAGAGGGAATCAGTATCTAATTCCCGATTGACGAGGTATGACACGACTATAATTATCTAAACTAAAATTATAAACAGAAAAGATTTGATTTATTTGTATCATTCTTTGATACGCTTTTACGCTGAAACGGCCCATCAGATTTGGATGAAGTTTGGCATAAGATTAGACTTTTGCACACAGATAGTTTATAACCAGGATTAATATATAGGATACTTTTTATCCCGATATTCCTACGTGATCGAGACTTGTACGGGTGAAACCACAGGGGACCCGCACGTGTACCTAATTTTAAGAGTTTTTTTTATTATTGTCCCTTCATTTACCAGAAATCGTAATTTTACAGTTTGCGCGTCCATGTTCCTGCCACCCTGTATAAATTCTTAAATATTGGCTTAATGTATGCTCCATGGCAGACACCATTACATAATGGTAAACAACAAGAATTTAATAAAAACAAAGACAGGTCCTAAAGTATTAAAAGAAAACTGAAGTACAAGAGGAAGACAACACTACTTTTCAAGCGACAAAAAATATTGGAAAATACAAGTATAGCTGCCACCCCGTACTGATTTATTATACTTCCGCGCGACTTGTGAAAGTCAACAAGACTCGAAGAGTTCTCCGATGCGAAAGACTAATAGTCATTACTCGTTGTCGCCAATATTGCTACACGATGGAGAATAGAAATCAGATTGAAATTTGTTTTTTTTAGAACAGTAGAGACACTTTATTTTGCAAACAGAACAGAAGACCATCATCTGCCTAGCCTTTTCCTAACTATGTTGAGGTCAGCTTCCAGTTTAACTGGATGCAGCTGAATACCAGTATTTTACATGGAGCGACTGCCTATCTGACCTCCACAGCCCACTTATTGGGTAATACGATACCCCTCGGTAAGACTGGTTGTCAGACTATCGGGCTTCTGACGACCCGTAACGACTGTCAAAGTTCTACGAATGACAGCCGGGATCGACGGCCTGACGTGCTTTCTAAGGAACGGAGGGTATTGGTATGTAAAGATGGTCACCCACCCACGGACCAACCGCGGCAAGAATATCTTAACCTGATCGATCGAACAGTGCGGCTGTTATTTCTTCGTTATTTCTTTGTTATTTCTTTTATAACAGTCCCTCTAGATAAATAGAACAGAAGACCAATTCCCTTCATTTCAAACGTTCAAAACTTTTTTTTTTTTTTTTTTTTTTTTTTTTCTCTATTTTGTAATCTGCAATCGGCTCATCTAGCCATAATCAGATGTGGTTTCCGTAGGTGATATATTTGACAATGTGGCTCCATCGAGCCGACATCAGCACAAGCATGATAAGAGCAATTCTTAGTCTCTCCGATCCAAGTCTAGTATATGCCATCTTTTTAGGCGTGTTGTGGTTTGGTTATTTAGGAGGTTCTTAGCCAATTCATTGGTATGCTCCAGTAGTCTCTTCTTATATCGCGTACAGTTTCTGTTTACTTCTTCCTTTACCGTAGGCATCTTTAGGTATTCATGGATTTCGGAGTTTCTCACGAACCATCCTGCGCCTGATATTGATCGTAAAGCTATATTTTGGAATCTCTGTAGGATTTCTATGTTGGAGTTACTGGCAGAACCCCACAGTTCTATACCATATGTCCACACCGGTTTTATGATGGCTTTATAAACCAGTAGTTTGTTGTTCGGAGATAGCTGTGATTTGCGTCCCAATAGCCAAGAGAATGTCTTGTATAATATTGTTGCCTCTTTTTTCTTTGCCTTGATGTGGTTGGCCCATGTTAGTCGTCGGTCTATATGTAGACCCAAATATTTTACACAGTCACTCGTTGGTAATTGCTTTCCTTCCATATAGACTGGTGTACATTCGCCTTTTCTTAGGGTAAAGGTTGCCTGCACAGATTTGCTTACACTAGGCTTTATTCTCCATTTTTGGAGCCATAGTTCTAATTTACTAATTTGTGTTTGCAGCTTTTGTGTGGCAACGTCCGGGTCTTTGTCACTCGCTAGGCATGCAGTGTCATCCGCATAGGTTGCTGTCGTTACCTCATCAGTGTTTGGTAGGTCTGATGTATACATGGAGTATAGTACTGGGCCAAGCACTGATCCTTGCGGGACTGAGGCAGCGACGTCATACAGGTTGGAGTACTCGCTTTCATATTTCACCTGAAACTTTCTTTGGTACAGGTATGATTTCATGATCATGAAGAACGAGTTAGGTAAAAGTTTTTTTAGTTTAAAGAGTAATCCCTTGTGCCACACTCTGTCAAACGCCTGTTGAATATCAAGGAACACTGCTGAGCAATATTCTTTTTTCTCTAGGGACTGCCTGATTTTGTGCGCCACTCTGTGTATTTGTTCCACTGTGGCATGATTCTCTCTAAACCCGAATTGGTGATCGGGAATTATTTTGTCCTCCTCTAATATTGGTTTTAGTCTTCGTAGGAATATTTTCTCAAACAATTTGGATAAAGTTGGGAGAAGACTTATGGGTCTATACGAACTAGGATCAGTTGGAGGTTTCCCTGGTTTAGCCATCATGCATATCTGCGATATTTTCCACAGCTTAGGAAAATAGTGAATTCTAAATATAGCATTTACAAGCATTGTCAGAAAAACTATTGCTTTTCTAGGAAGTCGTTTGAGTATCTCGCCAGTGATAAGGTCGAATCCAGGTGCTTTTTTGTTCTTTAAATGGCTTATGGTACGCTTCATCTCTCTCGGTGTCACTAATTTAATTGGTAGTGAGAGTTGCTGATCACTGTTGATAAAATTATCCAACTCTTTCTCAAATTCAACCATTGTAGATGGATTGGGGGTGAAAATATTTCTTAGGTGTTCTGCGAAAACCTCAGCTTTCTCATTTGGCTTCTTAGCCCAAGTTCCTGTGGGCGTTTTTAGTGGGGGTATAGAGATAAGTGGCCTTTTGAAATTCTTGGTAATTTTCCAAAGAGAGTAGTTGTCCTTGTTCCGAGCCGACAGTGTGGACAATTTCTGTTGAAATGTAGCATTCCTGTTTTCAATTATCATGTCTTTCAGTTCTCTAGAGATCCTATTAAATTCTCTCCTGTCATGATTTGATCTGCTTGCATGAAGCCGCCTCCTTGTTTTACGTTTTTGCTCGAGTATACGGCGTATTTCAAGAGGTATGTTATATTTATGTAACGGGAGTTCCAGAGTCGGAGTAGCACGCCATGAGGCCACTTGAATAAGGTTTGTGATGTAGAATGTTGCCTCGTCTATTTCTGCCTCTGTTTTAAGACTCACTTTTAGGTTTGTTTCCTCTTGTAGGTATTCTGTAAATGCATTCCAGTCTGTTTTATGATTGCTTAACTTATAACTTTGTTCTTTTTGTATTATTGTTACACTAAGTGTTAGCAGTACAGGTGAGTGATCCGATAAGGTGTCAAGAGAAGATTCTATTTTTAGATGTATGTTTGAGAGCCCCTTTGTTACAAAGAAATCGAGTAGATCTGGAGTTCGGTAAGGGTCTGTTGGCCAATAGGTTGGTTCGCCTGTGGAGAGGGTTATTAATCTGCGATTATCAACACATTTCTTTAGCTCCCGTCCTCTCGTTGTTGTCAGTCTGCATCCCCAGTCTGAGTGCTTACTATTCCAATCACCACCGCAGACATACCTGTGGCCCAGAGTATCAAAGTACTTTGAGAGCATGTCCTGCTTAAGTTTGTGCTTGGGCGGACAGTATACAGAGCTTACGTTGACAGGACCAAACTTGTCCTCTATTGTGACAGTAGTAGCTTGTAGCCAGTCTTCCTTAAATTCGCCATAAAAGTAATGTTTAATATTATTCTTTACAATTACCGCTGTCCCTCCATGCGATGTATCATCAGGATGATTTGTGCAATATACACAATAGTTGTTCATTTTGAATGTCTTTCGGTTATTGAGATGAGTCTCTGATATTAACGCTATATCTATTTTGTTTGCCTGAATCAACATTTCCAGTTCCTGTTTATTTGGTAGCAAACCATTGATATTCCAGGTGGCTATTCGCAGGGAGGTCATAATGGAATTTTACTGACGAGTGATGTGATGAGATTCATCATAGTGCTCATTTGTGAGATAAGCAGATCTATCCTTTCGGTCTGCTTCAATAAGAGGGCCTCTAATTTAAGAGTATTTTCATGCAGATTATGCTCTACATTTGTTCTCTGTGACTCTGTAGGGTCAACTTTATTTGTGGAAGTCATTTTTCTTCTGGTGTTCTCTGTCGTAGTAGTGTTATTATTATTACCTATAACTACTTCGCTATATTTTTTAATACTATTATTGTTTGTTTGTTTTTTAGATATATTTATTATATTTCTGTTGTTTGCAGACTCAGATCTAGTCAATGCAGGTACATTTAGATCCTCAATCGGTTTTTGTACTTTTGGTCTTCAACGTTCAAAACTAGTCGCAATTTCATCTTAGCGACAATCAATGTAATTTCATAACTACATTGGAGATATTTATTAGAGATTGAGGCTGAGATTAGATTGTGAACTTTCTTAAAAATAAGGAAACTGCCCCTCTGATTGTGTACCAATGTAAAGTAAACAAAAATAATAGGATAGTTGCCTAGGTAAAAAAAATATTATTATATTTAGTCCGTCAGTTAGATTATCGAAAAATAATGGACACGTATTTTTTCTTTTGTCAATCAAACAAAAAATGACAAAGATAAAGCGCGTCAAAATTTGGGAGTAGGGGGTCGTGAAGTCACGCCTTGCTAAAAAGCGTAGCAAGGCGTGACATCACGCGGAACTAACGGGCGATATCTTCATCATTTTTTATATAATTGACAAAAGAAAAAATACGGGTCCAATATTTTTTGATAATCTAACTGACGGACTAATTCGATTTTTTTAGGCATCTAGCCTATTGTTTATCAAAACTGACCACCAAATAGAATTGTCCGTATATTCGAATCACAATCGTTAATCTTTGACCTTCCTACGTGTGTCCAATGCTGTAAATAAACGAACGGTTTAAAAATAACTAACTGCTGTAACCAAAATCATCATCATCATCAGCCTATAGCAGTCCACTGCTGGACATAGGCCTCTCTTATTGCACACCATTCCACTCGATTTTCGGCAACTCTCATCCAGCTGCTACCCGCTATCCTGCGAAGATCGTCGCTCCATTTGCCTGAGGGCGTCCCACGTTACGTTCACCAATTCGCGAATAAAATATCCAAAAAATGCCGTAACAAAAATCATTCAATATGAAACACTGAAAGTTATTACGAAAACTATGTGGTTGGCTTCCAGTCTAACCAAAATTCCCTGGATATCAGAGTACCATCTGACCTCTACAATCCAATTACTGGGATATGCCATTAGAACGTTGGTGCCTATTTCAGTATTGAACACAAATATCAAAATTCACATTTTCAATACATATTAGCGAGAAAACTGATGACGTCCATTGGATATCATCATTAAAATGATTGGATAAATGACAAAAAACTTCCTCAAATAAATGAGAGGGGATGTTTCCCGTTCCAACAAAAAATCAATTTCATTTCCGCAAAAAAAAACTCCGAAAGTAATTTCTATATTGATAACTCAATTACATTATTAGGTACTAAAAGCTTACCTTTCGAATCAGTTCCAATTAAAATGTTAAATATTATATTGGGGATTAAATGCCGGGGTATCTACTTTCGAGAACATTACGTTCAAATGGAAAACCTTTAAGGAAATCTTATCGGTACTTGATCTCTTCTCGAATCGTTTTTCTTTTAAATTGATTACTTAACGACGTGCGGCTTTTACCTATACATCATGTGGAGATAAAAATACGTCAATAAATGAAAAACCTGGCAATACTATTACAAAAGAGTACTTTCGACTGTAGGTATTGCCAATCTTTGACAGCGACTTAACTATTACAAATATATGTTTGAATTGTTGTATGCAGACTGGGAACGCCATTAGATATATGAAGTTGAAATATAAGGAGTAGTATTATAGTAAATATGATGATGATGTATGTCTCATTCATGGTAGTTTATAATCTATTTATGTATGTGTGTACACTTGTTTCACCCGTATAAGTCTCAACTCTGCAGTATCGGGATAAAAATTATCCTATGTCCTAATTCAGGTCATAGTCAACTCATGTGCCAAATTTCATCCAAATCCGCTCTGCTATTTTAGCGTGAAAGCGTAACAGATAAACATACAAAAAAATCAAATCTTTTCTCTTTATAATATTAGTTTAGATTCATTATATTGTTATATGGGGATTCATTATATGGGGTCGGCTTCCAGACTGTTTCAAAATCAAAAGTCATTTATTCAGACTAGGCTGAGAATCAGCACTTTTCGAACGTCAAAATTACAAAAGACAGTCCCCCAAAAACGCCCAGCCTTCACCACTTCCTAGTGCTATCGCTGGGAAGAAGAAGTGGCGCAACGAACTCCCCAGCAGCACAGCTGTCTGTTCAGTTAGAAAATACTTGATTGTATACAATACGTTAAGTAATTAACATTACAAGACACAGAACATAAAATTAAATTATTTGCCATATGTCAGCTAGCCACGCCAATATACCAACAAATATAATAAAAACTATACGTACCTACTCAAGCAAAAAAATAATTAATTAAAATTAAAATTTTGTAATTATTATTATATTCTCTCAAACAGAGCATCTGCCATTTTATCTGTTCATCACCCTCGGTTGACTGAGTGAGAATGCCTAAGGCATTAAGTCCGCCGTTGTACCTTATTGTATGGAAAAAGTTTAAATAAATAATAATAATTACTTTCTGCACCTTATTTTCTAGCATACAAAGGTACAACTTGTAAATAGTCGGCATATTTAGCTCACAGGAAATCAGTTCCCCACATCAAGTATTCAAAAGTCATTAGAAAAGTATCCATCGGTTAGTTAAATTCAATTAAAACTTTGTACTAGAGTTAAATTTTGGTCCCTCGAGTAAGGTACTACGGGGGATCAAGTATGACTTAGAGACTTTCTGGGGATTTCAGAAGTGAGGGAGACATCATTACATCTAATTTAGTTGGGATTAAGTGACTGTAGCATCTTCAATTCGTCTCGTTGGGGGACTGGTTTAGAGGGAAAGCAAATTCAAAAGTGGGAAAAATTTAGCAAAGGACGCTAACAATTTTGATGAGAGAGATGAAGTAGTCATTTGGGAAATCTCTCGTAAAAATTTAAGGTTAATTTGGTTATATTTCGCTATTACAGGTACGATAGGCCGAACGGAAGTGGTTACAAAATCATTTTTTTTTTCACGAGAAAAACGCTTTGAACTTTACGTCATAGTCCGTCCGTCCTATACCTAGCTTTTTCCCAACTATTTTTGGGGTCAGCTTCCAGTGTAACCGGATGCAGCCGAATACCAGTATTTTACATGTAGCGTCTGCCTATTTGACCTTCACAAGCACCACCCAGTTACTTAATAAGACGATAGCCTTTGGTAAGATTAGTTGTCAGACTTTCGGGCTTCTGACGACCCGTAACGACTATCAAAGATTCATGAATGAGAGCCGGGACCAACAGCTTAACGTGCTTTTCGAGGTTCGGAGGGGTCTCGGTATGTAACGATGCTCACCTATCCATGCTTTGAACTTTACGTAACTGTAAGGTATTTATCCTCGTGACTGTACAAACTGGTATTCAGTCTATTGAAACTTCGCACTATGCTAAGCGAGCTCAAGGTCTATGCTGTCAAGCCACTGACGTAAGTTAGGTTAAACTTATCCAAAGATTAAAAAGCAGCTTAAAATCTATCTAAATCAACTTAGCCAGTCCACTGCTGGACATAGGCCTCTCCCAGGCTGCCCCACAACACCCTGTCCTCCGCATCCAATCTGCCCCAACCTTCTTAAGGTCGTCGGTACATCTAACTGGGGGGCGTCCCACACTACGCTTGCTGATACGTAGTGTGGGACGCCCCCCAGTTAGACCGCTCTAGGACTTGTCTCCTGCACCGGTCATCGGTCCTTCGACAAACAGGACCAGCCCACTGCTGCCACTTCAATTTGCTCACTCTGCAAGCTATGTCAGTTACTCCGGTTCTTTTCCAGATAAATTCATTCTTGAGGGGCAAACCTCGTAATTTTAGGAACGTTCACAGTCTGATCTGTCTCAATCTATCAAAAATACCTCAAATTTCCCTACATTTTTGACATTTGTTTGTCGACGAGATCGTTTCTTTTAATTATTTTTTTAATTACGAGAATTGGCATTCTGATTATGTAAAATCAATCGAAAATCCAGAAATCTCAAAGTCATTTTCTTAAATTTCATAATACCCGAATACCCAGAAGCATTAATTTCTCTCAAATCCTCGTAATGCGTCCCCCAATCTAAATTCGACGTAATATCGGTAAAGATAAAACTTAAATTCGTTTGATCGAGTTTGCACGGATTAATCGTACGATTTATCAGCGCCTGATGTACGGAACTTGATTCAGGAACTTGGTTTGTTTAACAGATAAAACTGCGGGAGTGGTGTTGTATCCGCAGTGCTGTACGTGCGGCTTACATACGACGAATTTAACGACAGTGATAGATGTGTTCGGCATTCTTGGTGTAATTTTATCGTAGGTACGCTTTTAGAGTTGCGGTTTTATAATGGAAGCGAGTTATTAGCATGAGATTTTATAGCAGTTAGTTGTAGTTGCAACACGGGTTTGACTTATTAGCTGCATTATGGAACTTGTTAGTCCTTTTTGGTTTACTTCTACTTTTATAATCACCATGAAAATTAGCATCACCAAGATGGAGTTTATCCTTATTACCTACTTCTCTTTATTTATCTTTCTTAGTTAATATTTTGGACTTCTTATTACCATCTTTTACCATTAATCACTTGTAGCTCACATACCGGCCGCTTGAGCAGTGGTGATCCAGTGGTGTTAACGGCCACGATTTATGATTTGTAGGTCGTAGGTTCGAACCTAGACAGGCGCTTTACTTCGTGAAAATTATTTCATAACCACTGCCCTAAAAACGGCGGAGGAAAACATAGTGAGAAAACCGGCATGTCTTAACACCATACATTTATTCGAAGACATGTGACATCTACCAACCCGCACTGGGCTCGCGCGGTGGATTTCGGCCCAATCCTTTTCACTGAGAGAAGGCCTGTGTCCCAGCAGTGGGAACATTATAGGGTGACTTCTTAACTGCAATAAACTACAAAGGCTTCTAGAAGAAGTTCTAAAAACCTATTAAAACTCTTTAACAATAGCAACATTGAAATTCAACCTAACTTTTATGTATAAAAAAAAAAAAAAAAAAAAAAATCACGGTCGAACGCTCTTGCAAAAAGCAAATGAATAAAAAAATGTTGCGTTTGAAGACCGCACTTTTACTGGAAACTGGCAATGAAAAAAGAAAGTTAACCGCAGTGAAACTAGCGTATCTGTCATGCGTAGGGTTGCCATGCTCGAAAATACAATATTGTGTTTGCAATAGATTTACTGAGCGGTATTTTTTATGCAGTTGGCAGATGTTTTAAGTTGCTCTGGAATGAAGCATGAAGGTTGAATGTAAAAATGAGATTATTGATCAGATGGGAAATTCTCGTAATTTTAAGAATGTTCACAGTCTGATCTTAGTGTCAATCTGTCAAAAATACGTCTAATTTCCCTTCATTTTTGACATTTGTTTGTCGCCGAGATGAAGCTGCCACTAGATTTTGAACGTGTTAAATTACGAGAATTGGCCTTCAGATTCTTCCTCTTGATCTTGTAAATACTTTTTTCTGTAATCAAAATTCCGTCAGTTTGGCCTGCTTAAAGTTTTACTTATGGTGGAGAAGAAAAATCTTATAATAAAATCCAGAAGTCAGGGAAGTTCATTTTTTTAAGCCTTACGTCAATTTTCCGTGTTAATAAAAGAATGACAAAAGTTGTGATTTGAATATACGGACAATTTAAGTTGGAAGTCGTTAACAATTAATTTCCCTAAATTTACTAATCTAATCTAATCTAACTACCCTGTATTGTATACTGCAAGGCAAAGGGCTTCGTCTTTTTCACACAATTCTGTCTTTTGCGAGTCAGCCAGTCCCTACGGTAGGAGTCAAGCTCGTCCCGCCATCATCGTCGTGCGTTTAGTGGGATCCAGTCGGTGGTTCTCTTAGCCCAATTGTCATCTGACATGCGGCAAACATGTCCGGCCCAGTCCTACTTGAGTTAAGCGGTTTTCTGGGTACCGTTATCTTGGTTTTGGCGCGCAATATTGTGTTCCTTATATAGTCAGAAATTCGAACCCCCAGGATACTGCGCTCCAACCTCGAGCTTGGATCTCTGCTGAAGTGTCAAAGACCAGGTTTTAGCACCTTATGTGTGAATGGGGAGAATACACATGTCCATAATTTTGTCCTGAATTTACATCACAACGAACATTACTTGACAAATATTAAAAAACTAACTATTGTCCGCAACTTTGTCCACGTGAAATTACTTGTTTTAACATAAAATATATACTTTGACACTCTGCAATACTGTTGCTTTCCATTAGTGAAATAATTTTCGGAATCGGATCAATAGTTCCGAAGATCACATACAAACTCACAAATTCAAAAAAACACACACACATACATCTTTAAAATAACTAGCTAGTTTTTCGACCAGCCACATTTTACACAACACCCAGGAAAGTCCGGAGTTATTTCAGAACTAACAAACATGAAATTGAAAGAATAACTACACTGCAATAGGAACTCAAACACAGTCAGGTACCGAAACAAAAAAAAAAACGTAAAACCTTAACTGAAAAACTGGCAGTTTCGAATATTTCTACTTCACAAAGAAATATCGGCATAGATAGATAAAACGTCGACCAATAACGAGCCGACCGAACATATTGAGTTCAGTTTCGTTCAAAAAGTTCAAATAAAAATATATGTTACGAACTCTGTCCAATTTAGAACTGAAAAGATGGGTAAATTGAAACAATATTTTCATGTCCGCTTGCTATATTATAAAGATTCATCCGCTTCGGTGATTTTTAACGAGTTAAATAAAAAACTGTCTCTTTTTTAATGAGTGACAACAACAAAATAATTATACAGGTCTAAATTAAATTTACTAGCGAAACTCTGTAGACGTGATTTGTGTCGATATCTAAATACGATGAAATAAAAAAAAAATAATATGATGTTTTTTCTAGGAGTTAACGATCGCTGGTCGTGTTGTCACTTGAAGTATGAGCTGACAAAATATGTTTTATCGTGTTTAGATATCGACACCAAACACGTTTGTAAAGTTTGCGTAAAAAAAATGTTGACTTTTAAACTGAGGGGTAATTCTCGTAATTTTAAGAACGTTCACAGTCTGATCTCAGTCTCAATCCGTCAAAAATACGTCTAATTTCCCTATATTTTGACATTTGTTTGTCGCCGAGATGAGACTGCGACTAGATTTTGAACGTTTTAAATTACGGGAATACGGGCCCAGATATTTCAAGTAAATACTATAACAGCGGTCACAGCACCTCACGAAAAAAATCATCAAATAAATTAATTCAAAATTTAACGGTCCTTCGTACTCTCTTTCCACTTCTCTCGGCTTCTGAGGACCAGTTCTTGTTGAAGGAATCCTTATTGAAGGAATCTCAACCCGCCATCTCTATTTGGGCCTGCCGCGATGTCGCTTATCATTAAGAGATTAAATAAAGAAAAAAAGAAAGAAAAAGTTTTATTGCGACTCGTACAGAAAGATAACAAACTAAACTAAACACAGTCAAAAATAAAAAACCAAATTATATTAAAAAAAGAAAAGAAAAATGAAACAGAAAGCCCTACACGAGGCCGTGAGGCTCCTATCTCAGAACAATGCTGCGACATTTACATAAAAAATAAATGTGGCAGCGCTGGAATTCTGATAGGGATACATGCCATTTGATGTACTTATACCAATCATCATAATCAGCTTATATTGTTCCCACTGCTGGGACAGAGGCATCTGCGAGAGGGAATAATAATAATAATAATATCCCTGGACATTTCACACAGCGCCATCTAGTCCCAAGCTAAGCAACTTAATGCTTGTGTTATGGTAACAAGATGGCTGATAAACTACTTATATACATTTTTTTTTTGTAAATACATACATATTATAGATAGAAATGATTATGGGCTATAATCTACCACGCGGGCCCAGTGCGGGTTGGTAGATGTCACATGTCTTTGAATTTTTGGTTCTAGAATATGCCGGTTTCCTCACGATGTTTTCCTTCACCGTTTTGAGAGCAGTGGTGATGAAATAGTTTACACAAAGTAAAGCGCCTGACTGGGTTCGAGCCTACGACCTACAACTTGCCTTATACCAATGCGTAAAGAAAACCAGTGACTTTAACTATAATAACGAGTGACCCATACCTACAAAGTCTGCATAATTTACACTCCTTTTAATTAACATAGTCGTAAGTAACTCAGCACTGTATAATCAGTTCTCTTAATATTGACGTTGGAGGTAAGCCATTTCTCCAAGTGAAAAATACCGTTCAGTCTACATCGGCTGCCAAGTTTCTCCTAGCAAGGCAAATCTGTCCATGTGCCGGAAAATTGGAACCTTTCTCAACGTATTTTATTTACAAGGTGCAGTTCAGAAGTCAATTTAGTTTATTTTTTCAGTTTGTAGAGGAAAAGGTTGGTTTTGTTAAACTGTTGAATCAATTTGCTTAAATTGTGTAATTCCAACTAAGAAGTTACAAATAAAGAGAGTTGTTAGAGGAACAATATTTAGCAAAGGTAAATTTCAGCAAGGAAATTAAATTATAGTTTTTAATCTTAATTGAACTGTCCCATTTTTTTTGTCATATATTATAACCCATTGCCTCTCATAGAGAGGAGGTTTGTGTCCCACCAGAGGGAACATTATTATTGGCTGAATATGCTATGCTAGGTTTTTTTTTTTGGAAATTTTTAATTGTCGTTTAATAAATTGTTTACTGTTTTTGTTTTTATTTTTAGTAACTAGATGAATTAAGTTAAATGCCGCTGTGGTTGTCGATTTCCTTTTTGGAATCCATGCTGTTCATGTTTCAAAATCTGGAACTTATCGATAAAATTTATTAATCGCGTATGCATGACCTTTTCGTACATTTTCGCTAAAATAGGCAATAGAGCTATCAGTCTGTAATTATCAACAAGTTTTTTATTACCTTTTTTATGTATTTATTATTTATTTTATTATGCATCCAAGTTACGGCGAATTCCACCAATAAAACTGACCGCTATCAAAACTACGTTCAAGACCTGTCAGTGACATCATTGTCATGGAATAATAAAAAAAAAAACAAAAAGAATATTGAGTTGAGTTCAATAAAAATTGATAACTATAATTTCCCATGTATCATAAAGGAAATGTAACCTTATCCCGGTATATATATGTTCTGTCTCATTTATTTTTACCTTTATAATTTTGATAATGAATCCAGAAATAAACGTCACAGCTGAACTTAGAAAGACCAAACATTAAAAAAGATTCATGTTTTAACTTTCCTCTGGCTCCTTAAAAATAAATGTAGGTCGAAAAGTTTACAGAGCAACTTCAAAAGAATCACGGAGTGTCGGAATATAACATTTTATTTTAAAAAGGACTGAATTTTTTCAACTGGCTACTGAGCATTCTTTATTCAGCGATATAAAATTTCCATGACACAAAGCAACAATATAGTACGTAATATTTTGCTCAGAGGAAGTATTTTGCATAGAAATCTGAGAGATTGGCTTTGTTCGGACGCACAAACAAGCAGGGTTTGTGCTCAAAGGCATTCAAGTCTGAGCACAGGAAACGATTCGATTGGACGACAAAAAACTTCCTTTTTGTGTGTGGAGTGAAAAACTGAATTAATATCTTGTATATTGACTGTTATTTTTTCTCTTTTTATTTGCTAGCGAAAGTACATTTCGAATCGTTGGTTATTAACGTTGCTGAAGTTGGTGGGAATGTAAGTTTTTTTTTTTTTTATGCGAAATGAAAGACATGGTTACCGGTCGATAAAATAGAAAGGCACCATAATTGCGTAATACACGATCAATCAGAATCGGTTTCATTTTGACAGTTCAACAACATTCATTGCGTTATTTACGTGTTGAGCCGACAAATTTTTCGAACTTATGAAGCAATGGATTAGCAATTTGCTTCAAAATGATTCAGATTCCGATTGATCGTGTGTTACGCAATTAGGGTGCTGAATGTAAACGAAGCAAATGAAGTATGTAAGGAACGATCCTTACATACTCCTTTTGCTTTGTTTACGTAAGTTGACCTACCAACGTGCACTGGGCCCGCGTGCTGGATTACGCACTCCCTCTCAAATGAGAGGAGGCCTGTGTCTCAGCTGTGGGAACATTATAGGCTGATTATGTATGTAGATAGAGGAGGAGGAGGGGCCCGTGGCTAAATAATAACAGCCGCACAGGTCGATCGGTCAGGTTAAGCTACGCTTGCCGCGGTTGGTCTGTGGATGGGTGACCATCTTTACATACCGAGACCCCTCCGTGCCTCGGAAAGCACGTCAAGCCATTGGTCCCGGCAGTCATTCGTGAATCTTTGACAGTCGTTACGGGTAGTCAGAAGCCCGAAAGTCTGACAACCAGTCTTACCAAAGGGTATCGTATTACCCAGTAACTGGGTTGTGGAGGTCAGATAGGCAGTCGCTCCATGTAAAATACTGGTATTCAGCTGCATCCGGTTAGACTGGAAGCTGACCTCAACATAGTTGGGAAAAGGCTAGGCAGATGATGATGTACGTATATAGATAGAAACTACAGATCGCTTCACTTGCTACGAAACAGGTGACGATCTGTAGTTTATGCCTACCCCCATGGAGAGAAAGCGTAAGTTTGTGTATATGTATGTAAAAAATAGCGGAATAAATACTCTAGTAATCGTTGTTCTATAATAGTGGTGGAACGTATCATTTATTAAAGGTATACATTTTATTTCATATCACCATTTTTAATGGAAAAAATTGTTGCTTTTAAATCAGACTTTCCTGTGAGAGATCAGTTTATATGTTAATGTGAGCCACCATATTCTCCTAGCGTTTGAAGTCAATCAGACTAGTGTTATAAATTGATGGATTTATTCTGTGTTCCTGAACGATAGATAGATACATGTTTTAGACGTCAAACCATAGGTAGGTATCGAGATCTAAGTAATCTTGAAGTCGTAGGTTATTTAGAAAATTAGCGGCGGTAAAACTCTTGTTAGCCCGAAGAATTGCCAAACTTAAGTGGCAGTGGGCAGGGCTCATTGCTTGCAGAATGGATGGTCGATGCGGTCGAAAGACGCAGCATTGGAAGGCCTCCCACAAGGTGGACCGATGACCTGGTGAAGGCCACAGGAATCCGCTGGACGCGGGAAGCACAGAACCCATCGAAGTGGCGGTGCTTGGCGGAGGTCTATGACCAGCAGACAACTTCTATCGGCTGATATGATGATGATAAAAACTCGTAAATTATGAATTTTATTTTAATATAGAAACTGTTCGCCCCGTTTCTATTTTGACAGCATACTTTTTTATAGAAGCATAGCTCATGACGCGCTCTATTCTGGACCACCCAAATATTAGCTACGACATTATCAAACTCAACCAAAACTACACTAACGTTTCTGGAACATTACTCCCGATCTCTCACACGAAACCAACCGAACTATCTCCAAGCAAAACCGATTTCCTCACTAATAAAACTGTGCATATGTACGACACGGCAAATACGTCTCTTACACAAACAAATTCCCTCGCTCTCGCTTCCATATTTGCTTGTACCTTTAGATATAATACGGCAGAGTATAACGAGTAGCCTAACAAGAACATCTTCCTTTTGCTATACGTGCAATCTAATTTTTCCGTATGATCTGATGAGATGGTACAGCTGACACCGACGGCTCGCTTCGTTAGCTGCTGCAGAGCAAATCGGATTTCTTTGAGATGAAATTAGCAATCGCTTTGAAGCATTAACACCTGATGTAGGAGTTGAATATGAATCGTAATCGGTTTGGGAAGGAAGTCTCGGTGGAGAATAAGGTTTGCTGTCTTGAATATTATTGTTTTGTGTATGGCTATGGAGTTATTTAAAATTAGGTGCCTTAAGTTCACCAAATGTTCGTCAATTGTCATAGTTTTTGTGACCATTAGTTTTAATAATATTAGATTTCCTTTGTGTAGGTACTAGCTTTAGCCCGCGGCTCCGTCTGCGTGGAGGTAGGAAATTATTGTACGGAAATGTACCTAAGAAAGAAAACGTTTATTACCAAGCCTCCATGGCGTGAAAAGGTAACATATAGACAAACAGAGTGGCTTTCTACCTTTATTTATAATTTTATTTAGGTACTTATGGATGAAGTACCTATGGAAGTCTAGATTAAAAATTATCTATATATAACTGTCTCAACGTCACTTTATATCAACGTCATCATTGAATCTCACCACCCCATTAACAAACCCTTCCATTTCAGAATCATCACAAACAACTCTACCAACAAACACATCGATATCTAATTAACTAAAATACACAGAAACAAACACCTGTCAATATCTGTATTTATCGACTTCGCTCCCATGCGTTCACAACACTATCGGCACTGCAATCATGATTCATTAGGCCAGGATCCGATATCCTTGGAGGGGATAACCAATCGCTTTGAGCTATTAACACACTGATTTACGAAGTCCCTCCGAATGGTAGGTTTAACGTAATGATAGGACCTACCTCATTTTGCCGGGTATTGATTTTGAGCTAGAAAGGGATTCGATTAATGGAGGTAGGTTCGCGTTTTTGTTAGTTTTTGATTGGATTTCGAAGTGAGATATAGGGTTTTTGATGTCTCCTTGTTTTATAAAATATACCTACCATTTTATGTAAAGCCCGCGAAATAGAATCCGTGCCTATAAAATACTAACTTTTACCCGCGACTTCGACCCACCCCGTTGCATCGCATCGCCCGGCCGCGCTGTTACTTCGTCTTCGCTTAGCATTCTTTCCGACTTTTTTTCTTTTTGCTCGACTCCTAAAGGTCCCAGTGTGAAGTTATTGCCTATAGCCTTCCTGAAGAATTGGGCTATTAAATGCAAAAATATTTTTCTAAATCCGATCGGCAATTCCAGCGATTGACACGTTAAAACAAACAATTTTTTCAGCTTTATTATTAGTATAGTAATAGATATTAAAGTGGTTTTAATTTTATTTTGTTTATTAAAAAAAAAAAAAACTAATCTGTCATTGTAATAAAATACCAAAAAAAGATTATATCAAAAACCAAACCCTTCTTTATAGTCGGGTAAAATAAAGACTAAATTACATTTTTAACTAGCCTATCTTCTAAATTACACCCATTGCCAAAAGTAATTTGAGAAAAAAAACAAACTGTGCGACACAAAGGTTTAATACACAGTCCTTTTATGACATATCGCAGGATCTAATGAGTCCATTTACATTTTCATCAGGATAAAAGCCAAATTATTTATTTTTATACCCCTTGTGTTACACAACAATCTAATTTCTGTACTTAGGTACTGTGAGAGTTTTACGAGCTCTCACAGTACCTAAGTACAGATGGCTGGGACGAGTAAATAAAACCAGAGTTTGTCATATTAAGGCTCGCACAGACAGGCGCGACGCGAATCCAGTAGAACAATTTCCTTGAAGTTTTCATAGAAATTGTTCCACGACAGTCGCATCACGACGTTACGTCACGGCTGTCTGCGAGAGCCTTTCCTTCGATAATTATTCCTAGAAGATAGTTCTACATTTTTACATTTTTATCCTTGTCACTTGGCACACACAGCACCCACACAGCTGTTCACCCTACAAAAAAAACTTATTGGAATTCTAGTCAATATTGAACAAATGGATAGCTGTCAACCCCACTTCCAGGAACAAAAAAATTTAACCCTACCTTGCCTCTACATCTTCGAACTCTGTAAATTTATACGATATAGATACCCAGAAATCTACACAAAAAGAGAAGACATACAAACTAAATTTACTTTAAGGAATAAAAATAGATTAAACATACCTACATCCCGATTTAAAATGTCACTCCTCACTTATGACTCCTCACTTATCGACATGACATAGGTACTTACCTATGTCATGTCGATAAAAATATATGATAAGTTACCAGAAGAAATAAGAAATATAAATAAATCCAATATTTTTATTAAGAAATTAAAATTATTTTTTTAAATAAAAGCTATTTTAATGTAGTATAAACGAATACTTAAATGAAATACTATAATTGCAATAAATACATTCTTAAATAATTATATACATGTGGATATTTATCAAGAAGATTATTATTATTATTTAGCATCGCCATACAACGTGGCAATGCAGCCAGCCTTTTAGGCACTGTTCCTGTTGACAGCGATGTGGACGAATTTTTGATGCCCTATGATTCTTTTGCTTATTTCACATGTACATATGTATTATTATTTTAAATGTTAGCTTATATAATTTAAATAAATTATTAAATATCATGTTTATAAAAAAAGAAGATTATATAATTAAACATAATATGACTTCTAAATACACAATAAGTAAATTATAAATTGTTACCTACTGAATCTCTAATTGTAACACACGTAAAACTGATCTCTTTTATTTTTAATCTTAAATAAATAAGTGTTTTTGCCTATTATATTATATTACCTAAGTAATAATATCGTTTATTTATAAAAATGGTGCAGATTTTACAATAAGTAAATATATCTAAATGTAAAAATTGTATTTTAAGAAAATAGCTACCTACTTGCCCCTATAATAGATTTATTTATGTTACTCGTATTGTTATTAACTTTTTATGAAAGCGTATTATTTAGTTTTCATGTAGAATATTATTTTGATTTTTGTTTCTACGATTTAGATTTTTAATAAATATGTATAACTATAATTTTGCTGTTATATTTTGCTATATTTTGTCCTGAAAGGGTCTACAACGATTCTTAGCTATAAGCCTTTTGTGAAACATCTTTATACCTGGTGGAATGCAAATAAACGAATATGAATATGAATCTCATTACTACCGTTGTTTTTTTTCTAGTCTTTTTATAAATCAATTTTTGTATCATATTCCTGCCCTCGCTTTCTTTCAAATAGGCTATAAATCTCTACAGTATCTAGGTACTTGAAAAAGATGAAAAAAATGCTATGTGTCTAACGTTTGTAAAAAAAGACGCCTAGGTAACATAATACCTACTACCTTCAGTCTAGCCTTAATTAGGTTTACTAGATAAACTCTATTACCTACACAGCCACTCAAAATAATTCTAGCCCCGTTCTACCTAGATATTTTCCAAAGGCGTGCGTAAACAGTTAATAAAGAGCCAGCTATGCTATAAAAAAAACACAAGTAAGGCCAGGGCCCGTGGCTAAATAATAACAGCCGCACAGGTCGATCGGTCAGGTTAAGCTACGCTTGCCGCGGTTGGTCTGTGGATGGCTGACCAATGACCATCTTTACATACCGAGACCCTGCCGTGCCTCCGAAAGCACGTTAAGCCGTTGTTCCCGGCTGTCATTTGTGGATCTTTGACAGTCGTTACGGGTAGTCAGAAGCCCGAAAGTCTGACAACCAGCAGTATTTTTAATTTTTTTAGCGACTGCCTATCTGACCTCCACAACCCAGTTACTGGGTAATACGACACCCCTTGGTAAGACCGGTTGTCAGGCTTTCGGGCTTCTGACTAGACAGACGCTCCATGTAAAATACTGGTATTCAGAGCTGGATACCAGTATATTACATGGAGCGACTGCCTATCTGACCTCCACAACCCAGTTACTGGGTAATACGATACCCCTTGGTAAGACTGGTTGTCAGACTTTCGGGTTTCTGACTACCCGTAACGACGGGTCGGGTTCCAGTCTAACCGGATGCAGCTGCATCCGGTTAGACGGACGCCGGATGGAAGCCGACCGTAACATAGTTGGGAAAAGGCTAGGCAGATGATGATGACCTCGTATTTTTAACAGAAAAGTTATTAGGAATGACAACTATCGCTCTCTCAGTTGAATAAGACATTTTCGGCTCTAGAAAAATCTAAAAACAATTTTTATCATTATTTATATATATATTATATTTATTTTTTTAAATAACCAATATTTTAATTATAAAGTTTAATTCTGAGATGATTATGAACCTCAAAAATTACTATTAAACTTTACCAATAACCAAAATTTCTTTATTTATTTTAAGCAATATTAAAATCAATGCACTTATTATTCCCAAGCCTTACTTCAGAAAATAACAACCATCTTTTAAAATGGCAAGCATAAAAAGGCTGCCTCTAACTTTTTTTACGGCGACCGACAGACGTAATGAAGACGGAAGCAGACTTGAAGCTACGACAAACAAGCTCAAACTAGATTGCACTACAAATTCTTGTTCATTCTGCACATTTTCAAAGTTTTTCTAGGACTTCTTCATGAGAGAGGCATGGATAATAAACTCCATAGAAACGCCTGGTTTTTGAACGCGTAATCAAAATCTAATATTGACGACATGGTTGGCGCAGTGGTTAAGCAATTGACTGCTGCGCTGCGTGTCGCGGGTTCGATTCCCGCATGAAACAAATATTTGTATGACCTACAAGTAGTTGTTCCGGGTCTGGCTGTTTGTGTATGTGAGTTTAAATGTAAGGGATTCTTACAAGTCATTACAATACACATTGTTACATTTGGATTATCATCATCTGCCTAGCCTTGCCCAACTATATTGGGCTCGGCTTCCAGTCTAATCGGGTGCAGTTGAATACCAGTATTTTACATGGAGCGACTGCCTATCTGACCATACATCACACACACACACATACACCACACCATACACCATTACATTACATACATACTGGTATATGTATGTAATGTACCACACCACACCATCACCACTATACAACATTACATTTAGATATTATTAGTAAAAACAAGACTAAAAGAACAAAACATATGACTATATGTTTGGTCGACTGAAATAACTATAAAATATCAACCAAAGTTTTTGAGTTAACGTAAGAATTAACTCTAGTTTTCAAGTTCAATCAGGCTTTTATTAACCGGGGAGTTGTCAAAAGAAAATAACAATGGATAGTGTTTCAGTGAAGTATCATAAGAGGCAATTCCCGTATTTAAGGAACGTCTGATCTCAATCTCAATCTGTCAAAAAATACCTTTAATTACCTTTAATTCTCTACATTTTTGACATGTTTTTGACATTTACTTGTCGAAAAAGTTCAAAATCTAGTCGCAGTCCTATCGAGATGACTGCGACTAGATTTTGAACTTTTTAAATTATGAGAATTGCCCCTCGGTTTAAAACTAATTCCTGTCCTATCACAGCTATTCTACGTCTGACAGCAACAACCTTATTGCAACTTTAATAAAGATCACTGTGACCTTGACAGATTTGTCAACGGCAGCAACCCAACAGCAACCTTATTTCAACGTCAATATAGATCACTGTGATTTTTACAGTTCACCAAAATGAATGGTTAAATAACTGTGAGAGGTCAGCCGATCGATTCTGTAAAAAACTCACCGTGAAAAGTTAGGTGAAGTGAGCTTAGAGTGAGCTGTCAAAAGTGTCAATCCCTAGCATTAGTTGGAATGACAGCTCACTTCTGATTTGGTTACAGAATTGCACTGTCAGTCAAGAATAAAAGCAAAGAAATAGATATATTATCGCAGCTAACACATAAAATAAAATTATTCTACTGACACTTTTTCTAACTGGCTTACACTCAAAAGTTCGAAACACGAAGACAAGAATAAACAGGCGTGGCTAAACATGTTTATAACAATGTTAGCACTACTTAAATTAAATTCAATAAAACTTGTAGAACAAAAGAACAAAGTCTCATAATCTAAAGCTCGTGCACTATACGGCCCAACTGCAACGAACTCCATATTATATGTCCCAGACGTAACTCGTAAACCCGTGACGTAATGGGTACACTTTGCAACAATATCCCCATTTTATACGATAAGCGGTTGGTTCGCAATCAGCTCAACAATGGACAATTCAATGCTTTCTGTTAATTACAGCTGTAGCGATAAATAAGGTGTTATAATTAGCCTCCTGGTTCTCGTAAAATCGGAGTTTAAAACTG
The DNA here is from genome assembly GCA_951799955.1 of Apamea anceps. Taxonomy (NCBI): domain Eukaryota; kingdom Metazoa; phylum Arthropoda; class Insecta; order Lepidoptera; family Noctuidae; genus Apamea; species Apamea anceps. The sequence continues at coordinate 5,253,922 of OX637512.1, forward strand.
GGTTGTTCTGTTTGCCTGTCGTTACTTTTTTGGAATGGCAAAATGTCTCTGTAAAAGTCTGACGGTAAATTTAAAATGAATCATATTAAAAATCGTAAAATGGTCACAAACTGACAATGCAATGAAATGCAACTCATATCACGATGAAATAACATTTAAACTGTAGAACTAAAAAATAAAAAATAAACAATTTGATTAATAAAAACTGTATTGAAAAATTTACCGATAAAATTACGGTTTTTATTTTTTTCATGCGGCAATGTTTACACCAAATATGTAATGAAATTTTACGAAAATTAGAGGAATTGCTAATGATCTGCTGGGAATCCAGGAAATGAATAGCATTTAGAGGTACTGCTTAAAGTGGCCTTTTAAGGCCCCCTGATGGGTACTAAAAATCCAATAAAACACTAACCTTTACGGCTAAGACGAGTCTTGGTTAAATGAAGGTAACTTTTTCTACCAGCAGTTGGACTGCCAAATATTTGAATCGAAAAATATTTTCTTATTGTAACACTTACCTATATTATTTAATAATGAAAGCGCTATAAAAAATATAGTGCTAACATCATTTCTTTCATTAAGAATTCTTCGAACTTCAACAGAAAAAAAGACCTAGAAACTTAACTGAACTCCTTCCACCCTTTTATTTAATAAATTAACTCAATCTAGCTAAAAGAAAGGGGTGAAAATCCATTACTGACTAATGGCTAGTTACGTGTCTAATCTCGTTCGTTTATCTAATCTAAAGTTTCGTATAATCTTAGATATTATTTATGTTACAGAGGTTACTCAAGACTTCGCTTACGTAGACTACTTTTGTTCCAGTTTATAGTCTTTTAAGTGTGATACTTAGACAATACTTTATTTGACGAGAAAACTCACTTCTATTTTATTTGAGTTTATGTTTTAGTAGAGAAGGTAAACTTAGTTTTGAATGTAATTCGTTTGAACTAGATTAAATTAAGTAAGTTCTGTTGTATACTGTTTTGGATGAACTTGGGAACTAAATGTAGATCTTAAAACGTTTGTTCTTATTAAGTCTATTTATTATCAACATTAAACGATCTAAGTCATGATTATGTTGATTAAATAAAAAATAATGTAATATCAATGAGAAGGCTGGACCCCAAATGGATGGATTCCTTATTTAGTTAGCACAAAGAAGAACGGGATTGTGATAAATGAAAACAATAGAAGGAGGCATTGTTCTAGAAATGGGACGGAATATGATACCAAAGAAAAACTCCAATGGATCTCCTCTTCTTTCTGAACATACTGCAGCATAAAGTCTAAAAAATCTACTTTAAAATTCAATCAAATTTCACTTAAACAAACGACTAATTAATCGCGCCACAATATTTAAACTCAAAACTCACACAGAACTTCAAGTCGTTAAATCAGTGGAACCAAAACTATGGTCATAATATATAACAGCGAATAGAACGCGACAAAACTTTATTCCACGTTGAAGTAACGACAATAAAAGCTGGCATACTGCAGCGACACGCCTGACGGCACTTCCGACGTTATCTAGACATAGATGAATGTACTCGAGATTGTTTCTCTACTATTACTTGCATTTACTTATCGAACCGTGTGGCACTCGAGTTTAATTTTATGCTGGTCGACTTTGGAATGTCATCTTTTGCTGGGAATTCTATTTTGACCGATTTTTTTATGGCATTTTTATTGCCAGCTTCATTTTCGTTGATTTCATCAATTACAGTTTGCGAGAAAGTGGTATGTTTGACGGCACTTCTGACGTTATCGAGATATAGATGAATCTGCTCGAGATTGTTTCTTTATTATTACTTGCATTTAATTATCGAGCCGTGTGGCACTTGAGTTTAATTTTATGCTGGTCGACTTTGGAATGTCATCTTTTACTGGGAATTCTATTTTGACTGATTTTTTTATGGCATTTTTATTGCCAGCTTCATTTTCGTTGATTTCATCAATTACAGTTTGCGGGAAAGTGATGTTTGACGGCACTTCTGACGTTATCGAGACAGATGAATGTGCTCGAGATTGTTTCTCTATTATTACTTGCATTTAATTATCGAGCCGTGTGGCACTCGAAGTTTAATTTCATGCTGCTCGCCTTTTGGAATGTCATCTTTTACCTCGTCTTGGAATGAATTAAAGTGTATTGAGCGTTTTTGAAATCGACTTTAATTAGAAACATAATACATATTTTATATAATTTATGACATACCTTTACTTTATCCCTAACAGTCATGTGTCAATATCATGCTCGCCTTTGCAATATCATCTTTTGCTGCAAAAGACATGTTCACATACTAATTACAGTCTCAATCTGTCAAAAATATAATCAATTTACTTACATATTTGACATTGATTGTAGATATCAGTAAAATGATAATCTTCTACCATGCCTGCTTATTTGTCTTAAAAGTCCATTATTGTCACTTTTGACAAAAACGGACGATATCGGTTCGATAGGTAAATCATATAATCTAATCTATATAAATCTATATAATCTTATTGCTAAGAAACTTCCTTAAAGCCTTATTTTTTTCCTTTTGACTACTAACTACAAAGAGCGGCTTATATTCTGAACAATAAACCATTTGTCATATTAGTAACGTGAGGCTATGAACAGCTGATGCACCATTTTATTTTCTTTGTATTTCCTCATCTTTACAGTAACAAATAAAACAAAAGTAAAGAACACTTAGCTACTACACAAATATAAAAGGAAGGTAACTGCCATAATGAATTTAAATACTCAACAAAAGGAATGCGGAACACGACACTAAGAGGCAAAACTTCAGTAAGAGCAAAACCATTTCATGATAGTGGAATCGTTGAAGTTTGCGCCGAGTACTCCAAATGTCTTTATGATTCCCACAGACATCGTAAATTTATATTTATTCTGAATCCTTTACCCACACTGTGCACTCACTTACTACAAAAATAGTCTTGAATGAAAAATAGATAGTTTTTCGTGTATACTTTAAGATACATGGTTTTATACGGGCCTGTAAAGTTTTCGTATTAAAAGTTGGGTTTAGTTGATGATATTATTACAGGGTTTTACGATGTGCAGTGGGTACGGTAATATGTGAAAGATAAATTTTATGGAGGTCTTTAAATGAGTGAAATTGTTACGACTTTACTGTGGGGGTATTTAATTAAGATCTTTTTTAACGTTGAAGAGATTTTTGGTTTCGTATTTTATGACCTCGTTTACTACTGGCTACTGAAGGTTTTTATATTATGCAGTTTCGTTTAGTACTTGTTTGATCAAGTTAAGTTTCTTTGTCTCACGTAACCCCAACAGTCTCTGAAATTTGACCTGTGTGTGGCCAATTCTCGTAATTAAAAATATTCAAAATCTAGTCGCAATCTCGTCTCAGTGACAATCAATGTCAAAAACTTGTCAAAAATGTAGGGAAATTAGTGGTCTTTTTGACAGATTGGGACTGAGATCAGACTGAACGTTCTTAAAATTACGAGAATTGTCCCTCTGATTTTTTAGGAGCAAAATTTAAACTGTCAAAGATGTAACTGTGATAAAAAGGACACAGAAATGAACATGAGAATGTCCTCATTTATTTGTACTGAAAATGGCAGGACTTTACCTTTTCACGGTAAAACTGTCAGTAAATAAAATGTTGTGCAAACTTATTCACGCGTAAATATTTCTCGAGTCCCAAACTACCTTACAATTTGGCGAAATATCAATAACTCGGGGCACTTGTAAGGAAAATATTTCCGGGTACGTGCATTTTGAGCACAGTTTATATCTATTTGGCAATAAGTCGAGTTTTCAATAGCGCCGTCTGCTGAGCGAAATGAGATTTTTACTACGGTAGTAATAACTTGATCGAATCTGGGACACGATTCTGCAGGATCGAAGCATCGAAATCATATTAGAAGGCGTTTCCTCCAATTTTATTATTAGATTTTACGACAATTTTCATTTCGATGTAACAATAAAAAAACCTTCGTTATAAGTATTACTGAGTGTAAGTGTCTATTTCGGATGTTCGTCGGAAATCATGGGCTGTCGGTATTTCGTGTTCTGAATTGAATGTAAGCTTCGGCGTGGGTGTTGTTTCACCAGTTTATGGCTTTATTACATTCTGATTATATTTGTGCCAACATAATAACTTTGTTATACAAAAAAAACCTTTGAATTCTGTAGCTCGTTTGTTTTCGATAATCCTTTATTGACGAGTATCGTTTTTCTTACGACATTTTTGTTTGTTGTCCGTATTTTCTCCTCTTTCCGCGGTTAAAAAGTTTAGACTGACATGTTTGTTTATATATACTTTATTGTACACCAAAAAAATACATGGCCAAAAATAAACAAACACTACAAAATATACAATTGGACATATTTATAACCAATTATTTGATAACTAGAATATAAATACCTACTTATAACAAACCCCTAGATATTCCATTATTCTGCAACAAAGAGAGCCACGAAAGAATCCAAGTTGAGTTTTTTTCAATTTATAACAATCCTTCAAACAGCAAAACAATAAGAAAAACCTTAGAGAGACTCGAAGTTCATAATAAATCTTACCTTTTTATAGAAAAATGCACCTTTTACTTTGAACGCTTTTCAAAATATCTTCATTGTTGCATTGAGAATACCAAGAAGAAGCTTAGTGTTTTATTTTCATTCAGGAGAGAAAACAGAAGGTATTATCCTGTATTTAAGTGGTATCAGTTATAAGTTGCTTTTCTCTGAATTTAATTAGCACTAAGTATAAGGAATATGTTACCTACTATTTTAATGATTTTGTTACATGTCACATAAAATATAATATTTTGTCAATAGCATGAATATTTATCAATTGTTTTTTTTTTTAGGGCCTGTTTCACAATCGTTGAGTAAAGTTCTAAGTAAGCTAATTCGAACTTATCTGCTCAGTAAACAATTCTTTACGTTTCACAATCCTTGAGTAGGGTTAATCACCACTTTATCTGCTCATTAAGTTAATCATCGGATGCACTGCCAAGTAACTGTTTACCGGACAAGTAAATTTATGGAAACATAACCTTAAATACGACATTTCCAGATTTTCATCAATAACAATATTGTTAGGGTTCCGTAGCCAAATGGCAACGGAACCCTTATGGATTCGTCATGTCTGTCTGTCTGTCTGTCTGTCTGTCTGTCTGTCCGTCCGTATGTCACAGCCGCTTTTTTCCGAAACTATAAGAGCTATACTGTTGAAACTTGGTAAGTAGATGTATTCTGTGAACCGCATTAAGATTTTCACACAAAAATAGAAAAAAAACAATAAATTTTGGGGGTCCCCATACTTAGAACTGAAACTCAAAATTTTTTTTTTCATCAAACCCATACGTGTGGGGTATCTATGGATAGGTCTTCAAAAATGATATTGAGGTTTCTACTATCATTTTTTTCTAAACTGAATAGTTTGCGCGAGAGACACTTCCAAAGTGGTAAAATGTGTGTCCCCCCCCCCTGTAACTTCTAAAATAAGAAAATGATAAAACTAAAAAAAATATATGATGTACATTACCATATAAACTTCCACCGAAAATTGGTTTGAACGAGATCTAGTGAGTAGTTTTTTTTTAATACGTCATAAATCGTAACGTAACGGAACCCTTCATGGGCGAGTCCGACTCGCACTTGGCCGGTTTTTTTAATTTAAAATGGACGTTTTTGATCTTATTGAAGATGAATTTGATGATTTTTTCCAACGCATGACGGAACCGCGTAGAGAACCAATATTTTGGTATCGTATAAATAATATGAAAAAAATATGACGATACTGACTTCAAGATGAGATTCCGACTTTCTAAAGAGGCTGTTAATCATGTTTTTTCTTGTAACTTGTAACTTTTCTAAAAACGCAATGTTCGTAAAAATAAATTCAATTCAAACTAACGCCGGCAATTTTTTGACATTTACTGATTAACTGACGTTTGACATAGACATTTTGTTGACAACTCGCTGCGTTCCATTCTTACAGAAACATTGACTTTAGAAAAGGTGAAATCACTCTTTTACATTGCAGTGTACTATTTTTTTTTTGTATGAATTTATCTTTATTATACTTGATAATCATAACGAAAAATATTTTTAATGATAATTCTGTGATTACTATACTTTATAGAAACACATAAATTACTCTTCACTTGAAACGAAACGTTAAACTCTAAAGTTGCCAGCACACTTATTTTTAAGTATTAATTAGTTAATCTTCACTATAATTTATTGATTGGATGATTGTGAAACGCAAAGAAAGCTAACGAAAGGATTTAATCTATAAGTAATTAACTCGTTGAGTAACTACTTATACCTTTACTTATTGATTGTGAAACAGACCCTTAATCTAATATTAATGTAATTGTTATTTATTTTTAAATTATTTAACTTTGTAATTTTTTTTTTTATCTTATTGTCTTCCGACTCAATTTGTACACCAGCCATGGTCAAACATGTTGTGCCAAAGAATATCCTGTAACACCTATAATAAACATCATAAAATGTATATTATCTACACATGTCTTTGCAAATAAATTAATCTGAATCTGTCTATCTGTCGTCTCTTCCATGTACTTAACACGTTGACTGCCAGACAACAGAAACAATAGAAAATCTATTGTTGGCGGTCACCGGTGACCGCAGTGGAAGTCAATTCCTTAAGGCGAATGTCAACATTTTAATTTTGGGGGTACGGTAGGGAATCATGTTTCAATTAACATACAACCTGACTATGACCTGCAAATTGCAAAAAACCGTAAGTAAATTTGAATTTCGCAGGTTACCTTAGCGCATCCCTCTTAATACGTGGAGTTGTGGACACCAACCGGTATTACTTAACTTTTTAAATGTTTTTTTTATTAAATTCCGAACTTTCATCACATCACGTTACAAATCTACACACAAAATACTTTATATAAACTTACCCATAATCATTTGGCTGGCAGTGGTCAGCAGTTTCACATCGTTGTTGGCGTCTTGAGTTTCAAGCCTCACCGTAACATTGAGAGGATCTAAGGTCTCATCACCAGCTCTTCCATGAAGAGTGACAAGGATGGCAGTTGTTTTCCCTGGCACTGCCACTTCTGGTGCTACCACTGAGAAGCCACTAGAAAGAAAAAAGTGTATTTTAGAATCATGTTGTATATATTATTTATTGTTGTTTTTATTATTTTATTGTATTATATTATGTTGTTGAATATCCAATTGAAGTAAATTACAGCTTGCTTAGGTTTGTAGGTAGTTTATTTATTTCAGATTCCATTTTATTTTTTTCTTAGAATCTTTTTTATTTTCTTCATCAGGTCGAGGTGGAGTTGGTGGATGGATGACATCTCTCTTTTATAGGTAAAACTGATCTTAGCAAAGATTGGATACATATATACAGGTAAGACTATTTATAAAGTAAAAATAAATTAATTAATGCCGCTTGAATTATTATTATTGGTAAAAAATAATCACCCAAAGGAATGAAACACAAATTATAGATACATAACACTAAAGTTTTTTTTCCTACAGAAACATCTACACACCTATCCAAAATAAATCTCTCGGACTGAAGCGCCCGCAATCTGATTTTGACAACTGGCCAAATTCTCATCAACAAAAACGAAATAAAACTCCGCTCGTAACCGTAGTCGGCCAACTAGGAACAGCGGAACAGTAAGTTGCTATCGGCGTAAAAGTCAAACATCGAACAACATAGGTCAACTAAATTCAATTCTAAGCGTAGGGAAATATTGAAAACTCTCCAAACCAAAGTCTGCAATGCGACAAATCGGTTGGACACGTTCGAATTATTGTATTTTCCTACGTGTGCACAGAATACTGAATTTTGTTTGATGAAACCGTTCGTGCTACATCCTGTTTAAGTGCAAGAACGCGCCTACGTCTGTTTGAGTTCCCTGATACGGTTTAGTTAGTTTTAAACTATGCTCTGAGATGTTCATTGTTTATTACTGTTTGCATAGTATTCTCTGCTTCGGTTTGTTTTGTTTAGTGCTCTAAGCTTCCTAGTTTCATTTTATTCTCTCGCTTTTGTAAAATCTCTTTTCCTACCAAATACCTTTTATTAATCTTCTTTATCTCTATCCTGTTACTGTTTATAACATTCTCATGTCCTTAATATCACATGTAAAACATTTTTATTTGCCGCATCGTATTTGATATACTCCATGTAATATTTTGTTACGTCATAATAGAGGGAAACGAAGCTCAAATAAATATGACAACAAAAAGAAATGGTGTTGTCTCTCGTGTAATTTTTTATTTGCTAGACGAATGGCTCCATAATGTCTACTTTTGATAAGGGTTACAGTCGATATGTCGTGCACATCGGATGGCTATTTCCGTTGGAGACAAGATTTTATTTGTTTTTCTTACAAGAACATTGAATACTTGCAAAGTATTGGATGTTTCTGGTGACACAGAAAAGGAACGACTAGGTAACGACAATGTTTTGAACAAGGATGTGACAAGTTAATATTTGTATTTTGAAATAACAAAATAGAAATAGTAGTAGACAACTACACTTTATTATTATAGTGCATTGCTAGGAGAAGTAGACTTATATCAAGTCAAGATGTGATCACAATAAAGTTATAAGTTAGTTTTCGAAGTACATAGTTCGAATTTTTTTATCTACGTCATATAATTATTCAAGATTGAGTAAGATCAATTATAAAAAAATAAAAGTTACCGTTGATCTGTTAAGTTAATTATTTTATTTTATCTTTCAGGGCTTCTCGGGACTTGTAGATTTACTGGATTTTGGTCGATTTTGTTGGATTCGAAGAAACAACGTCTATCATGGATTTATTTCTTTTTTTGAGTAATTCCCAGTTACAGCCAAGTGAATAACTAACAAAATAGTCTGAATATCATCCAATTTAAACACGTGTCAAGCAAACCGCATCAAATGACATCCAAAGTCCAACCAAACTAAGTTAGAACGAACTCCAGTGCGGGTAGAACTTATTTCAAAACTAGTGTACCGTGGTTTCCGGGACAAGTTGCTTGGTTTATTTGTGCACTTGCTTTGCAGACGTGTGACGTTAGCTTTGAACAAAGCTTTATGATGCCCGCGTCTGTCTTAGTACTTAAATAAACGATTCTTGCCTTTCTTTTCTTGTAACTGGTGTTTTCCTGGGTTTTGTCAAAATCAAAAAATCAAAATCAAAAGTCATTTTTTCAAATTAGGCTGAGAATCAGTACTTTTTGAACGTCAAAATTACAAAAGACAGTCCCCCAAAAACGCCCGCCCTTCACCTTTTGTTGGTTGGTGATGTGATTTTCTACTTATTTTCATGTTGGATTGAGGAAATTTGTATTTTTCATTTGTATTTATATAAGGTTTGAGACGCTTTTGCCTTGTGTGGTCACGAGGTCAAATAAAATTTTCGTTAGTTTTTCCGATTTTTAATTGTTTAGGATGAAACCGTTTTTTTTAAATTTTATTAAAGAGTACATATATTAATGAACACCTCAACGTCAAAGTTATTAATATTTAAGTTAATAATAAAAATGATTTTGATCAAAAATTGTCATTTCACTAACCAATTGACACAATTCTGAAGCTTGGCAGAACGGCATAATTAACGAAACCTCGACGAGAATGTCAACAATATCCACAAATTCTTCTTTGGGATTCTAGTCACGTTTTGGTGCGAATGAAATTAATTACTTCCCGAAAGGTGACCAGCGACGTTGTAATTAGTGAGGGAATAGAGTCATTATCAAAAAAGTCGATCGGAAAATTGCGTTACCGACAGAAAATCAAAATTCAAAAGATTTGCGAATGGAGCAGAATCTTTATATCTGTTTACAAAAAAACTCGATCCCGCCGGTATGGCTTTGCCCACAAAAACACTGTATGTGGCGGCATGTACATACTTTTGGAACGAATTCGAATAACAAAAGGCTGGCAAATGGACACTTGCCAACGCCCGTTCTACTCAATCGATACGAATCGCTCCAGAAAAGATTGCTTCTCTCAGTTTCTCAGTTCCGTATAAGCTAGACGTAACAAAAGTGATGGCTTTTTAATGACCATTTTTATATTCGTAAATCCTAACTTTACTTGTGAATTTTTATTCTTTTCAAATTCTACTTAATTTTCGGAGTTGGGTAAAAACTAAAACTTTTTGGGCTCAGATTTTAGGACAAAGATTTGTTGGACTTTGTGTCAACAGACCTGTGAAATGTCTTTGACGGGTAGGGAAGTATAACTAACCTAGGTAGGTATATACTAACCTATCCGTGCAAAACAAAGTGATAAATTCTGTTTGGACCACTTTCATAGCTCGTGCGACCTTGAAAGATGTTATAGAGGACGACTAAGTTTTATTTTATTCAAAACATTCTGCGGGAGGATTTCGGCAATAATAGTTTTATCATTGACGCACAGTTTTTATTGGACGTTACGGAGGCTTAGCATAGTATAAATTTATTTATTATTCAGTTTCTAGTAACCTGTCTAACGTAAAACAGGATTTAGATTAACATTTTTGCTAGCTTAGCTCTACCCTTGAGACGGGGTCAATTGCTATCTCTACTATGTTTTTGCCACTAGTATATTTTTTTCATTTTTGCCTGGCTGTGTCCTTTGGAGATGATTCACTCGTATTTTTCTGAAGTTTTTTTTTTTTTTATAGAATTGATAAATACTTGCAAATATATTTCTGGGCAAGGGATTGTTCATCGAATCGTTGAGCTCCTTAACTTCTGCGTGCACTGACTGGACAGGTCCACTCAATCTGTTTGGTTATTTCTTTAAAAGACCATTTCAGACACCAATCTACATGGTCTTCACATGATCTGACCAAAATTATGCCTGGACTTGAGATGGTGACCGCTTGAATTTATTTCGCCTTTCTTCTTGAAGCAGTTAGTTAGGAAACGTCAACCTCAACTAGTTTTAAAAAAAAGTGTTTGTATATACCTACTTTTTACGAAATAAAATCATTTATCAAGTACCTATGTGACCTTTACTACCTATAATTATGTACTGTCAGTCTTATTAAGGGGTATCGTATTATCAAGTAACTGGGTTGTGAAGGTTAGATAGGCAGTCGCTCCATGTAAAATTCTGCTGCATCCGGTTAGACTGGAAAGCAAACTCAACTTAATTGGCAAAAGGCTAGGCAGATGATGTTGATGCACTGTCTGAGTTTATCTTGGACATTACTGAAATCGGTAAAGGAAAACATCTGGTGGTATTTATATACTTATAAATACAGTTTCAGAAGAGTGGTAGCATTCTTATTCTGCGAAAACTCGACCTTCCATTTGATACCTCCGAACAAAAACAAACCCTTGGATATATTTTAAGTCCCGTGGCAGGAAAGTGGTGTGCGTTCGTGACTACATTGTTGGCAGCCGATACTTGACGCGGGTAGAAACGACCCGCTACAAATAAATAGGAATGGTAATGGGTCATACGTGATACCCGAACCGAAGGAAAAATCCTTCTGTCAAGGATATTTAAAGCCTTCTGGGTGTTTATGAAGAGGGTTGGCTTTTTACCATTTACGGTTTGTTTAAATGTACTGTGAGTAGTTTTTGGGTGGGAAACCGTTGATAATGATATGGCCAAAGTGTTTTTGTTCGACTTTAAGGGTTCAATTTGGTTGACATATTATTCGAAACTTAACTACTACTATTACTATTTGGTTTTGTTACCCACTTTTTTTTTAAATCATCAAATGACGAGAGAGAACGGGAGGGCCGCTCTGGGTGGAGCGGAGGGAGTGTCAGACTCTTATTGACTAAAACCCACCCGTGTTCCTTCCTTAACCCTTTATGTTCCAGGGCAGCGGTAACCCTTTCGGACGATCCCGCTACCCTGGCAGGCTTCGGCCCTGTCGGGCCCCGTCACTCGTGCTGACATCTCTTTGAGGCGCGCGTGGAACACATACGCGCCGTCCGGTACGGGCCTGGTCCTGATCGGACGGTGAGTTACCCATTACTCTCCGCCCGCAAGCCCGCGCCTACGGTGGCCGGGAGTCGTCACGCGGCTCCCGACGCCCGGAGCGTCTCCCGCGGCGGCTGAGGCGTGAGGTGCGTTCCCTAAGCGCTGCTACTGAGCACGCATTCTTGAGTTCGATTTACGATTCGGGCAAAGTGTTATTAGATTTTTGCATTAGGAATTCCTCAGTAGCAGCCCGGAGTCTGTATTTGTGCGCGGTTGATGGCAATAGGCTCAGCCTATTACATGGAACTTAACCGTATAGTTCGGTAGCGCCCCCGAATGGACCCGAACACACGAACCTCCGCTGGCTCAGTAACGGGTCCCATTGGACCTTGAAATGACGACATACGACACCCTTACTGATAATGTAAATATTGATTATGCTACCCATCAAATCTTATGAATGTGCGTTAATTAAGAGAGTTGGATAAAAAACTCATATGTTAACGCCATTCAATCTTCCATATTTAGCGCGCAAGTTTATTAATTTACCTTTATTAAATTCAAGTCTGTAAATGCGATAATCGCCATTTTGATGACAGTGGTGGTCGAGGCTAAAAAACATAAAAATTGGGGATTTCGAAAATCCAAACTCCACCACAAGGGCAATGAATAATACATGATTTAATTATTTGACGAATTCATCCATTGTTCATGTTAAATAAGTAGTGGTAATGTAGTTTTTTGATATCTAAAGTCGAAGTTTCGCGCCAATCGTGCGTGTTTACATTTTTACTTTTCACAAAACTCACACACACACATGTAGATAAGATGTAAAATGTGAAAAATATTATTACAAATATTATAAAAAACACGAAAATGCCCAAATCATAACGTAATATTGAAACACAGGTCCAATAACACGTATTATTCATTACCACTACTTAATTTGTGTTCAAAATCGTCGACCATTGTTGTTTTTTTTTTATCGTAATGATGTGCGAAAGCGATTATGCCAAACGATTTTTTTTTAAATTTCGATTGACCCGAGTAATTAATATGACGAATGTCAGAAATCGATTCTCAGAAATTGAAATAAAATTATTTTAAGCATTAAATACAACAAGCATTATTTATAATAATGATTTATGCTTTCCTAATGTAATTTTAATCGTTTTTTGGACATTATATTGAAACATGAGTCAATAACAGAGGACCTATGACCATAGTCATTTATTCAATTTCGCGCCGAATTGTTTCTATATTTGAATTTATATTCGGAATGCGCTTGCTATTCAAAATTATTTTTATTTATTGTGCAATTATTATTTTTTGATACTTTCTAATAGTTTGCTACAGAATGCCCAGTATACATTTTTAGATAGGCTTAGCAAAAGTTTGGGAAATGATGATAGATTAATTAAGTATTCCGCAAACACTTTACATTTCATTATGTTTTGTTAGCTGTATGAGCTTGGTAGTTTTTATTTATATTAGTTTACTTGAGTAATAGAAATTGTTTACTTTTTGTGGTAGTTTATTCCCAACGAAATTAAAAAAAAACTGGCTAAGTGTATGTCGGACCATGCACAGCGAAAGGTCCCGTACTTGGGATGAATATTTACGCATGCACAGCGCATATCATTAATTTTTCTATAGTTATTTAAATATCATTCATCAGAACATAGCAGGCTTAATTAACAAATCTGAAATGTTAACAGTTAAAATAGACGAATTAGATAATAACGGAACTCCTATACATGTTATCTGCATAACAGAACATTTTATAAAATCTGGTTATGAAGACATACTGCACATACCAAATTTTTATTTAGCTGCGTTTTTTTCAAGAAATGTGAAAAGGGGAGGTACATGCATATTCGTTAGGACAGGCCTACAATGTAAAGAGTTACCTCACGTTGCTAAACAATCTGTCTCAGGCGCCTTTGAATGCTGCGCCGTGGAAATAATTGATCACAATATTATTGTTATCTGCATTTATAGGGTACCTAAAAATAACTACTCATTATTTTATGAAAAACTAGATGTTATATTGCATAGAATGTGCAGACTATCTAATAAAAAAATAATTTTGTGCGGTGATTTTAATATCGATGTGATAAAAAGAAACAAAATTGCATTAGACCTTGAATACTTTCTCCTAAATTATAACCTCAAACTTGCATTAAGCCAACCGACTCGACTCTGTAGCCAATCATGTATCGATAATTTTGCACATAATATCCAAAAAGGATGCAAATATGAGATAGTTGACCTTGTGCTTTCTGACCATACTTCTCAGATACTTAAAGTTCCTGTTAGGAAAACCTGCAATATACAATCTTGGAAATTAAAAAAGCAAGATGAATCTAAAGGGAATTTGATAAAATTTAAAAATCACTTACAGTGTCTATCTTTCAAATCGGTATATGATGCCAAGGACGCAAATGAGGCCTACGATAATTTCATGGAAGATTTTTCTTTGCTTTATAAACTCTGTTTCCCTATCAAAATCATAACAATTAAAACTAACGTGAAGACTAAATGGATATCCCGCGGTATAAAATTAAGTAGTCAAAAACAGAGGCAATTATTATGGACGTATAGACTAAAACCTAGTATAAAAAATAAAACTATATTTAAAAGCTACACTAGACTACTTAAGAAAATAATAAAATTAACTAGAAAGGTGCAAAATGGCCATTTAATCAAGACGTCTGTGAATAAATCGAAAGCTGCCTGGCAGATTATCAATAAAAATAGAAATTGTCTGCCACAAGAAGTAGTATCAACAATACATAAACACAATTCAACATTTACACACCCTGCTGACATCGCAAATGCATTTAATAACCATTTTATTGACGAAATTGAACATAATATAAAACCTGACATAAATCGAACTAATAATAATAAAAATCTGACAATGCAATCTATGTTCATGCAGCCTATAATGAAAGATGAAATCATACAAGCCATTAACAGTTTAAAAAACACCAATACTATCGGGTATGACGGGGTGTCCACTAAAGTTATTAAATTCGTCAGTGAAAAAATAGCAGATCCACTAACGCATATTTTAAATCAGTCTATCTCTGATGGCGTGTACCCAGACAGCCTAAAACAAGTAATAATAAAGCCATTACACAAGAAAGGAGACAAAACTGACATAACAAATTATAGACCAATAGCCAAAATTCCTATAATTTCAAAAATTTTTGAAAAAATAATTTATAAATCTATTTATTCTTACTTCGATAAGTATGACTTATTCGCTAAGGAACAAAGAGGCTTTCGTAAAAATACTACGATTAATATGACTATTTTTGACTTAATTTATAATACCATGACATGTATAGACAAGAACATCCCTATTTGCGCAATGTACACCGATATGACCAAGGCCTTCGATTATGTTGAACACAGTGCCCTATTGGCGAAACTTTATGGATACGGAATTAGAGGTAATGTACTGGAACTTCTAAAATCTTATTTAGAGAATCGATACCAATGTACAGAAGTCGCTAGATTATGTCCCAAAACAAAAGAATTAATAACCTACCTATCTAAATCAAGAGCTATCAAATACGGCGTGCCACAAGGAAGTGTGTTGGGACCACTGTTATTCTTGATTTATATAAATGATTTACCCAGAGTCACAAGACATATGATGGTTCTTTTCGCAGACGACAGTACAGCCCTAATCAAATGCACAAATATAAATGAATATGAAAATGACATAAATAATTGTTTAATTGACATTATAAATTGGCTTAATAATAATAATTTAATTATGAACTTAAATAAAACAAAAATAATGCACTTTCATCAAAAATGTGACATTCCTAAAGTTTGCTGTGCCTATAATAATATTGAAATAGAAGACGTAAAAATAACTAAATTCTTAGGAATAATGATAGACAATAAACTGACCTGGAAACCCCACATAGAAAAAATATGCAATCGACTTAGTAAAACTGCTTATGCGCTTTACCAACTCGCAAAAAAAGTAAATATTGACACACTTCTAACGGCATACCACGGACTTGTGGTTTCGGTTTTGAGGTTTGGCATCATTTTCTGGGGCTATTCTACTGGTAGGGAACAAGCATTTAAAATACAAAAAAGATGCATAAGGTCAATGTGTGGTCTGAAAGCAACAGACAGCTGTGCACCAGTTTTCAAGGAGCATAAACTGTTAACATTGCCATCACTGTACATTTTGGAATTGGCACTGTTTACAAAACAAAATGTAAAGTTATTTGACAAAGTCGCTACAGTACGAGATGTTCCCCTTCGTACCCAATATAAAAATAAATTAAGCACTGTGAAATGCAAAACAGCATTAATGAAAAAAAGTATTCTTGGTATGGCACCTCGTATCTTTAATAAGATTCCAGATAGTTTTAAGGAAATGACTTACGTAAAATTTAAAAAAAACCTGACTAATTTACTGATAGAAAAATGTTATTATACTGTTGACGAATTTCTAAATGACTTAACAATTTGATGTGACTTTTTTAAATTTATTGTGATTTTTTATGTACCCACTTATTTTACTTTTTATGACATTTCGTATTTTTTTATAATTTTTCAAACCTAATTTAATTTTATATTACTAATTGTGTTGTAATTAAATTGAGTATGATTGTTATTTTTAAACAATCGTTATGTTAAAATATTTGTATGCTGTAATAGCAAAACATGGCGACCTACTTATATAAATATGTAATGCAAGAACCCAATGTACCTATGTTTGACAAATAAAATTCTGATTCTGATTCTGATTCTGATTCTGATCGACTGCAGAAATAAGTTTGTATTTCATAAAAGTTCTCGAAAAAACTGTAAAAAACCAAGTTAACTCTGCGGTTTTAAACGAAAATATCCCATATGTCAAAAACGATTGACTTTAAAAGTTAAGACAATTAGAAACATCTTTATAATTTTAATTATAAGTTCCAATAATACCCCACACGCTTGTGTGCATAGATTTTTTTCAACCCTCGGGTACATGCATGGGGAATGGTACCTCTAATTATGTTTATCGTAATTTTACTACACCATTTTGCGTGCATAGAATACGAATACGATATAGTGTTATTAACACTCGTTAACGTCTACGAGTAAAATGGTTAATGGCATTGACATCCGAACGCACGCACAGACTGACATGACGAAATTATGGGTTCCGTAAAAGTATTTTCAGATAATTTAAATTAGAAATCAGACAATTACAGTTCTTAAAATTTTATCCCAAGCTACAGAACGGCAGCTTGGGACATAAGGAGTGCCTACTTCGTCCCACAACGCGCGTCCACGAAAACGCCCGCGTTAACCCTGTAAGAAAGGCTGGCCGGTGCAAATTGGTCAAAATCTAGATTTTACGGTTAGTTTAGGTTTGTACAGACGGCAGAGAGGCAGACCGACCGGCACATAGACAGACGGCCACATAACTTTTGTTTTAGTTACTAAGCAAATATATTTAAAACCCCACAACAAGCCCTTTCATTTGATATGTCACACAGAGGTACAGCAAAGATTTTTTTTTTATTTTCTAGTTTGTCCCCCAAGTGACCCCATTTTCAAAATTAATTTATTTACGTTACACGTCCGTCTTTGGGTCACAGAAATTCATATGTGTACAAAATTTCAATTTAATCGGTCCAGTAGATTCGAAGCAAATAAGAAAAGACAAGACCCACAGACACAAGTGATCCTGCAAGGGTTCCGTTTTTTCATTTGGACGTACGGAACCATAAAAAATTACACACCTAACCACACCGTACGTGTAGGTACGGTAATTAAAATGATTAATTTCAAAAATAAATTAATTCATGAAAAATATACCAAAGAGGATATATATAGAGGATATATTCCACCGACTTCTACTCCTACTCCTTCACAGTGCACGCGGTGCGATTGTGGAATTCACTACCGCCTGACATTAGGGACTGCCAAACTATTGCAGTTTTCAAAAGAAGAGTGAAAGAACACTATCTGTCCACTTCATCATAGTTGTGTACCTATGTATTTATTTTATTTTAGAAGTATTTATGTATGTTTATTTGTATGTATATATTCTCGTAATATTTGTTTAGTTTTTAAGTGAATTGTTTGTTTTTGATTCTATGTATTATTGTTTGTCTCCTTTGCTCTATCACACGCTGTCTACATCTCTGTATCTATTGTCCTATCTCAGGTATGCTGGAAGAGATTTCTTATGAAATAAGCATCACCTCTGTACCTATTTTTTCTGTTCTGTCTTTCAATGTCTGTTTATATATGTGTGTACATAAATGGTTAAATAAATAAATAAAATAAAATAAATAAATAGTTTCTACACCTTTTTTATTTTTTTTTTGCAAATTCCGATTATCGATTAGGCTTTATGCAATTTTTGAATCGAAATAAGAAAACTGGACGGATGGTCAGCACTAAGAAGTGTCATGTCGAAACACAATTTTTTGTAATTTTTATCAAGACTTGATTGCGTTTTATAAGTAGTATATGTAAGAAAAATGGTAAAAGTAAGAACGCGGAGAGAATGACAATATCTTTGTTTTTCCCTTTTGCATATTTTCAGCAAGAGAATAGGTTGTTTATGTACATATTTCCAGCGAGTTTAAGGTGCCTACCTTTTGGATAGGTGTAGTAATACCTATTTTATACAACTTTCGTAGTAGACTAACGAAGTTTGACCGACCTCAACAAATAATTAAAGATATTTGCCACAAATATATTGTATAAAATAAGCGCGGAAACATATTTTTCTTAATAAATTTGAATGCTGAAAGTTGATGTAATTTACTGAATTTCATGACGTAATTCGCAACATTCCGTCGAGTCAGCTGATATGTCATATGTCAAAATCTAGTCGAGCAGAGTGGTTAAACATAACTGGTGAAATGTGGGTGTACCTACTATGGGTACACATCCGTCTAACCTTTCGGGGAAACAGGGCGTGATGGTATGTTTCTCCGAAATAAATCTACGCTGAATTATTAATGTAACAAGATGTCAAAAAGCGTAGGGGACTCGTAATTATTGTAATTGTGTTTTAGCGACATCTTTTTTTAATAAAACCGTTTTTATTTAACGTGCATTTTTTTCCCTCAATGGACAGTTCCCGTTTTTAATTGGTTTCGCGATGTCCTGACGTTTATTTGGTCCGCAGGGAGTACTTGTCTTTTTTTTATGTGAAAGTTCAAGCCAGGTCATTATTTTTTGTAACAATTTGAATATTTATTTCAAGTCTACGTCATCGCATTTTCCAAGATTATGTTGGAATCCTATCCATACCTATTTTCGCCTTTTCATACATTTTTTGGCGCCAGCTTATCTTTGGGATCACGCCAACTTCAGCTTTTCTTTTTTTTCGTTTAGCACAATGTCACATTCTTTTTATATTTAAAGTAATTTTAGCCAAAAGCATAAGCGACAATGTATACCGTTTTTAATTAAACAATTTTCTTCTACCAGTGGCTCGTTATTAGCTTTGCTTTTTTTGTTTATAAGCACTTAACTTATTTTAATCTCGTATGATTTGTTACTATAATAAACTTATTTTTAGGGTTCCGTGCATCAAAAGGAAAAAACGGAACTCTTATAGGATCACTTCGTTGTCTGTCCGTCTGACTGTTTATCTGTCAAGAATAATTTTTCTTAGGAACGCGTGGTGGTATCAAGTAGAAGTTAATTACGTAAGTCTAAGGTCTCTCTCTTGGAACTCTAAAAAACCAAGCTTCTAAGTCAATGCAATAAAAAATACGGCCGTTTATGCGACATATTTTGATACTCGCAAATAAATCAAAATCTATAGGATACTTTCCGTTGACCTAGAATCATGAAATTTGGCAAGTGACAAGGTCTTTTTTTTTTTTGAGGATGGGAAATCATCAAATGACTCCTCCCGCTCTGGGTGGAGCAGGAGGGAGTGTCAGACTCTTACTGACTAAAACCCACCCGTGTTCCTTCCTTAGCCCTTTATGTTCCAGGGCAGCGGACAATTCGGACAATCCCGCTACCCTGGCAGCAGTGACAAGGTCTCAGCACAGGTAAAGGAATAGGTCCGAAAACTAATTTGTAGTTTTATCACATAAAATAAATAGAACATTCTTTCAACTTCAAAGTTGAGTTAGTTCTTGGGATAAATGTATCCCAACCACGGACGCCTTCATTGTTCGTGGTCCGAGACACACTTGGCCGGTTTTTTCTTTTATGGACACCTTATTTCAGTCCTAATAAGAAAGAACAGCTGTCATCCGATTATTATCGAACCTTCCTTACAATATTTGGTAGCATTATTAGAAATATTATATTCTTTATAGAAAGGGAACACAAACAAGGACGTGACGGCAACATCTGGTGTTGTACCCTCGGTATTCACTGATTGAACGATACTCCTCTCCAATATACAGCAATTTGGCGCCGAATACATTAATAATGTTCGATCTGACATAGAATAAGGGAATTAGGATGTTTATTGATGTCTTTTTGGCATTTTTTACGGCTTTAAGTAACCATTTGTCGGTTTTAAATAAAATTTGTATTTAAACAAACAATCATTATACACCTAACTAGCTTCTGCACCACGTTGCATCGCCTGCCCGCGCTTTTACTTCGTATTTGCTTAGCGTTCTTCCTTACTTTTTTCCTCTTTGCTCGGCTCTTTAAGAGTCTCAGCGTGATGCTAAATAACCTGTAGCATTGTTCAAAAGTTGGGCTATCAAAAGCAAAATAAAAAAAAAAAACAAAATCGACTAGTACTTCCAGAGACTAGCGTGTTCAAACAAACAAACTCTTTAGCTCTATTAAAAGATTAAATTTAATAGACTGGCAATCATTAAAACATATAGTAGTGTCACCGGACTACCTTAAAAGTCATTCAATAGAGTTACTAAAGATTAGTATGTGAAAGTAAAGGTAAATGGAAGATTTACCTAAGATTTTGTTACAGTACAATTAAATGGATGGCCAACAGCTTCCTTTTGCAAATGAATCGATTGTCAACGTTTATTTTCTGATACAGACCACAACATACAACCAGAAAATGTAGGTTCTAGTCCCTGTAATTTAAATACACCTTAATCTCAGTTAATAATCCCCCCCAAAGATACCGTCCCTGATCCTAATCTCCCCCATAAATCTATTCCAATCCTACCCCACCATCTTAAAGACGAAACTTTCTTTTTTGTAAAATCATTAAGGTCGCTTTAAGTTTCCTCCTCCATAGATTTCGCTGTAAGGTGTACAGTCAACACTTGCACTACAAAACCCGCTCTTATGGCTATGACATAAAGGCGCTGTCAATGTGAAATAGTTGCTACTGAGGTACGGTTGAGTGTACGGTGTGACTGAATACTTGCCCGCGGCTCATTACGCTCTGATGAATTATTCATACGCTAGCGCCTTCGCGCTTCCTCGTAACCAAGCCTAGTGACCTGAAGGCTTTGCTTCGAGAGCCCATTGACATGTCTTTAGGTGTATTATTTTATTCTCTAAGACTGTTTCGAGGTGAATTGATATTTAAGTTCGGTGTTGAATATTTTTGGGGAGTAGGCTTGCATTTTTCTTAGCTACAGTCGTACCTAAGAAACAGGTTATCCTTATTTGGACGTTGTTTTTCTTGTAGCAGGGTGTTTTTTTGTTCCTTCAGCTGCCTGTGCCAGGGGCAAGGGGTAGTTTCCAACTAACCCCATGGGAAAAAGGCATGAGTTTATGTATGGATGTGTGTTATTTTTTCGAGAGGATTTTCGGTGTTAACGAAGTTGTGATAAAGAAGAATGAAATGTTGTGTGAGATGAGGTTATTATTTCGGTAAACAATGAGGCAGAGTTTTCTGTAGGTGTACTTGTGTCGTCGCGCTAAATATACCTACTTTTATCATCTACATACTATAAATCATAAACAGAAAATATTTGAGTTTGTGGGATGTTTGTTTGTTACGGTTTCACGCTAAAACGGCTAACGGATTTGGATGAAATATTGCACTTGGGTAGAACATGACTGTAACATGTAATCTATGTTCTAATCCAGTTAGAACATAGATTACTTTTTATGCATTTAATCTCACGGGATCGAGACTTATGCGGCCCAAACCGCGGGGTGTTCGATGTAAAATTACGTATAGTGATGGTAATTGGTGGTCCATAAATCTGAACATATCGACAGACGAAAAGATCTTACTTCTTTGCAAGAACTATTATTATTTAGTACTTTACTAAAAGTTAGATAGTAAATACTTTGTACATAAGTGGGCACACACATATAATTCTGCCGGTCTGTTCTGAAAAATCTCGAGAACTTACGTAAAGTTAGTTGTCATTCCACCGGACACTCGAGATTAACACTATTGACAGTTAACTTCACCGAAGTTATATATATTCTAAAAGCTTACCGTTACAAAATAGATCAGCAGAATACTTAGTTGAGTCTATAATTTTGTTTACCTCAACTTCAACGAGCTTGACCTAAGGTCATGTCCTAATCTTGACCTCTAACGCAAATAAAACTTCACAGAAAGCAAAACTGCTCCGGTAAACACAATCTGAATAAAATATTCGCTGGAATTTTAAATTGCGAACAATGTACGATTTGGAAAGGTCAAAAATATAGGTTGGCTGAGTGTTCGGATATTTGTTCACACATTTTTTTTTTTTCTCTAAAAGTGTAGAATAACTTGTGTTGTTAGCAGCCAACTGAAGAGAGCAATTTATTTTGTAAGCACTTTCAACTTTGATGTGGTTTTATGCCTATTTCACTAATACAAAGGTGGGCTGGGCCTCCGTGCTTCGGAAACCACGTTAAGCCATTGGCCATCCTCAAAAAAAAAAAAAGCCATTGGTCCCGGGCGTAATTTTTTTTTTTTGGTTTTTTAATAAAACGTTGCCCCACACTAGGAATTACTCCTGTATCTCATTCGTGGATCTTTGCCAGACGGGTCGTTAGTACGAAAGTCTGACAACCAGTCTTACCAAGGGGTATCGTACAGCCCAGTCACTGGGTTGTAGAAGTCAGATAGGCATTCGGCCGTAATTTTTTTTGTTTTTTAATAAAGCGTTGCCCCACACTAGGAATTACTCCTGTATCTGTGTCATTCGTGGATCTTTGCCAGACGGGTCTTTAGAAGCCCGAAAGTCTGACAACCAGTCTTACCAAGGGGTTTCGTACTACCCAGTTACTGGGTTGTAGAGCTCCAGTTAAAATACTGGTATTCAGCTGCATCCGGTTAGACTGGAAGCCGACTAAATCCTAGTTGGAAAAGGCTAGGCAGATGATGAGTTGAGCAGAGGTATACAACAAAGTACACCCAAATCTCGTCAACTATATGTAAGTCCACGTATTAAGGTCATCAAGGTTAAATCCCAGGTTCTAATTAAAAATCGCAAACAATGTCCTGTTCTCTTGTATAAAGGTCTAATTTCAGAACAAAAGGCCAAGTCACCTTTGACAAGATTATTTCCTAGTATTCAGTCTGGCGGCTTGTATCAATGCCTATTAACTATACGTTGACTAACAAAGGATTCGGTGTCAAAGCTCATTTAAGTCAATTCTGGACATGTAAAGTGGAACTAGCAATGTCAAACATTTGAATTGGGTAATGTTAATTTTGTCTTGAATATCTACTAAAACATAATTTTAGTGTTCCTTACCCCAAAAGGAAAAACGGTACCCTTATAAGGTCACCTTGTTGCCCGTCTGTCAAGATCATTTTTCTCAGGAACGCGTGGAGTTATGAAGTTGAAATTATTATTTTATCAAATACTAAAATCCCTAAAGCAGTGAAAACTTCAATCCTCTAAGTCAACGCAATCAAAAGATACGAGCGTTTATGTTCCGTTTGTTCCGCATATTTTGACACTCGCAAGGGGAATTTGGCAAGAAGCAATGTCATGCCGTAAATTCGTAGTTACGTTACGTGCGCGAGTCCGACTCGCACTTGACCGTTTTTTTTCAAAGGTTTCCTAACGTCTTCGTTGTCCGTCCGTTAGACTGTCAGCGGACTGTATCTCATGAACCGTAATAGGTAAACAGTTGAAATTATCTCAGTGTGTATTTCTATTACCGCTGTAAGAGTAAATAATAAAAATAAAATGTAGTATATAAAAATAAAAGCGGGTTTTAATTAACTCTTTTGTTTGATTTTGGTCATTAAGGGCCGATTTTTTGATCCGTAGTTAACCAATTGTTTAATAGTAGTAGTAGTAATATTATCTAATGGTCACTAATTAGTTATTTTTTTAACTAATACTTAATTATTTGACCCTTAGCAATGATATTATATCATTAAATAAACTAAAAATTGCTCAAAAAACACATTTTGCAAAAATGTAACCATTAGTTACTATTTTTAACAATTGGCTGAGTTTAACTACGGATCAACAAATCGGCCCTAAGAGACAAAAATACACAACCCCGTTTTATGTCCAGGCAAATCACTGTCCAATCCAAGGTTGCCTGAAATAGATCGTAGAAAGCGATAAGGCCGCCCATTGTTTATTTTATACCGTTCGATCTATTTTTTGTTATGTATTTTTGTGGTGTATATCTAATAAATAAATATAAATATTCTCACTAAAGTATTACTGGCTTTTATTATTTTATGCAGTTTCAAAACACAACCTTCAAGGTTTTAAGCTCCTTCAGACTCTATGACTTCATGACCTAAATAGACCAACCAATTTAGGTGCAAAACTAGTATCAACATTGGTCAATCCCTAGATTTCCATACGATTTGCATCTAGTTGCCCCTTGAGGTGTTTCGACTGGCTACTGTTTGGAACAAGACAATAATACTTAATGACACTAAAGACTCCGCCATATTGGTTTTGAACTAAGCTAAACTTGGGCTTGTGGCTAAGTAATAACAGCCGCACGGGTTGATTGATAAAGTTAAGCTACACTTGCCGCGGCCGGTTCGTGGATGGGTGACCATCTTTACATACCGAGACCTTCCATGCCTTGGAAAGCACGTTAAACAGTTGGTCGCGCCTGTCATTCGTAGATCTTTGACAGAAGCCGGAAATTCTGACAACCGGTCGTACCAAGGGGTATCGTATTACCCAGTAACTGGGTTGTGGAAGTCAGTCAGATAATATTTAAAATACTAGTATTCATCTGCATTCGGCTACACTGGAAACTGACCCTAACATAGTTAGGATTGATTTGGTTTCGGAGTAGTAATTGGTGTTGTTCCTACTAGGGATCACTGGATTGATTAGGGGCTATTGTAAGATCCCGTTAATAAATGGTCAGTAAATGTCGGGGTAGGTATTATTACCAGTTTTAGTAATATGCTGATATTACCACCATTAACTCAACTAGGGTTGTCTACTAATTTTGTAGCAATAGTAATTTAGTTGACAATAGTTTGTTTTTGAAGGTGGGGCTTGTGGCTAAGTAATATAGCCGCACGGGTCGATCGATCAGGTTAAGCTACCACCTTTACATACCAAAACCCCTCCGTGCCTCGGAAAGCACGTTAAGTCGTTGGTCCCGGCTGTCATTCGTGGATCTTTGATAGTCGTTCCGGGTCGTGAGAAGCCCGAAAGTCTGACAATTAGTTTTACCAAGGGGTTTCGTATTACCCAGTAGCTGGTTTGTGGAGGTCAGATATGCAGTCGTTCCATGTAAAATACTGGTACTCAGCTACATCCGGTTAGACTGGAAGCCGACTCCAACATAGTTGGGAAAAGGCTAGGCAAATGATGATTTTGCTTATGAAGGACTTTATAGAAATTGGGTGTAGAAATAAAAATGAGACTCAATTACTTTCTGCTTCTTTCTGTTTACCATGACCATTCGTTAAAGTCACTTGCGTGATATTTTTCTTGAGTAACATATCTAGGGGTTTATTGTTTATAAACGATGATTAAAGTTAAATGACGTTCAAACGTCAAACATGTATGCTTAAACAGTCGATAATCACTACTAAACTTTAAGCGATATTTATGAATCACGGGGCAAATGTTAGGACATAGGATACTTTTAATCCCAGTTGTACGTTTCCCATAATTCCCGAAATCGACAGTAAAAGGTAGCATAAATAAGTTTTAGTAATAAACCTTGAAAGTGGAAAACAATGTTCATAGTAAATTATATTCATTATCAATATCTTCGATCAAGCCAACCTATACAAAATAACCAAAACTTCGCTTGTTATTTCCAGTAACAATACCTCAATGTTTTGATGTAACGTCAATACCAGGAACGAGCATCACGGTAGGTGAGCATTATTCTGTCCCTCACGGCATTCACGGTATTAAGCAAGTCACCATGGCAACAGACATGGTCGAATATATTTACTGTCAAAGATGGTGATATTCTTAACAAAAGGTCAACTTTGTTAAAGCTAGATCTAGAAATAAAATCTATAGTTATTTTATAAAATTAGACTCAGAATCAGCACTTTAAGAACGCTAAAATTACATAAGACACCCCAAAACGAACTCTCCCAAAACAAACTCTCCTACAACACAGTTGTCTGTTCAGTTAGAATAACTTGCTTCATGTGACTGTTCCTAAATTACCCTAGGCTGATAAAATTTTCGTTTTTCCTATGTGGAAATGACAAGAAAATGGGTCAGGTCCCCCTTGCGGGGGAGAACAGTACCCCGCCTCCGTACTCGGGGGCTCGGCTCCAGACTGGTCACCCTTCCACCTATATAGATTAAACGAATTCCAAATATGAAGAAGTCCAATGCCTTGGTCTTGTATACTATTGCTGGTACGCAAAGTAATAGCCTTATTACCTTACGAGACACAGAACAAACAGAATACTCTTTATTGTACACCATGATATTTAGAAATAAGTGCCTTTGAGTTTCACATAGGGTGTTACAATAGACGGTTTTATACAACTGGAATGAACGCATACCTAACACTCCATTTTGAATATTTTGTTTTTATTAGACATCGGGTTATATGCATTTGCATGTCTGCATATAATTTTATTTTTATAGCGTTATTGCATATTTTGGTACTTTTTCATTGACAGTGCTTATTTCAGTAGTTATACGTGTAAGGCGTGTTGTATCATGCCGTCGACAAGTCCGCCTCGCACACACTCGGCGATTTCAAGTTCTGTCAGGTAACGTCATTTGACGTCGAAAGGTCATTTTCAGCCTATAAATTACTATTAAGTGACAAACGTCACAAGTTTGCTGCAGAAAACCTGGGAAATATGTTATTGTTTATTGTCACAAGAATTATATAAATAAGTTATAATTTTTATGTATAATTTACTAGCTTCTGCCCGCGACTTCGTCTGCGTAAAATTTTCATCGCATCGCATCGCCTGCCTGCGCTAGTATTTCGTTTTCGTTAACGTTCTTTCTGACTTTGTTTTCTTTTTCCACGTGATGAGCGTTTTTTTTTTTGTGGATGGGAAATCATCAAATGACCCCTCCGCTCCACCCAGAGCGGGAGGTGTCATTTGATGATTTCAGACTGTCAGACTTTTACTGACTAAAACCCACCCGTGTTCCTTCCTTAGCCCTTTATGTTCCAGGGCAGCGGTAACCCTTTCGGACGATCCCGCTATCCTGGCAGGACGTGATGAGCCTTCCTCAATAATTGGGCTACCAAATGCAAGAATTTTTCAAAATCCGACCTGTAGTTGCAGAGATTAGCGCGCTCAAACAAACACTTCAGCTTTTTTATTAGTACATAGATGACTGGTAATCACTGGTTGGCACCAAAATAAGTGCAAAAAAAATGTGTATATGTAACCGATGTTGCATACATCTGTATCCAGATTTGGACTCAGCAAACCAAAGCCGATAAGAATCACATAGCAAAATTTTTACTCTCAAATTTTTTTTTTTGGTCGACCAGTGTAATTAGTGATCGATACTTAAAACATGGTTGTACTCATCATAACAAACAACTTTCCCAAAGAAACATTTTTTTTTAAATTTACCATTGAGGTCATTTGCTTGGTAAATTAAAAAAGAATCGTTAGTTTAGGAAAATTGTTTAATACGGTAAGTACAATCATGTGTTTAAGTATCAGAAGCTAATTACCATATACTTACCTAAATTAAATATTAGTTCTTCATATCATACGAGTACCATCGTCATCATCTGCCTAGCCTTTTTCCAACTATGTTAGGGTCGGCTTCCAGTCTAACCGGATGCAGCTGAATACCAGTATTTTACATGAAGCGACTGCCTATCTGACCTCCACAACCCAGCTACTGGGTAATACGATACCCCTTCATAAGACTGGTTGTCAGACTTTCGGGCTTCTGACGACCCGTAACGACTGTTAAAGATCCACGAATGACAGCCGGGACCAACGGCTTACCGTGCTTTCCGAGGCATGGAGGGATCCTGGTATATGTCTTGAAGAAATAATAATAATTGGGTTGTGGAGGTCAACCACAACCCAATTACTATTATTTCTTCACATCGTACCATTCATACAAAATATAATTTACAAGAAACACTTGTAATGCCAAATTCTCTGAAACTCTAAAATTAGTTTCTGTAGAAAACTTACACAGACATAGTTCCATCCTCTCCAGACTCCCCATAATTATTGTGTTTATACGAATAAATTGACATTCGAGGAACCGTGAAGATAATTATTTCTGAAGACGAACGTTCATTATAAAAGAGAAATTGCCAGGATAACTTTGTGATTGTTCGACAATTGTGCTGTTTTTCATTCATGTTATTTTTTTATTTTTACGATGGAGTTGATTTTCTTTGAGTTTTCTAGATAAACATATTGGTTATGTATAGGATTTACAGGAGTCGCTGTCTATTATGATAAAAGATAGTCAAGCTCTAGGCACTGCATCAGTGTTGATAGTGAAATTATCAATAGGGTCGTACCTATTATACGGTTTTTATTCGGCGGTAATTTATTTTCGATTCGATTCGATTTCGATTGTTTTTGTTTGTCGAAGAACCGATGGCTGGTGGAGTAGACGAGTCTTGGAGAGGAGACCGCGTATCGGTAAGCGTAGTGTGGGACGCCCTACAGCTAGATGGAAGGACGACCTAAAGAAGGTGGCTGGGACAGACTGGATGCGGAAGGTGGAGGACAGGGTGTTGTGCCGCAGCCTCGGAGAAGCTTATGTCTAGCAATAGGCTGAGTTGATAATTGATTTTCATTAATAAGTCCTAGTATCATAAATCAAGTCAATTTCTTGAGCTTATTTGGCTCTCTTATTACCGTCATTCTGGCAGTTTAGTAGGAAATAAAATACAGTTTTTATGAGGGAAAATGTAATTCTCAGAAATATTAAAATAGATTTTATTTATAAAATCAATATTAAATTCATAAATATTAAATTAATTTGAAGTTAATTTATTTCTAAAAACTTAAAAAAAATATAACTTAGCTGGATTTTCGGAAACCGAAAGAAAAAATTCTGGAAAGCCAAAAAAAATCATATCCAAAAAACCAGGTTTATCCGAAAACCTTTAACAATGAAAAGGGCCACACATCCCCTTAAATAGCATCGCTTAACCGTGCGTCCCCTACATCAAAGCTCAAGCCACATAACCGTAGCGGAAAACTTCCAGAAGGATTGCCGTTAACAATAAAAAACTTATAGGGTAACTTTAAGGGGTAACTTTCCAAAATCCCGTTCACTTCACCCCCTTTCAAAGTTGCAAAGTTGCGTCAATTAAATAGATGACTTTCCTAAAATAAATCGAGTTTTCTAAGCCTTCGCCCGGAGTGACGTCAAGTAGTAAATTTTATTAGCGCGGGAGAAAATGATTAATTGATTTTCTGTGTCGAGCTCCCGTGTCACGGGTGACAAACAAAATTTATACAGGCTGATGCGAAAGTGATGTAGTTTATTTTTGTAGTTGTAGTAACTAGTGGTTTATTCTCTTTTGATGTTGTCATAAAAGATGTCGACGACTTTTAGTAGGCAAGAAACTTAAAACAATACGGCAACAGAAACTTTTCAATACAACTCTGTGAATAAAAGAAGGAAACTTTTGAAGTTTCTTACATAGCGATTATGAACATTGATAGGTATGTGAACATAACCTAGCATTGCATAAATATGTAAACTGTCACGCCCTTTATGCCTAGAGACTTTTATTTAAGTATTAAATTTTGTTTACATTAATTCTTTTTAATTTTCTTTTTGCTTGAGTATTTTTGGCCTCCTCTCTGTGAGAGGGAGTGGGCCGTAATCCACCACGCGGGCCCAGTGTGGGTTGGTAGATGTCACATGTCTTCGAATGTTTGGTTCTAGGACATGCCGGTTTCCTCAAGATGTTTTCCTTCACCGTTTTAAGAGCAGTGGTGATGAAATAATTTACACAAAGTAAAGCGCCTGTCTGTGTTCGAACCTACGACTAACGACTCGTAAGTCGCGGCCGTTACCACTGGGCCACCACTGATTTTACCACTGCGATTATGCTATCAACCATTGCACCAAAGCTGTGCCACATATCAAAAGTAATAAAGAAGCAAGGTATCAGACAGACAGCGTTCTCAATTATTTCGAGATACAGTTTTTGTTTAAGTAAAATTATAATAGAATTTGTAGTCTAAAATTCCCAGTATTTTTCATATTTTTATTATTTATTTATAATATATACTTTATTGTACACCCAAAAATACATAACATAAAAATTTCATTCAACACTACAAAATATACAATGGGTGGCCTTATCGCATACTAAACAAAAAACAACTAAACTACTCTTCACTAAACTATGTACATACTCTTTGGTAAACAAAAAAGAACTCCTCATTTCCAAACAAATATTATTATTTGCTCTGAAAGAGAAATGGGCGAGTTGGTGTCACTTAATTGTAGAAGCATTTATGGATAAAATTTTATTAATCTGCTCAAAGAAAAAAGCAATATTTGATTACATCTGACTTTCTTTTGAGAGTATTCGTACCAATTTATGCGATGTCTAAGTGCAGCACACAAATTACATGGAGTCTTACCATTCTTCTTTGAGTTCTGTGCAAATGAAACTTTGCGATCAACCTGTATATAAAGGTAAACGAACAGTATTGAGTTATTCTTAATGAGGAGATTCAAATTAAACTGAGTAGTTACCTACTCTGCATCCGAAGAGGAGTAACGAGGATTAGATAAATCCTGTTTATACTGAAACTCACTTTTCTACAATTTTATTTGAGCTAGAACAACATACTTTCCTCAGATTTTTATAAAACTAGCTGGGCCTCGCGATTTTCACGCATAAGCCACGATCCTGTGACAATATAGGGATAAAAATTAATCCAGTCCATGGTCTTCAGCCGTTTTAACGTGAAAGCGTAATAAACTAACATACAAAAACTTAAATCTTTTCTCTTCATAATATTAGTAGACTTAGATAAGGAACCAACAGAAAGATTCAATAAATCTCAATGGAATTTACAACGACAATGTTTTTTAACAACTACCCCCAATTTCCTCTTGCATAAGTCCCGGATAACTGTCAGATATTTCAGTATATAATGAGGAGACAGCACAGAGAAAGCACCCTCAAAGTATTCTTAGTGAATTCATTAATAAAGTGTCCATCAATCAAATAATTCTGACGGTGATAAGAATATAAGGGGGAAAAAAATAAATAATAGGAGAGAAGAATGGACAGTGTGATGTAATGACACCATTCACTGATTTTGATATCATTTTCGGTTAAAGACGGATTTCATTTTTGGAAAAATCTACTTTGTAGGATTCTCAGTTTCGGAGGAAAGTTGGGAATTTTACACAAAAAAAAAAAAATATATATATGGCTTAAATGATAAAATATTCAAAGAATATTTCCATATTGTATGACACCCAACGAATCTGGAATTTTAATTTGTATTTTCCAATTCTCGTAATTCAAAACGTTCAAAATCTAGTCGCAGTCTCATTTCACCGACAAACAAATGTAAAAAATGTAGAGAAATTAGAGGTATTTTTGAAAGATTGAGACTGGGATCAGACTAGGAACGTTCTTAAAATTAAAAGAATTGCCCCTCAGTTGTTTTACCTATAACACCATCATCTGCCTAGCCTTTTTCCCAACTATGTTGGGGTCGGCTTCCAGTCTAACCGGGTGCAGCTGAATACCAGTATTTTACATTGAGCGACTACCTCCACAACCCAGTTACTGGACCATACGATACCCCTTGGTAAGACTGGTTGTCAGACTTTCGGGCTTCTGACTACCCGTAACGACCGTGACGACGTGGTTTACCTATATTATAATAATTAAAAATTTATTCTCTTCAGAATTTTATGTTTTGTGAAAATCTTACTGTATTTCAAAATTTTGTATGTACCTACCTACACAGAAAATCATAAATAAATCATGTTTCTCAAGCGATACAATTCCGAAAATAGATTTAAAGCCATTAACACTTACACAGTTATCTTAAGGGAGTGGCCCTTAAGAGCCAGTCTTAAGATTTAGGGGAGAAAACCAAATCACAAGCGTCATGATTTTCCATTAATTTTCCAGTTCGTCACGGAACACAATTCATGTTATTTTTTTAATAGAGAATTACTACTTGTATATGTGTGTACAATAACATTTATTTTGTATATATACATGAATTAAAAATGTTTCGTTAAGAAGCGGTATTTTATTTAGTATTTTTCTTTATCGACATATCAAATGAACCCTTTTTTTTTTTTGAGGAT
This sequence comes from Apamea anceps, assembly GCA_951799955.1. Lineage (NCBI taxonomy): Eukaryota > Metazoa > Arthropoda > Insecta > Lepidoptera > Noctuidae > Apamea > Apamea anceps. The sequence continues at coordinate 5,286,464 of OX637512.1, forward strand.
GGGAAATCATCGAATGACCCCTCCCGCTCTGGGTGGAGCGGAAGGGAGTGTCAGACTCTTACTGACTAAAACCCACCCGTGTTCCTTCCTTAGCCCTTTATGTTCCAGGGCAGCGGTAACCCTTTCAGATGATCCCGCTACCCTGACAGGCTTCGGCCCTATCGGGCCCCGTCAATCTTGCTGACATCTCTTTGAGGCGTGCGTGGAATACATACGCGCCGTCCGGCACGGGCCTGGTCCTGATCGGACCTCTCCGCCCGCAGGCCCGCGCCTACGGTGGCCGGGAGTCGTCACGCGGCTCCCGACGCCCGGAGCGTCTCCCGCGGCGGCTGAGGCGTGAGGTCCGTTCCCTCGCCCACCCCGCCACCTCCTTCGCTAGCATGACTGCTTCGCAGAAGGAGGTGACTGCCTCCCACTCCTTCTCGCCCCGGACCATGGCTTGAACCAGGGCCGGACGCGCGAGGTCGCCGCCGCTGCCAATCGCCTTTACGAGGACAAGGCGGTGCTCTGCCCAAGCAGGGCAGACCTCAACCGTATGCTCCACCGTGTCCTCTGGGCGATCCCGGCAGTGATGACACCCGGGCGTCTCCTCCCGCCTGATGACGTGCAGGAACCTCCCGAAACATCCGTGTCCGGAGAGGACCTGCGTCAGGCGGTAGGTGAGAACACCGTGACGCCTCTCTAGCCACTCCTCAAAGAGGGGTCTTACCACCGCTATCGTGGCGTGCTCTTCAAATGAACCCTTGAAGGCCTTTTACGATCTACATCCCAATTAAACAGTTTAGCTCATGTCATCATAAGTATAATAAGCCTGTAATGTTCCCACTGCTGGGGCTCAGTGCGGGTTCGAATTTTTGGTTCTAGGACGTGCCGGTTTCCTAACGATGTTTTCCTTCACCTTTTTGAGAACAGTGGTGATAAATTATTTACACAAAGTAAAGCACCTGTCTGGGTGCGAAACCCCGACCTACAACTCGTAAGTCTGGGCCGTTACCACTAGGCCACCACTGCTCTCATATGCACCATATGAATACATAAAATAAAACAACCTGACTCGTTAAACCATAGCACGTGATTAATTAAACACCCGCTACGAGTTAACGCTGGTTAAATTAATTAAAAGCATTACAATGTTGACCGAATAGAGAGTTTGCATTATTCGCGCAAAAACCGGCAATGTTGGCATGTGATAGGATAATGAGTCGTTTTTGACATTATAGTTCTTATTAAGCTTTAAGTTGTACAAATAATTGAATAGTCAGCTTAATCGGTTACTGTCCATTTCATTCTGTTAATTGACGAAAACCGACCATGCTGACATGCAATACGATAATGGGCAGTAATAACGTTGTTTTTTCAGGCAGGATTATTGAAGGCATTGTGAAAGTTGGCAACGTTGCAAATAGCTTTTTTTATCTGACACAAATTGTCATACAATAAAATGATTAGATGGCTATGGCCCTTCGATTAGCATGGGTTTTAAAGTGGTACAAGGGTGGGGACCGTGCCCATATTTATTTATTTAAGTATGCATACACACAAGAAATGATATGAAAGAGAAGGGAGTGAATGATAGCGTGACGGTTGACAGAGGAGAATGGAAGAAGAAAACGTATTGCGCCGACCCCAAGTAACATGGGATAAGGGCAGGAAGATGATGACACACGTCACGTTGAAGTATAAAACTGATTTACAGCCGTCACCTCACAAATCAGGTTCAGTTGAAAACCAGCGTCAGGCACTACTTAGTTGTCTGGCATTTTTGATGAACCGGGCCTTTTTGGCGCAGTCGTGAAGCACACTTTTCTGCTAATTTCTTACATCGGACTTTACGCTTTTTATTTATGTTTGTCTGATGTATGTATCTGGTGTATTGTGTGTCTTTTAGTTTGTGCTAATTAATAAAATATGTATTCTCTTTCTTTCTTTTCTTTTTTCTGTCAAATACTTTTAATCAAAAAAATCTAATTTTTTGATTAATCTAATACAAAAATTTATATCGTAACACAGAATATTAAAACTGTTACATCAAATAATGAAATGTCATTATTGCAATTCATAATTAAAATTTAGTGCACTATAGAGCGATTTTTTTATATTTCCTTGCAGTAATATATGAAATGAAAAAAAGAGGTAAATGTAATAATAATATAATAATATCCCTGGACATTTCACACAGAGCCATCTAGTCCCAAGCTAAGCAACCTAATGCTTGTGTTATGGTAACAAGATGGCTGATAAACTACTTATATAACTTTTTGTAAATACATACATATTATAGATAGAAAAACACCCAGACTCGGAACAAATACATGTAGGTCATACAAATATTTGTTCCGTGCGGGAATCGAACCCGCGACACGCAGCACAGCAGTCAATCGCTTAACCACTGCGCCAACTGTGCCGTCAAAATATGTGATGTTTAAATGCACGCGTTGCCCAACTTTTGGGATGTACGCTCTTGACAATTATTACAGTGAACAGTAAACAAAATCGAAGTAAAAAAATCCTTTAAAGTAATATTCATGGTTCACAAATCCTTCACTATCTCCTTACCGTTCCCGTCACTACTTAACGGCAATTCCACTGATCATTAAAGGTATCTTCTCGCTAACCGACCAAGTTAAAAAGTCATTAACTCGATGACTTTACAGTATCAAATTAGCTCCTTCAGGGGTCTTTTGTTGCATGTCGTTATACCTCCGTGGGTCTTTGAAAAATGATTATCTGTAAACTTTCTTCGCCGTTAAGTATTATTGGAAAGACATTATACAAAGTTGCTGTTTGGTTTTGGTAACCCACTTGGCCATTAAATCAATGTTCTCTAGAATAGAAGTTCAGTAATGACAATCAGTCATATGTGAAACCAGTTATAATTAATTTTAGCCGATATGAGTTGGTAGAACTTAAATTGTCCGGTATATTCGAATCCCTGTCATTTTTGACAGTCCTGATTCGAATATACATTCGAATGTCATTTTTGACAGTTGTATGAAATGGCAATTGACGGCACGGTTGGCGCAGTGCTGCGCTGCGTGTCGCGGGTTCGATTCCCGCACGGAACAAATATTTGTATGACCTACAAGTAGTTGTTCCGGTTCTGGCTGTTTATAATAATAATAATAATAATTTAATTCAAGTAACAAGACTCATAGTGTTAGTAACAATATACTTACAACCTATGTTAGTAATACACTTACAAAACAAAACCAAAAACAGAAAAACAGATTGTGACATCACTGCTGCACAGTGACAGGCCCAGCCGAAACCCGGAAGTTTTTATGTATGTTTGTTTAAATGTTTGTAAACGCAAATTTAAAATTATCCTGACTTTACTTTAAGAAAATCCTAATTACGTAGGGTCTTACCATAAAAACTTAAAGACTTGTTCAACGAGGTAATGCTGCCAGTGTCTTGGGTACATTACCATTTGACAGCGATGCGGATGAATTTTTCGACGCTATATTTTTGTTTGAGAATAGTTTCAGTTAAATTAAGATATATTTAATTTTGTTAATTTTATTAACTAATTAGATATTAATTGTTATTTACTAACATAATTATTATTTTAATTCTCCAACGAGTGTCTAATGTCAGTGTTACGTCAAAGTCCATAATTATAATTAAGTCGTGTTTAGAAGGTGTTTAGCCTAAACACTGTTTTGTGGTGGTAGTAAGGATACTGTTTAAAAGTATACTCATTTGTAAATAATAATAATATAATTATACATGTGAATAGAATAGAATACTGTTTATTATGTACAGTCACGAGCACCAATATGTCAACACTTGGTAACTTTCAATTGCGATTTTTTCGTGAAATAACGAATGTAATGTCGAAATACGACACATTACATAAACCTATGGGTTCGAAAATACTATGTTTGTAACAACATAAAATTTTATCAATAAAGGAGTAAATCGCTTTTGAATAAAGCCGAGTGTAGGTATACATACTTTTGCTCGTGACTGTACACCACATAAATTACATAATTTTAGAAATTTTACAAAGGGTGACACAATGGGCGGTCTTACCGCTAAGAGTGATCTTATAAAGACAACCTTTGGATGGATTAAAAAAAGATTATCAAGAAATAGTTACAGACTCGATAAAGACAACGTTAGGCAATAATTAGTTATCTAGGAAAAGCTGACTCAAAGCGTAGGCGAATCGTTTATTTGCCACGCTAAGCTGATGTACCCTTGACACTATCGCGTCGGCTCCGTTTTTGTTCCGGTTCCGTTTTTACGTCCATTTTTCTAACAAGGCAAACATTTGGTTCTTAGAATACAGTAAACGTAAATATAACAACACACCTGTATCCCCGAAGGGTAAGGCAGCGGTGTATCTATCCTACTAATATTATAAACGTGAAAGTTTGTAGGGACGGATGGATGAACGTTTGTTACTCTTTCACGCAAAAACTACTGAACCGATTTGGATGAAATTTGGCACACAGATGGTTTATAATCAGGATTAACATATAGGATACTTTTTATACCGATAATCTCACGGGATCGAAACTTATGCGGGTAAAACCGCGGGGCGCAGTAAAATAAAATCCTCCAGACCGTATTGCGGTCACGGCGGTGAATCTCAACGGACGCTACCCTTTGGCGCGGGAGATATTATAGTGCACAAGTGTGCACGCAGCCACAGGTACACTCTCTGTTTCCTCACTCTCATAGTCTGATCGGATGGCAATCCGACTCAACTGGAGAAAGATCAGGCGCAGGACCAACGGCTTAACGCGCTTTCCGAGGCACGGGGCTATCATACCGCCAACTTCCAAACTCCGGGCTGTTACTAAGAAATTCCTAATGGAAAAACTCAATAACAATTTGTCCCCCAACGAGACTAACGGTTCATAGACCTATAGTACAACACCCTCATTACGCCAGTTATGTTTCAGTTCCATGTAATAAGGGACGAGACTTACTATAAACCGGGCACAAATATAAATTCCGGACTAGTACCGAGAAATTCCAGATAGAAAAACAGAAAATTAAAAAGTAAAATAATTTCTCGAATTTTGTTTAAAAAAAATCCGTTTTCTAACACCGCACACAAACAACAGTAACAAAACTAATGACACAAAATCCACGACTACCCTACAAAAGAGTCATTAAAAAAAACATAAAAAAACTTGCCCGTTATGCCGGTGTCCCACAGCCTAAACACTCGAGTTAACAGGTGCAGTATTTACTACTCATGTGACGCTTGACACGTTTTCACTTTCTCCCCTTCCCTAGTGCCCGACTTTCAACCAAGTCGGGTTGAGGTTTTTTAGAGATCCGTATCCAAAGGACTTTTTCTAAAATATGCCGCGCCGCCGCTTGTTAAATGATAAATGATTTTATTTTGTAAGTAGGTTTGTACAAATCTTTTATACGTCAATCATATTTTAAAAACTAGATGAGGTCGGCGTTTCCTAACTGACTAGTCGAGAAGAACGGCCGAATTAAACTCAGAGGTCACAGTCTCTTTATAAAGTCCAGACCATGTAGATCGATGATCGATGATAAAAAACATGTATGTATATATATATATAAGAGTATATGGCCGCTTTAATAAAAAAATAGCACGTTTAATTTTGAAAGACAGATCAATGTGAAATTACTAATACGCCATCGGTTCGGACTTGCTCCGAACCGATGGCGTATTAGTAATTAGATATGTTTTTGTCATTGAAAATGGGGTTTTCTGATCGCTTCTGTTGAGGGTTTCCGGTGTGATTTTGCCTTGACTATCCGATTTAATACTTTTTTTTAATACAAAAATCTAGAATTAAGCTCGAGCTAAATATATCTCATTTTGTAATAAAAACAGTTACACCCAACACATTATAAGTATGAATAATTTTGTCACTCTCTGTATTTATTATTTTTCTGTGTACTTCGTTAATGGCGTAATGTTTAGAATACTAATTATGTCATACATACTGTCAGCTGTGAAGCTACCTTGTATAAAATAAATAAACAAAATTATGATAAATGATTATTTTTATTTCTGAAAGTAGGTTTGTACAAACACCTACACGTCAATCATATTTTTAAATCTATGTAGGTAGATGTACGAGTAGTGAAATAAATCAGACGGTAATGGTTGATATACGCAACCCTTAGTACAGGAGACGAAATCGCACCAGGCCTATTATTTTCATTCAAAAACCCCGTTCTCCTTTCACATAAGGTCAAGTTACCCTTTTATATTTTTTAATTTGAATGTCGTAATAAAAGTGAGAAGTAGGTAGTTTAACGCGACTTCCCTGATGTTTCTGTAAAGGTTGTTATTTAAGTTTCAACTGGTAACGCGCGGTTTTTCTTTGGCAAGCAACGCGGATTATTTTTCTTCACAGTTTTGCGTCTAAAGGGAACTTTGTGAAGCGATTTTATTTTTTTAATAGACTTTTTGTGCAATGCAATAGGTATTCGTTTTATGTTCGTGTTCCCATTTGTTAATCAATAGTTCTTTTTAGTTTTTTTTATTGTATTTTTTTATTGGTTTTTAACGGGACACTCCTCATAAAACGCTGAAAAGTTTTAAAGACAAAATAGAACACTTCCCAGCACTTGCGACCAGTAGATCAGTGCCAACAGCGCACACGCCACATAACCCGCCATGATGGCAAATCAATTAGATCTTTATCTATGAATGACAAAAAAAGACATTAAAATTTGATTTTCACCATTTTGGCGCTGTTAGCAACGTGAGCGTCCGTGGAACTAATATTTTTGATACCGAGTTTTACAAAATGCGCATACTTTCATGACAGAAATGTTCTAAATATTTCGTAGTAAACACAAGTACATAAAAAACTATTATTCCACAATTAGACCTAAATCATCAAAAAACGTACGAAAACAACACGGCGGCCAATGTGTGAGTTTTAGTTCCTGAGACGCCCGAGTGGGGCGCTTTGAATCGGCATAAAAAATAACTCCTTCCTAAAATAACCCTACCAACTATCTTTTAGGAACGTTGGGCTTTAACTCGCTGGAGGTGAGAAGAGGCCTTGATCAACTCGCTGTAGCCTGTAAGATCTTACGGGGACGTATCGACTGTCCAGAGCTCCATGATCTTTTCTGCCGACTATTTGTGCCCGACAAATACATCGGACACCGTCAGAGCCGCCGGCACAATCTGTTTGCGCTACTCCCAGAGAAAACTGTAGCCAGAGCTGAATCCCCAATCTGTCGTACTCTAAAGGTGCTGAATGCCCTTCGGACTGCCAACCCTGAATGTGATGTGTTTGCGGATGAATGGATTCAAATTATGCGTACATGTCTGGTGTTCTGTGAGAGAATATATGCTAGGGAGTCTACTATTCCATGTTAGTTTTAAGTTATATTATTGTCAACTTAACTATTGTCCTCTATGTTAATTAATGTAATTGGTGTTGTACCGTTTTAATTAACTATAAATAAATAAATAATAACTGTCATTTCGTAAAGTATATGTAGTCGAGCGTACTTGTTTAATATAGGTTAGTGTGCGAACCCTGTAAACCTTAATTTTTTTACAGCATTAGGATATAATACTCACGTGGTACACTTCCCAGCGCTTGCGACTGCAAGTTGCAGCGCGATCAGCGCTAACAGCGCACACGCCACGTAACCCGCCATGCTGGCAAGTCAGCGCATTTCCTTCAGCGCCGGATATTGCCCACTGCTAGGCAGATCTGTAATAAAATGTTCAATTTTCAGTCTTGTATAAATATGTGGGGCAGTGTTTGAGTAGGGATCTAGTTCAGGGGTGACAGATAGTTACTTGCAAGTAATCTGGATTCGCGATTTATTTGCCAAAAATGTAAACAAATATGAGTTTATGGAGAAATAACTTTAATTCCTACACAATAAAGTTCAGTTTACGCTACAACTTCAAACATTTTATAACTTTCTCAATAGTACTAGCACTCTGAAATCAACTTAATTAACATTACAATAAAGTTGATATTGGTTTAACTTGGAATTCAATCAATTTGAAACATTAGTTTGAATAGACTTTAGATTTATTGTTGTAACTTTCTTTTGTTAAGGAAGAAATATGTGTATAGAAACTGTATTTCATTTCACGCTAGAGATTTTAGAGTAAATAAAATAACGATACGCTTTAATATTTTTTTTTACAAAATACCGAAAAGTTAGAATGGAGTGATCAGTCACGCCTTATAAGGCAGTTTTTAACGTTGTTTCATGGCAAAACTGCGAAGCTATGTAGTGCAGTCACGAGCATAAATACCTTACACTTACGCAAGATTCAAAAGCGATTTTCGTCTAAAGTATTGATCGAAATTGTATGGTAAATACGAACATAGTATTTTCGTAACCATACTCTTAAGAAATAGGTCTTTGCTTAAAATTGCAGTGGTCATTGAAAGAGAAAGTCAATTTTAAACTTTGTATAAGTGTAAGGTATCATGTTTGTGACTCTCGTGCCTACATAATTTTAAGTCGTACATAAGAAATACGTTTGCATTTTGTCATTTAGGTATTTAGTAAACTTAGGTAGTCGGAGTTAGCCTACAACTTATACATGAAACCGAACTTAAAGAATACGCACCACAAAGCCTCTGTATTCAAGTTTATAAGTTATTAACAAGTGTTCTCAACATCATGCTGGTTGTAGACAAGGTTTTCGATTACCTCTATATAGTCTAGGGAACACTTAAACTAACTAAAACCGTATTTATGATACATAAAACCGTTTTACAACTCCTTGAAACCCGCTGACCTATTACTATCGGAATTGACGTTTAAGGTGCCACCAGACGATTACGGACTGTCGCAGCGACAGTTTTATATTGATTGTGTGACCTCTTGCGATTGGTTGAAATGTTTATCGAAGTAGGTAGCTATGGCGATAATATGCGAGTTGAAAAAGGTTGAAAACTTCCGCTTAAAAGGGTCGCTGTGGATTATGATAAGAGTAGGTTTGGTCATCACTTATTATGGTTATGAGTGCTATGTAGTGAAAATTATGACGTCGAGCAGCTATACATTGACTAGGAAATTGTGTCTATTACTTATCGGTAACGCTCAAACCAAGGAACCAAAAACGAGTTTCATCTCGTCTTTGATAGTGAGCCTTTTTAAACTCGCGGTAGATTTTAAGCTTTTAATGATTTACATACACATAAACGTAACGATTAATTTTGTCTAAACATAAATCTACCATTTTAAATAATACGTCGTTTATCATTTTTAAACTCCCTCCAAAGAGTTAGAGCTTGGAGTGATTTAAAATCCCTTCAAACTCTATACGCACATAAAAAGCACTTCTGAATGTCAAAATTTTCAAGAAAATAGAATTGATTCTATGGAGAAGAATTTGCAAGAAACTCCACCGTTATTTTCTCCTAATTTCGTTCGGTAGTAACAAAAAAGTTAAAGTGAAATTATCACGTAACGATTGTAAAACAGAATCGCAGCTGCAGACTACTCGTATGGTGTCACCCTAACAATTTAGTGACCTTACATTATTTCGCGACGTGAGCCAAAACGTGCCGGGAGTACTAAACACGCTGTAAAGGGGACTAACGTACTGTCATACATATTATATGTATAGTTGGAGAGCTATTTGATATAATGTTCTTAATGATGATGATAGAAAACGGTGCACGTCCTGAATATGAATGGAGTACTAATTGTGAGGGAAGGTTAGAGGCCAAGAGACGTCTTGAGTGGAAGGAAAAAATAATGGGATTTTTGCTTTAGTATAATATTTTTATGAAGATTTACTGATTCCTTTTCTTACAGCTGCAAAAATGGAAAAAGAAAAAGTTTCAACACCCAATATTTCAATACCAAGATAAAATCAAAACAGAAATAATTAATTTCTCAACTTCGCGAAAGAATGTAAACCTCTTTATCAAAAAAGGGTAAAGTTGTATAAGGTGCAAATTATTACGACTGTTATAAGTTGGGGTACGTTTTAGGGGATAATTACAATGGAATGGAGGATGGGGGATGGGGGATCGATGAACAATTACCGGGCAACTGTGATTAACGTGATTCCCTAACGTTGCCTGCTTTAATGCTAGGACTAATTAACGATTTCAATTTATGTTCATATGATGGTATTCATTTTAATTTGATTACTGGATGTTACAGAGTTCATTGAATAAATAAGAAACTCTAATTTAAATTAGTGCACTTTTATGTACGAATATGCTGTATGAAAATGCCAGGGGGCATAGTTTGCTTTTTTTTTCGGTTTCCTCTGAAACTATAGACAAATAATTTATAAAGACAGGAAGAAAGAATAAGGATAAAAAAAATAACGAAGAAAAGAGAGAGCTGCTGGAGTTGATTGCGCCACTTCTTCTTCCCAGCGAAATCACTAGGAAGTGGTGAAGGGTGGGCGTTTTAGGGGACTGTCTTTGTAATTTTGACGTTGTAAAAGTGCTGATTCTTAGCCTAATTTGAATAAATGACTTTGGTAAGACTGATTGTCAGACTTTCGGGCTTCTGACTATCTGTAACGCCTGTCAAAGCTCCACGAATGACCAACCGGGGGGTCTCGGTATGTAAAGACGGTCACCCATCCACAGACCAACCGCGGCAAGCGTAGCTTAACCTGATCGATCGTCTTGTGCGGCTGTCTTTATTTAGCCACGGGCAAAAGAGAACTAGTCCTATATAAATTGATGCCTTAACAAAACAATGTTCAAAAATATCTTTCTCTCGACAAATAAACAAGTTTGTTTTCATTTCAAAAACAACATAATAATAGACACTTAAGTTAAGGTTGATTGATAAATGTTTTGCGGGAAAACAAACGAAAAGGTCAGCCAATAGTAATAATGGCTGATCTTAAACCTGTTTTCTTGCTAAACTTTTAAGGTCAAAGTATCATATACAGGGTGGCAGGGACATCGACATCGATAGATCCCCTATTGTAGAATTTTTTTGTCAATTAACAAAAAAAAATCTGCTATTTCATAGGAAAATGCAATACCTACGCGGTGAAAATGTATAGAACAAGAACAGCTAACTTTTTTTTTTAATAACCGATGAAATCTATCGACGTGAGAGTATTTAGAATCATGTGCTGAATCCGTGGTAACAGCAGTACGGTTCTGTAACCATATCACCGTGAAAACTTAGGTGAAGTGAGCTGTCATTCCAACTAATGCTAGGGATTCACGCTATTGACAGCTCACTCACTCAAGCTCGCTTCTCCTAACTTGTCACGATGAGATTTTTACAGGATCGATTGGCACGTTTCGCGTCGATGTATGCCACCCTGTTTTTCAAGTAGACTAGTACTAGTAGTAGTAGTAGTAGTAGTAGGACTAGTAGTAGTAGTAGTAGTGTAGTACTTTGTGGACAGTAAACCTGTTAACAGGTTTACTGTCCACAAAGTAGACACAATAGTTAAACAATCAACCTGAATCATATGTGATTCATGGGACAGGGAATGGGTTAAATATTGCACGAAAGTGTCAAAACTTTACGAAGATTATTTTAACTTCTTTTTATCATCATCTCCCTGCCCTTATCCCATGTTACTTGGGGTCGGCGCAACACGTTTTCTTCTTCCATTCTCCTCTGTCAACCGTCACACTATCATTCACTCCCTTCTCTTTCATATCATTCCTCACACAATCCATCCATCTTTTCATCGGCCTTCCTCTCCCTCTCCATCCATCAACATGTATATTCATCACTCTTTTAGTCAGGTAGGAGGAGGGTATACCTCTCACATGAGAGGAGGTAGTGCACCTATGCCTAATCCTTTCGGGTAAACAAGGCGTGATTGTGTGTAAAGTACTCAATCACTTTTACAGATCAACATTTTATTTGCTACATAGATACCTATGTTATTTATTGTCCTCTTTGAACTAACTACTACATCGATGTAGCAAAACTGCTACATCGATGTAGTAGTACCTTTTGCTTAGCCTACACTATCCCACTGCTGGGCGAAGGGGGAGGCCTTTGCCCAGCAGTGGGACAGTGTAGGCTAAGCAAAAGGTTTATAGTAAGGCTCGGTTGTTTACATGGAATTTAAACATAACTGGCGTATTGAGGGTGTTGTTCTATAGGTACACCACTGCCTTACCCTTCGGGGTTTACAGGCGTGATGTTACGTTTACTGCATTCTAAGAACCAAATGCTTGTCTTTTACTTTTTCTTTCTTTCTTTTATTGTCTTGTTAGAAGGACGTAAAAACGGACCCAGAACAAAAACATAGCCGATGCAATAGTGTCACGGCTACGTCAGCTCAGCGTGGCAAATAAATGATTCCCTACGCCAATTATTACCTAACGATGTCTTCATCGAGTCTGTGACTATTTCATCAACTGCCTAGCCTTTTCCCAACTATGTTAGGGTCGGCTTCCAGTCTAACGGGATGCATCTGAATACCAGTACCTACTTTACATAGAGCGACTGCCTCCATGTAACCTCCATAGGCTGTCGCTCCATGTCCTCATTCTCCTGGGATAAGATTTATCTCATATTTTTGGAGAGATTAAAATATTATTCCATTGATATGACGGAACTGATTGTAATGTGCGACCATTACAACCAGTTCCGTCATATTGACATAGTCGTGTTATTTGTTTTCAGTATGTGTGTTTACATGCAATGTATTAACATATTTTTTTTAATCTTCTGATTCATAGAAAATGTATGGAACAGCAATATTTTTTATTAATAACCGACGAAAAATTTCGACGCTTTGGGGTCTAAACTCATGTGCTGAATCCATGGTTACAGTTAGCGTGCATTTCATCTAAGTACTTATAAATTACATTTTAAAATATTTTTGCTATTTATTATTAATTAATTTATGGCATGAAATTCTTTATAATTGATTTTTGTACTGTCCAAGCTTATTTAGTTCAAAATTGAGACTTGACTGGCTTGATTACTTAATTCCAAACATATGTACGTCCTCTTGCATAACAGCGTACTCTTTATTATCTTTATAAACCACTATACGTATGTTTAACAAATGAATAAAAACATGACTTATCCGTGACTGTCTGATAGATAACGCACTGCCCTAAAGCACTGATAGAAACAAGTTTCGAGGGTACACTATTAATAGATTTTGATAAACCCAACCCTAAGAGGCAGACTTATGGTTCAAGTTTGCACACATACAAAGTAATGGCAGCCCCTTTCAACATAAAATAACATCACGGTTGCATTCCCCGAAGGGTTAAGCAGAGGTGTACCTATAGTACCCACATTTCGCCAGTTATGTTAAAGCCCCTTGTAACAGGGGGTGAGTTTATTGCCATGAACCGGGCACAAATAAAACTCCGAGCTGATGCTGAGAATATCTCAATAACACTTTGCTCGAACTGGGAATCGAACCCAAGACTCATGACTCATGAACAGACAGCTGTGCTGCTGGGGAGTTTGTTGTGCCACTTCTTCGTCCCAGCCCGCGAAAACACTAGCAATGGCGAAGCGTGGGGCGTTTTGAGGGACTGTCTTATGTAATTTTCAACCAACGAAAAAAAACGGAGGAGGTTCTCAATTCGACACGTATATATTTTTTTTTATGTATGACCAAGCATAACTTTTTACAGAGTAGTCCGATTTTGATAATTCCTTTTTTATTGGAAAGGGTATACCCCAAAGTTGGTCCCATATAAATTTGAAAAAGAAAATCCAACCCTAAAGGTGGGAAAATAGGGGTGATTTATTGTTCACTCATAGATTTTAATGCTGAGTGGTGTATTATTACTCTATTCAGTGCCACATATGCCTCCTGCCCTTTGGCAAACAAATAGTAGATTAGGTATAGCCACAAAAAACTATAAAATAAAAACTTTTTAACAAAAAATTTAACCGCCGAAAATACTGAAAAGTAAAAAATAATAAACCTTTTTTATTTAACCTTAATAAGGTAAGTTCTTAAACTAATGTAAGTATACCTAAGTAATTTTGAGTCGGCGCCAAACAATCAATAAACAAACTAAATTGCCTTAAATTTAGTTTGTTTATTGATTGTTTAATCATTCGGCGCCGACTCAAAATTATTTAGGTATACTTACATTAGTTTAAGAACTTACCTTATTAAGGTTAAATAAAAAATGCTTATTATTTTTTGCTTTTCAGTTTTTTCGGCGGTTCAATTTTTTGTTAAAAAGTTTTGACATTCGAAAATTGCTGTTCTCAGCCTAATTTGAATAAATGACTGTTGATTGTTTGATTTCATGCTTGGATAGCGCTTACGACCACTAGATCAAAGAGGCAACAAACCTTCAATAACCAACACTTCAAAACTCATCTCGCGTGCCTGTCCATCCATACAAAATACAGTGTCTCCGAAATAATGACTAACAACAAGCATTTCCAATTAGACGTCGATACAAACCGCAATTCCATCACAAAGTGTACTATTGTTCAGTTCAATAGACTGAAACTAGTTCAGTTGTATGATTCTGTCCCGAGGATTCTATTTTGAGAGTGATCAAAGACTTGATAGCTTATCAAGAGGTATGCATGCGAATGAACATGGAAAATTGTGATGGAGTTTGAGCTTTTGTGAAATAGATAGGAGTTATTCTGTTTATTGCCTTTCCTGTACTATAAGATTTGATACTAACATAATCAGCCTTTAATGTTCCCACTGCTGGGACACAAGCCTAATTTTGGTGAGAGGGAGTGGGACGTAATTCACCACGCGGCCCCAGTGCGGGTTGGTAGATGTCACATATCTTCAAATTTTTGGTTCTAGGACATGCTGATTTCCTCACGATGTATTTTTGCAACGTAAAAAAAAATCACAATGTAAAGCGCCTGTCTGGGTTCGAATCTACGACCTACAACTCGCACGTCGCGGCCGTCACCACTGGACCACCACTGCTCTAAGATGTGATAGTGCTTTATTAATTATGTTTTAAATAGTCAAAGATAAAAGACACACGAGGAGAGAAAGATAAAGCTTTGAGGTTTCCTTAAGATTATAAAAGAAAAGTAGCTTTATTTGTTACAGAAATACGTGCATATAAATAAGTAAGTATTAGTAGTAATTATCAACCAATAGACAATTTCGTAACTAAAAAAAGTTCATCCTCAATTTAAAATGGCATTCAAGAAAAGCCTCAATTTATTTTGACCTAAAAGTAATACACTAAACCAACATTTACTTCAAATTACTGTTCGAAAAATCCAGTTTTCAGTAAACTAAACAAAAGGGCTTTGGAGTTCGGATCCTGACCTAATCCTACTATTAAAATGTGTAGGTACTGAGGCTAAGGTATGTACAAAAGTTTCAAAGCCGAGTGTACATAAAAGAAATTGAATGAAACCCAGTCACTATAGAAAGTTTGCGCGTTTGACATTAACCCTAGTAAACAAAGGTGTTAAACAGTTAGGGTTGGGGTTCACATAAGGATTTGAATTAGGGTTCGTGCTCAGCTGCAAGAGACAGGTAAAACATAAATTTAGGGACCGTTTGGGGCACGTATTACAAAAGTGCCCTTCCGCCGGCCAGCATAAGGCGGCAATGTTAGTGAAGTCGTGAAAAGATAATTAATTATTATAGTGCTTTTCCTTGGATGGCCTTGGGTCTAATTTGTTTGTTTTACTTTGAAGATTTTTAGAGAACGTGTAAAGGATTATGAAGTCTATACACAGTATAAAACAAAGTCGTTTTTCATTTTTGTCTGGTGTGTCCTAAGATCTTTTAAGCTTCACAATGGATTTTGATGTGGTTTTCACCATCATTTAGAATTTTATTCCGGAAGGTTTATACAGTGTTTATTACATTAATATTTAACTTGGATATAGCACAGATATCTCGAAGTATTTTCATATAGCCACATCAGTTCCTACATTGCCTCCATGCGAAACAAAGGAGAGTCGCTGAGATTTTGTATAATAAATATAATTGTTTTCGCACTAGGTAAGCCGAATACCAGTATCAGTTGCATCCGGTTAGACTGGAAGCCAACCCCAACCTGGTTGGGAAAAGGCTGGGCAGATGATCATCGTTTTCAAACCGTTGTCACTCATAAATAGCTAAATCCGAACCCAACCTCTAGGAATTGGTTATAAATATTTTATTTAAGAGAATTAAAATTGTTGATTGTAGAATTTGTTACTTACAAAAGAAAAGGGATTTAAATCGATGCATTACAACTTTGTTAATCAAGGATATTAAAGTAGCCTTCCTATACATTATTTACATGAAAATTACTCACAAAACTTCTAAACTTCGTCCAAACAGCCATTACCCGAGATTCGCCGGAACCCTTCCGAAACATTTAATGAAGCTGTCTTGCTTAAAAAATTATGCGTGTCGCTTAAAAGGTTATAAAAACGTTTTGTTACGTCACAGTTGCGTCAGTGTAGTAATTTATGTGACAACTTTCTGCGACACTTTTATTAATTAGTCGAGTGACTCTAAAGCCTCGGTCACATGAAGCAAGTTTGGTTGCAGCGAACTTGCTGTAACAACTCGCTGTCTGCCTGTCAGATGTACAGTTCTTTCTCAGTTATATTACAGTAGCAACCAATAGCAACCTTATTAAAAGGAGAATAAAAATCACTGTGATTTTGACAGACTTGTCAATGGCAGCAACCCAATAACAACTTTATTGCAAACAGTAAAGATCATTGTGATTTTGACAGTGATGCAAAATCAGAGGTAAAATAGCTGCAGAAGGACTGCACTATGAACGGTTCATAGTGAAATATAGTCGCATCTGAAATATGTTCGTCACCTTAAGGGCCAATTTTCGTCTGCACGATAGAATTTCTTTTACACACTTATTATAATTATATTGAGTCGTAATGTCAATACCTTAGAATATTCTTAACATGACAGAGCGAATTCATAATGTGATACTGACGGACTCTGATATAAATGAATACGTATATCAAAAATGAGATTTATATTTTCATAAAATGGCCAGGCTGTTAAAAAGGTTTTAGGTTGATGTCAACTCGACAGTGATCAAAGGTTGCATGCTATTTTGATCTTTGTTATCAAGTAATTAAATATAGGTTTTCTATGCAATAGTCTGCTCAGTGCCGTAGCTTCAAAGGTTTAATGTGTCCTGACTTGACCAAAGAAATAATTTAAATACTGACGAAGATTTATAAGACTTGACTGGACATGCTGATAATATATCTAATCGTCGTTATGTAAACGTAGGAAGTGTCATCTATCGGACCTTGTCGCCAATGGCTATATGCAGCGAATCACACGATTCGGGCGATGCAGCAATCCCGGCGAATAGTAACGCTCGCGGCGATAACATCACCCTGATAATGCTTAAGTCAACCTGCGGCGGTTTTCTCATCATCAATATTATCTAGCTGAAGGACGGTAATACGTGACATAAATCTTCTCCAAGTATCTCCACATCATCGGTTTGTTATGCTGCTATGGTTCTTGTATTTTGTGAATTCCTGCGACATTCTCCAGGTCACGCACACACGTTATGCCTTCCGGTATGTGGTCACCACTCTAAATCCTCTCCGCTCTACCGGCCATCTGTGATTGTATTCGTGGCCAATAATTTTAGTCTCGGCGAGCACTCGCTTCGTGTAACTGAGGCTTTAAGGGCCAAGAGCTCTGAAGTTAATGGTGCCCTAACGGGGACTAAAAACGGAAAGAGTTTGGTGACTGATGGCATCATTCCGTTGTTTTAGTTTAGTTTAAAAGGATCTGTTTCCTTGCTGGGTGGGAATAATGGTCAATTTGAGAGTTTTAGGGTTGTTTCAAGAGAGGGTACAATGAACGTACCGTAATATGCTTTTTTGTAGAGAGCTGGGTCAAAAGTTAGCATTTGTTAATTGGGTAAAGTCAAAATTATGAGTCAATTAAAACACATTTCAATTGCAGAAGTTTTTTTTTTTTACTTTAACAAGTAGATGAGACTGATTTTTAAAGAGTGTTCCATAAACGGCTTCACCGTTGCTCTGCTTGTAAATATGTATGCGTAATTTTTGTTGAAACTTAACAGAGACCGATAAAACTCGTCTTACCCACAACAAAGCTCAAGACAAATGACTCAACGCGTAGTCGTTGCGGTTGAGTAAGCGACGGCGTAGCGAACGTAGCATAGACGCCAGCTACGCGCTACGCCGTAGGAACAACGTAGCACATTTTTATATTAGTATTATACACGGTGTAGGAAAAGAAAATTATGTTTGGATTACGAAGTCACGTGCATTTAAATATCATCACTTTGAAAGTCTTTAAAACAGAGGGTGTAAGGCTCATCGACGTGCAAACTGTTACCATGAATTTAGTACATGATTCTAGAACCAACGGCGCTGAAATTATTTATCGGTTTAAAAAAAATAGATACTGCACTTTTGTATAACACAGCAGATTTTTTTTAATAACACACAAAATTTCTACGTAGCAGGGTCTAAAATCATGTGTTTTAGCTATGGTTACAGCTTGCACTTGGAGGTCCCTGACACCCTGTATTATTAAAAAAATCTATTTGGTAGCACTTTTATTATGTGTGACTTCTGGCGTACATTCCAACTAATCATAGTTTTATTTCGCATTAAGGCGTGTAGATAATTGATGAGACCAGTGGTGGCCCAGTGGTAACGGCCGCGACTTACGAGTTGTTAGTCGTAGGTTCGAACACAGACAGGCGCTTTACTTTGTATAAATTATTTCATCACCACTGCTCTCAAAACGGTGAAGGAAAACATCGTGAGGAAACCGTCATATCCTAGAACCAAAATGCGAAGACATGTGACATCTACCAACCCGCACTGGGCCCGAATGGTGGTACAGCCCACTCCCTCTCACAGTGAGGGGGCCTGTGTCCTAGCAGTGGGAACATTATAGGCTGGTCATGCATGCATTATGCGTGTAGATAATTCCCATGAAGTTTTCATAGGAATTTTTCTAGTAAAGTCGCGTCGCACCTGTCTGTGGGAGCCTTTACAAGTATTATAGGTACCATTAGCATTATATACCTTTCAATCAATTTATCGAAATAAACTATAAACTTCAGCATTTTGAAATTAATATAAGCGATCAATAAATAACAACAATAACTTGTTCACGTAATACTTCAAACGAAATCTGAACCGGCTTTATTAGTTATATTCTACATTCCATCGGCATGGGCCGTGGAGTAGATAGTAAACATGGAGTGTTATTGATTATAATATAGGGAAGTGCTAGGACTAAATACATGCACAAACTCAGCGCCTAAAGTTAGGGGTTTCGAAGACTGCGGTGGCCGTTACATAGCTTCCGCAATTTACCGTCGAATGACGTAACTCAAATGTTATTTATGAAAGTACTTTCTTTCGCTCTCTAAGAAAACACGAGCGTGTTTTCTGGCTTCGTAAAGTCAGACCCCAGTGCCATCATTTTCATAACGGCCGTCACTGCGGCTTTTATATGGCGGCCACTGCTTATCTAGGTAACCGTAGGTTTAGTCTGAACCAATGTGATCAATGCAGGTTTTGATTGCAGTGTCAGGTATTTAAAAAAAAAAAACATTTTAAGTTCTTTTTTGAAAAATTAAATTCTTGAAACAAACTTCTGGCAGTGCTAGGTTATTCCACTGATATTTAGCTAGTTGAATAAATTCAAGCTTATGAAATCAAAATTTAAAAAGAACAAAAAATGTTTGTTATTTTATTTTATTTCCATCACTACGAACGCGATCTGATTGCCTATCACGTAAAATATGGATTGACACGTTTCTAGTGTATCACCAATATCTCGGTAATTGAAAGTCTATGAAATATGCGTGTTAACACTCCATTATTTTAATATTCTACTCCGTAATACGAACGGTATCCGATATCATAATATTGATCTTCCGTGAAATAATTTAAATGGAATTTTATGATTAAAATTTATCGAAACAGGTTGCGTTTTTAGCTGTAAATCTATCTATGAATAAAGGATAATATCAATTGGTTTCGTGATGCATATTAATGGATATACGACTTTTCCATTTATTTATTAACAAGGCTTCTTTAAATCGATATTTGTTCGTTTGCTTTGAAATTGCTTTTCATTTCAAGTTACTCGTATTAAAACCATATTTGTGCGAGGGTTGCGGATACAGGAAAATTCCGATTCTGTTGAAAACCATTATTCATTCTTACCAAGGGGTCTCGTATTGACCAGTAACTGGGTTGTGAAGGTCAGATAGGCAGTCGCTTCATGTAAAATACTGGTATTTAGCTGCAACCGGTTGGACTGGAAGCCGACCTCAACATAGTTGGGAAAAGGCTAGTCAGAGAGTGACGACATAGATAATAAAGGTAAGTGCACAAAAAATAACCTCAAACATAAAATATATTTCAGTAAACCACACCGTTCCACAACACCCAAATATTGTAAAAACCTAACATTGGAACACACTAACTGACCCAATTACCCAAATATTTCCCCAACGCCTGAAAACTCACGTTAAAACACCCCTTATTTACACCAAATTAAAAAAAAAACTAGAGTCCCAACCATGCGTACCTAGTGTTGTCCCAAAAACTATTTTCACCACTAAAATTTTAACAACGTGCGAATTTTAGTTCCTGAAAGTTAAATAAAATTAAAAACTACACTGGCCCTGTTAACGTGGGGGTAAAAAACTAGGCCACATGTACTCTAGGGGCTTGTAATACGGCCCAACGCGGTGGTATATTCAAAGTTTAACACTTATGTCCGTAAACATACGGTCCTCTATCACGGTTATGGCAGCCGCGGTTCGCAGGTGCGTTCGTTAGCACTGATATTTAGTAGCGAGTAAAGTTCTGAGCTCTTAAGCTGGCTGTTTGTATGATGTAAGGTTTGTTGTGAAAGTTATTGCTTGCGAAAGAGACCTAAGGATGGTTTATTACGGTATTGAGCATTATGGAAACCATTAATAGTTTCGCTCAGAAATCGTTTTGATAGAAACCAGAGGGGCGATTCTCGTAATTTTAAGAATGTTCACAGTCAGATCTCAGTCTCGAACTGTCAAAAATACCTCTAATTTCCCTACATTTTGACAAGTATTTGACGTTTGTTTGTCGCCGAGATGAGACTGTGACTAGATTTTGAACTTTTTAAATTACGAGAATTGGTCTTCTGGTCAATGTTTTTTTACTTAAACCTCTCTCAAGCAATAAAAAGAGAGGTCATCAACATCTGCCTAAGCTGTTCCCAACTATGTTGGGGTCAGCTTCCAGTCTAACCGGATGCACCTGAGAACCTGTATTTTACATGGAGCGACTGCCTAGCTGACCTCCGTAACCAGATGGTTGGTTGTCAGACTTTCGGGCTTCTGACGACCCGTAACGAATAATAAACAGAGAGTTTCTTTCGTTTTATTTTATATATGAAATAACAGGCACAGTGAAATAAATTAACAATGATTACTATAAACACATATACTATAGCAAAAGTGTAGTGACGGTCAAATTGTTACGCTTTTTTCAGAGTAGCTCTCATTCGTAAAGTCTGCAGAGTATAGTCGTGCGATAAGGAACTTAGTTCCAAAGTGTAATTTGAAAATTAGCACTAAACTATCACCTTCCCTTCCCACTGCTGGGACACAGGCCCACTTTCTTCGAGAGGGAGTGGGTAATTTACCACGCCGCCGGTGCAATGCGGGTTGATTGATGTCACATGCCTTCGAATTTTTGGTTCTAGGTCATTTCGGTTTCCTCACGATGTTTACTTTATCGTTTTAAGAGCAGTGGTGATGAAATTATTTACACAAACTAAAGGGCCTGCCTGGGTGCGAACCCACGACAACGTGCTGTCGACCCGGGCCTGGTCCTTACCGGGCAGCGAGCTGCCTATACTCGTCGCCCGCAAGCCTGGGAGTCGGCTGTTGACTCCCGTCCAGGGCGTATCCTGCGGCGACTAGGGGCGTGAGGGGGCATAGATTGCCTCTCCCTCACGCGCTCCGCCTTCTCCTTTGCGAGCATTACTGCTTCGCAAAAGGAGGTAACGGCCTCCCATCCACTCTCGCTCCGTACCAAGGCCTGGACCAGGGCCGGACGCGAGAGATCGCCACCGCCGATCGCCGCCACGAGAACACGGCGGTGCTCCGCCTAAGCCGGGCAGACCTCCACCGTATGCTCCACCGTGTCCTCCAAGCGATCTACACAGTGGAACAAACTAACACCTTACAGAACGCTATTATGACAATAAACACATCTGCCTAGCCTATGTTGAGGTCGGCTTCGGCTGCATCCGGTTAGACTGGTCTAACCGGATGCGGCTGATTACCATTATTTTATATGGAGCGACTGCCCATTTGACCTCCACAACTCAATTACTGGGTACGTAATACGATACCCCTTGGTAAGGCTGGTTGTCAGACTTTCGGGCTTCTGACCACCCGTAACGACTGTCAAAAATCCACGAATAATAGCTGGGACCAACGGCTTAACGTGCTTTCTGTAGCACGGAGGGGTCTCGGTATGTAAATATGGTCACCCATCCACAGACCAATCGCGGCGAGCGGCAAACACCTACTACAAACTGAGCCCCGAAAAACTAAACCCAGTAACCGCGACAGTCACGTTCACAACTCCATCCCATACAATCAACAACTCCATGTATGTCTGTCGCATGTTCAGAGATAAGCACCACTTTAGACTTTGTCTAGTGCGGTGAAACACACTAATTTCCACACCCTTTCGAGATATAAAATGCGTTACGAGCACCCTTTTTGCGGTATTTGATGCACACTTTGCTCCGAGTGAGAGATTATGTCGATTTCTGTGGGCAAAAATGGAATTTCTATGTTAGGACCAACATTAATTGCTGTTGGGGCTGACCCAATGTTGGTGGTTTATCGTTATGTGTTTTGGGTTTCCGTAGTAAAGCTGAAAATATGAACTACTTTTTTTGGATAGGAATTTTCTCTCGTGAACTATCTTATTACATGTCTGCCTTGTTGGACTAGTGGTCACAAGCGCTACTGCTAAGAATGAAGTCCTGGGTTCAATTCCTAGGACGCGCAAAATGTTATTGGGTTTTCCCATCAGGAATTTCTCAGTAATAACCCGGAGTCTAGATTTGACAGAAGACATGTGACATCTATCAACCCGCACTGGGCCCGCGTGGTAGATTATAGCCCACTGCCTCTCGAAGAGAGGAGGCCTGTGTCCCAGCAGTGGGAACATTATAGGCTGATTATGTGATGGCAGTAAACTTGCCTTTTATTACATGGGACTTAAAAATAACTAGCGAAATGTGGGTGCACTATAGGTACATCATCAGCCTATAGCGGCCACCGGTGGACATAGGGCTCTCCTATCGCACGCCATTTAACCTGATTTTCGGCAACTCTCATCCAGCTGCTACCAGCCATCCTGCGAAGAAAGATCGTCGCTTCATCTAGCCTGAGAGCGTCCTACATTACAATACCGATGCGCGGTCTCCACTCAAGAACACGTCTAGCCCAAAGGACATCAGTTCTACGGGTAATATGAACGGGGGAATTATTCTGTGAGACATGTCAACAAATTTACTATAGATACAACTCTGCTTAACATTTCGGGATTACAGGCGTCATGTTGTTATCTTTGTTTACCGTACACATGATTGGAATTAGTCTCACCATCGAATGGTGAATTCAAAACATAGACGCTTAGAACCCATACCTACTCACATAAATGGTACTCGAAATTCCGAAACCCGATTTGCTAATACATAGTTCCTAATTACAAAGATAAATTGAAAGGAAAATCCATTCGAGGAGGAATTTCATACATGTAAAAACAAATTTCAAACAACATTACGTCATGCATGTATACTCCGAAGGATTGAGCAAAGATGTATCGCCATCATAAACAGCATATAATGTTCCCACTGCTGGGACACAGGCCTCCTCTTGGTGAGAGGGAGTGGGTTGTAATCCACCACACGGGCCCATTGCGGTTTGGAATATGTATACAGTATATCACATGTTTTTGAATTTTTGGTTATTTACAATGTCTGCCTTCACCGTTTTAAGAGCAGTGTAAACTAAAACTAGTAAGTCGCGGCCCTTACCACTGTGTCACCAATGCTCAAATGTGTATTACCCACATTTAGCTAGTTATTTTAAAATCAGTATCAAGTAAAAAAGTTAAAATATTAATTTTATATTATCTATGTTGTGGATTTGGTTTCCGCACTTACATAGTCCTTCAAGTGGACCATTGTGCATGGGCCATGGCGGCCGTCGGTGGTTATTCCAACCAGCCCACCTCCCCAGAAGTTGATTAGTCCTAGCCTGTTGAGAACATCTGTGTAAGATCTGGGTGAATATTGCTACATTATCATACTTATTAATCGGTAGCTGTATCTTTTCCAAAACTAAAGAACATCTTAAATAGAAGCCAATGAATCAGCAAAGTATTCCAACGCTATCCAAAAGTTTTTAATAGAAGATTCCTTTATCAATAGCTTTTATATGGATTTATCCAAGTGATAATTTTCTGAGAACTATCCAAGAAGTAGCGTTAGTGTTCACTGGTACGGATATAAATCGTCTGACGTTACATTGTTGAACATTTTATGATGTCAGATGTACAACTTGTTACATTTAAAGATAAAATACAGTGTAACTTTTGGGTTTAGGTTTTAAGGGCCTTTACAGACATGACTTTTAATGTTATTCTCATTTTCATCATCTGCCGAGCCTTTTCCTAACTATGTTGGGGTTGGCTTCCAGTCTAACCGGATGCAGCTGAGTACCAGTATTTTTCATGGAGCGACTGCCTATCAGATCTCCACAAACCAGTTACCGGGTAATACGAAACCCCTTGGTAAGACTGGTTGTCAGACTTTCTGGCTTCTGACGATCCGTAACGACTGTCAAAGATCCACGAATGACAGCCAGGACCAACGGCTTAACGTGCTTTCCGAGGCACGGAGGGATCTTGGTATCTAAAGAGTGTCACCCATCCACAGACCGACCGCGGCAAGCGTAGCTTAACCTAATCGGTCGACCCGTGAGGCTGTTATTGCTTAGCCACGAGCCCCTCCATAAAATAAGAAACGAAAATAACCTGACTTAAACAAGCTGTGCCATAAGGCCTTCATTCTTGTGACGTCGACTTTAATCAGCATTAACCATGTGGAGAACCTCTCGAAATGCCATTACGTTAAGTAGGTACAAAGTTCCTACCTTATCAAATAATTAAAAACTAATTAAGATGCTGTAGGCTCAAGAAGCAAGACTTTAATCAAATATAAATCTAACTCAATGCTGATATATTGCAGGGGGAGTTCGGAAAGTAATCGCTGTTGGCGAATTTATGTGATGGAATCTATTCTTAAGGGATTAAGGATAGGTTTTGGTGTTTTGATTTTAAATGTTGGTACCAACTGGGGACACCACAGATAAAAGAAAGAAGGAGATATAACAATACGGCATTCTTATACACCGTTAAATTTTGATCGTTTTAATCCTTAAAAGGGGTCTTTGTACTCATCATTATGAACAACTTTTACTACGGGACTAACCCTGAAATCATGAGAAAAAAATCAGTTGATCCATAGATTTTATGTTCGCATAACTCGACATAATGTATGGATCAACTGGTCCCGTGTTAAAAATTGTTCATAATGATGCGTACAATGGCCCCTTTTAAGGATTAAAACAATCAAAATTTAACGGTGTATATATTATATTTGTCACGATCACGGTCGAAAGCGCACTATGTCGCCGAGACGGCCATTTGCATATTACATGAGCATTTTGAACATGGCGCGTGGACACAGACACTTCACTCCCACTTTTCCTGCTTTTTTAATATTTCTATGAGAGATACTCTAATCAAAGGCCCAATCAACAAAATTGTTGAGTTCTTCATGGAAACAATTTTCTAATAATGATTATGTGAAAAGCTGAAAAATGAGGGCAACATTTTATAGGTTGACTTAGCGTTGCATATAAAATGTGTGAGTCCAATAACTTTAACGACTCTGTAAGTCGCACATCACGCCGCAGCTTCGTATAAATATGATTTACTCAACCGATTAAAAAATATCTCTCTTCAAATAGTACATCATGATACGAGTCGGTAGTCGTTAACTGTTCAAAAACGGCCTTCTAAGGATTATAACAATTAAATGCTACATTGACATCAGTAATATTCGAAATTAGTGGCCAGTTTGCCTTTTGCTGACAACCACACGAAATAGAAATGAAGAGATTTGCAGGAGAACCAAGATAACCGACATAACCCGAAGGATCGGCAAACTTAATTGGCAGTGGGCAGGGCACATTGTTCGTAGAACAGATGGCCAATGGGGCCGAAAGGTTCTGGAGTGGCGACCGCGTACCGGAAGACGTAGCGTTGAAAGGCCTCCCACAAGGTGGATTGACGACCTTGTGAAGGCCACAGGAACCCGTTGGATGCGAGAAGCACTGAACCGGTTGAAGTGGAGGTGCTTGGGGGAGGCCTATGTCCAGCAGTGGACGTCTTTCCGCTGAAATGATGATGATGATGAAATTGAATAGGTGCAATAAATTAAAATATCTAATTCAGCGTGCTATAAAGTAAATTTGGAGCATGTTATTAAGGAAAGGGATGCACATACGTGCGCGTAGGCGAGCGATGAAACGTCGTCGCGCACTCTTTTTTTCGTAGGAACGGTCAAAATTAGGTAAATACAAACACAACAACAGCTTATCGGATGCGCGCTAAAATTGATACTTTAATTTTCACTGATTCTAATTTAAAACTCATACGACGATAATTCGTGTCTACTTAAAGGCAATAAACTTAGTTTTCACTATCTAAGACGTTAATTACACGATTTTTTTTCAAGAAATTTTATTTGGGAAATGACAATTTATTATGATTACTAGCTTCTGCCCGCGGCTTCGCCCGCGTGGATGTCGGAAATTATCCCACGGGAACGTGCTAACAGGATAAAATGTATGTGCTTCCCCAGGATGCCATCTATCTCGCGGGCCCTTTGTGGCTAATTACAATAGAAAACCAATTGTGTCTCATTAGTGGTGATTAAGAGGGTACCTATATGATATCCTTACCTAAGTACCTACATAATAAAAAAAAAAACTCAATAACAGAAAATAAAATACCTACCTACCTAAATAAACCTATTTCTGATGATAACTAAACTCAATAAATAAGCAAAATCCCTAAAAACTAATATCTATACGAATGACTAATCGTACCTAACAGTATTATAAAATAACCTACGGTCACTACGTACACTATCAAATATACTACCTATACTTTAAAATTAAAATCTATACCTACGACTTATAAAAATAAACCTAAATAACTCTAAAAACTAATAGAAATAAAAAGGTCGCACTGAAAAACACGGTTTAGAATTGCAAGTAGCAGTTAAAATAAGAACGAACGCTCGCCACTCAACACGTCCGTTCAAATCAAAGTTCAAAAAATATCCTTATATACGGTAGCGATCCGTGGCGGCCGCGCGCCACGCGTGTGCTGCGAACGGTGCAAGCCAAATTCAACCTTCAGCACTACATTTAGAGCATAACTTTAGTGAACTCCACTGCGGGTAACGTAACCTACGACAAACTTATTATTTGCGGTTGGTACAGTAATCGGGTTTAGGGATTGAACCGCAAAATTAAGTTTGTTTTTTATTGTATATACTTTTCCGGGATAAAAAGTACCCAGTGTGGTGCCCAGGATATTAAAGAATAATTATACCAAGTTTCATCGTAATCGAACCGGTAGTTTTTGCGTGATGCCTGAACAAACAGACAGACAGACAGACAAAAATTTTTTTAATCTCATTTTTAGGTTCGGTGTCGGTCTAGTAACACCCCCTTTTTTTTTTTTTTTTTTTTTGAGGATGGGAAATCATCAAATGACCCCTCCCGCTCTGGGTGGAGCAGAAGGGAGTGTCAGACTCTTACTGACTAAAACCCACCCGTGTTCCTTCCTTAGCCCTTTATGTTCCAGGGCAGCGGTAACCCTTTCGGACAATCCCGCTACCCTAGTAACACCCCCTGCCATTTATTTTTTTTGATATTTTCAATGTACAGAATTTTCACTTCTACAGATTTATTATAAGTATAGAATAGATATAGATGTAACAGTTACTGCACCTCCTATTTCGATTTGTCGCATGTTTTCAATTTCATCCGGTATGAGGTAGAAGATTTCATTATACTTCGTGCTCCAAGAATATCTAAACTATTCCCTTTGCTAAAGTTTCCTAGAACTAAAATAGCTACCACATCCAGCTTTGCGAGCCACATTACCTATCACAAAGACGATACATCAACCTTTACCAAACCCGAATATTCCGAAGACAACCCATTACACATTGATACGACGCTACTACCCACCTACAAGAAAAAATAAAGGCAAAAATTTTTTTCGTCACCGAAAATACAACAAGACATCGGTTTTCCCACTAAAATTTTGCAAAAGCCGTCGGAAGGTTGACGTCTAGCTAGATACCCGTAGAAATTTACGACCTGATAAAACATGGCCAGGATGTATGGAGCTCTCACAACAAATCGCTTTGCCCGCATAGCGCTGGAGCGCTTGATAACAGCGAGGTTAGGAGGGTCAGCTTAGAATGGTCGTTGTATAAAACTTGTCTGCCAAATGGATTACCTCGATTAAGTATGAGCGACCCCTGACCCGTATAGGTGGACGCATGATTAGTTCCAATCCTCAGTTTTCCGGCAAAGCTGAGGGATTTAGTGCATACCGTTTTATTTCTGCATGTATTTTGCATACGTCGCTCGTTTTGTAATGGGTCTTGTGGATTTATGTTTATTAGAATAGCTGTAAACTGCGGGATAATTGCGTAACACACTAAAAGTAGCAACAACAGCAGTAACAGTAGCAATGGTTTCCATTTTGACAGGTCAACAACATCCATTGCGTTATTGACGTTGTTGAGTAGACAAATTTTTCAAATATATGAAGTAATCATCCATTGCTTCATATACCTATTTGAAAAATTTGATGTTGATTTGTTGTTTGTTTGTTGATTTGTTTTTTTTGTTTGTGGTTTTGTTTGTTTTTTTTTTGTTTTGTTTTTTGTTTGTTTTTTTCATCTAAATCAATTTGAAGGATATTGCTATAATCCAGCAATATCCTTCAAATTGATTCAGATTGAGATTTAAGATGTCTTACGCAGTTAGGGTGCTAGATTTGTTGCAACAAAATAACCTGAATTTGTTTTCTCGTTCAGCGTGGATTAAAAATGTTTGCCCTGTCCTAGTTTTGCTGCTAAAATTGGAACATTGGAAATTATTTTTCCATTCGCTAGGTAGCTTTTTTAGATTTTCCTGCAAATATCATCATCGTTAGACTACCGTCAAACAGACTTTACTGAGAAAAACCTTTTCCATCGATATCAATTATGTGATATATGAATATTCAGTCAGTTCAACGTGATTTATCACAGTGCGATGTTTTCCGGGAAATGCAAATTAATACCGCAATCACGTCAGCGAAAAAAAAATTTAAAGTTTTCAATGTTGTTTTTAAAAACATACCCAACAAGATAAAGTCACGGAATTTTAAATTTGTCGAAATAAAAGTAATGGCTATTGCAAGGCAGTGACGTACGAAAGGCATCTAACCGAATTACTCATTTGTCTTCCCTTCAGACCATAATGACTTCAAAAACAGTAAAAAAAAACATTTTGAAGAAAAGTGATTCCCCACAACAGCTTTTCCTGTTACTTTACATTCTCGTAGCTATGAAAAATGGCGGAACCTCAAACGCGACTTCGACACGTTTTCCTCGTCCAACTGTAGAAACTTCAAAAGAAATATCGATGTACGAAGGCCGCCATTAATTTGGGTTAAATAAAAAAATGGCCGCCAGGAGCCATGTGCCGCGTCAAACGGGAGGGCATAAATTTTTCAAAAGGGGCCATTTGGAACACAGGCACCGTTTTTGCATATCTGAATGTGTCCAATTACAGAAAGGGCATGTTTCGGTGGTGGTGCAAAATTGGAGCGTAAAGGATAAATGATAACGAACTTTGTACTGCTGTTTTAGAGAACGTAGTCACCGTCAACGTCAAAACTTAAAATAAATTAAATATAGTATCCTAAGCGTCGAGAACGGTAGGTAACGTTTATCACACAATATTTTGTATGTCCTATATAAATTCACCAACTTTAAATTAGGCCAAATTGTCACCATAGGACGGTTGATATTCGAACGAATTTATTTTTAGTTTC
Source organism: Apamea anceps (assembly GCA_951799955.1). Lineage (NCBI taxonomy): Eukaryota > Metazoa > Arthropoda > Insecta > Lepidoptera > Noctuidae > Apamea > Apamea anceps. Next base: position 5,316,584 of record OX637512.1, read on the forward strand.
GACTAACTTTACGGTGAACTGGAATTGCTATCTTATTCAAAAAAAGTTGGCGTTTTAAAAAAAAAAATAGTAAAATTTTTATTTCAAAAACAAAAAACTTTCTTGGTTTTGTCTCCATTCACCGCGCGATTTCTATTCACCCCGTTGTACGGTAGTTATTAAAACACACATAAATTGCACCGTTCATTACCATCATTTATTTATTTAGATTACATGCACAACATTACAAAATTTAATCCCAAGACGTTGTACAGAGCAAATTACAAACTAAAATGTGACACAAAAACATACCAAAGTAGGCTAGGTAAATAACAATTTAAAAAAAAATGTATACACAAAAAAACTAAATTGACAAACAAAACACAACACAATAATTGTAAAATAAACAAAAACTAATCCAATGACAAAAAAAATAACAAATTATGATTTTCTTCACTCATGTGAATTGGGTAATTTGTGCATACTAAATTTGCTTGCTGACAGAATAGATCTTTTCTCATGTTCACTGGGTGAGTTCGCCAGGGTTAAGTTACACGTGTTACGTTTTTAATTTGTAGATCTTGTATGGCATGGATATTTAATATGGTGTAAATTTTCATGAATTGTTTAATTAAATACTCTATGGAATTGGGATACTGTAATCGTAGCGTCTGTATGTAAATGAATAAATAATTTTTATTTCCTTTAGAGCAATTTTTTAAACCCATATAGCTGATTAAGGGCTGATTTTTCAATCGACAGATAATTTTTATCCGTGGAATAAAATTGACGTCTGACAGTTTTTGGATGGAAGAATTGTCTAAAATTCAAAATTATTCTTGCGATAAAATTATCTGACGCTAGAAAAATCAGCCCTAAGACATGTGAAAACAAAAACATAACCTACGCCGGTGCAAATGATAAAAAAGAAAGCAATGCAAAACAATAAACATTTCTTTTTCACACATTCTTCAGCATAAAGCAACTCTCGAGTATTGCAAGACACTTCTGCAGTTGTCTGTCATACTCTTTTACTGCTCGTCAAAGAGCGCGAAATTAACCCGACTACACCGCCGTATACTCACTACTTGTACCCCAGTCATGCGGTTGGAGTAATATGCGCATAAACCCAAGAGCTTTATGTGATATCCGCGATATTATTGTTACGGGAGATGGCTGTTAACTTACTTTTGTCGACGTCGCGATTTAATGTGTACCGCTTATCACGTGTGCTTATGATGACTTAAATATGGGTAGTTGGAGTTTACCTAGTAGTTAATTTACTAGGTCAGCGGTTTCGTAATACAGGTGGTGGTTTTGTGGCGATTTTAAATATTTAATGTTAAGTGTGTTTTGTAACTGTAATTTTTGGGCTCAGGATCGACAGAAAATATGCTTTAACCCTCTGTGAAGTACTTTATATCTATCCTACCCTAAAAGCTGTGAAGGAATTAATCAACACGGTATAGCACAAGATGCAGGTGGCCAAACAAAAGTAGACTTTGTGGATTACTAGCGCTTCGCCGGCAGCATTGCCTGCGTGTAAAGCAGACTTTTTAATGCAAAATTCACCTAATATCCCAGATTTTTTGAATATTACCTATTACATTAAGAGTATCGGAATCGGATCAATAGTTCCGAAATTTTACCTCTTTATACTAATAAAATAATATAAAATAATAATCATAATATCCCTGGACATTTCACACAGCGCCATCTAGTCCCAAGCTAAGCAACCTAATGCTTGTGTTATGGTAACAAGATGGCTGATAAACTACTTATATACATTTTTTTTTTGTAAATACATACATATTATAGATAGAAAAACACCCAGACTCGGAACAAATGCATGTAGGTCACACAAATATTTGTTCCGTGCGGGAATCGAACCCGTGCCGTCAAATGTGTGTGCCGTGTCGTTTATAATATTAGTGTAGATGTGGCACAAGTCGTAATAGCCGGTCTGCAGGAAGGATTATGTTGAAGTTAAGTAAATAATATTTTTGATTTTTCCAACCATAACTGAAATTGATAAGAACAGAAGAAATGAATATTTTCTAAGCAAGAAAGCTTCTCTAATTTACTATTTATGACAAAATTGCTTTAATAATATTATTATTAAAAACAAAATGATGATACCAAACAAACAATTACGTAATTAATAGCATTACTGCTGAAAATAACGCACAGCGCCAAATTGCTAACCAAAAACCACCCGTATTAATCCATTTCCTGTTGATACAATGCTTTTTGCGCTTACGTCTGCAGCATAATAAGTAGCTAACTCCTCTCCGTTTTTCGTTCATTGTCAGATATTGAGCAATCAATCTTTTAACGATTTTAAAAGCGCTTACTTAGGGTGCATCCAGACCGCGGTAGATCGATGTCGACTGTTGACTCATAGTGACCTCATAACAACCTTAGACGGGCTTAAAAGGGAGGAAAGAATTTGGGGGAGGCTTCTGTGTAGTAGTGAACGTCTTCCGGCTGAAATGATAATGATGATGATGTATGTATCATCATCATTTCCATAATTATGTTTCAAAATGTATTTAAATGTTGTCAATCGACCGCGAATTAAGGATGTGACATCATTTCAAGTTTTGGAACAACAAACTGAATTGTAACTTAATAAAGTTCAAATTCTACTGCAACCAAAAACTGATTAGGACCTTATTGTTAAAAATGGTCACTCAAAAATCCACTTACACTTACAATACATTTCACTAACGTAGATATCTGATTAAGTGGCGATGGAATGTAAATTATCTGAGATTATGAACTAGGTACGATTTATTGTTACACCTTTATGAGTTTTAACCGACCTGTCTATTTGCCTTTAAAATTTAAATGCAATAACTTTACGAAATTCAAAATGCTAATTACTATTTTTAATGTAAGAGACGGAAAATTTATATTCTTCTTTTTTTTAACAGAGAACAACGTCTCTGTACGAAATTAAATTAAAGTCGCATCTGCATCTAATTGCAGAGTCATCTCGGCTATAAAATGCTACATAAAGAATATTTAATTGTTTTCTTTTTAAGACCAACAAATTACTTTCTTTTGCACGAGCTTTTCATTTAGCAGTATTTTGAATACAAGCTTTTTTTCATTATTTTTTATACAACAAAAAAGACAAAATATACACATACAAAGTAGTCAAAAGTCTCGTACTCAAGCATATAAAAAGTTGACGACTCTGCTAGTTCACTAGTGTATACAAGCTGTTGTTTTGCATCCTCGTCAAATTTCAGGAGATTTTCATGAAAGACATAGGTACATAATCAAATAAAATTAACTCTTTTAAAATGTTTACAATATATTGTACTCATTAAATAAAATTATACCTTTGTGAATACATGTACCTAGAATTAAATTACTATAGAATAGAATATGTAGTTCTTTATTTGCACAGAAAGTAGGTGCAAGGTAAAGATGTTAAGTATAAAATGATCCTTATACTAACTACCTTAACTAGGTAAGCATCCTAAACAGTTTTATCTATAATAATAAAGATTCATTAATATATAGTACAATAGGTACAAAGTAGCAATGACAGATAAATTAATCTTCTTCTTAGCGTGTCGATGGCAATCCAAATGAACTCGGCCCAGAATTCGGTTACGTGTTGGGCGCCATTACTAGCGTCCATCAGTTCCTGTAACGTGCAGCTGACAGGATACGTAGGACATGATAATGAGTGTCCTATCGTTTGACGAACAGCACCACAATTCACACTCCAAGTTTGAGTCGTCTATGAATTTCCACAGATTATATTCTCATCAAAATTAAACTTATATAAGTTGATAGGTAGATACCAACATGGCAACTTTTAAAGCGTTAAATTCAATCTGGTGCTTGTTTATAGCCAAATCCACATAGACCATACATTTTCCCTTAAATCGCAATTTGTCTGCATACGTCACTGGGGAACTCTTAAGCCGAAAACGCTCGCAGTTTAAACATGCCACAAGATTAATATTTATAGCTTAAATGGCTGCTCTGGTTTTCAAGATTGGATAAGACCTTGTTACATGGTTTTTATTATATTCTATTTTCATAATGGCATGTATTTAATCGAACCTCTAATAATCTCCATTTTGCGCTCCTAAAAATATTATTAAACACTAAAAAAATATTGTCCCTCTTTTTATGAGCCTCAAATAATTCCTATTTTGGTTTCCTATAATAATTCCTATTTGGGATGTAGCGCTCGCCTGCCGCTACCGCGGCACTATTTGGTCGGGGTAGGAACCCTAGCTTAGTTAGTACGACCAACTGTGAAAAAAGGTCAAAAAGTTAAAAAGAGGCTCAATTATTTTTAAGGAGGGGCTCGTGGCTAAGTAATGACAGTCGCACGGGTCGATCGATTAGGTTAAGCTACGCTTGCCGCGTGGATGGGTGACCATCTTTACATACCGAGACCGCTCCGTGCCTCAGAAAGCACGCTATGCCGTTGGACCTGGCTGTCATTCTTGGATCTTTGACAGTCGACAGTCGCTCCATCTAAAATTATGGTATTCAGCTGCATCCGGTTAGATTGGAAGCCGACCCCAACACAGTTGGGAAAAAGCTACTGACTGATTTTTTTTTTTTAAGTGTGCAACATTAGAAGCGCATACATTTTTAATGGTTTATTTATTTTAAAAAATGTTCATCATGTTAAGGTAACAAAATAATAATTCAAGGACCTGTTAAACATTCCCTCTTCATAAATTCTCTTTATCAACGTCAAATAGATTACTTGTTTAGTTTCTGTTACCGCAAGACCAATAAACGAACAAAAGGCCGGGAAAATTACCTTGTCAATCTCTTGACGCTTAAGAAAATATAGACTTAAGGCGTCAGCAGTATTTGAGGTAACCATTATGGTATTAATAATACAAAGTGACAAGTTCATGCTGATGTTTACTTTTATTTGAAGCCATTTTAATGACGATTATCCTACTAATAATACCTATTATAAACGTGAAAGTTTGTATGGATGGATGGATAGATGGATGTATGGATGTTTGTTACTCTTTCACGCAAAAACTACTGAACGGATTTGGATGAAATTTGACACACAGATGGTTTATATTTTTATAACCAGGTTTAACATATAGGATACTTTTTATTCCGATATTCTCACGGATCGCAACTTATGCGGGTGACACCGCGGGGCCCAGCGAGTGTTTTCATAAATTGAGGATGCTATTATGAAATCATCATCTCGATGTTTCATAATTATTATAATGACAGATCGCAGAATATTTTTCACCTCAGACCCCATAAAAGATGGCGGGACGAACTGGAGAAAACAAACTACTAGTGGTCAACTTTAGCTGCATTAAAAGAGCTGGAAGTCTTGGAGTCATTTGTCCAGCAGTGGGATGATGCACGCTAACATACCACTGCCCGTGACATCACAGCAGGCCCTATCAGAATGCCGGCGCTGTGACATTTATTTTTTCAATTTTGCAGCATCATGCTGAAATAGGAGCCTTTTTGCCTCGTATCGGACTTTCTGTTTAACTTTTATTTTTGTTACTTTTTTTTTATAAAACTTGATTTTTATTTTTGACTGTGTTTAGTTTAGTTTGTGATATTACTGTACGAGTAGCAATAAATACTTTTTCTTTCTAACAGTAACAGTAAGAATATAATTGTGATCATTGTAATATTCTTAATCCACAACAAAAAGAAATAAATGATTGAGTTAAAGAATATTAAACGCAGCTAACAAATCTCTTAATTAAATTCACAAAATAGCAGAAAATATCCGGGACTATTTACCAAAAATCCAATTCTACAGAATTTATCTGGGCAAAGTCAACATTTGCAATGTAATTTAGAACACAGCTCAAACTGCGGACATTACTCGTAGCTAAAGTGAATCCACATAAGAGTTAGGTAAAGTATCAAACTCTAAGTCAATTTGTTGAACAAACACCATTTGTCTTCCAGGAACTGTACCGGACTAATGCAATGTTACCGGACTCCGGACTTCTATGTGCTTCCGTGAAATTAGATTTCAACCTATTTATTTTTGTGGAAACATTTCGTTGGTTACGTCATATTATTAAAGTTTTGATAGAAAAATTGGTACGTTTTTGCTTTTTGCAAATGAGTTTTCATAATTTAAAGGCTAAAGGCAAATATAATTGTAAATTAAATAACGACTGAGTTTACGTAAAAGTTAATTCTGAAAGTTAAATTAAAGCACACAGATCTAATTTAATACATGAACAAGCGAAAACTGAACATTATTCATACAACGTTAATGTTTTTGACATGAAAAGACAGTAGCTTCTAAATTCTTCAAAACAAAAGGACGCTCGGGACTTTCTTGAATAATTTAAACGTAATCTTTTAATTTGTTTTCCTTTCACATAATCTCGCCTGAAATTACGGAGTTAACTAAAGATTTATAAATTGAAAACATATTATTTTCGGCAAATCGAGACTTGCCCTAAGTCTCAATGCCTTGCCATATTGGTTCGAAGTGCCTTATCCAATTTACCAAATGTATTTGGGTCTGATGGAACTAAATGTTTGCCAATAGTCTAGCTGCATTCGTCTGCAGGATTTGGCTAACCACTAAAAGCTTTGTTAAAATTTGGTTTGAATTTAACAGCAGCTGAATTTGTATTTGCAAAAGTAGACACAGATTAAATGGAATATATTCGAATGAATAAAATTAGATAGAGCTAGAGATGATGGGATGTGTAATTGCATTATATTTGAGCACATAAAAATGGGCCAAGTTTTATACGCGTGACTGCTTGACGGTACCATTCGCAAAGATTTGTTAGTAACATTCAAAAATGAATACTTGAAAGCCTGCAGTGAACAAAGAAAATAGGTTTCTTCCCTTCCTTCTTAATAGGAATCTTCTAAACTTTGCAATGGGCAATTAGCTTCATCTTTGTGACAGACCGACCCCTTGACAATTCAAACGTACCTGTAATTGCTTTATTTGGAATAAATGCTTTGAGGTTGAGTCTGGTCATAAGTCGATGCAGTTTGGAATAATTCCACCAGACTCTTTTTATTCGGATAGATTTACTGCATGAATAAATCACATAACTAAATTCTGAGCAGATGACAAAAGACGTTCATAAAAATGTGTGAGCTAAAGGATACCTAGCTACTTATAGATAACATTATGTTAATGACATTCCTTCCCTTCAATTTCCTTAGTGCTAGCCACATACTCCTGCATGTTTAAGTTATCAAAAAATCCAGTATTTTCCATACCAGTTTTAGTTCAAAATCAGTTTTAAAACCAGCGTGTGCTATATTGTTTAGCAGAAGTTCAAGTTTTCACACAAAAGCATCGAGTTTAAATCTTTTTATACTCCCGTGCACCACGTTTAGTGTTTCCCAAGGTATTCCCACGCGATAAGGTGGTTGACGTCATATACTTGTTTCTGAAAACTTCTCTGGGCACACGAGGGTTTCCAGGGAAATAAGGTATGACCCAATTTCCGACTAACTACTATAACATTTTCCACACCTGCTTAATGTAGTAGTTTTGGTGTTGTAATGTGCCAAATTATTTTAATAAGTATTGTTAGGTCAACAGTTAGTGTCTCTTGGAATTTGAAGGTAAAACCGAATTTAATAATAATATATTATGTTAATCAATACATTATATTAATTAATATATTGTCAGGAGGTTCCTCTCTCTGGAGCCCTGACCACCGGTAGCTTGGACCCTGTTCCTGATACCGGTGGGCTACTATTTTTACATGTTTTTATACTTTTTATATTCAAATATTTAAAAATATAATTTATATGTATTTATATTGAAATAAAGTAAATAGTAATATATAATAATAATATAATTTATTCATCAAAAACATTGTAGTCCATGATGACAACTTACAGAATAGTTTATAGTGTACAAAGGCTACAATAAAATGGTGGGTGAGGTGCTGTATTCCTAGCTAGGTTATAAGATAACCTGTGTTAAGGAGTACAGTGCCGGTCCCCAAGGAAAGAAACAATAATATCGTATACAGTATACATTATAGGACATTATGATGTGCTTACTACAAACACTCTGGTGTATAACCATAAGATTTTATAACACAAACATTGTAATAAATTGTAGTGACAAAGATTGAAAAGAGTATGCTTACTGATGGTTTGCTCATGTTGAGGGGGTGAATGAAAGGTGACTAACAAAAAGTATTTACAAGGCAGATTTGAGTGGAAACACTGAGAAGGGACGCCCTACGAAGATATATACTGAACTTATCGGTGATGTAAGAGAGGCCAGGTGCGTAGTACTGGTAACCGGCGTGCGTGTATGACCAGATGTACATATGAACGCAAACGAGGCAAAAGGAGTATGTAATGTAATTGTAGCAGGTGGCGCTCTATAGTTTCTGCCTACCCCCCTGGGAAGAAGCCGGAAATTTATGTAATCAATTATTTCCAAAAATATTTTCTTACATTTCAAAGGGTCAATTTTGAATCTCTCGATCATAACTATATTGAAAAAATACCTCCTTGTACAGGTTGTTCAGTAGTAAACAACATGATATTAAAACTACGTCTTCTCCCGAATATTAATATTTGATGGCGAGTCAACCCTATGCTTCTATGTTCAAAAAACAACTCTGATGCACGGTGATAAAGATCATAGTCGCTTGGGGAGGTGCTGAAAATCCGGCATCTATTTCATCGAGTGCCATATAATCAGATGGCAGAAAGGCAATATTACTTATCGGGGTATGTTTACTACCAGTCACCTGTGAAGTAATGTAGGGTTGGGCGGATTCAAAATGTGTATCGATAGTTCTATCTATCTTGTCTTCGAGCTCAATTTCTCTTGCAGCAGTATGCAAGCGGTTTAAGTACTAAATCCGTTAGGGTCAACGGTGTTAGTGTCACAGCTTCGATGCATAAGGAACGGTACAGATCTCCACGCGTTCTGTTTTCGAGTAGATAAAATTCGAAAACTCTATTGAAGGTACTAAAGCCGATGCATATAAAACAGAAATTCATAATTGGATTCCAAACCAGTGTGGCATTCAAAGTATTGGTAAAATAAATATACTTTAAATATTAAAATAGCATTCAATTCAACTTTTCATTACACCGAAAATTCCTTTTGGGTGAATTTTCGATACCTATAAAGCAGAAATTCGCAGTAAAATTTTATTAGTCGTGTATTTACTGACACACTCAATTCAATTAAAACGTTACAAGGGTTATATTCAGTATCAGGCCATTGCAGTTTAAATGTTAAATTAAATTTAATATAATGCAGGGATATATCAGATATAGAGCTATAGACTATATTTTAACTGAACAGACAGCTGTGCTGCTGGGAAGTTTGTTGCGCCACTTCTTCTTCCCAGCGATAGCACTAGGAAGTGGTGAAGGGCGGGCGTTTTTGGGGGACTGTCTTTTGTAATTTTGACGTTCGAAAACTGCTGATTCTCAGCCAAATTTGAATAAATGACTTTTGATTTGATTTGAGAGCAGTGGTGGGCCAGTTGTATCGGCCCCGACTTACGAGTCGAGGTCGTGAGTTCGAACCCAGGCAAGCATTTTACTTTGTGTATTTAATTTCATCACCACTGCTCTTAAAACAATGAAGAAAAACATCGTGAGGAAACCGGTGGAATGTCCTAGAACCAAAGTGACGCCCACCAACCCGCACTGGGCCCGCGTGGTAGATAACAGCCTACTCCCTCTCACAGAAAGAAGGCCTGTGTCCCAGCAGAGGGAAAAATATGGGCTGATTCTGCTATAGTAATATCAGATAAACCTACATCTGTATTCAGACACGTCGTGAATACACTATACTATGTACTATGAAATCATGGCGTATTGATATAACAAACAGATCCTGATTGTACCGAACTAATATAATAGAGAGACTAATTTGACATGCATACACACACGTATCAAGACACAAATCATGCCAATACACCAATCCATCCATTGTCGCAGTGTAAACAAAGCCTCTATTAAACATACACGCCTTTCAACATCAAAGACGGCACAAATTCACAAAAAGCCTCTGACCTGGCAAGTATCCATGACAAAGTGACTTCGTTACTTCAATTCCAGCGAACAGCATCAAAAATATACTTTACATAAAACATTCGTTTTCACCCATATCCGCTGGCATATATTATAAAATCATCGACTTATGTCCGTGCATCACTTTGCTGGAACGAAGCGCATGCGTCCCTAACATGATTAGCTATGTAACTGCGTCCTCCGCTCCGTTGCGTGCGAACATCGTTGATTTTATACGTATTAGTAACTCTTGATTAGCTCTTCAACGAGCTCATGTGTTGATTAAAGTATTACTGAGGATAAAAGAAGCGGATACCTATAGTGGAGGGGTTTCAGTTTAAGGTCAAAATGTTCTACACAGGCTGCAGGGACATCCACGCGCAAACTGAAACAAAGAATTCAGCACATGATTCTAAACCACCTAGCATAGAAAATTTTCGATGGTTATAAAAAAATTGCTGTTTCATAGAAGAATACATACCTACGCGGTCAAATGTACGGAAAAGCATTTTTTTTTAATAACCGACGAAAATTTTCAACGCGGCGGTTACAGAATCATGTACTGAATCCATATAACAATTTGCGCGTCGATGTCCCAGCCACCCTGTATAGATGATTTTGTTCTCCCTCTATGCCAATTGTCTATTACACCTACATACAATAGAATTCCTGGTATATTATAAGGAAGGTAAGAAGCAATAATATTAATTTCGTCTAACTAAAGACATCGTCTAGGAAAGCTTTTTGTCTGCATAACTTCTCCAATAAAATAAATATCTTGCTTTTATCCTTCATAATATGTAATATCTTCATTTTAATTTGGAATTTTCCCTAAAAATAACTCTATATTTTTTTCTGATTACCGCGGAAGATTTTTTCTCAAAATATTGAACAACCTTTTAAGACATCTTTAAGAAATATTACGGAAACGACTCCCATTGTTACTTCCCTTCTACACAAACAGACCTTTTTAATACAATTACCGTCCATCAGGCCATCATAATTGTTTATTACAAGCCCATAATCGATGCCCCAAATTAGCTTCTTCTAAAGAAAAATTCTCTCATGGAAAATTCCCCTTGTTGTCCCAAAAGGGGCTTGAGGAAGCAATCCATTAGGCAGCTCCTTATCAAGTCATAAATTTCGCCTGCTATCAATGTTGGTTGTCAGTCCAGTAATATATTGATACGATCGACATAGATACGGGATTTCGGATGATAATAAATTACATCGCGGAATGGTCACTGCAAGTTTATTCATCAAATGTTGATGTATTTATTGGGTTCATGTTTGTGCATACACAGCGAAAATAAATTACCCGAGTAGTTATAAACGGATTAGTAATGGAACAATCCAATAGTGGAAAGTAGATTCATGTGATTTTACTAAAAACGTAATCTGTGTTTCTGCTAAATGGCCAACTACGATGCAAATAAGGAGTATGTAAGGTTTGTAGCATAGCAGATGCCTATGTCTTAGCAGTGGGAGCATTTTTTAATTTTTACTAGCCTACGCTGACTCCTGGGCAACTCCTTGCATCTTTTGCGAGCCCTCGCGTCCTCCTTCCAGTTTGGTCGGAACCTATCCAACTCATCCCGCCATCTCCAACGTGGTCTGCCGCGGCCCCGCCTCTCTGTCTCAGGGCACCAATTCTGTGCTATTTGGGCCCACAGTTTGTCCGGCATGCGGCAAACATGTCCTGCCTAATCCCATTTAAGTTGGGCAGTTTTTTGAGCCACGTCAGCTATCTTTGTTTTGGAGCGCAGTATTGTATTTCGAACACGATCCGTTAATTTAAAGCCTAGTGTACTGCAGTCTATTGCTCGTTAGCAGACCTTGAGGTGGGAACATTATAGGCCGATTATGTATTCGATACCTAACAGGCCCAATAATAACAAACTTGACAAACTCAACATCCAAGAATAACAAAACAACACGCAGAGCCGACATAGATAATTCGACTGCACCAGATCAGAAGGGTAACTTAAAGCAAACGTTGGTGGTATTCATGAAGGAAACGACCCCTGACATTAATTCACTAATTAACATTTTGGCTTCCTACACAATAGGATACGGGATTTCCTACCAACTTCCTCGAATCCTCGACGATATTGTTATTAGGAACTGTGTTTCTATTAATTTCCATGTTACGTAATTAGACATTTCTATGCAATATCTTTTCTTGTTAATTGGGTTAAGGGTACACTTTTTGGGATCAATTTGAGGGTTATTCGAAAATTGTATTATGAAGGAATTTATTGGATTAATTTCCTGTGATTTTTTAGGGAGGAGAGATCTAACAGTATTGTTATAATGATTTGATGAGTTTTGGCTCTTAAAGGCTGAATTTAAATTATCACTCAAATCTTTGTTAATATATGAGGATTTCTTCTTTTTCCTAGCTTGTCTTTGGCAATCTAAATGGACTCGGCCCAGAATTCGGCTACGCGTTTGATGCCATCACTAACGTCCATCAGTTCCTGTAACGTGCAGCTACACGCAGGACATGATATTAAGTGTCCCATCGTTTTTAGAACAGCACAACATTTACACTCCAAGGCGATATCGTTGAGGAATCTCTACCTGAACAGGTTTTCCTTGCTTCGGCTAACTGTGGTCGGAGTCTGTTTAACGACTTCTAGGTTACCCAAGGCAACTCATGTCCAGGAGGATCTTCAGCGGGTGGAACGAATTGTTTGGGTGAGGAAGCATAGAGGTTCTTTTGTCAATGACGATTGAATTTCAGATTGTATCAATGATCATAATTATCTTAAGCTTTGTCAACTTCGTTGGAGTTGACTACCAGTTCATCCAGATTCAGAAAATGATCTGTAATCTAACTCTGTAACTGATGAAAACTCAAATCATCATCTGCCTAGCCTTTTCTCAACTACGTTGGGGTCGGCTTCCAGTCTAACCAGATGCAGCTGAGTACCAATATTTTACATAGAGGGACTACCTATCTGACCTCCACAACCCAGTTGCTGAAATGATTTTGATTTTGAAATGATTTGTAACGTTACTTTGAAAATCTGTGTAGTCAATAGTTTTGATTTTTGAGAATAATAATTTCTAATCACACGCGAATAGATACCCAGTGTTAAGTATGATTCTGTAACCACATAGTGTTAATATTGAATTTAATCGTTAATTACTCTGTGCTAATTAAATGGTTTGTTGTCCATAGATTAGTTGGACATGCCGTTTACACTTAGCTTAACCGCAAATTGGTTGTATAACATAGGATTATGTATTAACACGGGCTTATCTAAGTAAACCACAGAAATGCTGCAATGTCCAGTTAAACCTTAAGTCGACTGAATTAGGCTTATTATTGCTCATCAGAAATTCTAAGCAATTGTTATTATACCGGTATTTGTCTAACTGCAGGGCAAATGCCTCTTCTCATGCAGAGAAGGAACAGTCATTGATCACCATGCTTGTTCACTTCTCGTTGGCAATTTTAGATCATTCTTGGCTTGGCTTGGTTAGTCTAGCGAGTCATCTTGCGAGTAGCGAGTTGAAACGAACGCTCTAGAAATTTAGCAACCGACCGCACTGTGCGCTTGGCGCCTTCGCTAGTTGCCTAGCGAGTATTGAAGGATGTTAAGTCACTAAGCTCTAGGCGCTAAGCAAACCACCTGTCAGTGCGTACGTAGCCTAAAAATTAATGTTTTTCACAGAATGTCAGTGATGCCCATAATTGACAGAGAAAATATGTATGTAGCACATTTTATTACACAAGTTGGCATCGACGCGCAAACTGTAACCATGAATTCAGCAGAGATGAGTGAACCTGGACCTGCTACCTTGTGTACCTTAATGTAGAAAATTTTAGTCGGCTATCAAAAAAATCTTCTGTTTCATAGAACAGTGCAATACCTACGCGGTAAAATCGTACGTCAAAATGTATGGAACAGGAAGTTTTTCTTATATCCGACGAAAAATATCAACGCACAATCGGCACAATCAGAATCATGTACTGAATCCGACTGGTTACACTTTGCTCGTCGATGTCCCCACCAAATTGCCTGGATCAAACCTACATTCTCGTGTTTCAGAGGCGAGTATGTAACTTTAAACAAGTATGAAATGTTATGCAAATTGTTTACATATTATTAAACTCTGTAAACAAAATAAAGCTACCTGCTCAACGCATACATGCATATAAATTGAATATAGATGTAATATCTGTTATCAACCGGGAAATTTACCCTATGATACCAGCACCAAAAGCAAAATTCAACTTTGTTTGCCAAGAAACAACGTCCAAAATGAATTGATTGTGTAAACTGCTACTATTAACCGGTGGAAACGGTGACTAACATAGCTCTATAAACCCTTACGATGTTTGATTAGCTCAATACTCTGTGTTTGTGTTTGTTCCGTCCACATAGTGTGAGGGAGACAGCTAATATTAGTTGTAAACACCACCTACAATAATTAAACAACAATTTCGACTCTGTGTACATGATTATAGGGTTGTGTTTCGAATGTCTGGCCGCGACGGTCAAAAGTTAGACACCAAATCGCCGTGACTGTTGATTTTAAGCAAAAATATGCTCGGGAATTTGACATGTATAAATACACAAATAGTAGAAAATGGTGTTAGAAATATCGTCATGCTTAGTCATCATCATCTCCCTGCCCATAACCCATGTTACTTGTGGTCGGCGCATGTTGGCACATGTTTTCTTCTTCCATTCTCCTCTATAAACCGTCACGCTATCATTCACTCCCTTCTCTTTCATATCATTCCTCACACAATCCATCCATCTTTTCTTCGGCCTTCCTCTCCCTCATAGTGTAAAATTATTGCAGAAATTATAACGGGTGTTAAAAGACACTTATCGAAGCCGAGAGTCGCTAGTACTCCACATCATTGTAGTTTTTTTTTTTTTTTTTGTACTGGACTTGGAACTGGGAACCTTCTGGTTACGGAGATATTACAGGTCAAAATTCTAACTTTTACTGGCGTGTTTTTTTACGTAAACAAGTTTTTAGTGTTATAACACAACTTTAAATACCCCCACGGCCGCTTTATCGTTGTATGCACCCATCCATAAGCACAATGTTTGCGTGTTTTACATTGCGCACTACTGTAAACAGCACACCAAAAATACAAGTCGTTTCATTTATTTGTATGCATATGTATACTTAGTTTTGTGTACAGAATGCGTAGTTAACGGCTATTTGTGATGTGTCTTTTTAACCCCCGACGCAAAAACGACGGGGTGTTATAAGTTTGACGTGTCTGTGTGTGTGTGTATGTCTGTCTGTGGCATCGTAGCTCCCGAACGGATGAACCGATTTCGATTTTTAACCGACTTCTAAAAAAGGAGGAGGTTCTCAATTCGGTTGTTTGTATTTTTTTTTTTTTTTTATGTTTGTTCGCGCATAACTCTGTCGCTTGCCCACCGATTTGAAAAATTCTTTTTTTGTTGGAAAGGGTATACTTCCCAAATAGTCCCATAGAAATCATCAAAAACGGTTCAGTAGTTTAGTTTTTAAACCAAAATTACTAGTAAAAATTACAACTTAAAAGTGAAAAATAAAAACTTTTTTGCAAAAAAAACAACCGACTTCCAAAAAAGACACTACAAAGTGAAAAATAACTTTAATTTCGGAAGTCGGTGGCAAACAACGAAAATGCGAACCCAAAGATACCGACTTCCGAAATTAAAGTTATTTTTCACTTTGTAGTGTCGTTTTTGGAAGTCGGTTGTTTTTTTTTTGCAAAAAAGTTTTTATTTTTCACTTTTAAGTTGTAATTTTTACTAGTAATTTTGGTTTAAAAACTAAACTACTGAACCGTTTTTGATGATTTCTATGGGACTATTTGGGAAGTATACCCTTTCCAACAAAAAAAGAATTTTCCTAATGGTCCTCCTCTCTGTGAGAGGGAGTGCGCTGTAATCCACCACGCGCGCCCAGTGCGGGTTGGTAGATGGCACATGTCTTCGAATTTTTGGTTTTAGGACATGTCGGTTTCGTCATGATGTTCTTCTTCACCGTTTTGCGAGCAGTGGTGATGAAAAAAAATATTCAAAGTAAAGCGCCCGTCTGGGTTCGAACCTACGACCTACAACTCATAAGACGCGGCAGTTACCATTGGGCTACCACTGAATACGAATTAATAATAACAGCAATATGTGAAGTTAATTCTCATAGTTTTTTTTCTTCACCGGTTTGAGAACAGTTGTGATGAAATTATTTTCGCCCTGCCACTGGGCCACCGCAAAAATTCAAAGGTTTAATTTTAGAAAATATTCAACAATTAATCATTGAATTAATCAAAGAGCATGTTATGTAATTTAGTTATGGGTTTTTTGCTGCAATCACTGCTTGCGTTGCTGCTTATAGAAGCAAGTTTTTCTAACTGAACAGACAGCTTGTGCCGCTAGGGAGTTTGTCATGCCACTTCTTCTTCCCAGCGAAAGCACTAGGAAGTGGTGAAGGGCGGGTGTTTTGGGGGACTGTCTTATGTCATTTTGACGTTCGAAAAGTGTTGATTCTCAGCCAGCATACTTTTAATAAATGACTTTCTAGTTAAATTTTGATTTTGCCATCCATATAATTTTGCCAAAAAATATCGCTTCAAAAGTGCCTTAATTACACAGCAAGCCAACAAATCTCTAACACTTTTACAGCAGCTAACTGAATAACCCCATTACTTCCTCCAGGCTATTACAACACGCAGAAAACTTCCAACACTCCTAAGAAACTATACTAAAGCAAACAAGAGTTTATAACTTCATACGCACGGCTATACACGAATCGGCTAAAGGCTAATTGGGGTTCGTTAGGTACCGATTGTTTGTTTGTTCTATCGGCTGTAGCCACAGAATAGATGACTAGAGAAAATCAGCTTCATACAACGATCGAAAACGCATGGACACATAGATGCCTACGTACCTGGCCTATATGGACAAGCACCATCACGTGGACGTAAATTCTAACGATTTTTAACTGAAAATATGTATACTTTAGTATTTTTTGGGTTTAAATTTATGCGGCAAGTACTCACATCGATATGAACATAGTCTTCAAATTAAATCAATATTTGCGAAATTAATGAGTATTTCCAATTAAAACATCGTTCGAATTTACATTACGTTTACGTACTTCGTGCTTTCATGATGTGCCTACCGAGATTTCAAACTGTCAGGAACAAATTTAATGACAGTTACTGTGCGTGAAGCGAGTCCGAGCTTTTCCGTTCGTTGTACAGTCCGTTCATAGTTATTTCACCTGTGACAGCATCTACCTAACAGAAACCTTATTGTAAGAAGCATAAAGATTGCAAAGAGTTTGACAGGTTTGTCAGTGGGGGAAACCTTAGGGTCAATTCTCGTAATTTTAAGACCGTTCGCAGTCTGATCTCAGTCTCAGTCTGTCAAAAATACTTCTAATTTCCCTACATTTTGACAAGTTTTTGAAATTTGTTTGTCGCCGAGATGAGACTGCGACTAGATTGTAAACGTTTTAAATTACGAGAATTGGCCTTCTTATTAAATTGAAAATAAAGATCATTGTGATTTGGACTGTGATGCAATTCAGAGATAAAATATTTGTGAAAGAACTACATGGAGCCAATCTTCTCCTCCAGCTCAGCTCCTCTATCTATTTTGTGGCTATGGTCTATGGCTATCGGGAGAGTTGTGAATGTAAACATGAGACCTAGATTTATACGGTAGGTAATTGAAGTTAGAAGGCTTCTTGGGAGGGTTGAGTTATTTATAGATCTCGGTTTGGGCTACAGAAATTGGGAGCTAAATGTTCAGAATTATTTGGTTTTCTGTTGCCTTGGAAACATTTAGAGATTTGCCTTTTCTTAGAAAATGTCGCTTCGTAAGTTTTTTTTTTCTTACAGAATGCTAAATGAAACTTGTAGACAAAATTATCACTGGTACACGAGTATCGGCTTTATAGTTTTTGACTATGTAAGACCTGTCTTTGTAGATATGCCAAAAACCTTTGTTAAACCTTAAACTTCGAGAAGATAATAAAGATACTTGTTATAGTAGTACAGTACAGAGCATAATAAGTCTGTAATGTTCCCACTGCTGGGACACAGGGCTCCTCTCTGTTAGAGGGAAAGTCACAAAGAGTTGGTTGAAGTCACACGTGTTCGACTTTTTGGATCTAAGACATGCCGGTTTCCTCATGATGTTTTCCTTCAACGTTTTGAGAGCAGTGGTGATGAAATAATTTACACAAAGTAAAGCGCCTGTCTGGGTTCGAACCTACGACCTACAACTTGTATGTACCGCTACCACCGCTACAACTGTTCACACAGTACAGAATCAGGATCTAATGATTCTATCCTAGTATATACTAAACGAGCTGATTACCAAATTCATAAACTACACGAAACCCATCAAATATTGAGACATAGCCCGTTGAAGTTATCAGGTAGTCAGAATATCCAAGGAGATGCATGAATTCACTGTCTAACAAACTCCGTTCCGGACGTTTGATTGGTCCCCACGAGATACAGACGTTTCCGTCTCTGTGGACCATCCTATAGGGTTAGTCTGTAGACTAGTTGCTCGACTTGTTAGGAGAACTAATTAATTAGGTTATGCCAGGAATATGGTGAAAACTTAATGCAGCTTAGAAGTTGGAGCTGCGTATTTTGAGGATGTTTACTTTGGGTACTAAATAATTTATTTTAGTTGAAGTTTTGGTAGTTTGAGTAGGTTGTACCGAAAATATGCTTTGAAGAAAAAGTTTGGAATATTTAAGAGAGTTTTGCACAGTCTTGCATCATATCTGGTAGAAGGTATGCACAGACAGACGCTTACATAAGTTGGGTCATTATCATTTGCCTAGCTTTTTCTCAACTATGTTTTAGGTTAACTTCCAGTCTAACCAGATGCAGCTGAATACCAGTACTTTACGTGGAGTGACTGCCTACCTGACCTCCACAACCCAGTTACTGATGAACACGATACCCCTTGGTAAGAATGGTTGTCATACTTTCGGGCTTCTGACGACCCGTAACGACTGTGAAAAATCCAAAAATCCAGCATACATTAATTGGTTTCACTGGTAAAATCTCTTCACTTGAATTTAATATACCTAAGTGCACTTCAATACCATGATCGTAGAAATGCTCATTCAATAAAATATGAACATCCAGAAGTAAAGGCCATTACTTTTATGGGTCTCCAAAAGCTGAACTGCTGTAACTCCTAAGAGCACTCAACTAAGTTGTGCAAGTCATATTGTACCAACCTATGTACAGACGCCAGCACATCAAGCTACTACAATCTGTCAAATTTCTTTAATAGATTTTCAACTTTATCGCTGAAGCAATAAGGTTCAAGGTTGATTGAGGAAATCTGACAGTTTCGGGTAGCTTGACCTGCTGGCGTCTGTACCAACGTCATTTCCATAATATATGGTTACCATTACTTTTTAAGTATACAGGGTGGCAGGGACATCGACGCGCAAACTGTAACCGTGAATTCAGCACATGAGTTTAGACCCCATAGCGTAGAA
Source organism: Apamea anceps (assembly GCA_951799955.1). Taxonomy (NCBI): domain Eukaryota; kingdom Metazoa; phylum Arthropoda; class Insecta; order Lepidoptera; family Noctuidae; genus Apamea; species Apamea anceps. Next base: position 5,336,096 of record OX637512.1, read on the forward strand.
ATTTTTCGTCGGTTATCAAAAAAAAAAATCTTCTGTTTCATAGAAAAGTGCAATACCTACGCGGTCAAAACGTATGGAACAGCAATCTTTTTTTTTAATAACCAACAAAAGTTTCGACGCTATGGGGTCTAAACTCATGTGCTGAATTCTTAGTTACAGTTTGCGCGTCGATCTCCCTGCCACCCTGTATAGAATAGAATACTCTTTATTATGTACACCATATTAATTACAGACATAAATATAGAACTTTTACAAAGGGTGACACAATGGGCGGTCTTATCGCTAAAAGCGATCTTTTAAAGACAACCTTTGGATGGATTAAAAAGGGAAAGGAGAGTCAAATACTTTATGTCCCATTAATATAATAAAATGAATAAATACATAAAACATATTATAATAATTGAAATAAATATATAGATTGTGATGTATACGAGCTGTTGTTTTACATCCTCGTCAAATTTCAGGAGGCTGTTATGAAACACATAAAAAATCAAATCAAATTACGATCCCTGGTAAATAATGAATACATACTTGTTTTCTTAGTTATTTAAGTTTGACAGTATTTCAGAATACACCACTTCCAAAGAACACAATTTCGTTATCGTATCGTATAAGCGGTCGCATGTTTATGTGTGTGTAAAAGGGCAGTCATAGTGCGGTCTCACTCCGACTTACGAAAATTAGAAAAAAAAAAATACCCATTTATTTTATTATTGACGGCACGGTTGGCGCAGTGGTTAAGCGATTGACTGCTGCGCTGTGTGTCGCGGGTTCGATTCCCGCACGGAACAAATATTTGTATGACCTACATGTATTTGTTCCGAGTCAGGGTGTTTTTCTATCTATAATATGTATGTATTTACAAAAAAAAAAAAATGTATATAAGTAGTTTATCAGCCATCTTGTTACCATAACACAAGCATTAGGTTGCTTAGCTTAGGACTAGATGGCGCTGTGTGAAATGTCCAGGGATATTATTATTATTTATTATTATTATTATTGATTAGTGTCGAACACCACTAGAATAGTTACCTCCTTGAATTTGACGAGGATGCAAAACGACACCTTGTATACATAGATTGTTTATGATTTTTTAGCCTTATTGTGTCCCACTGCTGGGCAGAGGCCTCCCCTATTTCCCCGTCTTGTGCGATCTCTGGCCATGTAGGGCCTGCTTTTTTTTTAAAATACGCATTAACAGAGCTGGACCAAATTGTTACCGATTTTTGGCAATATTATGAAACAAAACTGAACAGAGAGGATCTTCATATTTATTTTCTCTACATATACTCCTCATCTATAATAACTTTGAGAAAAAAAAAAGAAAGAAAGCCAGCAGCATAATGTATTTGGTTGCTTCTGATATAAGACTTTGTCTCAAATAATAGATGTATTAAAGTTGAGAGCCACTGACACTAAAACTTCAGCTGCCAGACCGAGTTACAAAAATGACAGTAACCAACGTTACAAATGATGCAAAAAGATCAAGAAAATAAATCTTTTTTCAGACGAAAAAGATTTATGTTTGACAATCGGTAGGCGCTTATAATAATCCCTTGAGACAACTCCGTACAGTAAAGAGGATTTTTCAATTATAGATGAATACTGTAGTACCTATACATATTAATTATCATCTGCCTAGCCTTGTTGGGGTCGGTTTCCAGTCTAACCGGATGCAGCTGAATACCAGTATCTTACATGGAGCGACTGCCTATTTGACCTCTACAACCCAGTTTTTGGGTAATACGATACCCCTTGGACTGGTTGTTGGTAAGACTGGTTGTCAGACTATCGGGCTTCTGACGACCCATAACGACTGTCAAAGATCCACGAATGACAGCCAGGACCAACGGCTTAACGTGCTTTCCGAGGCACGGAGTGGTATTGGTATGTGAAGATGGTCACCTATCCACGGACCATCCGCGGCAAGCGTAGCTTAACTTGATCGATCGACCCGTGCGGTTATTACTTAGCCACAAGCTCCACAGAAAGTAACACTAAAGATAAAGTTAATTATAATAGTTTTGAAAATGAAATAACTCAAGATGACTCATATGAAAATCACCAACAATGACATCTCTTATTCATAAGCACATCTTCGAGCAATCCAACTCCAAAATTACTAAGTTATCTACATGGAACAAGAGCCTCAGAATTCTCGCGAAATTCTGTAATGTAATCTCTTTCAAATACAGAAAGGGTCGAGTACGTATCAATGCATTGCACTAACATCAGTAGAGGTGCCTGTCTGCGCCCTACGTCTGACTTTCTTTTTACCGATAGTTTCTTAATATTTCTTAAGCAAATACTGGTTCTTTAAACATGTATTTGTATTGCAAAGCATGCCAGAGAATATTTGTTTTTGTACCCAAAGAAAAAAATTTACGTCCAAAATATTAAAGTTATCGAAATCCATCGCTGAATAATTCTAGTTTTTAAGTCTTCTCTTGCACGTTTTATTCAATCACACTAATATTATAAAAGCGAAAGTTTGTGAGTAAGTCTGTGTTTGTTTGTTACATCTTCACGCCAAAACTACTGAACGGATTTGGATGTTTGGCAAACAGATAGTTTATAACCAGAATTAACTCGTAGAATACTTTTTATCCCGATATTCCAACGGAATCGAAACTTATGCGGGTGACACCGCGGGGCGCAGCTAGTAATTAGTAAAAGGCAAAAAGGCTATTTTGTTATTTGATTTAATATTCCTAATAATTCTATCCATTATTTTATCAATATCTATTATATGGAATAACCATCTTGAATGTCTGACTTTCTGATATTTCCAGTTCAATAGACAGAACTTAATAAATGGAACTTAACTTATGAAATCTGTACAAATAAATTATTTATTTATTTATTAACATGTTTCTTAAAAGGGTTCTAATGTTCATTTCAACACTTCGCAATAATCTTAGTTCAAAAATCTTTACAAGAATTTTAATCTCCTTGACAAATAATTCAGTAGCATCAATTAAATTAAATAATTAATTTTGTACAATATCACAAAACATCAAATAAATTCTTCTAAGTATACCTACCCAGGTATTATCTGAAACCATTATCACGTTCTACAAACAAATAAGATTGAATTTTCTTATAATTTTCTATAACATTTATATCATCTCTTTATATTCGTCGTCCTGGAAAGGACCATCATCAGCATCTGTTTATCGTGCTAATGCTTCCAACGTGTAAAAAGCTTCACGTTTCACCGTCTTCCCATCTCTTTGAAGTGCGATAGGCTGCTATAATTGCCAATAGCTGCAGGCAACTCCTCAGTACAGCATGACGTAATACACAAGCGATAACGTGTTTCAATGGAAGTGGTTATAAATTTAAATATATTACCGCTTTTAACGGTTAAAGATAATATGATGGGAGATGCGGGTTTTGCAATAAATTCAGACTTTATATCGTTGGCTATAAAGATTGTCTTTTGGAATTCAGAATTTAAAATAAAGCTTCTAGCGTCCCAAATTCACTAGGACATGTTAGATGTTACTGGAAAACCAGCCTTACAAACATTGACAGTTATCAACGTAGCTAGCTCTGTGGATTTGCAAAATAGAGCAAAGCAAGGCTAGCAGTCAATTCACGACGGATAAAATGGAGTGACGTAGACAGAATGACTTAACGAATTCAGTAAAGAGAGATCGATAAATACTGAACTAAATAAAAAAAACATACAAAATTGTTGAACCTCAAAATCGTCCCGTATGGTCATAAAATCAGCCTGTAATGTTCCCACTGCTGGGACACAGGCCTCCTTTCTTCGAGAGGGAGTGGGCTATTATATATAATCCACCACGCGAGCCCAGTGCGGGTTGGTATGACATCTACCAACCCGTACTGAGCCCGCGTGGTGGATTATATAATAGCCCACTCCTTCATGTATTCGAATTTTTGGTTCAAGGACATGCCGCTTTCCTCACGATGTTTACCTTCACCGTTTTGAGAGCAGTGGTGATTAAATAAATTGCACAAAGTAAAGTGTCTTCGTTCAAACAAACGACCAACAACTCGTAAGACGCGGCCGTTCCCATTGGGCAACCACTGCTCGCATAGTCGTATATTTTGCTTTATTCCTCCGAATACGAACAATAAACAACTATGTCTCACACATGTAACCATAAAAAACTTCTCAGATATCCTTGAGATCTAATATCTAGTTCTCCTCGTTTGTAAGTTTCTGTTATAAGTCTGCAACTTAGACCGTAGCTCAAGTTTGCTCGACCCACAAAGGCCCAGTTTGTGCCCGCTGCTATCTTACGGGAGCTATTTTTAACAGCACTGGCTCTTATCTTAATAACTCTGTTTAGTTGGTGACTTTTAATCGAGTCCTTTGTTTCCTCCAAAGAACAAAGACGCTGTTTTGTTAACAGGAAATGCTTCTGTTATTGTTGTTAATGACTGTCTTCACACCGCTTGTTTGGTATAATTAATACTTGGTTGCTGATTCTGAGAATGTTGTCAGCTGAGTGGTGTTGAGCATCTTGTTCACATTTATTTCTGAGAAACTACGTTGGTTTTAATTGTACCTTATTTCTGAGATGTTTCATTTTAATCATAACTAAGCCTAAAGGTTTGTGTCAAAGTTTGATTTTAGGCGTACTTTGTACCTAAAATATTTATTACGAATAGGTACCTACCTCGGTTAAGGCTCGGTAATTACGAATTTAGAAATGGAATGTGCACGAGATCATAGATTGTTCTCGTGCACATTCCATTTCTCAATTGTGACAATGAAAATACAATGTCCATCAAATAAACCTCAAACTTAATGAAAATCAAAAGTACACTCACGTCCTGTAATTCGGTGGACAGTAAGTTCGTTAATTCTGCACTGGTTTACGATCGGACATACACTCAGCGTTTCCGTCGAACGGGTCGTAGGGCCAATAAATATGACATACCGGGAAATTGGACAGAATTTCTGCTTATTCCGCATCCGTTCGGAGAACGAGAGAGTGTAGTTATTGGGAGCCCGACTGTACCTATTACTGGCGTATAGACGGACTAGTTATGATGAAAGGTTTCGTGTCTGCGAATTTTGCTATCGGATATTGGTGAGAGAGAAATAAATGTTGTGGTTTGAGTGGATTTCAGTAAGTATACGAAGAGATTACCAATCTCATTCGTTGGAAATATCGACTCCGAGTGTTTATGTCTAGACACTGGAAATCTTTAAATGTTCGTTGAATGTGTAGCTTTCTATCATCTTAATTACTTTTTTAAAAAAAAAAACGTTGCCCCACACAAGGAATTGACAACACGGTTGGCGCAGTGGGTGAGCGATCGACTGCTGCGCTGCGTGTCGCGGGTGCGATTCCCGCACGGAACAAATATTTGTATTGCCTACAGGTAGTTGTTCCGGGTCTGGCTGTTTGTGTATGTGAGTTTAAATGTTTGTAAACGCACCCACGAACAGGAGCAATTCCTAGTGTGGGGCAACGTTTTTGTTTTTTGTAAAACAAAAAAAAAAATTGCTTAATAATAGAATGACTGTTTCTTAAACAGCCCGTAAAGCTAGTGTCAGCTGAGTGATTGTGAGCGTCTTGTTTACATTTATTTCTGAGATAAAACCTAGCATGTTGGTTATAATTATACTTTATATATTTCTGAGATGTTTCATTCTAATTATAAGTAAGTCTAAACTAAAAAGTATACAGGGTGGCAGGGACATCGACGCGCAAACTGGGTCCCAAGTCTGCTATTAGTGTCAGAATGGTCTATCATTGATTTCATAATTGTTAATTTTGACAAGTTTGGTAATCTACTAACATAATGGCGTCATTATGACTTTCCAGTGGTCAACCACTGACACTCCATTGAAAGAAATGGCATATGGATATATAATAGATAAATGAATGACTGACTTACATAAAACACTTGACTTGTATAAAACACTAATAAATAATATGTAAAAATATATATAAATGAAATCTGGCATAAATAAGGAAGTGGTAGTTTTTCGAAAATCATTTCTACTAATGGGTTTTATAATAATGACAATACGACAATGTCATTATGACACAATTTTATTACGAGACCATTGACCGACTAATGATCGCCATTAAGAATTTAGCAGATTACGAATTGTAAGCAAAATGACAATGGGATGGGAATGGGATCGTGTTGGAATGACGAATTTATAAAAATAGCAGACTTGGGGCCTTGTTGCCATGAATTCAGCAAAAATATACTGTTCCATACATTTTGAACATGTAGGTTACGACCACTTTTGTGTAAAACAACTGTTTTTTATTATTATTATAACCAACGAATTTTTCTACGCGGTGTAGACTCATGATACCATCCCCCCGCCCCTTTGATAACCTGTATATAGAGTCTTAAGAAAAATGTTCTATCAGACAACTAACAATTACAAGTCTGTGTGAATAAGAGTGTTCCCAGAACATATCAGAAATTACAAAATAAACCCCATTAGCTCACAACGCACCAGTGAATGGCGAGACAATAATTCCGGATCATAAAACACGCGCAGTAACAATTCACCGACAAATTATATCAGCAGAGATAAAAGCCTTATATCTCATATTAAAATAATAAGCTCACGTAAGCACAAGCTTTACATCCCTGATTACAATACCCGTACAATTATGTTTCACGATGGAAATTAATTTTGTAGACGGGTAATAAATTCATGAATAAATAATTACGTTAGTAATTAAACATTTAAGTGGTGGAATTATAGTATGAAGTGTCAGCATCTGTGGGGATTGCGACACTGACAGTAGCAATGGCTTTCAGTTTGACAGTTCAACAACATTCATTGCGTTATTTACGTGGTTGAACCGATACATTTTTCGAACATATGAAGCAATGGATTAGCAATATCCTTCGAAATGATTCAAATTGTGATTGATAGTGAGTTACGCAATTAGGGTGCTGGCATATAATTATTTTTTTAACATAATTATTATATTTAGTCCGTCAGTTAGATTATCGAAAAATAATGGACACGTATTTTTTCTTTTGTCAATCAAACAAAAAATCACAAAGATAAAGAGCGTCAAAATTTGGGAGTGGGGGTCGTGACGTCATGCCATGCTAAAAAGCGTAGCAAGGCGTGACGTCACGCGGAACTTTAACGGGCGATATCTTCATCATTTTTTATATAATTGACAAAAGAAAAAATACAGGTCCAATATTTTTTGATAATCTAACTGACGGACTAATTAGAATTTATAGGAAACCAGCCTATTAGCAAGCAAAATCTCTTCATTGAATATCAGTATGACATTAAATGAATGCCTTAGCAAATGCTACTGCTAAGAATGAGGTCCTGGGTTCGATTCCTAAGTCGGGAAAAGTGTTTTTGGGTTATCCGACAGAAATTTATCAGTAGCAACCCGGAGTCAAGATTTGTGCCTGGTTTATGGGAATAGACTCGCCCCCTTTACATGGGAACTAAACATAACTGATGAAATATGTGTGTACTATACAGCATGTAACGGAAGGGGGGTATCAACCCTGAAGGAGGTGAATGTGCTCATGAAACTCAACAACTTTCCCCAAAGAACATAGGTCGAAATATGAAAAAAAAATTTGGCCCTCCCTTACAAAACTGACTACCAGCTGATTGATTTACTATGGGAGGGCCAAATTTTTTTTTCATATTTCGACCTATCTTCTTTGGGGAAAGTTGTTGAGTTTCATGAGCACATTCACCTCCTTCAGGGTTGATACCCCCTTTCCGTTACACACTGTAATAATAATAATATTTATTTAGGTCCTTTTACAAAGTACCTAATACATTTACAAACTTATAAATACTTAGTATGGAAGTTATAATTGTTAGAATAGAATTTATGTGATTATGAAAACACACCACACTGTACACAACGTACTTAAGAGTTGTTGCTTACTCAACATTTTTGTTTTAGTTTTGTAATGGTTATAATTTATGTACTTAATCGTTATTACACATGAATACAAATACATATTTTTCTTTATTTTATTATAGCACACACTATATTCAGCTAGAATATCGCTTAATTAAGCAGAAAGTTAGACTTACCCGCTTTAACGTGTCACATGGTGGGACCATGGTGGGACGTCATTACGTCATTCGATGGGTAGTTGCTGAAAATCAGCGCTGTTGACGATAGGTTCGTCTGAAGTCACAGCATTCTTGCTGAGCAACGACCTGTTCTTGCACAGATGCGACGCACAGCATAATTGTTGCTTGTTTTGTTACAAAAGTAGTTATACTATACTAGTTATTTCGCCATCCTGCAATTGGCATTTTTGTCTTTGTTGTTTGATTATTTGTTTTATTGTTATTGTTTTGTGGCCATCTGCCAATATCGTCTTGTTGTATTGTCAATGTCAAATTGACAATTAATGTGAGTTGTCATTGGTCCCTGGCCTTGACATCATCCAATAGGCAAAAGTGTCAACATTATTTTTTCTACGCTTGACTACGAGTCTTTTAACTAAGTGTATCTTATGTTTTATTTTTTTATTATAATTATTTTTTTATTTTTTTTTATTTGTAACTGTGCGTTCTGTTTGTGCAGAATAAAATATTTTTCTTTCTTTCTTTCTTTCTAGTAGTACCAAGTTCTTAACAGATTGGCTTAAATACTAATATTAAGCTAGTTTAATTTATACGTTTTTAATTACCTATGAAAGGTGCGTTGGTACTGACATTATAACTTGTGGCGACCTGCCTGAGCTAGGTTACTATACGTTACTACTGCCTTACCCTTCGGAGATTACAGGCGTGAGCTATGTTATACAGGGTGACAGGGAAACTCGACGTATTCCTTGAAAGGCGTTATACTAGAGGTCATCAGCAACAAATTTAGTCCAGTTAACTATGACTCAAAACTGGATGGTTACCGAGCCGTGTCGGTTCTTCGATTTTTAATAATAATAAAAACTTTATTTCAGACTATAAGGTCCATAAATATGTTAGTATTTTAGTGTTGTGTTGTGTGTTGTGTTGTGTTTTGTTGATTTTTTAGAACTTAGCTGACTTGTTACCAAAAACAATTAGTTATGAGAAAAAACTACTCCACTAAAAAGATTTAATTGATACTTTTCTGAAAATTTAAAAATGAGTTATCATTAAAAAAAAATGCTTGCAAAACTTACATAATTTCAGAAATAATAAAAAGAATAAAAGGTCGTTAATAGCAATTTTTTTATTTTTTAGCTATCCTGTGTTGACCCCTAGTTCAATGGACTTCATTTGTTGCTAATGACCTTTAGTACGCCGAGTTTCCTTGTCACCCTGTATAAAGGGCTATGAAAATCCGTAGCATACCTACTGTCGCGCCATTTTGAAAAGACCAAACTCCTTATAGTGTCACGTTTCCGAGATGAACGTTCAAAGTTGATGATTGAGTCACGTGTTCAACTTTGTTGTACGTCGTAAACGAACTTTACGGGGTTTGGTTTTATTATATTTTCTGTTTGCATTGATGCAGCCATCGATTTATATAGGTCTCATGCGTGGCCGCCATTTTTAAAATGGCGTGACAGTAGTACGAGGCTCGATATAAAAATCTTCGAACCCCTTTAATGTTTAAGTATCGAAATTATATTAAGAAATGTTAATATGTCATTGGCATATGTGTTAAAATTACGAAGCTCTTAAAGAATCTCAAACAAAAAGGAAACCAAAAGATTTAAACAATAAAGCACATTTTACAAAAATCTACAAACGTACCTTTGTTTTAACGATTTTATAGACCAAACGCAATGGACGATAACAAGTTAGTATATATAGAAAAAAAGATATGAAAATTCCTAAGAAAGAACTAAACGCAAAAAAGAAAAATAACTTTATTTAATACAAGATTTTGGTTCGCATAAAACTAAGTAAAGTAATACTAGAACCAAAATATGGATCCCAACAGTTGAATCCGATCCCTCACGAATTTATCAATATACCTCCATCACAAAGCTAAGACATTTTCTCTTTTATTTAACTTTAGTCCCGGCCCCTTTAGGCTTATCCGGGCTTTGACATTTTGTATTTTTAGAAAAACATCCATTTACTAAGTAGAAATTCAACTTTGCAGATGAAAATCAGACTTCAGAAATATCTTTTGCTTGGTAATAACAAACGATTTCTGATTTATACGAAGCCAGAATTATTTCAGTTTAAACCTTCATGTCAATGACCTCCATTAATTTAATTCGTTTTTAATCTCCATTAACTGTTGGAAAGTTTGAAGTAATAAATAACATGGATTGAAATATATTGCTTTTGCTACAAACGAATGCTTTATGATTTGCACCAACTAAAGACTATTTAAACATGATGTAGATACCTACTCGTTGCCCAATAACAAAGTCGCAGGTGCTGCTCGATATAAATTCACATTTTTTTTTTCTTTTTAAATTAGTATCATACCAACGCAAATTTATTTTCACAGTGACATCGCTTATAACTAGCGTCTGACGATACAGTACAGTTTTATTATTATTTTTTATTATAAAGTTAAATCCCTTTTACACAAAAACAAACATCCTAAAATTCTGTCACTCAACTTTAAATCATATTTACTTCACCCATGCGAAAACGGAATCAACATTTGACTTGTCATGTATTTTATTCAAATAAAACAAACGAATTCAATCTAAAATAAATATGTATAATTTGGGACAGAAACGCAATTATGGCAACCCCAGGTGGCGGGATGTCTATCCCAATACATACATATTTATCGACAGTCCCGCAGAATGTCACTAGTACATTATACGCATACCGATACGACCAGTGAATTCGTGAACAAAGCTTTTGGTTGCTCCAACGGAATATTGACTCGCAGTTCAAAATGGATGAAAATTTTTGATGGAATTTGGGATTTCATGTTTTTTGTTGAGGCTATGAATCAATAGCAACAGGATGGCAAGGTTGATGAATGATCATTTCGGATTACATACATACATGTATGTATGTTCTAAGCTGGGTATTGTGTGAGGGTTTTGTGAAACAGATTATTGTTTTAAAAACGTAACAAGTGAACAGACACAAAATGGTTCTGGAATGTAGACAACAGAATACAAAACAGTAAAAAGCATGACAAAATAATATTACAACTGTTATCAAGGGGGTTATTATGATGAGTTGAAAAATGAGTAAGTAATTTAATTTTTCGACGTTGGTAAATTAGTGTCACAGTGAAACATGAACAGTAATGAAAAGAAAATTGGTCGGTTATTTCAACCTACAATGTCAGTATAAATATACTTTTTTTTTTTTTTCAGGATGGGAAATCATCAAATGACTCCTCCCGCTCTGGGTGGAGCAGGAGGGAGTGTCAGAATCTTACTGACTAAAACCCACCCGTGTTCCTTCCTTAGCCCTTTATGTTCCAGGGCAGCGATAACCCTTTCGGACGATCCCGCTACCCTGGCAAGTATAAATATACTTAAGTAATGTACCTAATCAATGTATAGCCTTTGATAACCCCATTTTTTTTTATCCACACAATCACTGTGCATTCCAAGGCTGCCTGGTAGAGATCGCAGTAAGCGATAAGGCCGCCCATTGTATGTTTTGTAGTTATAAACGTATTTTTTTTTTTTTGTTATATATTTTCTGGTGTACAATAAAGTAAATATGGCCAGTAAAAATATTGGAATGGGCAGTTAGATAAATAGTTTGGCAGGTTAAGTTGGAACTGTGGCCTAACACGAGCGAGCGGAATTGGTCGCAGTAACTAAGCCAGGGCACCCCGACCAAATGGGTTAGGTTAGGTTAGAACGGTGAACAACCGCGCTACTTTTAAGTTAGATTTCTACTGACTAGTTCCGATTTGTTAACTGCCCACATGTAACTGCCTGTTCAAACTCAAACTCAAATCATTTAATTCAACTAAACCAATTACAGGTACTTTTGAATTGTCAAAGGGTCGGTCAGTCAGAAAGATGAAGCTAGTCGCCCATTCCAAAGCGTAGGTACCTATGGAGAAGAACGGGCATGAAACTCCATGGACACTCTTTTAAATCATAAAATTGTTACAAAATATTTGATTACATCATTCGTGTTGAAATTAACCATGTGAGAACGATGTAGAAATACGTGCAAGTTAAAAGCGTCCGTTATAAAAAAACAAAAACAATTCAGAAATTAAAAATTAAAATAAGCCGAGGCAGCTAAGAGATGACCAGTCCCAGTTCAGTCATTTAACTGCTTAATTATTTTAGAAATTACGTACCCATTTAAATATTTGTTACGACTCATTTTTATTTAGTTTACTGTTCAGTTTTTACTACCGAACTAAATCAAACAAAGCAAAATATTTTATTTCACATAAACCTACATACAAGGGCACTTACGAAACGTCAGAAGCTAGGTGCACGGTTCCAATGGGTCGTTTCCTATCGAGAAGAGCCGGCAAGAAATACCACGGTTGCTCTTTTAAAAATAATTGGATTTTACAATGTTTTCAAATTACAGTAGGTACCTATGGGAGGACAGTGTAAGCCTGTCAACAAGCACCAGATATTTAATAAAATAGAAAATGGCCTACAGATCTAAAGTCTACAAGACCTACAATTTCCTCACATTAATAAAGTATAAAAGAATCTAAAGGGTAAATAAAATAAAATAACCAAGTGATATGATTTTCATTACTACTACTAATAAAGAGTTGAAATTAGAATTATCTGTATATAATGTCAAATAATAGAAAAATTATGTCAAAGAAGAAGTTAAAAAATAAAAAAATTAACCATAACAGGGAAATTGCTGACAATGACACCATCAAAGAAGATGCATCAACCGAAACATGACTAATTCATAAAAGTAAAATTTAAACATCAGCAGCTATTGTATTACAGAAGTGGGTTCTGTGGGGTCTATAATCAAATTGTTCCAAAAGAAAGCAAAAACGTTTGATGACTATACTACAAAGACAGTATACACGTCGTGTAACAAAATCAAAACACAGACGCCATCAGAAGGGAGATTGTGGGAGCAACAAATGGTTTTAATGAAAGTAAAGGAGGGGTCCCCAAGCATCCCCATGTCTCTACGCATTTCAATTAAATTTCGGAGGCCGCACCCTGAATATTACTATTTTTTGGTCCCTTTTCAATTATTATTCATTGTTTTTGCACGATTTTCTATTGAAGTGCGATTTTTTTGCTATTATGTTTTAATATTTTGATATGCTAAAAATTCGATGAATATTTTAATGACTACTCGGCAGGCCCAGAAAGAGATGACGGGATTAGCTGGACGCCTTCTTAAAGGATTGATCCACAATCAAAGAAGGAAGAATTGATCGGCCAAAGTGGAAAGAGGGAACAGAGGCATATACTTACATGGAACAACATAGGCTTATAATAATAATAATTTTTAATACAAATGTTTTGGGTGGGTCTTTAAGTCAAAGTTTTTTATTTATTAAACATAGGTGTTTGAAATAGGTACAGAGGACCTAAAAAGGCCACTTTAAGCAATACCTTTAAAAGCTATCCATTTCCTGAATTCCCAGCAGATCATTAGCAATTCCTCTAATTTTTGTAAAATTTCACTTAATATTTGGTGTAAACATTGCCGTTTGAAAAAAATAAAAACCGTAATTTTATCGGTATATTTTTCATTACAGTTTTTATTAATCAAATTGTTTTTTTTTATTTCTACAGTTTAAATGTTATTTCATTGTGATACGAATTGCACACAGATTATATTATGAATTGCCAGTTTACGATTTTTATCCTATTATGATTCTACCAAAGTGGCCCTTTAGGCCCCCAGAGATCTCTATATTTTGCTGTTAACGGCGTACAAATATTATGTAGGTAGGGCGAAATGACAATTTAGTATTAAATTTTTTGTTAAAAATTAAATGACAAGCTGAGTTAAACTATCCTCTATCATAGTTAACAATATTGCGTACAACATTTCTTACCTACTAGCTAGCTAGCCGTTAAATCTCTCTTCGTTGTTATGTTTTATAGAATATTAGCGGTTGTTACGACTTGACAAAACATCGAGATTTCTTTATTAAATGTAAGTTTAATAGTAATATATTATGAAAACCGCATCAAAATCCGTTTCATAGTTTAAAAAAACATCGAGGTCACACAGACAGACACGATAAGCGACTTTAATCTATACTTATAATAAAGCTGAAGAGTTTGCTTGTTGGAACGCGCCAATCTCTGGAATTACCAGTCAGATTTGAAAAATTCTTCTTGAATTTCTATCCCATATCTTGACGCTAAAACCCTTAGAAGCCGAGCAGTAAAAGTAAGTAAGAAGGCTAAGCGAAAACGAAGTAATAGCGCGGGCAGGCGATGCAATGCAATGCGATGGGGTTGGGGAACAAGAAATTTCATGTGAAGTCACGTGCAGAAGCTAGTTATAACATTTTTAGATGCTCAGTAACAAAATTAAAAAAAAAAAAACTGAAAGACATTCAAACAAAACAGAATTTCAATTTGTTTTATTTAAAAATCCAAGCAAAACAAGAGCTATTAAAAACGCAATTCCTACCTCCATCCTCAACGGAATAAAATCTAAAAGTTAACGAACCACCTTTTGTGTTCTTTGAAGTTTTCAACGATAGGAGGAACGAGGCAAATGCCTCTTAATGTAACCAATTAAATATTCCAAAAACATTTGCTTACTTTCTATCATAAATTCTATTATGTGTTACGAAACTCGTGAAAAAGCAAACAGTTTTTCTCGAAATAATTTTGTATTTATTTGCAGCTTTAGCTCACTACATATACCTTTTTTTTTTTTTTTTTTTTTTTTTTTTTTTTTTTTTTTTTTTTTTTTTTTTTTGAGGATGGGAAATCATCAAATGACCCCTCCCGCTCTGGGTGGAGCAGAAGGGAGTGTCAGACTCTTACTGACTAAAACCCACCCGTGTTCCTTCCTTAGCCCTTTATGTTCCAGGGCAGCGGTAACCCTTTCGGACAATCCCGCTACCCTGGCAGGCTTCGGCCCTATGGGGCCCCGTCACTCATGCTGACATCTCTTTGAGGCGCGCGTGGAACACATACACGCCGTCCGGCACGGGCCTGGTCCTGATCGGACGGTGAGTTACCCATTACTCACCGCCCGCAGGCCCGCGCCTACGGTGGCCGGGAGTCGTCACGCGGCTCCCGACGCCCGGAGCGTCTCCCGCGGCGGCTGAGGCGTGAGGTGCGCAAGGCGCGTTCTCTCGCCCACCCCGCCACCTCCTTCGCTAGCATGACTGCTTCGCAGAAGGAGGTGACTGCCTCCCACTCCCTCTCGCCCCGGACCATGGCTTGAACCAGGGCCGGACGCGAGAGGTCGCCGCCGCTGCCGATCGCCTCTACGAGGACACGGCGGTGCTCTGCCCAAGCAGGGCAGACCTCCACCGTATGCTCCACCGTGTCCTCTGGGCGATCCTGACAGTGGTGACACCCGGGCGTCTCCTCCCGCCTGATTATGTGCAGGAACCTCCCGAAACATCCGTGTCCGGAGAGGACCTGCGTTTTTTTTTTTTTTTTTTTTTTTTTTTTTTTTTTTTTTTTTTTTTTTTTTTTTTTTTTTTTTTTACTACATATACCTCAGGGACTAAAAAAAAAAGGGGCAGGGGCAAAAAAATTCTACGTAAACATTATTTTGCGAAGTTGCATTTTTGAGAGTTACATTATACAGTTGAATTTGTTTACTTCCAAACTCGTTATAAGTTCATCCGTGGAAAATAAGAACCTCATTATTATTTTATTTAAGAGCGGCCGCACGGATGGTGACTAGTCGCTGCCACATTTGGGCGGCCAGTGGTTGCCATGTGTTGCGGACAATGTTGTTCATACAATTTCTGTGTATCACATCCCGTCGTATTCAGGGGGTTGGAGTAAAGCTTTGGAGACTGCGGTGGCCGCCACATAGCCACCGCAATGAACCGTCGAATGAAATGTTATTTTTGAAAGTAATTTAGTGTGTTTTCTTAGACAGATTTTTTTGACACCGTACAGTCAAACCCCGATGCTATTATTTTAATGACAGCCTTCACTGTGGCCGTTATGTGACGGCGTGTGGCGGCCACCGCTCTTCGAATAAACCGTGGTTTTACCTGCCGAACCGTGACTGGCCACAAGCAAACAAGTGACTGCGCTTTTTAACAATTTTAATATTTTGACATTTTTATAATATTCCACGATTTGATAATTTAGTATTTGACATTTTATTTTTAAATTATTTTGACATTTTTATATTTTTTATTTGACAATTTTAATTATTATTATTTATGAATATTTTAATTTAATTAGTCACAATTTCATTTAGGGTTTTTATCTATTTATAATTTTAAATAGTTTATAAGTAATTTTAATGTATGAGTGTTAAGTATGAAGAAGCAACAAAAACTTTTTTTTCTCAAACCGCGGTCACAGTGACAACAAGAAAAAAAAACGGTCTAATCAAATTTCAAAAATATTAAAAGTAAAAACAGAACACTATTTTCACCTCTCAATTTAATGAACGCCTGGCTAAGCTGCCAAAGAGTGTGTCTCTTTTTAAGAGTCGTGGTACACGTTCGAGGCCCGAGTTCAAACCCAGCCTAGCAAAAGTTCTTTTTTCTGTTATTTCTCGACCTTTAACAGCAAAGAAATGGATTTCTCAGAAAATATTACGTTTCGGATGAGAAAACGTGCCACATCAATGTCAAACGACACAATAAACGAAAGTACGCTTAATAACTCTGCGAACTCACCGCTAGATGGCACATCTAGTAGCCTACCTCCTAATATATCCGATGACGAAAGCGACGAAGAAATCTTGCAGCTTAAAAATGAACTACAAAAAGTTAATTTACAACTAAACGCAGCTCACGAAGAAATTAATAACTTATCATTGGAAAACATGAAGTTAAAACAAGAAATTAAAAATTTAGATGCAAAGCACAAAATAATGAAACAAGTTACTAGTAAATTAACATCTGAGATAATCATTACCCCAAATAAAAAAACAAAAAACATACTGGCAAAATCATGTGCAAATGCTACTACTCCTCCAGAAATTGACATTCCTTCGCAGTCACCAGCAACCAAGCAAAAGCTCTCTGTACAAAATAGTCACACTGAGACCAAAAAACAGAACTGTAAATCCCAAGAAACAGAACTGTCTATTAAGCCTAAAAACACCAAAAAGCTATGTATTGTGAGTGCAAATAAAACTAACAAGATTTTGCCTATAGCCGAGAATACATTTCCAAACTATGAAATTTGTCATTATGTTTCCCCGAATTGTGGCTTGGAGCAGCTTATCAACAACTTGGAGAAGAAATTAATAGAATATACAATGAATGATTTCTGCATTATTTTAATTGGGGAAAAAGACTTCCAGAAAACTGAAAACTATGTGGATATAATTATAAAACTGAGAGAAAAATTGCAGAAAATACAGCACACGAATATTATAATATGTGTTCCTACTTTCAAATTATGTGATCATTCAACAATGTTTAACTGGCGCATAGAGACCTTTAATAATCTTCTTCATTTAGAGTTGCAGACGTACAACTATGCAACGGCGTTTGACTCTAATTTAGACTTGTGTTACGATTTTACAATGTTCTATAAGCTCAGTAGAAAAATGAACGATCGTGGTATGCGAAATGTGTTTTATAATCTGTCGGTAACTATAGCTGATTATAATTCATTGTCTCGACAAGAAAATATAGCTGACAACCAAGCAAGCATATCGTCTCCACGATGCGATTTTTTTCTTTAGTCATATAAATATAATGCATCAAAATATTGCCGGTCTCTTAAGCAAGTCCGACTTACTGGTTATTTATATACAGGTATTGTTAAGTAAACAAATTAATTTAGATGTTGTATGTATAACCGAACATTTCATAATGTCTGGCCAAGAGAAACTTTTACATATACCAAATTATAAGCTAGCGGCATGTTATGCTAGACAAAACATTAAGCGCGGTGGAGCCTGTATTTTAGTTAAAAAAGGCATCGAATACAAAGAACTGCCTGACATTGTGAGACATTCGGTAACAGGAATTATAGAATGTTGCGCAATTGAATTACCTTCACAAAAACTTATAATTCTATGTGTGTATAGACCACCAAAAATCACTAATCTACACCAATTCTATGAAAACCTAGATATTATACTTAAAAACATTTCCAAACCAAACAAAAAAATAATTATGTGCGGAGATTTTAATATAGATATTCTGAAAAAGAACAGAATTAGCATGGATTTTGAATATTTTCTTATGAACTACGATTTGAAGCTAGAAATAAATAAACCGACCAGATTTCACAGTAAAACATGCTTAGATAATTTTGCGCACAATTCAAAACAAAGATGCCAAAGTGAAATAATAGACTTCGGTCTATCTGATCATACGGCTCAAATATTTACAATGAAAGTTAGTAAGTTTAGTCAAATTAAAACATGGAAAACGTCAAGACGAGACATATCTGATGAAAATCTTATTATCTTTAGAAATCATCTCCAAAACTTATCGTTTTCAGATACATATAGCACAGAGGATCCAAATGAAGCCTACGATAACTTTTTAGAAATATTTCAACTCCTGTATGAACTATGCTTCCCCCTCAAAACAGTGATATTAAGATCTGAAAAAAAGATCAAATGGGTATCTAGAGGTATTAGAATCTGCAGCAAAAAACAACGCCAATTACTCTGGAAACAAAGACTTAATCCTACTAGTGAAAATAAAACGATATTTAAAGAATACTCAAAAAAATTTAAAAAAATTATCAAACTGACCCAAAAAGCACAGAACAACTTTCTAATTAAAAATTCCAAAAATAAATCTAAAACATCCTGGCAAATAATAAATAGTACAAAATCTATAAGTGAACCCATAACAAGAATAAAAAAACATGATTTAATATTAACTGACCCTAATGAGATTGCTCAATCATTCAACGATTTCTTTATTGATCAGATCTCAGATCCACTCCTGAACACAACTAAAAATAGTGTAAGAATAACGTATAACCCTCATTCTATTTTTATGGCCCCTGTTGTCCCTCAAGACATTACAAGGGTTATCAAAACTTTAAAGAACAAGAAGAGTTATGGATATGACGGTATTTCAACAAACGTTATAAAATTTGTCTGTTCTACTATAGCTAACCCTCTAAGTCACATTATTAACGCAAGCATATCCGCTGGAACATTCCCCGATAGTCTTAAAACCACAATAGTTAAACCACTTCATAAGAAGAACAATAAAGAAGACATGGTTAACTATAGACCAATAGCTTTAATCCCCATATTTTCCAAAGTAATTGAAAAAGTAATTTATGAGTCATTTTATTCATTTCTGTCCAAATATTTTATATTATGTGAGGAACAAAAAGGTTTTCGTAAAAATAAAAATATAAACATGGCCATATACGACCTAATAAATAAAATAATGGTTAATGTGGATAAAAAAATACCAATTTGCGCCATTTTTACCGATATGACCAAAGCTTTTGATTACGTGAACCATGAAACGCTTTTGGCTAAACTTGACGCTTACGGTATACGAGGGAATGCTCTACGTCTAATAAAATCGTATCTAAGTGAACGTCTTCAATGTACAGAAATCTCCAAAATATGCGTCAAATCAAAACGTGAGGTTAAATATCTATCTCGTCCTAGGGAAATTAAATATGGCGTTCCGCAGGGCAGCGTTCTAGGACCATTATTATTCTTACTGTATATAAATGATCTACCCCGACAAATTCCATACCCTTGTGTGTTATTTGCCGATGACAGTACGATCCTAATAGACTGCCTCGACAAAGAGCTTTATGAAAATGAAATAAATAATTCTCTCAAATTAATAATAAATTGGCTCAACGATAATAATCTTATCATAAACCTCAATAAAACAAATATAATGCATTTCTATCAAAAAATTCTTCCTTTAAATCTAAAAATTAATTATAAAAGACAAACTATTGATAGCGTTAACGTGGCAAAATTCTTGGGTATATTGATTGACAGTCAATTAACATGGAAACCGCAGGCTGAAGAAGTTTGCAAAAGATTAAGCACGTCTGCGTATGCTCTCTACAATCTGTCCAAGAAAGTTAACGTTGATACATTAATGGTTGCATATCACGGTTTAGTGGCCTCTGTTCTAAGGTTTGGTGTAGTATTCTGGGGTAATTGTTCCGAAAGGGAGTCTATATTTAAAGCGCAAAAACGGTGTATAAGATCCATTTTTAATCTCAAGGTTACAGATAGTTGCATTCCTTTTTTCAAGAAACACAAAATACTAACTTTTCCTAGTATATACATTCTCGAAGTAGCTATATTCGTTAAAACTAACAAGCATCTATTTCCTGCATTGAATGATACAAGGATGCGAACTACTGCTATGAGATCAAAATATCAGAGTCTATTGTGTACTGGTAGATATAACACTGCTTTACTTAAAAAAAACATTATTGGTATGGCACCTATTATATTTAACAAATTGCCAAATTATATTAAGGATCAGCCCTTAATAAAATTCAAGAAACTCCTATCGTCGTTGCTGACAGAGAAATGTTATTACTCTGTTACCGATTTTTTAAATGATGAATTGTAATATTTCCTTCATTTTGTCTCATTTATGATGTAAATAATTTTAGACTTAGCTGATTCATGATCTCATTTTGAATTTAAGTATCTAGATTCTAAATTATCTGTAAGTTAACCACTATATTTTTGTATGCCAACAGGCAGAATGTACTGGGAATATCTATGAAACTAACACCATTATTGTAACACCTGCATTCTATACAAATAAACAAATTATTATTATTGTATGGACTACAGGTTGTCTGAGATAAATAAATTATTATTATTATTATTATTATTATTATTAACTTGATATATACACTGCTGTGATAGTCACCGCTACACTTAGCAGGGTGTGGACTAGCAATACAAACTCGAAAATTAAATCAGCAACCCCCTGTAGGTACAACTTTATAAAATGGTACCTTAATGTCCACAAAATTCAAATTTTCTTACGGTTTTTGCATTTTCCAGGTCAGTGGCAGTTCCTTAACTCTATTAATTGATACTGCATGAAATAGTCATTCAATAGGGTTTTATGAAATAAGAAGAATTTATTAATGATTTTAATAATTATTATTCTGTAAATACATACTTGTTACAATCGCGAATAATATTTTGTCCAACATACATCCTGCAAATTGCAAAAAACCTAAGCAAATTTAAATTTTGCAGGCTACCCTGGCGACCTTAACGTAACCGTAACGAAAGTCGTCATCAAGTAAATAATAATAATTAAGACAACAACATTATATATCATGCAGGATCTACCTATTCGTTAACAGACCGTAATCAAGCCCTATTCTTTCTTTCACAGTACCAAGATCACCAAACTCTATGGAACCTATATTGCTTAGTCACATCTACCCAAGGGGTACGGTCCAGACGTTGGATTCTATAAGCTTCACGCAGGGTATATGGACGCATAATTGGTGAGGGCGGGCTAGCATAAAGCCTATCAAATCGGATATTCGGGCCGAGTGCTCTTGAATAGGCTGGCCGTCTGATTCTGTTGCTAAAGGGAATAATAGGCATATATATGTGGTTCGTGGATGGAATTAAACATTGGATTCCTGTATAGAATCCTAATACGTACATATGACTATGTTTTGTAGCTCTTACTATTTCTAATTCCGAAGAAAAGTAAAACGTTTTCTTTGAACGGCACAAAAGCATGAAGATATCAGTCTGATCCCTTTCTATTTTTAGGTATTTCATTTTATTAATCTGGCATTGATATTTATTAACTAAACTACTAATTTCATCTCAGTTTTAGCACTCAAAATAGACCGACGATTGACACAATTATAACAAAGTTAACTCGATGTCCATTTCATGAAGTTCGCCAGTGGTGCCGATTCCCTTGTTCACAAACTAAACTAAACTTAAGTTCAGTGTATCTTATTCTTTCTATTTCATTAAGAAAAGGACACAAGATACATATTAGTTTAGTCCTGTCAAATTACGATACTCCATAGACAGTTTAGACGTGATTAAAAACATGGCTACTAAAAATACGTCAATTTACGTCAAGCGCTGACTAATTTGACAGAACTAAACTAGTATTTATCTTCTGTCCTTTTCTTAATGAAATAGAAAGAAAAACTCTTTCATTAAAGAGAAAGAAAAAGATGCACTGATCTTAAATTTAGTTTAGTTTGTGAACAAGGAAATCGGCGCCATAGTCTCAACAACGATATTTAGGTATAGTTTAAAAAATAGTATGCTTCTTTAATAGCATAGGTAGGTCCTGTAAACTAGTTAAAATTTGTAATACACGTAAAAAAATCTTGTTGTTTATGTACGCACTCATATAATTTTAATGGATTTGTCCATTTTTTTGACAAGCCACATACACAAACAGCCAGACCCAGGACAACTACCTGTAGGCGATACAAATATTTTGTTCCGTGCGGGAATCGAACCCGCGACACGCCGCGCAGCAGTCGATCGCGCACCCACTGCGCCAACCGTGTCATCCAATCCATTAACAGAGCCAAGATAGTCCGGGATTTAAGAGTAATGTTTCACAATAAATTAACATTCTCAGATACATAGACCATGTTAGCACAATGGTTTATAAGAACTTAGGCTTTGTTATTAGGTTGTGTCAGGAATTTAAAAACATCGAGGCTCTTAAGTCGGTGTAATTTGCATATTATGTGCGCAGCGTCTTAGAATATGCGTGCCCTATCCGGTCCCCCAATACATTATTTATAAGAACCAACTAGAATTGGTTCGACGAAAATTTGTTAACCGCCTTGATTATCGCCTCCGTAAACCTTCGATGACATATGAAAATAGTTGTCGAACACATGCTCTACTAACACTTGATGAAAGGCGCAAAGCTATGGATATCTGTTTGCTCAATGGACGCCTCGACTGCGACCGAAATTTGATCGCGGTTGAGATCGCGACACGTTACGTCCATGTGTTGGTGCCCTTCTGTAATGTTCTGTGTATTCATGAACGTCATTCTTGTAACCTCGTTTGATCATCTACCTACGTGTAAAATCAAACTCCCAAGATATCTATCGGGAATTCGCCTAAGCGTTCAATCACGTACTGATAACAAATTTAAAACGCCAACGATTTGCTTTACACATTTTGAACAACGAAAATTCGGAGCGTACCCGTGAGATTGGAGAATTGGAGAAGAACGTTTGAAATAAGGAATATTCTCACGTACGTTTTGAGTAAGGAAATACAAAGTTAAATAAGGGCAGAAGTTTGAGATTCGTATTTGAAGAAAGGTTTTACGTTTATAGGGCTGAGTTCTCCTGTGCTATATATTTTATGCTTGGATAAATACGGTTCTGTATCTCGGATTGAGTTATGAAATATTTTTCGGTTGGAGTTTGTTTCAAGAAGTAATTAACATGGTTGTATAGACAAAAAAAAAAATCTCACACTCTATTTTGGAACATGACGTGTAAGCATGATCAGCCTATAATGTACCCACTGTTAGGACACAGACCTCCTCTCAGTGAGAGGGAGTGGGTCGTAATCCACCTGGCGGGCCCTGTATTCGTTGGTAGACGTCACATGTCTTTGAATTGTCCTCATGTTCTAGGACATGCATCGGCATGTCCTAGAACATGAGTAAAAAAACATCGTGAGGATATCGATCCTCACGATGTTTTTTTACACTGTTTCGAGAGCCGTGGGGATGAAATAATTTCACAAAGTAAAGCGCCTGTCTGGGTTCAAACCTACGACCTACAAATACTTACTGGCATGTATTTCACCATAATTTTCAAAAGTTAAAAAAGTCTATTAGAAAACAAACAATACATCTACATATATCTCCATACATCTCCGTATATCGTCAACATTTAACTCAATAAACCGCATATATAACGCCACACACTCAGCTAATGAGATTTTAATCTTTTTAAACACATTTTCATTCAAGATTAATTCCTTAACATCACAGACACGTCCTTAAAATATGTAAACGCACATCATTCATACAACATGCCTAAAAGCTCTTACGTTTAACGTATCAATATTAAATAAGAGCAATATACTTAAGTGGTCCAAAGGTTATACAGCGCTGAAAAGTTTATACTTTTTCACACGCTTGAATCTTTTTAGGCTTCGTCCAGGGTGCAAGAGCGGTGATGAGGGTGGTAGCGGTCGCGGCAGCGGGTGATAAGATGACCACATGACAGTGCAGCGCGAGTTGTTGTAGCGGGCAGTACAGGGTAGAGGTGATTTCACAGGGTGTATATATGGTCGCTCAGTGCCTATACTGAAATACGCAATCATAGATCATTTACAAGTTAGAAATGAAAAGATCCGCACGAGAACCAAGGTAACAGATAGCCCGAAGAATTACCAAACTTAAGTGGCAGTGGGCAGGGCATATTGCTCGCAGAACAGATGGCCGATGGGGCCGAAAGGTTCTGGAGTGGCAACCGCGTACCGGAAGACGTAGCGTTGAAAGGCCTCCCACAAAGTAGCCCGGCGACCTTGTGAAGGCCGCAGGAACCCATTGGATGCGACAAGCACAGAACCGGTCGAAGCGGAGGTGCTGGACATAGGCCTCCTTGGAGGAGGCCTATGTCCAGCACTAGATGTCTTTCGGCTGAAATGATGATGACCACTTAATCAACTATCTACTTAGGCGATAAGCGATTTAAGTAATTTTGTATTTTGTAATATAATTATGATTCCAATGAAATTTGAACTTTGTTATGACTGTGTCAGATTGTATATCCAAAACTGCTAATTATCTGAGATTCTGAATTCTTAATATGCGGCTATGGCTGCAATGAGCGGATAGGAACATTCGAAAATTACGTGCAATCTGGCTTATTCTTGTTGTACTTGGCACTCGCCATAGTCACTTCAGCATATACATAAACAGCGGTTTCATGATCATCATCTTACTTGGCTTAGCTTTCTTAATCTATAAGCTATTTATTTATTTATTTATTTATCCTCACACTGGAACGCCATACGGCAATTACACCAACGGAGCAATAAATCACTTCATGTGTTGCTTTCCATCCATCCTTTGCGCGGTGGACATCGAACGAGTGGCGATGGATCACGGTACGCTCACGCAGCATTTCCATAGCCCCATCACTCCTTCCATATTGCGCACATTCATTGCGAATTTTTGAAACTCAATGATTTTTCAAAGAAAATACCTTGACAATACATTATAATTGAAAAACACGGAAAATTTTGAGGTGTCATCCTGCCTGACTGCTATATCGCCAACTTTGGTTCTCTGCCGGATCACCTCGTTTCTAAAAGCAGCGGTTTATTCAAAGTTTGATATTTCTCGCCCGCCTCAGCACCCGCGCACTCTTCTCAATGTAGCCGAAGCCTGAAGAGCCCACGCTCATTCCTATCTCTGCTATAAAGTTTGTGAATTCTTTGAAAAGAATGTAGATTTCTTGTTAACAGTTTACACGAGTGGTGTGGAATGATACAAGAATTGCATATTCAATACCTATTGCTTTTGAAAGCTTCTCACGGCCACTTCGACAGCAAAGGTCTTCCATAGTGCAGGTCTTTTTGCACAGAGGGCACTACAAGAGGTGAAGCATCGTTTGTGATGTGGATCCACTGTCGCACTGTGGCTCACCGGAGTTCCCCCATCTCACTAAGCAGCACCACACCTGGGCCTCAAGTCTGCTAAGTATAGTGTCAAAATGGTCGATCATTGATTTCATTTGTTGATTTTGACAAGTTTGGTAATCTACTAACATAATGGCGTCATTATGACTTTCCAGTGGTCAACCACTGACACTCCATTGAAAGAAATGGCATAGAATGGTAATCTCGTACATAATGATAAATGAATGACTGACTTACATAAAACCCTTGACTTGTATAAAACGCTAATAAATAATATGTAAAAATATATATAAATGAAATCTGGCATAAATAAAGTAGTGTTAGTTTTTCGAAAATCATTTCTACTAACGGGTTTTATAATAATGGCAATACGACAATGTCATTATGACACAATTCTATTACGAGACCACTGACCGAGCAATGATCGCCATTAAGAATTTAGCAGATTACGAACTTTAAGCAAAATGACAATGGGATGGGAATGAGATCGTATTGGAATGACGAATTTATAAAAATAGCAGACTTGGGCCCCTGGCTTCTTAGTCGGTTAAGTGATTTCCATGTGAGCCATGGTAGTTGGTGGCCTGCTGGGATTATCTACAGGCTCAATACACTCAGCTGGAGGGGAATATTTAAACAATCACAGTTTTAGTCATACTGCACTGGCCCCAGTGCAGTACGACTAAAACTGTGATTGTGCTGTCATTTCATGCTACTAGTACCTACTACTAAGCTATGAAAAAGTTTACATAGTTAAAATTTATTATTAATTAGTTATTTCCACTCTCAGTGGAGTAGTGGTAGCCCAGTGGTAACGGACGCGACTTACGAGTTGTAGATCATAGGTTCGAACTCAGACAGACGCTTTACTTTGTGTAAATTATAAAATTTGAAGATATGTGATATATACCAACCCGCACTGAGTCTGCGTGGTAGATTACGGCCCACTCCCTCTTACCGAGAATAGGGCCTGTGTCCCAGCAGTGAGCACATTACAGGCAATTAGCCTATTCACACCCCCAGATGCCTGATTCTGTCTAGTGACTATACAAAGATTAAGCATAGACAAGGCACGAATATTCAATTTAAAGTACGCAACTCTTGAAACTACCCCGCGAATTTCACTGGAAGTAACATTTCATCACTCACAAAACTCAATTTCGGTCCAATATCATTATTTGTCTTGAAAATTGCCTTCCCTCAATTATTTTTAGATCAGCAGACTACAAACACAATAAACTCGACTCGTGGAGATCTGGTATTTTGTTATTGACGTTAAAATCTGTTTAGGTCTCAGTTTGATTTGTATTGTGCGAAGTGTTTGTTAGCAGTAATGAATTCTTTATTTTTGGAAGTTTTTTTTTTTTTTTGTTGTTTAATAGTGGATGGCAAACACTTAGGTAGCGAAACTGGTGGAAAGGCTAAAGTAGTCTGTGGATGTCTGTAAATTCCAGAGGCTGATGTTGCAACTCTGAAGCATGTTGTTAATCCCTGTACCCAAGTTCTATAAACCGAAAAGCAGCAACGTTGCTTGCCGGCAGAGATATACAAGGTATATAGTCGGAGACGACAGTACGACAGTAAATTTAACTTTGTATATCTTATGACGTTCTTATGTGGTGTTTGTGGATAAGTTATAACAGCAGCATGGGTCGATTGATCAAGTTAAGCTAAGCTTACCGCGGTTGGTCCGTGGATGGTTGACCATCTTTATATTCCAAGACCCCTCCGTGTGCTCGGAAAGCACGTTAAGCCGTTGGTCCCGGCTGTCATTAGTGGATCTTTGGCAGTCGTTACGGGTTGTTAAAAGCCCGAATTTTTGAGAACCAGACTTGCCAAGGGGTATCGTTGTATCTGGTTCTGTCTGGTTGGTCAGATAGGCAGTCACTCCATGTAAAATACTTGTATTCAGCTACATTCGGTTAGACTGAAAGCCGACTCCAACATAGTTGGGAAAAGGCGAGGCAGGTGATGTTCTTAGGACGTTCTCAGTCTGCTCATAAAAAATCACTCACGTATATCCAGTAATTTTGTCACTAAAGCCAGTAAATCCATACTCGCCCCATATCATAATATTTAGTTTGCTTGAAAAAATCACTTTTGTTTATTTCGCTATTAGAATTTATTCGATAGTTTCAAAAGGAAAATAATAAAGCTTCCGAAAAACAAATTGACTTCCAGCCATCTGTGGTTGACTGTAATACTAACTAAGCTGTGTTAAAATTAATTACCGAAAAGTTAATAGGTACAAAATTAACCGACAAAAAATGTTGTATTTAACAAAAAAAAAAGTATGAAGCTTATTCAAATTATAATTCTACGAAAAATATTCTATACTTTCAAATAATAAACTAAATTTCCAAAAAAAATACTAAACTTCCGAAAAAAATACTAAGTTTCCGAAAAGTTATAGTTTAGTGAAATTTGCAACGTAACACGCATTATATCGAAAGAGCTAGGTTAGGTTAAGTTAGAACTGTGACCACATAACGCAAGAGCTGAGCGAGCGAAGCGAGCGGTGCCGCGGCAGCTGCAGCCGGCGAGTGCCAGAAACATATTTTTGAATGTAAAACCAAACCACACAGCCACAGCGCCACAGTTATAAAATGTATAAGATTGATTCTAAATTTATAATATAAAATAGGTAAGTTACGATAGATTTCGGTAAAACGCAATTTAAGCTGGTGGAAAAATATAACGCCAGCAAATATTGTATTAATTTTTCGGATTTTTCAGCATTTTATTCGGTCGTTTCTTTACTTGTATTCGCTTATAAGTTGTCGAAAAGTTAGTATTTAAAGCAGTAAATTTAATTTTGAGTATGCTCATATTTTAATTTTTTTTTCGGAGCTTTTATTACTACCCGTTTCAAAAGACTCCAATGCATTACAATTACCAGTGTTTTCATTGATTGTCGTCTCCACATTGCGTATGTCTATCGTGGTTATATACTTACTGAAAAGAGATACTTAAATAATTTCTTGTTGAACAATAAATAGTGACGTTCCCTTTAATGCTGTAATATCATCCGCGGACCCATTTTATAGGAAATTGACTATCAAAGCTCCACTCTTTTCGAAGTTACAACAAAGTTTTGACACTGATAGTGCTGATACTAAAGTAGATAACAATGGTACCTACCTACTAAAATATAAATACATTAGGAATCGATGCTTATAAATAAAATGGAGCCAAGTTTTTCCTACAGTGTTACATTCCGCTGGCATTTATGTGGTAAGTACAACCCGAGTGCCTTTACACTAAGACCCTAGAGTAACTTAAAGTACCTATATCCACTTCAAGTTTTCTAATACACGTCTGAAACATGCCGATAGACTAATCCATCTATATACTTATAATAAAGCTGAAGAGTTTGTTTGTTTGAACGCGCTAATCTCTGGAACTACCGGTCGGATATAAAAAATATATTTTTGCTTTGATAGCCCAATTTTTGAGGAAGACTACAGAATATTTAACATTACGCTAATACCCTAAGGAGCCGGGGAAAAAGTAAGAAAGAAAGCTAAGCAAAAACGTAGTAAGCACGGGCTGGCGATGCGATGCGACGCACCCCGTCGCATCGCCAGATCGGGGGATTTCACGCAGGCAAAGTCGCGGGCTTAAACTAGTTTCTCTAACAATTATGTTACCCTAGATATAACATAAAACTTGTTTACTATAATATTCAACCATAATTTCTATGAGCAAATTTCCCGTAAACGGCTTTCTAAGCAATTACTAACTTTATATCTATTTTGGCTAACTGCCCGCTGCGTATGTAATGGTACTGTGGAGGCCGAGAAAATGTATGCATTTTGACTCCGTACTTGGTCATTAATATTTGTGAGAGAATGGACTAATAAAGTTAGCCGAAACGAGTTTGTTGGTTAATTTTGTTTTGTATAGGGGAAAATTCCGTTTCGGATTTGGTATTTAGATTATGCTGAAGTTATTTTATGATGCCATTAGTAGGAGAAGCGTACAAAATAATAATTAAAACTTTTTCTAAAAATAACAATTGGAAATGACACGTACTCACCGACCAGGAAGCATTACTCGAAAAGAAGAAGGTCTATAATGATCAGCAGTTGCTGTCATTGACAATCATCATCTGCCTAGCCTTTTCCTAACTATTTTGGGGTCAGCTTCCAGTCTAACCGGGTTTAGCTGAATACCAGTATTTTACACTCAACAGTCGTTACGGATCGTCAGAAGCCCGAAAGTCTGACGACCAGTTTTACCAAGGGATATCGTATTACCCACTGGGTTGTGGAGGTCATATGCCTATATGACCTCCACAACCCAGTGGGTATACGATATCCCTAATCAATAGCAGTGACTGCCTAGTCACTGCTATTGATTTTGAAAAAAATAAGTCAAAGATTTTCCTTTCTTTAAAATTCAAATCTACGACAGAGATGACCTTTGAGCAAGGACAGGTTTTTGTATAAAACTGTCGAACATATACGAATAAAAATATTCGCAGAATTTTAGAATATTGAACACGAAAACTTTCAAATACAAGACTGCATCGGTTTCAGTGAGATTGTTTTTAAATAAAAACGTATTCTCGAAGCGTAATACCTAAACTCCATCTGCTGACGTGACACGCGAAAACATTTGAAATGGAATGAAATATTCAAACGTATACTTTTCAATGGCCTGCAGTATTTTCAAATAACGCGAAGTAATATGTTAAAGTAGAGTAATAACAGTAAGTACTTTGGAATGTATATAAATATGAATGCATGCAATTTAATAATATTATGAAAGTAAAATCGGACTCACAGAAGTTGGAATAGTCTGAGAGGAACTCTCTGGAAACTCGCTGGATCTTACCTGAAATATGAATTAATAGATATCAAATGGTGAACAGTAAGTTGAGAACTTTACAGAGATATTTATTAAGTGCTGCTTAAGAAAGTGTTTTGAAATTCCTTTGCTTTTGTACGTTGTTATTTAATTCCAGAATGTGTTAAAAGATAATTGAAAATATAAAATATAATATAAATATAACAACCTTATTGGGAGCTATATGTTTGAGCCATTTGGGGTTGAAACACTAGGGCCTTGGGGTCCGAGTGCTCATCGAAGTTTTTGTGACATCGCCAAGCGGTTGGTTGACTCTTCACGTGACCAGAAGGCTGGCCTATTTTTAGCCCAAAGAATCAGCATTGCCATCCAACGTGGTAATGTTGCCTTTTGAGCACTTATCCCATTGACAGTGATGCGGACAAATTTTTTGATGCCCAATGAGCTCCTGCCTTTTTCTATATTTTTTCGTATTATATACTTGTATATAGTATACATTAGTAATTTATGTTATTGCTAACTTTATGTTAGCAATAACGTAAATTACATCAACAGTACCTTTTCATTTATTTATTTTTTTCATCCATTTACCCGAAAGAGGTCTACTGCTGGACATAGAACTCCCCTTAATGTACAATATACTTATACGTAGCTGTAATCCAATGAATTTATTGTGATGAATTAATAATACTCATTCATTAAACATTTAAATATCAATATTAAATCCTCTCTGTTAAAAATGTTGTCCATTTCAATATTCATATAGGTAGGTACCCTTTATTTATTTATTAAAAACGGTACAGACGCCAGCACATCAAGGTACTACAATCTGTCAAATTTCTTTAATAGATTTTCAACTATATCGCTTTAGCTTATCGATTAAGGTTCAAGATTGATTGGGAAAATTTGACAGTTTCGGGTAGCTTGACCTGCTGGCATCTGTACATCACAGAATATTACAATATGATCATATAAACTTATCAGTTCCAGCAAATAAAGGTTTCGTAGTTACTTGTTTAAATGCATGCACATTCATCAATGCCTAATTGGATGGTTAAAAAATCATGTACAAAGAGAATTCGGCTTAAAAACTATGAGCTTGAAGCACAAAATTAAACAAACAAGTATAACTCGAGTGATGGGCTTATTACAAGCCCTCGAGGGCCTTTGCCTCAGCGAACATACAATTTTGGGGCTAACTTTGATATTGATATTAAAATTGAATTAGTCTAACTAAAGCTCATTCTGTTCCTTAACGGTCCGTCTATTTGTAATTTAAATATGCTTTCAATTCTAGTCCTGATTACAATAGAAAGGTTAAAGTTCCGCTATTATCATCAATTACGTCTAATAAAAAAACCAATGCTAATATCAATATAGCTGAGCAGCGTAATAATAATAATAATTATAATAATAAAGCGTCAGCATGAGTGACGGGGCCCGATAGGGCCGAAGTCTGCCAGGGTAGCGGGATTGTCCGAAAGGGTTACCGCTGCCCTGGAACATAAAGGGCTAAGGAAGGAACACGGGTGGGTTTTAGTCAGTAAGAGTCTGACACTCCCTCCTGCTCCACCCAGAGCGGGAGGAGTCATTTGATGATTTCCCATCCTCAAAAAAAAAAAAATATCAATATAGCTTACATACATATATAGATACTGCACTAAATTAAAGTAGCTACCAGATTAAAGGCTGAATCCGCAAGAAAAATAAACCTAGCATTTCTCTTTAAAAATACGAGTATTGGATTCATACAACAGCGGTAAAGTTCTAGTTTTGCGCCAAACATTGCCTCGGGCGATATCAGCTTAGTCGTGTCAATAAAGATTTGTTCATCGAGTGAAAAATTTAAATTCACCCCGATATTGTTCCAGCATTGAAGAGAAAACAAAAAAAAGGAATATCCGGATTTCATTGAACGCTAGCAAACTTTTGTTTTGCGGTTCCTGAGGTCCCATTTTAACTCTAATTGTCAGTCTCCTGTGGCTTTTCAAAGTGCAGAGTGACTTTGTTGAGGTAACCCAAATTACGCTTTGTCTTTCGATAATAAGGTTGAGAAATTCGAAACACGTTGTTTTCGTCGAATGTAAGTTTATAAATCTGCATCGTAATGTTTTCTGGATTTACATTCGAGTTTTCTTCGGTTGGAAGTGGATGGATCGAATGGATTGAAAATAATATTGGTTTTATTTTAGTGCCGATCACACAACACACGTAAACTTTTCTGGTGTTTGATTTTCCGCATGATTTATAAAAAGTATGCTAGATTGCAAAAATCGAAGACATACCAACCCGCACTGGGCCCATGTGGTGGATTACGGCCCACTCCCTCTCAAAGAAAGGAGGCCTGGGTCACAACAGTGGGAAACATTATAGGCTGATTATGGGTTATAAGTATACTACACGTATCAATTTACACAACATGTAAATAAAAATTGTATAGAAATTATACAATTTTGATGATAATGTTGCGCGCCAAAATTAATGTCTGGTACATGGTGACATTAGTTACCACTAGCGCCATCTAGTATCGAGTAGCAAAAGTAATTTACTACTAGCGCCATCTAATATCGGGTAGCAGAACTAATAGATCCTTCTAGAAAATTCGATGCTAGAACTATCGACATCTGGTCAATCGGGGCCGGTATGTACTCGAACCTTCTAGATGTTTCTACAATAGAAGGTTCTGGAACTATCTGTGGCACTATATAAGGCCGGGGTGGGCCAACACCGGAGCAGACTTGGATCAGTGATACATGCGAATACATCAAAAGCGATCTTCAAGTGCGACTTAAGAGCAATTGTGTTTTATAATTAGTGTGTTTGAGGTTTGAGTTGTTAAAACACTAAAACTACACTATAATTAAACAACACTATGTTTAATTAAAGTGTAATTTTTGGTAATTTATATCGGCAGTTTTTATTGTCACGAACCCGAAGCTCAAAACAATAATATGATAGATCCTTGATGAGTTGGTAAAGATCGTTTCTTATCTGTTACTTTATATTTATTCTGCCTAGCCTTTTCCCAACTATGCTGTCGGCTTCCAGTCTAACCGGATGCAGCCAATATTTTAAATGGAGCAACTGCCTATCACTGACCTCCACAACCCAATTTCTGTGTAACACAATATCCCTTGGTAAGACTGGTTTGCAGACAACCAGGACCGAGGCACGGAGGGGTCGGCAAGTATTCTCTTACTTCATAAACACCGATAAATACGCCTCATTAAGTGAGACAGCATCAAAATGTCGTAAGGGCCATCTCTGCGTGCCACCTTCTCTAATAACTCACAGTCTAATTAAAGTACTAATAAATCTGTCAGTTTTATCACGTTTTATGGACGTGTAATTACGATTTTTGGTGCTAGGGAAATTATTAGCCGATAAATTTCAACGTTATAGGGTACAGCGGGGTTGTAAGCCCGGGGTTACTGGTGGTTTAATAAGGCTTGCCGTCTTCGGGTGGATGCATAATTCATAGTATAACGTACTATATATTATCGCTATTCACGGTGAAGTGATAATCTTGGCACTGTTTGTAGAGATGGAAGTTGCGAGAATACAACAAGGGATTTCGTGGAACTAGGTTATAGTGTTCAACGTTCTTGAAATAGTAATTTGAGTTAGTTGATAATTCAAACTTTTTAACTACATTACCTATACTTAGACAAGAACGAAGACGCTGACAGCTCCTAAACGCGGTTTAGAAATTCAAACGCGTTCAGTTTTACTATTGAAATTCGTCCTTAGGAAGTAACTTTTCAACATTTTTGCTTCAATCAGTGGAAAATACGATCTTACCACTTTAGTTCTCAGACCATCGAAGCAGAATGAGAAGTAAAACAGTTATACTTTATTCATGGAAGGATTGAACACGATTGTTTTTATATCATGATCGCTGGACCGAAGAATATTGGTTTGTCATTCCCGAAGGGCACACATATTCACATTTGATACTTCAATTTCATAGTTCTTTTCCGAAAGAACTATGACATTGAAGTATATGTTCCCACTTGGTATTTCACACGTGATTTATACCAGAATACCTTTTGGCAAAAAAAGTAATTTTATGGTTACAAGGTTAGCAAGATTTGGATCTTTACACCGAAGAGATTTTGCTAGGTAAGATAACACGAAGCAATTATTTTATATTCGTTTTTTTTCTGACTGAGGCAAATTGTAGGCCATAGTATAATCTTATTCCGGAATTTTCAATTTTTTTAAATAAAAAATCCTACAATTTTTCCTAGCTTTCACACTGGAATGCTGGCAAGTATGGGGCTTGTGGCTAAATTATTACAGCAGCCCGGATCGATCGAAAGTTAAACTATGGTTGCCATGGTCGGTTCGTGGATGGATGACTATCCATTACATATTGAGACCCCTCCGTGTCTCGGAAAACACATTAAGCCGTTGTTCCCTTCTGTCATTCATAGATCTTTGACAGTCGTTGCGGGTAGTCAGAAGTCCAAAAGTCTGACAACCAGTCCCACCAAGGAGTATCGTGATAATTAGTGACTGGGTTGTGGAGGTCAAATAGGCAGTTATATAAAATAATGGTATTCAGGTTCATCTGGTTAGTCTGGAAGCCGACCCCAACATAGTTGGAAAATGCTGGGCAGATTTAAATTGGCGATAACAGCAAGTTACTTTACTAACAGCAGGCTTAGTAAAATATACCCCGGATTCAAATCAAATTGAAACGCCCGTCAAAATAACTGATCAAACTGTTATACTACCTACCAAATATTTGAGGCTAAAAACTTTATAACAGTAGGTAGGTATCCATAAAACCTTATCAACCCTTGAAGGACTGTAAGTCGATTCTGATTACATTTTGTTACCACCATTCCCTCATCTAAGTTTGCTACCGAAAAAACTTTTTACTTTATCATATTTACAAGTTCTATATCGCACTGATTGCTCCATAGAAGTGTTGGGTTGGATATAAACTTGAGTAAAAAAATATAAAGAGTATTAGGTAATATTGATCATGTAGAATTTGCATATTGCCATTCCCATGTAGATACCCAGATATATAAATTCAGTTCTTGATAATGGACACTAAAACGATGGACAAAAAAAGAAGTGGGGCTTGTGGCTGTAATAACAACCGCACGGGTTGATCGATCAGGTTAAGCTACGCTCGCAGCGATTGGTCCATGGATGGGTGACCCCTCCGTGCTTTGAAAAGCACGTAAACCCACAACGGCTTTACGTGCCGTTGTCCCGGCTGTCAGTCGTGAATCTTTGACCAGTCGTTGCGGGTCGTCAGAAGCCTGACAACAAGTCTTACCAAGGGATATGGTAAGGCTTCACTACTACTACTATTTGTACCTGCGATATA
The DNA here is from genome assembly GCA_951799955.1 of Apamea anceps. NCBI lineage: Eukaryota > Metazoa > Arthropoda > Insecta > Lepidoptera > Noctuidae > Apamea > Apamea anceps. The sequence continues at coordinate 5,371,879 of OX637512.1, forward strand.
AATCTATAAGCTGCCCTAACACATGTAATTAGCCTAAAAGATTGAGTCACTTCAACCTTACATCCCTCGAAAACCGCAGGAAACTGATGTATCAAATTATGCTCTTCAAAATTATTAATGGTCTGATACATGTTCCAAAACTACTAGAAGACATAAATGTATCTATTCCCCGTAGTAGTCAACCCAGGACCGACCGCAAATTGGATGTGTTCATGAACATCATCTACAGTTCGAACCAACCTCGGGCGATCAGCACCACTGAACCGCTTGATGAGGACGTATAATGAAAGCCACTCTTGCACCGATACCATTGACATCTTCTCCAACACCCTGGCTCAATTTCGCAATCATCTTTTACGACAACTTACAGATTGCTGACAGTTGATTCTTGTCTGAATTCCGTCACTCATATTTTGCTCTGTATTTCTTTGTTACAGTTTTAACTTTTTTAATCAATGTAATTATTTAATGTTATTCATTTGATTGTATTATATTTTTTTTATTGTATTAATATTGATTTTTTTTGATTTTATTATTGTAACTTATTTGATTTATTATTGTAACTTAATTGATTTTAGCATCGCAACTTATTTGATATTATAATTAATAAATTATTCGATTTTATTATTATTAACTTACTTGATCATATTGTTATTTTTACCGCTTTAATTACCTTGTAAATCAATTGGGCAAACTATGTAACTGCTGTGCACACCTTTAATTGGTAAGTTCACTGAATTAATCGTTGGAGTGCCATAATAAATAAATAAATAAATACCCAGTAACGGGGATGTGAAGTTCATATAGGTGGTCGTTTCATGTAAAATACTGGCATTCAGCTGCATCCGGTTGAACTGAAAGCCAACTCCAACATAATTGGGAAAAGGCTAGGCAGATTATGATATCGGACAATGAAAAATGTTATAGAAAATATAGACTTCCCGACTTCGTTAATGACAAATTCCCTAAAAAAAAATACCTTAAAAAAATAAATTACTAATATTTTGGAGAATTACAAAATAAAAACAGAAACACGTGGAAGCAAAACGTTCGGGTGGGTTATTTGTAATACATAGTTGTTGGACAAGCTAACAAACCGTAACTTAGTACTCCGATACAAGATGAAACCGTAACTCAGAAACCACCTCATCTCGGAGAATTTCTCAGTAGTACTTACTTACATACATTGTATACTCAAATGAAATTAGAACTACTTGAAACAACTACTATTGTTTTTATTACTACAAAGGCTGAATTAGGTGAAGTGAACAAAGCAATAAACAAAAGAGAAACAGTTTCTAAATTAGCAGAACTTGAGTTACAAGAAACTGGAACAACTAAAAAAGTTGAGGTTTATTCAGCTGACGAAGATTTCCTTCTTCTAGCGTTTCCACGGAAAAAACATTTAAGAAAAGGTGTTCAGCTACAAAAACATTTGCAGTTTACGATTCTAGTCTGACAGGCGGAAAGCGATAAAAACAGTGGGGAAAAAAATGGCGAATACGGGAAGGAACTTCGCACATTTTGGATAGCATAAAAATATATTACGATGTTTTTGTACTTTACATCGAAATAGGTTAGATTAAAATTGAAAATAAGGTTTTGTAGAAGCCCGGTATATTATTGACCTTAGTATTATCTAGTACTAGCTGCGCAACGCGGTTTCACCCGCATAAGTTTCGATCCCGTGGGAATATCGGGATGAAAAGTGTCCAATGTATTAATCCTGGTTATAAACTATCTGTGTACCAAATTTCATTCAAATTCGTTCTGAAGTTTTTGCGTGAAAGAGTAACAAACATCCATCCATCCATCCATCCGTACAAATTTTCACGTTTATAATATTAGTAGGATCTATCAAAAATTCTAACTGGAAAACATACTTACTAAATTCGTCATCACTGTCTAAAGAAAACAATGGAAAAATTAATTCACGGAATACATTTCTTTGTCCTGACATTTACACAAACTCCCAATTCAGAGCTTACAAAGAAATCAGAATAAGCCTTAACGATTCTTTCAACTTTTTTCCTAACATTCAGATTATGGGCGTCGGATCAGCTAAGAACACATTTCTTCTAAAATTATTTATATACGCAAGCCTGGAAAAACCCTATGACGAAAATAATATTAGATTGTTTCTTTTTCTCTGTACGGGAGTTTGCTATAAGGTTATGGAAGGATCGATCAGCAACTAGTTGTGCTAATGCTATTCAAAGAGGTTTACTGCTGTGATTGCTCGTTTATAGCCAATCATTTGAAATAGGTACTTCTTATAATAATAAAAAAAAAAAGAAAAACGCCATTAGTAGCGCTCTAGAGTTGTCAACCTTCTGTCATGGCTGAGATCCGTGTGCTAATTTATTCCGTAATTTCGATTCCTATTGTTATTGTGAATTTGTGATCGTGTTCTATCTATTGTGTTTCCACTATCTATAATCCTTCTGTGTCTATATATATAAATATCGTGCTGTGTATGGACATTATACATGTGCAGTAAGGTCAACATTGACTTTTGATTCTTGTTCACCCGTACATACCCTACACGAACTAAATAACTAAACCCTCCGGGCCTCTGTATGACCCTTCGGGGATAACAGGCATAATGTTATGAATGTGCGTACATACTTCTTATACTGTTTTTTTGCAATTTCTGCAAGCAAGTTCTTTTTTCAGGCAACGTAATGTCGGAAACGTGCCTCGTATTTTCGTTCGAGTAAACTTACAAACGCTAATTTGCCTTTAGTTATTTCGATGTCTATAGATACATTATTATGCATGGCATGTGAAATAATACATACTCACATGATTCTCTGACGCAATATTCACGAAATCAACCACGCTACCTAACCAAAACATAGAACTAAGAGAATATTCTAAGTAAAACAATTGACGACGCAAATCCATGCAAGCTCCGTGTTAGATATTTCGAAGGCGTTCCGTCGATCCCGGTGTAACTTCATTAAGCAGTACGAATTGAGGGGACCGCTCATGGTCTGAAGTTGACGCTTTGTAGTACACGTGACCGGAATGTTTTGATTGCGAGGTGCCTTGATGGCGTGCGAAGATTCTCTCTATCAGCATTCTCGAAATGGTGAGCAAACGCTTGAAGAAACTTGAGATGGTAAATTGTGATTGCTTGGAGACTGAGATTTACTTTAGAATTAACACTTGAAACATGACAAAATGTCTCTCTAATAAACAGACTATGCACTACTTTCGGCAGTCGACGTCAAAAAAAGGCAAGAATCATAAAGGTCAAAGTAATAGGGAATGAAAGTAATAGGGTGGTAGATCACGGCCCATCCCGCTCATGAAGAGGAGGCCTGTGTCCCAGCAGTGGGAACGTTATAGACTGATGATGAGGCGAAAGAATTCGGCTTAAATCAAAGAAAACCCTGTTAGGTAAAATGTTTACTAGAATAATTCCTTTATTCTAGTAAACATTTTACCTAACAAGATTTTCTATAAACCACAAAATAGTAAACTAACAGAAGCGGAAACTTGAAAAATAAAATCTATAAAAATCGAGAAATATTCAAGCTCGATAGATTGCCGAGCAAAACAAAAGAGTCGAAGCGAGGTTTAAATCCGATCTCAAAGAGATGAACCAATTCATAGAAGATTTTTATCATTTGACTCTTAGCGCAAATAGAATAGAATGTAATACTCTTTATTATGTACACCATATAAATTACAGACATTAATATAGAAATTCACAAGACAAGATTATATTATACGTAGATAGTTTACCCATGAAATATTGCGGATAGCGAGTCTTTGTTATATCATAAATGAAGATTAAAAGTAATCAAATATTCATTTCATTAAGACTACCTGCTTATTTATTTACGTTCACTTAACTAAGAGCAGAATTAATTAAGATAAAGTTCGTTTAACAATTTATAATCTTTTTTAATGTATTAATCTTTTCATGTTCATCGTCTTCATTTACACCTTATCATGTTTTATGTACTTTTGTATATGCAAACTTTGTATTCGCAGTACACATTTTGTTTTTCTTCAGAGAAACATTGCGAACTGATCCCTTTTAGAACATTTTGAATTATTCATGAAGACGTATTGATTGTTTTACTCCTTTAGCTATGTGGGTACTGTATTTAATATCAAGAATTCTTAAAATGGACACTGTTACTGATTACGGGTATAAAAGTCAGCTGAATGGCTAACTTTAACATTTTAGCATTTACATAATAGTATAATTATGTATATGATAAATGATTCATAACAATATTATTATTATGTTTGGTTGAACAAAAATATAGATTATAGATTAAAATAAAATTCATATTAAATTGAGCAACCGAACGAACTGACATCCTTCTTGAAGAATGTCTTATATCTGTCGACTTGAGCGAAGCCTAACTCTATTACAAAAGAAACAAGTTTTTTCTGCCAACATTTTCATTGAACAAGTAATTTATATTTCCATCTACTAAACAATTCAAATGGGCTTACAGTAGATACCACCATCCAGGGAATAAATAAACTAATAGCCTATTACATTTCTCTTTCTGAACAAACACCATTATAATTGAAATTGTTATTTGCACAATGGGATATAATATTGGGAGGCCTGCCTTAAGGTTTAATGATTAGAAAAAGTCGTTTCCGATTCGGCAAAGGCAATTTTCTTTTTGTTGAACAATTCGATTGGAATTCGACGGAACCTTGTCAATTCAGATTTCATTACGAGTTTAAAATTTTCATGCCAGATTCTTTTATTTTTTGTGACGTTGTAATCAATAATTACGCAACGTTTATGAGTTCTTTATCTCTGATCTATCTTCAAAATAATTTTCGCATTTCAGTTTTTATTATATTAGTTGTTGTTATTGTATATAAGTCGTGGTAGCCCAGTGGTTAAGGCCTTGCCTCTCATAAACCAGGTTGTAGGTTAAAATTCGTGCAAGTACCAATGTGACTTTTTCGTTTCATATATACTTTCTAATTTAAACATCACTGTTTACATCAACTGGACGGTTGAATGCCCCTCATAACACAGGATTTTCCTAGCATGGGGGACATTAATATCTGCTTGACCTCTGTTTTTATTTTAAGCACCATGTCTGTGTCTACATTGTACCACTATGATGACAAATAATTTTTTTATTATTATTATTATATTGACCACTAGCTTCTGCCCGCGGCTTCGCCCGCGTGGATGTCGGAAATTATCCCACGGAAACGTGCTAACAGGATAAAATGTATGTGCACCAGGATGCCATCTATCTCGCGGGCCCTTTGTGACTAATTACAATAGAAAACCAATTGTGTCTCATTAATGGTGATTAAGAGGGTACCTATATGATATCTTTACCTAAGTACCTACCTAATTAAAAAAATAAATAAACTCAATAACAGAAAATAAAATACCTACCTACTTATATAAACCTATTTATGACGATAACTAATCTAAACTCAATCATCATCAGATCTGCCTAGCCTTTTCCCAACTATGTTCAGGGCCGGCTTCCAGTCTAACCGGATGCAGCTGAATACCAGTATTTTACATGGAGCGACTGCCTATCTGACCTCCACAACCCAGTTATTGGGTAATACGATACCCTTGGTACGACTGGTTGTCAGACTTTCGGGCTTCTGACTACCCGTAACGACTGTCAAAGATCCACGAATGACAGCCGGGACCAACGGCTTAACGTGCTTTCCGAGGCACGGAGGTGTCTCGGTAAGTAAAGATGGTCACCCATCCACAGACCGACCGCGGCAAGCGTAGCTTAACCTGACCGATCGACCTGTGCGGCTGTTACTATTTAGCCACGGGCCCCTCAATCTAAACTCAATAAATAAGCAAAATCTCTAAAAACTAATATCTATACGAATGACTATCCTACCTAACAGTATTATAAAATAACCTACGGTCACTACGTACACTATCAAATATACTACCTATACTTTAAAATTAAAATCTATACCTACGACTTATATAAAAATAAACCTAAATAACTCTAAAAAGTAAAAGGAATAAAAATGAACTCCACTGCGTGTGACCTAACCTACGACAAACTTATTATTTGCGGTTGGTACAGTAATCGGATCTAGGGATCGAACCGCAAAATTAAGTTTGTTTTTTATTGTATATACTTTTCCGGGATAAAAAGTACGCAGTGTGGTGCCCAGGATATTAAAGAATAATTATACCAAGTTTCATCGTAATCGAACCGGTAGTTTTTGCGTGATGCCTGAACAAACAGACAGACAGACAGACAGACAGACAAAAATTTTTTTAATCACATTTTTGGGTTCGGTGTCGGTCTAGTAACACCCCCTGCCATTTATTTTTTTGATATTTTCAATGTACAGAATTTTCACTTCTACAGATTTATTATAAGTATAGATTACTGGCATCGGTGAAGGAAAACATTGTAAGGAAAGCTGGACTTATAGTTTAACTATAAGTCTTAAATTGCCAGCCCGTCTTGAGCAAGCGTAGTGATCAATGGTCATGCCTTCTCTGTATGAGAAGAAGGCTTTGCTCTGCTGGGACAATAATAGACTGGTGTTATCAACATTATTTTAGTTTTTATTAACAGAAAAATGGTGTATCTTGTCAGAACAAAGAAAAGTAGATTTATTTGTCACAGAAACACATGCACATAAAAAAAACTTTTTTGAAAAAAAAAAACAACCTACTTCCAAAAACGACACTACAAAGTGAAAAATAACTTTAATTTCGGAAGTCAGTGTCGTTGGGTTCGTATTTTCGTTGTTTGCCACCGACTTCCGAAATTAAAGTTATTTTTCACTTTGTAATGTCGTTTTTGGAAGTCGGTTGTTTTTTTTTTTGCAAAAAAGTTTTTATTTTTCATTTTTAAGTTGTAATTTTTACCAGTAATTTTGGTTTAAAAACCAAACTACTGAACCGTTTTCGATGAAATTTCTATGGGACCATTTGGGACCCTTACCAACAAAAAAAGAATTTTTCAAATCGGTTAGCAACCGAAGGAGTTATGCGCGAACAAACATAAAAAAAAATACAAACATTCGAATTGAGAACCTCCTCCTTTTTTGGAAGTCGGTTAAAAAGATAACCAAGTTAATCCGAATAAAAACAAAACAGAGCTATAATCACAAAATGAATCAAAAAGCACACGTAAAGTAATTACAACAGTTAACACGTCATTTTACCTAATGAATTTCTAACAATTTTATTTGTATATTTAATGAATCATCTATCACTAGCTAATTAGAACACAAACAACTCATTACTAAAGTGAAATCCTATAATTATTGTATCTAATGAAGATGCTAATATGAACAAGCTTGCGGCATATCTACCAGTACCTACCTATAATTGCTCATTCCAAACTTGACGTGAAATCTGTAGGTACACAGTTATTGTTTAATTTTATGCAAAAAAATGTAGATTCTTCTTTCAAACATTTCTTAACGACATGTCAAACGTAATGTAACCTCTAATAATTTTGCACGCCTAAAAATATTATTGAACGCTCTAATATAATGATTGCGCCTCTATTTGTGAACCTCAATTAATTCCCATAATACTAAATAGCCAAGTAACTGCAATCAGCTTGGATGTAGGCTTGATGCGGTTGGTTACAGTTCCAACCTAACCTTACCCACTTAGTCAGGGTGCTCTAGCTTAGTTACTGCGACTAATTCGGCTCGCACGTGGTTGGTCACAGTTCTAACCTACCCTAATTCGTTCGGTCGTATCTGTATCATATAGTAGATAATGTCTAAAATGAAAACAAAGGTGAATAATATATTCAAAAACCAAAAGAAAGAATAAAAAAGCGAATCAAACTAACATTAAAACTGCGAACAAGTGTGAGAAAAGTAAAATTGGAAAGGACTATGGCCCTTGTCTGACCAATGTTTTATATATAAAATACACGGATAAAATGGCAGGGGAAAAAGTATATAAGAAAGGCACATAAATCTGTCTACTCACTTTTAAAGTCTTGCTACGTGCAAAAGAATCAGAAAGTGAAAAAGAGATTCAATTATTGAAAAAACTGTGCATCATTATAAGCGTAAAAAAATATTAGAGGTTCATTCATTTAAAAAAAGTGTCCATCATTAAAACCGCAAAAAGTTTTTAGCGGACCAGTAAAATAATTATTTTTCTTCCCTAACACGTCATTTTCTTTTTCACGACTATAAAAAGTATGGTGGTTTTATTTCGGTTGAGCCACACTAGGTAGCACATAGTGTTTTATGGATGCGATTTATGCGGACTAACACTCCCAAACGCCGTACGGTTGTTCTTTTACAACCCCTTGTTTAAAGGGTCCACATTCGACCCCAGTAAATCTTCTCTATCGGTGGTTCTTATGTTAACAAACGTTATTACCCCTCATACGTTATTTCCACCTTATACTAAAGCGTTAAGGTCTAAATTCGCGTAAAGGTTTATATCAGATGAGAAATAAATTATGAGAAATTAGTTGTTTGGAAATGGTATGAAAATATCGCGCCGGGAAATTATTATTTCAGTCATTGTAATAAAAACTGATATGTAGGAACGAAATGAAAATATTACCAGGGGTTATTGCGTATATAGATTTATTGTCAAATGTTGTACAATAAGTATTTTGTTATTAAAGCTGACAAAACTTGCTTGATTCTTGATACAACAACAACAATAATGTACAAACAACAATGTTGTTGTTGTTGTTGTGCTGTTACAATAATGTTACGTTACAGTGGGGCGTAAGTTTTATATTTTTATTGTGTCGTTGACATAATTATCTTAGGACCCTGGGGTCCCAGGCATTTGGAAGGCAGAAACCAACTCGCAGAGGTCCGTTAGACGCTTTCTACGAAATGAGGCGCCAACAGACGATTTTCCCTGTACGCACTATGCAAGTGCACCCAAAGACAACCCCCGATTGGTGTACTTTTGTGGGATATGGAAACAAAGATATTGGACTATGGATTAGGGTGGCTAAAGTGGATTGGTAACTTAAAAAAAAAAAAAAAATACAAACATCCGAATTGAGAACCTCCTCCTTTTTTAGAAGTCGGTTAAAAATTGGGAAGGACTATGGCCCCTGCCTGACTGAATGTTTTATATATACAATACATGGATGAAATGATAGGGGAAAAAGTATATAAGAAAGGCACATAAATCTGTCTACTCACTTTTAAAGTCTTGCTATATTGTGCAAAATAATCACAAAAAAAGAAAGAAAACATATTTATTCTGCGCGAATAAGACGCACATTTTATACAAAGTAGCCTAAAGCCTAGTTAGTATTCGTTAAAGAAGAAAAATAAAAAACGAGACGAACTAAAAAATTAAAAGTTTCTTGTCTATTGCTAAGAAGATCCTAGACAATATACTTAAGTATATCAGCTGTCATTCGCGGACAGTCGTTACGGCAGAAGCCCGAAAATCTGAAAATCAGTCTTACCAAGGGGTATCGTATTTATTACCCAGTAACTGGGTTGTACAGGTCAGATAGGCAGTCGCTCCATGTAAAATACTGGTTTTCAATTGCATCCGGTTAGGCTGGAAGCCGACCCCAACATAGTTGGGAAAAGGCTACATAGGATGATACTGAAGTAATTTACATATTATTTTACGTTATTGGTAATATTAAGCTAAGTATGCCTCAAAGTAAGTATTACATCGTCCACTTCGTTTCAAATTTCAATTCGATTCTATATCCCTCAGTTTACGACGATTGGAGTTCTCTCAGTAGCCCTAATTCCGTTCGTCCAATATTCAAGGACTAATATAAAAAATATAGGAAAGGGCTCTTCCTCACGCGCCGTTGTCCCCTTAAACCGTATTGGCTTCTAATTTTACATTGAATTTATTTTCTTTGAGCTTTAATGGGTGGAATTAAATGGAGAATTAGGATTTGTGCTTTGTTGTCGGTAAACCAGGGGATTTAAAATGTTTGTTTGTACGTTTAAGTAATAAAGTTATCAAAATTACTTGAATGGCTCATACAGCAGTCAATTCCATTAAAAAAACTTAGAAACAAATGTTTAAAATTTTTTATTACGGCCTTCGGAAAAATAAAAAACAGCGATATGTAAAAAAAGGAAAAAAAAACATTTAGTTTAGAAGGTTCCTATTTTAGAACAAACAGGGTAACTTCTAGAAAATATTTGTCCAAAGGTTTATTTATTTAACTAATTCTTTTCATTCCATTATGTAGATAGAGAAAAAAAGTTAATATTATTTATTTATTGATTTTAGAGAAATAAGTTTTGAACTTGTACAGACGCCAGCACATCAAGCTACTACATTCTGTCAAATTTCTTTAAGAGATTTTCAACTTTATCGCTAAAGCATTAAGGTTCAAGGTTGATTACGAAAATTTGACAGTTTCGGGTAGCTTGACCTGCTGTCGTCTGTACAGTTCATAATGAACTGAGTCTGAGCTATTGCACAAATCTAATTTAAAAAGAAAACTATTTTTTTTTTTTAGTTTTAGTTCTAGTTTTCTAAAGGAAAGTGTGACCTTATTCATTTAATGTATTCCATGAAATAACAATATTTTAATGAGCCTTCTCTTCTCCTTTAGGTGGTTATCAAAATGTCTTGAATAGTAATTGAACGTTAAAAGCCATTTCAAGAAAAAAGAAACGGGTGTCTGAAATAAATATATTATCAACAAAATGAAGATCGGCAATAATTATTATTAAATATAGTATGTTATTTATTTTTTTTTAAATCATTAAAGCCGTCTCCTGCGCGTGTTTTTTAGAAACATTACACAAAAACGTCAAAGCAAAGAGGTGTGGCCATACACATTTGTGTATGAAAACACGATATTTTTGTCTTCCGAGCTGCATGGAAAACATTTCCCGCGCGGGTGAAGAGGGGAAGGGTTTGTGTCATTTTCAACCACCATGCGCGCCGCGCACATTTAGCATTTTGAAAGCTTGGTTCCAACTGACACAGGTTTTGAGGTTATATTGTCTTGTGAATAGTTGACACTAATCTAAAAATATTTTAATACGCAGGAGACAGTTTTGTGTATGAAAACAATTGTTTATAATGTGGAAGTATTTTGGTGTAATGTATCGAAAAAACATGCGCAAGAGACACGGCATTAGGTACACATTTTAGAACAAACATGGTGAACTCCAGAGAATATTTGTGTTCGTTTGATTTCACAGAGAGGCCAATACGAAAAAAAATTCACAAAAAAAAGTTATATTGAAAACGTTTAGAACTTGTACAGTTCATAAAAAAACTGAGTCTAAGCTATTGGAGAAATGTTATAAGTTTCCTTTGTATTTTTTTTTTTGTTAGTGTTAGTTTTGGCGTTGAATAAACTTTTCAAAATCTAATTTATTCCATTAAATAACAGTATCTTACTGAGCCTCCTCTTGTCGTTAAATAAATGGTCGTGTATCCAACACGGAATGCTAACTAGAAAAAGAGAACCCCAGACATGCCATCATCATTCACTGCCCATGGGCCAAAAATAATGAAACAGATTCGTATCATTTAGCAGGTCGCCCCTATTGCATGGAAAACAGACCAGGGCCCCAAGTCTGCTATTTTTATAAATTCGTCATTCCAACACGATCCCATTGTCATTTTGCTTAAAGTTCGTAATCTGCTAAATTCTTAATGGCGATCATTGGTTGATCAATGGTCTCATAATAGAATTGTGTCATAATGACATTGTTGTATTGCCATTATTATAAAACCCGTTAGTAGAAACGATTTTCAAAAAACTACCACTACTTTATTTATGCCAGATTTCATTTATATATACTTTTACATATTATTTATTAGTGTTTTATACAAGTCAAGTGTTTTATGTAAGTCAGTCATTTATCATTATGTACGAGATTACCATTCTATGCCATTTCTTTCAATGAAGTGTCAGTGGTTGACCACTGGAACGTCATAATGTCGCCATTATGTTAGTAGATTACCAAACTTGTCAAAATCAACAATTATGAAATCAATGATAGACCATTCTGACACTGTTGTAATAGCAGAATTGGGGCCCTGGCGAAATGTGGGGTACAACTCTTTCTGTATTCCCGGGAGGGATAGGCAGAGTTGTTATGTTATAATTTTTATTCATCTGAATCTGCATGTAATAGGACAGCTGTATGTTTCGAATGTTCACACGAATGTATTATTTCTGATTATATTCCCATTCACATACACAAAACCTACATCTATTTTATTCACCCCGAGCAAGGGGTTCTCATTCAGTTCCGATAGATTTTCTCGCACACTCAGTCACAATTCTCGAATAGTGCACAATGCACTGTCTGTGAGAGTAGTTCCTATAGGGATTTGTATCGTACCAAACAATACACGCGTTAAGCTGGTCGCAAGGGAAGAGCGGAAAATTAGAAAGCAATGTTTTTCCAGGAATGAGAAAAAAATTAAAAATGTAATTTAATTGTAATTTGCCTCGATGCTGATAGAGGTAAGGTACTTTATAAACTAACGTTAGGACTTCTATGTTGTCGGTTTATGCCGATACAATTGAATTTAAATATAATGTATTTATTTTTGTTATACTGTCCCACTGCTGGGCAAACCCGTCCCCCAAATCCAACCAGGAACTCATTTCCCGTGCCACCTCGAGTCAGCCTTTGCGATACGCGTCTAGTTCATCTCGCCAATAAATATATAAAGAGTAAAACCATAGTAAGCCATATTTATTTATTTAAACTTTTCGCACTAAAAGGTAGAAATGCGGACTTAATGCCTTAGGCATTTTCTACCAGTCAACCAAGGGTGGAGACCAATTTGATCAAACACCACAAAAAGGTTTATATATATACATAGGTAATGCCTAGTCGCAACAGTCTTCACAAAAACCAACGAATCATATTATGTTCTTTTCAATGTCCTGACTATTTGCTTTGTTCCTTCATGTAACAGCAGGAAGCTTTTCACTTGGACCATCGAAAAAGCCTTAGCAAAAGGAGAATTTGGGTCAGTCTGTGTATGTGAGGGCTTCTTCCGATAGATTTGCTTGTTACGCCTCAATTGCCAATAAAATTATTGTCCGGAATTGGAAGAGGAAGATCTTTCAGAGATTAGCCTTAATCAAAACTGATATTATGATCGATATTGATGTATGAGGTATTCTTTAGTGTGTTCTATTCAAGAAGTTTTGCTTAGGCTTTGCCTCATAACATTGAGAAGATCAGAAGGCCAATTCTCGTAATTGAAAACGTTCAAAATCTAGTCGAAATCTCATCTCAGCGACAATCAATGTCAAAAATGTAGGGAAATTAGATTTTTAGATTAAGATCAAATTCTGAACGTTCTTAAAATTACGATAATCGCCCCTCAGATTATTGCAACTGTCGTAAGATTTTACTCAGAGATTACTTGTAAGTACAGTAGGCCACCAGCCACGGCAGTGGTAACAACTATCGATCGATTCTGTAAAAATCTCACCGAGAAAACTTAGGTCAACTGAGCTGTCGATAATGTCAATCCCTAGCATCAAGTGGTATGACAGTTCACTTAACCTCAGTTTTCACGGTCAGATTTGTACAGGATAGCCTGGCAGGTGTTAGGAATAAAGGGTTAAAGTACCTAGGTATAAGCTGGCATCTTATTCTATTGAAACTCCGTAACTACGCTAGGCCCGCTTAAGGTCAAAGAGCTGCCACAGACGCGCGGTCGTCTGTACCAACGTGACATGTATAATAATTTATTACTAAACCCTGTGATATTTTTAGGTCACTTACATACATACGTATATTCACGTCAGCTTCCCAAGGCATAAAGTACAGAAAGCAACCAGCTGACCCTTATATACTCCGTTTGCTTCGTTCACGTTCATACAATCATACATACATATTTTAAGGATACTTTTATCTCAAGCTAGCTTCTGTTCACGACCTCGTCCACGTGAAATTTCTTGTTTCCCCGATCCACCCCGTTGCATCGCATCGCTTGCGTTATTACATCTTTTTTAATAAGCATTCTTTCTGACTTTTGTTTTCTGACTGGCTCTTTAGAGCGTGATGTTAAATAGCCTTTACCCTTCCTGTAGAATTGAGCTATCGATTGCAAAAAGTTTTTTTTTTTAAATCCGACTAGTAGTTCCAAGGTTTAGCGCGTTCAAACTAACAAACAAATACCTCAGTTTGACCATATAGATATATATTATAGCAAAATGTAGCATAGAAGTTACAAAACAGGCACATCCCACCTTAAACCTACCTACAAAAGCCTCAAAGATGAACACAGTTTCCATAAACACGCTAACGACGAATCTACTTACACTTAAGTACATAAGCTCATATATTGCAAACACTACACGAGCACATCCTAGTTAGTAGGCTCTGCATTTGGGAAGACAGCCAGACTGCGTGTAGTTTCAGCCAATTTTCAGTTGCAATCCTAAATTAGACAAACAAGAACTTCAAGCACACAAACTGTTTAGGCGCTAAGTTATTTAGTTATATTAAATTCAGCTTGGAGTTTAAGTTTCTGAATTATTGTGGAGCTAACTTTTGTAATTAGGGTTTGAATGTTTATCAACGTTATTATAGTTATGTTTTTACTAAATTTATTGTTGATTAGTTTACTTAGGTCTAACTGATTCGAGTTTAGTAATGAGAAAAGAATGGAAAGAGCTAAACTAACTTCGTCGATGTAACCTAACACAAATATAATATATCATTACGCCCGTGATCCCCGAAGGATTAAGTAGAGGTGCATAACCCATATCGCGCCAGTAAAGTAATACGGGGGGTGAGCTGATTGCCTCAAACGGGCATAAATCCAGACTCCAAACTACTGAGAAATTCTTGATGGAAAAACCTAAATGTAAAATAGGTACATCCTACAAAATAAACGTGAAAGTTTGTATGGATGGATGGATGTTTGTTACTCCTTCACGCAAAAACTGCTAAACGGATTTGGATGAAATTTAGCACACAGATGGTTTATAACCCGGATTAATGTATAGGCTACTTTTTATCTCGATATATATTTTCACGGGATCGAAACTTATGCGGGTGAAACCGCGGGGCGGAGCTAGTAATTAAAAAATCTGTTTGGATTTGTGTAGCAATGATACTCATAATACGGCAGGGAATAATTGCTCATTTTATTCGTATATGACCCTTCCTTACATTATATTTATGGACATACATTTAGTGGCTAGGCTCACCTACATTACAACATTTCATTGACCAATGGGAGAACACTGATTTCCAAAACGTATGACTATGTGTAAAGGTATTGGATAATGGTATATTTTGGACTGGTGGAGATGGTAAATTCGCAGTGATTCATCATATTGTCACAGTTATCATTAGAATCAGACAACATACTTAGTTTTTCTCGACTTTTGGTAACGTTTAGTAAATAAATAATAATAATGATTTATTTATTTCAGACATAACTCTAGTCCATAGTTTTAAAACTCATATATTTAAATTACTTATAAACTATTTAAAATTCTAAACAGATAAAAGCCCAAAATTAAATTGTGACTAATTAAATTAAAATATTCATCAATAATTAAAAGAAAAAATTGACAAAAAATTATAAAAATGTCAAAATCGATTAAAAATAAAATGTCAAATCGTAAACTGTTATAAAAATGTCAAAATGTTAAAAATTATATAGATACTCGTACATTGCAAAAAAAAAAAAATTAAATGTATTGTAATCCTCCTAACAGCCGACGGAACCAAATAAACGATTCTGAGAAAATTTAATAAAGAAAGTTCGTGAAATTTCGTTCTAGAAATGTTTGTAATGCTAAAGATGAAACATACGTAGAAAATACTAGTCTACCTACTCTGTAAACATACCACGTGCTAGCTAAAAATGTTGACAAAGAACTGGAGACGGCCTAGAATAAATTCCAAGTAAATCTTCAGTACCGCACCTATGAAATTCAATAAGCATATTCGACTTTAATCAGATTGGAGATTCTGTGAGTGATCATCACACAAGCGACACACGAACTCTCTATATTATCATCATCTGCCTAGCCTTTTTCCCAACTAGGTTGGGGTCGGCTTCCAGTCTAACCGGATGCAGCTGAATACCAGTATTTTACATGGAGCGACTGCCTATCTGACCTCCACAACCCAGTTACTGGGTAATACGATACCCCTTGGTACGACTGGTTGTCAGACTTTCGGGCTTCCGACTACCCGTACCGACTGTCAAAGATCCACGAATGACAGCCGGGACCAACGGCTTAACGTGCTTTCCGAGGCACGGAGGGGTCTCGGTATGTAAAGATGGTCACCCATCCACAGAACAACCGCGGCAAGCGTAGCTTAACCTGACCGATCGACCTGTGCGGCTGTTATTATTTAGCCACGGGCCCCTCAAAACTCTCTATACTAATAATAAAGTTGAAGAATTAGTTTGAATGCGCTAATCTGGAAGCACCGGTCGGATTTGAAAAAATCTTTTTGCAATTGATAGACCAATTATTGAGAAATGCTAAATGCTTCTGTACCTTACTGTACCAAAATATCAATTTTATGTATAAGTACATAAAATTGATATTTTCGGTAAGCCGAACTAGGGATTGAAAATAGACGAGGTATGCCTGTTCTTTGTTTAAAAATCCACACAATGAGAATAAACTATAGTTACGGGTCCAGTGGAAACATTACTCATTGGAGGGGCCGAGAGTGGACTTAACGAGACTTTTTAACATCACGCGAGGACCCACACAATCCGAGCAAAAAGAAAAAAAGTAAGAAAAAACGGTCAGCGAAAACGAAGTAATAGTGCGGGTAGGCGATGCGATGCGATGGGTCGGGGGACAAGAAAATTCAAGCGGACGAAGACGCAGGCAAAAGTTAGTAAATAATAAAACTGGTAGGACTGTCACGGCTTTGGGGAATGTTTTCGTCCGCTCTCTGAATATAAATAGCTCTCATTTAAAGGCATATGAAATAGTAGACAGTCGCGGTACCATATCATACGCATTTAGGAAAGTTTTGCCTACTCTATTTCAAAGTGTTTTATTTAGTGGGATGTTCATGGTTCCTCTGCTCTTTCGCGAATAATAATAATATCTTTCTTCAACGTTGGAATTCATAACAAACGATAATATTCGACATAAAGATTTTGTTAAAGGAAGTCCTAATAAAAACTCGACCTGTCTCTAGATTAGGTCCCTTGAGGTATGCAGAAATTACAGAACTCTACTAATATCCTTACATACTCCTTTTGCTTAGTTTAAGTTCATACATCTGGTCTTACATGCACGTTGGTTGCGAGTCTGTACTACACACCAGAGGGGCAATTCTCGTAATTTTAAAAACGTTCACAGTCTGATCTCAGTCTCAATCTGTCAAAAATACCTTTAATCCCTACATTTTTGACAAGTTTCTGACATTGGTTGTCGCTGAGATGAGATTGCGACTAGATTTTGAACACTTTTAATTATGGGAACGGCCTTCTGACCCTTCTGAAGAATCACAAGTATCTATAATCACCAATAAGGTCAAACAAGGTCACTATTAGGTATATTCTTCTAGGGCGTCCCCTGCCGGCGTTCCAACTCACATCTGCCTTGTAAACACCTTTTCTTAGTAAAATTGTGTACCTTATCACGAACCTTTTGTTTATTTACTTTACTCCGAATAAGTATTTTGGTAATGTCATCTTTATCACTGTTTACCCTTTTGTAAACAGTGCCCTCAGTTGAGGGTATATTCTGTAAAATCTCACCATGACGACTAAGGTGAAGTGAGCTTGTAAGGAGCTGTCATTCCAACTAATTTATTTATTATTTATTCTCACACTGGAACGCCATACGGCAATTACACCAATGAACTGGTTGTCAGACTTTCGGGCTTCTGACTACTACTAATACTGGAGTTTGACGCTATTGACAGCTCACTCTAAGCTCACTTCACACAACTTTTCACGGTTTTTACAGAATCGATCGGCAGATCTTTCAATGTAAACAATACTGAAATAACACAGCCTCTCTGTTCATTGGAGGAATTTGTGACGTGTTTATTGGTCGACTCTGATGTGAATATTTAATAGCTTCTCACACTAGCACCCTTAGGGATGCATTAATTATTCTAGCCTTGACCAAGACCACCACCCTTACCTACACTGTAGGGAAAACCTATACAACATGCCCCAGAATTAACGCACACCGCCAAACACCCCAATTAGAATATTATTTTATAATCATAATACATACCCTGTTTTGTTAATATTATGTTTAAAACATTGTTTATTTATTAAATTAGTTATACTGATTATGGGAGAAAATTGTGGTCATATTACAAATCAACGCACGCACACAGTTGCACACGTATAAGGGTCCAGAGTAGTACTAGGTATTTCGGTCATTTTGGTTTGTTTTGACTGTACAGTGGAAATGTGGCTATAATTTACGTAGTTTTAATTATTTTTTAGATAAAAAACCGAAAAAAACCGTTATAAATGGCAGAAATCGATTCAGTAAACAATTCTGAACTACGCTTATAATGTGCATTAATTCAGTTACAAATTGTATATGAGGATTATTTTAATATCACGACATTGATAACTGTGACAGTTTTCAAAGTAACATCCGATCCAATGCAAATCAAGAAGGGGAAATAATACCTTCATACTGTATAAGAAGAAAATTCCAACATGGATTCAGAATCGATTTCAAACGAAACAATATCATTCGCATCCGTCTCTTTCAGTCACTTCCCAAAATTGAGGCGGGAGAAGGATAACAAGACGTTCATTTGCAATCATTGAACGTTCTCCGTAAATGCCTCTTTGTGAAAAGTCGCGGTAAATTTAAGATATAAAGATATTATGAATATGTCGTGTTCACGAAACAAAGTTATGCTGAGATTGTGAAGAATATTCCAACGCCTCAAATGGTAAAATGTTAGCGTGGTTATAAAGTTATTTTAAAGATATCGCTCGAGACTTTTGTTGTTCTGAGTTTTTATACGACTATTTTTTGTGAAAATGGTGGGCCGTTTTTTTCTGTATTATTATAATGAGTTATTCAAATCAGCTTGTAATATTTCTAGATTTATGTAAGGTTTATATCTTGCTCAGAATTTCATGTAAGTACCTTTTTATGCATGTGTCAAGACTTTTTCGTATCATTACTTTCATTGGTTTCAGTTTTGTACTCTTACAATCTTTGTATCTTGCATAGGGTCGCAGCATAATGCTGAGTGATAGCCGTTTCGGGTGGATGTGACGCATGTTTCCCCCAACTATTTCTTTTTTTGTGTTTTATGTTCTTTTTTGCGTCATATTTACCGCAAATAAACGTATTTTCTTTCTTTCTTTACACTACAAGACACTTACATCAGTTTTCAACCATTATCTCCATACTTAAGCTCACGCCGTTTTCTTGTATGGTAGGCAGAAACAAAACGCCACATACTTCAATCGTTATACATATAATCCTTTTGCTTCGTTTACGTCCAAACATCTGGTAATACACGCACGCTGGTTGCGAGTTACGCATCTGGCCTTTCTAAAAATCATCACCAATAAGATCAGTAATGAAAAGGGAAGAAAAAAGACCATAACCTCTGAGCTTGTTTCGGCAATTCTCCTCAGGGATCAGACAGTTAGGAAATGCCAGCCCATCTTATTTTAAAATGTTGACCAACAAAATATTGACGTGTAAATGTGTCTTAAAAAGATCTACTGACAGAAATAAATATTTCATTTAAACGATTTCACTGAGTGCACACATTCAACAAATACCCGAACAACTGGACACTTTTCAAAATATACCATCTATATTCTCGGGATAACCCAACATGTCCAATAATAAAGCCTGGGCCATCTTACACGCAAATCTAACACCGCACCTACACCCAATACCGTACTATTTTATCAAGATTGAGATATTGAATTCCTGCGCACGTCATGAGATGTAAGAGGTATTTTATTACCCCGAATAAATAGAGACAGGAAAATAAAAAAAAAAGGTAGGTAAGAATGACGTATTGTGAAAAATTAATACGGGAAAGTTTTTATCGCTATTGGGTTGTTTTTAATTAATAAAACTGAAGTGGCCGTATGACATATCATTTAAAGTGTTTTAAATCAATTGTTTTAAAGAGAGATGGGATTGTGAGACGAAATTCTTCTCGCGAATGAACGCCGTATAATTCTAATGACAGATGAGAACAGGGGAACGGCATCTTCAAACTTTGCGATTACCAATCTCCATCTGTCAGGATCGATGACTTACGGCAGTAAGTATACAGTGTGTGCCGCTTTAATGGCTACGTTAATGTAACACGCGTATACGGTTTTACGATTTCGTTTTAGCAACATGTTTTAATTTTACTAAACATTATTATTTATTTAATGATTTACAATTTTCTAAAATAGCATCTTGGAGGAACCTGCACTTAAAGAACTATAGCGCAGGGGTCATTTGCCCGGGTCACGGATCATAACATCGCATCAATGAAATTAAAACGAATAACTTGCAAAGAGTAGGCAATTTGAAGGAAAGGGAGAGCTCTATGTCCGCGAGCGGCGCAGGCGGTAGTTTTCCAATTACGAATTATTTTATGTTGTTATAATTTTTAAGATTACTGGGCACTAACCTACCCTTGTGTTAAATTCATGTCACCATTGTAGCCGCACGTTGTATTATCGTCGACGGTAGACTACTTCAAGGTGTACAATACAATGATGTTGATCAAGGGGTGTGGTTCCAGGGTAGCGGGATTGTCCGAAAGGGTTACCGCTGCCCTGGAACATAAAGGGCTAAGGAAGGAACACGGGTGGGTTTTAGTCAGTAAGAGTCTGACACTCCCTCCTGCTCTACCCAGAGCGGGAGGAGTCATTTGATGATTTCCCATCCTCAAAAAAAAAAAAAAAAAGGGGTGTGGTTGTCCTTTGTAAACCCAGAATCAATAAAATATTGATTTAACTCAATAAACAATCATCAAATAACATCGTCACCAACTTCAACCCAAAATACATCCAGAACTTCTAGAACTAAAACAATATTCATTACTAACGTAACTATCTCGTCTCTGGTTGTGACACGCCTTTGTTATATAGAAAATCAACGTCTGAACTTGTGGTCGGTTTAAATATGTATGACTGTTTCATCGCAGTCCCAGCATAGCCACAAATCCTTTATCTTTAACTTTTTGCGTTCATTTTTGTGAGTCTTTCTCAATTTGTAAGTCTGTCTGTCATGTGTCTGGGTAATGTCTGAACGTTTTAGTCGACCTTTCTCGAGAATAATGTCAGGTTTAAGTGACAAGCTAACCTCTGGGATATGGAAATATGGGGAGGCCGCTCCGGCTACAATTTTCCTTTTTTGAAGATTAGGTACTGGTACTTTTACTGCCACGTTGGTCGCAAGTGTGACTGCTGCGTCATGGGCTCGATCCCCATTTCATGGAGTGTTATGGTTTGTAATATTTATGGCTCATTAATGAATTTACTTTTACGTTGTCGACATAGCCGTAAAACCGATGACCGTTGGAATAGACGTGTTCTTGAGTGGAAACCGCGAATCAGCAAACGTCAGGAGCGACGATCTTCGCAGGGTGGCTGGTAGCAGCTGGATGAGAGTAATCGAAAATCGAGTTAAATGGCGTGCAATAGAAGAAGCCTTTGTCCAGCAGTGAACTGCTTCAGGCTGATGATGATGATGAATGACTGTTCAGACCTACGTGTCCGTCCCAGAGATTTTTTTAAAATATTTGCACGATAATACGTTACCTAGGTACAGACGCCAGCAGGTCAAGCTACCCGAAACTGTCAAATTTTCTCAATCAACCTTGAACCTTAATGCTTCAGCGATAAAGTTGAAAATCTATTAAAGAAATTTGACAGATTGTAGTAGCTTGATGTGCTGGCGTCTGTACATAAAACAGATAATATCAGCTGTTACAAACATAATACATTTATCATCACATTACTTTTATTCCACACACTGCATGCATGCACCGACAAAGAAACCAAAACATCGTTCATAATTCATTTTTAAGCATTTCTTTTTACCCACCTTCCGTTGTAATAAATTTAAGGGGCGGACTACACCGTATGTACGTACCCTTATCACATGAAAATAGCTCTGCTGCCGTGTTACCGCGCATCTGCACCTTGCCTAATGTACCGTTATATCGTGCCTAATGTGTTTCTGCTAGAGAGAATGGTACATTATGGCACTTGTACATGTGGTAGCGGGAATTTAAAAAACATGCGGTAAGCATAAAACTATTCGTAGTTGTTGACATTTATGTACGAGATAGCTGTTTTCCGAGGTTTCACTTGCATGCTTCGGGAATTACGTCATGTACAGACGCCAGCAGGTCAACCTACCCGAAACTGTCACATTTTCTCAATCAACCTTGAACCTTAATGCTTTAGCGATAAAGTTGAAAATCTATTAAAGAAATTTGACAGATTGTAGGCTTGATGTGCTGGCGTCTGTACAATGTGGATACAATGTTAGGATGCCGATGCTTTGGTTTTATTACAGGACATGGTCCATCTGCGAGCCACATAATCAGCCTATAATGTTACCACTGCTGAGACACAGGCCTCCTCTCTGTGAGAGGGAGTGGGCTATAATCCACCACGCGGGACCCGCGGGTGTATTATATCTACGAGCATTCGTAAATCCGTTCAGTCTTTTATGTGTGATTGAGTTGCAAAGATCTTCACAAAATTACAAATTTACAATATTATCTACATTTATTTCTAAACAATTTCAGAGTTTTGGGGAACTTTAAAATCTAAATCCTAAAAATTACAAATTTACAATATTACCTAAATTTATTTCTAAACAATTTCAGAGTTTTGGGGAACTTTAAAATCGGAATCCTACAAAATGTTTACATTTACATCAATGCGTGTTTTCACCCTTTTAAATGTGCCTCTCTGTTCCTTTAATGTGTTTAGAAACCCATTTTCTTCAGGCCTTGATAACACCACCCACACGCTCCCTTATTTTATTATGTGCATAACTTCTAATGCGACAGTCAAGAAAAATATTTTCAAAAATATGTGGCTTATTGATTTTCATTTTAACAAGATAGCTAAGGCTTAATTTTATCAATGTTTAACTTTAAGGTCCGATTTCACTAATGAAACTAAACGCAATCAGCGCAACTGAACCAGGTCCAAGAGCTGTCAGTGTCAATATTCCATAATAATGATAATAATATTGTTACCTATTCTTATCTGATAATATTATAAACACGAAAGTTTGTGCGGATGGATGGATGTTTGTTACTCTTTCACGCAAAAACTACTTAACGGATAAGAATACTTTTTATCCCAATACTCCCACGGGATCGAGACCTATGCGGATGAAACCACAGGGCACTGCTAGTAATTAATAAAAATAACCATTGCAGGTAGATCCTGGATGAGGCTGGCATAGAAGCATGAAGATTGGCACAAGAAAAGTGATTCTTATGCTCAGTAGAAGGTGAAGTCGGACTGTAGATGATGGTGATTATGATGATAATGATGATACTTATAATATATTGTATACTGAAACTGTTGATAAACCTTTATAAATAAATAAATGATGACAATGACAGCTCCTGAACGCGGGTTAGATATGCTGATCGCGTTCAGTTTTATTAGTATAATTTGCCCTGAGTGATTACTGTCAGATCTCAAGGTTACAAGCCAATACTTATATTCGAAGGATAATTTAGCCCAGTGATGGCTGTTGGTAAGTACCACAAAGAAACTTCAAAGTAGGTAGTCCTAGTTTCAAGCTTTTTTCTGTAGGTACGTCTTTAATAATCTGAAGGCCCCGATGTTCAGCCTGAATGAAAAATAGGGTCATAACTGCGGCATGATTTTTATGAAAATAATGTACAACTTTCTACATCTATCCTAGTTCCAACTACAGTAATTCTTCGTAGCCTTCAAGCTTTAATTCCCCTCACAATCTCTTGCTATCTAGGTTTCTACCGCCTAATGTACCGTGCCCCTCGTAATGTATTTCTGCAAAGCGCTTGCTCTAAGCTCGGATGATACCAGCGGTACTCCCGCCAAATGCATGCGAACAAGAATTTTTACTGACACGGCCTTTTCTATTCGTTGTTTCAAAGAATATTTTATTTCCAACGCCCTTTGTGTGTTGCTTTTTTCTAAGTAATCCGTCAAAGATGGAATATATTAGATGTTTCTGTAAAACGTTTTAAGGACTTGGTACGTTTTTCATTTCAAGTCATGTGGAAAAGTTAGCAACGGTATACCGTGTAGCTATTAGAATATTTACTATTTTATTTTATTTTTTTTCGTTCCTTATTTTATACATTTTTAAATATTAAAATATAAAAAAATCTGGTCCACCGGTGTCGGGAGCAGGGTCCAAGCTACCGGTGGTTAGGGCTCCAGTGACAGAAACCTTCTCACAATGCGAGCCGTATCGAGGAGTACTTCTGAATCAGGCCTTTGATCCAAAAGCCCAACGAGAGCCTCGATAGATGTTGATTAAATAATAATATTATTATTATTAATTCAAGATCAGTTATAAATATTGCAAGCTCTTTCATCGTTAACGACATACGTCGAAACGTCCCATTTTTTCCTGCAATCACGACAAAGCTTGACAGGCACGAAAATTTGTTGATCGACAGGCAATCTGCCATCAAAAGAAAAGATAATGTAATACTTTGGTTACTCTGCCATATCCATTCTATCCTTATTATTAACGATATGCCGCCCATTATATTTTGTAGTGTTTTATGTTATGTATTTTTGTGGTGAACATCATCATCATCTGCCTAGCCTTTTCCCAAGGCTAGGCAGATGTGATGAGATTTTTGTGGTGAACAATAAATTATATATAAATATATATTAAATAACGAATATATTTGATTTTAAACTACAACAAAACACTATTCAAGTTATGTCCTATCATTTACAGCCAACACTCCAATCTGTTGAGCCAATCTCCTACAAAAACATTACGACAAACACAAAAATAAAATCTTCAACCTAAAAATATCGCAGTGCGGTAAAAAGGAGAAGTTTAAGCTTTCATACAATACTGTTGAAGAGACTCTCGGGCTTGCGAACGGGCAGCTGAGTAAAAAACAAACATAAGGAATGTAAGACAGGTAATCTTGTTCCTCCAGTGGCTAGTGTAGATTCGAGAGGCCACTTGAGTTATAACGTGTTGTGATGTGGGGGCGAACTTTAATGCCATAAGAAATTAAGAAGCAATCCGACTAATATTATAAAGTTTGTATGGATGGATGGATGAATGTTTGTTACTCTTTCACGCAAAAACTACTGAACGGATTTCGATGAAATTCGGCACACAGATAGTTTATAACCAGGATTAACATATAGGATACTTTTTATCCCGATATTTCCACGGTATCGAAACTTATGTGGGTGAAACCGCGGGGCGCAGAAGGGGTATCGTGTTACCCAGTGCGCTTTACTTGTGGTTGTCAAGTGTACAAACACGCTGTGAATGTGTGTGTAAGCGCTGGAACTCTCGGTACCATCCAATGGAAAGGTGATGTCGGAAAGTGTGAATGTGTGCAGCTGCTGACGCTACTCGTCTTCCCGCACACATTCACAGCGTGTTTGTACACTTAGTTACAATAGTAAAGCGCGCGTCTTTCCATGAGATAAAAATACTGTAACGGGTTGTGGAGGTCAGACATGCAGTTTCTCCATGTAAAATGCTGGTATTCAGCTGCATCCGGTTAGACTGGAAGCCGACCCCAACATAGTTGGGCTAGGCAGATTGATTAAATAAACATAGTCTGACATAATATTCTAAGAACATGAACTTTGTTTAGTTTTTCATCTTCATTCTGCATACATATGTTTAAATTATCTACATTCAAATAAAGCCTGCAAGCATCTGGCCCAGGTTCTAAGCTTCTTTAGAGACCCAGAGAGAACCTCCTAAAAATAGGAACGTGTCGTGTCCTGGAGTAGGTACCTTCCGCTTTCTGTACCATATATTTTTGATGTAATTGTTTTGATATTTTATGAGATGCGCTGAGGTATGTTCACCTGTATTTGTATTGCGAATCTCAACATCAATACGGTTGATGCCGACGTTTTCAAATCGGACGTCGAAGCGCGTCGAATACTCAAAGAAAATGATCGATTTGTGCGCGATGTCTATTGTAACGACTCGGACGCAAACGACAGCTCTGTGTCTTATCACAGCAACAAGACGAACAGTTTGCGCGACCTGATTGCGGTGGCAATAACCAGTGTATTAAAAATAATAATCTAAGTAACTGCTGCGCCCTGCCAGGGTAGCGGGATCGTCCGAAAGGGTTACCGCTGCCCTGGAACATAAAGGGCTAAGGAAGGAACACGGGTGGGTTTTAGTCAGTAAGAGTCTGACATTCCCTCCTGCTCCATCCAGAGCGGGAGGAGTCATTTGATGATTTCCAATCCTAAAAAAAAAAAAAAAAAAAGTAACTGCTGCGCTCCAAAACACAGATTAGTGAAGTAGCTCAAAAAGCCGCTAAGCTGAAGTGCTGGAGTGGCCACGTCTGCCGTATGCCTAATGAGCTGTGGGCCAAAATAACCACCACATGGAGCCCTGACACAGCTAGAAGGCGTCGCGGCAGACCCCGTAGAAGATGGTGGGACGAGCTGGACAAAACAAACGACCAGTGGACCACTTTAGCCCTGGATCGAAAGAGCTGGAAGTCATGAGGCCTTTGCCCAGCAGTGGTATGATGCTGGTTAACAGTAAACTAAGTAGGTAAAAAATAATAATCTAAGTTACCTATCCAAAATATTTCGTATCGTTAAAGCCTCGTTCATTCAAATAACATACCATTTTGCTTAGTTCCACAATCCTTGTAAACCCGTCTTATGTTTGCAGAGATCTAGTCTTGTTTTCCTTACGTTTAGATACTCGGATGAGTGAGTATGTACCTACAAGAGGGTGAATAACATACTTATGTAGAAGCTACCTACGTATGTAAATACTGTTTAGTATAGGAGTGAAGTCGGCGAACAAATACGAGTAGTTGTATTTGAAAGTGTAGAAAATAAAGGAAGTTGGAGTAAAGTGTTGATAAATAATGATACAACTTCTATGATCTGATGTGTATTTCAGTTAAAAACTAATTTTCCAGTTTTGCTACAACCAAGTAAAGAAATAAAATTATCTAGTTTAGGACGTTTTTACATATTGAATTTTTTTTTCTTTTGTTGTTTTTTTTTATACCTATACACATTTATATTAATGAATTTTATAATATACAATGACATTTGCTTATTTTGTATAGTATTCTATTATTTTAATTATTGTGATTCATATGAAAACTATGTGGGATTTTTTTTTTTTCTTTTTATTTTTCTCTCTGTTCTGTTAATTTTTGTTTTGTCATGGTCTGGCAGTTTGAGTAATTTATGTAGCCTACCCAAATGTCCTTTCTTTGGTATTGTTCGTCGAGTCGTTGAGCTCCTTTTTGAGTTGAGCTGCACGATTTCTGACAAAAGACCATCTCAGACATCGATTTACATGGTATTCATATGATCTGACCAAGAATATGGACTTTAAAAGAGACTGTGACCTCTGAGTTTGTTTCGGCCTTTCTTCTCAGACTAGTCAGATAGGAAACACCAAGCTCATCTAGTTTTTAAAATAATATGATTGTTGATTGAAAAGTGTTTGTACTTACAAAATAAAATTATTTATTATTTATTCTTATTTTATTTCAAGAGTAAACCAAAAGCTTTCATGTTTTGGTAGCGCTTATAACTTTTCAATCTAACCAAAATATTTTCACCTTACCCAATAAGTAATCAAAATAACAGAAATATAAAATAATTACATAAATTACATGTGAAAATCTACTCCCTTAAGCATAATGTAAATAATAGGTACACACCCATTAAAGGCACTCCGTATTTACAAGAGAAGGATCATTAATATGGAGCCCTTCGGGAAACGAAAAGATATAACAAACCAATAATCAGAATATAATACAGATATGTATAATGTTCCGTAATTACTGAATGTTTTGATAATGAAAATGAAGACGGAAGAATATTTTTTTATGTATTCTTTTAATTTAATATTATGTTACAGGAACTTTGTTTTTTTTTTTTTTTTTTACCTATGAAATGATATTTATTTTTGAGAGTTCATCTTTAACAAGTTACATAATTAATGTTTTGGCAGGTTTTGCTACATACCGAGACACGATGCCGATACGTGTTTACCTATTTTAATACATAACATGTTTTATGCTTTTAATAATGCTTAAATGGTAGGTTGCTATTTCAAAAGATCTTGAAAGCAATTTTGATGTAGGTAGTCCCCATAATACCTTATTATTATTATGCTATGGTATATAAGACACAATAATATTATACGAAACCACGACAACTTCTACCAGTTTTTGGCGGAACTAGGAACTGTATCTTAGACCACCATTGGTAACATTCATAATTTCCTATTTTAATCCCCCATTCATTCACCAAACACATATATAATTAAAGTACATCAATACACTGAATACACACCTAAATGAAGTACAACACTCTGTTATTAACGTAAAGGAACTTAATAGACTTCTGAATTCAGCAGTGTTATGCGTATGAATATTTAGAATTTAACCCTTAATGAGGTGAGGTCCTATTAACAGACCTTTGTGTTGAAATTTACACTGTTACAATATTAATTTTCGTTTACTTTTAGGTGTTAGAGTACGTAGATATAATCACAATTAAAATAAATGTAAGATTTTAGTAACAATTTTCAAGCATATGAAATTTTAAACTTAATTACGTTGGCGAAGGCTGTAAATTGAATTATTCATTAAATTATAAATGTGGAATGAGATGTTTGTTCGAAAATTCATCATTTATCAAGCCAATTGAATCCAATAAGTACCACCAGAGAATTATTTCTCGGAAAAAAATATAAATTTGTAAAGAATTTAATAATTGGAGGTATGCATGGCCATCGTGAGGAAATCGAGTCCTAGAACCAAAAAATCAAAGACATATGACGACCACCAAACCGCACTGTACCTGCGTGGTGGATTATGGCCGTCTCCCTCTCACAGAGAGGAGGCCTGTGTCCCAGCAGTGGGATCATTTTAGGCTGATTATGTATGCATGCCACAGCTCGTATTAATTAATGTAAACATGTGTTAAAATTTCAAGAAAGAATGCCATTATTTTCTTAAATTTAGAGAGAAAATGATTTCTGAGTTTCCGAGTTCTTTTTAAAAATTTTAGCCAATGTGTTTTCCCTTTGTGAGACCGCTTTCGTTACACAAATCCTTCAAAATCGCCAATATAGAAAACGGGACACTACACCTAATAGATTTTCTAACCAACTGCCAACCACAACGTTTGACTGACAGCAGGCTACAACTTTGAAAGCAGCGTAGCCTTCAACTATTCCATTAATGCCGGTTTCACCGGACCACTAAGCGACACTTAAATTAATGCCAAAGTCTGCTATTGGATTTTCAACGCTCGGCTTAGCACCGAATGTTGAAAATTTAACAACGCGTTTTAATTTAGGCATTCATTTAGATGTCGCCCAGTGTTAGTGAGAACGAGCATACGTAAGTCAACTCCAGTACTTTCGTCAGAATAATTCATATTTTCATTAGGCACCCGATGAATTACCTAGTCCTACCTAGTCTAGTTGAGGGCTTTAGAAACTTTTGTTCAAATGTAAGGCACTTGAGGGGCCAGTGTCACTCTTGTTTGAAATGGGGGACATTACCTAGAGAATAAACTAAAGTCTATTCAAGTCCTTGTTTCCAGTTTATGTTATTTCCACTTATACGGATATTTACTTTATGTTAGTGTAAATTATGTTGATTTCAGAATGACTGCTACTATTTAAAAAGTCGTAAAAATGATTGAAGTTCTAGCACATACTGAACTTTATACGTGGGTATTTAAGTTGCTTTACATGTTTGGAAACTAAATCGCAACTATAGTACTTAGGTTTTCCGTTTTTTTGAAATGGATAAATTGGTATTGTTTACACGTGGATCTAAATTATGTTTACTGACGTGAATGTTGCCGATTTTGCAGAATAGTTTCAGAAACAAACGGAACCCTTATTGTGCTGATCACGAGGTGAATATATAAACGTTCAAAATGTCTATGTTCCCTTTCCTGTATAACCCGTCAGTCTGCAAAGCAAGAGTGAATAGGTATCTTCTGGGCTTGCTCGTTCTATCATAGACCTTATCCATCACTCACCATGCGAGATCGAGATCAAGAGCAGGCTCATATAGCAAGAAAAAAATCTAAAAAAAAAATCTAGTCACAACATCATCTCAGTGACAATGAATGCCAAAAATTTGTCAAAAATGATAAAAATAGAGACATTTTTGACAGATTGAGACAGATTAGAATGCAACTGTTTTTTAAAATACCAGAATAGGGTAGTTGCCTGAGTAAAAAAATAATAAATCAAACAAAAAATGACAAAGATAAAGCGCGTCGAAATTTGGGAGTGGGGGGTCGTGACGTCACTTGCTTGCAAAAGGGTCGTAAGCAAGTGACGTCACGCAGAACTTTAACGGGCGATATCTTCATAATTTTTTTATATAATTGAGAAAAGACAAAATACGGTTTTAATATTTTTTGATAATCTAACTGACGGATTAATTAGATTTTTTTAGGAAAATAGTCTATTACCTCTTGGATGTCGATACACAGTCAAACTTATTAATCTAGTTAAAAACAAAAGAATGACGTCATTTTAGATTGACTTTAATGAAAAAGAAAATCTTAATCGAGAGTCTCGACTCCGTTCTGAAGACTCATCAATAAAGATGGCCAAGGTTAAGAGAGGCTGTTAAGCTGTTCGATGCTTCAACGGTTGCCAATTTTAAAGTCTAGTTTTTCAAGGTCTATTAGATAGATTCTACTTCGTGAAAGCCTCTTGAGTGAATTTTAGATATGTCGTTGAACAGACAGTTCTTTTTTTCGTAGGAAACCCTTCAAAAGGCTCCTGGATTTTAAGCATAAGGCCGGGGAGTCTGGGATTCATACCTCACTAAAACCAACCCTGATGCGTATCATCAGCATATGGAAGAGAGCATCGTGTCCCTTTCTTTGTTTAGGAAAATACCACGTCGGAACTCCATCAGTGTAATGCCTGTTAAGACACATCCTTGGG
Source organism: Apamea anceps (assembly GCA_951799955.1). Classification (NCBI taxonomy): domain Eukaryota; kingdom Metazoa; phylum Arthropoda; class Insecta; order Lepidoptera; family Noctuidae; genus Apamea; species Apamea anceps. Next base: position 5,402,967 of record OX637512.1, read on the forward strand.
ACCCAGACAGACCTACATCTCAGCAGAATTGCATATAGGAAACTTTAGAGCTAGGTTAAAAGTGAAAACGCAGCGCGGTTAACAGCTTAGGTGTAATACTTCTTATCACCATGAATTGGCATGCTGATTGGTGATCACAGAGTAGAACACAAATAGGGAACAAAAAAGCCCTTGTCTTTCCAGCGACCATAAATAGAACATTGCTTACCCCAATTAAATAGCTAGTCATAAAAATTCCTTACTCAACGTCATCCATAATTTCAATATTATTACTCAAATAAATACATCTTACACAATACATTTACTTATGCCATACTATTGCACATAAACAAATCAATGTATATCAATAATTAGAAGCATGTTTAGCCCGGGGCACATACTTTGTGACCCCTTCATTGTGTAAAGAATGGATTTCGACCTCCATAAATCTTTCATTCGATACTGGAAGAGGTCAGTGAAGCCACAAATCTTAGTACAAGTGAGAGGCACAAGCGTATGTACTTACTTATCTTATGTGGAGTCAGCAGAATTCCAAGTATTTGCAGGGTAAGCAGTTTTCTTCACTTATGGACAAAAAATTGCAGTGTTTAGGCTTGCTATGTATGTATTCAAACATGCGTAGGTATATCTAATATAATAATAATAATAAACGTTTATTTCAGACTTTCTGTCCGTAGGTACACTTACAGAACATATATAGAACGAAACATACAATAAAATACACATACTAACAAAGCAAACAAAATCTCAAAAATAAACAACACAAAAAAAAGATACAAATAACAATATAGCGGTGACAACACAAAGTAAGCAACATATTAAAGACGAGGAGGAAATGTCCACTGCTCACAAGGCAGTGTGCAAGCGCATCCAGTGGCGCAGCAGGGAAGAGTCCCACCTGTCCGCGAACACGTATATGTATGAGTCAATTTGCAGATTTTCTTTCAAATACAAAAAAAAGGTTGCCTTTTTTATATTTCGTCAACAAAAATCTCCTGAATTAAAATTACGCTCCAACATGAGTCACACAAAAAATTACTCCAAAAAAATTTAAACAACTTATCCGGTAACATGTTTTTCACAGTCATAAGTATGGGACAAAGAGGTCCCTTTAAGTATCGTTTCTTTGAAAGATTACTTTTTGAATTTACAGGTGGCAAAGACATCGACGCACAGCCTGTTATCATGTATTCACTTATTCAGTTCATGATTACTGACTCATGTCCTGAATACAAAAAAATTAGAAAAAATGACGAAAAATTTCAACGCATAAAATCTGACCATGCGTTGAAATTTTTAGACGGTTATAAAAAAATATGTTATTCTATACATTTTGACCGCGTTGGTCTTCTTTTCCATAAAACAGCAGAATTCTTTTTTTGTAGCCGACGACCAATTTCTACTAATCATTTGCTAGGGTCATGGTTACAGTTTGTGCGTCAATGTCCCTGTCACCGTGAATTATGGAAAGGTTCAAGTTCATAGTCTACTTGTTCCAAATTGTCTAACATGGATCTTGCACTCTCAAGGGTCGATATTCACACTTCGATGTCAATTGACGTATTACTAACTACTTTGATAGGATAGGGGATGTCGAGTGGAGTGAAGCACGCTGAAGTGTGCCCAATAGTGGACGTTACAACTTGAGTAGCACGACAGAGACACTCAAGTTGTAACCGGAATATTTAGTGACAAAGAGACAAACAGGTGACAAATTAGTTGACAAATACATTTGTTGGAAGCAAACTTCGAAAGGTATCCAAATCAAATGAATGATCAGCCAATAACGGTCCCATTCCTGGGCAAAGACTTATTTTCCTAAAAAAAAGGAAAGAACTTTAATCCCTGTGCTTGCTCACTGTGGGTGATAGTGACTCCGTTCGGTAAACCAGAAATGTTATCTAAATAAATAAAAGTCGGATTAGTAGTAGACACCATTTATAACTCAAAAAAGACTGGAGCGATTTTTTAGATCTTTGATTTGTTGGATTTGTTTCCGCCCCAAATAGCACAATAACTATTAAAACATGGGAAAAATTCGTCAGAAAAAAGATCATTTATTTTGTCATACATTTTGTATGGAACGACTTTTTTAATGATATCTCGAGAGCGAATTGACTGATTTCTAGTAACTATATGAAATTGAGAAAATCACATTGGCATTCGCCAAATGAGCAGGGGGAACAGTGGTGGCCCAGTGGTACCGGCCGCGACTTACGAGTTGTAGGTCATAGGTTCGAACCCAGACGGGCGCTTTACTGTGTGTAAATTATTTCATCACTACTGCTCTCAAAACGGTGAAGGAAAACATCGTGAGGAAACTAGCATGTCCTAGAATAAAAAATTCGAAGACGTGTGACATCTACCAACCCGCACTGGGCCCGCGTGGTAGATTATAGCCCACTCCCTGTCGAAGAGAGGAGGCCTGTGTTTCAACAGTAGGAATAAGAAGGCTGATTAGGTATATATGATTTGCCAAATATGCACCTTTTTATAGCCTACTTGGTTCAAGACCCTCGAAGCCAACACAACCTAGCCTTTTATTCGCACAATATTAAGAAAAGGGTAAAATAACATTTGAATAAAGTTAGGTCCATCAAATTCAATGGATCCCCACACGTTGTTAACCTCAAAATAAACTTAGGCAGAGAAAGAATTTCAGTGCAAATTCAATTTTGTGGAAAGTCACGATAGATGTAAAATAACTTTTATAGCTAAAGGGACTCGGGTCTCGCTTTCTTCTGTAAAACGGACCCGAAATCGAATGGGAAATTTTTGTGCCTGGCCCTTTAGTTATGATAATACCACGGTCGGATACCTTTGAATGAGCAAATAAATTGTGGCGTTACTGTAACTATGAATATATTTCTTCGTACGAGGTCGGCTATGTATTGAACTGTGACCAATAGATTTGGATGGAATCGCAGCGCTTAGGGAAAATTGTGGTTCTGAAAATCGTGGGAACGAAGAATTGTCAGTAGGTAGGTACATACTTAGGTACCTCAACTAAAAAGAACTTGCTTGTAGGTTGACGCAAGGTCAGGACTGCAAAAGGAAGGACGCTAATGCATAATCAGTTTATAATGTTCCCAATGCTCACACAGGCCTTGATAGAGACAGGGAGTGGATTGTAATCCACCACACGGGCCCAGTTGATATATATGTCTTCGAATTTTAGGTTCTAGGATATGGCCGGTTCACGATGTTTTCCTTCACCGTTTTGAGCGCAGTGGTGATGAAATTACAAGGTACAAAATGTAAGGACAATAATGAACAACTTTAATGTCAAATTCTTGAATTATATTTCGCTGTCACGAAGGTAATTACGGTCACAATAAGCAATTTTTTTTTTGCCGTCTCAGTAATTATAATTATATTAGGTACCACAAAAAGTAGTCTACCTTCTGTTGTAGACAGCAAACACGTTTCATGCTGGGTTTTCAAAATCACCTCATGATATATCGTAAAATCGTAGTCCTCTCGATTTATTTTCCATTTACAATTCCCTCGTCAAAAGCTATTTAGTTGCCTATAATAATCGATATAGAAGGCTTAATCTTCCCATTCAACCAGTACATTTGTGGTGACAGCCCCCACTTGACGGCCGGAGGTCGAAATTTCAATTTCCGTAAGGAAAAGATAAATTTTCTTGTCGTTTATTGACATTTCTTTGCGCTGTCTGTGTAGACGTCTGCCTCCCCCGCGATTGATTGCTCTACTGTTGGAAAAATAAAAAAGAGACATTTTTGTTGAGTAACTTTGATATTTTTTGGAACTGATATTCTTCAAAGTTAAGTCGTTTGAAAGTTGTGTATTCAAATTAGGGTTATATTTTTTGTTCGTGGCTGATTGTAGAATGGTATCGATCATTTTCAATTTATTAATGAATGTTAGTGAACCAGTCTTTAGTTCATTGAATTAATTATATTTTTGTTATAAAAAAAAAACAAAACAAACAATACTTTTTGTACGCCTGGTCGGGCAAAACATGTAAGGACTTTTAACCTACATTTAAAGATCTTGCAAGCTTGATTTGTATGTAAACGCATGTTTCACAAATAAAGTATCTTTATCTTTATCAGTGTTTCCTTAGCCTGTATTTATTATTTAGGAATCATCGTTTACGAAGGCTCGATAGAGTCTAGACTTCTCAAACTCAAATTGAAAACATTTATTAAAATTAACCATTTACACGCACTTTTGAACTGTCAAGAAGTCGGTCAGTCAGAAATATGAAGCTAGTTGCCCATTACAAAGTGTAGCAGGTACCTATGGACAAGAACGGGCAAGACACTCCACGGACACTCTTTTGAATTATATTGTTACAAAAATATTAGCTAGGTAGGTACATCATTACTGTTAAATTTATATTTCTAACATAACATCTTCATATACCTAAGCTTTCCAGAACTATGTTGGGGTCGGCTTCTAGTCTAACCGGATACAGCTCAATACCAGTTTTTCACATGGAGCGACTGCCTATTTGCCCTTATTTATAACATAACATAATCAACTTATAACGTTCCCACTGATGGGACATTCTCCTGCTCTCAGTGAGAGGGAGTGGGCCGTAAACCTCCACGCGGGCCCTATGGTTCTACGAGTATGTTCTATGTTACGGGTTTGGTTTCCGCACTTAGTCCTTCAGATGGACCATTGTGCGTGGGCCATGGCGGCCGTCGGTGGTTATTCCGACCAGCCCACCTCCCTCCAGAAGCTTATTAGGTCTCCTGGTCTGTCGAGAACATCTGTGTAGGATCTGGGTGTCCCGAGGGTTATTGATCTAATCTGGGCGATGCCTGTGCACTCAAAGAGCACATGCGCGACGGTTTCATCAGCCTCCATGCAGGCTCTGCACAGGGGGCTGTCCGTTATGCCAATCGTATGGTGTTTGTTCAGTGAGCAGTGTCCCGTGATGGTCCCCGTCACCAGGCGCAGGCCTTTCCTGTCCAGTCATAGTAGTCTTTTGGTGAGCTTGCCATCTAGTGATGGCATGGCTTCCTTGGACTGCCTGCAGCCCGGTGACGAGGACCACCAGTTCTCTGCCTGTGTGTGGGTGCGCTTTTGTAGCCACCTGCGTAGTTGATTGAAGGGGATAGGCACGACTGGTTCCGGTCCGTAGACTGGCGTGCTGGATGCCTTTCTGGCCAGCTCGTCAGCCGCATCGTTACCTATGGTAGATGTCACATTTATATTTATATGTGAGAACAATGTTACTGCTTAATTTAGTTTTATATCCCATCACGTAAAATCATTTTTAACTTGTTAATTTTAGTTAATAAGATATCAATTTTAATTTTATAGTATAGTGCTTATGGCACACCGAATGTTTATGGGGCATGCGTTGCTAACCTGTAAGAAATTTTTACACTAACCCTAGATTATGGTAGATAGATAGCACTTTAAATACTTACAGTGTAAACAATTGTTGGTTGGCCAATAAAGGAAAAATAAATAAAATAAAAATGTAAAAAAAAACTTTTAATAGCTAACCTCATAATGTGAAGCATGCTGAAGTGTCAACAATTAGATCAAAACAAAACCTTGAAATGTACACCAAAACATACAGATTCAAAAATCCCGAACTCCAAACCTTCAACGCATTCTGGCAAAAAGTTAATCTGTAGGCTGAAACGATTAAGTACGCCAACTCGCGTACGATTGAAAAATGGCGCTCGGCACCGCGTTTCGCTGGTGATCGTTTGCATATTTAGACGACATTTGCGTTTATATCCGATTGTCTTCAATATATCGCATTGTCTTATCTGTTTTATATTAGAATGAGATTGTGGGAACGGATAAACGCTTTTTGAATTCTTGATTGCGTAACTTGTGTTTATGGTTGGCTGGATGTGTTCGTAATATATTTGGTTTATGTGTGAAGATTATTAGTTAGACATAACCAGCCTATAATGTTTCCACTGCTGGGACACAGGCCCCCTCTTGGTGAGAGGGACTGGGCCGTAATCCACCACGCGGGCCCAGTGCGGATTGTTAGATGTCACATGTCTTCGAATTTTTGGTTCTAGGACATGCCGGTTTCCTCACGATGTTTTCCTTCACCATTTTAAGAGATGATGAGATAATTTACACAAAGTGAAGTGCCTGTCTGGGTTAGAACCCCGGGCCTCAAAATTTCTTACTGTTTGCTCCAAAAATACCCGCTGAAAGTGTAAACAGACCCTGGTTAAATTCTTACGCAATACATTAATTAAAGGAAATTCTTAACACATTCATCTGTACCTAACATTATTATGTGACTCACCTTTTCCAACAATTATTGTTTCAATAAGTAACATTGTTAAATTGAAATCGAAAATTTTTTGCCGAAAATTGGGGTTAAAGTAAATCCTCATTTATCAAATGAAAAACATCTTTAAAATAAATAATTAACCCTTGGATAAACTAACAATTGTAATTTGATTTAAAAAAATGTGTATCGCCTTTCATCGCCGATTTGAAAAATGAATTATGCCATTTTCACCCGTTATTACTAAATTGAAGCACACATTTTTTTTTTTTTACAATATGTGGACTCAATAAACAAAACACATTTAGCGAGCAGGGTGAACAGGCGAACGTACTCGGGTGGCCATTTATAATTCAATTGTACACTCCCCGGATTATTTGGTATAACAGAAACAAATCAATTATTCACGGCTCACCTGCATCTAGGTATTTACTGAATTTCGTTTTATAAAAAGTGACATTTTATAATTACATTTGCTTGTCGTACTGGTGTTTATTATACTGTGGCTATCTGGTAGTTTTCATCAACTACAGTCAATGTGCGATTGCTCTTGCAACTTGGTATTAGATGCTAATAAAGGGTCTGCAGTTCATTGGAGTAGAAACTAATTCGAAAGCAATTCAAACTAGACTTAATGACTTTAGCACACGGCTGCAAATTGACTACACAAGCCTTTTATTATAACTTCTTGTCTTTCCTTTTCTTCATCCAATTACTTAAGTCTACAGTCCTCTTAACGTATTCTTCTTGCTTTGTCTCGCTTCAATAGAATTTTTTGTCTTCCTTTTGAGTCTCCAATTACTAGCGGTAGACTTTCGCCAGTTGCCAAAAACCTACAACCAGGATCCAAATAAACAAATGAAGGCTCACTAATTACGCCCCACGAAAAACCAATAATAGCTGCCCTTTCCGATTTAAATCCGCACCCTCCTAACCAGTTGAAATTCTGGGAATGTAGGCTTTTCCAAGAGTAAAAAGAATATCATCCAGTCACCGTTGGACTAAAATGGCTCGAGTAATGCATTCAAAAAAATTTGCTTTCCCATTTCGAACGCGAACGTTAGATGTTGCCATCAAAAGGATGTACGTAAATTAATTCGCAGAGGAAAAACGGAATGGAAATATGAAAATGTCAGACGCTATTAGGATTATCCCCCATCTTGGTTTAGTGATGTTAGTTTAAAATTTCGAAAGGATCTTTTTTCTGCGGAGTGAAAAATAATTGAATTTCTGATGTGCTCAATAATAGACTGTGGCTTTTTGTGGTTAATTTTGTTTTTATTATTGAGGTGTGCTTTTTAATGGCTATCTGATATAAGAATGGTTTGTTTATATTATTATAGGGGTAATGGATTTTTATCATTCACACATTTTTGTTGTAATACTTTCAGCGTAAAAGGTTTTTATCTAGATCTACGTATTATTTTCTATGTATATTTTTTACTTATCTAATGCCGTTTTCTCTAATACTAGGTGACCCCTAAGTAAAAGCACGCTGTTGGATTTTCAACTTTCATCGCTGAGCCGAGCGTTGAAATTCCTATAACGCGCATTAATTTAGGTGTCGCCTAGTGTTAGTGAAAACGGGCATTAGCTTGATTACATAATTATGAAGATAAGTCATAAAAAGCAGCCATAATGTGCCAAAAAATATCTTATTCATAAATTCGCCATCTTGGAACATTCCGAATATTTTATTTTTTTTGCCGTAATTTCGAACGACTTGATTAAGTTGCCGACTACGCAGAGATAAATGATCTACATCACTGTACAAACATTGTTTCATAATATTTGCTGAACAAAAGTAGGTCGTGCTAGGCGCCGCTACTTTTCGAGCTCCGCATAAATTACTGTATTCAAAATGTTATTTATTATTCCACTATGCGAATGGTCTTGTTCTATGGCAGTTTTATGCCGCATGAAGTGAAAAAAACATAAAAGAACCGCCGTTTCATTGGGATGTTGTTTTTTAAAACAGCTGTTGAAAAATGTTTTGACGTATTCTTGAAAGTAAATCAAACTACACCACTTGTTATTTTACTACAAAGTCTGAGGGGCAATTCTCGTAATTTTAAGAACGTTCACAGTCTGATCTCAGTCTAAATCTGTCAAAAATACGTCTAATTTCCCTACATATTGAAAAGTTTTAGACATTTGTTTGTCGCCGAGATGAGACTGCGACTAGATTTTGATCGTTTTGAATTACGAGAATTGGCCTTCTGATGCTAGATTGATGAGGATAAACTATGATTAATAAAATTATGTATGGTAGAATTCTGCCCGCAACTTCGTTCGCGTGGAAGTCGTAAGACACCACAATTTACTAAACTAACAGCCACATTTTTAAAAACTTTCCTGTATTTATAGAGTATTACTTATTAATAATTAAGTTCATGTTTTGTATTACTTACACAATAAAATAAACAATGAACAAACATAAAATAGCTTTAAATTTCAAAGTTAGTCAGAAAACAATAAAAAACCAACCATAATATTCATGTAAAAGACGAAGGCACACAGACACCTTTCATCAAACGTATCGACGTAACCCAAATTGTAAACGCCAAACAAAACATACCCATATATAATGTCAATTTCCTCAAACATTAGCCAATAGGATTCGACGGCAATCCATTTGTCAATAATACCAAAACAATAGCACCATTCCGTGAAATGATTCATTTGCAAAAATTGAAAAAAAAAAAACACTCCAAATATTGCCAGACTTAATTCTATTGCAGAGAGTGCTTGTTTAATAAATATGGACAGGCGTGGAATGGATTTGATGAAAAATAAAGCCACAGGGATCCCTGTCCATTAGTATCCACGTGAGGCTATGTATGCGTACCTTTTTGTAGGTGACAGCTATGGTAGTGACGTGTGTGTGTTATATGTTAAAGTTTTTCACACATAAAGCGAAATAAGCGAAGATTAAAATAATAGAAGCTGGAATGATGAGTCTAATGACATTCACAATGTTTTACGTTCAGGAATTTGCGACAAATAAATGATTACGAAATAATTCAACGTTAACAAATGAGTAAACAAAAACGATAATTAATCAAAACAAATCCAGAGATAAATGAGGCACAAATAAGAAGGATCACTTAGCAAAATTTCGAACGAATACGACTCACATATCAGCTCATCCGTCTCAATCGATTCTTACAACTTCCGCTAACAAACAACGGACCCTCCTACCATCCTTCTAATCGCTTTGTACGAGAACAGTTTTAAGTGTCAATTTGGTGTCAACTTACAAAAGAAATGTAGTAACAGCAGACCAGCTGTGTAATTACAGGCAGCAGACAGCTTTTGCTTTAAGGTGGCAATGCAACGCAACGCCTCAGGTATTACTAATGTACGCGGTAACCACTTACTACCGGAGTAGATAAGCCGCCTGTTGGTTTGAAACCCAATAACACAAAAAACAGCAATAAAACTTGTTTCTTTAGTAGCAATATTTTGTACTTTGAAACATACAATACAAAAAAGATTGGGAGTATTGAAACGATAGCAGTTACTTACTTTCATATTCCGATATTGAACCCAAACTTCCTTACGACACCGCGCTAAGCCAAAACAAAAACGCGCCAGAAACACTCTCATTTTCTAAGTAAACACGTGAATAATCAGAATTTTATATCGGAAGGCAAAAGCGAGAAAACACCGCGAATTGTTGGCACTGAGTTTTCTAAAAACAACGATATCGCTTTGGAGGTCAATGGAAATTACTTTTCGAACCTGTGCCGACTTTGGGCCAAGAATGGGGGCTAAAGACAAACGGGAAATAATAAATGGGGAAGAAAACACTCGGTCGAAGTATTGAAGAAACGTCATTGGCAAATTCGTGGCGGGAATTCGTATTGGTTGAATAAGAAATTTCTTTTTCTGGGAATATAAAGACGAGTCCTGCTTTTGTGATATTACTTATTTTATTCTATTATTGTGGTAGCTACGAAATTGTTGGTTCATGGCTTCGTTTATTAACAATGATCTAATCATTCGGATGATTAAAAAACATAATATGTTTTCAGATGCAATTCTTTTAACAATATTCACCAATTCTTGATTAAGGATAAAAGATGCTACACACATTCTACCTCTTTTGTTTTTATCCCACAGCATAAATTATCTTAAACGGTCACAAATATCATACAGATGAAATTCACTCCCTGCAGAATCCTCCCAAAATTGCCACTCTCAAATAAAAGTTGAAATAAATTATACGGTTCAGATAAAATTCTCGTATCACTGCACTTCCCTGCATGGAACGAATAGAAATTCTTATTAATTCATATTAACTGGTACGTTGCACACAAAAGCAAGGAAACGTTAATCAAGGCGAGCGGAAGGGCCACTGACCAGTGGAACAAGATCCCTGAACACCCCAGATTTTGTTGCAGATGTTCAGAATTTAGGAGACCGGAGAGATCAGGCTTAATTGGGCATTGTAGGGTCTGAAGGGACAAATATTTTCGCATAAAGATTCCAATTAACCCGCGACAGGTGGGCGAGCAATTTGTGTTGTACATAAGAACATGTGCATTGGAGTGGAGAGGAAAAAGTTTTTATGTTATACAGAATGATAATCGTTTGGGTACCATGTATTAAATGCACGCGTTTCGGTGGGACAATGGTAATGAGTGTCTGGTTAGAGTTAAGCCTACGATTGGCTGAATCCTTTTTTAATTGAAAGGGTTTTAGGTTATGCTAACTGAAAGTAGGACTTTGGCGTGGGATAACCTGTGTGAAGGGATTGAATTATATAACGGAATGTAGAAATAAACGAAAATCTAGAATTACTTTCGTATAATGTTCAACAACATTCAAGTCAAACGCGTCAAAGAGTTTTTGTAGAACTCTTTGACAAAGGCTGCCTCACAAAAATCCTCCCCAACACAAAAAGGACGACAACTTGCGCCATTTTTAAATCCAAATGAACTGAAGAAAAACTTTCTCACAAAGGACGTACAAAGAAAATCACGAGGCTAATCAAGAACCTTTTCCAAAACATTTCGCTGAAGCAAGGCAATTTAGTGAGAGAAAAGAAAATATTAATAATGGAACAATAAGCAGGAATGTGCCAATTGGCCATTAAATGAGCTATTGGACTTTTTCTTATAAAAATGCAATCGTTAGAGCCGTAGGGAGGCTAAATATTTGTCCATTCAGTCAGTTTATTCTTTTTGTCAGTTCGCAAAATGGCCGAAGTATTTGGAATTCTGGATATTTTTTCTTCGAATTAACTGTTTTTACAAGACTGAAAAAAGTTCGAAGCGGTATCTTCATTAGGTGCATTGAGAGCAATCGCTGCTACGTGATAGTATTTTGAAAATGCTGGCTTGCCACTTAGACCCGTCGTAATACGTAACTTATATTCTTCGATTCGCTTTTAAAGTAACGCTAATTGTGCTTCTTCTACTAGTTTTATAGTTTTTATTTTTTCTACTTTTTAATTTCTTTCTTCTTTGAGAATAAAACCATACCTAGTAGTAGAACACTAACATGCAGGTCTAGTTCGGTATGAATATCCCACTAATATTATAAAGGCGAAAGTTTGTGAGTGAGTGTGTGTGTGTGTTTGTGTTTGTTACTTCTTCACGCTCAAACGGCTGGACCAATTTTGATGACGTTTGGTATGGACGTAGCTGACATAGGGATGTCAGCTGGATGGCTGTCCCTAGATTAACACATAGGATACTTTTTATCCCGATATTCCTACGGGATCGAAAGTTATACGGGTGAAACCGCGCGGTGCAGCTAGTTATCTATAAAATTCAAAGTCTCAAATGAAATAAGGCAACGGTTATAACCGAGCTTCAAGACCATCGTTCACAGTAGTTAACTTGCAGGACAGAAATTGTTAGCCTTCAGTTTAGTTTTCTTTGTTTTTAACTTCGACTTCTTTCTCGAATTCTTTAAACTAGTTACCCTTTGTATTGTTATTCCAACCGACTACAAATTATTCTACCTTATTCATACCAACATCTATATCTAATTCCCCGTTTATCTGCTTTGTAACCGCCTTTCATTCAATAGATGTACTAGACAATTATTCGGTCTTTAGTCTCCAAAAACAATAGAAGCTTCCGAAACCTCTGATCCTCCCAAATTCGAGGGTTATGTTACAGAGTAGAATAATACCGTACGAACGAACGCTCAGATTAGGGGTGCGCGCACGAAAACGTACTAATTGTTTGTTATCTAGTGCTTTTGTTCTGAGTTGTGTTGGAATTTGTTACGGCTTTGTAAGTATGGGGAGTTTAAAAGACGTGTGGTATTATGTGCTATTTATTTGTGTTGTGTTTTCTTATATTTTTTTGTGAAGAAGCAAGCATTAAGCTTGTACTTTTTTTTTGGAACTATAGGTATTCCTACTCTTCCAATTCCGCCGAGGTGATAAAGATGTGATATTATGTGATTTTCATTTTAATCGCTGATCTGTAAAAAAATAAAACATTTATACTCGTATGGCAAAAGAAGCTTGCATACTTTCCAATTATTTGCTGATGTCATTTTTACAGTAGTGTTTTATTGGCCTCGACCAATCCAGAAGGGATCAGTTCAGGAGATCCGACCGGAATAACTCGACAATGAGTGTCAAAAACAACATTTTTGTTTAATTAAAAAGTTTATTAAGCATCTTAAAAAATATCCTAAATCGCAATTTATTTCCTCTCATCACTTAAACCACACGTAACACGCTTCGATATAGCTTTTCTTACACAAAGTCCGTTGAAAATCGGTTTTTGTGCCAAAGTGGTCGGCCATCACGCCATCGCTGACGTCTGAACGATTTATAGGAAGCTACAGTAACCAATTTGTCAAGTTTCTTGCTAAACGAGACTATCTATACAAATGGTCGGGGTTTATACTGGAGGAAACGTGTAGTAGGTACAGACGCCAGCACATCAAGCTACTACAATCTGTCAAGTTTCTTTAATAGATTTTCAACTTTATCGTTAAAGCATTAAGGTTCAAGGTTGATTGGGAAAATTTGACAGTTTCGGGTAGCTTGACCTGCTGGCGTCTGTACATGTTCTAATGTCCAAGGATAATATTTTTATAGGAGGGCTCCTTTAAAAAACCGAACCGGGCTGAAGATGTGCCTTGAGGCAGTCTTTTGATATTATAAGAGAGCGCCTTTTATTTCCTACTTTTACATGACATACCTTATAGTACTGATAAGTCGCATTCTATTATGCTGAAAAAAGACCTGAATATAGTCGACAAAAGGCTCCACGGCTAGATAGATGACCTTACTGTTATGGACAAAGGCAAAGCCTTATTTTTATCTGGAGTCTCCTTTGTGAACTTAGGGCTGATTTTTCCATAGCCAAATAACTTTTATTCGAGGAATTTCAAAATTATTCCTCGAATAAAGCTATCAGATGATTGAAAAATCGGCCCTAAGATAGCAAATATTTTGAAACGAAACGCCCACGAACTGCTCTTTAGGGTAAACTTCATCCGATTACATCCTTAATATTATCTTTGCCAGCATAATTAAAAGCTTAGATTTAATTTCAGACAATTTGAGCCTCTTTAAATCCAAGTTTAGTGGTTTTTTATATATTGAGTAGAATAAGAGATTGCCGTGGTGGAGTTTTAGGTAACAACTTACTAACAATATACGAGAGCAGTGGTGGCCCAGTGGTACAGTTCACGACTTACGAGTTGTAGGTTCGAACCCAGACAGGCGCTTTACTTTGTGTAAATTATTCCATCACCACTGCTCTCAAATAGGTGAAGAAAAACATCTTAAGGTAATAGATATGTCCTAGAACAAAAAAATCGATGACATTTGACATCTGCCAACCCGCACTGGGCCTGTGTTGTATATTATGGCGCACTCCCTCTCACTGAGAGGAGGCCTGTTTCCCAGCAGTGGGATCGTTATAGGCTGATTATGTAACAATGTACAATTAGGTAATACTGATAATATTAGTAGATTTAATAAGTAATGGGGTCAACTTAGTCTGATAATTGGACTGTCACTGAGCTTAGCTTCATAACTCATTTTTTGGGCTTGCCTTTTATAACAAGATACCCTCTTCTTTGCTAGGCTTGCCTTTTAATGCGTTTAAAGCTCAAGTGAAATTCAACCTTTGTTCAAAGGCATACTATTCCATCAACGACTACTTACACGATAAGAATAGTTGGTCGCCCTAATTTAATGCAAGACAATGTTTATGTTCCTTCTCCAGAATTAGCTTACTGACAGGTTATTGTTATTAACTTATTTATTTATTTTACTTCGATGGTCTTAGTTTATAATTTGTGACTTCAAGTGACAGCTATGTGAACAGCACCCTAATTGCGTAACACACAATCAATCGGAATCTGAATCATTTTGAAGCAAATTGCTAATCCATTGCTTCATAAGTTCGAAAAATTTGTCTGCTCAACACGTAAATAACGCAATGAATGGTGTTGAACTGTCAAAATGAAACCGATTCCGATTGATTGTGTGTTACGCAATTAGGGTGCAGAACCCAGCAATGCATACATATGTAAACTGTCACGCCCTTTATGCCTGGAGGCTTTTATTTTGGTAGTAAGTTTTTATTTTTATTAATTATTTTTTAGCTTGAGTTTTTATTATATTTGTTGGTATATTGGCGTGGCTAGCTGATATATGGCAAATAATTTAATTTTATGTTCTGGTCTTATAATGTTAATTATGAACATAGGTTCCTAGTATTGTATACAATCAACTATTTTCTAACTGAACAGACAGCTGTGCTGCTGGGGACTTTGTTGCGCCACTTCTTCCCAGCAACAGCACTAGGAAGTGGTGAAGGGCAGGCGTTTTTGGAGGACTGATTTTTGTAATTTTGACGTTCGAAAAGTGCTGCCTAATTTGAATAAATGACTTTGATTTTGATTTAGAATATCGGATTCTGAACAACTAACTGGATTAAGAAGGTAAGGTGGCAGCTGCTAGTTAACTCAAAATGAACTTCATCATATGCTTGAAAACCCAACTGATAGCGAGTTAATCCCGACCTGCCAAGGTTTCAATTCATCACTTGTAGGTATGTTATAAAGATCGAGACTGTGATCTTCCACAAATTAGGCAAGATAGACCGAGATGGATTGCGATAACCCGAGTTGATTGATGAAAAGAGGTTCGTGCCCTCTATCAGGGCAATAACAAACCAATAGGCCGATATTACCATAAAATAAACACGTCCAAAAATAAAGTACAATATCAACGCAAGTTTATTTATTCACTTAATCAAGATAATATTTACATAATTATAAGGTAACATTTAAAATTATAATATGTACACATATATATATGAAAAAATAAGCAAAAGAATCATAGGGCATCAAAAAATTTGTCCGCGACGCTGTCAATAGGAACAGTGCCCAAAAGGCTGGCAGCATTGCCATGTTGTACGGCGATGCTAATTGTTTGGCCAAGAAATAGGCCAGCCTTCTGGCCACGTGGAGAGTCGACTAACCGCTTGGTGATATCTCGAAAAACCAAGTGGGCTCTCGGACCCCATGGCCCTAGTGTTTCAACCCGAAACAGCTCGAACATATAATATCAACTAGGCAAAACTTTCGTAGCAAGAGATCCCCGTACACCTCTTAAGCGAGACAAAGTCAGTATTTTCACTACAATGTGACACTTCACTAAACTTTCCAAAGAAACGGCTCTAAAATCTGTATAAAAATGTTGTTTATACTCGTAGTGTAAGTTAGTAATTTACAGCGTCTAACTTCCTTATTCGGAGACCTTGGCTATATAAAACTACATTGTAGCTTGTTCAACAACGAAACAGTGATTTATAAAGCTCTTTAAACTTGAAGTGGTGAGCAGATCCCTCAGGTTTTTCATTTTAGCATTTTTGTACTGTGTGTGGAAATCCCTGAAGGAATAAATGACTACTTTTCACCATAGAAGCTGAAGGAAAATTGTCCGCTTGTCTGCTTAAAACAATAGACTGTAATGAAAAGTGACTCAAGGAAAATTAAAACAGCAGCATTCTCTGGTTAAGATAACGTGACGTCATCACAACATAAGAAAAAAGAGACAATCTTTGAATCTTTAGGTACTACATAGCTTGGTGATTATGGAATTAGATACCTCCTTTAACATTGGTCAAAGGAGGTGAGACGATCCTATGATCACTGGAATGAGTGCATCGCAGTGTGCAGTCTCACATTCATAATACAATTTTACCAATAGTTCAAAATGTATAAAGTTTTACTCTCTCTTATTTTGTGAAGACAGAAAATAGAAAGGAACTTTATAGAAATGCGTATTGAGAACATTTTAGATGATCAATAATTATACGGGAATTTAGTTTCAGAAACATGAATTTGCTTCTAAACTAAATGCTAAGCGTATGGAAATATATGGTAATACTCGTACGTCATGTAACTCCAATGTTGAATGTAGCATTTAAACATGATCACAATGAAAATTTATACGTAAGTAAAGCTTATATTTAGACAGTGATTTTCGTCTGTAATTGGTCCAGAAAATCATGTCTAAAGATTGATGTGAGGCTGACTACCGAGGGTGCAGAGAACAGGACATAATTAAACATTCTTACAGGAATAATTTACTGAAATAAACATTTTTGTATTTTTTTGTATTTGTACAGGCCTTTTTATGCAAAAATATGTAGTTTAAAAAAAAACAAGCTTATCCAATATCTATTGGACTCGTCAAAACAAATCATATGAGCCCAAACTCTAAGGGTTTACTAGTAGCCACTGAAGAGTTCCACTATCCTCCCCCTGTCTCCATCATCAGATCAAATCCAAGATACCAAATTATAGTTTTGTCATCCGAACTACATATAAATACAAAGTTTCATTTCGATACGTCAATTAAAAGTAGGTTAAAATTGACTTCTAAGATTTTATTCAATTGTTTGTTAGTTACAAGTGAAACTAATAAAAGCGTGTTAAAAACAAATCTTTCGATCAATGTTTTAATTACGACGAGCACAAAATCTTCAAACTTTAAAAAACTACAAACTATTTTGCTCGTAACCTGTCCAGACCTAAGCCATGCCCAGATTAGCTAGCCATAAAAACACAGTTCGAACAAGCAAAAAAAAAAAAAACAAGACAGTCCTTAGCACAGAGTTTAAATTACTATTCCTGTTAATTCCGCTCGAAGTTCTGATCCGGAGAAAAAACCGGAACAAACACAGTTTTCCGCAATGCTGCAAAACATTTTTAAAAGTTTATGTAGCTTGTTATTTATTTAACGTTTATTAAGCTACACCTACAACGGAATTAAAATGTAAAATTTACGTCGCACTCGTATTTTGAGAGTAACACGTAAAAATGTAGCGAGACTGCAGTTTGCAATCCAAACTTGTGCATTTTGAACATAAATTCCTGATCCCGAGGTTTGTTTAGTATGCTTTACCTACTTTCCTTCTTAACACGCTCAGCGCCATGTGTATCTTTTGCGATACACACTGTCTAAACACTTGTGTATCCTTTTTGATACACAAGCACCATTCCAGTCTAAGCGCCGTCAATGAGTAACGCGCACACGTTCCATACATTTTGTATACAAAAAATGTTGCCCTGGCCTAGGGAACTTTCCTGGTGTAGTGGTATTGGCATATGGGGCTTGGCGCTGAGCGTGTTAATTATCCTTCACTAGGTAAAGGACCAGCCTGTTTTTCTGTAAATATCTCACCATGAAAACTTAGATAAATTGAGCTTGAAGTGAGCTGTCACTCTACTTGATCCTAGGGATTGACACTATAATTGCTAGCTCACTTTGTCTAAATTTTCACGGTGAGATATTTACAAAATAGACCTGCAGATTTTGAAGATTCGATATTAGAAAAATAATGGTATAAAACTAGTAAATTACATAAAAAAATTACTCTCTTATTGTTGAATCTTACCAAAACTAACAGTCCTACTTTTCAAATTTCCTTGACTCATACACCCAAAACGACCAACAAACCAAAAACAAGTACCAAGCCGGAAGGGACATCTGAAGGACGAAAAGCACCCGCCAGTAAACAGGCAAGTAGGTCACAAAACTACTGGTACAAGTTCAAACGCAGCACAGACACTTGAAATGAAACGGTGTCGCCGTCGCACGCTAACTTCTAACGTTTGTTACATCCTGCCTCAAAATAGCTGCCGAGATTGTAAACTTTGATTTGTTTTCTATACATGAGAAAAAATACAACCGACTTCCAAAAACGACACTACAAAGTGAAAAATAACTTTAATTTCGGAAGTCGGTGTCGTTGGGTTCGCATTTTCGTTGTTTGCCACCGACTTCCGAAATTAAAGTTATTTTTCACTTTGTAGTGTCGTTTTTGGAAGTCGGTTGTATTTTTTTGCAGAAAAAGTTTTTATTTTTCACTTTTAAGTTGTAATTTTTACCCGTAATTTTGGTTTAAAAACCAAATTACTGAACCGTTTTTAATGAAATTTCTATGGGACCATTTGGGAAGTATACCCTATCCAACAAAAAAAGAATTTTTCAAATCGGTTGGCAAGCGACGGAGTTATGCGCGAACAAACATAAAAAAAAAAAAAAAAAAAAATACAAACATCCGAATTGAGAACCTCCTCCTTTTTTAGAAGTCGGTTAAAAAAGACACAGAGCACATCTCTGTATTTTCTGCTCAGGGTTTTCTCTAGAGTTTCATGAGAATATTTTGAAATTATGGCTGTTGTAGGAAATGTTGTTATTAAAAATAAATCGTGCATTTCTGGGAAACAATAATTTTGCTTGACTAAGGGCTGATTTTTCAATAGTCAAATAATTTATATCTGAAGAATAAATTTGACAGTTAGACATATTTTATTTTTTACATAAAAGCCGTCAAACCGCCATATTTGTTCCTCAGATAAAAATTACACCATTAGTAGACAGGTACCATTACCAGGCATACCTAAGCATGATCAGCCTATAACATTCTCACTGATGAGACGCAGGCCTCCTCTCTGTGAGAAGGCCGTAATACACCACGCAAGCCTAGTGGGGGCTGGTAGATGTTACATGTCTTCGAATTTATGGTTTGATTACGAATTCGTATTTATTTTTCTGTTATTTTACGGTTCGTACGGTCTCAACGATGCTCATTATTGCTAAAATTACGGCATGTATCGAAATTTTCATATCTTCGAATTTTTTTATTAAACCAAAAGACTGAAGAGTTTTTCCTTATTTTGTTACAGGTTACTTATAACTTGTTTTTATATTACAATACACGTGTGAGAAAGTTCAAGTTGCGTTTAGTGTCTCGCTCGAGTTACAACATACAGGAGGCTTATATAACTTTCCGAGCTTCGAAGTTTTCAATATAGGTAAAAGTTTTTCAATTGTATACAAATATACTTAGTTCCTTTTATTGAGGAGATTGTTAAAGGTTCTAACGAAATGAGTGCTTGAAGATGTTTTTCTTGGTTATGGCCGATTCCTATAATTTTGCGGACCAAAAACTCTTCCCTCTCTACCAATAAGAGCTCAACTGACACTAGCATAATCAGCCTACAATATTCCCACTGCTGGGATACAGGCTTCCTCTCTGTGGGAGTGGGCCATAAACCACCGCGCGGGCCCAGTGCGGGTTGGTAGATGTCACATGTCTTCGATTTTTGGTTCTAAGACATGCCGGTTTCCTCAAGGTATTTTCCTTCACCGTTTGGAGAGCCGTGGTGATGAAATAATTTACACAAAGTTAAGTGCCTGCTTGGGTTCGAACCCACTACCTACAACTGGTAAGTACCACTCCTACCACTGATGAGACACAATTACTTTTTCTATTTTTACCGAACTTAATAAGTCTTTCTAAGAGACGAGGGGATAATATTGCAAAAACCCTTGCAGTATACTATATGGAAGTAGCTATCACAGGTAAAATTAGCAAATTTTTTTTTTCAGTTTGGCAAAAAAAAAGATACACTCAACCGCACGTTAAACCGTTGTTTGTGTATCTTTGACAGTCATTACGGGTAGTCAGAAGCCCGAAATTCTGACAGCCAGTCTTACCAAGGGGTATCGTATTACCCAGTAACTGGGTGGTGGAGGTCAGATAGGCAGTCGTTCCATGTAAAATACTGGTATTCAGCTGCATCCGGTTAGACTGGAAGAAGACCCCAACATAGTTGGGAAAAGGCTAGGCAGATGATGATTTGGCAAAAAAAATACTACCATTCATTGGTATGTAAAACGATTCGTTTTTGTTTATAGGAACCGAGCATTAAACTAGTTAGGAGTTATGTTCACAACAGTTATTTGTATCGGCGGTTATTTGAAGCAATAGGTACTTTATTTGTCATCTACTACGAAAGATGAAATATTCTAGTAATCAGCCGATCCATTCTGTAAAAATCTCACCGTAAAAACTTAGGTGAAGTAAGCTTAGAGTGCTGTCAATAGTGTCAATCCCTAGCATTAGTTGAAATGACAGCTCACTCCACGCTTACTTCATCTAAGTTTTCACGGTGAGATGGTTACAGAATCGCACTGCTGTTGTTAAAGGGCCGGCCGACAAACCATCGATAAGGTGTCGAACTTTCGACCCTGGAACTCTTTTTATATCAGTTATGCAAATTTCAGCCGTATGCAAAAGTTTCTAAAGTTGAATTTCAATTGATATTGAATTTGTGCTTACCAAAATAGTTTTCCTAGACAAGTCATCTGTCAGTCGTGACCATTAAACCAGTACTTAACACGACACCGCAATGACTACACATTTCAAGAATTGCTTAAAGTTCCAAAGGCCATCAAAGTACCAACACATCTCGCGTTATTGTCACTTAACTAACTCAATGGTCTCAAAACTATTTTAAGACTGTGACTATTACGAGGCATCAACAAGGAAAATATGCGTCTACCTACTTCGTGCGTACCCATAATTACGGCCAACGTATCCTCCAGACATTCCTTACATTCGTTCTCTGTGTAATAGTGGTCTCCACCCTAATACTTACAAAGACATCTTAAGATTATCAGCATAAGGTTTACTTCCGCGTGTTTTGCTGTCCAGATAATTTTGCAGCGCTTTAAATCCGCTTTTCTCCAAATGTCTGTGTTCAGACCGCTATCCTATTCTTTTCCATCCTCTTTTGTGTTATCGTAAAAGAAAATTAATTAAGTGCTATTGTTCTCTTTGAGTGCCGTTTTGTAGGTATCTGGCGATTCTTACAGTTTTTCGCTGTTATAATATGTTTTTTGCTAAGTCATTTTACAAACGAGACTGATTAATTGATGAAAATATCAAAAAATACTAATACAATTTCTAAAGGCCGTCCTTGGCTGTCAGTCCAGCAACCGACTACCGCTAACTGGCTGATTTGACACAAAAAAAAACAAAGGCTTAATACGAGCCCACAGCAGCTGCTTTAAAACCTACTAAAACAAAAGTAAACGTAAAATTATACGGTGCTGATCTGAAAAAGAAAAACTCGGAAAATGCACAGCGTTCTCTATTTACAAAACCCGTTATCTAGTAACGACATCGACTTACTAACCCTCTCGTACCCGAGTGGTTCTAAAATCTTACGGTACCGGTCTTTTGGGCCCCCAAGCCTTTTTCGACGCACGCTGCAATCGTCAGCAGTAAATAACGTAGTTGGTTGACTTATTTTTGTTTATGGAGAAATAAGGAAATATAAGGGTAAAATTGCTGCCTATTTATCTAATGTATGTATGTGTTGTCTTTCCCCTAAAAAATTTCGCTCCTTTTTGTCCTTAACTAACTAATGAAAATTAGCGCTGTGCTGTGGATACAGCACAACGTCATGCTGAGTGGAAGCTTTCTTGTCTAAGTCATGATGTGCAGTTATCGACTATTTCTGTTTTGTGCTCGTGTTTATGGATCCATTTTGTTTTTATTTTCCTTTATTATTTTTAACCGATTGGACAGAGAAGGCACAGCACAAAGACAGGTGGAAGAATATGGGGGAGGTCTTTGCCCAGCAGTCGGACAACACAGGTTTATAATATAGAGGTATGAGGAACAGGGTTTCTCCCTTTTCTATGGAGGATGAGTGAACTTTACACCCTGTTCCTCATACCTCTATACTGGTGACCCCGACGTGATTCATCGGAGAGTTTCCCGCTAGACACAACACAAGTCTGGTCAGAGGATCCTCGCTTTTCTATGGAGTATGAGTGGGCTTTACACCATGTTCCTCATACCTCTATAATAATAATAAATAAAACCGCAAAGATTTCTGAAAGATATGCCTTAAATGCGAAGTTTTATTTTCAAGCAATTTTTATTTCATGCCTGCGTCTTTAGACAATAACGTGTTTAATTCTTCACAGTTTAATTTTAAAGATTACAAAAATAATATTTTTATAATAATAATATTTTTAATATTTTTCACATAAAAATAACTCTTAAGTTCGAAGAATAAACAGACCCTCTGTTCACTTTTCCCTCTTTTTTATAAAAATTGTAGACCACTGAAATACGATGTTACTATAGAGGTATGAGGAACGGGGTGTGAAGCTCACTCATACTCCATAGAAAAGCGAGGATCCTCCGACCAGACGGGTGTTGTGTCTGGCGGGCAATTGCCCGACGACTGATGTCAGGAAGTTTGTATGTATGCTAATTGCGCGGTAAACTCTGCTTGCGAGATGCAGGATTCGCGTGACGTCAGTATGAGGCGTTGTTGGCATGTGGTGGTGTAGATACCGCTACATTATCTACGATTAAATTTCAATACTATTGGCCCTATTTCTATCTCGTAATACATTTCGGCCATTTCTGTATGATAACTCTCAAACGCACTTAAATTGGGGTCAGTCTAGAGGGGATTGTCACCGAAAATTCACAATAAGCCGAGCCAAGGTAAAAACACTTAGATAAAAGTTTTCTTACTACCGGAAAAACAACCGTAACACTGAGACATAGAATTAATTTTTAAATATCAAAGTTGTAAAGACTACTTTCAGTTTAATAAACAAGCTTTTTCTTTCTGGAAAATTTTAATTAGCCCTTGTTTACAAAAATAACAAAGGTTTCCGTATGAATTTTAACGTCAGAAAACCCGAAAAATAATACCTTGCCATAATATTTACTTTGCACCGAGGGATGACATACTTCATTAGGGTTTGGGTACCAAATGTATCATTTTGGACGTTTATCTCGTCCCTTTAGGGTTACCAAACGAGAATGAAAAAATTATGAAAAATTGCTTATCATTTTAACGAGTAAACCTTAACGCTAGTAATTGGAGACTCTTTTTAAGCAGACAGGTAAGCCTGTGTTAGGGGGCTCCTCTTCTTTCATAACTTAAATATGTAACATTTACTTGTTTTACACAAATGTAGATAGTCATCATCATGTGCTGAGTACCAGTATTTTACATGGAGTGACTGCCTATCTGACCTGCACAACCCAGTTACTGGGTAATACGAAACCCCTTAGTAAGACTGGTTGTCAGACTTTCGGGCTTCTGACGACCCGTAACGACTGTCAAAGATCCAAGAATGACAGCCGGGACCAACGGTTTAACGTGCTTTTCAAGGCACCCATCCACGAATCAACCGCGGCAAGCGTACCTTAACCTGATCGTTCGACCCATGCGGCTGTGATTACTTAACACAAGCTCCTCTGCACAACACATATAGATACTAATAGTAATAATAATATGAAAAATGAATAATAATATGAAAAATTAATAGTAATATGAAAAAATTAATAATAATATGAAAAAGAGAAAATTGAAACTAACTGTTCGTTTATTTTTAATCTATGCGAGTTTGTTAGTGAGATTGAGAACGGTAAGTTAATGCGAATGTGTGTGAATGGTGCAAGCATTAGATTTAGGGTTATATTTTATTCCTGCAGTACCTCCGTGTCGTCATAGGTAAATATGATCAGAGTAAAGTTTAAAACGCAAAAGTGCGAAACACGATTAACTATATACCTAACCGATTTTGATCAATTTCGCAAAGAGATAACTTTGTGTCGGGGGTGGGACGAAGGATACTTCACAATCCCGAAAATTTCGCACGTAGGCGTAGGGTCACCTTGTTATAAATACAACCTAATAAGCCTCTTACTTAGGAACATAAACACCTTTTAAATTAAAATAAACAAATGAAAAAAACCACGATCATATTATATAGAAACTAATTATTCTCGTAATTAAAAACGTTCAAAATCTAGTCGCAATCTCATCTCAGCAGTTTTTGGCATCAATGCCAAAAACTTGTCAAAAATGTAGGGAAATTAAAGGTATTTTTAGATAAATTGAGACTCGGGTCAGACTGCCCCTCTGATATTGTTAGTCTAATTTTCACCGAATTTTAACAGTTTTATAAAATGTTTGGCGCTGCGTGCGCGCCCCGTCTACTCATTCAATTCATGTGGTTTGTTTTCTTAATGACGAAGCCTTCAAGGCACCGGAGGGTTTTTCGTGAGACTTAGCATAAAGTAACTCCTATTTTTATTAACCGACTTCAAAAAAGGAGGAGGTTCTCAATTCGATTGTTTTTTTATGTTTGTTTCCTCAGAACTTTCGACTGGGTAAACCGATTTTGATGATTATTTTTTTATTTGAAAGCTGGAGCTTTCCGTGTAGTTCAATTTGGTCCAGTTCTGACAGTGGCATCCATGAGAAAACCATATAAGTCTTAAATTTTCACTGAAATATAAAAACTTTTTTACACAAAAAAAAAAACAACCGACTTCCCAAAAAATCTACAAGGTGAAAAATAACTTTAATTTCGGAAGTCGGTGGCAAAAAACGAATATACAAAAACCAAAGACACCGACTTCCGAAATTAAAGTTATTTTTTACCTTATAGTGTTTTTGGGAAGTCTGTTGTTTTTTTATCTGTTTAGATTGCTTGGAGTTTGGATTTGAGATCTGAAGCCCGGCATAGGTTCGCCCCCATAACGTTTTTATTTTATCAAGTATCTGGTACTTGTTGACAGGCCTACGCTGTCCTCCCACACCTACTAATACTGTACCTAATTTTGAAACCTTGTAAAAGTAATTTCTTTTAAAGAGTATGCGTGGAGTTTCTACGGTGCACCTAAAGGCCAATTCTCGTAATTTAAAACGTTCAAAATCTAGTCGTAGTCTCATCTCGGTGACAAACAAATGTCAAAAACTTGTCAAAATGTAGGTAAATTAGAGGTATTTTTGACAGATTGAGACTGAGATCAGACTGTGAACGTTCTTAAAATTACGAGAATTTCCCCTCTAGCTTCTGACCTTTCATAAGTGCCTATGTAGGTTTATATGTAATAAAATATTTTGATTTTGAACTAGCGAAATGTGGGTATACTAGGTATAGGTACACTTCTGCCTACCCCTTTGGAGATTACGGGCGTGGATGTTATGTAATATTTATTTCTAGGAGAGAATCTCAATATTTGCTCACTCAACATTACCAACATCATTGGACATAAGAACCAAAAACCTAGAACCTAGTATGTTGGACAAAGGACCACATAAACAGAACGAGACGAGATGCTCTTTAGGGACTGCTTGTTCGAATTTGTTACAGTATCCACGACAAAGTAACGAAGTCGATATCCGCATTCCGCATACATCCGTTTTGAACTTTAGCTGGCTGTTAGGTAACCTACTACGTGCTTTATACTCGCAGGATTAAAAGTCGGTTTGACTTGATACTCCGCATTAGGTAAAAGTAGGGTCTGATTTGAACTAGTTTTTGTCCATGTCCTTGGGAAGGATTGAGATAGCTTAATTATTTCAGGGGTTATGGGCTAGGGACACTTACTTAGGAACGATAGCAAGAAGATTTGTAAAGTTCTTCTGTGATGAAAATTTCCTGCAATTATGGTAGATAGGAAATGTTTACTTGGTTATCTAAATAATTTATGCGAACCGTTTCTCCCGTAACTACAAATATTTTACGCATCAATAGGGATATACATACTATTCTATACAAACTATACTACACTACCTCTGCCTATTTCTTCAGGGAATTCAGGTCTCATGTTACTTATATGCTATGTCAATAGCAAAAATCAATTTTTATTTAATGGTTTAGTTTAGTGTGTGGCCCGGCCGTGGCTAATTAACAACAGCCGCACAGGTTGATCGATCAGGTTAAACTATGCTTGCTGCGGTTGGTCTGTGGATGAGTGACCATCTTTACATACCGAGACCTCTCCTTGCCTCGGAAAGCACGTTAAAGCGTTGGTCCTGGCTATCAATCATGGATCTTTGGCAGTAGCGCGAAAACATGTCCAAGGACTATCGTATTAACCAGTAACTGGGTTATGGAGATCAGATAGGCACTCGCTCAGTGTGTAATACTAGTAATCAGCTGCATCTGGTCAGACTGGAAGCCGACCTTAACTTAGTTGGAAAAAGCAAGGCAGATGATGATGATTTAGTTTAGTTAAAATAGACAATCCAATCGATACCAAACTTCACACAATCCCCTTGCAACAGAAACATTCCAACAATCATGCTGTAGCTATGTCTCCGTGCAACTACCCAGAGAGTTCCAATCCCATCTCCTTTGTTTAGCCCAAAGAAACCATTTACTAGGTCAAGAGACACTCGGCATTCAAACGGCTTGAATTTTTTATCGTCCTCAGTTTACTTTCCCTCAAAGGGGAGAAAACCAAACAGTAGATGCACATTTTGTAACTTTGATTATGTTTGTAGAGAAAATATTCTTATTTGCATGAGATTTTTTCCTTTGAACGTTGTACGCTTGTGGGTGTTCAAATTGGGTACAAAATGGTTTGCGTTTGTTGGTTGTTTAGATAAGTGTTCTGTTACAACATTTTGAAGCTTATTTTTAACTTAATGGGAGGTCTAAACATGTCTGGTTCTATGATAACAATGGATTTTTAGTTTTGGAAATGAGTTTTCAGCTTTCTTAGTAATAATACTCCCATTGTGTCACCTTGTGTATGTTTTTTACTTTTATATTATCATCATCTGCCTAGCCTTTTCCCAACTATTTTGGGGTCGACTTCTAGTCTAACCTGATGCAGCTGAATACCGAGTTTATTTTACATAGAGCGACTGCCTATCTGACCTCCACAACCCAATTATTGGGCAATACAATACCCCTTGATAAGATTGTCAGACTTTCAGGCTTCTGACGACACGTTCACACGACTTTCAATCCACGAATGACAGCCTGGACCAACAATTTTTACTTTTATATCTGTAATTCAAATGGTGTACATTAGTGTACAGACGCCAGCAAGTCAAGCTACCCGAAACTGTCGAATTTTCCCAATCAACCTTGAACCTTAATGCTTTAACGATAAAGTTGAAAATCTATTAAAGAAATTTGACAGATTTTAGTAGCTTGATGTGCTGGCGTCTGTACATAATAAAAAGCTGTTCTATTCTAGCATTTTCAATTATGCTTTTTGCGTTCTCTTGTATTTGTATGGTCGCCTTTACACACTGAGGGTACAGACGCCAGCACATCAAGCTACTACAATCTGTCAAATTTCTTTAATAGATTTTCAACTTTATCGTTAAAGCGTTAGGATCAAGGTTGATTGAGAAAATTTGACCGTTTCGGGTAGCTTGATATGCTAGCGTCTGTACAACAGTAAGTTTTAACACTGTTACATGACAACATTGTAAAAGACAATTATTTTTAAAAGAGTACCGTGGAGTTGTTTCTCCATAGGAAACAACCAATTGGAACCAGGCACATATCTTCTGACATTTGAATTTCCCACACATAAATTCTTAACAAATTTCTCTTTCTTGTCCTATTTTTTGTCCCAAATGGTGAAAGAATCAGCTAAATGGGGTCACAATTTACTAAATCAGGGCCATATCGTATTCCCAAAAGCATTTGAATACGCAATATCATCAATTATATTATCATAACGACATAATAAATGGCGTTACTCAAAACGGAAGGAATCAATTAATCCCGTGATTGTTTGCAATCGCTTCGACTTAAACCTTCCTCCAAAGATGAGAAGGAAGATTTGATTGATCGCGTTAGCTCTTCCTTCTTTTGCCAAGCTCCTTTACATATACATGTGTAATACCCCGTATGAATGCGTAATGTAATAAGAGTGGAAACCTGAATGGTATGCTGGTACAAATGGCTTTGAATTGCCATTAAATATGAAGTGGCAGCAAGGGTACATTATTTTCGCCTTTTGATATGAGGCATTGTGAATTTTGTTACTGCACGTTTTTGTTCTTCTAGCCGTGGTCGATACTAGCTGTCTACGTACAGGGATCTATACACCGTGTTCGACGACGATATACATAAACTTCGACCAGATGTTCAGACCATGGAAATAAGCATTTTTCATTATAGACACATTTCATGAATTCTTATTTTTTGTTAATTTTCAAACGAACTAAATACCTTGACCTAAATCACCCGATATGCATGCCTCTCTCTATCTCTTTTACCGAAGCATTTGATAGATTTATCATTTTAATTGCACTAAGCGGCAAATTAAGACCCTTTCTTACTGCATAACTCAATAAAATTTCGTTAAATGAAATTACAAATATCTTTGTAACGAAGCCTTTTTAAGAACTACTTCCTGTGTTAGATTTGATTTGTAAAAACTATAGAAGCGTTTGCCAAAGTTTATGGATGGAAAATAAAAAACATGGTGTATATTCAGAATGAAATTAACAACCACAAACGCCATAGATTAAAACTGATCATTTGTCATGGGTTCGAGCGAAGATGGTAGAATGAACTTGACGGTTTTCAATTAAAGTATTTGATCCACACCAATCAAACATCGAATCAGCGGGTAACACACACACTAACAGTAGCAATAGCCTTAATATTGACAGTTTAACAATATTCATTGCATTATTAACTTTGTTGAGCAGACAAATTTTTCGAACATAAGAAGCAATGAATTAGTCATATCCTTCAAAATTATTAAGATTGAGATTTGACAGTGTGTTACGCAATTAGGGTGCGGATGGAAAAAATAACTCTCGCTTTATTTAAAAGTAAAAAATAGGTTATAAATATGACACTAAGAGACCAAAATAACTATAGTTACGTTCACAAAGCTCCACTACTGCCATTATTTTCAATTACCTGTCTTGCTAATTACAAAGTATGCGTTTAGTCGTAGTAATTTACAAGAAATTTCTTGTAACGGGTAGAATGTCCAACTCATTTAACTTTTTAATGAACCTCTATTATATATAAATATTATGTTTACGTGACTTCTATCTTTCTCTCTTTTGGTTCAAAATATAGACGGATACAACCTGTGTCCATTTAATTAATATTCAATTTGAAAGATAAACGATACTTTATTTATGCGGTCCATCGCATGTTACGGCTGCTGCTTCTTGAGGCCAGCTAATGATGTGGCTGCGCAGATCCACTAACGTAGGCTATCGACAACAATGTCGATTACCTAACGAATATACAGTTAATTTTCTGTGTCCCGCGATTTCACCCGCATAAGTTTCGATCTCGTGGAAATATCGGGATATAAAATATCCTATATGTTAATGTTAATAATCCTGGTTATAAACCATCTGTGAGCCAAATTTCTTCCAAATCCGTTCAGTAGTTTTTGCGTGAAAAAGTAACAAACATCCATCCATTCATCCATCCATCCATGCAAACTTTCACGTTTATAATATTAGTAGGATTTTATATTTTGTCAACCGTTTTAACCCAGTTGGAAGACCTAAAAAGATGACGTTTAAATCTGGTTGGACCCTTGAAACGATGTAAAATAATGTTTAATTTTTTTTATTTTTTTCATTTTTTTTTTGTTTGTTTTATTGATTTATAATATAATATTTTCTGAACATATCGTTTTTATTTAGACCACCAATATTTTTTTAGTTCAATAATAAATGGGAGAATCGATAACTTTCCGATTTAGTCAATCACTAGCGTAAAATAAATGGCTTTTGCACAGCGCAACGATAGCGACAGATGTTTTTGTGTGAGTAAGTGGTACGGTGCATGGTAAATGCGCGCTATGTTTGATGAATTAAGGTTTATAATTGATTGTGTAGTACGTTCTGATATATGAATTGCAAGTGTGTGCGCGACTTTTTATCTATTGCTTTTACTCAACTACATGTATAGTAGAGGCGCATTAGTGGGATCGTCTTAGCGACATGGAGTTCTGATACATTTTCAATTACCGGAGCATTTCTCCTTCTTTCCTATATCTATGGGTACACTTCATACATCATTTGACTTTTGAGCAGCGGTGGCCCAGTGGTAACGGGTACTTACGAGTTGCAGGTCGTGGGTTCGAACCCGGGCAGGCGCTTTACTTAGTGTTAATAATTTCATCACCACTGCTCTCAAAACAGCGAAGGAAAAGATTGTGAGAAAACCGGCATGTCCTAGAACCAAAACTTCGAAGACATGTGACGTCCACCAACCCGCACTGGGCCCGCGTGTTGGGTTAAGGTTCACTTCCTCTCACAGAGAGAAGGCCTGTGTCCCAGGAGTGGAAACATAGGCTATTTATGCAAACATACCTACAAGATACATAGTACACGCAAAAGTTCCAGAAGCAATCCATTATCTAAATTATTACAACATAAGCCGTGTACCCAATGGGGCTCCCCATCGGCAAATTAACGATCCTCCATACAAACTTTCATCCCCCATCCCCTAGGGAATTAATGTTCAAACATCCTTTCTTAGTGTTCACTTTCGCTATGAAACTTTAGTGCAAAATGTCTTGCTCCTGGATGTTCTCTGCGGTCTCATCTGTGCGTTGTTTGCCAGTGAATGGATGAATTGAAGCTTTTTATTAAGCAGACTAGCTGTGCCCGCGACTTCGTTCGCATGCATGTAGGAAAACAGATTGGAAACTCTAATTCTTTTTCTAAAATAAAATTAGACTAAGTTATATAACATCAGCTATCTTCCAGTGAAAGTCCCGTCAAATCGGTTCAGCCGTTTCGGAGATTAGCCGGAACAAATATACAGACAGACAGACAAAAAATATTTTTGTTGTTATAAGTACCATATAACTGTCATAATTATGGGGGCCGTGGCTAAATAATAACAGCCGCACAGGTCGATCGGTCAGGTTAAGCTACGCTTGCCGCGGTTGGTCTGTGGATGGGTGACCATCTTTACATACCTAGACCCCTCCGTGCCTCGGAAAGCACGTTAAGCCGTTGGTCCCGGCTGTCATTCGTGGATCTTTGACAGTCGTTACGGGTAGTCAGAAGCCCGAAAGTTTGACAACCAGTCTTACCAAGGGGTATCGTATTACCCAGTAACTGGGTTGTGGAGGTCAGATAGGCAGTCGCTCCATGTAAAATACTGGTATTCAGCTGCATCCGGTTAGACTGGAAGCCGACCCCAACAGAGTTGGGAAAAGGCTAGGCAGATGATGATGATATACTGTCATAATTATGCATTTAGTAAAAAGCTGTTATTTTGACATAACAAACAAACACTTCAAAATTATTTATTTGTATAGATTATCCCACAAATTGGCACCAACAAAACCTACTGATTGATAGTTACAATCAAGAAACAACCTTCGTTACCGGAAACACAAGGAAACCGATTTTATTCCTAGGAAATAAATCAAAGAAAATGATTATTAACATCTTTATTGGACCCCTTGATTCGTCGATAGTTGTGCCAGCAACATTTGTGCTAGAAAAACAAATTCCCTGTTGACCTTATATGACCCTTTTTCTTATATTTTCGGTTCCCTATACGTTTCTACTTACGTATAAGATGTCATATATCCCTTGGTATTTACTTAGGCTGGTCGTGCGAGGTTGTGATAATATTCTTAGAGTCATTTGTGAAGGAAGATGGAAACATATTGGGCCACCGTTTCTTTAGGGTTATGTATGAAGGCGAAATATTTATCGGATTAATAAAATGTTTACCATCATCGTCAAAATATTGCTGTTGATGACGACTCTGTGTTTTGAGATTTGTTGATTTAAACTTTTTAAATTAAGTCCTGAACTATGAGAGTCTAAAACAATGTCTCCAAAATATGTTTTTTTCCACAGTATTATTTTATGTATTTGGACTCATGGTCTGAAGGATGACTGTAAGTTTTCGTCTCAGGTGCGTTTCACAGTATGAAACTCACTTTACGCTACTACATATTTGAAGTCCTATTCTTTTATTTTAAAAGGCTCGCTTTCTAATAACATGAATAAGTAAGGGACTGTCGGATGAACAACACAGTCATACACCGCCACCCTGTTTTAAATTTTTAACTTAGTTCAACCACATTCCAGTTTGCCAAACAAGCAAACGTTTGTGCGCTAACTTATTAATAAATTAGGCACATGACCAGCAAGTTGCCCGGCAGTCTGACCTTCAAAACAACACAATATGTAAACTTAGATTCGTCAGCGACGAAGTTTGATAGATGCGAAACTATTCGCCCTTAGGGCTTAAGTGGTTATAAATTAGTTAGGACGTCGGACTGGCGGGGAGAGGTTGTAAGTCATGAGCTCCGGGCATTGCACTATGAGCGTGTGTTGATGTAGAAGGAGTAGACTAAAACACTAATACTGTGGGACTTAAAACATGGAGAGACCTCAATCTAGCCACCCATAACACATTTGGTCTGGCTGTTACGCTAAATTAGTACGTCGGAACTATGTGGAGGCAATCCGCACATACAACTGGTTGTACAAGTTCCGTTTTCCGATATGACTGTCTTTGTCCTTCATACCTCCCCGATTATTGCAACACGGACAGCTAACAAACAGTGATGGTCCAGTGATAACAGCGGTGACGAAGAAGAATTCGAGGACATGGTGGCTTACGGCCCACTCCCTCTTAGAGAAATTAGCCTTTGTTCCAGCAGTGGGAACGTTAGACGCTGGTTTTGGGATGGACAGTTAGCCCAGCTATTTATCCTGCTGACTGACACATACAGGGCGTAACAAGACCTTTCGCGGAGCCGTCATCTACGCATTTTGTACATCAAACTTAGTAACTTTGTGCAGAACTAATTGCTGGGAAACGACTTTTAGTTTTGGTAGTTCGCGACGTAACGCACGCAAAACATTGTACTTTTAGGTGCATGCAATAGTACAGGCATCGTAGGAATATTTAAAGGTAAGTTATAACATTTAAAACTTTTTTCGAAACCTAAAAAAACCCTTGTAACCGAAAAAAAAAGTTCGATCTTTGACTATCAATATCTCCGTAACCAGAAGGTTCCCAGGTATGGTCCAGAACAAAAAAAAAATCATAGTGACGGGAAAAACAAGCGACTCTCGGCTTTATTAAGGGTATTTCTACAATAGCATGAGCTATATACAGGGTTATTTTTCAAAGACCAGCCAAATTTAAGGATGTGGTACAGACCATCAAACTGAACAACTTTCTCCATGGGACCAACATCGTAATCGCGAATAAAAATTCAGCCGTCCCATACATTTAGGTCGAGTAGGTTTGAAGTTTTATATGGGACAGTTGATAAAACTTTTCGCGATTACGCTATTTGTCCCATGGAGAAAGTTGTTCAGTTTGATGGTCTGTACCACATCCTTAAATTTGGCTGGTCTTTGAAAAATAACCCCGTATATACCTTCATCCAAAGCGAGGAAAGGTTGAATAACAAACCTAGTAGCGTCTACTGAAAAACACGAATCCATTTACAGATAAGTGATTACCCAAAGTTAGGCGCAGGTAGCTTAATTCAGCTGTAGGTCAGAACCTAAAAGGTAAGGATAAATGACGCAACAGTGCCAGTAACCCCATTAAGACGTCTAGACCATCATTAAGCTAAGATGACGCCTACGCTTAGACGGCTGGCTTTCGTTTATCGCTTCTAAATCTAGCTTTTTAGTTTTTTTATAGTTTAGGTCGAATCTTTTATAGTACAGAGAGAATCCTACTAATCCTACGAGTATCCTACTTCCTACTAATATTATAAACGTGAAAGTTTGTATGGATGGATGGATGGATGTTTGTTACTCTTTCACGCAAAAACTACTGAACGGATTTGGATGAAATTTGGCACACAGATGGTTTATAGCAAGGATTAACATATAGAATACTTTTTATCCCGATATTGGGATCGGAACTTATGCGTGTGAAACCGCGGGGCGCAGCTAGTACTATAAACGCGACAGTTTGGATGGATGGATGGATGTTTGTTACTCTTTCACGCAAAAACTGCTTCATGGATTTGGATGAAATTTAGCACAAAGATAATTTTTAACCAGGATAGTTTTTATCTCGATTTTTCCACGAGATCGAACCTATGCGGGTAAAACCGCGGGGCGCAGCAAGTCTTTTATAGTACAGGGAGAGCAGTAGTTACCCAATGGTAAAGGCCCCGACTTACGAGTTGTCGTGGTTCGAACCCAGGCGGGCATTTTACTTTTTGTAAATAATTTCATGACCACTGCGCACAAAACGCTGAAGGAAAACATCGTGAGGAAACTGGCATGTCCTAGAACCAAAAATTTGAAGACATGTGACATCTAACAACCCGCACTGGGTCTGCGTGGTGGATTTCAACCTCTCGAAGACAGGAGTCCTGTGTCCTAGCCGTGGGAACATTATAGGCTGATTATGCTTACATGTTCTACCATCACATGGGCATGTAAATGCATGGTTAATTACAAAAGTCATTATAATTTTAAATAAAAATTAGGAAATTAAAATAATATCAAAAATAAATATGTCGGAGTCATTCGTTTGACTATTCGGAACGCTAGCGCCATCTCGTGGTGCTAGACAGAATCTAGCCTGAGTTCGTGGAGGTGGACGAGAGCGACAGCTACAAGAACGGTGTGAGCAGAGCTCTTGAGAGTATCGAAACATTGGACATCGTACGAACAACATATGCTTAGAAACTGTCTCGCGTTCCGTATCGTTGAGTTGTATGCCTACAGTGTGTGATTCGCTAGTGTGACTAACTTTTTCGTAAATTATAATCTAATTTGAACTGCAAACCGCTTTTCTATTGTGCTATAACAAACACTACCCATAGTACGCCCACAGTAATTAAATTATGCCTGATGTTAACGAGAGACAGACATACCTTCTCCGACAAATAAATGTCAAATCACTAGGCTAAGTATAACTTAACTACTTAGACAAGTTAGTTAAACCCGTTATCACACAGTGTTGGGTAAAGATAAACATGTAGACTCCGTATCATATTATTTACTCTTCGATACACGGTTCTACAATTTTGTTAATAAAACCGGCCGTGTGAGTTGGACCCGCACACGAAGTTTTTTGCCACAAAGCAAAAAACGCCGTTTCCTTCATGGAAACCCCCTTTAAATTATACTAACTTTATTTTATTTTTATTATTTCTTGTTATCGCGACAATAGAAAGACACACTATGTGAAAATTTCAACGGTTTACGGTTTATGAGATACAGCCCGCTTACAGACGGACAGCGGAGGCTTAGTAGTAGGGCTCCATTGGCACCCTTTACGGAACCATAAAAATGATCAATACCTTACTGGCTTTTTCCTCGAAAGAAAATGTATCATCTCAATTCATCGCACATTCCCGCGCAAATGCTTTCAGACTATCCTTCATACTTACGTAACATACGTGTCACCTGTAAAAATCTGATATGTATTTGAAGAAACTTGTTCTGAACCGAAACGAATTCATCTATGTAGTAATCATTTGAATGGGAACAACAAATGACAAAACTTTGATGTTTTTTCTGCTGATCCAGATATTACCACCCATTAGGTAAGGAAAACCCTAAGAAATGCAACGTTAATTGAACATAAAAGCTGTGAAATTATATTCTGTCCACTGATTAATCGCTTTTTGACAGCTGTTAAAAAACGTAACTATTCTAGATTACGTAAAAGTTAACTTTAAAATGCTTAAGAAAATAAATATTTAGACTACCTAATCTTATTGAATTATCATATCTATGACTTCTTACAGACATTTTAATACCGTACGTGTATCAGTTTTGACAAAAAAATAATAATTGCTCACGGATAGAGTATAAAGGAGATTTAAAGCAAAGTGAAACTTTATCAATGTTCATTTATCGATATGAAAAATCTCACAATACTCTTCTCAAGAAGTCATGAGGACTTTTCTATAAGAATCTAGAAAAATATTTTGTTGATGGACCAGAACCCAATTTTTCCCTTTTTACTCCAATTAAGCTTACGTATAACCACTATCTCACTTAGAGTTAAGTGACTATGCGGTCAACTATGTAACACAGCAAACAGGAGCATTTCCAGGCGTTTGCTTAGAAAAGCTTACTAGTTTTATTTGAATTTTT
Organism: Apamea anceps; assembly: GCA_951799955.1. Taxonomy (NCBI): domain Eukaryota; kingdom Metazoa; phylum Arthropoda; class Insecta; order Lepidoptera; family Noctuidae; genus Apamea; species Apamea anceps. The sequence continues at coordinate 5,439,409 of OX637512.1, forward strand.
TGGCTAAAATACATTTAGGAATTTTTCTTAGCATAATATACCTACTAAACAAAATTACGCACTTATTAAATACATACGTGTATACAATAATACGATGAAAATAATATGCAGACATAGGTACCTTATACATAATATACTAGTATTTTGGCAAACATCACAGATGCTTTTTGGGAACGCATTTTATATTCATTCATTCAGTTGACACAAATGATATATGGAATCCCATTAAATGTGAACTATGTTTTGATGACGAAAAGGTGCCTTTTAGTATAATTTCTCTTTAAATAATATTTTGATCGCGTACATTGTTTCTTCAGAAAGCTGTATACAAAAATATTATGACAAGTTTTTTTTTCAATAAGCGAATTTTGAGGTTTTTTGCTGTGGGAAAAGAAACAAAAATTCAACCAACAAAATTCCAACAGAAAAATGATGAATGGAATCGCAGTACTCACCTTACTTACAACCAACTCCACGTGCAAACACCTCAAATAGTCAATGTCCACACACACTAAACAAACACTCGAAAGTGAAAGGTATCATTCAATTTGGCTGAAAGTGTACCGATACATTGTACACTGTACTCCACGAAAATAGCACACAATTTATAATTTAAATCGAATTATTCGAGAAGATAAACGAAATTCGGGGTGTGACAATCGTGTCAAGGTCCCCTTTTGGTTGCTACGGCGTAGACGTCCGCTCCGTAGCGGGTCTCCCGTACGACAGCCTCACGTTGCTACGAGCTACGAGGGGAGATCCGTAGCCAATCGAAGTGAAGCTGCGCGAAATGGGAGTGTGCTCGACTTGGATTTTTGAGATTATTTTACAACGCACAGGATTAAGGGGTTTTGGGGGACTTATTATTTTATTTATTTTTATTAGCATTTTATATCGGGTGTACGAAGTATTCTGGCACAACATAATCCCCTTTTGAATAATTTATACAGCAGAAATAGATACGCGACATTTTTTTTTTTTGTCTTCATCGCGATAGTATAAATTACTAAAACTTTAATAAAGTTCATTTATTTTTTGACTCATCAATAGGTCTTCGTGTATATACTTGATAATAACAATAATTTAACTTTATAAATAAAATCTTGACTAACAAAATCTATTAAACAAATAACTTGCCATTTCTTTGCAATAGATATTTTTCCACTCACCAGAGCGAAATACAATTCGTTATCCTTAGGAGATAACATTAAAGTTGGCAATACTTCACGCGTATTGGAGCGAGACAAAGCTATAAACTCACCATAATGCGTTAGAGCGAGACAGATATCCAGAGAGAGACATCTAAAAAGGGCAAAGTTTCTTCTGTGAATTATTGAAATGAATTATGTTATATTTTGCTCATTGACTTGGCAGGGGTAGCTACTTTACCTTGTAATTCATTCGTTTTAAGTTTTCGGACATGTTAATTAAGTTAAGCCCTAACGGCAACGTTTGAAGGAAAGTAAATAGATGTTACGGTGATGATTTTATCTTATGGGATTGTGTTTGTGAAAAGAAAATAGAAAATATGTTTATGCCTAATTAAATATAAGCACAATATTTATACACATAAATTAAACAATGGGAAAACAATAACATAATATGTTATTGTTTTCCCTTTGTTTTTGCGAATTTTAACTCTAAAAGATAATCAGTTGGTTGCTGTCTTGATTTCCTGTGGGAGCGTATTCTACAGAGAGAAAGACTGAACAAAGAAGGAAGAGTGAATGAAGTCAAGAAGTTTTTTTTTTCTTTTTGCCAAATCCCACCGCTTTCGATTTGATAAAGAGAATGGTCTTTCTGATTTCGCCCGGCTCAACTGGAGTGAAACCTACAGAATTAATATGATGACGCGTTAGAGCAGAGATAAGAGACAGATTGTTGCTTGGTTGGATTAGCCATGGTAGAAATAGTAGAAAAATTACGGTTGAGGTCGTCTAAGTCAATTAAATTAGGAAGGTCTAAATATCGTGATTTGTTGATACCAGCAGTTCCAAGAAATTTCCGAATGTGCGTAGAAGAGGAAAAACTTTATAGTTAGTAACAATGCTACTTATATTATAAATGCGAAAGTTTGTATGGATGGATGGATGGATGAATGGATGTTTGTTACTCTTTCACGCAAAAACTACTAAACGGATTAGGATAAAATTTGGCACATAGATAGCTTATAACCAGGATTAACACATAGGATACTTTTTATCCCTATATTCCCACGGGTTCGAAACTTATGAGGGTGAAACCGCTGGGCGCAGCTAGTAATGTGCATAAAGGGATATGAATTAAATCCATTTTTTTTTTTCTAAACACTGTTTCTACCTTATCTGTGGCGTAAAATGGCGGCGCTTCATCAAAACAGCTGATCGGTTGCTGATGGGGTGCTTACCCCCGCGGTGAAATATTTAATTTGGGCGCCATATTTCCGATATTATTTATTATGTTTTTTTTATGAAATAGCATGGGTTTCGACAAAGTAGTGTATGAAACTGCACATAACTAGGTAATCAAACACTCGTGTGGTTTTATTGCAAACCTCACTTGCAGCTCGGTTTATAAACCCACACTTGTGTTTTAATAATCCCTGAAAAAGTTTCATAAATAAAGTACACATGAGTAGGCGCTTCAAATAATTCACAAAAAGAATCAAGTTTGAAACAAAGTTTATTATATAACACTTACTTTTGAATATTCGCATCGGGAAATTTTCAATTTCAATAGATACTTCTAAACAAACTTGATTTTGAATAATGTAAATCTATGACTACTCATACACAAGGTAACCGACATAGCTCGAAGAATTGCCATACTTAAGACATAAATGGCAGCGGGCAAGGCACATTGCTCGCAGAACAGATGCCTGATGGGGCCGTAAGGTTCTTGAATAGCGACCGCGTACCGGTCAACACATACCGTTTGGACGGCTTCCCTACAAGGGGGACGGATGACCTAGTGAATCCGCTGGACGCGAGAAGCACAGAACCGGTTGAAGTGGTGGTGCTTATTGGAGGCCAATGTCCAACAGTGGGCATCTTTCGGCTGAAATGACGATGATGTACACAAAATGTAAGTATTATTGGTATTTGTTTTAAGTAATAACAGCTGCATGGGTCTATTGATCAGGTTAAGGCCTGCCGCGGTTGGTCCGTGGATAGGTGACCATCTTTAAATACCAAGACCCCTCCGTGCCTCGGAAAGCACGTTAAGCCGTTGGTCCCGGCTGTCATTCATTGATCTTTGACAGTCGTTACGGGTCGTCAGAAGCCCGAAAGTCTGACAACCAGTCTTACCAAAGGGTATCGTATTACCCAGTCACCGAGTTGTGGAGGGCAGATAAGCAGCCGCTCCATGTAAAATACGGGTATTCAGCTGCACCCGGTTAGACTGGAAGCTGACCCTAACATAGTTGGAAAAGGCTACGCAGATGATGGTGATTATTATGATTATTGGTATTTATTTTCAAGTTCTCACTGCTCACTTTTGCTGCTTCAAGCAGCAAAACTAAACAGCCGTATACTATTGCTAGGCGTCACGTTTTAACATGGCAATAGCGGTCATTACCCTTTCCCTAATATCTCTACGTAGGAACTTAAACAATGAACTACATATGTATGGCTGTTTGTTATTGGAACACGTTGAAGATCATGATAGATATTGATTCGGGACGTCACAGTTTCAGGTTTTTTTTTACTAAGAAATGCTAGCAAATGTAGGTGGGTGAGCATTCAGACGTATAGTGTGGGTATTTTGTTAGATAGTTACTACGGGGTCAAATTAAATTAGGTAGCGAAACTCTGTAGACGTGATGGCTATCCTACAATATATATTACAATAACTAAAGAGGGTACATCACTAACAAAATACCCACACTATACATCTGAATGCACAACTTAATCCAAGGTTCCCCTTTTACCTAATGCTCTTTGATGACATTAATATCGCACAAACACATAGAAACACAGACACACACAGACAGACACAAGCATATTGACACAGGGTCCGTTCACAACTAGACAGTGCCAGCCGATCAATTCTGTAAAAAGCTCACCGTGAAAAGTTAGGTGAAGTGAGCTGTCAATTGTCTCAATCCCGAACATTAGTTGGAATGACAGCTTACTCCACGCTCACTTCACCTAAATTTTCACGGTAAGATGGTTACAGAATTGCACTGCTGTATATCTGGACATTTGATCACGCTCGCATAGACAAAATATCAACAATGGTACCTACGTATATTCTGGTCTACAAAAAATAAACGCCATTAAAATTATTGTTTTCTGTTTCTCGCAGTTTAAAACAAATAATAAATAATAGTATGAAGTGATAAAAAGTTAAGAAGTGATAATATGAAGTCAAAAATTATGTTGTAGCATAAAACCAACCAACCACAGTATAAAAACATGCTGTCGATGTTGCTTTAACTAAAAAACTTTTAAAGCAAACTTCACTCTGATAGGTATTTTGAAGTGTATTGTTATGACGTTGTATTATTACTGATTCAACGGTTATGGCATAATATAATTCGACAGATGGTTATTCGATTTTTGATTCTAATAAAAAAAATATATCTTGATTAAAACAATCTAGTTTTATGCGAGTTAGTTAGTTAGTATGCGTATGAAGGAAGTAGATATTAATCATCTTGAAATGAAAATAGGTATGATTTGACAGCTAACTGAAGGCCGCCCGTAATTATAAACTTTTCAAATCTAGTCACAATCTCAATCCAGCGACAGTTAATGTAAAACTTGTCAAAATCTGGAAAAAAGATGTATTTTTAACAAATTGAGACTGAGATCCGACTCTGATCGTTCTTAAAATTACAAGATGTAACAAAAGAATTTGTTACGTTAATATTAAAGCATCAATATTAAGAACAGTACAAACCAGTTCCCCTTTCCATCATGGGTCAATTTATACTAGGTGAATGGACTGAACTTATTAATGTTCCTGACAACTCGACCAAAAGACCCCCGGAGCTTCGGATAGAATTAGAGGGTCTGTCAGCAGTTTGACATTATTCTTACGTTCCTTTCATGATGTATGGAGCTGTCAGGTATTAAATTGCATTCCGAATTTCGTTTCAGAAATTGGAATTGTCCCATCAAGGTGGGTGGATTAGGGTGTTACACATAGTTTCATAACATAATATCTTTGATATGTTGGCATTTTACCATGGTCTTGGAAAAACTTTGGGAAAAAGGCTGCATAAATAGTAGCCTTTACTTATTTTTATTTTTTTAAATGTTTATCAAAGTAAATAAAACAGAAGGCCAGTTCTCGTAATTTATAACGTTCAAAATCTAGTCGCAGTCTCATCTCGACGACGAACAAATATCAATGACAAAAATGTAGGGAAATTAGAGGCATTTTTGACAAATTGAGACTGAAATCAGACTGTGAAAGTTCTTAGAATTACGAGAATTGCGCCTCAGTTCGCAAATCGATTACAGACGTCGTCTTCTTTCTAATTGATTTAAAACTGTTTCACTTTCATGGACGTGTAAGTATAATATTAGGTAAGCCTGCAGCTGGTGGCATCTAGTTTTGAAATCGTCACCAGAACATAACATGAACGTATTAAAAGGTATACTGACAAAAATAAAACATAATCTATCTTGACATAAAGGCCTCAGAAGCCAAGTGAGCCAAGTATTTAAATTAAATAAATAAAAAAACATAATTTATCTTAGAGAATCCTAGTTGATCTAGTGGTGGTAAGCGCTACTGCTGAGCAATAGGTCCTGGGTTCTTTCCAGTAACTAATAAAGATCAAATTTGCAAAACTGACAACTGTGAAAAAATCTCTCGGCTGTAAGTAGGTACAGACGCCAGCAGGTCAAGCTACCCAAAACTGTCAAATTTTCCCAATCAACCTTGAACCTTAATGCTTCAGCGATAAGGTTGAAAATCTATTAAAGAAATTTGACAGATTGTAGTAGCTTGATGTGCTGACGTCTGTACCTACATTTTCTTTTTTTTCAATCTTTTCAATTTATTTTTGCAGTGACCAGAGAACCAATATTTTGAAGTGAAAATTCGTGAGAACAGAAAATGTAACACAGAAGCATAACATGTCACAAAACAATAACTTGACGTATCGAACGGAGTTCGGTCCAGTGTATAAGCAAGTGTTGTTATATTCCTGTATTGGGAAACATGCATTGAAACATTTCCTGTATGGACCGATATTTTCGTCCAAAATTTTTGCAGTATTTTATACTTGGTGTTGGAAAATAGAAGCTGAGTTTGAAAATACAGACACAATTTTTTATACGTACTTTTTATTTTATATGTGGTCACACACTACAATATAGTGAGTGCCTGATAGGAAGCTGTTATCACTGCCTATGAAGTATGAACGCTTGATATAGGTATATCAAGGGGAAAAACAAACTTCCAATGGACACACAGCAATTTTGTTTAAGGACAGCTTTAATTGGGGCCGTTTGTCACAATAGAATTAGCTAGTGATTTGAGTATAGTTTGTTCCAAAAGTATTTGATAAAAGTGTAAAAAAAGCGTTTGTTTACATTTTTATCAGGTTCAGGTTAAATTTTTACGCAAACAATTATAAGAGAATTAAAAAAAATATATATAATTATGTTTATTATTAAGAAGGTATCAACTTTATATCTCACCACTCTTTCAACAATTATTGTAATAAAAATATAATTAAATGTAACTAAAGAATCGTCGACGAAAATTAAGATTATGAATTTAACCTTAAAATTGTCAAATGAAAACCAAAGTTCTAATAATCAAATAAAAGCACTCAATTTGTAAGTGGCACTGCAAAATGGCGTACACAAGTTCGTTTTCTGATCCATTTGTTTACATTCTCATCAGATTTTTTTGGAACAGACCATATTTCTAAATGCTTCTCACTAAGCTCCTTCTTGCTTCGGATGGATGAATATTTAAACGTGGGATCAATTGTACTCCTTCGATGGGCAATCTAACGCCTAATAGGGTATTTCCACTTATTGAATTATTAAAAAACCGGCCAAGTGCGAGTCGGACTCGCCCATGAAGGGTTCCGTTACGTTACGATTTATGACGTATTAAAAAAAAACTACTCACTAGATCTCGTTCAAACCAATTTTCGGTGGAAGTTTATATGGTAATATACATCATATATTTTTTTTAGTTTTATCATTCTCTTATTTTAGAAGTTACAGGGGGGGGGACACACATTTTACCACTTTGGAAGTGTCTCTCGCGCAAACTATTCAGTTTAGAAAAAAATGATATTAGAAACCTCAATATCATTTTTGAAGACCTATCCATAGATACCCCACACGTAAGGGTTTGAAGAAAAAAAAATTTTGAGTTTCAGTTCTAAGTATGGGGACCCCCAAAATTTATTGTTTTTTTTCTATTTTTGTGTGAAAATCTTAATGCGGTTCACAGAATACATCTACTTACCAAGTTTCTACAGTATAGCTCTTATAGTTTCGGAAAAAAGCGGCTGTGACATACGGACGGACAGACAGACAGACAGACAGACAGACATGACGAATCCATAAGGGTTCCGTTGCCATTTGGCTACGGAACCCTAAAAAGGTAGAAAATATTATCATTTTACGAGACATTAGAATAGAATAGGCAACTTTTATTTCAGACAGGAGTACATAGGGTTAGTAGCAATTTTACTTAACTTCTAGTGTTAGTAGGTTACAGACACAGATGTACATACAATTAAAACTCAGCGTGGAGCTGCATCCACCTCCGCAACATCGGGGAATTCCACCGATCTGCGAACACACTGAGAATACTGTTGGTGCCGTCGCGAACACGCTTCATCAGGGATGCGCATCTACTCCTAATAAGGCTGCTTTTCCACCAGAGATGTGCTATGCTACGTTGCTATGGATGCGTTTGTTATCCACCAATCATATTCATTGGACCACATAGCATAGCACTGGTGAAAACGGATTCACCTAAGCTATGTATTTATACGGAAGGATGCGTGCTATAAATGGGAGCTATGGATGCGCGCGTGGCGTAGCTGTCTGCAGAGCAGAGTACTCCTCGTGCTTTCCCTACTATCGATACATCGCATTTCTCGAGTTGAGCATCTTCCTCGCACAGCTACCCCGCGGCGGCGCATCTTCATAGCACATCTTACTCGCTCCGCTACGCCGTTTAGCATTAGTGGAAATGGTCGCACAGTTTCGTAGCTTAGCTTTCACATCCTCGCAGCATAGCTGCATAGCACATCCTGGTGGAAAAGCAGCCTAATGGCATTAGAAACTATGTATGGTAACGGTGACCACTCAAAGATATGGACGGAATACATTGTGTACCGATTACACAATAAAAAAGTAAAAGACAATAGATTTCAGGGTGGAAACAGAATGTATAATCAAATCAGCTTACTTTTGCACCATGTCTCTCACTACGAACTTAGCAACGCCAGTCCACAACGCAAAATGAACCCTATCTTTATCGTGTAAAGTTGACGTGAACTGTAAATGTAATTTGGTTTGTTTGTAGCGTGAAACAATAGGCCACTCCAGTTGCTTGAACACAATGTTAACGCTAATATGAAGGATGTGGGTTTTTGTTAGTACATTTATAGGATTTATTTACTATTTTGTTTGGATTCTTATGAATAGGGTTCGATTTTTGCAAACGAATTTGGGATGAAAACTTTTGCAAAAATTGCATCTTGCTACTTTTTTCTCCTACTTAATTCACTTAAAAAAATGTGTACACTATTTAGTGCACATGACTGAAGCTGTGGCGAGACAGTGGCGCCGACTCCCTTGTTCACAAACTAAACTAAATTTAAGTTCAGTGCATCTTTTTCATTCTATTTCATTAAGAAAAGGACAGAAAACAAAATATAAGTTTAGTCCTGTTAAATTAGTCTGCGCCAAGCAAGCAGCCGAATTCTGGGCCGAATTCATTTAGATTGCCATCTACACGCTAAGAAGAAGATGGCACATCACATAGCTTCAATCAATTAACTCAGCCTGTCGCAGTCCACTGCTGGACATAGGCCTCTCCTAGGCTGCGCCACAACACCCTGTCCTCCGCCTTCCACATCTAGTCCGTCCCAGCCACCTTCTTAAGGTCGTCCTTTCATCTAGCATAGCTCACATAGCTTACGGTTAGCTAATTTCATATACAAGGTGTATCAGAAAGGTTTGGTCAAAATTAAGGGTGAGGTACAGGCCATCAAACTGAACAACTTCCTCCATGGGACCAACATCGTAATTGCGAAAAAAATATCAATTTTCCACTGCAAAACTGAAATATCTTCTCGATCCAAAAGTAATGGATGAATGATTATTTTTTTGCGATACACCCTTATAACGGATAAGTAACAACGTTTTATCCTTAACGCGAATACAGTGTTTTTTTTTTTATTACAGTCGCTGTTATAACGAGAAAAATTAATTTACATAGATATAATAAAACGGCTTTAGAATGGGTACTGTGTATACAGATTCTTTGTTTGAGTGAGAGACTTGGGTACTTTTTATATTTATAAATTACATCTACTGAAACTAGTTCTAGTTAAAAAACTAAATTCCATTTCACACAAAATGCTTAAAAAGTTAATATCATATTCCACTCAATTTTTTTTTTTTGTACGAAATAACTGTTGCCATAACTACAACCTCTTAGGATTTCTAAAAGCAATCACAAACAAAAAACAATTTTATTTTAAATTAATTTTGTTATCTTCTTTTATTATTATTAACTCCTGTTAAACAGAGCATCTGCTCTTTACCACCCTTGGTCGACTGGTAGAGAATGCCTAAGGCTTTAAGTCCGCCTTAGTACACACGCCTACATTATCAAGTTATAAATTTCCAGTATAAATTGACCTCACATTTGTTCGGCAAATAAATAAATCACAATTTGACTGCGTAGAGAGAAAATCCTAGATAACGAACGACCTAAAAGAAAAGAAAGAAAGAAAAATATTTTCTTCTGCACAAACAAAACGCACAATTACAAATAAAAAAATTATAATAATAAAAAAAGACATAAGATACACATAGTCAAAAGACTCGTACTCAAGCATAAAAATGTTTCTATTGCTACACCTACCACCTACACATGCTTAGAGCTTAGAAAAGTAAAGCCTTTAGGTATTTACAGAACTAGAGCCTTCACACGTCGCCTAAGACCCTGTAGTGGTAGATAATTTAATTTTATAAATAAGGTCAGAAAGACAGAGAGATTCTCAATACCGACCGCACGTCGTACGTAAAACTTTGTCCTTGAGGTGGCCTAGTATAGTGCGGAGTTTCAATAGATTAAGAGGCTAGCTAATACTGATTTTGTTAGCACTGACGTGCGGTCTTATAGTACCCAACACACGTACACACATATTCATGGGGTTAAAGAAGTGTGTCCATTACACCGTACCGTACCATGACCGTGCTATGAGCGTATCACGCACGGAAAGAAACATGACCCGGACTACTATGTCCACCAGAACGTATCATACTCGAACATAACAGTTTTAATGACTAGCATCCGCGTGTCATGTTCGTAAGGTTCCCATACTCTCGGCTGTAGTAATTCATGCCTATGTTTTCGCGTGAGGCAAAAGCGTCAGGAAGCGCAAGTGAATATTTTAGTTGGGAAAATTACTTCCAATGCCTATATGATGATGGCTATTACGAAATGGTCCATAAGAGAATTGGCAATGATAGCCATTGTTTTAGACAAGGAAGAGAAAACAATAACATCCAGTCAGACAATCAGTCTTACCAAGGGATATATTATTGTAGCGGGATCGTCCGAAAGGGTTACCGCTGCCCTGGAACATAAAGGGCTAAGGAAGGAACACGGGTGGGTTTTAGTCAGTAAGAGTCTGACACTCCCTCCGCTCCACCCAGAGCGAGAGGGGTCATTTGATGATTTCCCATCCTCAAAAAAAAAAGGGGTCTATTATTACCCAGCAACTTGTTGTGGAGGTCAGATAGGCAGTCGCTCCATGTAAAATACTGTTATTCAGCTGCATCCGGTTAGACTCTGAAGCCGACCACAACATAGTTGGGAAAAGGCTAGGCAGATGATGACTTAGATACTATCAGCTGTGAATGTTACCTTGAGCAAATAAATAAATAATAGATACCTACGATTTTTACAAGCTAACACTAATATATACAATATACAATTATATACAAGTACATAATACGAGAAATATAGAAAAAGGCAGTAGCTCATTGGGCATCAAATCATAGATACCTAGGTAACTACTTGTGAACTTCAGGACTTAAGTTTATAACAAGCTATATTGTGTCGCACTGTGGAAACGTCGGAACTTCTGCTTATTACCTTAGGTGTTGGTATTCTCAACGAGTCTGAGTTTATGTAGTTCATCTTACTAGTTGAAGTGAATTATGTGCACAGTAACGAATTCCTAGATCTTTACAATTTAAATTGTCTGGAGTAGTGGTCTTATCAAACTAGCGGTTATTTTGATGTCTTTTTTGCTAACTTAAAGTTCACGTAAACTCAAATTCATCGTGCTTAGTAATTTCATAATCATTAATTATTCCACATATTGCTGGACAATTTACAACGTGATATTATAATTAATCTATAAGTTAATGTTTATGCAAGAATAAAGTATGTATATACATTAAATGTGCTTTTCGTGTATGTCGGTGTGACCATCTTGTGCTTCTAAACTACATACGCAACGGATTTTGAAGCGGTCACCATCATATAGAGAAATTATTCCGGTAGGTTTATGTGTATAATAAATTAATATTAAACTTACATAGCATAATACATTTCTAAAGACAAAGACTTTTATTCGTCGGATATGGTTGGTACATATGGATAAGTTCGACACATCCACCGCTACTAGCGGCATACGAATATTTACAATGTGAACCTAATGTACACGTTGGTATAAAATCAACATGTATACAGCGTGGCGCTTTAATGGTGACATTAATTTAACACACGTATACGGTTTTGCGTTGTAGTTTTATGAATATAATATTTAATTAAACATTTATATTTATTTATTTATTAATAATTTTATACAATAGCATCTTAGAGCAACCTTTTTTTTTTTTTTTGAGGATGGGAAATCATCAAATGACTCCTCCCGCTCTGGGTGGAGCAGGAGGGAGTGTCAGACTCTTATTGACTAAAACCCACCCGTGTTCCTTCCTTAGCCCTTTATGTTCCAGGGCAGCGGTAACCCTTTCGGACAATCCCGCTACCCTGGCAGGCTACGGCCCTATGGGGCCCCGTCACTCATGCTGACATCTCTTTGAGGCGCGCGTGGAACACAACACGCCGTCCGGCACGGGCCTGGTCCTGATCGGACGGTGAGTTACCCATTACTCACCGCCCGCAGGCCCGCGCCTACGATGGCCGGGAGTCGTCACGCGGCTCCCGACGCCCGGAGCGTCTCCCGCGGCGGCTGAGGCGTGAGGTGCGCAAGGCGCGTTCTCTCGCCCACCCCGCCACCTCCTTCGCTAGCATGACTGCTTCGCAGAAGGAGGTGACTGCCTCCCACTCCCTCTCGCCCCGGACCATGGCTTGAACCAGGGCCGGACGCGAGAGGTCGCCGCCGCTGCCGATCGCCTCTACGAGGACACGGCGGTGCTCTGCCCAAGCAGGGCAGACCTCCACCGTATGCTCCACCGTGTCCTCTGGGCGATCCTGACAGTGGTGACACCCGGGCGTCTCCTCCCGCCTGATTATGTGCAGGAACCTCCCGAAACATCCGTGTCCGGAGAGGACCTGCGTCAGGCGGTAGGTGAGAACGCCGTGACGTCTCTCTAGCCACTCCTCAAAGAGGGGTCTTACCGCCGCTATCGTGGCGTGCCCTGCGCTGGGTATATTAGAGCAACCTGACTTAAAGAACTGTAGTGCAGGGGTTATTTGCCGGGGTCACGGATCATAACATCGCATTAATGTAATAAAACAATTAACGAGCAAAGAGAAGGCGAATTGAAGGAAAGAGAGAGAGCCCTATGTCGGCGCGCGGCGCAGGTGAAAGTTTTCAAGTTACGATTTTTTTTATGTTGTTATAATTTTTATGATTACTGGCCACTAGCCCTACCCGTGTGTTAAATTAATGTCGCCATTGTAGCGCCACGTTGTATACAACGTGTCCCAGAAATCAACGTCAAGCCGAAAACGGGCAATAGCTATGCTCTAACAGTACGTGAGTTTCTCAATCGTGAATATCCCGACGATAGGTGGATAGGGCGGGGTGTTACAATTTCGTGGCCTGCCCGTTCACCCGATTTAAACCCCATAGATTTTTTTTTACTGGGGTAGGATAAAGGATATCGTGTTCTCTAAACCAATTCAAAATTTAGACGAGCTGCGCCAAAGAATTACAGAATCTGCTGAATACATCAACTCGAGAAGATACGCCCGTCTTATTACGTGATCATTTTTAAAAAGATGTAGAGCTTGCATTACTGCTGAACGCAAACAGTTTGAACATTTAATAATATAAACTTAGTAAATCTGATTTAATAAAAATTATAACTAAAGAAATCCACAACGTGTCCCAGAAATCAACGTCAAGCCGAAAACGGGCAATAGCTATGCTCTAACAGTACGTGAGTTTCTCAATCGTGAATATCCCGACGATAGGTGGATAGGGCGGGGTGTTACAATTTCGTGGCCTGCCCGTTCACCCGATTTAAACCCCATAGATTTTTTTTACTGGGGTAGGATAAAGGATATCGTGTTCTCTAAACCAATTCAAAATTTAGACGAGCTGCGCCAAAGAATTACAGAATCTGCTGAATACATCAACTCGAGAAGATACGCCCGTCTTATTACGTGATCATTTTTAAAAAGATGTAGAGCTTGCATTACTGCTGAACACAAACAGTTTGAACATTTAATAATATAAACTTAGTAAATCTGATTTAATAAAAATTATAACTAAAGAAATCCAACAACTGAATTTTATTTCAAACGCACCTAAAACTAACAAATGACTTTTTTCCTCAATTAAGAAGTAGCAATTAGTAAGTGGCATACTATTTTGGAATCCAGACTAAGCGCGCCATCTTTTAAAGTTACTTGCCAAAATAGTGTAGTATATTCTTTTTACACTATACGCGGTTAAAGTTGGGTGTTAGTTAACGTTTAACTTTTAACTGTAATTTACAGAAGGGTTATTCGTGGTTACGGCACAGAAAAAAAAACTGACGAAAAGTTAATATTTGTAGTCACAGGACTTGAAAGATCATCACAGAGTATCACTTTTTGAGATTTATTTTTAAATCCATAAAATTTGAAAAGCCTACTAACCAAGATTTTTTTTATATTTTTCTAATAACTGCCACGACTTGGCCTATTGCCCGTTTTCGGCTTGACATTGATTTCTGGGACACGTTGTATATACTACTTATACTGTATAAAATATATTGGAGGAGCCAATTTTTTTGAAAAAATTAAAGTCTTAATTTAAGTCTTATTAGTTTTGGAATATGGTTATATATTTGAATGGACATAAGGTAGCTGTTCTGTTCTATGTTTTGTAATTTAAATAAATACAAAAGTCAATAATATCTTACTGCACCTAATTGACTAGGTAATTATTATTTTACTGTTTAACTACTTATTTATTCACAAAAAGTTCCTAAAAACTATTACATAATTTAAAAAAATATATTTTTATTACTTTTTATTTATGCTATCTTATAATATTACCTATTTCTAATCTTTATCTGAGGTAATTATAATCAATCTTGAAAGGAGTTCTTGGAAGGACTTTTGGGTGGCCTTTGCCGACAGTGGGACAGTATACGTTAAAAAAAATTGTCTTAATTTTTCTTACTAAAGTAAAGAATCAATATAAAAAAGTAGTTCTATATATCAAATAAAAAGTCACTTCTGTTTTCGGAAATATGGGCTATAGTGTTCCAACTACTTCTCATCTAAAACTACATAATTATGTATTGTAGCCAGCGGCCGAAAAGGCTCCCTTTGCCTCCACAATTATTGGTTGAAATGATAGTCAGTAAATAGTCGTGCAACAAAACCAAATACTTCCCTTCTACTCCATAAGTTTCAAATTCTGCGATTTGATGCTTGCGGATCCACGATCCCGCAGTTCCTCAAATTATGCAGGATCCCGCTGGATTGCGGTATCCCACTTTGTTGGATTGCAATCCCTATCACTAATGTTGTTACCAGTACAGAGCAACAAACAGACAGAAATGAAGTAACAGTAAATGAAGGTCTGAGTCGATTGCGAAGTCACCTCTGACGTACGCAAGTTAACTTTTAGTACCTAATACCATTACAGTTGCAGACGTTAGAATGCATTTAGGTAAACTTAATTGAGCTTATCTCAACCTGACTTTGAGGTTGTCCTAATCTTTAGTGAGCCGTGTCTTTCTTAAAGCTTAAGTACAGTGGTCTAAACGGTAAGTTGGTAATTAATAAACCTCCAAATCACCAAAAAAAAGCGCATCGAATTTAAATTTATAATATTTATGGATGTGTTTATCTATTCTATTTATAACTAGCTTCTGCTCGCGACTTCGCGAGACATTGAATCATCTGCCCGCACTACTACTTTATTTTCGCTTAGCTCATTTTTGCTCGGCTCCTAAGGGCGCTGGCGTGATGTTAGCCTATAGCCTTCCTCAAGAATTTGGCTATCAAATGATTTTTTTTTTCAAATATTTGCCAAGCGGTAGGTTGACTCTTCACGTGAACAGAAGGCTGGCCTATTTTTAGCCCAAAGAATCAGCATTGCCATCCAACGTGGTAATGTTGCCAGCCTTTTGGGCACTTATCCCATTGACAGTGATGCGGACGAATTTTTTGATGCCCAATGAGCTCCTGCCTTTTTCTATATTTTTTAATTGTATATATATTTTAGTGTTAGCTTGTAAAAATAGCAATTAATCAGTGTATGTTAAATAAATAATAAAAACGATATTATGAAGGATATTAAAAGTTGTTTGTTTTTTCAAATCCTTCTGATAGTTCTAGAGATTAGCGCGTTCAAAAAAACTCTTCAGCTTTAATTGATATTATAAAGTATAGATAGATAATTATGCCTTTTTAATACAAAAAAAAATCCACTCACGAACAATGCATGCCATTTTATTCCACCCCTGATTGACTCAGTGGAGAGTGTAAGGCATTATGTCCGTATTTGTACCTTATTGTGGACAAAGTTTAATAAATAAATGTAAGGTAAAGCGAAAGTCACTCGTACTATAATTAATTGCTGGGAATTTCAGGTTAATTGTTGCACCGCACAGGTTAAAAAATCGCCTGCCACTTTAACTGTTGTTAAATATTGACCCGGTATGAGAGTGCACGGCAACCCCCAGGCAAAATTTTACCAAACATAATTCTAGGTAAACTGACCAAACTTAATCCAATATCCGATAAATGATAAATGATAAATGATAAATGATTTTATTTTGTAAGTAGGTTTGTACAAACACTTTTACACGTCAATCATATTTTGAAACTAGATGAGGTCGGCGTTTCCTATCTGACTAGTCTGAGAAGAAAGGCCGAAACAAACTCAGACGTCACAGTCTCTTTTAAAGTCCAGACATAATCTTGGTCAGATCATATGAAGACCATGTAGGTCGATGTCTGAGATGGTCTTTTGAGGAAAGAACCACACAGATTGAGAGGACCTGTCCAGTCAGTGCACGCATATGTCAGAAATCGTGCAGCTCAACTCAAAACTTAAGGAGCTCAACGGTTCGACGAACAATACCAAAGAAAGGACATTTGGGTAGGCCACATTAATTACTCAAACTGCCAGACCATGACAAAAACTAACAGAACAGAGAGAACAATAAAAAATAAAATGACCCACATAGTCTTCACATTCACAAAAATTAAAATAATAGAATACTTTACAAAGTAAGCAAATGTCATAGTATATATCAAATTCATTAATGTCAAAATGTATATATAAAAAAAAAACAACAAAACAAAATAAAAACATTCAATAAATGTAAAAATTGGAAGCAGTTTAATCCCAAGCCTTTTTGTCCTCGATATAAGCCCTAACGGTATAAAAGGCTTTCTGGCACAACTTACGTTTAATGAATGATTTGAATTTATTAAGGCTTAGATCTTGAACGGGGCTTGGAACTTTGTTGTAGAAGCGTATACATTGGCATCTGAACGAGCCACCTATTTTCTTGAGCCTTGTTGTAGGTACAACAAATTTGTGTTTGTTTCTAGTATTTATATCATGTATATCACTATACTTTTTAAACAATTTTATATTTTATGGGCATATAAAAGATTTTCATAAATATACTGAGAAGGCACAGTCATAACATTAATTTCTTTAAATTTTTCTCTGAGCGAGTGTCTCGGACTCAATTTATAAATTGATCGAACAGCTCGCTTCTGTAAAACAAAGATAGTCTGAATATCAGCGGCATTTCCCCACAATAGAATACCGTACGACATTACACTATGAAAATAGCTAAAGTACACTAAACGGGCTGTCTCTATATCAGTTAAATTACGAATTTTTCTAACCGCGTATGCTGCGGAGCTTAGCTTTTTTGATAATTTATCTATATGTGGACCCCACTGAAGCTTAGCATCCAAAGTTATGCCCAAGAATACTGTGCTGTCTTCAGGATTCAATTCTTCGCCCTTTATCAACACATTGGTTTTCACCTGCCTAACGTGAGGTAGCGTAAACTTAATGCATTTGGTTTTTTTCTCGTTTAAAAGTAAATTATTAACATTGAACCAGTGGACTACTTTAGAGATCGCGGTATTTACATCGTCAGTAGCCTGCTGCTGACGTTTAAGTTTAAACAAAAGTGAAGTGTCATCCGCAAACAACACTATATCATGATTATCCTTTATGAGGTACGGCAAGTCATTTATATAAATAAGAAACAAGAAAGGGCCAAGAATTGAGCCCTGTGGGACTCCCATTGTTACTATAGATCCGGGAGATCTTTTTCCATTAACATCAACGCTCTGAATCCTCTTACTCAAGTATGAGGTAAGAAGATCCAGAGCAATGTTCCTGATTCCGTAGTGGCGGAGTTTCCTGATTAACGTTTCGTGAAGAACGCAATCGAATGCCTTGGACAAATCACAAAAGATGCCCAAGGCATCGCATTTATCTTCCCAAGCATTATAAATATGTCCTAAAAGTTCAACACCGGCGTCAGTAGTTGAACGACCCCTTGTAAAACCGAACTGTTTGCTATGTAATAATTTATGTTTATTAAAAAATCTTTGCATTTGATCTAAAATTAATTTCTCAAAAATTTTACTAAAGGTAGGTAGTACAGAAATAGGTCTATAATTTGTAGGGTCTGATGTACTACCTGATTTAAACAAAGGTATTATTTTACTATTTTTCATGAGGTCAGGAAACTCCCCACTGTCAATACAACTATTAAAGATAAGAGCTAGAGTAGGTGCTACAATGTCAATAATAGACTTAGCAACTTCTACAGAATTACCCCACAGATCTGCAGTCTTTTTAACATTTAATGTGTGAAAGGTTTTAATTATATCTCTACAGGTAACATGTTCAAAATGAAATTCCGAATCGCAACCATTAACATTTTCCATAAGCAAAGACTCAGCAACAGAAGGTGATGAGTTTAGGGATTTAGTAGTAGAAACGGGAATATCTGAAAAGAAATTTTCAAACGCCTCTGCGACTTGTGAGTCTGATTTTATTATGTTGTCATTAATCGACAAGCTGTAGTCAGTATTTCGATTACTAGACCTTCCCGTTTCACTATTAATAATATTCCAAGTCGTTTTAATTACATTATTGCTGGTTTTAATCTTTGAACCCAAATAACGTGACTTGGCCATATAACAAACTTTTTTAAATAATTTTGAATAATTTCTAACATACAAATTAAATTCATCAGTGTTTACATAAGTCCTTTCATTGTACAGTTCATAAAGCCGCTTTCTACTTTTATGAATACCAATGGTAGCCCAATCACTGAAACATGTGTTACTATTAACCGAGATAGTCTTGGGAATAAAGGTTGAATTAAATTGATTACAGTATATATTAAAAAAATTATCATATAGATGATTAGGATCCGCATGAATTGAAAAAACTGGTAATTTATCAGTGAGTTTAATTTTGAAAGCCTCCAAGCGACTTGCAGTTTTGGGGTTGACAGTGATATCTTTTTTAACCACTATTTTGTTTTGATTTGGAATAGTAATCCTTTGCCCGCAATGATCAGAATCTAGTAAATTTATAATTTCTTTGTGGCTTGGTATAATATCTGTATAAATATTATCTAGGCATGTGGCACTAGTAGGGGTTATTCTTGTAGGCTCCAAAAATAGGTTTACAAGATTGTAGGACTGAAACAGACTTATAATTTTACTACAAGAACCTGAGTTTTCTAATAAATTGACATTAAAATCACCGCAAACGATAACGGACTTGTTTGAGTTACAAATCCTGTCTAACACTTCATCCATTACCTTTTCAAAGCAGTCATACAATCCTGATGGGGGTCTGTACACACTTAATACAACAAAATGCTCCAATTCTATACAGGCAATTTCAACTGTACGCTCAACAGATAGGCTCACAATATCGTTACGATCTTTAAATTTGAGCTGGTTACTTACTAAAATTAATGAGCCACCATGTATAGCATTTATTCTGCTGAACGAACTACCAACCTGGTGATTATTAAAATTGAACAAGAACTGGTGGCTTTTCAGCCAATGTTCTGTTATACAAAGAATATCAATACTATTAAAATTCATAAATAATTCTACTTCTAAATCTTTGTTCATAAATCCTTGAATATTCTGATGCACCAGGTTGATACTATTTACTGATTTTAAAGCCTTTTTTGAGTTGCTTTTGCAATTCTGAACAATATAGCTAGAGGTTGCCTCTATTGTCTTACTTTCTAATTTAAATTATTAGCAATGTCATTAATTGTGCCCAAATTAGTGGCAGAATTATTTATTATGTCATTGCATTGCTCAAAAGAAGCAAGTTGTTTAGCCAAATTTTTGGCTGTAATTGAAAAAAAATATGATAGCGACACAGCTATCTGTCTTTTATAATATTTAGACAGATAGTACATAACAATGTTATGTCTATCTTTTGTCAAATAGAAATTTTTACTAACATAATTGTTAATATCAATCAAATGGAACAAGTTATTATTAAATGTCAAGTTATGCATTGTCATATTTAGTTCAAATCTTAAGCTATTTTCTTCCTGTGGCAAACTGTTACTATAAGGGAATGTAAACAACACAACTTTTCTTAAATTAAGATTGCATAATGTTTTATGATACTGGAGCAGTTCTCCTTTGTTTACATTTCCCCTATTACCCACAAAAATTAATAAAGTTGTATCCTGGGTAAAGTTACATTTAATAATTTTTTTCATAATATGAAGCAAAGAACAACCGGGCATACAGTAATTTAATATCGAGTGTCCAGGATATTCATCTGTCAACAAGTGACCTAAGTCCTTACCAATCTCATCACAAAATAATACAATATCATTATTTAAAGTTTGTTTACTAGGTTTATTGGAACTATTAGTAGAAGGATCGATCAAATCAACACAGGGCTGCAGTAAGGAGATATTGCATGTTGACAATGAATGATCCGGCGTAAGCACATTGGATGGTGTTAGACAATGCTCACAGTTGTTTTTTTGTGAGTTTACCAGCTCATTCATTGCCAACACATATTCCCTCATTAGGTCTTCAGAGGTATTATATTTATAAATAAATATACAAGGTGTAAGGATAAACGTGAGACATACTTAATAAGAGCTGCTGAGCTCTTCAAGGTAGGTACCGGGAGGAATCAATTAAACTACGGTGTATTTCGTATGTTCAATAATTATTCCTAAAAAATCATCTTTTTTATTCGATTTATCAGCCAAAATCAGACGCCTAATCTCTTCTAATCTTTTTATTTTTGTTAGTTGTCCTGCTGCTGGGCAAAAGCCTCCCCAAATCCCAATATTACGAGACAAAGCCTGTAAATCAGTACAACGTTAACCCCTCACGTACTTCCTCGCTTATCTCGAATATCCTCATACCTTCCACTGGCGTATCATTCCATACTTGATAGCCCCAAATTATTCATCAGCTCGTATAAATTAAACTCGTGCCTCGTCTGCCGCATCATTACTCACGTGGAACCGCATCTGCTGCCCGGGCGATGAATCCTTGGATTTATAAAAAGTTTGATACATTGAACGTAGGTGTTAGGCGTACTACACACTCATTCGGGTCGGCATGATTCACAGCCGGACGGCAAAATACAACGTATGTAACCGAGAGTCACTTCTACTCCTCATCGATGTGATTTGTTTTTTGTACTGTCCTGAAAACCTTCTGGTTACGGAGATATTGGAGGTCAAAGTTCTAACTCAGTTTGAGTGGTTTTTAAGAAAACAACTTTTATAAATAACTTATCTTTAAATACTTCTACGATCTCTGAACCGTTGGATGTGCATCCAAAATGAGCCCATTTGCACATTTTTTTGCGTGCGTTACTTTGCGCACTATCGTAAACAGCGAATTTTCACACTAACAATAAAAGTCATTTCCCAGCAATCATTTTTACGCAAAATTACTTTGTAGTTTGATGTACTTAATGCATAGATGGCGGTTTCATAATGGGTCTTTTAACACCTTGTACTTTCGATTTTGCCACCCGACTGCACCGAATCATTTCGACTCGGTCAAGTGTGTAGCACCTCTTGGAAATTCTCTTTCTTAGATATGTGTCTGTCTAGTGGATTATTTGGAACCGATCATAATTTATGTTTCTCATTGTTGTTTTGTTTTCTATCTATCTTTTTTGGCTGATCAACAATCAACTCAGCCTATCGCAGTCCACTGCTGGACTTACTCAGGCTGCACCACAACACCCTATCCTCCACCTTCCGAATCCAGTTTATCCCAGCCACCTTCTTTAGGCCGTCGGTCCACCTAGCTGGGGGGCGTCCCGCACTACGCTTGCCGATACGTGGTTTTTGGTCAAGGTACAATACAATTATTAATCCAGTTTTGCTTTAAGGGGAATGTTAACAACTGTCTCTTAAAGCTTATATCTAATACAGGAAACTTTTGTAAGATTTAAAAAGGGATGAATCAAATTGAGCTTTAATTTATACTTTACTTGACATGTGTAATATATATGCGTACGCAAATTACGCGCATTGACGTGGAGTTGCGGACACCAGCCCGTATTACCTATTACCTCATATAATACTCGTATATGTCACCGTATGATTGTGAATACCGTTAGTTTATACCGTCTATCTCGCGAGAGTGTGATTAAACTGTCGATAGGTTGTGAACTGTATAAAGATACATATTATAAACTATCAAAAATAATGCCTTTAATTCTAAATGGTTTGATGCAGTTCAAAATTGTTCGTTAGTTAATAACCACAATGTTCAAAATCATACGATGAGATCACGTATATCTTCCTGGAATTAAGAAATGGTCTAACAAAATTCCATTATAAGTAATATATTGTGTTTATATTTCGTGAATAAAATTGGGATGGCTAATTTTGTACGTTCGCTACTACATGGCCACGACCACTACCAGCCGGAATACCGGTTTTCCCACCAGTTGTGGTCAAATTTTCTTCTTAGTCGGAGCTTTTGCGGCCATGCCTTGGCCCAGTGGTTAGGGCTTCGCCTCTCATCCATAAGGTTGTGTGGTTAAATCCTGGCAAGTACCAATGTGACTTTTGATTTTATCTTGGACATTTTTGACATCAGTGAAGGAAAACCATCGTGAGCTATCTCTGACTGATAGTTATTATCGCTAACCCGTCTTGCGAAAGCGTGGTGATCAATGCAAGTGCCTTCTCTATCTGAGAAGAAACCTTTGCCCAGCAGTGGGACAATAATAGTCTGGTATTATATGCTAGTTGTGATCGTAGCTGTGCAGCGCTCGGGGTCCCTAATTCTATTACTGGTTGTCTTTGTCTGACCGGGACTTCTTTTTTGAAGATTTAGGTCCAAAATATTTTTCGTACAAGTCTTTGAACTGATTGTGAACGATTTCTGGATCTATCTCCGGATCTTTTCCTGTATGTTCGTACTTATGGCCACAGTAGCAACCGTGGTCTTTCCCGCAGAATGCTGGTAAGCCAAGCTTCATGCATTTTCTGATACATGCCCGGGCTTTGTCCAAATTGGGGCAAAAATGAGCGATGTGGTGCCTCAGAGCTGGTCGTTCTACTAATTCTTCATCGCTATTGTTTGATCCTTCAGTGGAAGCTGTTTATGGAATTGCAAAAAAAAAATTTGTGGTGTGAAGGTGAATTTCTATTACTTAACTACCCCAGAGAAAAGGTTAATGTTTTTTTTTTTAAATAGATAAAATCTGTTAGTCACATCAGCCGCATGCAGGATGATCTCTGGGCAAAAGTCTCCACACAATGGATCGACGGCGAATTGAAGATGGACGGCCCTGCCGAGGTTGACCCAGAAAGAGACGGTGAGATGACCTGATCGCGTACAGTCACGAGCACCAATATGTCAACACTTAGCTACTTTCAACACTTAGCTACTTTTTTTTTGCGATTTTATCGTGAAATAATGAATGAAACGTTGAAATACAACACATTACATAAACCTATGGGTTCGAAAATGCTATGTTCGTAGCAACATAAAATTTCTTTCAAAATTAAAAGAGTAAATCGCTTTTGAATAAAGCCGAGTGTATACATACTTTTGCTCGTGACTGTACCGCGAGGGCTGGTTCGAGGTGGCGCGGCAAAAGAGTTCCTGGAAGAACTTGACGGAGGCCTTTGCCCAGCTGTGGGAAAGTTTAGGTTAAACAAATAAAAAAGTCAGTTAATGTGTCTTGATGCTTGATTTAAGTGAAGCCTTGTTTTGAGATCTCCTTATTTCGGTCAGTTAATAGTGCACAGATGAGATAATTATGACTGTAGTAAAGAGCTTTAAGATATAACATGAAGATTCGAATTATTATTACAAAACTTGTTGAAAAAATTGTTCCAGCCCTCACACACACAAACACAACACACACACAATACTTTATTTTTACCTACTACTCGAACAGAGAAAAGCTGGTTTTACTTTATTTTCTCTTCAAAATGAATTAATATTCATTCAAATAGCTTAAACGAAGCACCCTTTTCCAATCAAACAATATTTCTTTACATCAATCAATGCAACCAAAAAACGAAATAACACAAAGCACTTCTCGATCCCCCTGTATTACGAAACTTCGTTAATTAACGGGTTAATTGATTGAAATTGATAGTTTTCATTCAATCAAGTCCAGACGTAGGTATCGATTTATACGGAATTTGAGCATCCTGAAACATGAGCCAACAGGAAACAATAGTAAACAAGACTTCAAGGAAGCTGGTATTCTTGGTGAATGGCAGACAGTGATACCTTATTAGCAAGTCTTCTTAAAAGCAGAAGTTAAATTCGTTTATACTAAAATAAAAGTAGAGGGGCTTGTCGCTATGTAATAACAGCTGCACGGGTCGATCGATCAGGTTAAGCCACGCTAGCCGCAGTTGGTCCGTGGATGGGTGAACATCTTCACATACCTACCTAGACCCCTCCATGCCTCGGAAAGCACGTTAAACCGTTGGTCCCGACTGTCATTCGTGGATCTTTGACAGTCGTTACGGGTCGTCAGAAGCCCGAAAGTCTGACAACCAGTCTTACCAAAAGGTATCGTATTACCCAGTTACTGAGTTGTGGAGATCAGATAGGCAGTCGCTTCATGTAAAATACTGGTATTCAGCTGCATCCGGTTAGACTGGAAGCTGACCCCAATATTATGTAGTTGGGAAAAAGTGGGGCAGATGATGACTCGTATAATAGATATAGAAATAGATTAATTACGGTAAAATAAATAAAAGTAAATATTTACTGTATAATATTTAAAAGGAATTTAAAAACCGACAATCTTAAATTAATAATGGGAAAGAATCATAGGGCATCAAGAAATTAGATTAATTAAATTGAACGATCTTAAAATTATTGCCGAAATTGCACACAACTGAAGAAAATCCAAGTTACAGTTTCTGTATACGAGTACATGTAAATATAAATTAAATTAAAAAATAATAATAATAATAAATATTAAATTAATTCTGTAAATATATGTCCGAGGTGAAAAAATAAATGTATATATATTATTAAATTTATATTTTTATACATACAAAAACCAATCTATGCATTCTCTTAGAAACGTATTGAGAAGAAAAAACAAGTAAAAGAAAACACCGGAAAGAAAAATTAAAATATTTTAATTAGTACAAAACTCAAGCTTCTGAAAATATTAAATCTATTGTCTTACGAGGTTCTAGTGCATCCTCCTCATCTGTGTCGAAAAATTCTTCCCCTGTAGTGTCTTCTACACTTGATTCCTCTTCTGTTAAATCTTCATCTAAAATCGAAGGTTTTGTTATTTTTTAACCGGTTGAATGCCGTAAATACAGAAACAATGATAAAGCTATTTTTTCTCGCGTGGATCCACGTTCCAATATCAAAGGTCAGGACTAGACGATTGAGGATGTTCTCTTCCAAACATAATCAGCAGTTAGCACACTAGGTACCCTCCCAAACTTCTCCTACAATCGTGCCAGAGAACTTGGTCTTTACCCTCGGTCCACTTTCTACACTGTCAACAAAGTAGACACAATTATAGCTACGGGGCAAGCGCTAGGGTAACCCACGAAATTCAAACTTCCTGACATTTTTTGCAATCTGCAGCACCCTAATTGCATAACACACGATCAATCGGAATCGGTTTCATTATGACAGTTCAACAACATTCATTGCGTTATTTACGTATTGAGCAGACAAATTTTTCGAACTTATGAAGCAATGGATTAGCAATTTGCCTCAAAATGATTCAGATTCCGATTGATCGTGTGTTACGCAATTAGGGTGCAGGTTAGTATCAGGTTGTATGTTGAACAAAATATGATTCGCGACCGTAAAGAGTATGTATTTACAGGATTATAATCATAAAAATCGTCAATACAACCCCCTCAGTACAAATAACCCCATCAAATGCCTATTTCATGTTTAAATTGTATGTAAATGCTGTATTAAGAGCGTTAACAACGTACAGCATTTCATACAAAATTTCAAGTTCTTGTTTTTCGAAATGCATGAACCGATTTTAGTGAAACTTCATACGCATAAGCAGGATACATAGGTCTAAAAATGTAGTTAAGAACATTTTCTCAATGTCTTATTTAAAAAAAGATAATTGGAAATCTCTGTTTCTATGGAAAATTTAAAATCGGTCGAATTTAGCTGTAACACTATTTTTCTAAAATGTTCTCGATTAATACTCAAAACTTTCCTCACTACATATTCTTCATTCCTTCCCTCCTACTCCTATAGGTAAGGTACCATTAATGTCAGAAACTTGTCTTATTTTTTTACTTACCTTCTTTAGGCGAAGCCCTGACTTTAACACAAATACATTGGCCCAATAAGCAGGCATGGTGTACTCTGCATTTTTGATAGCAATGATATCTCATAGCTGCTGTCCCACAATCTTTCACGAGAATGTTACCAGCTGAACGTAAAGGCTCGTTGTTTCCGATGTAATAATCAAGGGAAATCTCGGCAACTGAAAAAAAAAAAAACAAATTGCCACGAGTTAACGCATCGTAACACGCGTTTACGCTGAGCATGCAGCCACCGTCAGCATGCGTTGTATTGCAACTATGCATTTACTGGAAATTCAATAGAATTATTTTTCTTTGCATTATATTCAGTCTTGCATCAGCCATCAGCTTGATATCCTGTATTTTTATAATTAAATTAATATTGTAATAAATAAATATTTTTTTAACTAAAACCCCGACCGCCGAAACATAACTGGCGCAGTCGGTAGGATCGCGACGTTCTAAGATCGAATCAAACTCTTCATCTTAAGAGCGACGGTTCTCAAATCGTTCTTTCGTGATCTACAAAGAACCTATCGCGCGGTCGGTCACCTCTACGGTCATCGGGATACATCTCCGGAGAATTGGAGGAAGCTGCGCTGGCCGAGACTCGACTCGACAGGAGATGCAGTGGCTACTCTGGTAAGTGCTCTTATTTACCAAGTGTCCTTGCTCGATTTCCTGCCTTATTTTAATTTGTGTATTTTATGTTAATCTATGTGTGTCTGTCTATAAGCTAAAATCGCAGTAGGCAACCGCAAAATTATAATAAGTAGCGTTAAGTATCCCACGAGTAAATTCCAAGTGTTTAATTTGACACCTCTATTGTTTTACGGCAAGCGCCACTAGGCAGGCAAGCTATAGAAAAACAATGTCGCTCAGGGATTACGATGCTAACTATAGACCGTACAAACTAATCGCAGATTTAATGCCAAGATATGATGGCAATCCTAAATTACTCAATTATTATATCAGGGAAGTAGAAAACTTATTACAGTTAACTTCTGAGGCAGATCGCTCGCACCCAGCATTCATCTGCTTGATTAAAAGTAGGCTCAGTGGTCCAGCCATAGACGCAATAGCGTACGAAGGCCACTTAGACTCATGGTCATTAATTAAGAACGCGTTAAATAGGCGCCTCGGCGAACCACGAAACGAAATACAAGTAATGCAGGAGCTAACGCGAGTGCGTAAGTCTAAGGCAGAAGACGCCGAAAGCTTCGGCAAACGCCTCCGTGAGCTGTTGGATACTCTATATTCTGTAGGGGAGCATGGTAATAAATCGTATTACGAAAAGATGGTTATTGAACAGTATATAAACCAGTTAGATTTCCACGTCTCGTTGGGCGTTCGAATCGCTAAACCAGACACCTTCGAAGCAGCCATCATAGCGGCTAGACAAGAAGAAGCTAGGCTCGCATATAATAGAACTAATTATAATAATAATAATCCTTCAACGTCACAAGCAAAGCCAAAGGAGTTATATAAACAACCAGGCAATAATAATCCCATCCGTAATACAGTAAACCCATTTGCACCTGGCTTTATTATCCCCTCGCAAAACTTTTTACCTCAACAAAATAATATGACCCCCGAACAGCGTCAACAATGGGTACAGTCCGTATTGCCCTGGAAATCCAGACCAGCATCAGGTAACTCTAGACCAAACGGTTCAAATAACTTTAGAAATCAACCTAACATTCCAAAAGCACCGGTTCCCACACCAGTATCATCAGACGTCACAATGCGTACGGCAGGTAAGCCAGAAAAACCACAGTTCGCTCAGCAGTTGTTCTACATTCCGATTCAGATGGCCACTCAAGATCAACCAGGACCCAGCGACATGGGGCTCTTTAACGATGTCACAGATGGTAACGGCATATCGGTCGAGCCGAATGCAACTATGGCCGAACAAGAGGTAAGTGGTGACCAGGATTTTACCTTGGACACCAATCGAGACAGCCAGACCTAGTTTCAATAAATTTCCAAACTAAGAAATATTTACCGTACATAATACTACCAGAGTTCGACGGTAAATTCCTATTAGATACAGGGGCCAGTCATTCAACTATAGCAACTGACGTAGTTGCAGGCACTATATTTGAGAACTGCGTAGAAACAGAACCTTTTCAAATCAATACGGCACATAGTTCATCAGTTCACGACAAGGTAGTTTACCTTCCCTTACCTCCCGCGTTTAATAGCGACATAACACATAAGTTTCTAATATTCGACTTCGACCCTAAATATAAAGGTCTTATCGGAATTGACCTTCTGCAAAAACTAAAGAGTAACTAACATTGATTTAAATAATAATGTTTTACGTACATCTACAGCGGAAATACCAATACACTTCAACTCTCCACCTCAAAAAATAAGTATCGAACCCAGATGCGAAAAGATAGTCAAAGTAAAAACAAATTACTTAGATGGACAATACCTTCACGACAATTTAATCTGGTCAGATGGTCTAATGTCCCCAGCAGCTATAGTTAACGTTACAAACGGTTCTTTTAAAACATCAGTAATTAATCATAGCGATCAAAAGAAGTGTATCCCGTCTAACCCCTCAATTGAATTAGAGAAATTACCCAAGGCCAACACAAATGATAATCATGATATTAATACAATACAGGTTCAAACTAACATTGACAAAATATTAAATGAAAACCTTCAGAAAATCCGTACAGATCATATGAACGAAGAAGAAAGGCGCGAAATAACCCGGTTATGTTATCAGTATAGGGACTTGTTCTATGCAGAGGATATACCACTCACTTTTACACACGCTGTTAAACACGAGCTCAGATTAAGCGATAATACACCAGTTTTCGTGCGTAGCTACAGACAAGCTCCTCAACAACGCGAAGAAATTCGTAAACAAGTGGATAAGCTCCTTCAGCAGGGCATCGTGCGAGAGAGCATATCTCCTTGGTCATGTCCCGTGCATATCGTACCCAAAAAGCCCGATTCCTCAGGCAAAGTCAAATGGAGACTTGTAATTGATTACAGACGACTCAACGATCGTATCATTGAAGATAAATACCCCTTACCAAACATACACGACATACTAGATAGATTAGGATGAGCGCAATACTTCACAACCTTAGACCTTGCTAGCGGTTATCACCAAGTAGAAATGCACCCTAATGACATTGAAAAAACCGCATTTACTACTGAACGAGGACATTATGAGTTCCTTAGAATGCCCTTTGGTCTCAAAAATGCACCAAGTACGTTTCAAAGACTAATGGATCATATATTAAGAGGCATAGATAATGTTTACACCTATCTAGATGACGTAATAATAATATCGACGTCATTGCAGCAACACCTAGAAAAATTAAAGCAAGTATTCGATCGATTCAAAACACATAACCTAAAGATCCAGCTAGACAAATCACAGTTCCTACAAAAACAGGTTAACTTCTTAGGACACGAACTAACAGATGAAGGTTTAAAACCAAACAAAGACAAGATAAAGTAGCAGTACTCAACTTCCCCCTACCTAAGTCTCAGAAGGAAATAAAAGCCTTCCTAGGTTTAGTCGGATATTATAGAAAATTCATAAAAGATTTCGCCAGACTTACGAAACCGATGACCCTTTGCCTTAAGAAAAATAGTAGAGTCATACACTCCCCGGATTTCTTAGAAGCTT
Organism: Apamea anceps; assembly: GCA_951799955.1. Lineage (NCBI taxonomy): Eukaryota > Metazoa > Arthropoda > Insecta > Lepidoptera > Noctuidae > Apamea > Apamea anceps. The sequence goes on from OX637512.1 coordinate 5,469,490, forward strand.
TCAATAAATGCAAACAAATCCTAACTAACGCCCCAATACTACAATACCCGAATTTTGATGAGCCCTTCATCCTCACCACCGACGCCTCAGATGTAGCACTAGGTGCGGTATTATCCCAAGGGATAGTAGGATCGGACAAACCAGTAGCATTTGCATCCCGAACGCTATCAGATACTGAATCTCGCTACTCCACAATAGAAAAGGAGCTACTCGCCATAGTATGGGCAATAAAATACTTCAGACCCTATCTTTATGGCAGAAGGTTTATCATCTACACAGACCATAGGCCTCTCACCTGGCTAATGTCATTAAAAGATCCTAATTCTAAACTAACCAGATGGCGTTTAAAACTCTCAGAATACGACTATAAGGTTGTATACAAGAAGGGTCGTCAAAATACTAACGCAGACGCGCTATCACGTGTTAAAATTTTCCATGGTAGTGTCGACTCTCTAGCTGTTAATTTAGATGATAACGAAGATGACGAGATAATTAATAGAATATTCGAAAATGCACGTAGGGAAGCAGAAAATCAAATAGACACAGTAGCACCCAATGAAAATATACAATCACAAAACCCAAGCATTCCCGAATCACACATAGGTACAGATAGTATGAGTATAGTGTCAGCCGAATCTGAATTAGTGTCCACGAGACATACACAGCCGGACAACGAAGCTAGAGGCATACCCATCATTTCAGACGCTATTGATAGGCAGTTGAAACAGTTCCACGTTAGGTCAACGCCCGGATCTACGTATAGAGTAGATAACAGATCCACTAACTCAAAAGTGGTTATAAAAGATGTCTTTATCCCAATAAACAATACAGAGCCCGAGATAATTAGATTCCTTAAAGAACACACTATCGCTGACCGTGTATTCCATTGTTATTTTTACAATGAAGAATTATACCATGCCTTTTCTAGAGTCTACACAACAATATTTAACGACAGAGGCCCTAAGCTACTTAAATGTACAACACGCGTAACTCTAGTAGAAAACAAACCTGAACAACAAGAGTTGATTAAGAAATATCATGAAGGTAAAACTGTTCACCGTGGTATTCAGGAGACGTACAAGCAGCTGCACAGAAATTATCATTGGCCAAATATGCTCCTTACCATTCAAAGCTTCGTTAATCAATGCGATACTTGTTTGAAATCTAAATACGAACGCAACCCTCTTAAACCACCTTTAGCTATAACCGATACACCTCGCAAACCGATGGAACACATATTTATGGACCTTTATTCAACTGGAGGCGGAACGTTCCTTACAGTTATTGATAACTTCTCTAAATACGCCCAGGCAGTCCAACTAACAGCATGCAGCAGTGTACATATAGCTGAAGCATTACTAAACGTTTTCGCAGTGTTAGGCTTACCGAATAAGATAACCACCGATTCAGATACTAAATTCGACAACGATGTTATTAAGGAAATATGCGCATATTTCCTTAATAACATCGTTGTCGAATTAATATATATATAATAAGAATACATAATATCCACATACACTTTACAACGCCATATAACCCTAATTCTAACTCACCTATTGAACGTTTGCACTCTACCCTAGCTGAAATGATTAGGATACAAAGAATGACCAACAAAGACGACCCTATACACCTAATCATGAAGTACTCTATTATAGCATACAATAACGCCATCCATTCGGCAACGAATTATACACCTCATGAGTTACTATTCGGACACACAGCATCTAGAAACCCATTGGAGTTATACTACCCAAAAGAATTTTACCAGGACTATGTTATTAAGCATCGTGCCAATGCAGAGGCAGTTCAAGAATGCATCGCTGCACACTTGTCCAAAAACAAGGAGCAGGTGATTGCTAAACGTAACCAAGAAGCAGAAGAAATGAAATTCAAGGTAGGTGAAACTGTCTATAAACAGGTAGCGAAATCAGCACGCAGTGACAAAACGAAGCCAGTCTTCAAAGGACCATACAAAATAATACACCTTCACCCAAATAACGTGGCCGAAATAATAGGTAACCATCCAAATTCTAAGTCCATTAGGGTTCACTTCAAGCTACTACGGAGGCCTCATCTTGTTGCAGGACCTTCATCGCAGGGGCCGTCGTGCTCAACGCAACAGCAACCGTAACCATTACCCATGTAGATAATGACAATGGGATCCTCCTTCTAAAACAAGGTCAAGTCCTTAAACAAGACAACTACTTTAGCGTTGCTTGCGTTTACAACATTACCAATCTGCAATTTACATCAACCCAATTGATGGCCCTATATGCAAGCACGAAAAACGCTGAGAATACAGCATCTGGAGATTTACATAAAACGTATAGGAATCAAATAGAATATAGCCTTAGTACTATAAGTAAGAAGATTATGTTTTTAACGCCGCAAATTAGAAAGCGACGCGGTCTTATAGATGGATTAGGTACTGTCGTTAAGTCTATCACAGGAAACCTCGACCACGAAGATGCAGTTAAATTCGAAGAAGAAATCTTAAACATTAAAAACAGAGTTAAAAACGTCCAGGATTCACAAAGGAAATCCTTAGTATTAGCACATAATACAATAGATGAGTTCAGTAAACAGTTAACTAAATTAAACAATAATCAGAGACATTTGGCTAGTTTATTACAAAATATTACTAATAATTCCAACGACTTATCTAACCATTTACATTTCTTAGATATTTACATACAGATAGATTTTAGTTTACAGATAATTTTAGATAGGTTAATGTTATTAGAAGATGTGATGACTTTTGCTCAGATGGGCACCATGCATCCTAGTATTATAAGCCCTCTGAATCTAATAGAAGAGCTAAGAAACTTAGAAAATATGTTTTTGTTTAAACCAGTAGCTAGTATTAGTATTAGTAACATATACAGGATAGAGAAGTCAATTAAAGTTAAAGCTTACAGCACAGAACACTCGGTTAATTTTATCCTTGAAATCCCTTCAATTACCCCAAAAACATTTGACCTTATCCACCTTTATTCAATCCCGGATAAAAATAACCTTACAATCATTCCCAAATCCAAATACCTAGCACTTGGTAACGATGAGTACGCTTACCTGGAAGAAGACTGTCAGCCACTGACCGACAACACCCAGCTCTGCAAGCTCTTCGACACCAGAAGAATTGAAGATACAGATGACTGCATACTATCACTCATTCAGCATCGTCCAGCTAATTGCACTCACGCTAAGATGAACTTAAGAAGAGGGAAAGTTCAGAAGATCGGAGACAACAACTGGCTACTAGTCGTCAGAGAAGACGAAGTCACCAAAACACAATGCAACACCAAGACAGACTACAAGAAGCTATCTGGAATTCATCTCGTTACACTAACAGGAGATTGCCAGATGAACATCATGAACAAGACACTGCGATCTCACACTGACACGGTCATCATCAACGAAGTCATACCGTTACCTGAGCAGTATCAAGTCTCAGAACAATCAATAAAATACGAACTCCAATTAGAAGACATCTCACTAGACAGCATCCATGAACTGATCAATAAAGCAGGCGATGTATCCGTACCAGAAGAAGACAATTGGCACATCATAGCTGCTACACCTAGCTGGAACACAATCATCCTATATATCCTACTGGTCGCTGCAGCATCCTGGAAGCTGTATCAATGGAAAACTAAGAACATCCCGGAGGACACTAAGGGCAGCGCGGACGCCGCCAGAAGCAAGAGTTGCTTCTATCTTATGGAGGGAGGAGTTAACGCATCGTAACACGCGTTTACGCTGAGCATGCAGCCACCGTCAGCATGCGTTGTATTGCAACTATGCATTTACTGGAAATTCAATAGAATTATTTTTCTTTGCATTATATTCAGTCTTGCATCAGCCATCAGCTTGATATCCTGTATTTTTATAATTAAATTAGCGATTAACCTAACAAAAGTGAAATAAAAACTAACAGTGACAAATGAGTGACAATACCTATATCTCGACATAAACAATAATAAACGTATCTACAGTGCTGTGATCAGTGAATAAACATAAAGCGAAAGAAAGTTATAATAGTGTAAAAACAATAAAAAAGTTAACATTAAAACTTTTTCTCAGCAGAAAACTCTGTTACCCTCATTTATAAAAATAAAAATAGCTGCATTTGATTCTCGTACAACAAACTATTCGCTAATTTAGAGCTACGACGTAACGTAATGTTTGGTCGAGCGGTTTAATGCGCTGCTTTACCGAGTTGGGTGTAAAGTGTTGTACGTTCGCATCTCGCCTACGCGCACCACATTTTGTGATTCTTAATCACCGATGTGTATACATGGAATGAATAATGTGAGGAAATATTATGTCAGGAATATTTTTATGTAAAGAAGTTTTTATTTTCATTTTTTTTTTTTTTTTTTTTTTTTTGTTTTAGTCCTTGGTTGTCCATTGCTTTCGTTGGGTTGATTTTAGTATGAGATCGATAAGTACCTACATAAATATACCTACTAACGACGTTTATTGTTTGATACGGTAAAACCTTTTAGTTTATCTTTTTAATTAATTTGACTGTTTAAAACATTGTTTGAGCTCTGCATGATACTGTAACGTGGACATAATCTAATAATTATTAAATATTTTAACATTAAATAATATTGAATGAAATTTGTTAATCTTATATAATAATATTTAAATTTTGTAATTGTCAAATTTGAGCTATATGTGTTATTGGTTGTAGCCAGATTTAATTTATTGTAATTGTTGTTAATGCGAGTATTGTATGTATAAAGACGCCCAAATGAGTGCCCTGTCCGCAATGTTGTCTTGTCCTCACTGCCCTGGGTCTTCACGTACATTTAGCTCGCATGGGCTCAAGGTCCATATAGGCCGTATGCACAGGAATGCGTGTCCGCCGGTCGTCACTCCTCAGACGTCGTCTACTGTCACCGATTCCCAGCCAGTGGGCCAGGTACCGCCAGTTTCGCGCCCTTGCCCTTTGGAGAGGCTCTCGGCCTTGAAGATGAGTACGCCTGTTCTTAGGCACGTTCCTAAGGGTGCTCGGAACCAGGCGGCAGGCAAGCTGTGCGACATTATTGATAAGTGCGTTAGCTGTAACGGTGTGGAGAACTGGGGCGCGCTTCTCACTTTTGCGTTTGATGGGCTGAGAGTTCCTTCGAAGGACGCGCCTGGAAATATGACTGCAAAGGTGAAGGCAAACGTCGAGTCGGTTGGTGCTGACCAGTTTGTTGATGAGTCGGGTTGTGCGGCAGGGGTTGCTAAGTCACGTGGGATTCGAAAGGCCATCGAGTGTAAGGTGTTCGAGGGAGACCTCCGAGGGGCGGTTCGGTTGCTGGTTTCGGACGACTCGTTCGCGCAACACGACCCTGACACGCTAAGCGCCCTTACGGTCAAGCACCCAGGCCCATCGCGTCCGCTTAATTTTCCATCGGCACCAGACTTGTCATTTCCAGGGGTGACTGCGTCAGTGGAGGACGTCGCGCTGGCCTTGAGCTCTTTTTATAGTGGCTCTGCGGCAGGCTTGGATGGAATTCGTCCGGGGCATTTGAAAGAGCTAACATCTAGTTCTGCGGGTGAAAATGGGCGGCGTTTGCTGGAGTGTTTGACAAAGCTCGCAAACTTTTTAATGAGCGGTCAGCTCAATCTGGTAGTTTGTCCTTATTTGTATGGTGCTTCTCTTTGCGCACTCAAGAAAAAAGACGGAGGGCTGAGACCAATAGCCATCGGCAGCGTGTTCAGAAGGTTGACAGCTAAGCTGGCGTGCCGGTCCGTAAGAGTAGCTATGTCCGCATACTTGCAGCCGCATCAACTAGGGTTTGGGACGCGTCGGGGGTGCGAGGCCGCTATCCATGCGACGCGTGCGTTCGTCATGAACCCTGAGAACTCGGACTGCGTGGTGCTGAAACTGGATATACGCAATGCTTTCAACACCCTAGAAAGAGACGTTCTTTTGAGTGAGGTCAAGGATAAAATTCCTTCCCTATACCCCTTTCTCTATCAGGTATATTATTATCCTTCGAATCTATTCTTTACTGATAGTCTCATTTCGTCTAAAGTGGGAGCGCAGCAGGGGGATCCATTGGGGCCACTTGTATTCAGTTTAGCAATTCACAAAGTCATCTCTGGATTGAAATCGTCTCTGAACCTGTGGTACCTTGATGATGGCATTATTGGTGGATCACCGGAAGAGGTTTGCCAGGACCTGGAGGTTCTTGTTCCTCAACTTAAGGAGCTGGGTCTGGAGGTGAATCCCTCCAAGTGCGAATTTTTTCCCTGTGGCGTTGGAGCTCGTACAGGCTTCTCACGCTTCAGTTCTCATTTACCTGGCCTCAAGCAACTTTCTCCTCTTTCTTTCTCCCTTTTGGGATCTCCCATTTTTCTTGACGGATTGCCAGACGCCATTTCCTCCCGTAGACAGCTTCTCCTCAATGCTCGGGAACGTCTCAAGGATCTCTCCGCGCACGTTGCGATTTTGTTATTGCGCATGTGTTTTGCCTTACCCAAGGTTACGTATCTCTTGCGGACCGCTCCTACCTGGCTTTGTCCTGAGGAAGTATGTTCCTTTGACTGTACTCTAAAATCAACGGTTGAGTCGATCCTGAATGTGTCTTTTAATGATGCGCAGTGGAGGCAGGCGGCTCTTCCTATCCGGTACGGAGGTCTTGGGGTGCGGTGCGTGCATGATGTGGGTCTGCCGGCTTTCCTGGCGTCGACACATGGGGTGGCTGACCTCGTCGCTGTAATTCTAGATTCCAATGGCGACGGGGCAAACATACCATTTATGTTGGATGCCGGGTCAGCTTGGTCTGTCCTCAACATGGGGGCAGCAAGCCCTGACGCAACATATGTTCAGCGCGCTTGGGACGACGTCACGTCCAAGCTGATCCAGGAACAGATGTTGGTGGGTTCCTCGGGGGCTGATTTAGCCAGACTCAGGGCTGTATCGCAGCCGGAATCGGGGGCATGGTTGCACGCGCTTCCTTCACCTCACCTGGGCACGTTGCTTGATGACAACTCTTTGCGTGTGGCGGTGGCCTTCCGCCTGGGCTGCAAGGTGTGTGAACCCCACAGATGCACCTGCGGTTCCATGGTGGAGGCCGACGGCCATCACGCTTTGAGTTGTCGTCGTTGCTCGGGGAGGTTCCCGCGTCACCATGCGCTCAATGATATTGTTCGGAGGGCTTTTGTGTCGGCTGATATCCCCTGCCTGTTGGAGCCTCCGGGTCTGTGCAGGACTGACGGCAAGAGGCCGGACGGGCTGACCCTGGTGCCTTGGAGGAACGGCAAGTGCCTAATTTGGGACGCAACTTGCGTCAGCACTGTTGCTGCCAGCCACCTTGGTCGCACCGTCCACTCTTCGTCAGCAGCAGCGGAAGACGCCGCTGAGAGGAAGAGGGTGAAGTACGCACCGTTGCTGGACCGCTATCATTTTGTGCCCATTGCCGTGGAGACCATGGGTGCTTGGGGCACTGAGGCCAGGAAGCTCATTAGTGAGATAGGGCGCAAGCTCCGTGACAAAACAGGTGACTCCCGCTCCGGCTTGTTCTTGGTGCAAAGGTTAGCCATTGCAATCCAACGTGGCAATGCAGCAAGCGTTTTGGGCACCTTTGCGCCGGGAACAGTTCGGGGCGGGTTATTTGACTAGGCGGACGTGTTGTTCTTGTCCTTATATTATATTTGAGTTTATAATTTGTAATAGATATATGTGTATCTTTATTAAATTAATATTGTAATAAATAAATATTTTTTTAACTAAAACCCCGACCAAACATAACTCACGTCATGGTGATTAAAAAGCATAGTCTTTATTTATACTACTGCTACGATTAAATACACTTCGAATATGTAAGGAGACGATATTTATTTATTAAAACTGCGCAAGTAAAAAAATACTGTACAAAGGTAGACTTAATGTCTGAGGCATTTTCTACCAGTCAATCTTAGGGTGATGCAAACAGAAAATATGGCAGATGCAAAATATGGGATAGACAGCCAGGAAATGACTATAAAGTACAAGGATAAATACTAATACGTAGATACATACATACAGGATGAACAAATAAGAGGTACTTATACACTATATTTTTTAAATTTTATCTATGAAATATAAAAATTATTAAGTATTTTTATTTAAATATAGTATTTAGGGCCGGCAATTCAGTATGGAAAATAATCTCAGACAAATGTCCACCTCTAGCAGCATGGCAAATGTGTACCCTTTTCACTGCGTTTTTATGACACTTTCACACATTTCCTGCATTATTTCAGTGACTGTGTCCCAGATATTTTGTTTTAATTCTTGAAGGTTCATTAAATCATAAAGTTTATTTGTAAAACATAGGTATACAATAGGTCATACATAAAAAAAGTACGCTATGTTTTGTCTTAAGACATACAAATATGGTAACATGCAAACTAGTTAGGCTAAACAAAATGTCATTTTAATAAATAGAAACATAGTATTATTAATAAATAAATGTCAGATGTGAAAATTTTAAATGCAGCATTAATAATTATTATAACTCTTTATCGTTTAAAAACTCGTCTATTGTATAGTAGCATTTATCAATCAGAAGTTTCTGCAGTACGATTTTAAATTTTGACAATGGCAGTATTCTTATGGAATTAGGAATTTTATTGTATATTCTAGGAGCAATTCCGAAAAAGCTTTTGTACATCAAAGCAGTCTTACATTTTATGTTACATAATTGATTTTTGTACTGAGCGCGCAATTCAGTTTTTTTGACTGCTGATAGTTTAATAAATAAATGCGGGTTCCTTTTTACAAAAAGTCCAGTTTCTAATATATATAGTGCCGGAAATGTTAACAGTTGCAATGATTTGAAGTGAGGCATACAACTGTCTGTTTTACATCTGTTTTATCATTCCGTTTGAAAAGGGGTTTTATAACAACTTTTTTTAGGTAATTTGGAAATGTTCCCTCGGTAATGCAGTTATTAATAATGTGCGCTAGTGGCGGTGCAATTATTTCCTTGACATATTTAATAACTTTTGTAGATACGCCGTCATAGCCGACAGTGTTAGTGCTTTTTAAGTCATTAATTATTTTTATTATGTCAATGTATGTAACTGGTTGCATAAATAATGAATGAGATGTCAGATTTTCAAAATTATTATTATTGGTCGTATCGATGAATATTATTTTCAATTATGTCAATAAAGTAATTATTAAATTCATTTGCTATGTCAATCGGATGTGTAAAAGTCAAATGATCTCTTTTTAATAATAATACTGATTCTTGGGGAAAATTGAATTTAGTTTTGTTAATTATTTGCCAAGCGGCTTTCGATTTATTTTGGGAAGTCATTACAAATTGATTATTTTGGGCTTTCTGCGTAAGTCTTATTATTTTTCTGTATATTGCTGAGTATTTTTTAAAAGCCAGTTTATTTTTTGAGTTAGGATTATGTCTGTACTCCCAAAGTAGACATCTTTGTTCCTTGCTGCATGTTTTTATTCCATTAGAGATCCATTTAGTCGATTTGCTAGTTTTAATAGTTACAATTTTATTTGGAAAGCATAATCCATAAAGGAGTGAAAAATCATCCATAAAATTTCGAAAAGAATTATTTGCATCTCTAGTATTGTAAACTTGAATAAACGATACGCTTTTCAAGTAGGATTTAAATTTAATTAAGTGTTCTTCCGAAATGTCTTACTTTTTTATTTTCCAAAACTTAAGTTTACAAGTTTTGTTAACGGGTACTTTTAATATTTGAGAAGTGTGGTCAGAAAGAATTAAATCTATTATTTTGGCTCTGCAGCCTGCGCGATAGTTATGTGCAAAGTTATCGATGCATGTATTGCTACTCAATCTGGTAGGGGTATTAACGCCAATTTTAAATTATATTGTTGAAGAAAATATTGAAGATCTAATGTCATTTTATTTCTTTTAAGGACGTCAATGTTAAAATCTCCACATAATACGATATTTTTGTTTGATTGAGAGCTAATTTTTTTTAATATATTATCTAACCTCTCGTAAAATATCGTATATTTGTTTTTCGGTATTCTGTACACGCATACTATAGGTAATAATGTGATGCATTGGCTCTAGCATAGACACGTCTCTGTAGATAGCCCCACAAAAAAAAAGTCAGGAGCTGTTAAATCCGGGATCTTGGGGGCCAATCAATGTCACCGTTTCTCGAAATTAATCGACCCGGAAACGTTCTTTTCTATGTCTCGATTGTGGCTCGTGCCGTATGACATGTGGCCCTGTCTTGTGGAACCACATGTTTCCTAAGCCCGACTGATTCACTTGATGTAAGAAAACTGCTTTATCTGTTACAATGCCAGCTGCTCAAATTTAATCACTAAACGAAGTTATTGTTAGCCGTGATTTCTACCAAAAATTGACCGCAATTTTCTTAAAATTTCCGCAACACATGATTGGGTTGAGTAGAATGTTTTAATGATTAAAACACTTTGTTCAGTCGTAAAACGCTCCATAACAAATTCGCCGTATCTGCACGAAATAATTTTCATTAAACAACTGTCATATTTGCCGCCAAAACAAAATGGTGGCACAAAAAAGTTGTACACCTCCAAGTTGCCGCCCTGTATAAACAAAATAAACTGCTACAAGAAATAACGATCGGTAGAGAAAAAAAGGAATTCAGCAAATCAGCGTTGAGTTATTTCGGCCAACATCTGACGGATATATTCCCGTGTCTTCACTTATATTCCTTCCATATTGATGATGTTCAACAAATTATTGACAAAAAAACAAAATTAAAATCGGTTCATCCGTTCGGGAGCTACGATGCCACAGACAGACATACACACACACACACACACACACACACACACACACACACACAGACACGTCAAACTTATAACACCCCGTCGTTTTTGCGTCGGGGGTTAAAAATTAAATTAAATTTACCTTTAAAGTACCAAGTTGGCCAAGATAATTATAGTAGTGTATATTGACATTATAGTAGTTTAAGAATAAAGATAAATATAGAAAGATTCCCCACTCTTTTTAAACTTATCAGACCACTTTGCATGTCCTAGGCTCAATTTTAAAAAGTATATTGAATCGTCACGATTGATGGATGAATCATATTCCACAAGATGTGAAATATATTTTGTACAAAAAATATAAAATTGCAGCATAGCAGCATATATGTATAGAAGTGCATTTGGCTCAACGGTTGGCAAATTACTATTTCGAAACGTTACCATTAAAACCACTTTCCACCAATATTACGAATAAAGAGTTTACTTCATCATCCACAGCCAGACTTCACCAACTGTTCGGCATATGCATGTCTCATCTTGTGCCAATCCATTACCCAGTATTACCCAATAACTGGGTTGTGGAGGTCAAATAGGCAGTCGCTCCATGTAAAATACTGGTATTCAGCTACATCCGGTTAGACTGGAAGCCAACCACAACATAGTTGGAAAAAGGCTAGGTAGATGATGATCTTGTGCCAATCCCCACGCTCCTGTGCCAGCCTCATCCAGATTTTGGCCGCGATGGCAACCAGGTCGTCTAACCCTTCTCGTCGCCGGACGACCGACATAGTTCGAGTATACAAAGACGTTCATACTCGAACTTTGTGACTCTACTTACTAATGAATAAATAAATCACTTGCCTGCATTCATTACTAGAAATAAAACTAAATAGCACACGATGAAGTACTTTTTCACATAGCTAAGAGACATCATAGAGATGATAGATAGCATAACTTTGTGATCTTACGATGGACTGCGTAAAATAAGATCAGTAATTGATTTCACACTTATTGGAAACTTACAAAAGAGTTAGGTTTGCAATTCCTCTTATCTTAACTAGATTATAGTTTCAGTGTAACTGTGAATATGTTGGTACAAAGTAGTATGACACTGGACGCTATCGACATAAGTACTACAAAAACACAATACAGAACAAACCTTGGTTTGGTGAAAAACAGACAAAAATAACAGTTGCGAAAGTTATTTTTTGGTTTAGCTGCTTAGGTTCTTCAAAGAGGAGCTTAAAACACGATAATGTTCTTCAAATGTCTACTGACATAACTTCCATTTTAATGAAAGGAGTATTTTCTAAGTTCATATTGGATGCCATTAACTAGGTGAAGAAACACGTTTGAAAAACTGATCGCCTACGCGCCGCACAGAAGCACGTTGCTACATGTTTGTGCCGTCTTTACATAATAAGAGAACTTTTATCTTTAATCACAGGCCAATATTATAACCACACAAGACTAATAGAGCTAGAAATAATCAGGGTAAGGCTCCAACACACTGACAAAAAACTCTGGTCAAACTTATTCCTGACAAAATTCCGATAGACTATCAAACAACTTCATCAACTGGACAAACTGTTTATCCCTGACAATATTCAGGAGCAGGTCACGTAACCAACACCGGTCGAGGTCAAACCATCTTCAACATACGATAGCTCGAAGGTCATCTTGCGCGTGACAAGATCAAAACAAAAGACGACCCTTGGAACTTATTTAGGAGAATATTGGGATCAGCCCACAAGTATCGTTAAATTTTGATTGGGTATATGAACAATATTATTGCCATCCTGGGCAGAACCTGGGTGAGACTGGTTCAAGAGTGTAGTCTAGTAAGTAGCACAAGCAAAAAGATGGCTTTGCCCAGTAGTGGGTGATATCCAGTTGTTGTTGTTGTGGTGGTGATGATGTGAAAAATATAGCATAATCAGCCTGTAATGTTTCCACTGCTAAGACACAGGCCTCGTCTCTCCGAGAGGGATTGGACTATAATCTACCACGCGGGCCCAGTGTGGGGGTGGTAGATGTCACATGTCTTCGATTTTTTGGTTCTAGGACATGCCGGCTTCATCACGATGTTTTCATTTTGAAAAATATAATATATTCCAAATTGGCATCACTGCACAGAATTTTTGTAACATCATATTTTGGTGGGACTAATGATGGATCGTTTGGGGTGACGTTAACTAAGTAATTTCAACTTGTGTGTTGTGCACAAATGGGTGCACAAAAAACGAACATTGATGGCGCAGTCTTAATTTCCTAATGTTTAAGCGATTCATTTTAGCATTGCACTGATTTGGATCGTGGTTCCTTACATTTCAAAGTAAAACCAAAAAATACCCAACCCTACCCAATAAAATACAGATAAGGTTTTATCAACGAAAAATCGCGAGGACCTGTCTAAAACTTTAAAGAAATTCCACCACATCCTTCACAAAATCAATCGCGGCCAAAACCAATTAGAAAGTCGTATAAATCAGCGACAAACTGTCCCAAGTCTAAACAGGAGTGCTTCAAAACTGGCATCAAACAATGCCAAGTTAAGTCCAATTACAGCGAAGTCTAAACGAGTCCCGAGTGGGTGAAACTTCATTTCCTTACTTATAGAAAGTGAAGTATTTCTTCTGAGATATCGGTGGTACTGATGGAGGAGAAGAGCGATAATGGCTGGCCGGCAAATCATGTCAGAAACTTTCATCGTGCGTCGCATAGTCAGCCTATAATGTTCCCACTGTTGAGACATAGGCCTCCTGTCTTTTAGAGGGAAAGAGCTAATAATCCACCAAGCGTTCCCAGTGCGGGTTGGTGGATGTCACATGTCTTCGAATTTTTGGTTCTAGGACATGCCGGTTTCCCCACGATGTTTTTCTTCACCGTTTTGAGAGCAGTGGTGATTAAATTCTTTACACAAAGTAAAGTGCCTGCCTGGGTTCGGACCCACGCTCTACGACTTGTAAGTCAGGCCCGTTACCATTGAGCCACCATTGCTCTTGCATTTGGAGTAGGTAGTAGAAATTGTTGGGAAAGAGTTACCGCTTTACAGCCAGTTAAGCAACCTATACATAAAAATGATTGTACCGTACTGTCTTTTCCGAATTCTTTACATCCACCATCATAGATCACGAATACATATTAAGAACGTTAAATCCGTCTAATTAGTTCATGCCGCTTTCGCTAGGAAATCGCGCCACACGACAAAGTAACGACGTTCTTAATGAACTCTCCCTGTAAACTGTTCCAGAAGTTCTGAACTAGTCCACTGGAGGCAAGCGTTAACATTCTTCCAACATTTTTATATGATTAAGTGACGCGGTATGGATCTACTTACTGCATTTTGAATTTGGTTTGAAGTGTTTCAATGTGTCACTATAGTCTGTAATAGTGTAGGTCACGCATATACACATACATAAACTCACGACTTTTTCATATGGGAGTAGACAGAAAGCACAGAACGCCACCAGCTACAATCTTTATTAATACTTATTTTGCTTCGTCCACGTTCATACATCAGCGGGGTAATTGTAACACACTAACAGTAGGTCTTTCAGTTTGACAGTTCAATAACATTCATGGCGTTATTGCAATGGATTAGCAATATCCTTCAAAATAATTCAGATTGTGGTTGATCGTGTGTTACGCAATTGGGGTACCGGTTGCGAGTAATACGCCTCTAACCTTCCTGAAGAACATCAGCAAATAGGTCAGCAGTGCGATTCTGTAACCATCTCACCGTGAAAACTTAGCTAAAGTGAGCGTGGAGTGAGCTGTCAGTCCAACTAATACTAGGAATTGACACTATTGACAGCTCACTTCACCTAACTTTTCACGGTGAGAATTTTACAGAATCGATCGGCAGGTGTATGTCTTCTAGGTTTTCCCCTCCCGCCGTTTCAGCGATGGTCGGTCTTAGTGGCAAACCAATATACAAGTAAGTACTAAAAGCAATGCCAGTGCTTAAAATTAATCTTGAATGAGTAAAGTCGTTGGCGGTCTCACAGTTAGGAAGTCCTTATAACAAGCAACTTAGAAGTTTTTATTAATATATAATGAAATGATTACCTAGTTACATACCTATCATTTTGAATTTACCCGCGCTCATTCACGCGCGAGCGATTATTAGAATGACAGGTAAGATGGAATGTAGGAATGAATGACTGACTGACAGGAAGAGAAATGTCAGTGTGTTGTCATGTTGTGCACCTCATTGTGATATTTGGAGGTTATAAACTATTGTGTTAGATAAAGTACTTGAGGATTAAAAGGAGACGATATTCGTGAAATTATAAGTTTTGAATGTTGTTTCTTTATTTACAGGTAAAGTAATATTTTGTGAATATGTAGGTACCTACTTACTTTATAAAATAACCATTAGTAATACAATAAAAAAAACGAATTGCACTCCGGGAGTGCCAGCAGAAGTGAAAACTTGAATATTAACAACGTTGTGCATTTTTGTTATTTAGGAGTGCGGTCTACTCTCCCTCCGTCTTACAAATTTTCGATCAGGTCACGTGTCCTGACGCGAGCTCCATCTTACAAATTTTTGATCAGGTCACGTGTCCTGACGCGAGTTTAACATTTTTTACCCATCACAGAAAACTCTACCTCCGTCTTACGAATTTTCGATCAGGTTATGTGTCCTGACGCGAGCTCCGTCTTACGATTTTTCGATCAGGTCACGTGTGCTGACGCGAGTTTGACATTTTTTACCCATCACAAAAAGTGCACAACGCCGCTAAAGAAGTTTTCACTTGAAAAACTTTATTTACAGAAATGCAATTGAGTTTATTTACGGACGTCGGTTACTTTAAATAAGATATCTTATACATATGTTGCTCATTCACTTCTATAGTATTTTTTTTTTATTTTAGATCTCTCAGACTATCAAGACAAGGACTTTACATACGAAAGCAATATGCTGCTGACATCATACCAAGGAAGCCTTGTAATGAATAAAAAACTTTAGTCGCAACCCACTACATGACGTTATATAGGCTTACCTGGAAACTCTAGGGTTGTGCTTAACCTCGTTTTATAAATCGTCGACAGACTTAATAATAGACCGACTATTCTATTTTTCTCTCACCATGCATCATGTATGTATCAAATATTGAATTTCCCTGTCATTGCTTTATTTTTAATTATTTTTACCTATTGCGGGATAGAGAGTAGGGTGGCCTTCGCCCAGCCGTGGGGTATTAACGGCTAATCATATTAATTGTGGTATAGTAATAAGTGCATTATCTTAACATTTATATAATTAACAAATAAAAAAAAATTTAAAAAAACTTGTGTGTGTGAGTAACGGTGCATTTTCTTGGCCATTCTTCTCCATGCAAAACTACATTTTGGAAGGGGCGACTAGAATCAATTTATATTTTTGTAAATTCTGTCGTTCAAAAGTGCCTTTTATGTGCCTATTTGATTTCATACTGCCTCTCAGCAAAAACACTCCCAACTGTCCCAGTCAGGTGTGTTTTTGCTGAGAGGCCGTATGAACGTCCATTTTCGCGCTTATACAACCTTCTGAATAAAGAGTTACACATCTATCCTTTAAAACTGACTGTAAAATAGCTGTGACTGATTGGCTTACGAACAAAACCTACGACGATATTGATGCTTTGGTATCTTCGCTTCCATAATCTGTCCTATAATTAAAAGGACCGCGTTAGCAAAATTGTTAGTGGAGGAAGCTGTGCCTGGCTTCTTCCGATCCCAAGATATTGTCGCAGGGCTAACCTAAACCTAAACTGGTATAAAACCAAATAAACACAACTCACATAAGAAGAAACTCAACTTACACTTAGTAACTCATTAACACAATGCACACTCACACTATTACACACACACACATCCCCACACACAAAAACTCACTCGCATACACTACTTCTTGTAACTTTATTTTTCTATTTTTTTGTTTTCAATTGCATACTTATTATGATGATAAGTGAAAGAACGGAGTTCACCTAACACAAGCATCTTCTTGCTTAAAAGGTGATCTCCAGATAATGTGTTTTTCATTTGTATGTAATTGCAATAAACATTTTTATTTTTTTTAATTGAAATAAATGTTTTGAGTTTGACTCACTAACGTATTTTAATCTTTGCTATACCTTCAGTCGCTTACAAAGCTCCTTTTAAGAGCAAGCATCATCATCATTTTTAACAAACAAAACTCAACGTACATATTATTCCTCCTCAATGGCACGTCATCTTCGACCAACCTCATATATCTATTACCAGCTTTGCCAAGCCGAGGACGGTAGTCAATAAATCAAATTCATTTTTCTTCTAAATAACTACGAGCTTGATGACCAGCCGCCACGAGGTTAACACACCTGTTGATAATCTCAGCGGGGGGTGAAATATTGCATTCCTTATGTAGAATGCTGTTATTTTAATAAGGGACTTAGTTAAGGAGAAGTTTGGGGAACTTGTTGTTTGGTGGTGAAAAATTTACGCGATGTCCTGTGCTGGGGCTGGGATGGAGTCCAGCCTATTGAGGAGTGCGTCATTCAGTGAAACAGCAGAGAAAACAGTTTTGGTTTTGATTCGTGAGGGGCAATTGCGAAACACTAACAGTGGCAATAGCGTTTATTTTGACAGTTCAAGACCATTCATTGCGTTATTTACGTTGTTGAGCAGATAACTTTTTAACCGACGAAAAAAAACGGAGGAGGTTCTCAAGTCGACGCGTATCTTTTGTTGTTTTTAATGTATGGCTACGCATAACTTTTTACAGAGTAGTCTGATTTTGATCATTCTTTTTTTATTGGAAAGTGTAAGCCCCCAAGCTAGTCCCATATAAATTTGGAAAAAAAATCCAACCCTAAGGGTGAAAAAATAGGGATGATTTATTGTTCACTCACAGATTTGAATGCTGAGTTGTGTATTACTCTACTCAGTGCCACGTATGCCTGCCCTTTGGCAAACAATTAGTATATAATAGCCACAAAAAATTATAAAATGAAAACTTTTTAGCAAAAAAATTAAACCGCCGTAAAAACTGAAAAGCAAAAAATAATAAAACTAATAATTTTGAATGCGCCGTTTAAATTTAAGGCAATTTAGTGATCTTTGTTTATTGATTGTTTGGCGCCGACTCAAATTACTTAGGTATACTTACATTAGTTTAAGAACTTAGTTATTAAGGTTAAATTAAAAAGGTTTATTTTTTTTCAGTTTTTTTGGCGGTTTAATTTTTTTGTTAAAAAGTTTTTTTAAAACATAATTATGAAGCAGCAACATAATTCTTCAAAATTATTCAGATTATGACTCATAGTGCGTTAGACACAATTAGGGTACTGGTTATGTAGATTTTCATGTTAGGTAAAATTATTGGGTCGAAGCCATGTCCACGTTGTACAAACCAAGGTTTTAGGTTATCCTCTTGCAATATTAACGGTAATTATTTAGATTATGACTCATAGTGCGTTAGACGCAATTAGGGTACTGGTTATGTAGATTTTCATGTTAAGTAAAATTATTGGGTCAAAGCCATGTCCACGTTGTACAAACCAAGGTTTTAGGTTATCCTCTTGCAATATTAACTGTTTAATAAGGTACCTTTAAAGTACTATTAGTTGACTATGGATTGTGATAAACAATACTTCAATCATCCACTTTTTCCATCCATTTTGAAAGACACAACTTTTGTCAACAAACACGAAAAGTATACAAACAAACTTGACTACAAAAACTCTCCTTCCGTATCGCTCTGCCTTAACAAAGGAGCTTATTAAAACAGTCATCTCGCCAAGAAATTGTTTCCATAAACCTGTGGAAAGCTTTTTTAAGCCCGAGGGAGATACTAAATTGAGTTCGGGCTGCATTAAAAGTAAAATATATGGACTGTTATCCACATAGTTGTTGTCTTACTATGTACCTACGGCTTTTTTTTTCTTAATCTTGTTTGTAGTTCTTTGCTTGGAGTTCTTTAATAACATCAGCTGATTTATTATTTTAATTGATTAAAGCGGACCCACGCACTTGCCAGCCTATGGCACTCGTGGGTTGCAGCTAAAAATCAGCGTCGGGTGGTGACCTGGTCTTGTCATCTGACATTATGCTGAGCTGAGGCCCTTTAGGTATGGGCACGCCACAATTGCGACAATAAGTCCCCTCTTTGAGGAGTGGCTAGAGAGGCGTCACGGCGCCCTCACCTTCCGCCTGACACAAGTCCTCAAGGGACACGATTGTTTCGGAAGGTTCCTGTTCAGGATAAAGCGGGAGGAAACACCAGGGTGTCACCACTGTGTGGATCGCCCGGAGGACACGGTGGAGCATACGGTGGAAGTCTGCCCGGCTTGGGTGGAGCACCGCCGCGTCCACGTGGTGGCGATCGGCGGCGGTGATCTCTCGCGTCCAGCCCTGATCCAGGCCATGGTACGGAGCGAGAGTGCATGGGAGGCCGTCACCTCCTTCTGCGAAGCAGTAATGCTCGCGAAGGAGGAGGCGGAGCGCGTGAGGGAGAGGCAATTACTGCGCCCTCACGCCCCTAGTCGCCGCAGGAGATGCCCTGGACGGGAGTCAACAGCCGACTCCCAGCCACCGTAGGCGCGGGCCTGCGGGCGGCGAGCAATGAGCAGCTCGCCGCTCGGTAAGGACCAGGCCCGGCGTCGCGGCGACGGCGCGTTGTGCTCCACGCGCGCCTCAAAGAAATGTCAGCCCGAATTGACGGGGTCCGCTAGGGCCGATGCCTGCCAGGGCCGCGGGTTGTTCGAAAGAGATACCGAGGCCACTGATGATGGTGGTCAATATAAGATTTCCTACCCAAAAAAAAAGGCCCTTTAGGCACACATTGTTTTCTGTTATTTATAGTTCCAAGGTGGGGTGTTTTTTGCTAAATAGCGCATTTTGCTTTCTTTCTTGAACACGGTTTGGATTGCTGAATGCATTCAGTTTCATAGGAATGTTTTATTTTTTAATAATTTGCAAACAAATCTATTAAGTAATTTTAAAAGAAACAGCTTTTTAATTAAGAGAATTGAAAACATGAAAGATCAGTGGATATAATTTATATTAATAAAATTCCTCCAAGCCAACAAACACAACTTTATTGACAATGCTCAATTGCTCATGGCAAAATTAGATGCACTTGTAGGTATACTTCGACAACCAACGCAGTATTAACTGCATCATTGTTTTTCCACCGATTCCTGGTAAAATCTTTGTGAATCGAAAAGCAAAGGAATGGAACTTTCCAGAAGTAATTAGAACAAAACTAATTTTGGAGTCTTGAACGGTTGTCGCTGACAAAGAGTTGTAATGTTTGTTGGGTAAACTTTATCTCGAAATAATTGAGAACGCTGTCTGTATGATACCTTGCCTCTTTATTACTTTTGATATTTGGCACAGCATTGGGGCAATGGTTAATAGCATAATCGCAGTGTTAAAATCAGTGGTGGTTCAGTGGTAACGGCTCCGACTTACGATTCATAATTGGTCGTGGATTCGAACCCAGATAGGCGCTTTACTTTGTGTAAATAATATCATCACCACTGCTCTCAAAACGGTGAAGGAAAACATGGTGAGGAAACGGGCATATCATACAATCTAAATTCGAAGACATGTGACATCTACCAACCCACCCTGGGCCTGCGTGGTGGATTGCGGCGCACTCCCTCTCAAGATAGAGGAGGCTTGTGTCCCAGCTGTGGGAACATTATGGCAGATAATGTATGAAGAGTCTTTGTAGGCCGTCACTTTTTTTTTATTTTTTTTTTTTATTCAAAATCTGTAAAACAATAACATATAAAAAATCTGCCAAACTGCGAAACAGTTTGTCGGCAGTGTGGCTTCATGTTATATAGGTACTGGTATTTAATTGTATCCAGTTGGACTAGAAAACGACCGCAACATACAGATAATAACGATGAAGCTTCCTTACGAAGAGAAATGATTTAAAACAAAAAAAAACTGTTAATTAGAACCTAGCATTACCTTTTTATTACAGCTACCTATGTAGGCCTCTGTTATACTCGTAAAACGCTATAGAAACTATTTTATTGACCAGGTAATACAATAGTAAGCAGATTTATAAGTTAACAGCAAGTTAAAACGACATGAGTGACTTAAACTATTACCTACAGCTAGGTTACAATGTGGTATTTGCTAGTGAGCCCCATACACAGACTTATATTGGCTAGATAACGCAAGTCTCATCTTCTGTATAGAAACCAAGCGTGCCATTATTTTTCTACCTACTGTGACGTCACATGAGCGATTTAGTGATGGGAACTCCCTGTCCGCGAGTAAACGATTCAAAACGATCCGCGTTTCGCCTCGCTCGTCCGCCAGTACTCTTTGGATCGAGAGGTCGCGTGCGCGCATCCCGTCCGCTTGCATGTTATTGTTTAAGTTCGCCGCTCTTCAAGTTACACGATGTATCCTCATTTGACGTAGACGGCTGGTGAATGTCCTGTAACACGAATTAACTATTAAATAATCCTAATATCAGCGTCAAGACGTCCACTTTTTCCGACCCGTTACATTTAGAATGAAACGAGTACCTACTAATCGATTTTTGCAAGATAACAGTGATAATTTAACTTGGGATCACTTGGAAATCTGTAAATATAATTAATAATATTCTAAACAAAATCACTAAATTGAAACATTGCAGTAAAAAAAAAAATTACATGTCACAAAATACCCAACGCAAACATTATCATTCCTCTGTTTCCAAAATCGATTAGAATCGAGAACAACTGTACAAACTGTGTGTACAACACTATTTGCTTTATTTGACAGAAAAATGAGAATAGCGACTGTACCACGAAGCTGAGCGACAAGTAAAAATATCGATCATTTTAATTTTCATTGCGTGTTTTAACAGACAAGTCCTACATACTGCCATGTAACTAAAAACGGCAATGTATCATGAATTATTCGATACACACTCAGTTGCATAGTGTTCATTGTAAGACCACAATGAACACAAAATAATTGATTTTGCAATAAATAACACATAATTTAATAACAAAATGACTTACCGATGAAAGGAAATGTTTCCATTATCTCGTCCCACTTTTTTTGTGTAATTTTTACAGCTTAATACCGCACAATTTGGCATTTTTTAGTTTTTGTTTGACGTCTGGCATCAAGAACGTTCGAGCGCGGACTGATTAGAAATGACGCTGAAGGAAGTCAATTTTACTCCCTTTTTACACGCGAAGTACATACACTTGCGTCGTCTAGCCAATATAAGTCTGTGGCCCCATACTAGACAGTTAGTCTGTATCTTGGGGCACAATGTTGTCAGCGTGAATCACAAAAAGCTTGTATAAAATGACGATGCATTTATTTATTTATTTTATTATTTATGTACACACAGTAAAATACATATCGATATGACATAATCATAATATGAGTACAAAGGTACTGCTTATTTCTTAAGAAATTTCTTCCAGCAGACCTGCGAAAGGAGAAGTAAAAAAGAAATGTAGACAATAGTGTGTGAGAACAAGAAGAGAAAAATATGTGTGAAGTCTAAAACAAAAATATTAAATATACCTACACATATGAATAATATACACATATGAATATACCTACACTTATGTGAAGGATAGCTAAATATTTTTTTCCAAGATGCACAAATTACATTTTGACTAAGTTGTATGTGTATATTTTAATAACAGCCGCACAGGTCGATCGGTCAGGTTAAGCTACGCTTGCCGCGGTTGGTCTGTAGATGGGTGACCATCTTTACATACCGAGACCCCTCCGTGCCTCGGAAAGCACGTTAAGCCGTTGGTCCCGGCTGTCATTCGTGGATCTTTGACAGTCGTTACGGGTAGTCAGAAGCCCGAAAATCTGACAACCAGTCTTACCAAGGGGTATCGTATTACCCAGTAACTGGGTTGTGGAGGTCAGATAGGCAGTCGCTCCATGTAAAATACTGGTATTCAGCTGCATCCGGTTAGACTGGATGCCGACCTCAACATAGTTGGGAAAAGGCTAGGCAGATGATGATGATGATGTATGTGTATATTTTGTCATTTTTTTATTTTTAATATGCGTTTTGTTTGTGCAGAATATTTTTTTTTTCTTTCTAAATACATACTTCAGTATCTTCTTCCTAGCGTGTCGATAGCAATCTAAATGTACTCGGCCCAGAATTCGGCTACTTTTTTGGCGCCATTACCAGCGTCCATCACTTCCTGTAACGTGCAGCTGACAGGACACGCAGGACAAGATATTATGTATCCCATCGTTAGTGGTACAGCACCACATTTACACTCCAAGGTGGAGTCGTCTATGAAACTCCACCTGAACAGGTTTTCCTTGCTTCGGCAAACCTGGGTCCGGAGTCTGTTTAAAGACTTCCAGGTTACCCAAGGTAACTCATGTCCAGGTGGGAGGTCTTCACCGGGTGGAACCAATGGTTTGGGTAAGGAAACACTGTATATACTTTTACTTACTAAACATAAATACCATATTTAATCAAACAACATATTATTTCGACATTTATCTTTCATTATTTTGCTGATTATTGTTACCGGATAAATTACAATAAAATCCAAATTCGATACCCCAAATAGTTACTTTAATCATGAAGAAGATAATTTCAGTTTATATTAGGCAACACATAAGGTTTTCTAGTAGCAATGTATTCTTTTACACCCGGCAGATTCCTAATCTTCTCCATAACAGCTTCGACTGCTGGGTATTTCTTCTCCAACTCAGTATCCAAGATGAGATTGCTTGCCTCAACTATACCGCATAGCACAAACTCTGCCCAGGATAGCTGAAAAAGATAAATCCATTAATATTATGATTATATCAGCTCAATAGTCACAAATAAGACACAATTACTGTTTCTATTGTGACCGAAGGTAATAAGCTTGCCTAACAGACGAGGTGATATAAATAAGTGTTACGTATTTGACTGCTTAGAGGGGCTCGTGGCTAACTAATAACCCGATCAACGGTTAAGCAACGCTTTTCGAGGTCGGCCCATAGCTGGATGACCATCCCAAGTAGCATTGCAAGCTGTATACAAGCTGTATTTAAGTTGGTTTTTATACTAGAAGCTGCATATTCAGGCTGTATATAGGCTGTTTAAGCGCTTAAACAGCCCCTGTAAGTAAAAAAGGGGCCCATATTATACAGCTTTTGTCGTTATTAGAGCTGTATAGTAGCTGTACAAGCAACAGAGAAGCTGTACAATAGCTGTATTAAAGCTGTTATTCGGTGTACAAAGAAACCATTATACTACAGATATTATCTTATAATTCTTTTGTAACGAAAAGTGTTCTAAATAGGTTTTTGAAGAGGATTACAAAAGAATAAAAATAAAACAAAACTATTTTCGATGACATTATGCGTGTAGTAGAAATGGCGACACTATTATTTAATATTTATTACTAGAAGTAAAAGATAACCGTAGATTTGTATATCTGATGTTGTTATTTGGTGAATTGAAAGTGCAAATTAAATTTATTGTGAACCTGTGTATGTTTTCCTTCAAAATATTCACGCGCCAGCAAAATAATCGAGCTGACATAAAGAAAAATACTAAATACGGTAAGTAAATGTTTGTTTTTAAGGTTAGAATAAAAAAATAATATTAAAGTAATAGATATAAGGGCACAGTGATCATTATTCAAGCTGATTATCATGATGCGGCTTAAGATTTTGTAAAAAAATCCTTTAATTATACTTTAAATTTTGTTATTAAACATTCGAAAATGTGTAACATAATGTACATACTCACAGTTATCTACATTCATTCCTCCAGGTCAGAACAAGCATTCTGTTACCATTAGGCGCTGTTCTGATTATTTCTCACGACACGTTTTATCCATAATCAGTACACAGACACAGCTCCAACTTTAACATGAGTCTACGACGATTTAGTGTCATCCAAGGGTTGGCAATTTCGCCCACATTGATGGATATCATTTTTCCTATAAACACTATACTTCTAACACAAAATAACTATATATTTTATTGTATTTTAGTAATAATATATTTTATTATGACAGCTTTGACAACGACGTTTAATACGTCGCCATGGCAACGTACCTTTCTAATTCTTACCGGCCTGTATCTTTTTATATGCAAACTTATGTATGTACTATGTAAAGAAGCCACTGGCCGAATTCCTATCTCAAATTCATATTTTCTACAAGATTCTGTTCTACGAGGTTTCTTTAAAGATTCACGCAAAGCAAGGATCAGTTTGAGTTTCGCTTCTAAGGCGAACAGTATAAGGAGCCTGATACTCCAGGGCCACCTATCCTGATACTCCAGGGCCACTTATCCCGGAACACCCAGCGTACCTCTCCGGTACGGTACCTGACGGACCCTGCCTCCGTCCTCCGCCCTCCGTGAAGGGCTACTACATCTACTAGGCCGCGCCTCACCCGAGCGCCGCCTCATCTGAAGGCCGCCTCACCTGAGGGCCGCCTCCTGTCCTCACCTGACGGGCTGACAGCGTCTCCGCCGTGCCTCTCTCTCCTGCTGCTGTGCTGCGACCTGGCCGGTTGCGTGAGCCCTCCTGTCCTCACCTGACGGGCTGACAGCGTCTCCGCCGTGCCTCTCTCTCCTGCTGCTGTGCTGCGTCCTGGCCTGCTGCGTGGACCCTCCTACGGGTGTCCTCCGTGTCGCTACGCACCAGCACCAGTCCTCACCTGTTCCTGCTCCTCCTGTTTCTGCTCCTGTTCCTGGACCTCCAACTGTACCTTCACCTCAGCCTCTATCACGCATCATCACTTATACACCCCACCTCCACAAACTACACACCACTCTTCAGACCATCTTCATCTTTTACTGTAAATATATCTCTAATTGTTTTCTATCTCCCTTTTTCATTTTATCCTTTACCCCTAGCTTAACTTTCCTTGTCGCTACACGACATTTTGGCGCCCAACGTAAATTAGTTCTTTCCCTCTCACTCTCCCTCTCTTTAAAGTTTTGTCCTTCTCTGTCTTCTTACATAATTTTCATACATCCATTCCCTTCACATTTCCTAAATTCTAAAACAACACTTCGTCTAGTGTCATTTAAACTCTTTGGCTAATTTTATTTCTTTTCATCCAAACATCACTTGAGCACACTGTACTAACTTGAATATTTCTAAACATCTATACTCTTTACATATTATAACTATATTTTTTCTCAACAGGAAAAGGAACTTTATTTAGTAACTTTTAAATATTTTTATGTAACTTTATTTAACTTTACAACTTATAAATATGTATATATTGTATATGAACATCACTCTTTACATTATCATCTTTATTCTATTATAAATACTTATTTAACTCGTGCTCTTAAGCACAACTCTAACTATTTGGTAAATCCAAACGGTTTTAAAAGATGATGGCCTACCCCATCCATCTTTTACTCTTCTATAACTACAGGCCCTACAGCCGTAGTTATAGTGATCATGATGCTCTACTGCATTGATCACTGGATATGCTTTACCAATCGGCTCTAAACCATTGGTAATCTAAGCTATCCAATCTAAACTTATCTAACTATTGTAAATATGCATATATGTATATGTATTCTAAAGAGCGGTTGCAACTCTATAAATAAGCCCTTGCAGGAGCGGTTGGTTACTCACTAAATAAGCCTAAACTAAATGTACAAATGTATTTATCTATCTATCTACTACTACTTAACTTATTACTTAACTCTATCGCTGTTATACGAGCTTAATTTCCTGTACTTAATTTGTATAATACCTTTTCTTTTTTTTTCCATGTCTGGAGCGGCCGACAACTCCTTAAATAAGCCTTAACGTCGTTTATAAAACACTCTTCTAGAGTGGCAGTCATTGAATGTGAACTCCACCCTTACCGGAATGTAGGAGATTGCTTAAAAGAGATAGTATGATTGGGTGAATGGAGAGGTATGAATCTGCGAAGTTGTGTTTTACAGTTCCTTCGGAAAGCTTCATTAAAATTTTCTCTGAGTCGAAAATTTTCTAGGGTCGGGGGGAAAATGTAACATAATGTACATACTCACAGTTATCTACATTCATTCCTCCAGGTCAGAACAAGCATTCTGTTACCATTAGGCGCTGTTCTGATTATTTCTCACGACACGTTTTATCCATAATCAGTACACAGACACAGCTCCAACTTTAACATGAGTCTACGACGATTTAGTGTCATCCAAGGGTTGGCAATTTCGCCCACATTGATGGATATCATTTTTCCTATAAACACTATACTTCTAACACAAAATAACTATATATTTTATTGTATTTTAGTAATAATATATTTTATTATGACAGCTTTGACAACGACGTTTAATACGTCGCCATGGCAACGTACCTTTCTAATTCTTACCGGCCTGTATCTTTTTATATGCAAACTTATGTATGTACTATGTAAAGAAGCCACTGGCCGAATTCCTATCTCAAATTCATATTTTCTACAAGATTCTGTTCTACGAGGTTTCTTTAAAGATTCACGCAAAGCAAGGATCAGTTTGAGTTTCGCTTCTAAGGCGAACAGTATAAGGAGCCTGATACTCCAGGGCCACCTATCCTGATACTCCAGGGCCACTTATCCCGGAACACCCAGCGTACCTCTCCGGTACGGTACCTGACGGACCCTGCCTCCGTCCTCCGCCCTCCGTGAAGGGCTACTACATCTACTAGGCCGCGCCTCACCCGAGCGCCGCCTCATCTGAAGGCCGCCTCACCTGAGGGCCGCCTCCTGTCCTCACCTGACGGGCTGACAGCGTCTCCGCCGTGCCTCTCTCTCCTGCTGCTGTGCTGCGACCTGGCCGGTTGCGTGAGCCCTCCTGTCCTCACCTGACGGGCTGACAGCGTCTCCGCCGTGCCTCTCTCTCCTGCTGCTGTGCTGCGTCCTGGCCTGCTGCGTGGACCCTCCTACGGGTGTCCTCCGTGTCGCTACGCACCAGCACCAGTCCTCACCTGTTCCTGCTCCTCCTGTTTCTGCTCCTGTTCCTGGACCTCCAACTGTACCTTCACCTCAGCCTCTATCACGCATCATCACTTATACACCCCACCTCCACAAACTACACACCACTCTTCAGACCATCTTCATCTTTTACTGTAAATATATCTCTAATTGTTTTCTATCTCCCTTTTTCATTTTATCCTTTACCCCTAGCTTAACTTTCCTTGTCGCTACACGACAAATGGCGACAATTAGCTAAGCAGCCTACATAATATTTGGAGAGTATTATAGTCTGAATAGCTGTACTAAGTAAGTTATGGATTACATTGTACAGCTATTGGCTTTTAATCAGCTTTATAATAGAATATGTTTATTACTTAGGCTGTATATTAGTTCTCTATGCATAACGCTCTTTAGAGTTACGCTTAAAGAAATGAAAAACCCTGAGCTCAAAATTACTTTGATCCGTTCCTCACTTTATCAATAATATTTTATTAAAACGCACTTGTGATTTGGCAGTATAGTTCTCCTACACACAAGCCTAATGTTTATTTACTCAGGTAAAAAAGTTGAAAAATTGTTCCAAAAATTGTTAATTTAAACTAAAATATATGTTAACTTGCTATATCACTGTTTGATTTACTCGCAATCGAAGTGAAAAGTAGAGTTTATAACTCGTTCATATAAAATACATTGTTTTGTATGAACATTATTATACCTAAGTAAACTTATTGCAAAGTATTATTAGTGTGTTGTGTATGTTATATCTGTTTTACTTTATTTTCAGGAAAATATGCCGTTTAAAATCATAGAAACGTCTTGAAAAATTCTGTGAAGAGGAAACTCAGTAAGAATGAAAGAGCAACTAAAAGTATGAGAACCAAAAAAGATGCGCTTAAAAAAAATATAGCTGAAAATGAATCAGATCAGGGAAATCGAGAGGAATCAAAATAAAATGGATACAGGTGAAAAAGGTAAAATCGACAAAAACGCTACAGGCGAAAAAGAAATTATTGAAGAAGAGGAGGAGAAATCTCTTTGTTAGTTTTACAATAATGAACTTTTATAGGGTGATCTTTTCAAGAGGTTAATTTACTTTTTAAACCTTTCATAGAGAAACACTTAATAATCATGTTAATTTGATTGTCCATTGTCCTTAAGTCACAACGTTTATGTAAATGTTATTTGTTATTAAATTTTGTTTATACGAGCTTGTTAGTATTTAAGAGAAACACGTAATCTCGTGGCTGTGGTTGTCCCGGAGACAAAAAATTCTATTGTTGTTTTTGTAGCCTTGCTAGTCATGAAAGAGGAGAATCTTCCACCTCTGAAGTGGAGACTAGGAAGAGTCATCGCCATACATCCAGGTACTGATGAAATTGTCCGGGTAGCAGATATAAAGACCTCTACTGGAGTCATCCGGAGGGCCTTCAACAGGATATGCCCATTACCAGAATCGAAGTCTGGTTGAAAGCTCGACTTTCAACGCTCGGGGGAATGTTGGAGCGCCTACGACATTGATCATAGCTCTAAGTGTTCCGTCCTACCTAAACTATGTATTATGTTTTTGTTATGTGCTCGTACGCACATCATTCATGTGTCACTTTTACTTGTTATTAAAAACTCATACACGTTACATGTGCCTGTTGCCTTTTTATTTAAATCACACTAATTTTCGCACATAATGAAAAAACTTCATTATCAAGTTCCGAAGGTTGTACTAAATCTACACATTTGATATAACTGTTATGATCATTATTATCACTGTTTAATGTTTTTGCTACGGAACCTTCTTCGTTGGACGTCGATGGAATTGACGCTTGACTGTAGGTTGTCCGATTTATTAATGATTCTCTTGCTTCCTCAATAAATGATGGTTCACTATCATAACTGTTACTTGGTTGATAATTTGTAATATTCAAATATTCCCTTTCAATCCTCCTCTTGACTGCACCAGATCTTTTTCTTTTTTTCCACATGTTGCATTTCTTCACAGTGAAAACATTAATTTTATTCGTCATGCAATCAAGTGACTGTGTCAGTAATACAGACTAAAGCTGTACTATAGCTGTCATTTATTTTTTTAGTTTTAAAACACCCTCATAGACAGAAGTCATAAAACCACTGTATTTACAATAGTGTACAATTATGCCATAAAAATAAGTTTGAGAACGGAGTTTGCATACACCATTGTACAGAAACAAGTATCAAGTGATACTGTAATAACACTTAGAGTTGTAATAAGTAAGTGATCACATGTAAAATACAGCCTGTATACAGCTTTAACGATGAAACCAGATTGAAGTGTCACAAAATACTTAAAGCTGTATAGTAGAATTGTAATATTCTGTTTAAGCACCCCAAGCTTACGCAGATCCCTCAATAAAGATTTTATACAGTTTGAACTGTATAATAACTCATAAATCACTCTTATAAAGACAAAAGCATTTTATAACACTCTTGTACGTCTCTAAAAGAACTCTAAGTTCTAAATAGGTTGGTATATTGATGTTGAAAACGCTTGTGTGCTGCTTGGGATTGGTCCATCCACCATTCAATACATATCGAGGATGAAAGCACGTTAAGTCGTTGGTCTCGGCTTTCATTTGTAGATCTCTGACGGACGTTACGGATAGTCAGAAGCCCAAAAGACTGACAACTAGTCTTACTAAGAGGTATCGTATTACCCAGTAACTGGGTTGTGAAGGTCAGGTAGGTAATGGAGGTGATGGAGGGCCGACGCTAACATAGTTCGGAAAAGTCTAGGCAGATGATGATCCTACTAATATTATAAACGCGAAAATTTATATGGATGGATGGATGTTTGTTACTCTTTCACGCAAAAACTACTGAACGGATTTGGATGAAATTTAACACACAAATAGTTTATAAGCAGGACTAACACGTAGGATACTTTTATCCCGATATTCTCACGAGATCGAAAGTAATGCGAGTGAAACCGCGGGGCGCAACTAGTGATTATATATTTGGATGCTTCATTGATCTAATAATCGCAAGCGTCAGTTCTGAATCTGTGATGTTCCTACATTGGATTCCGGGTAGACTATTGTTTTTATTTATTTTACCATTTATGTACACACATATATAAAGAGACATTGAAAAACAGAACAGAAAAAATAGGAACAGAGGTGATGCTTATTTCATAAGAAATCTCTTCCAGCATACCTGAGATAGGACAATAGATACAGAGATGTAGACAGCGTGTGATAGAGCAAAGGAGACAAAAAATAATACATAGAATCAAAAACAATTCACAAAAAAAACAATTCACTTATAAACTAAACAAAAATTACGAGAATATACTAACATACATACAAATAAACATACATAAATACTTTTAAAATAAATATTACTAGAATGGTAATAATTAATCATACTCAAAAAAATTAATACATACAAAACTATGATGAAGTGGACAGATAGTGTTCTTTCAATCTTCTTTTGAAAACTGCAATAGTTTGGCAGTCCCTGTTATAGTTTCTTTATTAAGGAAATTCTCAGTTGTACTCGTAGCCCAGACCCTGGAATAGTGCCAGGTTAAAGGCTCGCCCTCTAATGCTTGGGACTTCTAACATAAATAATAATTTATCAGGCGAAAATGTCGTTGTTGTTCGACTACACACTCCTGTTATTCAGAAATAGTGGCGTGAAAACGAGAGGTTATGTTACGAATATGTTTTTAAAGAATTTTGGTAAAATAGACTCTCGGAAACCGTCGCCTCAACTATCGCTTAAGCCCTGGGTGTCTACTCCGAAGTAGTATCGGCCGAATGTTCGGCCGTTTCCTGCTACGAAGTTTCTATTTGGTTCGGTCGGTTCCGATCCTACACTCCTACACTCTTTCGAATATTGACTATGGTCCCGACCCAACGGAGCCGATCCGAACTTTTTTCGCATTTTTTAATAATATTCGGTTCGGCCATGTGTCGGTCCGATCCGAACATTCGCAGTTTGTTCTTCGGAGTAGGCCCCCAGGTTCGCAAGGACGCGTTTCTCCCGCGGAGATTTTTTTTCTCGCATTGGATTTTCAACGCACTGCTGAACGCCGAGAGTAGAAAATCCAACAGAGTGTTTTTTTGATGCACTGGGATGCAGAGCGCATCCCAGTGCATCAAAAAAACACTCTGTGGATTCTCAACCCTCGGCTTAACACCGAGTGTTGAAAATCCAGTGCGTTTTAAAATCCTGTCGCGATATATTTACGTCCATGAAAACGTACAAACGAATAACAGTTTAAAGGTTGCATTGATAGCCTGTAGTGGCGAATGGAATTTTGCTCTGGTAAATTCCTATAGACAGAAAAACGAACAAATATTACACAACAGTTAAGGTAATTCAATATTTGCATAACACTATCATAACTAAAAATATAATCTGCAGTGCGATTCTGTAACCATCTCACCGTGAAAACTTAGGTGGAGTAAGCTGTCATTCCAACTAATGCTAGGGATTGACACTATTGGCAACTCACTCTAAGCTCACTTCACCTAACTTTTCACGGTGAGATTTTTACAGAATCGATCGGCTGTTGTTTCCACGCAGTAATCGAAAGCAACGGAGCAGATAAAAAAATACAAAGTTGAATGCGATATTGTTTTCTACAATAACATCTCGTCATTTAAAAGAGCGTTCACAACATGATACGAATTTTTCAAACAGCAAACAGGTCAAGTGCATGACCTTATGATTAAGACACCGAATGCTCTGTTACTCATATCATTGTAAGTACTTGCAGTTTCAATAAGATAAATAAGTCTATTTTTAGTGAAAAGCATGATTCGCAGATAAAATATTGTCAAAGTCATCCTATTTTTATTAGATAAGGATGTGAGGATGATAAACAGATTTTGATAAAATCTACGATCACGATGATCGGATGAGTGGCGATTGATATTAGGAGATCAGACGATGTTGATAAAAACAGATACTGTATTTGTGGATAATGCTTACCAGGAACAGCACCCTAATTGCGTAGCACACTATCAATCAGAATCTGAATCATTTTGAAGGATATTGCTAATTGCTTCATACGTTCGAAAAATGTGTGTGCTCAACAACGTAAATAACGCAATGAAAATTGTTGAACTGTCAATATGAAAGCCATTGCTACTGATAGTGTATTACGCAATTACCCCACTGAACTGTGACGTATTAGAGTCAACATTATTCCAGTGCAAGGGAGCGATGTTTTGGCGTAGCTCAGGAGAGGCCTATGACCAGCAGAGGAAACTCAATAACTGTACTCGGTCCGCAGAGGGTTGAGGAACAGGTTATAAAGTTCACTCATCGTCCATAGAAAAGGGAGGATCTTCCGACCAGAAAGGTGTTGTGCCTGGTAGGCTACTGCCTGACCATTGATGTCGGGATGTTGTTTATATGCTAATAGCGCGGTAAATTTTGCTTGCGCGATGCAGGATTTTGCGTGACGTCAGTGTGATGCGTAGTTCGCATGTGGCGATGTAGATGCTGCCACAATTAGAGATGAATGTTCAGAAAAGAAACCACCACCACCACCACCACCACCACCACCACCTCTGTAAGTACCTATTTTTCCTGTTCTGTTTTTCATCGTTTGTTTATATATGTATATGTATGTATAAATGGTAAAATAAATAAATAAAAGAGTGAGAGTGATCGACTCTTCAAATGAGCCAGAAAACAACAAATTTTAATGTGCTAACTAAGAAGTGTTGCAAGATCCGACGTACTCGTACTTTCTTAACGTAATTAAACGGAAAGTTTCCAAACAGTTATCAGTTTACAGAGCTGTCGAAACAATAATCTGATTGGCGTTAAGTTCCTGATTAACTGTCACTTCCAATTTTCTAACTTTCGAATTTTGAGTTAAAACATAGCGAAGGCCCGGAGGTTCTGGAGTTAGCATTGAACAATGTGGCTTTTGCTACATCATAGAGGGACTTTTCATAGTAGCGAAGGATGATTCTGACTTATGTCAAAAAAAAAAACATTATGAAAAAGCAAGGTTATGCAGTTCTGAAATCTTGCAAGGAATGAGGATTGACCGGCCATTCAGTACCTTCACTTATCTATATGGGAAGAGGAATTTTTCGTTGCAATGAAATACTCACAACCTTACCTGATTGAAGCTTGCTTGAACAGAAATTTCATATTTTGCCTAGCTTGATCACAGATTGTCTTAAGGTTTCTTTGCCTCTAGTGCTAACACATTGTTGAAGTTTAGGCCTTCCATTGAAGAAAACACAAATATTTTTTTTTAATTCAAATATCATTAAATATGTAGTTACCTTCCCACTGAAATATCCACCATTCTCATTCAGATGTTTTTCCAATCTTGAAAAGAAATAGTCAATGGTTTCCTCGAAGATTTCCTCCTTAATTTTTTTCTTCTCTTCAGGATCTTTTTCTTTTAGGTAAACCATAACCTCTGAAAAAGAAATATCACATTTTGTTATAACCTCCTACTTTTTTAGATCGCCATTACATATCGACGCCAGGCAGTTAAACTTAAAGATGACCAATCTGACGTATGTTTTGTTAGGTACTTATTTTCGTATTTTCTGTCTACAGCCTAAGGGCCTCTATTAACTGATTGACTAACAAACAGAGGGGCAATTCTCGTAATTTTAAGAACGATCACTGTCTGATGTCAGTCTCAATCTGTCAAAAATACTTTTAATTTCCCTTCATTTTGACAAATTTTTGACATTTGTTTGTCGCCGAGATGAGACTGCGACTAGATTTTGATCGGCCTTCTGATAAGATTTTATTCTTATTTTTCCACAGGAAGATACCCTACCCTTTTACTGACTAATCTATCAGTCGGCTTTTTGCCTATAATGAGTACTATAATTCAAGGTTGGTTGGTCGCCAGCGCTATTGGTGAGCATGGCGGTTTCGATTCCCTGGTCGAGCCAAGTGTTTATTAGTTTAGTTATTCCATCTGGAATTTCTCAGTTACAGCCCGGGGTCTGAATCTGTGCTCGGTTGATGGCAATAGTCTCACCCTCAATTACATGGGACTTGCACATAACTTGCGAATTATGGGTTTACTAAAAGGTACAAACCTCTGCCCAACCCTTCGGGGACTACAGCCGTGATGTCGTTAATCTTAGGAGTCATGATAATGAAAAAACAATATAATAAGATAATTATTCGATATCCAATTAATGCCAAAAGAGACTTTACTTGCCATCATCTAAGCGAGAGATTTTATTCTGAAAGGAAAACTCACTTGCCCAGAAATCGTAGATGGTGTAAACAGCACCTTCCACAACGGCTTGCCACCAAGGATCTATGGGTATTAGGTCTGTGTTCCTTGCGACATACTTAGCGATGGCTATGGATTGGTGCAGGACACGTTCACCTTCTTCGTACAGAGGAAACTGGCCGTATGGAAGTTCTGGAATTTGAAATGGATTATTTTTATCATAACTTTTGTTTTTTTTTTTGACACGCCGTATGAGATTTTAATTTTGGAATTGTATAATAACCATTGAGGGCAGATCGCAGAGAGGCAGTTCCCGTATTCCTAAGAACGTTCGCATTTTATACTCAGTTTCAATCTCTAATTTCTGACAAGTTTTTGACATTGATTGTCTATGAGATGAGATTGCGACTGGAATTTGTAAGTACGAAAATAGACCATCAGATAGAAATAGTTTCTTATAGACAAAGAGATTCAAGATACTATAAATAGCTATGCTTATAGAGGATGATGATAGTACTTAAGGTTTATTTACGTTATTGGAAAATGTTCTGGCTATTTGTTAACGCCAGAATTATGTATACTTGATATATTGTGTTCTCTATACTTGATACACAACCATTTAACGTATGGTAGATAATTGATAAATTTCTCAACAAAAAACTCAATTACAGTTGGCGTTATAATTCAAACTCGTTTCTTTATTGCATATTGCTTTCATGTTTATACTCCACCATCACAAAAAGAAGAACAATACACACAATCAGGAACATAGAAATATACGCGGCAGCGGAAACAAAAACGTACAAAAACGAAATGAACTTTCCTAAATTTGGCACCATTAGAAGTACGAGCACGTTTTGGGTTGTTCCAAACATTTCTGTGCGGTTTTATTTTGATAAGTTTCACACAGCTCATTCTAATGACGAAGAGAGGCGCAGGGACCGAAATAGAAATGTATTTCGGGTTTTTTCGGCAATTTACTACTTGTTTTTGAGCGGATTCGATGAAAATACAATATAAATGCTAATAGAATATATTAACAACAATTACAAAATCGTTGATTCAATCAATCTCAGCCTATGCCAGGCCACTGCTGAACACATGCCTCTACCAAGCTGCGCCACAATACACTGCCCTCCACCTTCCGCATCCAGTCTGTCCCAGCCTTAAGGTGGTCCATCTAGCTGGGAGGCGTTTAACTACGCTTGCCGATACGCGGTCTCTGCTCTGGTACACCACCGGCCATCAGTCCTTCGACAAACATGGCATGCCCACTGCGACTTCAGATGGCTTACTCTGCAAGCTATGTTGGTAACTCCGTGTTCTTCCGGATAACTTCATTTCTGATTTGATCCTTCAAAGGAAATCTAATCGATGAATAAACAGTGAGAATAACATTTCAATCAAATTCACAACTTACATGACGGCTGTTCCGATATGCTGACATGTGACATCTACCAACCCGCACTGGGCCCGCGTGGTGGATTACGGCCCACTCCCTCTCACCGAGAGGAGGCCTGTGTCCCAGCAGCGGGAACATTAAAGGCTGATTATGCTGTACACTAGGAGTCTTGAAGTACTTCTTGGCAAATGGTCAAAAGCGAGACTATTCAAAAAATAATTTAAAAAAAATACTTACTCTCTTTAATTTCAGGTCTAGGCCAGCTCTCGCGATCATGTCTAATGTCTTCAAATTCTTGTTTAGTGTAATGAAGAATATATCTTATTGGCTCCCCAAGAGCGTTCAAATTAAAATAATGCAGTTTCTTTGCCATTCTAAACGAGTTGAAACTGTGTAGGTATGCCTGCAATGACTATCGTCGACTGTGTAAATGTTTTTACATTCACCAAAGTATCAGTAGGTGCATATCTGGTCTTGTTAATGATAATAAATTAATCGATGTCAACAGAGCAATCTATCGGATGTTCCTGCGAGAAAAAAGAGTGCAAAATGTTAAATCTTATCTTACCAACAAGAAATTAATTAAATAATCGCTTTAAAAAATATATTGCAAATAATATATCATGACGTTTGTATAGCATCCGCCATCTTAGGTTCTTTGTGACGTCATTTGACATTTACCTAAAACGAGTCCCAGGCTAAAATACAGCTGTTTAGGGCCCGATCACACGCACAACCACACCACGACAGCACGTGGACGCGCGCTAATTTGTATGAAAATGAATAGTTGTATCACATTTGACCGTTAAAACCAACCGTGTGGGCGATACCGACCACAACAAGGCCACATCGCAGTCCCCAATGAGACCACGCACTAGCGGCCGGCCACATCGCAAACACAACAATTTGTCTGTCAACACTAGTCACAACGGAAGCATACCGCAACTCATCATCATCTGCCTAGCCTTTTCCCAACTATGTTGGGGTCGGCTTCCAGTCTAATCGGATGCAGCTGAGTACCAGTATTTTACATGGAGCGACTGTCTATCTGACCTCCACAACCCAGTTACTGGGTAATACTTGGACCCCTTGGTAAGACTAGTTGCCACATGCCATCGCAACTACTAGCGACAACTTTTGTAGTTAAAACGACCTAACTGCAAGAAACTTGCTTTTTTGTCAACTTGTCACTTTTTTGGCAACTTTTTTGTCGCTGCTATATGGCGTGGTTGTGGTACAGACGCCAGCAGCTAGCAAGCTAGCAAGCTACCCGAAACTGTCAAATTTTCCCAATAAATCTTGAACCTTAATGCTTTAGCGATAAAGTTGAAAATCTATTAAAGAAATTTGACAGATTGTAGTAGCTTGATGTGCTGGCGTCTGTACGTTTTAGTTTTACTTACTTTATTTATTATCTAGGTATTACTGCTGGTTGTCCGTATACGAACAAAGATAAAAACACCAGACCATTTCTCGAGTTAGGTCTACAAAAGGTCCAGGGATATTATTATTATTATTTAGCATGAACTTGTTAGGCGTATTTTTAAATGGGTGTGTGTGAGTGAGTAAAATCAATATGTATATCAGTGTTATCATTGAATGTACCGTATTATCACTGTGATAAGAAAAAATATTATGAGCATAACAATCTGTTACTTTATTTTTATTAAAAATAATGCAATAAATGGTCATCTATTTTTTTTTTATCTTTACCCCAAGCTAGTATTTCTCCTACACGTCATCATTACATTAAAGACCGGGGTTCGGAACGTTTTAAATAGCTCATAATCCCCTTTATTCATTAACGTTGCGTCAGAGTTAAGTAGTCATTAGCGACTGTTTAACCATACATTTTTGACGTTTAAACGTCACTTAACTTTAATCATCGTTTATAACCCTAATATATACAACCTTGGTATAACTTTGCAAAAATAACTGATGAATGATCCATTGCTAAGTTAAAGAAGGAAAAACCAACATACCGAAAATCACACTATCTTATTTGTAATGAGTAGGACAGACATCATCATCATCTGTGTCAAACGATATCGACTCTTGGAAATAGGCCCTAACACAAAGGTGTTCTACCCAAATGTAATGTGGCCTACCCAAATGTCCTTTCTTTGGTATTGTTCGTCGAATCGTTGAGCTCCTTAAGTTTTGAGTTGAGCTGCACGATTTCTGACATATGCGTGCACTGACTGGACAGGTCCTCTCAATCTGTATGGTTCTATCCTCAAAAGACCATCTCAGACATCGACCTACATGGTCTTCATATGATCTGACCAAGATTATGTCGGGACTTTAAAAGAGACTGTGACGTCTGAGTTTATTTCAGCCTTTCTTCTCAGACTAGTCAGATAGGAAACGCCGACCTCATCTAGTTTTAAAATATGATTGACGTGTAAAAGTGTTTGTACAAACCTAGTTACAAAATAAAATCATTTATCATGTGATGTGATCGTTTCGTCGGTAGGTAACATATTGTTTTTTTTTTTAAAACAAAAGATTTGCCACACACTAGGAATTACTTCTGTATCGTGGGTGCGTTTACAAACATTTAAATTCATATACACAAACAGCTAGACCCGAAACAACTACCTGTATAAGCAATACAAATATTTATTCCGTGCGGGAATCGAACCCGCGACACGCAGCGCAGCAGTTGATCGCTCAGCCACTGCGCCAACCATGTCGTCAAAATTATATGTCATTAACTTCTGCCTGTAACTTCGTCCATGTGAAATTTCTTGTTCCCCCGGTCTACTCCGTTGCATCGCATCGCCTGAACACGCTATTACTTTTTCACTTAGCGTTCTTTTGCTCAGCTTCTAAAGGTCCTAGCATGATGTTAAATAGCCTATAGCCTTGCTCAAGACTTAGGTTATCAAACGCAAGAATATTATTTCAAATCCGACTGGTAGATAGACTGGCTGGCTGGCTGGCTGTCTGGCTGGGAGATTAGCGCGTTCAAACAAACAAACTCGTTAGCTTTATTATTAGTATAGATTTAAAAGAAACATAATAAAATTGTTTAAACTTCCATAAGTGATTAACGTGTATGTACCTATATAGGTAGGTACGATTATCAAACTGGTGACTGGTGACCTTGACCCTGACGTTGCAATTTTATCATAGCAGGACAAAAACCGTGCACAAGGTCATTGTAAATTATTTTATTTTATCCTCTTCAAATTATAGCTGCAGTTACATGCAGAAATTCATTGCTTCATGAATATTAATCTATACTTATAATATTACTGGCTTCTGTTAGCCTACAAGGGGCCCGTGGCTAAATAATAACAGCCGCACAGGTCGATTGATCAGGTTAAGCTACGCTTGCCACGGTTGGTCAGTGGATGGGTGACCATCTTTACATACCGAGACCCCTCCATGCCTCTTGGTCCCTGTCGTTAAGGGTGGGTAGTCAGAAGCCCGAAAGTTTGACAACCAAGGGGTATCGTATTACCCAGTAACTGGGTTGTGGAGGTCGGGTAGGCAGTCGCTCCATGAAAAAACTGGTATCTGGTATCTAGCATCCGGGTAGAATGGAAGCCGAACCCAACATACATAGTTGGGAAAAGGCTATGCCGAGCCTTTTCCATACTAACAGCCACAGCTAACACACTAACACACAGCTAACACACTAACACACAGCTAACACACTAACACACAGCTAACACACTAACACACAGTCAACACACTAACACACAGCTAACACAGTTAGCCTGCATCATCCCACTGCTGGGTAAAAGGCCCATGACTCACCCATGACTTATA
The DNA here is from genome assembly GCA_951799955.1 of Apamea anceps. Classification (NCBI taxonomy): domain Eukaryota; kingdom Metazoa; phylum Arthropoda; class Insecta; order Lepidoptera; family Noctuidae; genus Apamea; species Apamea anceps. The sequence continues at coordinate 5,509,524 of OX637512.1, forward strand.
ATATTATAAAGAGATATTTGTGAATTCGTATGTAGGGGGCAATCGGTCAGTTAGGCAGTCGCTCCATGCAAAATACTGGTATTCAGATGCATCCGGTTAGACTGGAAGCCGCCGACCCCAATATAGTTGGGAAAACACTAGGCAAACTGATTTTATATGTTTTTTTTTTTGTGTAGTTCCCAAGATAACCCCCTAGGTCATCTTGAAAACTTCTGAACCGATTCCGAAAATTCTTTCACTAATAGGGAACTACAGTATTGCCGTGTGTCATAGGATAGATTTTTTTTAAAAACAAGAAATTTCACGTGGACGAAGAAAAAAGTCTTTAGTATTACTGAGTCTAAAATTCTAAATTACTAGCTTAGTAATTTAGAATTTTAGACTCAGTAATACTGAGCTAATTAGCAATGGATAAATAAGAGCACTGAGAATCGATCGATGAGGTTAAGCTACGATAGCCACGGTTAGTCAGAGGTGACAATGTTTACATTGACTCTTGATTGAATACATTGCCAGTTGAAATAAAACGTGCGCAGTCGTTACAGGTGTTCAAAAGACTTGTAAAGAAGCACTACTTGTCGTTGTGATCTTGTTGTCCTAACTGCAATCATCTACAGTCTTCTTTTATTTTTCGTTGCTTGTATACATAGTATGTATGTATTTATGTATCTATAAGTTTGGATATGTATATATTTGTGTATCTATTTTAGTGTATTGTATACATAATATTTGCACCAACGACAGTCCCATTTTATGTCCAGGAAAATCACTGTCCATTCTAAGGTTGCCTGGATGAGATCGCAGTAATGTGATAAGGCCGCCCATTGTATATTTTGTAGTGTGTCATGTATTTTTGTTATGCTATGTATTTTTGTGGTTTACTTATATAATATACTTTATATATAAATAAATTGAAAGGCCAATCTTCACACAGATTTGAGATAAGGTTACCTCCAAGGGCGGGTTGTTGATCACATCCACTTGACGCACGCGGTCAAAAAAGGCGCTAACTATCGTCAAACCAAAAAAGCGTTGTTTCAAATTACAAATTAATAAATGATGGCCTTTCCGTACGTCAAATAATAACGAGTACGTAATAGTTATCCTTTGATATACGTATGCTATGTTAATCAACTTTGAAACAACCGGCCCTTAAACAAGCTGAAAAATACCAATATTAAAAAAAATAACACAAAATTATAAAGGTAAATCGATTTATTTTTTATCATCATACTTTGCAGGTAGTTTGTAAGGCCCTCTAGTTTTAATATATTCTTTGATTCCTGGCAGGTTCCTGATCTTTTCGACTGTGGCTCCTACTACAGGATACATTTTCTCTAGTTCAATTTTCAGGAACAAATTGCTTGCTTCAACTATGCCGGTCAGCACAAATTCTCCCCATGATAGCTAGAAAAATATTGACAAAACATGAATATAAACGCCTGTATTCCCCAACACACATTTCGTTAAATTATTTTATTATTTTACTAATTCTGTAAGTAGGTTTGAATAAACACTTTTTCACTTCTCATGCTCTGAAAGTGCTTCTTTGTGCAGGGTATAGGCTGCACAAAATCGAATTTTGTGCACAAGGGCATTAACGTATCTACTCATAAATGTATTATATTAAGGCAAAGAAAATGAGCCATACAGCCAAATGCAATAAGAAGTTCATAGATAGAATTTGTTATTATATAATATTTACTTTAATTTATTTGCCTTATGTGTTTTTTAAGATATAATAGATATTAAAATTTTCTTTCAAGTACGGTAGGTTAGTTGATTTAAGAAAATTATTATTACAAAATTAATTTAATAGTAGGCTGTATAGGTCTGCAGCCTAATATCAACGTCGTAAGATTTAAAAACAATTTCCTTCAGTATTCAAAACTGTTCTAATTTTACTTTGAATTTTAATTAAAGAAATGTTATGTTATACAACTGTTTTATTTCCTCGCAATCGAAGTGAAAAGCAGAGTTTATAACTCGTCCACAAAACCATTTTATCCTCGACATTACTTTCAGCCCTCGCCTTCGGCTCGGGCTGCTAAAAGTCTCGGATAAAAATGGTTTGTTTTGTGCACTTGTTGTAAAATCTACTATTACACGTCAATCATATTTTATAAACTAGATGAGGTCAGCGTTTCCTATCTGACTACTCTGAAAAGAAAGTCAGAGGACACAGTGTCTTTTAAAGTCCAGACATAATCTTGGTCAGGTCATGTGAAGACCTTGTAGATTGGTATCTGAAATGGTCTTTTGAAGAAAGAACCACAAGGATTGAGAGGACCTGTCCAGTCAGTGCACGCATTTGTCAGAACTGAAGGGTTTCAACGATTCGACGAACAATACCAAAGAAAGGACATTTAGGTAGGCCGCATAAATGACTCAAACTGCTAGACCACGATTAAAACTAACTGAACTAACAAAAAGCAACGACCCACATAATCTTCACATTCACAATAATTAGACGCGTAACTTATGTTAGCAATGGAATTCTTATTGGGACAAACCACCATTCTTATTGGGCATAATGGGTTTTATCTTAGTACACATCCAGACTCCATGCTGTTGCTAGATAGGTATTTCGAACACTAACAACTGAGATAGGACGAACCACATAGGATTTGTTATCAAAAATAAAGTGTCTCGGGTTCTACTATCTTTAGATACCGAGACCCCTCCGTGCCTCGGAAAGCATGTTAAGCCGTTGGTCCCGGCTGTCATTCGTGGATCTTTGACAGTCGTTACGGGTAGTCAGAAGCCCGAAAGTCTGACAATCAGTCTTACCAAGGGGTATCGTAGTACCCAGTAACTGGATTGTGGAGGTCAGATAGGCAGTCGCTCCATGTAAAATCCTGGTATTCAACTGCATCCGGTTAGACTGGAAGCCGACCCCAACATAGTTGGGAAAAGGCTAGGCAGATGATGATGGATTCCACTATCTTTATAACGGTAAATAATGTATTTTCAGCTGTTGAGTTGTGCGAGAACCAAGGCCGTTTTATAAAAGTGTTCTTCCACTTCTTCGTATCTATGGCACGACCCTATTTCAGAGGGGCAATGCTCGTAATTTTAAGAACGTTCACAGTCTGATCTCAGTCTCCATCTGTCAAAAATACTTTTAATTTTTTTGATAACTTTATGTCTTATTTGTTTGTCGCCGAGATGAGACTGCGACTAGATTTTGAACTTTTTAAATTACGAGAATTGGCCTTCTGAAAACTATGAAAGTGTTAAAGCCATCATTGTTCCGTTCTAGAAATGAGTGCTATCCGTCGTGTCAAGCTCAATCTAAATGGTTCAAAAACGTCAGAATATAGCCCCGGCAGCCTAACTTCGTACACACACACTTATAATGGCTACGCCTTTCGATTTGACAATTCAACAATACTTAGGTAATTATTGCATTATTGCATTACCTATTTACTTTGTCGAGGAGACGAATTGTTCATATCAATGAATTATGAATTTCCTGCAAATCCTTCAGAATCAATCAAAAGTCATTTATTCAAGTTAGGATGAGAATCGGCACGTTTCGAACGTCAAAATTACATAAGATAGTCTTTCTTTTGAAAGACTATCTTACCACCCACCCTTCACCACTTCCTAGTGCTTACGCTGGGAAGAAGTTGCGCAACAAACTCCCCAGCAGTGGAGTGGTGGATTGAGATGGCAAATGTCATATGTCTATAATGTCTAGGCGTAATGTATAACGTATTTATTGATTTTCGCCGGTTTTTTATTTTCGGCGCATGCGACCGTTCACTTGTCACAACAATGCCATAGAGTGCTTCTGACACTCAGGGCATAGACAAGTAATGAGGTTACGTCAAGAGCGGATTAAAAATAAATAATATTTATTTTATTGCTAATATTTTATATAATATTATATCTATTTTATTATTTATTTATTACTGTGATTGCCCGTGACATCACAGCGGGCCCTATCAGAATACCAGCGCTACGACATTTATTTTTTAAATGTCGAAGCATCATGCTGAGATAGGAGCCTTTTGGCCTCGTATAGGACTTTCTGTTTCATTTTTCCTTTTGTTAATTTTTTTTATAATTTGTTTTATTTTTTCTGTTTTTAGTTTAGTTTATGATCCTGTACGAGTCACAATAAATACTTTTTCTTTCTTTTTCCAACTATGTTGGGGTCGGCTTCCAGTCTAACCGGATGTAGCTGAATACCAGTATTTTATATGGAGCGACTGCCTATCAGCCGATCGATTCTGTAAAAATCTCAGCGTGAAAAGTCAGGTGAAGTGAGCTTAGAGTGAGCTGTCAGTAGGGTCAATCCCTAGCATTACTTGGAATGACAGCTCACTCCACGCTCACTTCACCTAAGTTTTCACAGTGAGATGGTTACAGAATCGCACTGCTGATCTCCACAACACAGAAACTGGGTAAAACGATACCCCTTGGTAAGACTGGTTGTCAGACTTTCGGGCTACTGACGACCCGTAACGACTGTCAAAAATCCAAGAATGACAGCCGGGGCCAACGGCTTAGCGTGCTTTTCGAGGCACGGAGGGGTTTTGGTATGTGAAGATGGTCTTGGTCACCCATCCACGGACCAACCGCGGCAAGCGTAGCTTAACCTGATCGATCGACCCTTGTGGCTGTTTTTACTTATCCACAAGCCCCTCTGATTGCAAGTGTGTTACGCAATAACTGGGGTAGTACTGATCTGGTGCAATAGTTACCTTTCCATTAAAATATCCACCATTTTCGCTTAGTTGTTTACTGAATCTTGAGAAGTAGTAGTCAATGGTTTCGTCAAACAATACTTTTTTCAATTCTTCCTTCCTTACTGGGTCCTTCTCAAGGAAATATGGCGTCACATCTGGAAACAAAAGCTTGAAGTTATTGAAGGTTCAACACGTCAATTTTAACTGATCATTACCCCAGAAAAAATGGAGGTAAAAAATTATCACTGCAGTAATATCAATTTTTCTTTAATGTAGTTCTTATCTCAGTTTTTTACAATGTAAGATTTTTAAAATTCACAAAAAACGACAAAATATTTGGCCATATTTTGTAGGTCTACTACTAAATAATACAGTGAAAAAACAAGGAATCAACTAGGTGTCTTGGTAGTTAGTACTCGTCCAAACAAAACTGCTAAGTGGCAATTCTCATAATTTAAAAAAGGTTCAGTCTCAATCTGTCAAAAATACCTCTAATTTACCTACGTTATTACAAGTTTTTGACATTTTTTTGTTGCCAAGATGAGACTGCGACTAGATTTTGAACGTTTTTAATTACGAGAATTGGACTTCTGTAGTGTAGCTTACAGTGGCAGTCCCAAGGACCGCAACTGCGAGTCAAACCTTAGAATTTTAGCCTTATAATCGCTCTGGCCATACCTTCTAGATTGATACGCAACAAGATTGGCGACAAAAATTAAAAAAAAATCCAGGAGCTCTAACTAGATACTATTTCTAAGTAGAGTCTGGGAAATTAATTGATGATCAAATTGACATACTTGCCGTACTAAAGATATTCATTTCATAATCATACAACTATCACAGAATGCCAGTTATGTGTTGAATATACGGACAATATAACTTGGTAGTTAATTTGATAAACAACTAATTTCCCTGACTTTAGCTACTCACTTTTCCAGTAATCGAACACAGTATACACTGTAGACTCCACAATGGCGTGCTGCCACGGATCAGTTGGTATCAGGTCAGTGCCCCTCGCCACGTACTTCGCAATGGCCAGGGTTTGGGTCAACACGCGACCATCTTCTTCGTAGATGGGAAACTGGCCGTAGGGGAGACCTGGGAACAAAAATAATACTTATAATCCCGTCTTTTTAATAACGCAAGCGCATTTTAGTACATATCACTGTCAGCTGCGCGTGCTCCGAATATGTTTACGCTTTGGCTGTATAAAAATAATTGACAGGCTGGACTCCTTAAAGAATTGCAATCGCAGTAGACAGGGAAAAGTGGAAAGGGCTTTCGCCCTGCAATGGGCTATAATAAATATAATGTTATATTGTAACTAACTGTTGCCCGCGACGTCGCCTGCGATCAAGGATGAAAAATATATACACCTATATCCTTACCCAGGTCATGGTCTATATGTCGCAGTAAGATAGTTAACGCCGTGATATAGTAATATCCCTAGGGATATAGCTGTATACCGCAATATAGTTATATGAAAGCAGTTTATAACTATCTTACTAGACTAATCTAGTGAAATAATATTATAAGTTTATATTTTCATTGATTAACCATATTAGTGCGACATTATACATGTATGCCACATACAAATACGTCCAGTCGTTTTTGCGTGATCGAGTAACAAACAAACTCACTTTCGCGTTTATAACATTAGTTAAAAATTTTGTCAAAATCGTTACTATGCGTCACACAAACTGTTTTTTTTAGTTCAGTATTTCTCATTTAAGTAGATACATTATACCTAACTGTTATCGGGAATAAAGATATCTCAAACCTAATACTTATGATGTTAAAATGAATGGATCGTGAGGGATAAAAAACGTGTTGCGTCGACCCCAAGCAACATGGTTCAAGGGCAGAAAGATGATGGTAATAGAATGATTGCATGAGCAATTGGCTCCAGCTCCAGCGGCATGTATACTCCATCTATTATAACACTAGCAGCGCCTCGCGGTTTCACCCGCTTAAAGTGTCAATCCCGTGGGAATATCGATATAAAAAGTATTGTATGTGTTATTCTGATGTATAAGCTATATTACTGTAAAGTTTCATCAAAATCCGTTCAGTAGTTTTAGCGTGAAAGAGTTACAAACATCCATGCATCCATCCATACATACAAACTTTCACGTTTATAATATTAGTAGTTACCAAATTCATTATTTTCCGAGTAAATAGGGTACATAGAATTATAACTACCGTCATGTCCCCTTAATTTATAAACGTTGCTTAAAGTTAAGTAAAGATTAGCGACTGCTTAACCATACATTTTTGACGTTTAAATGTCTCTTAACTTTAATCAACGTCTAAAAATGAACTCCGCTAATGCTGGGATCATCAGAAATAAGTACTAAAATTCAAAACTAAATATATTAAAAGACATTTCGTTGAAGTCAGAAGGTCAATTCTCGTAATTTAAAACGTTCAAAATCTAGTCGCAATCTCATCTCAGCGACAATCAATGTCAAAAACTTGTCCAAAATGTAGGGGAATCAGACCTCTAATTCCCCTACATTTGGGACAAGTTTTTATATATTATATATATTGTTCTTATATATTTGACAGATTGAGATTGAGATGAGACTGTACGTTCTTAAAATTACGAGAATTGCCCCTTTGGTGGCACAACGGACCACCTTCTGACTCCGTTTGCATTGTCACCACCATAAGCTTATTTGGCATCATAATAACAACTCAAGCGTCGATCACTATCGCGTCACAATGAATTATCCATTGTTCTACGATACTCCTAAGATATCGATATACCTGCGTCGTATTGTGCAATACTTAATACATACAGCGTGGCGCTTTAATGGCGACATTAATTTAACACACGTATACGGTTTTGCGTTGTAGTTTTATGAATATAGAATAGAATAGAATAGAATACTCTTTATTGTACACCATACAAATTATAGAACATATATATATTTTAATTAAATTAAACATTAATATTTATTTATTTATTAAGAATTTTATAAAATAGCATCTTAGAGCAACCTGACTTAAAGAACTGTAGCGCAGGGGTCATTTGCCGGGGTCACGGATCATAACATCGCATTAATGTAATTAAAACAATTAACGAGCAAAGAGAAGGCGAATTGAAGGAAAGAGAGAGAGCCCTATGTCGGCGCGCGGCGCAGGTGGAAGTTTTCAAGTTACGATTTTTTTTATGTTGTTATAATTTTTATGATTACTGGGCACTTGCCCTACCCGTGTGTTAAATTAATGTCGCCATTGTAGCGCCACGTTGTATACTTAACCCTACTTCCTACTAATACTACTAAAATTATAAACTTGAAAGTGTGTGAAGATGGATGGATGTGTGTTACTCTTTCACGCAAAAACCACTGAACGGATTTAGATGTGTTACACAGATAGTTTATAACCAGGATTAACAAACACATAAGATACTTTTTATCCCAATATTCCCACGGGATCGAAAGTTATGCGGGTGAAACCGCGGGCGCTGCTAGTAGTTAATAATACTTAATTACTCAATCCACTTCCTACTAATAATAATCACGAAAGTTTGTGAGGACGGATGGTGGATGGATGGATGTTTGGTACTCTTTCACGCAAAAACTACTGAACGGATTTTAATGAAACTTTACAGTAATACAGGTTATACATTAGAATAACAAATAGGATACTTTTTGTCCCGATTTTCCCACGGGATTGAAACTTATGCGGGAGAAACCGTGGGACGCTGCTAGTTGTGCAATAATATTGTACGGTCGACCGCACGTCAGTGCTAACACTTTGACCTTGAGCTGGTCTAGCGTAGTAGGAGGAGCTGTATTAGAAAAAGAAGCCAGCTTATTTTTTTTTTGTATTTAACCGTCTATAAACAAACAAGAAGAAAGGAACAGACAAATACGTACAATAAAATACATATACTGGGGTTGTGAGGCCTAGTGTACCTTTTTCCATTAAAACTACACGAGTATACCTACAAAATGTCAACACAATAAAAAAAAACACAACATTCCACAGTAACGAATTTTAAAACTAGATAAAAATAAAACCGTTTAAAAATATCACTCTACTCACTTTCTTTTATTTTTTGGTCAGGCCATGTATCAATATCATGCCTAAAATCCTCGAAATCCTGTTTGGTGTAGTGTAGAATATATCTGATTGGCTCAGCCAAGCCTCCGATGTTAAAGTATTGAAGTTTTTTCGGCATTATGAACTGTTAGACGACTACACGTTTATCTACCACGGATACAACTTGTGAACTGAATTCCTGTTTCTAACATCATCATTATATAGATGATTGCATAGCTTAGCAAGCATGACATAGCGCTTTGTGAATGAGTTTTTGTATATTTAGGTTCCGTCATGTTCAATAATTGTGTAGGTACCTATATTTTTCTCAACAGTGAGTGTCTTTGTAACACAATTTTAGAAGAATATACATCATTCAATAGATATCTCATCCTGTGCTAGAAATGAAAAGTGGTCTGTGGTTGCAAGTCTTTCGAAGTTTAATGCTTGTTTATGGCTTGTAGCTTGGATATTAATTTATTTAATTTACTGCAGTTTGGAATAGTTTGGGTGGGTCGCTACCTTACATCCTAATTCCGAACAATCATTCCTTGCACCTGCAATCAAAATATATTAGTTTTAGTTTATTTTTAGGTACTATAATTGTATGGGTTTGTTACTGTTGGCTAAATGTACACTTTTTGTAAACGTTTTTATTTAGTAAATTATAAAATTATTTACATAATTTTCAATTTATTATCCTCATCAACTGCTAATCATGTGATTCTGAACAACCTTGAAATTACTGTTCTAATGAGAAATGACAATATTCGGTCAGACGAATGAGTTACCTTGGGTTTGGTGTTTTTATCAAACTGGACGTGTATCTGTGTATGTTTTAGGCTAGGCGCTAACATATTTCTGATTGCTTATCATTTTAGCCAACTGCGCTGTCGCGCGGTGGCTGGCAGTCGGCTAAAATGATAAGCATACAAGTGAAAAACAGAACCATGTCTTTACTGTCGTAAAGACATGGTTATGATTTTCACTTGTATCTATGTAGGTATGTATGTGGGATTCTTTATACCCTCGAAGCAATCTAACGGCTGGATAGGTTTTAATAACACATGATGTGTCTATCGACTTGTCTGGGTCGCGCGATTTTTGGTTTTAATAAAATCAAAATGGCGGATTTTACAGTAATTGAGTGATGGCATGAAAAAACTCGCCTCGTGACTCATGGTAGTTGAAGTAGTCTGACCATGAGGGGTATCAAAATAAATGGTTTAAGGAGACAATTCCAAAAATATAACACACTAACAGCGCCTCGCGGATTCACCCGCTTACAGTGTCGATCCCGTGGCAATATCGGGATAGAAAGTATCCTATGTATAATTCTGTAAAGTTTCATCAAAATCCGTTCAGTAGTTTTTGCGTGAAAGAAAGAGTAACAAACATCCATCCATCCATCCTCACAAACTTTCGCATTTATAATATTTTATTTTATTTGATAGGTACACCTACGACCTATTCACTAGAAACATTAACAAAATAAAAATAACATAAGCATTGAGTTATGGTGAATTAATCATTTACAGGCGTACACAACACTTACATAAAAAATTGCTTCTTAAATATTACGTTTTAACAAGATGTTTTCCTCGTAGTGAAGATAGAAAAATTGAGATAGAAACAAAACACAAAAAATTAAGTAAGACACAAAATCATTATCGAAATCAGAATCAAAAATTAATATAAAAATTATCATTAGAATCAAAGTTAAAACATTAAGATTAAAATTTAAATTAAAAATAAACAGTACAATAGATATTTAAAATTTGAAACGGTAGAACGAGATAACGAGTGCAATAAAAGAACATTCCAAAATTGTTATAGTGGCAGGCAATAAACCAAATAAAAACCAAAAAAAAAAAACAAAAAATTAAATACATAGTAAGCAACAAAAAGTAGATTATGAAATTATGATTCGTCGCTAATAGTTATAAGTTTCCTGCGAAATTGGGAAAATGAGTCTGTAAATACACTCGAGAGCAATGAATCCGGGTCACTTGAAGAATCCTAAAAATCTCGGAAACTAAAAATGCTAGGTTAATGCAATAAATTGTATTTAATAGACAATGTAATACTCCTTAAATGAAGGTATTAAAACTTCTTAGTTATTGTAAAGTTATATCATAAAAAAATCAAATTTGAAAAAGGGCCACTTTCGAAGATGGAACTACGAAATTATAGCATTTGGTTTTGCTTTTGTTTGTAATCTGTCATTTATGTGGGTACATAAACCATGTTGATAGTGCTCTATATTCATTATTCAAGCTGAAATTATGTCGCTTACGCCTGAAGAATGCACCAGAATACTTACAATGCTGGACACCGGCCGGAGTCAGCGCGATACAGCCAGGACTGTCGGTGTGTCGCTGTCAACAGTACAAAGAGTTCTCCGACGTTACGAAGAAACTGGTTCTAACCTACGCAGACCAGGAACGGGCAGAACCAGGTGTACCACAGCACGAGAAGACCGATACTTGGTGAACACCATGCTTCGAAATCGCTTTCTCACAGGAACTGAACTCACAAATCAGTTTCGACGCCTCGGAGGAAGTAACCCAAGTGCATGGACAGTAAGACGTCGGCTTGCTGAATCTAACTTAAAACCCCTTAGACCTGCAAACGGCCCTAAACTGGAGCGTGGGCATCGTATTTCAAGACTAAGATATGCCCAGAGCCACGTAAATTGGAGTATTGAAGATTGGTCAAAAGTTATGTTCTCCGACGAATCAAAATTTATGCTCTACAAGCACGATGGAAGACACAGAGTGTATCGAAGACCAGGGGAAAGATTCAAGCAAGCATGCATCGAAGAAAAAGTAGCCTACGGTGGTGGGTCTGTACTTGTGTGGGCCGGAATTTCTTCTGAAAGTCGCACAGAGCTGGTGATCATAGAAAACGGCTCTTTAACTAGCGTAAGATATGTGGAAGAAATCCTCAATGATCACGTTGGTCCATTTATGGTCAATTTAGGTGAGGATGCTATATTTATGCATGACAATGCCCGACCTCATACAGGTAGGATTGTGAATGACTACCTTCAAGAGATGAACATTACTCGTATGGAGTGGCCAGCGCGCAGCCCGGATATCAACCCGATCGAGCATGCTTGGGACGAGCTAGACAGATGCGTAAAACAACGAAACCCTCCCCCAATCACGCTTCGTGAGCTCAAAATTGCTCTCACAGAGGAATGGGAGAATATTCCCCAAAATCGTATAAGGAACTTGGTGTACACCATGCCAAACCGCGTAAACGCAGTAATGGAAGCACGAGGAGGCAATACGAAGTATTAAAATTCAAGAAAATCGTAATAAAGTTCAAAAATTTCATGTTTCCTATTTTTGTTTTAAGGAGAGATCAGCAGTTTTTTTTTTTGTGTTAATAAAATGTATGGTGACTCATATTTTTTTTACTTTCATTTAAGGAGTATTACATTGTCTATTAAATACAATTTATTGCATTAACCTATCATTTTTAGTTTCCGAGATTTTTAACATTCTTTAAGTGACCCGGATTCATTGCTCTCGAGTGTATATCAATATTGTTGCAGATATCAATTTTATTATAATTGGCCATTGACCGATTCAAGGATGCATTGAGACCAATGTTGGTTCTTGATGAGGACGGTGCAAAGGTATTTATTTTGCGCAGAGATCTAGTTACGGTACGCCTAGGTACAGTTATATTAATTTCTGATAATAACTAAGGACATCCGCCAGATTATGAATGATTTTGGAAAACAAGAGGATCAGAAGTGCTTCTACGTTGTTCAAGTGATAGCATCTTATGGTAGGAAGGAAGTAGGATAGTAGAACTCATCATCATCTGCCCAGCCTTTTCCCAACTATGTTGGGGTCGGCTTCCAGTCTAACCGGATGCAGCTGAACACCAGTATTTTACATGAAGCGACTGCCTATCTGACTTCCACAACCCAGTTACTGGGTAATACGATACCCCTTGGTAAGACTGGTTGTCAGACTTTTGGGCTTCTGACTACCCGTAACGTCTGTCAAAGATCCACGAATGACAGCCGGGACCAACGGCTTAACGTGCTTTCCGAGGCACGGAGGGGTCTCGGTATGTAAAGATGGTCACCCATCCACAGACCAACCGCGGCAAGCGTAGCTTAACCTGACCGATCGACCTGTGCGGCTGTTATTATTTAGCAACGGGCCCCTCAGTCGTAGGATAGTAGAACTGAAAGGCTGAAAAAACAAAAAACTCACCACTACTAAAAGTTCAAAACAAGCTCACTTTTCAAGTAATCTGATGCAATTAATGGCATAAACTCTGAAGTTGAACTTAAATAAGTACCACGAACTGCATCAGATTGCTTAAAAATGGAGCTTGTTTTGAATTTCTTTGTAGCAGTTCATATTCTCGCATTTAATGAGGAAGTCAAAGATGGCTATTGTATATTATACGTTTAAATCTAAGGAATCACAGACAATAATAAATGTTGTACTGTCATCAGAACTATACGGGTCCTTAAACGCACCTACCGCAATATTCCACTGTTAGGAATGTAAGACTAGATAACGCTAATAACAAGGACAATTATTGATTGTTTGAAGTGTTTCTGTGCTCTGATAACACACCCATCCACAATAGTGTATTGTTCTACTGATTACTTATATGTGTAACACACTTTACTTGCTGCACATTACAAACTACAAACAACAAATCAGCCTATAACGTTACCATTGACTCCTGTAACAGAGGTACCACCTAACTCAGGGCTCAGGGGCTGCAGTCTCGACATTCATAGCGATCGCTTTACGACTGAAGTCGGTCGCAAAATCCTGTCACTCCATACATTACCCCTGTCAATCCGGACCTTTGCGACCGAATTCGGTCGTAAAGCGATCGCTATGAATGTCGAGACTGCAGCCCTAGGAGACAGGGCTTCAATTGAAAATGTTATGCCTTTTTTTATGTCAATAAAACATTTTATTATTATTACTATTGGGATGAGAGCACTGGTGGCCCAGTTGTAAAGGCCGCGACTTATGAGTTGTATATCGTAGGTTTGAACCCAGACAGGCACTTTACTTTAAGTAAATTATTTCATCACCGCTGCTCGCAGAACGGTGAAGGAAAACATCTTGAGCCCGAAAATCTGACAACCAGTTTTACCAATCTTACCAAGGGGTATCTTATTACCCAGCAACTGGGTTGTGGAGGTAAGATAGGCAGTCAGTCCATGTAAAGTACTGGTATTCATCTAAATAATAGTAACCGCACTGGTTGATCGATCAGGTTAAGCTACACTTGCCGCGGTTAGTCTGTGGATGAGTGACCATCTTTACATACCGAGACCCCTCCGTTCCTCGGAAAGCACGTTAAGCCGTTGGTCCCGGCTGTCATTCCTGGATCTTTGACAGTCGTTACGGGTAGTCAGAAGCCCGAAAGTCTGACAACCAGTTTTACCAAGGGGTATCGTACTACCCAGTAACTGGGTTGGTCACTCCATGTCAAATACTGGTATTCAGCTGCATCCGGTTATACTGGAAGCCAACCCCAACATAGTTGGGAAAAGGCTAGGCAGATGATGGTGAATGGAATTAGAATTATAAATATTATGCTGACTTTTTCAATTGAACTCTTCTTATTGCATAATATTATTATGTTACCTACATTCCCTTTTTATAAAGAGTCTGAACAAATAACTTACTCGTACCTACTAACAGAACACGTTAACATAAAAAATAAGTGCAGTGCGATTCTGTAACCATCTCACCGTGAAAACTTAGGTGAAGTGAGCGTGGAGTGAGCTGTTATTCCAACTAATACTAGGGATTGACACTATTGACAGCTCACTCTAAGCTCACTTGACTTAACTTTTCACGGTGAGATTTTTACAGAATCGATCGGCTGTTTTAAAGGACAATTGAAATGGCCTTGATAGCCAGACACTTATAATAATATGCCGGACCTAGCATATAAACACATACGTATTTTTAATTTGTATCTTGTTCGCATACATGAAAATAGCATATGTGAATACTAATTAATAGTCACACATAGCTCAAGAATAAAATTACGAATCTTAAAGTTTATAGTCTGATAGCTGTCGTCACTATGCAGTTTGCATGCGTAATGACAAAATGAGGTATCCCTTCTCAGTACGAAAATGGACTCTATGGCAATGGCATAAATAATTTTATCATCATCATCACAGACTTGCCAATATAAGTCTGTGATCATCATCCACAGTCCATCTTCACCCACGGCTGGGCCTCGAGGCCTTTCTTTTCTTGTGCCAATCCCCACGCTCCTGTGCCAGCCTCATCCATGTTTTGTCTGCGATGGCAACAAGGTCGTCTACCCATCTCATCGCATAAATAATTTACTGATATTATATTCCTTTATATTTTTGTTAGATAAGCCCTTTTACCTATACAGGAGGAAAAAAAGAAGCCGTGCGCCCGTTGAAATTTCCAATCGACAAAAATAACAAAATTCCAGTCACAAAATCCTAACTAATTTATAAATGCGAAAGTAAGTTTGTTATGCTTTCACGCTGAAACGGATGAACGAATTTGGATGAAATGTGGCACAAAGATACGCCATGACCTGGGTAAGGACATGAGCTATTTTCATCCTGGATCGCAGAAGAAGTCGGATGCAACAGCTAGTTCGTTATATAAGGAACTCTTGTGAAAAAATGTATGCTCCTATACCCAGCGGCTTAGGTTATATTATTATGTTGTTTGAACGAATTCAAGATGTTTATTTAAAAAAAAAGATTGTAGAACGTTGAAACTAAAACTTTGTAAAGGTCCCACGTTTTTATCAACTTTTATCAGCAAAATGTTAAACACTTACTGCATTTCTTAACTTATTATTAATGACTACAGTTATATAACATTGTTACGAAAAAACAACATTGTTATGAAAAAACAACATTGTTATGAAAAAACAACATTATTATGATAACAGTTTCTAGGTAGGTACAGTCAAACAAAGAGACAACTCGGTATACAGGCATCTTACGTAGTTGCAACTACTTTTAAACATGGTTTTGAGTGTGCCGAGAAGGCAAGTCTTTTGTAGTATATTTACAGGTTGGCAGGACAGGGAGGAGGATATCTTTTTAACCGACTTCAAAAAAGGAGGAGGTTCTCAATTCGACGGTATGTTTTTTTTTGTGTTTTTGTTACGCGATTACTCCGCCAATTATTGTGGACCGATTTTCAAAATTCTTTTTTTGTTCGAAAGGAGATACTTCTGAAGTGGTCCCATAGAAATTTCATCAAAAACGGTTCCGTAGTTTGGTTTGTAAACCAAAATTACTGGTAAAAATTACAACTTAAAAGTGAAAAATAAAAACTTTTTAGCAAAAAAAAATCAACCGACTTCCAAAAATGACACTACAAAGAAAAAAATAACTTTAATTTCGGAAGTCGGTGGCAAACAACGAAAATGTGAACCCAATGACACCGATTCTTTGTAGTGTCGTTTTTGGAAGTCGGTTGATTTTTTTTTTGCAAAAAAGTTTTTTTAGTAACCGGGTTCTTCACAATCATGTACTGAATCCTTGGTTGCTTGGCGGCGCGTTGCTGTCCCTGCCACCCTGTATTATATTTAACTAGCTGTATAAACATAACAAAAAAAAATAAAGGTAGAGATTTTGCCTGTATATCAAACTTTTTTCGTGGCGGTACTGATCTGATTTTAATTGACCTGGTAAGATAGCTCTTCAGTCCACGAAAAAGGTGAACAAAGTGTAAACAAAAAATAGTATTTATTTATCTCTAATGGTTCACATTTACTAAGGTTAATCCAACATTCAATACTTTTGCAAAGGTTAAATTGATAAAACAAAAGTATATAAACGGTGATCTTTCTTTTTCGATATTAGTATTTGTGGTTCAACGAAGCTAACAAAATGGCACCGGTATTCCAACTGAAATTCTTCGATTTTATGGGAGTTGCTGAGCCCATTAGGTACTTGTTTGCCTATGGTGGTATTAGCTACAAGAATGTTGTCATCAAGAAGGATGCCGACTGGCCTAATGTGCAAAAAAGTAAGTTTTATCAATTTTTTAAACACCATTTTTTTTTATTTTTCATATTCTTTATGGTGCAGTGTGGCCCAGTGGTGGAGACCCTGCTTTACTTTGTGTAATTTTTTTATCACCGCTGCTCTCAAAACGGTGAAGGAAAACATCGTGAGGAAACCGGCATGTCCTAGATCCAAAAAATTCGAAGACATGCGAAATGTACCAATTTAACTACAAATTTTACATGAAGCGACTGCCTATCTGACCCATAGAGAGATATCCCTTGGTAAGCCTGATTTTCAGACTTTCGGGCTTTTGACAACCCGTAACGATAGCCAAAGATCCACGAATGACAGCCGGGACCAATGGCTTAGCGTGCTTTCTAAGCCACGGACAAGCCCCTCATAATGATTTACATGATATCATAATAATTTCCATTGTTACATACAAAAACTGGTATAATGAAGTGAATTGAATTCAATATTTCTGGAATAACTTAATTGTTCTTGCACCATTATTTATTTATTTATTTAAAAAAATTAATAAATTAATTATTTATAATTTATTTTATTATAACAAAGTATTTTAATTTGACTTTATAATGGTTCATCATTGTTATAATTTAAGGTGGGGCCTGATTATATACATGCTAGTTAACTAGAAATAAATCTTTAATATGACACGTCGCCATTTAACTTCATTTTCTAAAATTTTGTATGGGTCTGTCTTCAGACCTATCTAAGGACCGATCACAAAGGACATTTTAGATGCATCCATATTATATGTACATGTGAAAATAACTCTGTCTGTCTATCTCTGTTACCTTCTCATGCCAACACGACTAAAACGCCGATCTATTCTGCTAAAATCTCACAGGACAACAAAGGTGAAGTGAGCATTGCACCAGTAGTGCTATTCTGTAAAAATCTCACCGTGAAAACTTAGGTGAAGTGAGCTATCAATAGTGTCAATCCCTAGCATCAGCCGGAATAACAGCTCCCAGTACCCAGTACCCAGTACTGGGTTGTGGAGGTCAGATAGGCAGTCGCTCCATGTAAAATACTGGTATTCAGCTGCATCCGGTTAGACCGGAAGCCGACCCCAACATAGTTGGGAAAAGGCTAGGCAGATGATGAATTTGGCAGGTGGACTGACTTAACTCGCTTCACCTTAGTTGTCACGGTGAGATTTTTACGGCTGATTTCAATGTTTGGCACACAGCTAAACTATAGTCTGAGTTAGGACATAGGATGCTACTACTTTTTACCCCGGTAGTACATACCCGTAGAATAATTTCCAATCTGCTTATACACAAAACTTACCATAGTATAAAATAAAATCTTCATTAATTTTCAGCTGTTCCATTCGGCAAGCTGCCAGTTTTGGAAGTAGACAAGAAGGTTCTCTACCAGTCGGTGGCTATCAGTCGCTATCTCGGAAAGCTGGTGGGATTACTTCCCACTGATGACTTGGAAGCAGCTGAACTGGATGCCATTGCGTTGTCCGTCTTCGATTTTGGATCAAGTAAGTTTTAATTCCTGATTTATACTTCTTTACAACTACTGTGACTACTGAGATGATGACTTAGCGACCAATCACAGAGGAGACTATATCCATCGACGCTGGAGATATTAAAAAGCACAAGTGTGCGCAGACACAGATGCACTCTCTCTTCCCTCACTCTCATAGTCCGATGGGACGGCAATCCGACACGACCGAAGAGAGATCAGGCGCAGGCCCAACGGCTTAACGTGCTTTCCGAGGCACGGGGGTATCACACCGCCAACTTCCAAACTCCGAACTGTTACTTCGAAATACCTAATGAAAAAACCTAATAACACTTTGCCCTACCGAGAGAAGTATTGCTAGCACATCAAGTTACTACAATCTGTCAAATTTCTTTAATAGATGTTCAACTTTATAGCTGAAATCTTAAGGTTCAAGTTTCATTGGGAAAATTTGTCAGTTTCGGGTAGCTTGACCTGGTCTGTACTAAGAAGAAGACATACTCCGCCGACCTCAAACAAATTGGAATAAGGCCAAGGGACTTCTTTAAAACTACTTGATGACCAACAATAATCAAGAAGGTTTTATTGAAGAGAAATAAACAATGCTGGTTACCACTTAAGACACCAGTGCTGTTGTAGCGAGAGATCTTAAGTTCAATTCCAAAGCTGGGCAAATTGTTATTGTGTTTGCTAAGCAGAGCAATTTCCATCAGTAGACCACACCCTCAGGCTAGGTGGAGCGACAATCTTCGCAGGGGGGCTGGTAGTAGCTGGATGGGAGTTGCCGTGTTGCAGTGTTGAAAATCGAGTTGAATGGCGTGCAATAGGAGAGGCATAGGCCTCTCCTATTGCACGCCATTCAGCGTGACATCAGCGTACAGAAGTCCACTGCTACTGCTGCTGCTGTGGCTGATGATGACCATCAGTAGAATGTAAGACAGTGACTAAACCTCTACCTACCCCGCCATGGGTCGACGCCATTGTTGCCATCGCAGAGAGGAAGAATCTGGTTGAGGAGCCTGTGGAGTGGCACAAAGAGCAGCTTGTGCCCAGCAGTGTGTGAAATCGGATTGTGGATAATGATGATAGCCTCGTGATATGATCTAAAATGGTGTTTTCCTTTACAGAGGTCTACGAATGGTACCACGAGGCTAACAAGGAGAGGAAACAAACCTTGCGGAAGGAGTTGGAGGAGCTTTGGTTCCCAAGATACCTTCGTGACTTCGAGGAGATCATCCAGAAGAGAGGAAGCTACTTCGGTGGCCAGGTTAGTACTATTTGAATGTTTATTTGTTTTTTTCAGGGACCCGTTGAAAAATCTTTATTTACTCGTAGGTAGCAGCAAAGGATTCATGCGAAACAAAAGTCAAAGTGTTGTGGGTAAATTAAAGACACAAGCCAGGGCCGGATTTAAATTTTGTCAATAATAAAAGATTTTAACTGGGTTTTAAATATTGGTAAACTTTTAGAGGTTTTTATTTCTCGTGGTAGTTTGTTGAACATCTGTGCCCCTCCGTATGTAATACTTTTCTTTCCGTAATTTGTACGTGTTCTCGCGAGACAAATATCTATGTTTTTGATGGGTCTTAGAAAATGTGACAACAATTTAGGAAGCAAGTCTACCAGTCTACCTAGTTTTTGCACACATAATTAAGTAGGTTCTATAATTATTTTACTCTAAATTCCCTTAAATTAATTCTGTATAACAGGAGATTGCACAGAATTATAGAAACCAGGGCCTGTAGCACGGTGTCCCTGACCTAAGTGATTAGAAGTAGGTATGTGCGCAATTATCTGCAAGATTAAAAAATCGGACTGTATCTAAAAGTGGTGACAGAATCCAAGTCAAACAACCTGAGGGGCAATTCTCTTAATATTAAGACCGTTCACAGTCTGATCTCAGTCTCAATCTGTCAAAAAATACTTCTAATTTCCCTACATTTTGACAAGTTTTTGACATTTGTTTGTCGCTGAGATGAGACTGCGACTAGACTTTGAACGTTTTAAATTACGAGAACTGGCCTTCTGATCATATCTTAACCCTTTGAAACTGACTTAAACAATCCTCTCCTCTCCAGAAAATCAGCTGGGCCGACCTTTACTTCGTGGGCATCATAGAGTCGGTTGAGGGCATGTGGGGCTCCAAGATCCTGGAGAAGCAGTACCCCTTGCTGCAAAGGGTCTGGACGCACGTCCATGAAATCCCTGCCATCGACACCTACGTCAGCAACCGCCCCAACTACAAATATTAATGAAAATTGAATAAATATTTGAATTTTTCAAAGGCATTGTTTCAATTTTCCTAGTCCCCGTTTCTTTACCCCTATTTAATCAACACCCAAAAACCACATCAACAGTGTTGCAATTTCGTCAACCCTTCAAGATTCAAGCCATAAAGTCTCAATGTTCCACCTTCAAAAATGGCGGAACATTTCATTCAGTATTCGCAAGGTCCAGGTGTTAGGGTCAGTATATCGTCGACAATTACTTAGAACCGGTATTAGGAGCAACCACTGAAACAGCCGGCAAGTAAACAGGATCCTTTTACTGCCATACCACTTAAGGGTTGTAGAGGAAAAGGCTGGTATTGGGGTCTGAGTGCAAGCGATTACGAGTGACAAATTCCAGAATAATGACCTTATTTATTGTAATGTCAGCAGTATATTGTGAATGAATTAAATAAGAGGATAAAAATATACACACTGGATAAACTTCTTATACTAACAAACTAGTAAAATAAAAATATAACTAAACTAACTAAAACTATTTACAACCTAAAATATGGCATCGAAATTCCTCCGTATCGCTGTCGACTGGTAATATACCCAAGAGACTAGCAATGCCTCAGAATAATTAGACAGAAAAGAAAGAAGTATTTATTGGGACTCGCACAGGAAGACCACAAACTAAGCTCAACACAATCGTAGAAACATAATAAAAATGAATATAAAACACATATTTTTAAAAAAACTGAAAGTTCTGTACGAGGCCATAAGGCTCCTATTTATCAGCACGATGCTTGCTGCGACATTAAAAATAAGTGTCGTTAAATTCATCATTCTCCCTTTCCCTTCAATATCCCAATTAATTTGGGGTCGGCGCAACATGTTTTTTAAAGTGAAAACTTCTTTAGCGGCGTTGTGCACTTTTTTGTGATGGGTAAAAAATGTTAAGCTCGCGTCAGGACACGTGACCTGATTGAAAATTCGTAAGACGGAGAGAGAGTAGACTGTATTCCAAAATATCAAAAATGCACAACGTTTATATTCAAGTTTTCACTTCTGCCGGCACTCCCGGAGTGCAACCCGTTTTTTATTTCTTCCATACTTCTCTATTAGTCGTCATCTTGGTAGTTACTTCTTTTCTAGCCATATCATTTTGCACACAGTCCATCCATCGTTTCTTTGTTTACAAAGATTGTGCAAATAAAATTAATATGGCATAATATATGGAGTGCTGTGGCCACTTGCAAAAGATTTAAATCCTTCTAGAACGTCCAATCGTGCAGTCATTCAATTGATCCCGCGTTGATTGAATGATTGCTCTTGAACGTCTCTCAGCAGGGAGATATGGATAACAACACTTGGTAGTCTAGTACCTGAATAGGTACCACTTGCACAAACACTTATGCGAAAACGATTGTAGACTACTTTGGTGCATGGGACATTCTTTTTGCTTATGAAAAATACTCTTCTGCTAACGTTCTCTATAGGAAAGTAGATTTTGGAATAGCAGTTAAATATTGACTTTTGACTTTGAATATATAGCGGATATTTTCAAAGTTAAAAGTCAATAATTAACTAATCATCAACAAACGACCAACAAAAAACTCTAAAAAAATAATATCAATTTACAAAATAATAGTAAACCCAATTTTAATGTTGGCTACCAATGATTCTCTTCATATCGATGACTTCGTCAACAACATCGTGGTTTTCAAGCCAACAAGCATACATTTTTCCTCTTCCACTAGCGTATCGCCGCTATCAGGGGTGCCCAACCCGGGGGTTGCGGCGACAACACAGAAAACCCTAGTAATTTACGGCACAGTAGTTGGTAGCGCCTAAGGAAGCGGTTTATTATCGCCCAGCGAGTGAGAGTTCGCAGAACCTCTCCATCAGACGTTTTATGTGCAGCCTACTTGTTTATTTATTGAAATGCTTATTGCACTGCTGGTTCATGGTTTTCACATGTTTCCCCTTTATGCAAATACTAGCGAGCCACCTCTCTTTCGCACGGGTTTTACGACTTGTAAAAACATCGAGATTTCTCTATAAGTATGTTAGATTAATGTTAATGTATTGTAAACATAAACCTCCGGAATAAATTGTCTAAATTGTGGTGAAAACCGGATCAAAATCCGTTGTGTAGTTTAAAATAACATCGCGGTCACACAGCAAACACTGAAAGCGTAGGTATTACTACATAATTATAAAACAAAATCAGCGTCGCGTCTATCTGTTTGTTTGTCTGAACACGATGAACTCATAAACCACCCAACGGATTTTCAAACGGTTTTTACCAATAAACGGAGTGATTCATGAGAAAGGTTTAGGTGTAAAATTAATTAAGGTTTTGTGTATATTGGCTTAAATATGACGATATTGTTGAACTTGTCGGAAAATATCATGCCGACTGGGAGCTTTAACTCTATTCGTTTATGCAGCGCACGCCCTGCATAAACGAATAGAGTTATACGAAAACAATACATTACGGAATTAATACAATGTTTACTTGAGTACTTTGAATCCCGGTAGCACGTTCCCGTAGGACATCAACGCGGGCGAACCCGAGGGCAAAAGCTAGTTTACCATATAAGAGTACCCCGAAACGGCTCTGACTGCTTTTATACAGGTCAAAGCAGTTCTCTAATAAACTTCTCTGAACAGTTTTCAATAAAACAGTTCTAGCGACGTATTTCTGTTAATAAACTTAATTAAATACACTTGTCCTAAGTGGGTTCACGGTAATTTTGCAACAGGTTTGACCGTTCATTAAATAAACGTATTTCATGTTTTACGAAGCGAAGCGAAGTGATCAAATTATCTACATATAGGTACTTATTTGCGTGCTTTTCATGCCCAGCCATTACACATGTGCATAGTCAGCCTTTATTTATTATTATTTAATGTTCCCACTGCTGGGACACAGACAGGGCCTCCTCTCTTCGAGAGGGAGTGGACTATAATCTACCACATGGACCCAGTGCGGGTTGGTAGATGTCACATGTCTTCAAATTTTAGGTTCTAGGACATGCCGGTTTCCCCACAATGTTTTCCTTCACCGTTTTGAGAGCAATGGTAAAGAAATAATTAACACAAGGTAAAACGCCTGTCAGGGTTCGAACCAACGATCTACAACTCGTAAGTCGCGACCATTACCACTGGGCCATCATTGCTCTCTTACACAATCATGTAGATGCAATATTTTCAGTCAAAAAAAGGTAACAGTTTATGAAATGTTGCAGACATTATCACGTCATATTTTATTGGTAATTATTATAAAATCGTCAACTCGTTTTGAGCAAGCGTGGTGATCAAAACATGTGCCTACTCTGAAGGAGAAGATGCCTTTGCCTTATATTAGGACAATCACGGATATCTATGGGGACAATAATATGCTAGTATTATTATTAAATACTAGCTCTGGTCCTTGACTTCGTCCGCGTGATTCTGGTTCCCCCGACCGGGCCGCTCGCGATTATATTATTAAAACAAACACTTTACCTTTATTATTAGCTTAGATTATAATAAGTAGGTAGTTCTACCGTATTATGCCAAAACAATAACATGTTTGTGTAATGTAGGTACGCCTGTATTGGTTTTTATTAAAATTGCTTTAGAAAAGGGAAAATAATAAAGCTTCCGAAAAACAAATTAACTTCCAGCGATCTGTGTTGCCTTATATTGGGACAATCACGGATATCTATGGGGACAATAATATGCTAGTATTATTATTAAATACTAGCTCTGTCCTTGACTTCGTCCGCGTGATTCTGGTTCCCCCGACCGGGCCGCTCGCGATTAGATTATTAAAACAGACATTTTACCTTTATTATTAGCTTAGATTATAATAAGTAGGTAGTTCTACCGTATTATGCCAAAACAATAACATGTTTTTGTAATGTAGGTATGACTGTATTGGTTTTTATTAAAATGGCTTTAGAAAATGGAACATAATAAAGCTTCCGAAAAACAAATTAACCTCCAGCGATCTGTGGTTGACTGTAATACTAACTAAGCTGTATTAAAATGAATTACCGAAAAGTTAATACAAAATTAACCGGCAAAAATGTTGTATGTAACAAACAAACATGAAGCTTATTCAAATAATAATTCTACGAAAAATATTCTATACTTTCAAATAATAAACTAAATTTACAAAAAAAAATACTAAACTTCCGACAAAAATACTAAGTTTCCGAAAAGTTATGGTTTAGTAAAATTTGCAACGTAACACGCATATATCTTCTTTAAATCGAAAGAGCTATGTTAGGTTAGGTTAGAACTGTGACCACATAACGCACGAGCCGAGCGAGCGAAGCGGGCGGTGCCGCGGCAGCGGCCGGCGAGTGCCAGAAACATATTTTTGAATGTAAAACCAAACCACACAGCCACAGCGCCACAGTTATAAAATGTGTAAGATTGATTCTAAATTTATAATATAAAATAGGTATGTTACGATAAAAATGATGACCTGATTACGGTAAAACGCAATTTAAGCTGGTGGAAAAATATAACGTCAGCAAATATTGTATTCATTTTTCGGAATTTTCAGCATTTTATTCGGTCGTTTCTTTATTTGTATTAGCTTATAAGTTGTCGAAAAGTTAGTATTTAAAGCAGTAAATTTCATGTTTTGAGTATGCTCATATTTTAATTTTTTTATCGGAGCTTTTATTACTACCCTTAGAAAAGTATGGTGATCAAGCGAATTAAACGTCAAATAAATTATGGCAGGGACATCGACGCGCAAACTGTAACCAAGGATTCAGCACAAAAGTTTAGACCCCATAGCGTCGAAATTGTTCGTCAGTTATTAAAAAAAAATATTGCTGTTCCATACATTTTGACCGCATAGGTATTGCACTTTTCTATGAAACGGAAGATTTTTTTTTTGAAAACCGACGAAAAATTTCGACGCTATGGGGTCTAGTATCATGTGCTGAATCCATGGTTACAGTTTGCGCGTCGATGTCCCTGCCACCCTGTATAGGTACCATGTGATCATCATCATCATCACCTACAGGCCGACCTCACCCACTGCTGATGCATCTCGTTTCTTGTACCAATCCCCACGCTCCTGTGCCAGCCTCATCCAGGTTTTGGTCGCGATGGCAACAATGTCGTCTGGCCATCCCGCCGCCGGATGACCGACAAATCGTCTTCTAGTCCTTGGACGCCACTCCGTCACAGCCTTACTCCATCTCTCATCACGGCGCCTAGCCAAGTGGCATGTAAACATCTGTAAATAGTATCAAACCAATTCGCTTGTCGTGTCTGTCTGTGTGACCGCTTAGTTTTTAGGGTTCCGTACCCAAAGGGTAAAAACGGGACCCTATTACTAAGACTTCGCTGTCTGTCCATCCGTCTGGCTGTCACCAGACTGTATCTCAAGAACCGCGATAGCTAGACAGTTGAAATTTTCACAAATTATGTATTTGTGTTGTATAACAACAATTACTAAAAACAAAATAAATATTTAAGAGCGGCTCCCATACAACAAACGCGATTTTTTTGCCTTTTTTGCTCGATATCAATAATAGCAACAGGTAGGCACTTGAAATATTCACAAAATACTTAGTTGTATTTTTACTTTAATAATAAAATTAAAATAAAATAAATATTTAAGGGGGGCTCCCATACAATAGACGTGATTTTTACAGATAATGGTACGGAACCCTACGAGCGCGAGTGCGACTCGAACTTGGCCGATTTTTTGTAAACTACATTACGGATTTTGATGCGGTTTCCACCAACATTCTGAGAATTTATTTCGGAAGGTTTATCTGTATAATAACTTAATATTTAAATTAGATTTAGCACAGAAATCTCAATGTCTTGACATGTTGCTATAACAGTAGATTGCACCTGTGCGAAACAGCGGCAGGTCTTTAGTTACACATCTATACATATAATAAAATCGTAGGAAAGTCAAAACTGTACATTGAATATTTTTAAAAAAGAATATTTGGGGCGTGATCTACAATCGATATCAAAGCCAAAAATATAGTTTTTAGAATTTTTGTCTGTTTGTCTGTTTGTCTATATGTATGTCCGGGATAAACTCAAAAAGTACTGCATGGATTTACTTCAAATTTTGCATGAATATTACTAAGAGGTCGGGTCAACATATAGGCTACATATTATCACGCTATCACCTACGGGGGAGGAACAGTGAATCTTTATTTTCCTTACGCATTCTGTGACAGCGTGTAATCTAACGACGCATATTTAAATGTTGTTTTGAAGTAAGTCATGCTATTATCTAGCTTTACACTATAAAAACTACGTCATTTAAGTAACTTGGGCAGAGAAACATAGTTTAATGAATGTTAGTAGTATAAATACAACTTTAAAGCAGCGCCATCTATGAGATTTCATAAAAATCAAATCAACTTACATGTTAACAGTTTTTGGAAATTAATAATTTAAATTTGATCATGTTGGCGAGGTTAGTAGTTAGTTATTCTTAAAATTCATAGATGGCAATGTGCATTTTCTTCATAAAAGTTGTATCGTTGTATTTTGACAAATTCAAGTTCCAACAAAACCCTCAAAATCTTGAGCAGAGTTGAGGAAGACAATTTAAAAAAATGCGGTGTTAAGTAGTTCATTGATGATGATCATTTCTTCATCAATTTCATGTTGTTAGTACAAAATAAACATTGACTATTCATACTTTTGTTCGCGTTAGGCAAAACCAGGGTTTTTCTTGGATGCTCCTGGTGAAATAGGAAAAACATTTGTTACCACTGGCATACTTGTAGAGGTCAGGATGCAAGGCAAAATTACTATTGCTGTAGCAGCGTCGGGAATTGCTGCCACACTGCTTCCGGGTAGCCAGACAGCACATGCCATGTTTAAAATTCCCATCGATTTAGAGAGCGCCGAAGCGCCTGTTTGTGGTGTGTCACGTAACAGCGATAAGGGACACGTGCTCAAGGATTGCTCTCTGATCGTATGGGTTGAGTGTACGATGGCCAATAGGAAGGCAGTTGAGGCCGTGGACAGAACCCTGCAGGACATCCGCAGGAACGAACATTTGATGGGTGATATCACAGTTCTGTTCAGTGGCGATTTCCGGTAAACGGGAAAGCTTCCCGTGGTGACGCGGGCATCGAGGTCTGACGAGGTGAATGCTTCGTTGAAACGATCTTCGTCGTGGTCACGAGTTGGTACGCTGCGCTTGACCATTAATATGAGAGCTCGGCTCGGCGGCAATGCACATGCTCAAGAATTCTCCGATGTCCTTCTAAGTCTTGGTGAAGGCACTCTACCAGAAGAGAGAGATGGACAGGTGATGCTTCCAGAGTCTCTCGGTAGAGTGGTATCCAGCTTAGAAGAACTCATTCACTGTGTGTATGGGGACATCAGTCGTATACCGCACCAGCAGAATTCTTGGGTGTGTGAGCCATTCTCAGCCATTTTGACGCCCAAATATGATTACGCTGCAGCAATTAACGAATGCAGTCTCTCGGAAATTGAGGGGAATGAAGTGGTCTACACCTCGGTAAACACTGTTGTCGAGCAAGATGACGCCACACATTATCCCGTGGAATTTCTGAACTCCCTGTCAGCAAGTGGACTTCCAGCGCATACCATCAAGCTGAAGGTCGGTGTCCCGATTATGCTTCTTCAGAACCTGTCTCCTCCGAAGTTGTGTAACGGGACCCGCCTTAAAGTCATCTCGCTCCACAGACACACCATTGAGGCGGAAATTCTTACGGGTTGTGGCGTCGGCGAGGCAGTATTTATACCACGCATTCCCCTCATACCTCATAACTTCCCGTTCCAGTTCAAGCGCGTACAGTTCCCCGTGAGTGTTTGCTTATTGATGACCATCAATAAGTCGCAGAAGCAGACACTGAGGGCAGCGGGTGTCGACCTCAGGACGAGTTGCTTCTCACACGGGCAACTGTACGTCGCTTGCTCCCGCGTCACCAGTCCTGACTCTCTATACATTTTGGCTCCTGGCAGCATAACTATCAACGTAGTTTATAGGGAAGTGTTGTAAGGTATGATACCTTTGTACGTATTTGTACTCTTTTGTGCCCTGGAATGTATTCCTGCATTATTTTCTCTATTTCCTTCAGTCACATCTTATGACTGAACTCAGCAGGATTCCCATATATCTCTCTTCACTTGCTTTGCTTGCAAAAAAAACTTATATTTTAATGCTAAAAGTTGTCTACATAAAATGCTGTAGCGACACTGGCATCTTAGGTATTTTTGGTGCTGTAGAGCCTTCACGCAGACGACGTCGCGGGCAGCAGCTAGTAAGTAATATAACACTATCTCCATATACCTACCTATATCATCCATATATACAAACAGCACCATTCTCCAGGCCCATACAATTAAAAATACATAAATAAAAGTGTTCGATTGAGTCCGATAAATTTGTGCCCTGTCCTATATTCGGGAAGACTAATCACCATCTTGCCCGATAATAGGGAGGTCGTTAAAACAAATACCCTTGTTTATTAGGGCCATTTTCGTAAGTAATTGGATAAGAAAAATGGAACTGTTAAGGATTATGAATTGTATTATTATATTTATATTGTATTGTATATTACAGAGAGCAGTGGTAGCCCCGACTTACGAGTTTGTAGGTCGTGAGTTCGAACCCAGGCAAGCGCGTTACTTTGTGTAAATAATTTCATCACCACTGCTCTCAAAACAGTGAAGGAAAAGATTGTGAGGAAACCGGCATGTCCTAGAACCAAAACTTCGAAGACATGTGACATCCACCAACCCGCACTGGGTCCGCGTGGTTGATTACGGCCCACTCCCTCTCCCCGAGAGGAGACCTGTGTCCCAGCAGTGGAGACATTATAGGTTGGTTATGCTTATATTGATTTCCGCTTTGGAAAATTGGGAATTTTATAGACTAAGCTGTTATTATATGACCTCATATTGTTGACTTACCAAGTTTGACAAAACTCCCTGTAATTTGAAATTTCACCTATCTAACTGTCATATTGGTCTTGAGCAAAAAGAGGACGCGTATACGCTAGGCTAAAATTCGAAATCCCGAATCACTTTATCTCGAAAGAACGCTATCCCGAATCACTCTATCCCGAATTAACGCTATCCCGAATCAGGTTATTCCGAGTGAACATTATACCGAATAACATGAGTCTGAAATATCGTTATCTCCAACGAACGTTATTAGCGCTAAAACGATATTTAACCTCACCCTTCCACCAGGATACATGTTACAATGGTCAACGAAGTTAAGTTCGAAGCTCTAAATAGACTGGGTACCATTCTATCTTATTTTCGTCCTAGCAACTACTAACATATAGCTCTAAATAGACTGGGTACCATTCTATTTATCTTATTTTCGTCCTAGCAACGACTAACATATAACTACTAGAGAGTACGAAGTTCAACTGCCCGCCACTCTGCGCTGCCGTCTCAAAGAGTCGCTGTCAGAATAGTCGACACCGAATCAATTGCCAAGAAAAAAAAACCTTACGGTCATAATAAAATTACGAGGACGACAATACCTACCTGTTATTCTTTTCGTTTCTGAAACATAGGAGTTAAATTTCAAAATATACCAGAAGAAAATCGTACAAAAACGGAAATGTAAATTTTTCAAAACGCTACAGCGTAGTAACATACCTCCCCAGTATATCAAAAATATCACCTCACGTCACACCTACATCTCCGTCACGGAAATACCGAGCATACTTCCCGTCATAGTAACACCTCAATACAGACTATATCTCCAACAAAAATGATCAAATATGCACCCTAAGCTTTCCCTATCTATTTCTCCCTTACCAAAAAACCTCACTTCACTTTCGCTTTGAAATAAATATTCACACCATTGCTGGTTTTTTATGACAAAATTTATCAACAAATCATTACGAACCATCAATGGATATGCAACAGCATGTTTTTGTCACGTTTGTATCAGGCTATCGGTGAATTAAGGGACGTGACATGATGTTATCGATAATATGTGCTTTCAACCAAGCAACGCGTTGACAGAGAAATTTTCAGTGAAAGCGTCAAGGACAATGTTTTGTGGGATACAGCATTGTTAATAGTGTCTGGACGCGCTATGAAAAGGTTACTTGATGGCTGGGGTGATTGGTTCGCTTTGAAATCGCCATGCTTTTGATGACATGCCTTCTGTCTCGAGAATGTTGTGACTCACACAAAAATCATGACATGTGAGTTTAGAACATTACGTGGCGCTTAAAAAAACACGGTCATCGTCTCAGTCAAAGTCTTTCTTTCGTACCTCCCTATGTTGCAGCCCAAATAATATACAAATATCCCATTATAGACAGGGTATATTACCTGTTCGTAATGGGTCTTTGTATAGGTTGTACAAATACGCAAAACATTGTAATGGGTGCATGCAACATGCATAAATATGTAAGCTGTCACGCCCTTTATGCCTGGAGGCTTTTATTTAGGTAGTAAGTTTTTATTTACATTTTAATTTTAATTAATTATTTTTTAGCTTGAGTACGTATAGTTTTTATTTTATTTGTTGGTAAATTGGCGTGGCTAGCTGACATATGGCAAATAATTTAATTTTATTATTTGTGTCTTGTAATGTTAATTACTTGGCACAGCTGTGCTGCTGGGGAGTTTGTTGCGCCACTTCTTCTTCCCAGCGATAACACTAGGAAGTGGTAAAGGGCGGGCGTTTTTGGGGGACTGTATTTTGTAATTTTGACGTTCGAAAAGTGCTGATTCTCAGCCCAATTTGAATAAATGAATTTTGATTTTGATTTTGAACGGTACCTACAGGGATAGTGGGAGTATTTAAAGTTAAGTTATAACATTTAAGACAAGTTTTCTTTAAAAAAAAAACACAAAGTGTTTGGGCCCGGCCCATGTCCAGCAGTGGACGTCTTTCGGCTGAAATGATGATCTCCGTAACTTGACTGTTATCAGGTATGGCCAGAAAAAAAATATCGTCACAACATCATACAGCCGTTAGGCAACGGAAATATAAAATAGTAAATACTTAATCCTATTAATATTATTAATGTGAAAGTTTGTTTGGATGGATGGATGTTTGTTACTCTTTCACGCAAAAACTATTGAACGGATTTGGATAAAATTTGGCACACAGATGGTTTATAACCAGGATTAACATATATGATACATTTTATCCCGATATTCCCACGGGATCGAAAGTCGTCATTAGTATTAATAAAAATTAACTTACAAATCAAATAAAGTGCAAATCATTAAAAAACCATCGCTTCAACTAATAGGTACCACACTTACAAACAGGAAAACTACCTATTCGGTAGATACTTACCATGCTTATGTAAAAAACTGTTACAAAAATACTTTAAACCAAATAAAACGTTATGCCCAAAAATGTCCAAGAAATACGTGTATTACAGCATTACCCAGCTTTCCCGGTGTCGCATTTAAACCGTAAACTCTGCTTAAAACTTGCTGCTGTTACTGGGGGAATATGGGGAACTAAAGGGGAATATGGGGAAGTAGGGGACATCGTTTGGACCAAACCCTTTTATGTCACACGTTTAGCTGCGTTTTAAGCCCAGTGTTTGTGGGACGTTGGTTACGCGTTATGCGAATGGGACATAAAGTAAGGTACAATTTGTCTGGATGGCTGAATCGGCCTTTGCGACCAAAGCAGTCGTTAGATCGTGAATCTTGAAGAATTATTATTTTGGTAATATTTAAAAATTTGCTATAAAAAGATGTGT
The DNA here is from genome assembly GCA_951799955.1 of Apamea anceps. NCBI lineage: Eukaryota > Metazoa > Arthropoda > Insecta > Lepidoptera > Noctuidae > Apamea > Apamea anceps. Next base: position 5,541,736 of record OX637512.1, read on the forward strand.
TAAGATGTGACAAATAATATTAATCATACTCGATCTTTGTACACTGAACTCTTTGTCTCTCGTATTTTTAAGAGCGTTCGCATTCCAATATCAGCCTCTCAATCTGTCAGAAATACCTTTTATTTACCTAGATTTTTCACAAGTTTTGACAACATAAATTGTCGCTGAGATGAGATTACTACATGGATTTGAACGTTTTGTAAGTACGAGACTTATTAGCCGGTTTTGGAGTATCATAATATCATGCCTGTAAATATTTGATATTTACAGGCATGCAAAGCATTAGCAAAAATATAAAAGATAATTAACTCGAATCATAAAGAAAAACAAAAGCAAAGTAAATCTTTAATTACAAGCAAGACGGTATTAAAATGTCTCATTTCGAATATTTCTGTTTTAGTCGAAATGAGATTTTAATATGGCTCTATAATACGATTAAAAACTCTATTTTGATGGTGTCTAGGTGGTAGGTAATCCCTTGTCATCAAATAACCCCTGCCTGTTCGACAACCCATAACATCCACCGGTCCATCCGCAGGTCCTAACACCATTCTATCATAGTCTTATATAATATTACTGACAATATGACATAATTTGACAAATTACAAAACTGACATATTTTCATTCATATATTTTTTTTTGTTAAAGAAAAAAAATCTGAAAATGTATGAAGGAAACTTGTAAAATTGTCGGATTGTCAGATTGATGTCTGTCGCCTGACGCCAATCAGTTTTATTCAATACACTGATAGACTGATAGATTGTTTTGTTTTATTTGATTTCATCATTCACTTCACCCTGTATCACTTAAAATCATTCTTTATCAACTTAAATTCCAGTTATGGTAACACTACACTAAAGAATCGCGCCTATGACAACAAACAGGGTACGTCCATTACCACCTAATGAATGTTAAAGTACCAACACTGGAGTGAAAAACTCCAGTCGGTACTCACCTTATTTATGACGCAAAAAGATGCTACGAGTATCATTCTTTTGAATATTCCCGTAAAAACAAAGGAATATGACCATATTCCTTTGTTTTTGCGAGAATATTCAATTCATATTACATAATAGTAGAAAAGATGCGTAGGACGTGTTATATTTATATTCTTCATGTTATATTTAAGAGTAGATACGGAAGCTTGTGTAGCTCTGTTATTTTTGGATTTAAGTAGTCGAGTTAATAATAGGAAGAAATAACAAAAAAAAAAAAAGTTTTGATACCGTAATAAAAAAAGTAAATATAACAATTTTATATACAGTTAAGCAGTTATCTTTCAGAGTAAACATTTAGAAAGTGTTCCTCTTTGACAACTTATGTATGTCATTCTCAAGACCTATAAAATGATATCTTCAGTATCTTTTAAGCTACGTGCTTTATTATTTTGTATGGTGATAGACACACATCTGCCGATCGATTCTGTAAAAATCTCACCGTGAAAAGTTTGGTGAAGTGAGCTCAGAGTGAGCTGTAAATAGTGTCAATCCCAACCATTAGTTGGAATGACAGCTCACTCCACGCTCACTTCACCTAAGTTTTCGCGGTGAGATGGTTACAGAATCGCACTGCAGGAAAAGCTAAAGGTACAAACCAATAGATTAACCCATTATTTTATTTATTTATAGTTATTTAAAACGGTACTACACCATTTACATTAATTAACATAGAAACTAATTACTTAACAATAATTTTGTTGTATATCATTTAATTTAAAATTAACACGGAACAGTAGATAAAATATGCAAAGGAGTCGCCTTTGCATATTTTCTCTCTCATAAATTCAGACATATACGCATAATTTTACTTCATTCATCCGCAAACACATCACATTCAGGGTTAGCAGTCAGAAGGACATTTAGCATTTTTTAACCGACTTCTAAAAAAGGAGGAGGTTCTCAATTCGGATGTTTGTATTTTTTTTTTTTTTTTATGTTTGTTCGCGCATAACTCCGTCGCTTGCCAACCGATTTGAAAAATTCTTTTTTTGTTGGAAAGGGTATACTTCCCAAATGGTCCCATAATGATCCCAACAACCAACTTCCAAAAACGACACTACAAAGTGAAAAATAACTTTAATTTCGGAAGTCGGTGGCAAACAACGAAAATGCGAACCCAACGACACCGACTTCCGAAATTAAAGTTATTTTTCACTTTGTAGTGTCGTTTTTGGAAGTCGGTTGTTTTTTTTTTTTGCAAAAAAGTTTTTTAAAGAACGACAGACCGGGGGTTGGTCTCTTGCTACAGTTTTGGATGACAGTATCGCAAACAGATTGTGCCGGCGGCGGCAGCTCTGACGGTGTTAGATGTTTTTGTCAGGCACAAATAATTGCCAGAAAAGGCTATGGAGCTCTGGGCAGTCGATACGCCCCGTAAGGTCTTACAGGCTACCATAAGCTGATCAAGGCCTCAGCTGACCTCGAATGAGTTAAAGCCCAACGTCCCTAAAAGACAATTGCTAGGGTATATGTAGGGAATGAAATGGTATAACCTTTGGAAGAAGCATCTTAAGAAGGTTTTCTTTACCTTTTCCAGCATGTTTGGGTCGCAGTAGAGGGGTGCCAAACACAGGCACGAGACTCGAGTTTGCTTCGAACCAGAGTGGTGTACAACAGCCTAATAACATTTGGATTACAAAAGTCACGAGCATTTCTCAACACAAATCCCAAGTGCCTGAAAGGATCTTTCGCAAGGGTGGAAACGTGATCTCTAAAAGTCGGACAACGGTCGAAACTCACTCCCAAGTCCTTTATGTTGGTGACACGAGTAATTACTTCACCACCTTAACTACAGTCTTAATAGTAAGGTAAAATTATAAGGTAAATGGTCACTCCCTCCGAAGCGCAGAAGAGAATTAATATATTACCAAACACACTACAGATTTATAGCCTAACCGCAGCATCCACAGCTGTTTTTAGTCTACCTATAAATTAATAGGGACGGGGTAAATTGTACCAATTACTCTACAATTAAATATCGACTACAAACACGTTACTACTTCTACACACATAGTCATTGTCGTTACGGTAACAGCCTAGAGGTCGTAACACCCAACTCATATTTAATCAAGATTTATAACATTAAAACATGGGGAGTTATTGTTACCCGAAAATATACGGTCGGGTCGACCCCGTGGTTTTGGTGACCTCGGCAGATGTTCACTTCGGGGTGAACTTGTCGCATGCCAAATTGTAGGGTTAATTATTTTAATGTAAAATGTTAAGCAGGCTTTAGTTTATTTTGTGTGGGTTTTTCCTTGATCTTTTTTACGTGTAAAAGATGGGAGGAGTTTTGACAATTAAGCAGTTTATTCTCCTATTTATTTATGTGCCATTTACAGGGTGGCAGGGGTATCGACGCGCTAACTGTACCCATGAATTAACACATGAGTTTAGAGTTTAGAAATGTTTCGTCGGTTAGATCATAACCGACTCGAACCCGACCGACATATCTAAGCTCGAGAACCCTGTGACCATAGATTAACAGGATATCTAGCATCATCATCAAAACCAGCTTTTAGTAGTCTACTGCTGGACTTAGGCCTGTCCGATTACACAGTATTAAGCTCTATCTTCGGCCAATCGCTCCCAGCCCGTGAAGGTGGTCGCTCCATCCAGCCTGAGGGTGTCTTCCTCATGGCCATACTTGGATGCCTTTTATCATTTATAGAATACAAACTAAAATCAGAGAGCTCTAAATTGGAACACTCTCCATACATACGTCACACTCTCCATACGTACAGAGTGTAACCAGTTGCGATTTTGACCCCCCACCTCTATCAAATAATTAAGCAGTAATATTTTTTTTTTTTAATTACTTACCCCACTCTAGGAATTTCTCCTGTATCGTGGGTACGTTTACAGACATTTAAACTCACATACACAAACAGCCAGACCCGGAACAACTACCTGTAGGCAATACAAATATGTGTTCCGTGTGGGAATCGAACCCGCGACACGCAGTGCAGCAGTCGATCGCTCAGCCACTGCGCCAATCGTGTCGTCATCAGTTTCCATCTGACTAGCCATAGGTTTACCCTCTAGATTCACGGTGATTGTTAAACTATTGTGTCTGCTTCACGAACCGTTGAGTTGTAAAAAGTGCATCATTTATTTCAACATTACATTCAACATACATACCGCAATCTTCCTTTACCAAAACAAGTTCGATTTTTACGAAACTCCTTCACCAGCCCCATTTCTCTTCGTCGAAAACCTTTCCCAGAAAGATAAAAGAAGGCTTATCTAAGTTGTTAAGCAAAGATTTGCTTGAATACTGAAACGTGTAACTCTGTAACCCCTCCACCACTTTTTTAAGATGAAAACAAAGGTGACCTGCAAACGCCTAAAACGATTTCCATCCGCGGTAGATTTATAGCAAATTGCTCTCATCCTACCTCCAGGCGCTGTTTTATTTCGAATGAAGGGGATTTTTTTCCGTATAATATCAGGAGCGCCATATTCGTGGTGTTTCGGTACCATTTTACGGTGGCTTTAATATTACAGAGATAATGGGGTTTATGATGTATGCCGTTTCGGTTAAGTTAGCAAGTTGAATTTGTTCGGAAGGCTTGCATTATCTTTTCTTTCTTATTGACATATAATTATAGCATTTGGCACAAAGAGGTTTGTCATTTATCGTTGAACTAGTGAAAGTTTTTTGTAACTATCCTAATGTTTACCGAGCCGTCCAGACTGCAGAAGACCGCATAACTTGGAGACACGGCGTATGTGGTCGCGATCCTCAGCATCGTGGGAAGGACGAAGACGAAGAAAAATCTCCAAGAGTGTCTTCTTATTTATTTTTAGTACTTGCAAATAGGTACAGTTCAGAACACATAACAAACAAAATGAACACATAATAATGTCCCCGCCATTTTATTACGAAGACCGCCGGTGGTGGAAATGATAGTAATAAAAAAAGTTTACGAGATCCCCTTGAAGAATTCCCTTAAATTTAGCCAATAAAACCTAGGGCGTAGGTATTACATAAATCATCGTCCTTCGTAACAATAAATGAAAAAATGGAATCGGTGTGTTTGAACTATTTTAAACAGTAAGCGAACAGCGGATTTTTAAAGTAAATATAACGATAAGAGAATATTATCGAGGACGATCGAAAACGTTAGAACGGTTATAAAAGCTAATTTGGGAATTAGCTTTTGAATTGTATGCGCCTGTTGGATGAGAGATAGCAACAAGTTTGCTTTGTACGCATTGCGTACAATGTTAACCTGCCTTTTTCGTGGTCTATTTCTAGGAGTGCACTTTAGCCCATTTGTTAGAAAAGGTGTTATCTTCATAATAGGTATACATAACACCATGACTCGTGATTGAGGCATAACTACGTGATTTTATTGGTTTTCTATTATTAGAGACGACGTTAAGACGTTTAAGACGTTTCTTCATACAAACTGGCCATGCATGCACGTATAGTGTTTCCACACTTTAAACCCTTTCTTAGTTCTTCCAAATAAAACATCTCAATCTAACCCCACTTATAATAATCCTGTCGATAATATCGTCAATAGATTATAGATAAAGATACTTTATTTGTTAAACATGCGTTTACATACAAATCAAGCATGCAAGAGATCTTAAATACAGGTTGAAAGTCCTTCCATGTTTTGCCCGACTAGGCGTACAAAATGTTTTTTTTTATAACAAAAATATAATTAATTCAATGAACCAAAGACTAAAGACGGGTTCACTAACATTCATTAATAAATTTTAAATAATATAAAATAATAATATAAATAATAGATGTATAGGAATAATAATATAAAATTTCTAGCATGTGAAAAGGTATCTGTCAAAAAGTAATTTATATTATAACACTTGTCTGTTTGAACAGGCTTAGGGATGCTTCCCCCAGTCCCTTCCCTTTCCTTCCTATTTTAAATTTGCCGCCACGCGTACTCATCCAACGCTGTGCGCGGGCCAAAGACAACCCTTCGCTCCCGCCATCTGGCGGCATAAAGACGCAAAAACGAGTTCGAACGAAACGTAAGACCGGCCGGCAGCAAACCGCGCGCGCGGTGAAAAACCACCAAAATATCGTGAAATACGACTGCTAGTGATACAGTGAGGTGATCTCCTGGCTCCCAGTATCCCGTGAGTACCTGACCTCTTTCAATTTTGTATCCTCTAGCCTGTTTCTGAATAGGAACCTTCAAAAGCGTACTTGGCGATACGCGATACTCAAACATATTTCTGGTCCATTTCGAGCGCGAATACCTGTAGATTACAGTTTTTTCAGGCATTCACAGGTTCAATTTCATTAGAAAACTCTGAGAATTGCTAGATTTACGCATTTTTAAAGTATTATCCTACAAAATTGTGTTGGTCATACTCGCAGTGTAACCGATGCGGATTCAGAGGTCATCTTAATTAAGTCGGGTTATAGCACAATAATTCACGTAATTTACGGAAATTATTGTTTGTAATCTTATTATCTTTATCTATTCACGTTATTTATACATTAACAAACGTTATTAAATAACTATTTCACCTAAAAGTATTGATTTACACCTAATAAATCTCAACTTAGTGTCGTATTTTCATACCTACATTACTTTTTATAAAAATACAAAATGGAAGAGGGTAAACTTAGACTTCTTCAATCTCAACGCGAATATGTTTATCGTGATATTCAAATCCTTTACGACTTATCCAAAACTATGATTCAAGATCGTTCAAAGGTATCGTCGTTCAAGGCGAGATATACTCGAATACATTCAATTCGCGAAGAATTTATTGAGTTATGTAGGAAAATTCAAACTTTGGAGTTAGCCATGAAACCTGATGCACAAGTGTGTCAAAAGTCTTTGCGTTCGTTTGATGATTTGTACTATGCCGTAATCAGTGCAGCGGCTGACTTGCAGATCGCTGATAAGAGCGGAAACATCGACGGGACGTCGCAGGTGCCCGCGCGGGCGGGTGAGTCCGACTCCATGCAAACGGGACGTAACGTGCGGCTACCTAAACTTGAGTTACCTAAATTTGATAGTAAGATAGAAAACTGGCAAACATTTTATGATATTTACAAAACTTTAATTCACGATAATAATTCGATTTCGCAAATAGAAAAATTTCATTATTTAGCGTCTTGTTTACAAGGCCCGGCTTTGTCTATTATCAAAGGGGTTCCGATGACCGCCGATAATTACGAAGTAGTTTTTAATAGCTTGATCGAGCGTTATCAAAACAAGCGTATTATAGCTTTAACATATCTAGACAAATTCTTTAACCAGCCAGTAATAAAATCGGGTAACTTCCAAGATCTACAAACTTTAACAAACGTAATTTATGAGTCATACCATGCACTCCAAGCTTTAAAAATTGAAAATTTAGGTGATTTTATCTTATTTTGTTTAACGTCACGCGCGCTGGACTCGGACACGCGTAATCGTTTCGAATTTCAGAAAAACATTTCACAAATACCTACCTTTTGTGAATTGTTAAGGTTTCTTCAAGATTATGTTAAAATCTTAGAAACTAGTCATATATCTTCTAAATCTAATATCAATAACAATCCTATCCCCCGTAACCTTGAAGGGAAAAAACCTTCGCCCGCGTCTAGTAGGCAAAATAGCAGCGGATCCAAACGCTCATCTTATCTCGCAAAATCTATCCCACCTGCAAATGTGGCTTGTGCTCATTGCAGTGATGCGCACTCGATTTATCGGTGCCCTACCTTTCAATCCTTAGATTCTCGTGCTAGACTCGCGTTAGTACAAGGTAAAAACAATATGTGTACAAATTGTTTACGGACAAATCACGTCATAGAAAACTGTGTATCTAAAATGTCTTGTACGGTGTGTGGATCACGGCATCATACCCTATTGCATGTGGACCCAGCGTCATCCAGCGCCAGCGCAACCACTGGAGTGAACGTTACGGCTCATTCTCACGCCGCCGTTCCCAACCGCGATATGGTTTTACTAGGAACATGTCAGGCGCGCGCGTTCAACACCGCCGCCGGCACTCAATGTACCGTGCGTGCACTCGTAGACAGTGGGGCGCAGGATTGTTTTATAACCGCTGCGTGCGCGCGAACACTCGGGTTAAAACTCCGCCGATGTAATCTTCGCATAGCCGGACTAGGACAAAACTCAGTCACACAAGTAAGAGGGCTGACGGAATGCACTATACGACCTGTACATGGTGATGCTCCACACTTTAATATCAAGCCAGTCGTATTAGATAACATCACTGCTCTAATACCTAGCGTTAAAGTACCATCAGTCGTTCGAGAACGTAGCAACCATCTAGTGTTAGCCGATCGCGACTACGATGTTCCCGCCAAAATCGATTTATTAATTGGGGCGGAGCTATTCCACGAAATCTATGACGGTCGACGTATCAATCTGGGGCCCGGTTTACCTACCGCTCTGCATAGCGTTTTCGGGTGGATTCTGTCAGGGGCAGTAAACTCTAATTCTGCACCTTTAAACACCGCGTGCTCGTTAGTGGCCACCACATTTAAATTAGATGAGCAAATTCAAAAATTTTGGGAAGTGGAGGAACCACCGCGCGCTGTTATCACCGTACCCGAGAATGATACCTGTGAACGCATTTACACTGATTTAACCTATCGCGAACCTGACGGACGATACGTCGTACCTATCCTCTTAAAGGATGGCGATCGTTCTTTGGGTGAATCCTACAATAGTACCTTGTCGCGTTTGACTCATCTTGAAAAGAAACTTAATCGTCAGACTGAACTTAAATCCGATTATGTTAATTTTATGCGCGAGTACGAGAATTTAAACCATATGTATCCCGTACCTAACTCTGCGGTACCTACTCTCAATCGTTATCTTATCCCTCACAGTTGCGTCGTTCGCCCAGAGAGCACGACCACTAAATTGAGAGTAGTTTTCGATGCCAGTTCTAAAACTACTAACGGTCTATCTTTAAATAATATTGTATTCACTGGCCCTAAGCTTCAAGTGGATATTGTAGATATCATAACCGGTTTCAGATTACACACAGTAGTTTTAACTTGTGACATCTCAAAGATGTATAGAGGAATCTTGATTAGACCGGAGGATCGGAACTTTCAACACATACTATGGCGAGAATCTCCTAGTGATCCAGTTAAAGAGTACGAACTTGCGACTGTCACCTACGGAGTTAGTAGTTCGCCTTATCTGGCTATCCGCACCCTCCACCAATTAGCAGCCGATCATGGCGCCGCGTATCCACGCGCAGCTGAAGCTCTTCTTCATGAGACATATGTCGATGATATTACGACCGGCGCGCCCTCTGTACGCGAAGCCATAGAACTAAAAGATCAACTTATCAGTTTATTAGGTTGTGCTCAACTTGAGCTCCGAAAATGGAGTAGCAATTCACAATCCTTACTTGGAACTTTGCCTATAGATCATTGTCAAACACCTAAACTTTTCTCTGAAGAAAGTGATAAACCAACGTTAAAAATCTTAGGAGTCCAATATGATCCTGTGAGTGACAATTTCAGTTACTCACAGTCCCCAATCGAGGACAATGAATGTACCAAGCGTTCCATCTTATCTAGCATCGCGCGTATTTTCGATCCTCTTGGGTGGCTCACACCTTTTATCTTAAAAGCCAAATTGCTCCTTCAAGATCTGTGGCGTCTGAATCTTTCATGGGACGAACCTGTACCCAGAGACATAGCTCTAGAATGGCAGGGTTTTATAGCGGATCTTCATAACCTAAAAACAATAGAAATCCCTCGTAGAATTATACCTTCTCACTCTAAGGAATTTCAACTCATCGGATTTTGTGATGGATCCACTAAAGCCTATGGATGTTGTGTTTATCTTCGTGTCGTTACCTCTCACGACGTACAAGTTTATCTTTTAATTGCTAAGTCCAAAGTAGCACCTCTAAAAGTGTTGACTGTCAACCGCTTAGAGCTTTGCAGTGCTGTATTACTGTCCAAAGTAATAAATCGCATTCATTCTTTGCTTAGTTCAAAAATAATTTTGAATAAATCTATCTTGTTCACAGACAGCTCGACTGTATTGTCATGGTTGAACACTGAACCACATAAGCTTAAGACCTTCGTTGCCCACAGAGTGGTCCTCATTAACGACAGTACTGTGCCAACTGAATGGCGACATGTGTCCACCCATGACAACCCAGCCGACATCTGTAGTCGTGGCTTGTCTTGCTTATCTTTATCTTCTTCTCAAATCTGGTGGTCTGGTCCTCAGTGGCTGTCCAATGAACCCTGCAACTGGCCTGTCTCAGCAGTTGAAGGGTCAGATACCGTGCCAGAACTTAAGCCCGCATCACGCGCATGTCTTACTGGTGTGACACGTGAAGCTGACTTGCTTGAGTCCATCATGGAACGCCACTCCTCTCTTTCCCGAGTGGAAAGAGTGGTTGCATGGATCTACCGTTTCATCAACAACGCGAAAGCTAAACGTTCTGAGCGTAACTTATTCCCTTATCTGACAGCCACTGAACTAGTCCAATCTCTAGATCATTTAACAAGATATGTTCAACATCAAAGTTTTAATGATGTCATATCTTTAATATCATCCAAGAAACCTTTACCCAAACATTTATCTAAACTCTCTCCTTTTCTTGACACTCGCGGAATCTTGCGAGTGGGGGGACGTCTCAAGCACGCGTCATTACCAGATCGCGTCAGACATCCATACCTCTTACCTAAGATTTCTCGATTGAGTACTCTTCTTATTGACCACTATCATACAACTTATCTTCATTGTGGGCCTCGCCTACTCCAATCTTTAATCATGCGTCGATTTTGGATACTCGGCGTTAGAAATCTTATCAGATCGCGTTTATCTAAATGCGTGACCTGTTTTAAAGTCAAACCTATTCCACTTCAACCTTCACAAGGTGATCTTCCATCTTCCCGACTACAACCGGGTCATTGTTTTCAAACAATCGGCATCGACTTTGGAGGTCCTTTTATGATAAAGGAAAGTAGACGTCGTAACGCTAAAACTTACAAAGCGTATCTTTGCCTCATAGTCTGTCACGCGACCAAGGCCGTTCATCTTGAGCTGGTTACTGAGCTCACATCTGAAGCATTCATAGCGGCCTTAGATCGTTTTGTATCGCGGAGAGGACTTTGTCACTCCATAGTCACAGATGGTGGTACTAACTTCGTGGGTGCCAGACGTTACTTGTCGGAAGTTAGCGAAATGCTCAACCGCGAAAGCGGTAGTATTTCCAGTCACCTCGCTTCTCGAGGAATCAAGTGGAAGCTCAATCCTCCTTCCGGTCCTCACTTCGGAGGCATTTTCGAGAGCGGTATAAAATCGACAAAATATCATCTCAAACGTATTATCGGTTCTCAGATTCTTACCTTTGAAGAATTTTATACCATCCTAACGAAGGTGGAAGCCATGTTAAACTCTAGACCCTTAGTGGAAATATCTTCCGATCCCGGCGAGGTTGACGCTCTTACAGCTGGTCACTTCCTTATCGGTCGACCTTTAGTATCTCTGCCTGAACCGAGGTATGCTGAAAACGAGACATTACGTACTCGTTGGCAGCTATTACAGCGCCTATCACAGAGCTTTTGGCGCACTTGGCAAAGGGACTATTTGCATACCTTACAACAGCGAATGAAATGGTTTAAGCACGGCAACCGTCACCCAAAACTGAACGATCTTGTAACCATTTATGAACCTACCTTACCTGCTAACGAATGGAGGTTGGGACGCGTTGTACAGCTCCATCCGGGTAAAGATGACATTACTCGTGTTGTGACAGTCAAAACATTGAAAGGCTTACTTGTAAGACCTGCTGTCAAAATTTGTCCTCTTCCAATCGAACAAAATAATTAACTTATCTACACATATTTCTATACTTACAATTTAACGCACTTATAACATATCAACATTTTCAAGTATTTAGTATTATATCAAATTATGTATTGCATTTAAACTTATTTTGTTCTTATCAGCTTAACTTTAAACTTAACATCTTATCAGCATGATGACAAATGAATCTGCATAGGCCGTAAGTCTCGAACTTCATCTATCTTATCTTATGAAATCCCTGGGTGATTTCAAATGGGGGGATATGAACAGGCTTAGGGATGCTTTCCCCAGTCCCTTCCCTTTCCTTCCTATTTTAAATTTGCCGCCACGCGTACTCATCCAACGCTGTGCGCGGGCCAAAGACAACCCTTCGCTCCCGCCATCTGGCGGCATAAAGACGCAAAAACGAGTTCGAACGAAACGTAAGACCGGCCGGCAGCAAACCGCGCGCGCGGTGAAAAACCACCAAAATATCGTGAAATACGACTGCTAGTGATACAGTGAGGTGATCTCCTGGCTCCCAGTATCCCGTGAGTACCTGACCTCTTTCAATTTTGTATCCTCTAGCCTGTTTCTGAATAGGAACCTTCAAAAGCGTACTTGGCGATACGCGATACTCAAACACTGTTAATAAATTTCGAATCTTATTTTTAAATTGATTAGTTGTCATAGCTTTGAATAACTGTGGTATTTTGTTGTATATTTTCGGGGCCATACAAAAAAAGCTTTTCCCCATGAGGGCAGTTTTTGCCGAGTGCAAGCAAAGTTGGCTATTGTCACGTCTGTTGCGCGGAAAAGTGATTAACTGACGATGTTGACGATTTCGGGCTGATTTTTCCAACGTCAGATAATTTCATCGGAGAAATAATTTCGAATTTTTGACAGTTCTTGCATACAAAAACTTTCAGACGTCAATTTTATTCCACAAATAAAAATTATGTGTCGATTCAAAAATCAGCCCTTAAATGTTTAAAAACTTAAACCATAAGCCCATAAGTTCCTTACTTACACCCCGCCCAATACAAACGAGGTCAATGGGCTATGGTGGGGCTATGGGATAGGTAATTTGACATAAATCCATCGACACGCCTTCCTCCTTCAAATATATTGCCACTACTGGCAGGTATTACTTCAGAAAATTTATCACATTTTCGAACAGCTAAATATTTGTGGAGTCGAGCTCTTGTTGACCCCACCTTCGATTTGTTGGCACTTTCACTCTGTTAGCTTGACGTGAGGAGATAAGATGTGTACAGAGCTCTGAGTTATCTTGATATTAGGTGTAGGTATACTATACGATTACTAATTAGTGACTCGACTGCTGTTGTCTTGGGCTGCTGAGAGCGGGTCCTGGGTTTGAGTCGTGTGGTGGAAAACGTGTGTGGAGTTTACAAAATTCTCCGTGGCAGCTAGAAGTCTAGATTAGTGCCCGTGATCCAAGGCTCACGCAGCTGCACGAGTCGATCGATTAGGTTAAGCTACCCTTGCCGCGGTCAGTCCGTGGATGGATGACCATCTTTACGTACTGACCCCTCTCCTTGCCTCGGAAATTACATTAAGCTGTTGTTCCCGGCAGCCATTCGTGGATCTTTGACAGTTGTTACTGGTCGTCAGTAGCCCGAAAATCTGACAACCAGTCTTCCCACCCAGTAACTGGACTGTCGAGGTCACATCCATAATTGTAACTAATATAATTATTTCGTTACCAACTATATACCTACATTATGGTACGCAACAAAGAATTGAGATAGGCAGTTGCTCCACGTAAAATACTGGTATTCAGCTACATCCGGTTAGACTGGAAGCCGACTCCAAATAGTTCGAAAAAGGCAAGGCAGATGATGATGGTCTATAAATCGGTATCAATAAAGTATTTCAGTAACAGAAAGCCATAGTTCTATTACAGTAAAAACTACAAAGTCATCATTTAAAACTATCCAGACATAGACACTCTAAAATATGGACATCAGACATAATAATCTCCCTAACTTTATTCTAGTGTAAAACTACATAAAATCGACGAACATCAGGTGCCAAGCCTCATTATACCACACTAACCCGCGGTCCCGAGCTAAAAGTTCACCGGCTAAAGTTATGCAAAATATGACCCATCCACCGAAATTAACTGACTAAACTTTAAGCTTAGTTGATAATGTTTTAATGCCACGGTTTCAATACGGTGGAGTGGCACAGTTTGGGTTTGTGCATGTTTCATTTGTGCATTGTGCAAACTCAGCTTTAAGGCTCTCCCCCACCGGCGCGTTCATAATCAGCCTATAATGTTCCCACTACTGGGCCACAGGCCTCCTCTCGGTGAGGGGGAATGGACCATAATCCATCACGCGGGCCCAGTGCGGGTTGATAGATGTCATATGTCTTCGAATTTTTCGTTCTAGGACATGCCGGTTTCCTCATGATGTTTTCCTTCACCATTTTGAGAGCAGTGGTAATGAAATAATTTACACAAAGTAAAGCGCCTGCTTGGGTTCGAACTCACGACCTACAACTCGTAAGCCGGGGCCGATACCACAAGCAGCTGCACTGTCAGTTACACGTACACTTTAGAAATATCGGACGATAAAAACGCAGCTGTGTGGTGAGAAATCGGAACGCATTATCGCAATAACGCATCCGATATTAACGACCGATAAAACAAGCCTTTAGTGCACGTAAAAAAATTGTTTGCGTTCTTTATTTATATGATGGGTTGCATAAGATAAATCATTATATCTAGCGCTAGATTGAAAAGCTTCGTGACGCTTTCGCTAACTATTAATAAGCCTTTCAGCAACCAACACTCATTTGTTTAAAGGGCCACTGTACACTGACCATGACGTTTGTTGGGTTTCAGAAAGAATATGCCATACGTACTCATGCCGCAAAAGGAAATAAAAAGATAAATTATTAGACAGCTGCGCATTCCCCTTGTACATCCTGATTCTCAGTACATATCAGGATTCAGCATATTTATTACAGGTTATTGAATTTTCAATACCTTGACGATAGCGCCATTCGTGTGGCGGAACATGAGCTAACCAAATGATACATGCTGCTGACAGAAAGAAGAAGATTTACGGGTTAATTAAAACAAGAAGGCGTCGTAGTTTTGCATGCTTGCATACAACTTGTTTGCTCGAACATGCAATCAGAACTGGCATGCTATTTACAGAGCTTGGAGACGGTGGCCGTTACTAGACGCGGCACTGTCAACACTTTTATACAAACCAAACCAAGCGTGTCACAGTCTACTTGAACCACGACACAAAGGACGTATACAAACTGATGGCTTTAAGTGACAAAGGTGGCAGAACTGGTATCTCTAGATTCTGATGGCGCGACGACTCCGTGCTCTGTGGTGCAATTCCAACATCAAGTTCTGAGTTTAACTACACCATCACTAACAAATGCTTGCACTGACTGAACTGGTTCACTCAAATCTGTGTAGTACTTTCGTCAACATCAATCTACATGGTCTTCACATGACCAAGATTATGTCTGGACTTTAAAAGGAATTGTGACCTCTGAGTTTGTTTCGGCCATTCTTCTTAGAGTAATTATAATAATAACAATTTATTTTTAGCAAAATGAAGAAATACAATGCATGTTACATTATTGATATTGTATTTGTGCTCAATTTTATTGTTAGGAAAATCCTGTGTTATAGGAGCCATCCATTCATTCATAGAGTACGAGTAGTTAGATAGGAAACGCCGACATCCCCTAGCTTATTTTTTAAAATAATAATGACATGTAAAAGTGATTCCGATATCGTATTTACAGAATAAACAATTTAATTTCATAATTTGCGTGCCTCAATATACAAACTCCTCATGTTTTGTTCTTGAAACGTCTTGTATGCGTGATTTTGCGTGTCCTGTCGTACATCGTGTGATACTAACATTTACTCTAAATGCTTGCACGCTTGTCATACAATGTTGATACCAATTACATTTCTGGTCACACGAGCTAGAACATTATGCACATGCTTCATGCAATACCAACCCGCACTGGGCCCGCATGGTAGGTACAGCCCACTCCCTCGCGAAAGGGAAGGCCTGTGCCCCAGGAGTGGGAACATTATAGGCTGATTATGTATGTCACAAAATTAGTGGTCTTAGGTTAGTTGCCAGGGAAGTTAATAATCATGCTTTCTGTTAGAAGAATTAACTGACATCAACTTTAGGTAGGTACTTATAGCATACAAGTTACTTTTAGCGCGCAACCAAAATCGGAACTAACGCAGCCACCTTGTCTTTAACACGCTTTTATTAGCACTTCACTTGTAGCTAACAAACAACGTAATAAAATCTTAGAAAACAATTTTAACCTACTTTTAATTGTCGTATCGAAATGAAACTTTGTATGTTTATATAGTTCGGATGACAAAACTAAATTGTTTTGCAATTACAAACGGTCGGTTCACCCTGGGCAGCTAGCGCTCGGTAACGAGTCTAGCTGATCAATCTTTTCACCACGATGGTACAAAGAAATGTCCTGGGTCCTGCTGCAAGATCCTGGGACTCCTGGGTTCGATTCCAGGGCAGAATGTCATTGGGTTTTTCCAATGGGAGTTTCATAGTAGCAATCCGGAGTTTGTGTAGTTGGCAGTGTGAACCCCCGTGCCTCGGAAAGCACATCAAGCACATCTTTTGTTGGTCCTGCGCCTGATTATTCTCCGGTCGTTTCGAATTGCCGTCCAATCGAACTATGAGAGCGAGGAAAGAGAGAGTGCATCTGTTGACACAGATGCACTCTCTCTTCCGAGATATTATAGTGCCCTGTGTGTGCTCCCACGCCGATGGCTGGTCTCCGCTTAAATTGGTTGCCATGGCCGAAATTCGGTCGGACGACTTCAACACCCAAACCATGAAAATGACGCTTGCAACCATAGCCCAATATCGGGAATTCAAATTAAATAAATATTACGTGTTAAGAACTTACAAATAAAAGTGTTGTGTTTTTGTGCGGGTGTCAATTTTAAAACTTAAATCATCAATCCAATAGTTTAACCATGTCCATTAGCAATATACGAGTATGAAGTAAATTCTGTCCCAATTGATGGGGTGTCAAATTAATAAACGATACAACAAATCGCTCAAATAAGATTCACAAAAGTATTCGAAATCCTTTATAACAACAATATCACATATAAGTGAAGGTGTTACCCTACCACCAGGTGTCTGCGGTTTGAGGTAAGCCCGACGCAAATTTCCTAAACTTATTGTTCCAGATTTGCTATCACCTTCCACCTTAAGCTATCGAGAATAGTATCTATAATCGATTGTGTGAAACGCAAAACAACTTTGTGAAATAGCTATTGAAATTCTGCGATTTCCACATTCGCTATTCCCGTTCATATAAAGTTGGATTTCGTATGGGACGCAAGATAAGTGTTTTGCAAAATTATGACTATTACAACTTTTGTCTGTCGACTTTGGACAGCTGTAACGATTTCGTATGTAAGGAGATTCGTTATTACACGTCTGCAGATTTCAATATGATTATTTTTACTTTTATGTGACGTTTAGTGTTTATTGGTTTTCTTACATAACTTTTACAATATTGAACACAAAAACTATTTACACTAGGTACAAAATTAAATGACTAACCATAACTATTAACTAGATATACAAACAAAAGAACACTTAGGGCTGGTTCTTTGATCCGAATTGTTTGTTTATCTAATGTTCACTAATGGTTAAAAAATAATTAGGTAACTATTAGTTAAAAAAATAACCATTAGATAAACTAAAAATTTATCAAAAAACATATTTTGCAAAAATGACCACCATTACTTACTATTTTTAACAATTAGTTGAGTTTACCTACTACGGATCAAAAAACCGGCCCTTGTCCATTGAAGTACTTGTCCGCATCACTGTCATCCGGAAACGTGCCCAGAAGACTGGCAGCATTACCATGCTGAGTGGAAATGCTTCCAGTGCTAATTCATTGGCCAAAGAACGACCTTACCCTCTGGTCACGTGAAATGTCGACCAGTAGGCGAGCTACTGTACCAGAGGTCTACAGTTCTACAAAATTGTTAAATTGTAGAAACACAGAAATTACAAATATGTAAATTGTAGACTTGTCAATACAATTTACATATTTGTAAGATTTTTCCGTTACAATTATGCGACTTACAGTTTTGTGGTACAGATACTTTGTATGATTTGTAACAAATTTGTAAATTGTACTTGTAAGTTTTGCCTGGGTTTTGCCTGCTATTTGTCGTGTCTTTATCACTACCAACAATATCCATACGTGACTTTAAAATATCGTATACGGTTCTTAAAAGTTACCTGTTAATTTTATAGCTAAGTTTCCAACACGCCACATCTTTCTACCTAACGTGACAGCCATGACACGCTTTCATATATTTTCCATTGCGTTTACGATTTAGAAGAAAGAGTCATTAGTTGAATTGAAGGCCAATTTAGTTATTGTATGGTGATCACGCATTTGTAGTAAATTTGGTGATATTGGCTACCTTGAATATTTTCCGTAAATATCACGAGACTTCAATGTTAGATTTAGAAGAAGGTCCATATTTCATTGGAGCTAATTCAATTCCCTCTCACAGAGAGGAGGCCTGTGTCCCAGCAGTGGGAACAATAAAGGCTGATTATATTAAATTTATGCAAATCAATTTGCTGAAAAAAAAGTGCAAAAAATTCATACAGATTTGAAATAATTCAGCTGTTTCAAATCTATATCAATCTTTTGCACTTTACGGGTGAACAATTTTACGCCATCGATTTTTCACTTGTAACTAGGACGAGCAAATTAAAACAATAATTGATTCTATTATCCAAAGCGGATTGAATATCGTGCTGTGGTGTTGAAAACATCTACATAAATAAAACAAAGTCGGGTTAGTTACACCATTTATAACTCAAGAACGGCTGAACCGATTACACTAGTTTAGGAACACGGTTTTCATACCCCAGATGAAAGTTGCTATTTTATTATTCATTTGGATAGAATTATACAAAAAAAAAAAAAAAAACTGTCACGTCTGGTTCAAGAAATATTTATTTACTTAACGGGGGGGGATACATAATTTTGGTAAAATAAAAAATGACTAATTTTTGCCTTCTTTTTATAGTCATTTGAATCAGTTTCTCTTATAATGGACCAAAAGTAATCCCCTAACTTGTTTTCATCCCAAAATCCTTGATGTCGTTCTTCAAAAATCTTTAAGTCTTGGTGGAAACCTTCCCCTTGTTCGTCACTCATACCTACTTCCTAAGTTTTCAGGGAAAAAACTCAGATGCGAGAGCAGAAAATGAATCTATATTCTACAGCTTTCGCAAAACACATGAAGCATCCACTTTTTATCTTGATTTGCAACAGGAAATAAAAAATAATGAAGATATGCACTTTTTAACGAATCTACAAATGGGTCTTCTCTTTTTTGAAAATATAAACTGTCCACAAACCTAGCTAAAACGATCAGAACTTTGTTTACACTTTCTATTCGACATTTTCAATCAATCCGATACAAGATAAATTGTCGTTTGAAGCGAACGAATAAACAATAAACTGTCGTCACCACGTTAGGTAGTTAAAAAAAACATTTGACTGCAGGAAAAAATTGTGGCGTGATAAAATATTTCTGCTAACACTTTTAGGTTTAAAGGTAGATTAACATATTTATATACATTTATTTCGTGGTATAAAAAAAAAGTTAAGTTTTGTAAACTAGTGTTATTATGATATTTCTAATTTATTAATAACTATTAAAACGTAGGAAATTTCCATGAAAAAAATAATGAAGATAATTGATTTTCTCATACATTCGTTCTTATTGATTCTGAAGCGGTACGAAGTTTGCCGAGTCAGCTAGTCAACATCTGCCTAGCCTTTTCCCAACTATGTTGGGGTCGACTTCCAGCTTAACCGGATGCAGCTAAATACCAGTATTTTACACGGAGCGACTGCCTATCTGACCTCCACAACCCAGTTACTGGGTAATACGATACCCCTTGGTAAGACTGGTTATCAAACTTTCGGGCTTCTGACGACGCGTAACAACTGTCAAAGATCCAAGAATGACAGCCCGGACCAACGGCTTAACGTTCTTTCCGAGACACGGAGGGGTCTTGGCATGTAAAAATGGTTACCCATCCAGAGTATCCTAATAAAAATATGGCTACCACTAAAATGTAACCACATAATCAGAAAGAAGAACCCAATCTAACAGTAGCATAATTATATTTTAAAATCATTGTTAGTACCTAGCAACATAGGAGCCAGTTATCTATAAGTATTCTCATCAGTCAGTGTGGTTCCGTCACGCAAAAGTAACACAAAGTAATGTATCAATTTGACACATATTTAAATATCTTACATGCCAATAAAATTAATTGCCGTTTAAAGAACAATGGCACGCAGCCTGTGATGAGCAATCAGCGAGTTTGTAATGATTTAGTCGTAGAATTGCAAATGTTATAATCATCTGTTCATAATTGTTTAAATTTCTTCTATTCCATGATCAATCTTTATAACTGATTGTTATTACTTTTCTTTGTTTCTCGTTGATTTTTGCTGTTTTTTTATTTTTATTCGTGGAATAAAATTGACGTCTGACAGATTTTGTATAGAAGAACTGTCAAAAATTCAATATATGTAAAATAAAATGCTCGGATAAAATTATCTGG
Organism: Apamea anceps; assembly: GCA_951799955.1. NCBI lineage: Eukaryota > Metazoa > Arthropoda > Insecta > Lepidoptera > Noctuidae > Apamea > Apamea anceps. The sequence continues at coordinate 5,562,190 of OX637512.1, forward strand.
CGTTGGAAAAATCAGCCCTAAGTCGAGGAGGCACGGCCCTTTGAATAATTAGCTGGCTCCTGAAATACAGGTACTCTAAACTCTAACCTAGCTCGAGGGTCTCAATTTATCTGTAACCTGTTTTTATGTCGATAAAGAAATTTATTATTATTAATTAGTAGGTACGTGTCTATGTGTCGCGATAGAAAGGCTTTGTCAACTTTTCTGTTTTTAAATCTATATATTATATAAAAATGAATCCCTATTTCCCTAGGTCACTCCATAACTTGAAAACGACTTCACCGATTTCAACCATCTTTTTTTTTAAGTTTTCTAATACTTTGTAGAAGGTTCTTACGGAAAAAAAATTAAGAAAGTTGCTTCACGTGGACGAAGTCGCAGGCAGAAGCTAGTGTAAAATAAAAACATTTGATTTTGCCACCCTTTATTTTTGGCATAATGTTGTTTGCTTAATGTACTTACACCATATCAACCAAAATCAAAATATTTTATTTCAGATAAACCAACATGGGCACTTATGAAAAGTTAGAAGCTAGGTGCACGGTTCCAATTGATCCTTTCCTATAGAGAAGAGCCGGCAAAAAACTCCACGGTTACTCTTTTACAATTTTACAATGTTTTCAAATTACAGTAGGACAGCGACAGCGACAGGACAGTGTAGGCCTGTCAACAAGTACCAGGTACTTGATAAATTAAAAAAATGTGTACAGATCTAAAGTCTACAAGGCGTACAAAGTCCTCACATTTACAAAATATAGAAGAATCTATCAAAAGGATAAATAAAATATAAAAACCTATTAAAACCAAGTGACATGACTGTCATTGCAACCACTAACAAAAATTTAATGACAATGACATAAAAATGTAGTTTGGTGCGTATTAATAATTATAACTCTACTAACATTTAAAACAAAAAAAAAACGACTACCACAAAGTGTAACGTTCGACGGCTCATCTTGCTGTGCTGCTGTCACTACACAACAGTGGCAGAATAGTCGACATCAGCTCAGAGGCCTTACCACGAGCTTTTAACGCGATCCAGTTTACGCTCAAGGATCGAGATGGCGCTAGACGACTTGTATAGCTCTGTCTCTTTCCAACAGCCTAAACTGGATCGCGTTAAGAGCTCGTGGTAAGGCCTCAGTTGCCAAAAAGGCAGAAAAAAAAAAGTTGAAATTAGAATTGGCTGTACATAATGTCAAATAATAAAAAGATTATGCCAAGAAGTATTTTATTTGATTTATTCAGGGACAATAAACAGCTACAATATGTGTTGGTACAGAGGAAAGATAAAACATAATATTAACAATATTGCAGCCCACTACATTATCCGCATATTAACAAGAGAAAATATGATAATGAGTGCCACTAGATAGGTAATAAATAATTACATCACATTAATAATAAATAAATAAATAATAAGTATGTAAAAAGATAAATAAACATCGTAATTTGGGAGCAGTTAATATACATTTACGTAGTTAGTTATGCCGAGGTGCCAGGGAAGCCACATGTGCAAAAGGAATCATTTTCAAACCACCCTGTCTTCAACGTAGTATTTAATCTTATAATATGGTTTTTTGATAAGCACACGTTTGATGAGGGTTTTGAACTTTCCATCGCTATGTTCTGTAACCGGCATTGGCAACTTGATATAAAAGCGGATGCTGTTTATAAGAAATGACTTGGTAGTTTTAGTTAATCTAAATTTAGGTATCACAATTTCATTTCTACTGCGTGTACTTATTTATATTATGGAAAACGCTTCTTATTTTGTAAAGTCCTATGTTTCTGCGAACATACAAAATCTTTCTAAAATGTAAAGAGAAGGCAGAGTTAGTATATAAGTTTCTTTGAATTTGTTTCTAAGAGACTCGCGAGGGCCCATTTTATATATAGCGCGGATTGCCCTCTTTTGTAAAATGAAAATTGAATCTACGTCAGCTGCCGATCCCCACAGCAGAACACTATAAGACAATACTGTAAAAATAAGCAAAGTATACTAACCTAGCTGTGACTATGTATATAAAGAAGAAAGAAAATACGGTTATTTGCGGTAACAAATAAAATAAAAAAACAATAACAAATGTTTGACATGCCTTACATCCACGCAAAACGGCTACCGTTCAGCATTAACCATTATTATTATTATAATCAGCATTGCTGCCTCAAAAAAAAATATATTCTGCTGTTTTATATGAGAAACTATGCATTCCTTTAAATTAGCATCTATTAATATAACATCATAACAACCATCGTGATAGAACAGATTCACTATCCCTTTATCCCAGATAAACAACATTGTTTCAAAAATATTTCGAGTCATTTTTTTTTCCAAAGAGAAGGTCTTTGGAAAAAAAAATGACTCGAAATATTTTTGAAACAATGTTGTTTATTCCTAAATACTAAGTTGCTCCTTGTGTGTACCTATGTTCACTACCCATAAAACAAACATCAAAACCAAACCTAACTTCACTGACACAATGTAGCGTCTCACGTTGAAACGTGAGTTAATTTTACACAGAAAGACGTAAAAAATCCTACAGTTCATCATCTGCCTAGTCTTTTCCCAACTATGTTGGGGTCGGCTTCCAGTCTAACCGGATGCAGCTGAGTAACAGTATTTTACATGGAGCGGCTGCCTATTTGACCTCCACAACCCAGTTACTGGGTACTACGAAACCCCTTGGTAAGACTTGTTGTCAGATTTTCCTGCTTCTGATGACCCGTTACGACTGCCAAAGATCCCCGAATGACAGCCGGGACCAACGGCTTAAAGTGCTTTCTGAGGCACGGAGGAGCCTTGGTATATAAAGATGGTCACCTATCCACGGACCAACCGCGGCAAGCATAGCTTAACCTGATCGATCGACCCGTGCGGCTGTTATTACTTAGCCACAAGCCCCTTCCTAAAAAATCCTACAGTTAATATACAAAATATACACATACACACAACGCAGTTAACTCCAGCATAATTCCCAAGAAATCCCTACTATCTTTTCCCACAAGCCCGCCAATCATTGCTACTAGACCATCCAAAGATAAGACAAAAACAATTCCCCGCAGATTATTCGTATTATACGTACAGAGCGGGGTTAAAATCCTTCGGTCGGACAATTATGCGAAATTAGACAGAATTAATTCTAGCGTATCGCGCGTGTGTATTTTACGTGGCCTTATTTGCATTTCAAGTGTTAATCCCGACGCGTGATAGCAAACACTGGCGGCCGTGATTAAGGGGTACAGTGTTTTTTTTTTTTTAGGAAAATTAAATTGAGGTTTTCTTTTGCTTTGAAGTTGTTTTGTTAGAAAATTAGAGTTTTGTGCCATTTTTATGATCTAGAAAGGCTAAGGCTAAGATACTGAGCCGAGTGGAAGGAAAACGCTCTCAAGGCCAACAAGATGATCAGACGCGATCAAGAAGGCTGTTGGAGACAGCATCTACTGAACGATCCACACTGCAGAAGACCGCGTAATTTGAAGACGCGACGTATGTAGTCGCGATACTCAGCATTGGTGGAACGACGAAGAAAAGAGAAGATGATCTAGAAGTGAAGATCCTTTTTATTGTTGCCTTGATTATTTCAGGAATAAACGTTTTAAATCAATTACGAACTTAGGAACATATAGGTAAAACGGCGATAACCTGATAATCTAAGATCGAATTTCACCAATGAAACTAAAATATTTAGCGCGAATCTAAACCGCGTAGCTTTCAGTGTCAATATTCCACAACAATGACAACACTGATAGCTCTTGAACGTGGTTTAGATTTGCCGATCGCGTTCAGTTTCATTGGTGAAATTCTCCTTAAATATTCTAATTTAAAGGCAGCTTTCTGTTAATAGCAGAGTAAAAATAATAGCCTCAAAGTCTACACTAATTGACAGATAGCAAGTTAGATGTGAAATTCGTGGACATTTTTGCATTGAGAGGACTTTTAAGGGGGATGCGCTAACGATTCCCGCTAAACTCAAATTAACTTACGTTTTTTGCAATTTGTAGATCCGTGTCAGGTTGTATGTTAATTAAAATATGATTCGCGACCGTAACAAATATAGTTTTACAGAATTATAATCATTATTTTATCATTATTTCATTTTTTTTTTTTTCATTATTATCATAGTATTCTCAGTGTGTTCGCAGATCGGTGGGATTCCCCGATGTTGCGGAGGTGGATGCAGCTTCACGCTGAGTTTTAATTGTATGTACAACTGTGTCTGTAACCTACTAACACTAGAAGTTAAGTAAAATTGTTACTAACCCAATGGACTCCGGTCTGAAATAAAAGTTTTCTATTCTATTCTATTAGAATCGGCAATACAATTCCGTGAGTTAGAATTGGCCTCAAATGTCATGATTTCATGAAATAATTTAGTCATTCAAAAGGGTAGGTAGTGGCGCCGATTCCCTTGTTCACAAACTAAACTAAATTTAAGTTCAGTGCATCTTTTTCTTTCTATTTCATTAAGAAAAGGATAAAAGATAAATTTTAGTTTAGTCCTGTCAAATTAAGACGCTCCATAGACAGTTTATACGTGATTAAAAACATGGCTACTAAAAATACGTCAATTTACGTCTGTCGCTGACTAATTTGACAGGACTAAACTAATATTTTATCTTCTGTCCTTTTCTTAATGAAATAGAAAGAAAAAGATGCACTGAACTTAAATTTAATTTAGTTTGTGAACAAGGGAATCGGCACCAATATGAACTTAGTGAGTTAAATGGAAGATTTTTATGATTAAAATTCTATAAATAAATATTTTCTTACGGCCGCGAATCATATATTTAGATCAAAAACTGCAAATTGCAAAAAAACGTATGAAAGTTTTAATTTCGCGGGCCACCCTGATTCTTTCGCTATAAAATTAAATATTCCACCATCATAGGGATCCCTAAAAATACAAAAGGGTTGTCTCATTTAGAATTCCGACTAACATTGTAGAAATAAACTAAGCGCGCTTTAGCTGCAGTGTGAATCTGTCTAGGGAAATATATTTGTTGGAATTAAACGCTGGTAACGTGCCGTGTAATGGACAGGAAGATTTGAATAGGAATTTTGGACCACAACAATGGGATTTAGGAAGTGCAGCTAAGTACTGTGTACATGTGCTGTTTGTCCAGCTTTAAAAGGCTTAAGAAAAAGGTGTCTGTCCGTTCGAATGACGTCCGCATTTTATGTTGAACGTGGATTACGATTACGTAATTATGAGACTAACAAGAGGGACTCGTGGCTAAATTATAACAGCCGCAAGGGTCGATCAAAGGTTAAACCATGCTTGCCAAGGTTGGTCCGTGGATGGGTGACCATACTTACATATCAAGACACTTCCGTGCTCGGCAAGTACGTTAAGCAGTTGGCTGTCATTTAATGTTCTTTGACAGTCGTTACGGATGTTCAGAAACCCGAAAGTATAATAACTGTTCTTACCAATTGAAGGCCTATCGTATTACCCAGTAACTGGGTCGTGGAGGGTCACATAGGCACTCGCTCCATATACAATACTAGTATTCAGCTGCACCTGGTTAGACTGGAAACCGATGGCAGTATAAAAATGATGAGATGTCAGAAAAAAGCTAGGCAAATAATTATGTAACAAGGGGAATTTAAAACGAATGTGTGACGGAGGTCGTAAAGGGTATGTGTTTCAAGTGTAGAAGTTCCTCTAGGGCACCCCTAAAAGAACATAAATAGACTCTTTAGACTCTGACCTAATTGGTAATGGCACTAAAAATACAAGTGGTGCATAATAGTTTCTTTTTTACGAAGAATACAGCAATGAATCTACGTATTAGTAGGTACCTACAAAATAATCTAATTACAAAACGGGGAAAGTACGTATTTCTATTAATAAACAGGATACAACTAACTAATTGCGGATTATACACGAGTAGGTAGGTGCATAAGTAATAATCAATGAGTGTCGGTTTCACTGGGGATCATTTTGTATACAATTTCGTCACACCCATCTCGCATGGGTTGTTTGATAGGCCCAATTAAATTGAATGTTCGGCTTTCTGCGCTACATATGAGTCGCGGTTTAGGAATTAATGTTAAATGGCTCTTACAACCGATTTGAAACCTAAAACTTTAAAGTAGGACATTCACGTAAAACCTACCTAAGTACCTACCTTAGTACCTGAAACGTCACAATGGTTTAATCAAACTCATGGCAATCATTCCAATTTATATTTTATTACAATGTGATAAGAGTTACATTGCAATGACTTACTAATGGTTTTGCGTCTTTCAAATTTGATTGTTGGCTTACCTAAGTTCAGGTTTCTTCACGATGTTTTCATTCGAGTTGATGAATGTCACATGCCTTCGAATGTATGGTTCTAAGACATGCCGGTGTCCTCACGATGTTTTTCTTCACCGATTTAAGAGCAGTGCAATGGTGATGAAATAAATAACTCTACTGCGTAAGTAAAGTGCCTGCCTGCTTTCCGATACCACTGAGCTAGCACGGTCTATGTAGAATTGTAGTTAATATATAACTTAACAGTCACTGAACCCAGTATTTATTTATTTCAGGCGACGCAGGCTCTTAGATACCCTTAACCTAAACATACATACATGACCAGTGACTATGGAGGTCAGACAGGCAGTGGCTCCATGTTAAATACTGGTATTCAGCTGCATCCGGTTAGACAGGAAGCCGACCCCAACAAAGTTGGGAAAAGGCTAGGCAGATATACTCGTACTATTAGATAATTTTTGGAAAGTGTTTAGTGCTAGTAGTAGAGATACAATTACTAGGATGTTGCTGATTCATTGCAAATTTTTGAGGCGAAGTTGATCTAAAGGCCAATTTCCGTGGGAATCAACAAATGTTTTAAATAAGGCTAAACACAACACAACAAACAAACACAACAACAGCACACACAACAACAAATAAACAAACAACACAAACAAACACAAACGAACAAACACACACACACGTAACACACACAAAACAAATACACACACACAAACAAACACAACACACATAAACAAATACCAAACACACACACACCACCCACACACAACAAATAATGGAACTTAATTCTGAAATAAATGTTTTATTATTATTATTATTAAAATATTAAATAAATTAAATATTATTAATAATTATTAAAATAATAATAGTAGTCTAGTTCCTTCATAACTAATGGTTGATGAACTTAAATTTTTTATAACTTTTTCATATTGATTGTCGCTGAGATTGATTTGGGAATAGTTTAGGCAGATGATGATGACGTGATAACTTTGACGCAACTCCGACTTCATAGAATTTCTCACATAGAAAAAAATAATTGTAATAATATTTATGAATTAATCTACTATCAGCCAAATCTTTTAATTAAAATATTATTTCCAACTCAATTTATCAGCGAGTAAGTTTTAAATCTAAATTAAAAATCTAAATACTAATTAACTTAATGAGGTCATACGTCAATTTATTAGCAGCCACGGCTGTGGTTGGCAAGATTAAGCTCATAAAAGTAAAGTTATGACTAAACCGAATGCTATAATGGAAAACTCCTGTAATAGAAAATACGTAAACTTTATGTTTACGCAGTTTTGTCATTCTGTGACAGTTGTATGAGTATAAGATGGCCAATTAACGTAGGGTGTCAATTTACTTAATAATAAAGGACATAATTAATTTCGTACCCAGAAAAAAAAAGTACTGTTTTCTTATAGGAAATGACCTCTTGAGCATTTTTTACTATTACAATGAAAGTCTAAAATTAACCCCAGTTGCCTGCGCCAGGGGCCATGGTATCTCTTTCGAACAACCCGCGGCCCTGGCGGACCCCTACAGTCCGTGCTGACATCTCTTTGAGGCGCGCGTGGAACACAACGCACCGTCGACTCGGGCCTGGTCCTTACCGCGAGCTACCCAGTGCTCGCCGCCCGCAAGCCCGCGCCTACGGTGGTCGGGAATCGGCTGTTGACTCCCGACGTCCAGGGCGTCTCCTTCGGCGACTAAGAGCGTGAAAGCGCAGAGTTTGGCTCTCCCTCACGCGGTCCGCCTACTCCTTCGCAAGCATCCTATGCACTCTCGCTCCGACCCATGGCCTGGACCAAGGCCAGACGCGAGAGATCGCCACCGCCGATCACCGCCACATGGAGGTGGCGGTGCTCCGCTCAAGCCGGGCAGACCTTCACCGTATGCTCCACCGTGTGCTCCGGGCGATCCACACAGTAGTGACACCCTGGCGTTTCCTCCCGCCTTATCCTGAACAGGAACCTCCCGAAACAACCGTATCTGTTGAGGACCTGCGTCATGCGGAAGGTGAGGGAGCCGTGGCACCTCTCCAGCCACTCCTCAAAGAGGGGGCTCATCGCCGCAACTTTGGCGTACCCAGCACTGGGTTGCGACAATCGAACTCTCCATGTCGCCATGAGATCCCACCGGAGCTCTGTCCGCTGTGCCGTGATTTGTCGAGGTAGCGGAAATCACGGTCCTGGCGTTTTGCCTCCTCTCGCCACTCCCATATGTGGGCGAGGACTTTTGCCTCCAGATCCCATGGTGAAAATTAACCCCTCGGTTGCTATTTGAGATTGAAAATGCCAAAAAGCATATTTTTATAACATCCAACCTTTTGATCTAAGATCAAAAGGACCTTATACTCATTATACTTTAGTAAAACATCAAAAATAGTAGTTTTATTTTATTATTTTACTTCTATTGTTTAGAAAATTACACTGTCGGACAATGCAAAACCACACAATGTTCCTTCATATTATTATACACAGTGGTTCCTCGCTTTATCTTTTATAGAATAATCAAAGCAAAATGGCGGCTATGCTCGAGGCTACAACGGTATATACCAGTATCTTCTACCTAGCCGTTTCCCAAGTATGTTGGGGTCGGCTTCCAGTCTAACCGGATGCAGCTGAATACCAGCATTTTACATGGAGCGACTGCCTATCTGATCTCCACAATCCAGTTACTGGACAATACGAAACCCGTTGGTAAGACTTGTTGTCAGATTTTCCTGCTTCTACCCCGTATTACTCGTCGACGGACCAACCGTAGCAAGCGTAGCTTAACCTGATCGATCGACCCGTGCGGCCGTTATTACTATTGGTACTCGTATATTGCCAATATATGCTTTTCCAGAAACGCAGGGAGGCAACCTGTTAAACAAAAAAAGTATACGTAGAAATCAACATGGAAAAAAATCGATCATTGTGTTTTTTTACTCCATCTGTGTGTTTTCCCTGCAGAGGTGCAATCGTGCAGCATATAGTATTTTTATCTCATAAAGCGACAGGCGCTTGACTTACGGTTACCAAGTGTACAAACACGCTGTGCACGTGTGCGTAGAGATAAATAGCGCGTGTTTGTGTGTATATCTATATACATAGCTTATTTATACTTTTTTTTTCTTTCTTTATATTTCTCCACAAGTAAATCTGTGTTCGCGCTAATATCTTGGCCACACACTATCATCCTGTATTTATAGTACAACGTATACTGCAGCCTCTATTTACTTGTATAACAATGTTGACTTTGTAATTTCTTAACAATCTACCAAAAATAACTTTACCAAAGACCTCAAGTTATTTATACCTTATAAACAATAAAATACGAGTATATTGCAAAATTTCTAAGTTTTCTCTCACATGGCATGAAATTCACTGCAGATTTTGGCCAGCATTTTGTGGGAAATACCCTTGGGTTTGTATTTTAATTTTCTGCCTTTTTAAAGCGGTTGCAGTGGGACGTTGGTAACGATAAAAAAACATGTGCCCGGAACTAGGATGTATGGTGCGAAACTACGACACTAGAAATGTTGTTGACAGTTATGCAGAGCTTCCTTTTATAGATCTTTTTTATTGCTAAACTGTGACTAATGTTTTGTGGGGTCGTGGGGCTTTTGGGACCGGGATCGCGGTCCCGGATGACATCTTTAAATGCAATAATTAGTTTTGAGTGGTATTTTGAGACCACAAGAAAAAAGAAGTTAAAGTATAGTTAACAAAAAAGCTGATATCTGTAGCACACAAATGCACAGCCAGTCAACATTTGGGTGATGCAGAGGCAAACAGTGTTAGGTGCAGTAACAAAAATCGAGAAATACGTATTTATTTTAATGTAGGTAGGTACATTACAGAACTAAAGGTAGGATATGAATAATATATGCACACAGAAATACAAGAATCATTATGAATTCCCTGCCCTTATGTCAATTTATTTGGGGTAAGGGCAACACGTATTTTTTACCCGACTGCGCGACGCAAAGGGACGCCATTGAAAAATTAATTTGGCTGTCGAATAATGGATCCCGACTGTTCAGTTGTTATGTTCCATTATTAGAATATATTTTATTTTCTTCAATAGTTTATTCAATAATATAACTATAGAATTCTAGACCACCAGACATCTAAGTGCTTGTTTTTTTCTTTTCAGTATGTACGTAGTTTGGTTCACTTTTTACGCAGTTGGGATTTTTGATTTTTAAATTATTAGTTTGTTCTTTCATAATTCCCTTCTACATAAATGCATGAATATTCTAAAATAAATAAGACATTTCGTTGATGTGATATAAATAATATTCCATAGTAAACAACTACCAATTAGCTAAGACCAGCTAAGTTATAAAACAATAAACTTCAGAATATCACTATAACAGAAAATTACTTTGGAACAGAAATTATATTGGGAATCTCCGTTTTTTTTTTTTAAACAACAACGCTTGCGGGTCGAATCGTAATCCTAGCCAGCAAAACAAAAACAATTTTATGCAAGTATTTAAAATTACCAGACCGACTTTATCAGGCAAAGGGAATTAACTCCATTCTGCCAGTTGAAAAAACGAAACACTTTTTTATTTTATTCTTTCAGTACGGTTGCCAGTGGGCAGTGAAATTTTAATTAGGAAAGTTATTTTGCTTTTTCTCCTTTTTCTCAGTCCTTTGCTCCCGCTTTTCTTCACACATATTTTAAACCTTAGCAAAGACTTCTTAAAGTTTCATTTTGAATGCCCAAAATGGTTCGTCCCACTATAAAATTTTATCTGTTGTATTTTTAAAGGCAAACGTCAGTACGGCACGGTTTATTTCGTGATGTCAATGCCTTGAAGTTTGTAAGAAAGTTGTAAAGGGTATACTTTTTGGGTATCGAGTGGACGTACTTGAATGGCCGCCAAAACAAAGAAGTGAGAATTTTTTTGTGGAAATTGAGACTTTTTCTCTTTTTTTATTCTTTTTTCATATATTTTTTTTTTTGGCTTTTTGTCTTTTTTGAGTAAATTCTTCAAGATCCTAGGAAACTGAATGAACGAGTGAGTGAGTGGACGTTAATGTTGTCTTAAGTTCCAAGAAAGTAGGTAGCTACTAACTCACCGTCCGATCAGGACCAGGCCCGTGCCGGACGGCGTGTATGTGTTCCACACGCGCCTCAAAGAGATGTCAGCATGAGTGACGGGGCCCAATAGGGCCGAAGCCTGCCAGGGTAGCGGGATCGTCCGAAAGGGTTACCGCTGCCCTGTAACATAAAGGGCTAAGGAAGGAACACGGGTGGGTTTTAGTCATTAAGAGTCTGACACTCCCTCCTGCTCCACCCAGAGCGGGAGGAGTCATTTGATGATTTCCCATCCTCAAAAAAAAAAAAGGTACCTACTAAACAAATATTGTATACTTACCAGTTTCTATTCATATTTTCTTGGTAATTCATTCTTAGAATATTGACTAGAACCTAATTAGAACGTGGATGCTTTTATTTTCCAAGTAACGCCTGACATAGTTTCTATAAAACTAAGGTTTAATAGTAAATGTCCTTTGAAGATGTTTACTAATTAATTACTCAGTGCTACATAACCATAACTACTAAAGAGATAAGAATACTTTGCCTTTATGATATTTTAAGAATTTAGCCTGCTCTGCCTATTAATTTCTGAACATCATTACGATGATCACGCCGATGGCTTACTTCTTAGATCTTCTTCTTCTCAGTGGCTTCGTCATCCCTGCATGAGGCGAGAATTGCTTACCCCCGCGCTTGCGAGTAGCTATGTCCCGTGACTATGGTAAGCAAATCTCGCCACGTCATGCTCTATGCAGACTGCTCTGTCCAGTGCCAAATGTCTGGGCTCCTATAAAAGTACGACCAGACAATGCAAGGATGTGTTTCAAATAGTTAGCCACAAATGCAACGCATTACTCAGGCTTAGGCATCTGACATATAAAAAATGAATTTGCGGTGCACTGTCTGGACACACCTTTAGGTTGTTCTGACAGCGTATCTCAGCTTAGATTTAATATAACACTATAATAAAAATAATAAAAAAAACAAATCAAATCACTGTCCATTCTAAGGTTGCCTGGAAGAGATCGCAGTAGTGCGATAAGGCCGCCCATTTTATATTTTGTAGTGTGTCATGTATTTTTTATGCTATGTATTTTTGTGGTGTACAATAAAGTATATATAAATAAATAAATAAATATAATAATAAAATCAGCAAGTTGGATAACACCCTACAATATATATTTAAACACAAAACGAAGACGTACAAACTGCACACCTTCGTTCCTATGGTTTCTAAGTGCATGCGACTGAAGAGATTCCTCCGTAATTGCATTATTGTTCACGTGGTGCCATTGCATGCAAGCCTTACAAGTATTTGCTTCTTCCATATGACTTTGTCTTTAATGCAGTATAATTTTTCCTTTTCTTAATATCCAGTTTCCACCTATATATATATCTTTCCGGCCATCATGGGTATAAATTACAACTGGTAAGTTGCATTGTTCAGTGTTGTAGTCAATTTTTTAAATAATATTTTGATGGTTTATTTATGGACTGAAATTAAACGAGTACCACCGAAATTATGGTGTCCGTTCTTATATGCAGGCTTATGGCTAGTTAAATCATCCATTCATCTACTTTTAATCCAAGACCTGAACACGTTCCCTACTCGTACCTACAGACTGGTGCTCCAAGGACCTTATATAATCTTCTCTGCTAGAACTTGTAGAAGACTGATGAATAGCAGCCTACCTGAAATTTAACAGTCAAATTATAGCAACGATCACAGAGGTTCACCGATCCGAGGTCAAACTCAGTACCCCACAGGGCCCCATCGGCCCTTCGTACACGGTACAGAGTATAATCCGCGCCGTCAAAAAAACGTGTCCTTCAATGAGCTTCCATAGTGATACATACAACACTGATGACTTATCGCACCAAAACACTAACAACGTGCCTACACACGGCGTATAAACCGCGCCGTAGAAAAAACGCTTGTTTATTTTTCGTGACATGACTGGAGTCTCTATTTAAAAAAAAAAGTTTCACCGTCTTGAATAGGTCTGCAAACTGCTGACCAACCACTTTTTGACTGTAACATTGCAGCTGGAATATGTAATAATATTATGTAATATTTTCCCTATATTTCGAAGCTGACTAATGATGAATTTTCAGTTCGCATTATATTATTACTATGCTGGTGTGAAAACGAGCAACATTTTCTATATTAAATCGCGATCCACTGTCCATATATCATGTGCTAACAAATTACCCAATTAATGTAGCGCAGAGTGTAATTAATGCACGCTAATGATATGTATCAACAACTAACAACTGCATTATTATTTAATCGGTACAGATACTACTATTATTAAATCGTTATTTTAGGTGCGATACTAAAATACATAAAGTATGTTATTAACACAACCTCTCCTTACATCACCACCGTCACCTTGTTGGTGATAGAATAGAATAGAATACTCTTTATTGTACACCATACAAATTACAGAACATAAATATATACAATTTTACAAAGGGTGACAGAACGGGCGGTCTTATCGCTAAGAGCGATCTTTTAAAGACAACCTTTGGATGGATTAAAATTAAGGAGAGACAAATATAGTAGGTAGTCTGTGGTGTACCATTCACATTAAACAATTAATATATACATAAATTATAAATAAATATATACATATAATAATAAACATGAAAAACGAGCAAAGAAAAAAATAAATATAAATAATAATATAATAATGATGATTGGTGATGTTCGTCAGAAAGGTCAGTTGCTTAGTACTCGCAACCGGGTGTGTGTATGACCAGTTGTATGAACGTAAAGGAAGCAAAAGGATGGAAGGAGAAGACAGAAACTACAGAATGCCATCTTCACACACGATTGTAGCAGATGGCATTCTATTGTTTCTGTCTACCACCATGAGAAAAAGGCGTCAGTCAAAAAAAAAATCAACGGGTTGCACTTCGGGAGTGCCGGCAGAAGTTAAAACTTGAATATTAACGTTGTGCATTTTTGATATTTTGGAATGCGGTCTACTCTCCCTCCGTCTTACGAATTTTCGATCAGGTCACTTGTCCTGACGCTAGCTCCGTCTTACGAATTTTCGATCAGGTCACGTGTCCTGACGCGAGTTTAACATTTTTTACCCATCACAACAAAAGTGCACAACGCCGCTAAAGAAGTTGTCACTTCAAAAAGTTTATGTATGTATGCTATTTAGAGGCATCTTATTAACTCGAGGTAAAAGAGGCAATGGTGATCCACTGGTAACGCGCCCGGCTTATGAGTTTTAGGTCACAGTTTCTAACCCAGACAGGTACTTTTCGTAAACATATACACACATAACTTCACACCTGTAATTCTCGATTTGTTACTAATATTTAAGTCCGGGCACAAATCCAAACTCCGGTGCTGCTACTTAGACATTCCTAATGGACAAACCCAATAACACTTCGCCTGACCTGGGAATGGAATCCAGGACCTTATGCTCAGCAATAGCCTTGCAACCATGAGAGCAACGAGGCAGCTTACTTTGTATAATTTATTACATGACCACTGCACTCAAAACGGAGAAGGACAGCATCGCAAGGAAATCGGCATGTCTTAGAAACAAAAATTTGATGACATGTGACATCTACCAATCTGCGCTAGGCCCGCGTTGTGGTTGGCAGCCTAATCCTTCTCGAACAGTGAAGGCATCTGTCCCAGCAGTGGGAACATTAATTAAGCAAGGTTGATAGTAGGTCTGATCGCCTGTAGTAGGAGGCATAAGTTTTGCCACTTGTGGAGGATTACTTAACGCACGTCCGGTTTACAAGATTATAAGACCCGTTCCAACACCAACGGAAAAGTTCAAATTAGCTTCATCATCATCGTCAGCCTACAGCAGTCCATTATCATGATTCTCGTCAGCTCGCATCTAACTATTATCCATCTGCCATCCTGTGTTGACCGTCGCGCCTGCCTGAGGGCATCCTATGTAGTTAGCTTATCTGGCATTAAATTACAACCATTCTCTTTCTACTTTTACAATGAATTGCGATTCGTTTAGCATTTAGTATAATTGTTAGAGAGTTATAATGTGTTGTGCAACTATGTTCTATGTTATCGGGATTGGTTTTCGCACTTAGTCCTTCAGGTGGATTCCCCATTGTGCGTGGGTCATGGCGGCCGTCGTTGTTCATTTCAACCAGCTCACCAGAAGCAGATTACGTATCCTAGTCTGATTAGAACATCTACGAAAGGTCTGGGTGACCGATGTGGGGTGAGCGATGGTTGAGGTCCAATTTCTATTAAGTACTGTTTTATAAGTACAAATAAGGACCATATTGTACAGACGCCAGCACATCAAGCTACTACAATCTGTCAAATTTCTTTAATAGATTTTCAACTTTATCGCTAAGGCATTAAGGTTCCAGGTTGATTGGGAAAATTTGACAGTTTCGGGTAGCTTGACCTGCCGGCGTCTGTAACTGTGGAGTTTAAAAAAAAAATACGTTTATTTCTAGTAGCACAATAACAACCTTACGAACATATAATATACATATACAGGAATATTTTTTAAGCAATGCGCAAAAAATTATTCCTGTATACGAGTACCTATATATATATAAAAGAATATAATGAAAAATTATAATAATACCATAAGATCTCATGACGAACGTATAATGATTGTTAGAGAGTAATAATTCACACTGACCTCAGTACTAGTAAAAACTGTATCTCGGTAGGTCAGTCTTCCTCGTTCTCCAACAGTCACACATTCAATCAGTAAACCTAGTATTTTAAGATTTTAGCAGATAGTTCAATAACAATTATTACATTGCTCTCATTACTACAAATCGTAAGGTCGGTAAAATTAGAAAACATTAAGTATATGTAAGTGTTTAGGTACGGGCAAGTCACTTATTATTACTGATTGACAAGCTAATCTAATAAGCCTCATCAGAGACATCGAAAGCTATTTACTCTTCAAACATAAGTAGGTAATTATTACAATTGCTCTATGAAGAAAAACCATACTAAATGACAGCTAATAATGCGATCATGTATGTAATTGCTATAGAAGAAAAAACCGATATCATTAATGTCTATAATCCTCGCTTTTCTTTTTTCACTTTTACGAAACAGAAATGATTGTTTCTCCTAATAAAATAACCGATTTACGTTCTTATTATGGTAATTAGATGTCATGATATGATATCTATTGTGAAGTAGAAAACTGTGTAGGAATTTTATGGTCAGGTGAGAAGAAATTCATTGTGACGATTAATTATAACTTTTAGCATATTTCAGAACCAAATGCTCCTGGATCTTTGGTAGGAATACGAGGGCCCGAACTGGCAGAGGCCCGTTAGACTCTATAAGTAAAGGGAATAACAGTCATCATCGGCCTAGCCTTTTCCCAACTTTGTTGGGGTCAGCTTCCAGCCTAACCGGATGCAGCTGAATACCAGTATTTTACATGGAGCGACTACCTATCTGACCTCCACACCAATAACTGGGTAATACGATACCCCTTGGTAAGACTGGTTGTCATACTTTCGGGCTTCTAACTACCCGTAACGACTGTCAAAGATCCACGAATGACAGCCGGGACCAACTGCTTAACGTGCTTTCCGAGGCACGGAAGGGTCTCGGTATGTAAAGATGGTCACTCATCCACAGACCAACCGCGGCAAGCGTAGCTTAACCTGATCGATCCACCTGTGCGGCTGTTATTATTTAGCCACGGGCTCCTCCTATCCCCGGTCTCTCAGACAGTCACGGAACTTATTTTTTATGTATAGCGAGAGATGTTTCACGTCAGATTATCCAAAAACATGGTTTATTAATGAACGTTATTGTATTGTAAACTTTTTACGTAACATTAGAAATTACCTATTGAATCTACATAGGAACCTACATATAAAAAACTGCACGTCAGGAGAAAATATGAAAGTTCGTCATAATCAACAAACGTTACTAGATGACATTTTGAAGTTGTAAAAGTCTAATAATCATGAATGATACAAATAATTTGACGAAACGGAGACATGTGTGTACAGTCAACTAAACAGTTTGGTTAGCAAATATTATATTCATAGATAGTTGATTAGATGTAAAAAATGTTATATTCATAAATAGTTATATTCATTGAGATAATATTTATAGTTTACGCATGTATGCCAAGATAGGACACAGATATAATTTCAGCTAGTATTATCATTTACTTGTTTCATGCTTTTCAGTAGTTGGGTTGTTTTGTAAGTTACAGTAACTCACGAACCACGTTCAATTTATCTCGCCTGCTCGACGTCCGAATGACACTGCAGGGATCTAGCCGAATATCAGCGTTAGGTATATTTGCCTGATATTTGCTGAGCTGGACTCCTATTTGGTGCAATATTGGAACACATGCCTCATTTTGTATATTCGGATTTAAAGTGTGTCAAGATGAATTGAAGCTCATAGCGGGTCCAAATTGGAGAACAGTAGTGAGAGATAGGACTGAATGGAAGTTGTTTCGTTGCCAAAAGGCAGACTAAACTAAGAGACATTCTGTAAAGTACTGAAATAATATACCGCAACGCAAAGATGTTCAGAATAAAATGGGCTTATTGTTATGTCACAGTAATTTTATTTCTTTAAATATGTTTTTATTTTCTGTATGTTGGCAGATCGATTATATATATATTCGTATTATTTGTTATAATTTAATTTTGTGTTATGCTATGTATTTTGTGTGCTCTGAATAAATGGTGTATCTATCTATCTATGTCAGAGACTTGTCAACTCCGCACACAAGTAAGCTGCCTGCGACTATATCACTTTCATTGACTGTACATAACCCGCTTCAATTTTTACCTAACCATCGTGACTGTTGAAATATAGATTGGTTTGTGTAACATACGCACTGGTGAAACCTATGTAATCACATAAGTGGTGGTTTTAGAGTTAACAATGCAATCTATACGCGAATATAATAATTATTGGGTTGTATTTTAGATTAATTTGATTAATGAATGTCTGACTTTCACGCCTTTTGTTAATTTCACCGATAGAGTGGAGGCACGGAAGATGGATGGGTGACCGTCTTCACATACTAAGACCTGTCCGTGCCTCGGAAAGCACTCTGACACCCAGTCTTACCAAGGGGTATCGTATTACCCAGTAACTGGGTTGTGGAGTTCAGATAAGCAGTCGCTCCATGTTAAATACTGGTATTCAGCTGCATCCGGGTGGACTGGAAGCCGACACCAACATAGTTGGGAAAAGGCTAGGCAGATGATGATGAGAGGGGTAAAGCAAAACGTTATCATTTTGTACCTACTAAATAAATAACTTGGAAATCCAAACAGGATGTATGACAACGACATAGGAGGAACAAAGACCTTAAAAAAGCAACCAGGAATTCTAGGATAAACAGCTTTGTTGTGGCGCAACTTGGGCAAGGTCTGTGCCCAGCAGTGGTCCAGCAGTCTAACCAGGTCCAAGTGTCCTCGCATAGGGTAGCCTTATGCTGAGTGATAGCCGTTTTGCGTGGCTGTGACGCATACTTTCCTCCATCTTGTTCTTTTGTTTGTGGTCTTCCTCTGCGTCATGTTTACCGCAAATAAACGTATTCTCTTCTTCTCCATGTTCATATCTTTATTTCTATTCCATTTTTCTGTTTGTATGTTTCTTCTCGTATCGATGACTCATGACCAGACCAGCACCCTAATATTGCGTAACACACGATCAATCGGAATCCGTTTCATTTTGACAGTTCAACAACATTCATTGCGTTATTTACGTGTTGAGCAGACAATTTTTTCGAACTTATGAAGCAATGAATTAGCAATTTGCTTCAAAATGATTCAGATTCCGATTGATCGTGTGTTACGCAATAGTGACCTGGACAGCACTATCGTTTGCTTCATTTAAATCCTTGAGGGAGAGCCGTGGGTGCGCAGTGATAATGGCCCCAACTCACGAGTTGTACTTCGTGGGCTCGAACCCAGGCAGCCGCTTTCCTTGTTGTAATTTATTTCATCACGACTGCTCTCAAAACAGTGAAGGAAAACATCGTGAGGAAGCCGGTATGTCCTAGAACCAAAAATTCGAAGACATGTGACATCTATCAACCCGCACTGGGCCCGCGGGTTCCTCCCTGTGAGAGGAGACCTGTGTCCCAGCATGGGAACGTTATAGCTGATTATGAAGTTCTTGAGGATGCAGGAAGTTGTGCACGACAGGCAGGAGAGATGGTGCGGCACATACTGTGTCCTGGCTTCACACGAATACTGTGTTTGGGATGAGTCGATTATAGTTGTGTATCTTTTTGTTTTGTTATATTATTTATTTTAAAACCCATACACTATCATCACAGGCTTACCTATACAATAGTGTAATTATAGTGATAATAGCTTACAATTAGACTTACAATTATATATTATTACATATTAACCAAGAGTAATTTTACAAAATGTGGCCCGTGTGAATTCACTCAGAGTACAGTTGAAGCAGTCAATCTGTTGTGTACGCAACGCGCGCGTCAGCAGGCGCGTGCTGCAGCAGGTTGGTGCGAGCGGGCGGCACCCACAGCAGCAGCGGCGTCGCCGCCCCACGTGCCCATCAGGTACACACAACCCAACCGTGTGCAGAACGCCTGGGTTGTGTATTTTACCACGTATAATCTTAAATAAGTAAGTGGCGAGAGCTACTTCCCTTCTTACTTCCAGTTTATTATAGCATTATTATATTGTTAGACTCTTCCTCTTCCTCACTAGTCTACACATATGAGACATTTTCGCTCCATTTGTCATTTTCAACACAAACCAGCGAATCTGTGCCAAACATTACGACACGAATAATAATTCACATCTACGCACTACACATCTTCTTAACACGAGCGGAACAGCGAAATTAATTACTATGTAACATCGATTGCTCTCGATTTGTATCGATTTTATCTGGATAGTGAATCGCGTCTTACATACATCATTGCGTGTCCGGAAAGTTTGGTAAAGTAGGTAGGTGCAGAAGGTCTATTTTGGCTTGTAAATTGTTAACTAGAATCTAACGGAATGCTTATGAAAACAAAAGTTTGTCAAAGAATTCTGTTGGTCAAAAGTAGACTTAATTAAAAATAAAGTCTAAGCATACACATTCTAAGGGCTGATTTTTCCAACGCCAGATAATTTTATCGGAGGAATAATGTTGAATGTTTGATAGTCCTTCCATACAAAAACTGTCAGACGTCAAATTTATTCTACGAATAATACTTATCTGTCGATTGAAAACTCAGCTCTTAATCAAATACTCGTAAAAATAATTAGAACTAACACTAAGACGAAAGGTCTAGATTCAAAAAAATATATATAATATTTTACAATGCGCAATTATATATTTTAAACGCACAACGCGACGAAGATGGTGGGACGAGCTTGACTCCTACCGTAGGGACTGGCCGACACTCGCAAAAGACAGAATTGTGTGGAAAAGGGAGAGGGAGACCTTTGCCCAGCAGTGGGACAATACAGGCTAGTTAGATTAGATTTTACCATGCAGGAAATGGTCACATTTTCTAGTTAGTATTAATTTTCAACATTGGCGATAGCACTGAGCAGGCAGAAATAGACCTTAAAGTACCTTCCATAACTTTAAGTTAAATAGTAACCTTATTAAACTTCAATAGATATCCAGCACGTAATAGATTTAATAAACTCTTTTATCTATACCGGATAAAGTTGTCTAGACCGTATTTTGGCCACGAAGCCTTCGGCGCAGGAGGTATTATAGTACAGACGCCAGCACATCAAGCTACCCGAAACTGTCAAATTTTCCCAATCAACTTTGAACCTAATAATAATAATAACTTTATTTCGGGTGGCATAGACCCATAGAAACCTTAATCTAGTACACATTAAATATTACATAATCTTACAAAAAAAAAAAAAAAAACAAACACACATAATATTACAAAAACACACTCGAATTATATATGTCATTTTCCGTAGCAATGCTTTAGCGATAAAGTTGAAAATCTATTAAAGAAATTTGACAGATCGTAGTAGCTTGATGTACTGGCGTCTGTACAAAAGTGTGCGTGCAGACATAGGTGCACTCCCTCTTCTCTCACTCACATGGTCCGACGGGATGGCAATTCAACAAGACCGGAGAGAGAGATCAGGCGCAGGACCAACGGCTTAACGTGCTTTCCGAGGCACGGGGGTATCACACCGTCAACTCTCAAACACCGGGCTGTTACTAAGAAATTCGTAATGGAAAAACTCAATAACTCAGCCCGACCCGGGAGTTCAAACACACGCAGCAGTCGCGCTTGCGACCACGAGATCAACGGGGCAGTTAGTTACCGCGATACCCTGCATCTATAATGCAAAAAAACCTGACGGCATCCGCAAAAACTCGAATCAGCACGAAATTAAGACGCTAAGTAACACTTTCTTTTACTTGGCTTCTTATTGCACCAAATACTCGTAGACCTTAGGGGCAATTCTTATAATCACAGCCTGATCTCAGTCTCAATCTGTCGAAAAATACTTCTAATTTCCTTACATTTTGACAAGTTTTTGACATTTGTTTGTCGCCAAGATGAGACTGCGACTAGATTTTGAACGTTTTAAATTACGAGAATTGGCCTTCTGATCTCAGTCTCAATCTGTCAAAAAATACTTCTAATTTCCCTACATTTTTTCAAGTTTTTGACATTTGTTTGTCGCCGAGATGAGACTGCGACTAGATTTTGAACGTTTTAAATTACGAGAATTCGCCTTCTGTTGTTTCGTTTCCTTAGCGCCAGTTGTTCCGTTACGAACGATTAGTTACAATTATCGAGTCTAATTACGAACTGACGGGAAAAGTCGAGAATAAAACAATGCAGGCTTTTTATAGCTCTGAGAATGATAGTCTTGTGACTACCGATTAACTGTCTTCAGTAATAATGAGGAAAATAATGCTATTGAGACGAACCAAGGAAAACCTGTTCAGGTGGAGATTTATGCAGTGTGGCATCATCGACGCGCAACTTGTCATCATGGATTCAGTTCATGATTCTGAACTCTCTGAAATCTCAATGGTAACAGGTTACGCGTCGATGATGCCATCCTGTATAAATCCCCACTGAACAGGTTTCGATTCAAAGAGGGACTGTGTCCTTGTTATTGTGGTTCTGTTCCCAAACGATGGAATACATTATATCTGCGTTTCCTGTTGTCTGACACACAGGAACTTGTAGACACTAGGTACTAATGGTGCCAAATTTGAAGCAGATTTCTGGGACGACTCCATTTAGATTATCATCGATACATGAAGAAGAAGCAGTACCTACCATAAGCCTCTCTTTTCTTGTGCCAATTCCCACGCTCCTGTGTCAGCCTTAACCAGGTTCTACCCGCGATGGTAACAATGTCGTACGGCCACCTCGCCACCGGACGAACGACACTTCGTCTTCCAGTCCTTGGACGCCACTCAGTCACTGCCTTACTCCACCTGTCATCATTGCGCCTTGCCAGCTGTCCTTCTCAACTTCATTTTAGTTCCCCACCTGTAATCATTGTACCTTGCCAGCTGTCCTGCCCAAGTTCATTTGAGTTCCCCACCTGTCATCATTGTGCCTTGCCAGCTGTCCTGCCCAACTCCATTTGAGTTCCCCACCTGTCATCATTGCGCCTTGCCAGTTGTCCTGCCCAACTCCATTTGAGTTCCCCACCTGTCATCATTGCGCCTTGCCAGCTGTCCTACCCAACACCATTTGAGTTCCCAACCTGTCATTATTGCGCCTTACCAGCTGTCCTGCCCAACTCCATTTGAGTTCCCCACCTGTCATCATTGCGCCTTGCCAGCTGTCCTACCCAACTCCATTTGAGTTCCCCACCTGTCATCATTGCGCCTTGCCAGCTGTCCTGCCCAACTCCATTTGAGTTCCCCACCTGTCATCATTGCGCCTTGCCAGCTGTCCTGCCCAACTCCATTTGAGTTTCCCACCTGTCATCACTGCTCCTTACCAGCTGTCCTGCCCAACTCTATTTGAGTTCCATAATTCGTTTTCTGATACCGAAAACCTTCGTACGTCTTCGGATCTCAACGTTTGAAACTCGGTCTAATAGCCTATAGAATAATATACACAGAAATTAGTTAGCAACATGGTGTTAAGACCGAGAAACCGGGTGTCATTAAACGCTGTCAATGTAACATTGCTACTACTGAGGTCGACTGAATAACTACAGATATTTGGCTATGGTGTATGATGATTTAATGAGATGACTTGAATCGAATGATGTCAGGCAAAAACGTAAGCAAAGAGTTGAGATTTCTAATACAAATAAACTTAGCCATAGAAAAAGTGGAGACCAATGTTTACTTTTTATTTCTGTTAAAGAACCAATAATTTTTTTATAGTATTGGATGCTTTGGAAATAAATTGTAGATCTTTGTGACAGGAAAGAAAACCATAATCACCTAGCCTTTTCCCATCTAAATTGGGGTCGGCTTCCAGTCTAACTGGATGCAGCTGAATACCAGTACTTTACATGGAGCAACTACCTATCTGACCTGTACAACCCAGTTATTGGGTAACATGATAACCCTTGGCATGGCAGTAGTTTAGCATGCCGCGACGTCCTTTGGCATCATCATTGAAATTTCAATTTTATTGTCATACATTTAAGTTATATTTCTATTCGTCGCATAAAAATCCCCTGCCGTGCCGTGCCGCCGGTGGGCGCCGGCCCTAATTGCGTAATACGCTATAAGTCTCAATCTGAAGCATATTGCTAATCCATTGCTTCGTATGTTCGAAAAATTTGCCTGCTCAACAACATAAATAACGCAATGAATATTGTTGAACTGTCACAATGCATGCCATTGCTACTGATAGCGCAATTACTTACCAGGGGCTGCAGTCTCGACATTCATAGCGATCGCTTTACGACCGAATTCGGTCGCAGAGTCCTGTCACTCCATACATTACACCTGTCAATTCGGGACTTTGCGACCGAATTCGGTCGTAAAGCGATCGCTATGCGTGTCGAGACTGCTGCCCCAGGTTGATAAACATATGATTCGCGACCGTAACAAATATGTATTCATATATGTATAATAATTAAAATCATCAGTACAACTCTCTCATTTAATTTTAATTGGCCTTAAATGACATGATTTCATGAAATAGTCATTCAATAGGGTCATGTGAACTAGCACCCGATTGACTGGAACCTAAATCTAACAGAGTTAGGAAAACGCTTGGCAGATGATGAGTATCGTTCCTTACTACTAGGTACTGATGTGGACACATTATGAACGCAAAATATGTTCTCAATTTTAAATTTCAAAAACAAATCCTTCTAATCCTATCCTACTAATATTATAAACGTGAAAGTTTGAACGGATGGATGGATGGATGTTTGTTACTCTTTCACGCAAAAACTACTGAACGGATTTGGATGGAATTTGGCACCCAGATGGTTTATAACCAGGATTAACATATAGGACACTTTTTATCCCGAAATTCCCACGGGATCAAAACTTATGCGGGTGAAACCGCGGGGCGCAGCTAATAGCCCATATGTTATTTTCCGGCTAACCTAAGTTGATTATATTGCTTACTCTATGACGCGTGTTGGCATTTTAGTAAGCCAAGTTTTAATGGTGGGAAATCGCTGATATTAACTACATACCTACTTTCTTCATATCATTACATGTATAAAGTTACTTACATACACGCACATATTTATTACATTTTTATTATTACAACTTGTAAAGTTGCTGCAAATTGAAAGTGTTTTCTTTTACTCTTTAATTTACAGACGCCAGCAGGTCAAGCTACCCGAAACTGTCAAATTTTCCCAATCAACCTTGAACCTTAATGCTTTGGCGATAAAGTTGAAAATCTATTAAAGAAATCTGACAGATTGTAGTAGCTTGATGTGCTGGCGTCTGTACAAACATTATGTTTTTACTCCATCGTAATTATTGTGAACGCCATCATTATAATAAAAGTTTTATTTTCCTGCCCTTATCCCAATTTATTTTGCTTTTTCTTTCATACTTCTCTATTATAGTCTGTCCACTAGATTAACCGTTTTTTGACAGCTGCCATAAAAGACTTTTCCAGATTACCTACGTAAAATTTAACTTTAAAATTGGCAAAAAAAAATATAGTTGCTCACTAGTTCGATCAGTCAAAAAACGGTTAACCTAGTGGATAGAGTATACCTAATCGTCATCTTGGTAGCCACCGGCTTTCTAAACATAATTATCATCATTCCCACAATCCATCCATCTTCTTTTTGGTCTTCTTCTACTCTTATAGCCATCGACATTCATACTCATTCACGCAGGATGGAAGAATTCGATGGATTAGCAGAAATAAATACTTTTTGAAAGAAAAAAAGAAAGGTAATACATTTATTTGCGGCAAACATGACGCATAAAAAAGAACATAAACACACAAAAAAAAAGGAAATAACAAGTTGGGGGTAAACATGCGTCACATATTTACGTGGCGTTTTTAATTTTGCATCTCGCAGTTCTGCCTATGAGGTTTTGGATGCCTCAATAAAGTATGGCCTCAAGTCAGGGCACACCTTTTTAGTAATTTTATATCCGCTTTTATTTTATTACACTTTTCACCTTTACAATCGTCTTTTGTTCTCTCCCTTCCCCTCGTCTATGCCCCGTACGTTTCGTTCGGAAACTTTTATAAGTAGATTAAAAAAAAAGAAATAAAATCAGTTCAGAAATAACACTAATTACCTTATATTAAAAGCTAATATTATGAAATAGCCCACATTTATAATATTGTAAAAGCTATCTCAAATGGATATCGGAAATTCTTCTTAATACATGGGTACCGTTATCGGGAACAACATACTGAGGGTTACTAATGAAGTCTTATCTAATAAATTAAGTGGACGAAGGTCGGTGAAAACATGGCTTGATTAATTCCAACCTTTTGTACAGGTTAATAATTTGTAGGGCATGTTCTGATTTGTGGGGGTCACGTGCTACTGAACTGAGGGGCAATAATTCTCGTTAAGAACGTTCACAGTCTGATCTCAGTCTCAATCTGTCAAAAATACCTCTAATTTTCCTACATTTTGACATTTGTTCGTCGCCGAGATGAGACTGCGACTAGATTTTGAACATTTTAAGTTACGAGAATTGGCCTTCTGATCTGAGGGTTTCATTACAAGACTGAATACTTCAGCTTTCCAGGTACTCTTTAAGAAATAAAAACATAACATAACCTTAACCATCACGCCAGTTTTTCCCGTAGGGTCAGGCAGAGGTACACTCACATTTCACCAGCAACAGTTTTTAAGTCTTGTGTAGTAGGTCACAGATCCAGACTCCTGGCTGTTACTGAGTCAGAGTACTAATTCTTAATGGGAAAAGCAATAACACTCGGCCCGACCTGGGAATTGAACCCAGGACTTTATGCTCGGCAGAAGCGCTTCGACCACTAGACTAACTAAGCAGACAATCTTCAAGAGATCGTCAGCAATATTATTGGATTATATGCTTGCTGGCTTTTCTCAATGAGTATAGGAAAAAATAGAATTGATGTATTTATTTATTTAAACTTTTCGCACAAAAAGGTACAAAGGCGGACTTAATGCCGTAGGCATTCTCTACCAGTCAACCAAGGGTGGTGAAGAGATTAGATGGCAGGTGGTTTGGTTGAGAGGGACAGTGATAAAAAAAAACTCTTAAAACTATAGTCCATTTACAATAGCATTAGAAAGAAGTTAAAAAAGGTTATTTTTAATGCACACTTTGTAACAAAAATACAATAAACATTGTTACATTATGATAGACGCCGAATTTATTATGATCTATTTTTACAGCAGCCGTCACACTTAATTGTAACCATTTTAACTATTTATCTTATGAAATTATGTGGCTTTCATTTATTTATATTATATAACTCCAATTTAAAATTACAGTGTCAATGCTAAAAACCTAAAAGAAGCAGGGATGAACAATACTTGGAACGTTATTCGTTTCACTATAATTCTACCGAATTTTATTTTAATTAAGGTGGATGCGCTGCAGTAGCCCGCGAAATCAGACGAATTCGGAGCAATTCTAATTTAAAGGGATGTATTGATGATTTTTAAGGTTAAAATTGTATTATTGGCTACATATTTCTTATTGTTGCGCATCATATTATTTTTATTAAGATACAACCTTACACTGACCTGCAAATTGCAAAAAACGCAAGAAAATTAGAATTTAAGCATCTCCCTTAAAATTGTTTTATCATAACTTTGAAATAAAATGTTTTGCATTCCTGCTTCTACGAGCCTCTTTTTTCTAAAGCTATTATAAATGGTACTCAAATACATAAATAGGTTATGTACACATACATACTATAACTATAATATATACTTATAATATATATATATAAAATCAAGGGAGAGAGGTGTTGAGATGACTCTACGCTATTTTTTTTTTTGAAAATTTGTTTTGAAGTTAACTCTGCAATTTCCGCATAAATGCATACCGACTGGTGGCCGTCCTGATATGAAGAGGAAGCGCATTCCAAAGAAGAATGGACTGAATATGAAAAGAAGAATGAACAAAGTCAGACGTATGAGAAGGACAGATTAAGAGAAGATTGTTAGAAGAACGCAGATTCTTAGCGTGTGAAGAACATAGATATTGAAAGTGAGATACGAGATAAGAATCGCTTCGCTTCGCTACGAGATAAGATGTATTCCCAATCGCTTGCAAAATACACGTTATGCATAACATCCCGATATACCCCATATACAATTCAATACCATATCCTAACTTCTGTGTGAGCGTGGTCAATGTCATGGCAAGTGGTCATCGCATAGGTAGGTATATCTCGTTTGATTTCTTTTAAACGGTCGACGGAAAAATGGGAAGTTACTGAACGATTTCCTTTATCATTAATTTAAATACGTTCATTGAATACCTAAATGGACATACAAATTGACCTGAATTGCATAAAAATGATTACACATATCCTAGTGTGGTCGGAAGCTATGAAAAACATAAATAACACTATTATTAAACCATAATAGTTTTAATACAGGTAAAAACAACCATAGAGGTACGTTACCGATGTATAGGTGCCATTTTTAGCACATCACAATAGCCGTAACAATTAGTGTAGTGTCTCTAATATAGATATATATTAGAGAAGCTACACTAATTACATACAGTACACAATAAATGGGTTTCTCTGTCTGATGTTTTACTTACGTAATGTAAATCACGTGAACATTGTCAAAATCGCCAGAATGGGAGCAAACGGTATAACTATTACTATACCGTTTACGCTAAGCATTAATTATGCAAGAATGTATTACGGAACATAACAAAAGAAGTGTGGGAGCCGGTTACGCAAAAATTCGGAAGTCACATACTAAAATGATGTAGACGGACTTGTCCAGTCTTGCTTTCATGAGAGTACGTTTTCTTTGCTTGTTTACAAGCGCTTATGATGCTCATTCCGACAAACCGAATGGTACTTGCACTTTCGAATCGACGCGAATGACTAAGTAAGTCTAAAACTTTCTCTCCAACTTGGACATGTTACCAATAACGCTATATAGATTCATTCCAGTGAAGCTTCTTCTGATTTTTTTTCTTCCATTTTTAATTTCATTTGAAATGACGTCACGGCGATTGTACTGCTTCGATGCCGCCAGTCATTTGCGTTCTAACATGAGACCGACGCGGCCGCATTCGCCGTTCACCGCTATACCATAACTTACAAGTGCGCGTTCGCTGCGTTACGCGAAAAACTCTACGGTATCCACACGAACGTTGTAACGTTAACGCGCACGTTCGTAGTTCCGTTATCGTTTCGGCCGGTGTGCTTGATAAGGGATTTGTTTTAACGTTTTTCTCTTGTGACTGATGGCGGATTGTGAGAGGAATTTGTGGCGTTTGCAGAAAATGGAGTGTCATTAGCGTTAAAGGTAAGTTAAGACTGTTTTTTTCTTCTTATTGCCTAATGCTCGTTTTTGTTTTGTTAGAAAAAGATCGTTGGTAAGACAAGGAGCCGTTTGGGTTCGGTCTCGTATCAGAGTTTCCAATACTTACTAGTGATATATTTTCTTTTAAAAGTTTTCTTCGTGTCTTGAATAACAATTGTTGTTAGTTATTGAGTAACATAAACTATAAATAAAAGTTTTACAGCTCTACCTAAGTATTGAACTTTAAACCGTTTCTCTCAAAGAAAAGTTTAAGAATTATTTGCAAAGTTTGTTTAAAATATTTCTATAGTACAACATATTTATTTTTGTCAGATAATTCTTACAACAAAAGCTAAACGAACTTTTAAGGCGAACCTATATGTTTATAATTGAAACTACAAAAAATCCCGTCGCTATTTCAAAAAAAAAAACATTGCGACTGAAGCAAGCTGAAGAAAGTATAATTAAATGAATTTTCCTTCATGATTTTATTTCAGTAAATCCTTTTTTATTAGTAAACATTAAACTTTATAAATATGTTAGTAAATATGTAAGTAAGGTCGGACAAAAAAAAATACGAACGGGCAATCAAATTCAGGACTGTTCGAGCTGATAATACCTACCTAATGTCAATAGCTACTTCTTAATTAATATGCATCCCTTACCTAATCCCTAAAACTGGGTCAGTGTTAAGATCTCAACTTCATCAAAAAATAACCAAACTGGATCCCTTATAAGACCTTTTTAACCAAAGGGTACATCCACAAGGACAAGCACCTTCGGCATTCCTTGTCAGTACCTCCTATCTAAGGAATGTAACCGACATCATTAGTAAAAGAGCTTTAGGAATTTTTATTAAGACGATGATAAAGACGCATCTGAATACTTCGTTTCCAATTGAATATTACGGTTTATACAATGTGGAGACAACAATACAACAATAATTGAAAACACTAGAAATAATAATGCATGAAAGTATTTTGGAACTATCAAATAAATCCAGCAACAAAGTAAAAAAAGTGTTTTTTTCAAATAATCTAAATACTTGTGATGGACCTACTACGGGTTTGCCAATCTTTGAGTAGCTATAGTGAATAAATTATATATTTGATTGAATTTTCGTATACAGACTGGGTAGGGCATCAGATATATGCAGTTTAATTTATTGTTGTATTGTCATCTCCACCTTGTATACAATTGTAACGAAAATCGCAAATTACCTTTTTTATTCTATCTAGTAAAAAATAGGGAAAGACCTATTTAATATGTATCTAGTTTAAATAGTTTTTTTTTTATCATTGTTCCGCTTAACCAAAGCATCTACCATCTAATCTTTTCACCACCCTTGGTTGACTGGTAGAGAATGAGAGTGATTTTTTTTTGTGCGAAAAGTTTAATTACTTAAATAAATAAAGACTCACTGACCATCTTTGCCTCAGGCCTCATTTAAAAAAAAAAACAAAAAAAAAGGGTTTCGGACGGAAAACCTTTCAAGAATTCAAAACTTATTTGCAGGACGATAAAGACAATGCATAAATGTTAAGTCGAATACGCCAGTAAAGTAAAGCAAAACACAGTGAGAAAAGTTGGCATATTGGTCCCCAACGATCACCATCACCAACATGCAATGTGCGTGGTCATGACCTGACCATACGGTCAGGTCATGGTGTGGTGACTAAGGTCCCGTAAGAGACCATTTTTCATACCATGCAAGACTGTTACTATCCCACTGGATAACAGGCTGGTATAATCATTATTATCGTATGATTACAAAGCGCAAATCCGTTTTGTTTAAACATGTATTAGCAATTTACTTATCAGAGTAGTTAAACATTCGGCCCGTTTGTAAAATCAAAAATGTTTCAAATAAGGGTAAAATTACAATAGTAGTAGAGCTCTTTGCCAACTAATAGTGGTTTTTTTTTGTTGCATCTCTTACAATTTGGACTCGTTCCTAATCGATTGGACAGAGAAGGCACATCTCAAAGAAAGAAAAAAAAAAGTGTCAATCTGTCAAAAATACTTATAATTTTTAATACCTTTTTGACATTGATTGTCGCATTCTCATCTCAGCGACAATCAATATCAAAAAGTTATACAAAATTAAAGTGTTTTTTAAATCAACCATTAGTTATGAAGGAATTAGACTAAGTACTATTATTATTTTAGTCTTATTTCAAACATTTGTTGATTCCCAAGGAAATTGGCCTTTTGATCAACTTCGCCTCTCAAATTTGCAATGAATCAGCAACATCCTAATAATTGTATCTCTACTACTAGCATTAAACACTTTCCAAAAATTATCTAATAGTACGAGTGCCTAGCCTTTTCCCAACTTTGTTGGAGTCGGCTTCCTGTCTAACCAGATGCAGCTGAATACCAGTATTTTACATGGAGCGACTGCCTATCTGACCTCCATAACCCAGTTACCGGGTAATACGATACCCCTTGGACTTTCGGGCTTCTGACGACCCGTATCACTGCCAAAGATCCACGAATGGTACAACAACTTAACGTGCTTTCCGAGGCACGGAAACGTCTCCCGTGGATGGGTGACCCCATCCACCGGATCAACCGCGGCAAGCGTAGCTTAGCCTGATCAATCGACCCGTGCGGTTGTTATTACTTAGCCACGGGCCCCTCAAATTATCTAATAGTATGAAAAACATAAGTGGTAGAATAATTCGTTTTCACACAGGAGAAATTTGTAATATTACGTGCAGTTCAGCCTGTGATATTTTAGCCTAATGTTTGAGAAATATCAAAATAATGCTAGTTTTATTGCTGAAAATACACGGTTCGTGTTGCCGGGAAATGCGTTTAGTTATTATTTTCATACACAATCTCACTCGTGTTACGGCAAAATAAAATTAAAGTGCCCGCATTTAGCAATTCTGTTTTGTTCAAATTGTATTTATGGTTTGTTTCGAAACGAAGAGAATGCTTTTATCAAATCTATATGGTTTATTATTTTATGGATACGGATTGGTGATCACACACGTACTTTTAATCTGATAGTAGATGAAAAACCTTTTATCTTGTGAATAAGATCTGAGCGTAGTTTTATGGTGCACACGTTTTAATTGTATTTTCTCTTTGAGCTCTTTTCGAAACAGAGCGACACATTAAAGTTACACGATTAGGTTGGTAGAGATCAGGGGGCCTACTCCGAAGTGCAAAGTGCGAATGTTTGGATCGGACCGACACATGGCCGAACCAAGTATTATTGAAAAATGCGAAAAAAGTTCGGATCGGCTCAGTTGGGTCGGGACCATAGTCAATATTCGAAAGAGTGTAGGAGTGTAAGATCGGAACCGACCGAACCAAATAGTAACTTCGTAGCAGGAAACGGGCGAACATTCGGCCGATACTACTTCGGAGTAGACCCCCAGGTAAACTACTCGTGTTTTATCATCGCAGAAACTATCTATGAAATAAAATTGAAATGCAGAAAGAAAGAAAAGAAGAAGAAAATATTTAGCACAAACTTAAAGGCACACAATATAAACACACACATATCAGATAAAAACAAATAAAAATCAAATGAAAAGTGAAAAGTAAGGAAATGTAAGAAATTAGTAGGAATGTGTGCCTCAGTGCTGCACCAAAAAGGCCCAGCACCCTAATTGCGTAACACACGATCAATCGGAATTGGTTTCATTTTGATAGTTCAACAACATTCATTGCGTTATTTACGTGTTGAACAGACAAATTTTTCGAACTTATGAAGCAATGGATTAGCAATTTGCTTCAAAATGATTCTGATTCCGATTGATCGTGTGTTACGCAATTAGGGTGCTGTTCGTTGGTAAGCGCAACACTTCAGAACGGCTGGACCGATTTGGCAATTTTTTATTTTAATGTTCATGCCGAAATTATTTTTTAAGTTCCCGGGAATATTCGAAAAAAAACTAAAAGTGCATTTTCTATGGAAGGGAATTTCGTATGAATTATTGAAATTTGGACAGGAGAACGTTTGTCGGGACAGCTACTTTTAAATAATTTAAAAGTACATGATACAATACATTAGATCGTGTAGTAAACATCGATTAGTATAATCGTGCCGCAGTGACATCACAGCGCAAAGTAAATACACGACGTTACACAATGAACGAATTACTTATGTACTTACAGTCCACATGGGAAGCAACGTGATTCAATGATATCCAACAATTCGTAATGTTTTTGCTGAAACTCCGACCGTGAAGAATGGCATTTGGCTACCTATACTAACTCGGTTCATTGCTTAGTGATCGATGTGCTGACTATTCTTCTTCATGACCCTTTCATATTTCAAACGTCTCAGTTTGCAGGTGCATCTGGGAATTACATCAATCAACTCGGCCTGTCTCGGTACAGAAACACTACTCTCACAGCATACTGCACTGTACACTGCTGGGCAACTGAACACAGTACAGACGCCAGCACATCAAGCTACCCGAAACTATCAAATTTTCCCAATCAACTTTGAACCTTATGCTTTAGCGATAAAGTTGAAAATCTACTAAAAAAATTTGATAGATTGTAGTAGCTTTATGCGCTGGCATCTGTACATAGCTGAGCCTACCCCAAGTTAAGCAACAATACCCGGTTCCCCAGCATTCGGTCAGTCCCAACCTCCTTTTTAAGATCATTTACCTAGCTGGGAGACTACACTGGCCTATTCACTTAAGATCTATTCTTGATGGAAGACCTACAGTTTGTTTAAGTACTATTCGCATGTAAAGCAACGTGATCCAATGATATTAAACTCATTTTATAATGTTTTTGCTGAAACTCCGAGCGTGAAGAATGAGATTTATTTGCTATATGTATTGTGTTCATTTAATGATGATCGATATGACATTTTGACTGTCATTAAGAACCTTTCCATGATTCGAAGGTCTTAGTTGCCATTCAAAGTGGCTATCCATATATTATGCCATAAGTAATAACACTGTCTATCAATCAGTCCTATTGCTGCCCATTGCTGGACTTAGGACTAATATTTGGGAAATTTCATTTTCATATTTCGAAAAATTCATTTGAATATTTCCAATGCTTCGCGTTTTTTTTTTTTTGAAAATTGGTATTTCACAGTTTGCTGTGACTACGGTCAGCTTGGAAAGAAACGTGATCAAATGGTATTAACAATCCAATACATTTATAATGGTTATGCTGAAACTCCAAGCGTGAAGAATGACATTAATAATGTTTGCAAGTAATAGTGTAGTTTGCTTTGTAATGTGATATAATGGCCTGAAAATAACAACTTACTATGATCACTAATACGTCTGCTAAGCGTTGCGTTGTGGTGGTTATGAAAATTGTTGTAGATGAGAATTATGGAAACCCCGATGTAGTTTCACATGACTTAACAATATTCATTTACTTGAAAAATATTGTTTTATAATGTACTCGTACATTATTTATATGTCGGAGAAGGTATGTCTGTCTCTTGTTAACATCAGGCATATTTTAATTACTGTGGGCGTACTATGGGTAGTGTTGGTTATAGCGCAATAGAAAAACGGTTTGCACTTCAAATCAGATTATAATTTACGAACAAGTTAGTCACACTAGCGAAGCACACACTATAGGTACACAACTCAACGATACGAAACGCGAGACAGTTTCTAAGCACATGTTGTTCGTACGATGTCCAATGTTTCGATGTTCCCGAGAGCTCTGCTCGCACCGCTCTTATAGCTGTCGCTCTCATCCCCCAAGAACTCAGGCTAGACTCTGTCGAGCGCCACGAGATGGCGCTGGCGTTCCGAATAAACGAATAACTCCGACATATACAAATAATAAAGCTGAAGAGTTTGTTTGCTTGTTTGAACGCGCTTATCTCTGGAACTGCCCGTTGGATAATAATATGAAAAGTTCTATTTGCATTTCATAGGCTAATTTTTGAGGAAGGATTTAATATCACGCTAGGACTCTTTGGAGCCTTGCAAAAAGAAAAAAAAGTAAGAAAAAATGCAAAAACTAAGTAATACGCGGGCAGGCGATACGATGCGACACGGTCGGTCGGGGGAGTAAGAAATTTTACGTGGTCGAGGTCGCGAGCAGCAGATAGTAATCCTACTAATATTATAAACGCGAAAGTTTGTATGGATGGATGGATGTTTGTTACTCTTTCACGCCAAAACTACTAAACGGATTTGGATGAAAGGCACACAGATAGTTTATAACCAGGATTAACATATAAGATACTTTTTATCCCGATACTCCCACGGGATCGAAACTTATGCGGGTGAAACCGCGGGGCGCAGCTAGTGTGATACAATGGCCTGAAAATAACTATTTACTATGTTATGAAAATTGTTGTAGATAAGAATTATGGGAATCCCATTTAGTTTCACATAACTTGACGAGATTCATTTCCTTGAAAACCACAACTTTTCTTCTACAACACATCATTATCAGCCCAATTATGTACCCACTGCTGGGAACCCACAGGCCTCGGTTCTATGAGAGGAAGTGGGCCATAATCCACCACGCGAGCAAAGCGAGCGGGTTGGTGGATGTCACATGTCTTCAAATGTTTGGTTCTTGCACAAAACAAAGTTAAGTGCCACCATGGGTTCGATTGAACCCACGAACCCGTAAGTCGGCCTTACCAATGGGCCATCACTGCTCTTAGTGTTAAAACACATAGAAATTACAGTTACAACCTTACAACACATAAAATACCTCAGAATATTGTTCGAAAAAAAATTATGCTTCTTTTTACTCTTCTGTGGCTAAGCCCAAAAAGGAGAAACGCTAATACTTTTAAAGTTTTTAATTATTAATTGGCAAACATCGCGCTAGCTAGTAGATCGGTACGTATGTAGTACCATTCCAATAATCAGAGCCTCTAAGAGTCACAGTTTCACTATCATCATTCTCCCGTACTTTTTTTTGAGGATGGGAAATCATCAAATGACTCCTCCTGCTCTGGGTGGAGCAGGAGGGAGTGTCAGACTCTTACTGACTAAAACCCACCCGTGTTCCTTCCTTAGCCCTTTATGTTCCAGGGCAGCGGTAACCCTTTCGGACGATCCCGCTACCCATTCTCCCGCCCTCATCCCAATTTAGTTGGGGTCGGCGCAATATGCGTTTTTCTTCCATACTCCTCTATTAGTCTTCATCTTGGTAGTCACCCCCTTGCACTCTAGCCATATCCTCTTTCATTATTAAAATGTCTCTAAATACATTTTTAATGTCTGTAATATTAACTTTAACTTTTGTTTCTTAAATGATTCTACAGAATACTCCTGTCTTTATTAAACACACATAATCGGTGCAATACCCCAACTTTTTATGATTGCTCAGCAATTCGTAGCATGCCTGAGTATGTTAATCTCAGCAACTTAGTTAATCTACTATCGCGACATATTCGCCATAAATGTAAACAAATATTAGTTCATTGAAAAATAACTTTAATTCCTACACTATAAAGTTCAGTTTACGCTACAACTTCAAACATTTCTATAACTTTTTCAATAGTGCTAGTCACTCTGAAATCAACTTAATTGCCATTATAATACAGTTGATATTTGTTTAAATTGAAATAACGTAAATTTGAAACATAAATAAAATTTTAATATAGGTATACATTAATTACTTACACAGGTACAGTGGAACAAGCTATTTGGTATACAAGCAAAAAAAAAACATCTTTTCACGAGGTACACTGCCAGTATTCATTTCTCATCATTATCTGCCTAAGCTTTACCCAAATTTGCTGGGGTCGGCTTCCATTCAAACTGGATGCACCTCATTCGTTTGGATGTAGGGTTTCTATTGTGTACGTAATAACTTTTGAAGCTTATGACATACTTAATAGAGACGAAAAAGAATTGACTGCTCGGCACACTCCAAAACTGTTCCTCTTCTTGGCGTATAGATGGCAATTTAAATAGTCAGCCCGTTAACGTCCATCATTTCCTGTAACGAGCAGGAAACAGACACGCTGGACACGATATTAAGTGCTCCATTGTTTGTGGAACACATACACAAAATTGTTTAAAAGTAGTAGCTGCCAGTTAGCTGCCTGTATACCAAATAATTTGTTCAACTTTAGATACATTTAGTCAATAAAAAGACACCAAGGTCTCAACACTTCCCAAATCTTTTCAAAGTAGTAGATACTTTATTTCCATGGCGGCCATCTTGTAACATTACAAATGAGATGATTGTCATTAAAATAGATACCATCGCAGGTATGGTCACGATTTGTGAGGTTACTGGTTTTTTGTTGGCTCTGAACTAAATAACTATATTTATTTAAGAAACAGGTGTCACTGAACTTACAATGTCGGCGGTAAACATTAACTGAACTGTATGATTATTTAGCTATTTGTTCAAAGCAAAGTTTTTTTTTTCGTTTTTATTTTCGTAGCACCTGTTTCAGTATAAGCTGACTTCTCATTGTACGAATAGCCTATACAATGCGAGGTCAGCTAAAACTGGCTAGATATATCGTCGTGTGTACACATCCGCATGTCGAAAGAAGTGCAAAAACGTTCTAAAATGTGTTAACATCATTAGGGTCAAATGAAAATTGTCCTAAGTGCTAAAAGTAGGAACTTGAAAATAATATTCAGAGACTAAACGATGTAGGTATAAACTGGACATAATATTAATGTCCACTCGGACTTATATACTGTGGCAGATCGGAATCAGAGCTTCGCCAATCATACAACAACATCGATTTCATATTTAACACGACTGCCCGAAAATGGATTGTACTGTTTTAAAAGAATCTACCTACCTTAGTAGTTTAATAATTCACTCAGTCATGTTTACATTCAATAATTCTCCTATATATACTTTAATTCATTCATAAACCATTACCTAACCACGATAACCCGTCTGGCGATTTCATATTAAACATGACTGCCCAAAAAAGGATTGCAGTGTTTTAAAAAAAGTTATATTAGTAGTTAAATCATTCATGCTTTCATTCATAACCTATTTCACTCATTCGTGTTATCACTTACTCACTCATTCATTCATACATTCTTTCATTCATAAACTATTTCCTCACCAAGTTAAACGATCTGGCAGTCATTTCATTTCGTCATTGTACCCTATTATTACCATATCAAACCGATCATACTTAATAACACGATTTGTCAAGGCCAGTCGGACTTAGAAACGCTATTGTTAAACTAAACTGTTAGAAGAAATATAATTATATCACCTAACATTATACCACTAAGTATAAAAGTAGGTAGTTATATACAAGCTAGATGCAGTTTTAAGAAAAAAAATTAGGTATGGCAACTCTTTTTTTTACATGCCAGATACAATAAATGATACAATAGATGCCTTGTACGGCTTGTAATATTTTAAAACGTTTTATCTAATGTAGGTACAGACGCCAGCACATCAAGCTACCCGAAACTATCAAATTTTCCCAATCAACCCAGAACCTAATGCTTTAGCGATAAAGTTGAAAATATATTAAAGAAATTTGACAGATTGTAGTAGCTTGATGTGCTGGCTGGCGTCTGTACAAGATATTTTGATCAAAGTTTTTATTTGTCTTTGAATTCGGCGAATGAATGACCGATATAAAATTGAACATACTTATCTGATAAAAAGTATCGTATGTGTTAATCCTGGTTATAAAATCTGTGTGCCAAACTTTATCCAAATCCGTTCAATGGTTTTTACGTGAAAGAGTAACAAACAAACGGAAGTTTGTTACTTTGATTAAAACCTACTTCCTTATAATATTATAAACGCGAAAGTTTGTGAGTATGGCCTTACAAACTTTCACGTTTATAATATTATTAGGAAGTAGATTTTAATCAGATTGAGGAAAATACATAATTATGAAGATTCATAAAAAAAAGATTTCTGAGAAAAAAAAACATATTTGATAAGCTACAATCGAACATCACATAACTATGGAGTTACCGAGTCTGAGCACAAACATAAGTATGTATAGACTCCATAGTCTATACATACTTTTTAATTTATCACCCATCGTTCGTCCGAAATTAGATAAAAAACACCGTTGAAATCTATAAGACCTGCCTCAATATTTTTAGACAAGAATATACATTACTCAAGAGGAAAACAGTTAGTTCAAAACTCTTGTGACTCCATTATTGAGGGTATTACATCAATATCTTATAATTATAACGATTATTTCCAATTCATCCTAGATCAATCGGTTAGTATAACAGTGTCATTCACCTCGACCAAAATTGCTTCAATGTTTTGTAACCGACACGATAAATGATAAAATATTTTAATCTTTCACTATAACGTAACTACTGCAGCAGTTCATCATCTGCCTAGCCTTTTTCCAACTATGTTGGGGTCGGCTACCAGTCTAACCGGATGAAGCTGCTTACCAGTATTTTACGTGGAGCGACTGCCTATCTGACCTCCACAACCCAGTTACTGGTAAAACTGGCTGTCAGACTTTTGAGCTTCTGGCTACACGTAACTACTCTCAAAGATCCACGAATGAAAGCTGAGACCAACGGCTTAACGTGCTTTCCGAGGCACGGAGAGGTCTCGATATGTAAAGATGGTCACCCATCCACAGACCAAAAGCGGCAAGCGTTGCTTAACTTGATCGATTGACCTATGCGGCTGTTATTATTTAGCCACGGGCCTCTCCAATAAACATGGCTGAGCTATCAAAATGAAAGGCACAGAATAGTTTTTTTTTTTTCTGTCAACATCTTTTCTTTGTCAATAAAACTTTTTGTAGTTTTGTATTTTTTGCAAATAATGTAGGTATTTTTTTCCTTTTTAAAAAAAAAACTTTTCCCCACGATAGGAATTATTTTACTCCTGTATCGTGGGTGAGTTTACACACATTCACAAACAGCCAGACACGGAACAACTACCTGTAGGCAATACAAATATTTGTTCCGTGCGGGAATCGAATCCGCGACACGCAGCGCAGCAGGCGATCGCTCAGCCACTGCGCCAACCGTGTCGTCAAAACGTCGTGTATTACAAATCAGATGTTACAATTAATGTTAGAGACCTTGTAAATTGCGGTGTTATGAGTGTCTGCCCTTTTACGCAATTACCGCGCGGGTTCAGTAACGAAAGAATCCATGACGACGTTAACAATATCAATAAAATCCGATATGACACTAAAAATTAGCAAACCGGTTACGAAATCAATAATAAATATTACCCGTACACATTTAATTTCGAAACGCAATAACAGTTTACAGTTAGTTGCATTAACATACTTTGTATCGCAGAGCTGAGGTTACTTACCGATAAAATATTTGTACCGTTAGTTACGTTAAGGCAAGTGCGTTTGGCTTATCAGTCGATTCGCACGAATTTGTGCGCCCGAAACGGGCGAACCGTCACGTTTGTATAATATAATTTTTTCTATGACTGCACTTTTTATTTGTAGTGGTGCTTTCAGCCGAAAGACGAAAGAGGTCCACTGCTGGACACAGACTTCCCCGGTCTGTGTCCAGCAGTGGACGTCTTTCGTCTGAAATAATAATGATGATGATGACAGTTTTTATTGGATTTTTTTTTGTTTTTATCTACTGTCTGGTGTAATGTGTGTCTTTTAGTCTATGCTAAATAAATGTATTTTCTTTCTTTCTATGCAATAAAGTATAGAAAAAAACGACACTAGCGCACAGAAGTTATAAGAGTTGAATATTATAAAGCGTATATTTTTTTCTTAACTTCAATGCATAAAATTCTAAATGTGCCAATTGCGTAATACATAAATTTCTGGAGTTGTCGACTCGCCCACAAATAAAATAACTTCGTGCGAGTCGCCTATAGAAAAAATAATATTATTTGAAAGTGTCATTCACCCGTTTCGGGCGAGTAAATTCGTGCGAACCGACTAATAAGGCGTGCGTTTGCTGCACCTGCGCGCTAATGCGGCAAGAGATTTGTACAGCGAGTAGAATAATGATTATGACGGCATTCAACGCTGATAGGAAAGAAAACTGTCAATTATGATACTTTACATAATATCACGTCTGTGTACCTGGAATGGATAGGCAGTGATGTAGTAGGTACACCCGTATTTTCAAATGTCAAAGTCTCATGGAATAGGGGCTAGGACGAGCCCATTGTCATCAATCGGATACAAATCCAAACTCCAGTTAGCTACTGATAAAACTAATGCAAACCCAAAAAGTTACATTATGCTCGACCTGGAGATCGAACCTCTATTACCCAGGATACCGTGCTCAGCAGTCGCGGTTGCGACCACTGCACCGCTGTAACAATTCACTATAAAAACAGCACTTATTAATTAATCTGGGTAGCTACAACTACCAAATCAAAGTATTTATTGTCAATCCCAAAAAGTAATAAGAATGATTTACTTACATGACATAACTATAATTCAAATGTAAAAAATATATCGTAACGATTAACAGGACCCGAATTCTCGATACAAATAAATCGATATTGGAATCGGAATTCGTTTTATGTAACAATAAATACAGTTTATGTGCGTACGACACGCGAATAACGTTAATAACGATTCAATGTGAAACAACCTATATTTATTAAAAAGTTCGGTGTCCGTGAAAATGTATCGCGAATGTGGAATGAATGTTGAAACCGTAACGAGAAAGAAAGGTCTATGTTGTTTACTAAGTAATATTATACACCATTATTTCTAGTTTAAAAATATTATTTACCTCAGATATACTATGTACGGTTTTTTTCATCTATTGCAATTCATTAAGTACCCTTCACGCACTAAAAAACCTTAGAAAATGAAGTTAATTAATGGGGCAATTAATGCTGTCCAAACCATAGAGCAGTGAGAGCGAGAGTAGTGGTGGCCCAGTGGTAATGGCCCTGACTTACGAGTTGTAGG
Organism: Apamea anceps; assembly: GCA_951799955.1. Taxonomy (NCBI): domain Eukaryota; kingdom Metazoa; phylum Arthropoda; class Insecta; order Lepidoptera; family Noctuidae; genus Apamea; species Apamea anceps. The sequence goes on from OX637512.1 coordinate 5,604,211, forward strand.
TCGTGGGTTCGAACCCAGACAGGCGCTTTACTTCGTGTAAATAATTTTATCACCATTGCTCTTAAAACGGTGAAAGAAAACATCGTGAGGAAACCGGCATGTCATAGAACCAAAATTTCGAAGACATGGTGACTTCTATATAAACCCACACTGGGCCTGCGTGGCAGATCCACTCCCTCTCGAAGAGAAGAGGCCTTTGTCCCAGCAGTGGGAATATTATAGTCTGATTGTGTATGTTATGTAAACCATAGACCACTTTAAGAAGTGTTGTTTTTGGGACTAACAAAACTTATGTATGTAGGCCCGCGTTCAACGAAGAGAGCAAACAATATCGAAACAAATGCAAAACTCTCTCTGTCCACTACGTTATTATGGGTGAACTACCTAACCAATATAGAAAGGCTAATTACAGGTAAATCGTAAAGTAAAATTCACTTTTTATCCAGGAAACATAGTCATGGTCAATTTGTAAATAAAATCATAATAGGTAATATCTGTCAATTTTTTCTTTGCCATTTCGATTGTGTAACCCAGAACAGAATATTACACAAATATTTCATACAAAGCACTTCTAGACCATACCGCCATTAATCTAACCCACTATACTAGTCACGAATAAGTCCGCAATAATTTCAGTCCAGATTTTTTACATAAAATCATTTATTTCACACAGCGCAATGCCAGTTTTATGTATTTCACAAAACCAATCCATTCTTACATTCAATGAATAATGACAGCTGTCAGATTCAGTGGAATGAATGAAATGAATGAAGGTGCAATTATGTTTATTGAGTTTACGAAATCTTTGAATTATTACTGTATTGATCTGTTTGTTACGTGTTACGTCTGTGTAATGAAATTGAATAATCTTTTGAGTGGAAAACAAATTAGTGAAAGATTTATTACGAAGACTGCCTCCTTGGTCTAGTGTTGGCAAGCGGTACTGCTATGAGGTCCTGAGTTCGATACCTGGGTCAGGCAAAGTGTAATTGGGTTTTTCCATCAAGAACTTCTCAGTTGCAGCCCGGAGTCTGAACCTGACCCGGTTGATGACAATATCTTGCCCTCTATTACATGGGTTTTAAAAGTAACTAGCGAAATGAGGTTGTACCATAGATTTAAAGCATTAGCATGATCAGCCCATAAGTAATGCACTGCTGGAACACAGGACTCCTCTCGTCGAGAGGGAGTGGACCGTCATCCACCACGCGGGCCCAGTGCGGGTTGGTAGATGTCACATGTCTTGATCGGTGTATTGACATGATTTGTGTCTTGATACGTGTGTGTATGCATGTCAAATTAGTCTCTCTATTATATTTTCGGTACAATCAGAATCTGTTTGTTATATCAATACGTCATGATTTCATAGTATAGTTTAGTGTATTCATGACGTCTTTAAATACAGGTGTAGATTTATCTGATACAGCAGAATCAACCCGTATTGTATCCACTGCTGGGACACAGGCCTCCTCTCTGTGAGAGGGAGTAGGCTATAATGTACCACACATTCCCAGTACAGGTAGGTGTCACATGTCTTTTGGTTCTAGGACAGTTTCCTCACGATGTTTTCCTCACCGTTTGTTTTGAGAGCAGTGGTGACTATAGATTCTCCTCTGCCCTAATCCTTCGAGAAATAAAGGCATGATATTACGTTACGTTATTTAATCTCAACCATTTTGGCTGTAACAGATTTAATTAAACAATCTTTTAGAGAATATCTTTTTTGAAAAATTCTGAATCGTTTTTAATGAGTGTACTTACATAAGAAAACCCAATTGATGTTTAAAAGTTTGCAGGCTGTAGTCATTAAGGTCACCGGTTCAGGCAAGGTTGGCTTAGAGCAATTTCCCACGGTTTTCTTTCTTTCTTTTTAACAAAGTGTGGACGACAAATTAGATTAAAGAAACTGTAAAGTAGTTTAGAACAAGACTTTATTGGGGAAGGAAGTTTGTAGTTTTATAAGGAACAATTAATAACATAAAATAAAGTCACTTTTCATAGTTGTGTGTGTACTTTAGCTTTGTTCTTTTAAAGCCGTGTCTCCTGCGCGTGCTTTTTCGAATCATTACACAAAAACGGCAAAACAAAGAGGCGTGGCCATATGCATTATGTATGCAAACACGATGTTTTTGTTTTCCGAGCTTCATGGAAAATATTCCCCGCGTGGGAAGGTGGGGTAGGGTTTGTTACATTTTCAACCACCACGCGCACCGCGCACATCTAGCATTTAGCATTTTGAAAGCTTGGTTCCAACTGACACAGGTTTTGAGGTTATATTGTCTTGTGAATAGTTGACACTAATCTAAAAATATTTTAATACGCAGGAGACAGCTTGTGTACGAAAACAAATGTTTATGTGTAAGGATTTTTGTCTCTTGTTTCAAAAAAATACGCGATAGAGAATGAATTTTGATGATGCGGTTTCCAAAATCATTAAATGTACATACAGATGCATATCCTCTACCTAATTCTAATAAAGCGCAAGTAAAAATTTGTCCTACCAACAGTTTTTTTGCGATTTAGGTAGAGTGATCAAAACTACAGTCATCTCGTTTTTTACTTTTCAATATCTGTATGGGAAAAAAGCGAGAGGATGTTGGGAACAATACATGTTATCTCAGGCAACCGCTTTGTAGTGCAAATCAAGCATATTATAATACTTTTTAGGGTTCCATGCCCAAAGGGTAAAAACAGGACCCTATTACTAAGACTCCACTGTCTGTTACCAGGCCGTATCTCATGAACCGTGATAGCTAGACTGTGGACATTTTCACAGATTTTTGCTCGATATTAATAACGGTCATAGGTAGACGATTGAAATATTCACAGAATATTTAGTTGTATATTCACTTTAAAAATAAATAATTGAAATAAAATAAATATTTAGGGATATGGGTCCCTTAAATATTTATTTTATTTTAATTAAAAATAAATATGTAAGGGACCCATGTCCCATACAACAGACGTGATTTTTATAGATAATGGTACACCTTCGTGCGCGAGTTCGACTTGCACTTTTTTGTTGTAAATATTTAACTTAAATATTGCACTGATATCGTGATGTCTGTCATGTCGACTGCAGCCGTGAGAAGCAGGAGCGAGTCGCCATTTATAATTATGATAAAAGTGCAATCAATGGTGACAGCTACATCGACGCAAACTCATCATCTGCATCTTTATTATGTAAATTTATTTATATATAATATATATATTTTTTTTATGCGTACTCCGTTGTCAAAAAAAAAACCTTCTGTTTCATAGAAAAGTGCAATACCTACGCAGTCAAATTGTATGGAGCAGCAATTTCAACGCTGGGTGTTCAGAATCATTATACTGAATTCATGGTTACAGGTTGAGCGTCGATTTACGAGTATCACCCATTCTGTAGATCACTTATATTTATTCTTTTTCTTTCTTTGATTGCAGTTCATTGACCGTATCTATTTGCCATTCACTATTTCATTATTAGTTAGAGAGTCATAGGTTTCTTCCTAGAGTTCATTCGATTGAGGTTTTTGCTAGTTATTTTTAAAACAAACAGCTTATCCGTTTCGCTCCAGTCGTTAACACTGACCGTATCTGGTGACAACCTTATTTAGAATCACAGAAAGGAAAGTAAGAATCTAATTTCAAGTGTTTCCAACTCTCACTTTACCTTTAGAGTATTTTAACTTATCTATTGGAAAGAAAGGTTATGTCACAACAGGGTTGCATATTAACCAACTCATCAATTACAAAACTTGGTCACACCATAGTACCTATTGGTTTGGTATGATGTGTTTCTTAGACATTAAGCTTCTACGTAATTTTCTGTATGTTTATTATGTACATATTTGCGTACCTACATAAATATTTAAATAAATTAGCTAATTAAGCTAATTTATTTATATTGTAAATAATAATTAGAGGAGGGATAAATAAATGTTGTAATGTCGACAACATTGAAGGGAAAACATCGCGAGGAAACCAGAGGAGCAATTCTCGTAATTTTAAGACCGTTCACAGTCTGATCTCAGTCTCAATCTGTCAAAAAATACCTCTAATTTCCCTAAATTTTGACAAGTTTTTGACATTTGTTTGTCGCTGATATGAGACTGCGACTAGATTTTGAACGTTTTAAATTACGAGAATTGGCCTTCTGAACTTACAGTTAATATAAGACTGAAATCGCCGACCCGTCTCGAGCCAGCCTGGTTATTAATGCTCGTGTCTTCTCTGTATGAGACAAGGTCTCTACCCTGCAGTAGGACAATAATAGGCTTGTATTTATTATAAGCCTGTGTTATCCTACTGCTCTTTTTCCACTTTACCAATGTGGGCCAATCTTTAAGAAGGAGTCCAGCTCATCCATCCATTATATTTCCGAGGCAAATCTTAATCATACTGTCACTTCAGTCATATTTCATCCTCATCCTAAAATGAATAAGTAAGTCTCATTGTTTTCAGGTCACTAGCTCACTGGATCATTCAATACAATGCCCGCAACACATCACTTTCATCCTCTAATTCAATTATATTGTGAGTAATCAAAAGAAGTGTAAATAATGATCTGCTCATTGAATCCTCAATAAAAGAACAATTGATTGAAATATTGCTGTAAACGATGTCCCACTTCTCATTGTTTTAGAATTTCGGTTGACTTTCTACGTCTTCAGTATTGTTAAAATATGTTGCAGAAAAGTGTACCGGGTCAGATTAAATTAGCTGACGAAACTTCATAAATGTGATATGTATTTCTAATGACATAAACAGATTTCGATCATAAATTCAAGTTTCGGTTGATTACGGGTCAACAGCCGCTAGTAGTGTTGTAGTTGAGTTTTTTTTTGCTTTTTCGGATCTTCATTAAATATCGACCTGAATGTCCCCTTGTAAAGCAGTAGAGGGACTTAGTACTCAAACAAGAAAGCTAGAAAGGGAAACACAGTTTAAAACTTCGAGTGCCCTCCACATTCATGTGGAGACTTTCGGAATTTACTTCTGCTGCAAACTGAAACGCAACGCACCTTCCTGCAATGAGGTGATACCAACCGTCTTAGCAACCAAAACAGACGTAGTAGTCTTTCCATACCACACGAATTTTCCACAGCCTGTTTCCACATCGAGCACCTAGAACCACATTCCACACTTTTACCTAGTTCCACCACATTTACCACCCTCTGTGTCAGGACACTAGTCCTTCACAACCCTCCATCGATTTTCAATACCTACCAAAAAAAAAATGAACTCTAGCACCTACCTTCAGAATTAAGCTGACATGCGGCCACTGACATACGGCCTACAACACCACAATCCACACTTTTACCTAACTTCCTCTGTGTCAGGACACCAGTCCTTCAAAACCCTCCATCGTTTTTCGACACCCACTAAAAGGAATGGAGTAGGTACAGTACCCTCAGATTTTAGACAGTACCACACGAAGTCTCCATAAACTGCTGCTATATCGAGTAGAACCACATTCCACAGTACCTGACCCCCTTTGTGTCAAAGGCGACCATAGTACTTCACAGCATGTGTCGGATGCGAAAAGTTTTATTCATCTGACGTCAGAGGAACGGCAGGGTTGCATGATTTAGGGGATTTATTTCACAATCTGAATCATTTTGAAGGATATTGCTAGTCCATTGCTTCACATGTTTGAAAAACCTGCCTGTTCAACAACGTAAATTACGCAATGAATATTGCTGAACTGTCAAAATGAGAGCCATTGCCACTGTTAGTGTGTTAGGGTGCCTACAGAAAGATGCGGCAATCCGACAACCCGCTTCTTTATGTAAGCACCCTTACGCAATTACCCCGCTGAACATATCTGAGGTCACGTTGCTGATTTCCTATACAAACATCTCACATCGTACACATTTGACCGAAGATGCGTTAAAAACGACCAAAGCGGCAAAGCTAAAACATAAATGCAGTGCCAGTTGGCGACATTACAACCGTCAGATGTTAAACAAAAGAAAATACAAAATAGTAGCAAGCTTTATTAATAAACAACATGTTTTTAAGAACATTATCGACAATGTTTAACTATATATTTGCCAATTTGACTGCAAAAGCATTTCTTAGGCCCTGTTAGGGTTTTCCTAAGGGTCTTATGGTTCCCTAACCACCCTACCCACCTACCCTACCCATAAGGGTAGGGTGGGGTCCCTAGGGCTTTTAGGGTTTTAGTCAGTAAAAGTCTGACATGCTCTCCTGCCCCGTCCAGAGCGGGAGAAATTATATGATGCTTTTCCACCAAAAACAATAGCCCTTTTGCACCACAAATCACCGTTTAACTCTAAATCAATTTAAAACTCGAGTTGAGTCTTTACGTGACCAGAGGGCTGGTTTTTTTTTTGGCCAGCCTTTTGTGCACTTTTCCTGTTGACAGCGACGCGGACGAATTTTTTGATGCCTTATGATTCTTTTCCCTTATTTTTTATATTCATGGTCACATATTTTAAGTCTATTAGCTTGTAAATTATGTAAATATTATGTTCAGAAAGAATTAATAACAAGTTAAAACATCGTTCCATTTTTGTGCATCATTTGAAGATGACAGTGACAATTATCATTGTTTTATTCGTTTTAGTGATTTATGCTGTACTAGCAGCGCCTCGCGGTTTCACCGGCATAAGTTTCAATCCCGTGGAAATATCGTAATAAAATATTCCTATGTTTTAATCCTGGTTATAAACCATCTGTGTGTCAAATTTCATCCAAATCCGTTCGTAATTTTTGCGTGAAAGAGTAACAAAGGTCCATCCATCTTCACAAACTTTCGCGTTTATAATATTAAAAGGATATTAGTAGAATAGGATAGGATTTTGGCCTTTTTTTTGGACTTAGACAAAGACAAAATTCACGCTTTTATTATTTAAAAATGATTATTCAGCCCGGGCAACATAAAGTAGAACAACACTATTTTCCGTGACTCTTTGTTATAGAGCCAATACGGTCCGCTCACTGTCAGCAAAATTGGATCTGACGCTACAGAGGTAACTAATGGGTTGGTGCCACAACGCATTTAGCCTAGCTAAGTGAAATTGACAGATAAACTCGGTTTTATGTGTTAGTTAACTTAGTTTAATATGTTAATTTACAGTACAAGGTGAATCGTCTGATACTGGCTAAAGATTAAATGATGAAGGTGTAATATGTGCAATATCCCTGGCAATAAATAAAAGACTCATGTGCAAACAGCCGACAACTACAGAGGCAAGCCGTTATTATATATACAGGGTGGCAGGGACATTGACGCGCAAACTGGAACCATGGATTCAGCACATGAGTTTAGACCCCATAGCGTAGAAATTTTCGTCGGTTATCAAAAAAAAATCTTCTGTTTCATAGAAAAGCCTACCTACGCGGTCAAAAGTATGGAAAAGCAATATTTTTTTTTTAATAATCGACACAAAGTTTCGGCACTATGGGGTTAGACTCATGTGCTGAATCCATGGTTACAGATTGCGCTTCGATGTCCCTGCCACTCTATATACATACATAAACTCGCGGTTTCTTCCCATGGGGGTACAGAAACTACAAAACGCCACCTGCTACGATCCTTACATACTCCTTTTACTTCATATTCAATTACAATTGTGTCAAAATCACAATTTTTTTGGCATCATAATGTGAAAACTAAGACGATCGTTATTTTTGGCTAAACCTAAAACTTAAGGTTTGGCAATAACAAAGGCTCAGTCGTATGACAAACTTTTACCCTTTCCAGAATAAATTACTTCAGTCTTTCAAAGCATTCTTAGCAACGGGCATTAGTAATCTACAATTGATAATTGTTTAGCTTTTTAGACACTATAATTGGCTAAAACTATCTTGCCACTTTAGATCAATTTTTCCGAGAGAATTAAAAGCATAATTAAACAGACCGACTGGACTCAAAGATCATTAGAAAATCATTACCTGCAGTAGGTAAGTAAATAGATTGAAAAATAAGCAGAGTATATGCAATATTCGCGTTAGTCGCAACGTCCATATTGTACCGGAGTGCGAATCCTAACGGAATACGAAGTGAGTAACCTCTTAACGTCTTTAGCAAATCTGTATAGAGCGTCCTACCTACTTGAATATTAATAAGTTCCACGTTTTAATTTGATTTTTAATCAGATTACGGATCTATTCATACGGAAGCTTGGAATGATGTAATTATTTATCTGAATATCATTCTTTAACTCTGTCCTTCCACGCCTTAACGGCTGGACGAATTTGGATGAAATTTGGCTCAGGGATAGACCATGACCTGGGTTAGGACAAAAGACTAAAAGACTTTATCTCTGTAGTAGGTCCCATGGGATAATTTCCTACCGCCCTGCGGGCATAGCCGCAGGTAAAAGCTAATACCATAAAAATATGTCGGATGAATTTATTGTGATGCTCACACATTTCTTCATTCAATGACAACTGGGACAGTGTTTATTTATTTAAATTAAGCGTCAACCTTCATTAAACTAAATACCTAAAACAGTACACTATTTACCTTCTTGAAAAAAAGAAAATAATTATATACCTACTTTAATTTAACTTAATTAAGTAAATTAATAAAGTAAATTAATTAATTTCTTAACACAAACACGGCAAGTGAGAGAAAAACTCGAATAAAATTGAAGAAAAACGGAACCATGCCTATTTTATCAAGATAGGTACGTCTAGACATTGACAGGTTGTTAACCTGTCACCTAGAGTTTACTGGCCTATTTAGCTAGTAGTAACTAGTGTAAAGAAATGAATGAGCCCGGTCTACGTAAGCACAATTTCTTTATACAAAAAAGGCACGTTGAGCGCAAAATGCGCTTGAGAAATGCAATTACCATCCTAATGGCAGTTTTTATCAGGTACTGGGTCAGAGTGCAAAGTCCTCTTCCCATACACAGAAGGAGATCATGTTATCATCTACCTAGCCTCTTCCTAAATGTACGAGTAGTATTTAATAGATATGGAAACACTTTGTGACAGATGACGTTAGTGACTTAGTGACAGCACTAATGTCATCTGTCACTCAGGAGGAATGGCGGGAACCAGACAAAGTGAAGGTAGGTGAAGTGAGCTGTCATTCCAACTAATGTTAGGGATTGACACTATTGACAGCTCACTCTAAGCTCACTTCACCTACCTTTTCACGGTAAGATTTTTACAGAATCGATCGGCTGGTGTGCACGATAGCAGTGAGGTGAAGTGAAGTGCAGTGAATTGATATATTCAACTTAAATACGGAATCAACAGGATTACCAACTATGTTCGGATAGGTTTAACCGTAATATCAAAATTTTACTCGAAGTGACTGTCTATTTGACCTCTAGTTACTGGGGGCTCTAAAATCTGACAACCAGTCTTAGACTGGTTGTCAGACTTTAGAGGTTCTGGCTACCCGTTACGTCTGTCAAAAATCTACGAATGACAGCCAGGTCTACGAATGACACCCGGAGAAAGATAACGATGAAGAATGACTGACAAGAAGGCGCTGTTAGTAAACATTTGTGAAATCGTTTTGTAAAATGTACTGAGAAAACAAGATGGCGTTTTACTTTGTGAAAATAATTACATCATCACTGCTCTCAAAACGGTGAAGGAAAACATCGTGACCAAACCGGCATGTCCTAGAACCAAAAATTCGAAGACATGACATATTCCAACCCGCACTGGGACCGCGTGGTGGATTACGGCCCCTCTGGAAGAGAGGAGGCCTGTGTCCCAGCAGTGGCTGCACTATAGACAGGACCATATTACGCATCACTGGAGATTACACAATGGTGCAACAACCCTCAACCAACCTTTTCGCTGAACACATACCATTTATTTTTCTCCACAAAAACGATAAATTCAAATTAATTATAATTTACAACTCCAATGATAATGGAGGTGCCATGCGTGAGATATTACAATGAATAATTCAATTAATTAATTAGGATTGTTAATTAATCCCGTGCATTATACGCCAATCTGTATTACTGTGATCGATTGGAACAAAGCGAACCGATGAATTTAAGCAGAACATAATTAATTAATTATACATGAATAATTATTAGAGAAAAGTAAGCAAGATAATCTTGGACATCACCGACTTACAATCGAGGAAAATGTTGATAGCAGGATTTAATTATGGAGGAAAGTACTACAAAAGAATGCTAGACTATGATTGTTTTAATCGCCAACACGCAAAGAGCGAGCGTTGTAAAAAATCAATCCGACTTTGGTGGAGCCCAAAAAAACGAAGGAAGGTTGTCCACCAAAGTCAACCTTATTTAATGCTGGCTGGCTAAAAGCATGCATCAAGCATGTTTAGAACGGGGTGTCAAATATTTTATTAGAATTTTTCTGTGATATTTAGTCGGGAATATGTAAAGTCGTTCAGTCAATAATGTAAAGGAATCGTATCGTTGTTTGATTCTTCCCGGTACCTCAAAGGGCTCATCTAGCCCTTCACAATACCTACCTTATGTTTTTACCAAATCATAATCTTCTTCCAATAATGTTTACCTTATAATGAGAAATATAAGATTAGAAATAGAGGCACCAACATTTTTTTGATCTTTAAAATTTCTTGAAATATATGGCAATATTAAAGCGTTGTTAAATATTGCCATATCTTACCTTCATTTCCAGAGAAAGACCATGTTTATTTTGCATGCTACTGTAATGTACTGTGTACTGTAATACACTAAGTAGGATAATGCTAACAGTTTCTTGATGAGACAAAGCAGCAATTAAATGACTAAAAAACTAGTCTCACACCCGGTTTTTTAATTCAGAAGTTTAGAATTTGTCAAATTGTACTTAAGCACTTAGGGCCGGTTGTTTCAAACGGTTGGTTGACGTATAATAAATATAAATATATATATAAAATACGTACGTCAAATAATAACGATTACGTACTCGTTATTATTTGACGTACGGCAAGGCTATAATTTTGTCATTACAATTTGAAACAACGTTTTCGTTTTAATCAGCGCCTTTTTTTGACGTATACGCGTGCGTCAAGTGTACGTGAAACAACCCGCCCTAATCTAGGTACAGCTAAATTAGAATCCTTCCAAATTCAAAATTTCTATGCAAAAAACGTATCTCGTTGTATTTGAAATTGACGGAATTACCTTAAATAGTGCTAAACTATAGTTTGTCTAACGCCCAACTACAAATTATCAATTCAGAAACCGGGTGTTAGTGTACTTCACAGTCAAGTTATAAATAGACCAACTGGTTAAACGTCATCATCAGCCTACAGCAGTCCACTGCTGGACATAGGCCTCTCTTATTGCATGCCATTCAACTCGATTTTCGGCAATCCTCATCTAGCTGCTACCAGCCGTCCTGCGAAGATCGTCGCAACATTGATCCCATCTAATCCAATCTTCGTATCCTAGATCACCTGTCTATTAGAATAACTGCTTCAGGAAACTAGAACATCTAATTGAACCGTTCTGATAACATGTTACATCATAACATGATCTCTATACCTACGTCTATTATTATCTATAATTAAGATAATTATTACTTTCCGTAGTCGTTTAGTTACGTGACGATACATCATCATCTGCCTAGCCGTTTCCCAACTATGTTGGGGTCGGCTTCCAGTCTAACCGGATGTAGTTGAATACCATTATTTTACATGGAGCGACTGCCTGTCTGACCACCACAACCCAATTTACTGGATAACACAATACCCTTGACTTGTTGTCACACTTTTGGGCTTCTGACGACCCGTAACAACTGTCGAAGATTTACGAATAACAGCGGGACTAATATGTAATGGATGGTCACCCATCCACGGACCGGCCTTGGCAAGCGTAGTTTAAGCTTCGATAGACCCGTGCGACTGTTATTACTTAGCCACGAACCACTCCTTTACGTGACGATACAATACGTCTTAAAAAATTCAGCCAAAATATCTGCGAATAAGGAAAAACTGCTTAAATAATATTTGTATACATACATACGGGTATTAGAGAACATAAAAGAACTTAAGCCAATTGACCCGTTCCACTATAAACAACAATATGAAATTTCACTTTCTAATCATACCTTGATTCACAAAACTATATTTGTCTCATTCGATTCGCTCTAATTCGCAATCAAACCGATAACACTCGATGAATCTATTGAAACTCAATCCGAACTCGAATAGAGAACTTAGATTAAAAATTATAAATTAGAGGTGGACTAAGGTAGACGCCAATCGATAATGCAAATCGAGTAAAATCTGATTTCATTGCATCCAAAATCGAGTTATGTGGTTTGGTTTTTAGGGTTCCGTAGCCAAATGGCAACGGAACCCTTATGGATTCGCCATGTCTGTCTGTCTGTCTGTCTGTCTGTCCGTCCGTATGTCACAGCCGCTTTTTTCCGATACTATAAGAGCTATACTGTTGAAACTTGGTAAGTAGATGTATTCTGTGAACCGCATTAAGATTTTCACACAAAAATAGAAAAAAAACAATAAATTTTGGGGGTCCCCATACTTAGAACTGAAACTCAAAATTTTTTTTTCATCAAACCCATACGTGTGGGGTATCTATGGATAGGTCTTCAAAAATGATATTGAGGTTTCTAATATCATTTTTTTCTAAACTGAATAGTTTGCGCGAGAGACACTTCCAAAGTGGTAAAATGTGTGTCCCCCCCCTGTAACTTCTAAAATAAGAGAATGATAAAACTAAAAAAAATATATGATGTACATTACCATATAAACTTCCACCGAAAATTGGTTTGAACGAGATCTAGTGAGTAGTTTTTTTTAATACGTCATAAATCGTAACGTAACGGAACCCTTCATGGGCGAGTCCGACTCGCACTTGGCCGGTTTTTATAGAAAACTATAAGTGTCTGTCAATTCGCATATTAATTATTATAGATGGTTTATTCTGTCATTGCGATACCTGAGGGGCAATTCTCGTAATTTTAAGAACGTTCACAGTCTGATCTCAGTCTCAATCTGTCAAAAAATACTTCTAATTTCCCTACATTTTGTCAAGTTTTTGACATTTGATTGTCACCGAGATGAGACTGCGACTAGATTTTGAACGTTTTAAATTACGAGAATTGGCCTTCTGTTAATTAAAACAGCAATTTGTTTTGTACGGTTTCCTTCCGATATTCTATTGATTTCTACCAGCATGTTGTTTAATTGTAAGTGGGAGTTATTTATGGTTTACTCATAAAACAAAATCGTCAGTCAATTTAAGTTAGAAGTACATAAACATACCTTCAGCAAGCGTTTATGAGTAAAAAAATAATATTTTGTCATTACTGAACCTCAATTTTAGCTAGGCAGGTGATGATGATGATGAGATAGATAGATACAAAAGAAGTCATGTCTACCAATTAGCTACAATAGTTAGCTGTAATAAAGAGTTTGAGTTTGTTTAGTTTCACAATCATGATCATTAGCTTGCCCCTATCCCAATTCAGTTGAGATTGGTGCCAGGTGTCTTCTTCTTGTCTTCTTCTCTTCAGAAGTATGGAAAGTGAGTAACTACCCACTTTCTAGCCATGTCATCTTTCACACCTGACACAGTCCAACCATCGTTAATTCTTCGTTCGTCGTTAATTTGTATGTTGTAGACACGGCGACATACCAAGCTATAAATTTCCAGTATAAGCTGTCTTATAATTGTACAGACGCCAGCACATCAAGCTACTACAATCTGTCAAATTTCTTTAATAGATTTTCAACTTTATCGCCAAAGTGTTAGGTTCAAAGTTGATTGGGAAAATTTGACAGTTTCGGGTAGCTTGACCTGCTGGTGTCTGTACGAAAAATCTATACGATGCGAGGTCAGCTAAAACAGGAATTATTTAGCTTGATATGTCGCCGTATGTACAGAATAAAAAGCATTCTATTCTATTCTATTATTTCTTTCATAATAAAAAATCGATAATTCACTCGATAAACTCGATACCAACGCGCCCACCTCTAAAAGAAATTCGTCCGCGAATAATTAAAGCCACTGGTTTTTAAGGTCAGTGAAATGAGGATGACAAAAACTTAATAAAGGCCAGATGTAATAGAGGTGACACCTTTTGAGATCCAATCTTTTAAGAATGAACTTTTTCTATTGAAGGTATTTTTAATGAAATTTTAATAGGACTTTTTTAATTTTGAAAAGTTGGTTGATGACTTTAATAAAACTCGATAACACGGTACGTCTCTAGTTGTAAGTTTTATTGTGCCTTATAAGATGGCTTGAGTAAACATTGATATACTAGAGTCTATACGACACCTAATTAAGATAAGCTTAATTAAGGCTGAAACATAACAATCAACTTGATTGACACGGAAACAGATTTGGAAATCCCTAACTTTCTGTATATGATTTAGGCGACGCCTTTCAACTTTTTTACAAAATTATTAGAATTCGCTTATTCAAGTCGCTGCAGGCGTAGAAAGAGATGGCGAGATGGGCTGGACTCCTTAAGGAATTGGCCCACAATTAGAATTAACAATGCGCTAACCGTGTTGTGGGTTCGATTCCCGCACAAATATTTGTAAGACCTACATGTATTTGTTCCGAGTCTGGGTGTTTTTCTATCTATAATATGTATGTATTTACAAAAAAAAAAAAAATGTATATAAGTAGTTTATCAGCCATCTTGTTACCATAACACAAGCATTAGGTTGCTTAGCTTGGGACTAGATGGCGCTGTGTGAAATGTCCAGGGATATTATTATTATAATTGCAGTAGACCAGGAAAAGGGGAAAAAGGGAAGGTAGGCCATTGCCGTGCGGTGGGACAACACAGGCTTATGATATTTAACACTTTGACCGACCCGGGAATCGAACCTACGACCTCATGCTCGACAGTAACGCTTGCCACCTTTATTTGTGCTCAGTAATATGCAGAATAAGAGACGCCGGCAATGCTTCTAACATATTTTTTGCGTATCATGCTTATTTTGACGACACGGTTAGCGCAGTGGCTGAGCGATCGACTGGGTTCCCGCACGGAACAAATATTTATATTGCCTACAGGTAGTTGTTCCGGGTCTAGCTGTTTGTGTATGTGAGTTTAAATATTTGTAAACGCACCCACGATACAGGAGTAATTCCTAGTGTGGGGAAACGTATCAGAAAAAAAAAAATTAAAAATTCTAAATATCCGGATGAAAATTCACCGATTTTTAGCATTCTTTTCCACAAAAACTAAACATGCTAGCTAAACGGGTACACGGAATCATACATCACGAAATATTTTTAAATTGCGATGTCTGAAAAGTGGGCTTCTTAAGACACACTGCACCAGCGAGACAGGCAGGCATTGTAACAGTTAGCCCCAAACAATCAGAGAACAAAACTGTTGTTCTCTTACATCAAACCATGATTGATCGCCTATTACAACGTTGTATCGTTACAAATCTTACATGATTGTTTTGCAAGCAACGAGATTATCTCCATCGCTACATATTGCGCAGAACATTGGCAACAAAATAATGACTTAAATTCGTCACGCAATGTAATGTGGACAATATGTACGTGTAGGAAGTTTTAACCAAGACAGTATGACAGTTGAATAAATGATTGTAATACTCTTTGGTTGTCAGTGGTGACACTTCTGTTTTCCATTTTTATGCAGACACGCAGTTGCTTACGTTAAGGGGCTTGTGGCTAAGTAATAACAGCCGCACGGGTCGATCGATCAGGTTAAGCTACGCTTGCCGCGGTTGGTCCGTAGATGGGTGAACATCTATACATAATTACATACCAAGACCCCTCTGTGCCTAGGAAAGCACGTTAATCCGTTGGTCCCCGCTGTCATTCCTGGATCTTTGTCAGTCGTTACAGGTGGGCAGTCAGAAGCCCGAAAGTCTGACAAGCAGTCTTACCAAGGTGTATCGTATTACCCAGTAAACGTAACGTAAACGTCAGTCCCAGGTTGGGAAAAGGTTAAGCAGATGATGATGACGCAGTTGCTTAAGTGTATATAACGTGCCGCTACAATGGCGACATTAATTTAATACACGGGTAGGGCTACCCGTGTAGTTTTCAAATTACGAATTATTTTATGTTGTTATAATACCGCCTGCGCCGCTCGCCGACATAGAGCTCTATCTCTTTCCTTCAATTCGTCTACGCTTTGCACGTTTTCGTTTTAATTTCGATACTGAATTCTTTAATTGCATGAAGATTATGTTGTTACATATTTGACAGCTGCATAGATTTGACTGCTGACCTGCACGTTGAAGGTACTTAAGGACATTTAAAACATTTGTCTGTTTGTTGTTAAGTATTTATTTCGTTTTAACTAACTATTACACTCGGTACTTAATTCAAAGATTGACTAACTGTATAAATAAATACAAAAAATAAAAGCTTTGGATCTTTTTGTTACAAAAAAGATATTTAGGCGTCGAAGTACAGTCACAAGCAAAAGTATGTATACACTCGGCTTTATTCAAAAGCGATTTACTCCTTTGTTTTTGAATGAAATATTATGCAGTTACGAACATAGCATTTTCGAACCCATAGGTTTATGTACTGTGTCGTATTTCAATGTTGCATTCGTTATTTTACGAAAAAATCGCATTTGAAAGTTGCCAAGTGTTGAGATATTGGTGCTCGTGACTGTACTCGTCCGCATCGCTGTCATCCGGAAACGTGCCCAGAAGACTGGCAGCATTGCCACTTTGAATGGCAATGCTAATTCTTTGGCCAAAGAACGACCCAATGTTTTGTTGTTTAAAACCATTTGTCAAAATATTTTAGTTAAATCGATCGTATTTATGTAGCTAGTCAACAAACATGGCAGTCGTGGTTAATTCATGAATTGCACAATTAATTTCCTTATCAAAAATTCTACTTGCAAACGTAGAAATGCATAAAACGCTGTAGGAACTGTAGGTACGTGGGATACCAACATTTCTCGGAAATACCAACACAGATTTTATTCAAACTTTATAGTTTCAATTGTTACGCTTTTTTGTCGTTGAAATGCGAAACAAACATTTGAAGAATCTGTTTATACGAAATGATGCTATAATTAAACGCAACATTGAAATGTTTTCCGCTCTTTTTCTGATGGACGTACCTAAGTGTAGGCTAGATAGAAGTTACTCAGCATAATGCTTCACTCAGCATAGGTCGAGGAACTAAGACCAATTTGAAAACTGTAGCTCATTGGACTTATTTAATTTGTATGCCAAGTGCCAAACCGGAACACGAATGCGACGTAATTTTCGTGATACATTGTACGCGACGCAAATTACTTTGGATTTATAATCGTCTGGACTCTTCCTTGAAGCAGTGGTGGCCCAGTGATATCACTCCCGACTTACGAGTTGTTGGTCGTAGGTAAAACATTTTGAGGGAACCGGCATGTCCTACAACCAAAAATTCGAAGACATGTGACATCCAACAACCCGCACTGAGCCCGCGTGGTAGACTATGGCCCGCTCCCTCACAGAGAGTCGGAACATTGTTGAACTCTTCCTTAACCTAGCAGTAAGTAGGTAGTAGATTAGCGTAATTTCGCCGGCTCATTTTCAGCAACTCAAGTAACGCAGATCTACGCTTACGCTTGTCAGTTCCTTCCGGAATGGTATCTTAGCTAAAATATCTCGTTACCAACAGATCAGGTAGGTATGTTTACACTTTTCGTTTGTTATTTGACTCTGTTGACTGTTGGCACATAAAGTCAGCGAAGCGAGCAATATAATATCAAGTTATTAAGTTATGATATAATACGTTAACTTGAAAATATTTTAGAAGATTCAGCTGGAAGTGTTTAATTAAACTTTTTGGAATACGTATATAACATACGTATTCCAAAAAGTTTAATTAAACATGTATGACGTATACGGTTCTGCTTGGTAATATGGTATAGACAGGACATCAAGCTACTACAATCTGTCAAATTTCTTTAATAGATTTTTAACTTTATCGATAAAGAACTAAGGTTCAAGATTGATTGGGAAAATTTGACAGTTTCGGGTAGCTTGATGTACTGGTGTCTGTACATAGAGTTTTAGAAAAAATGCAGCTTTGTACCACCTTTCTATCACGCGTAGATGTATACATAGATAGATAGATAATTCGTTTATTTGGTGCACACAAAACAAATAACATAACACAGTGACAGCTTCTGTCTAAGGGCGGGTTGTCTCACGTCCACTTGACGTACGCGTTTACGTCAAAAATGGCGCTAACTATCGTCAAACCAAAAAAAATGTTTCAAATTACAATTACAAAAATATGTCCTTGACTTACGTCAAATAATAACGATTACATAAACGTTAATTACTTGACGTACGTATGTTACGTTAACCAACCGTTTGAAACAACCGGCCCTTAGTGAAACTTCATGTGCCTTCCTGCGTAGTAATAATATTGGATTTAGTCTCTTTCGAGTTCAGTTTTTCTCAATTGTAAATCTGCCATTTTTTATCCTTTTTTAACCGACTTCAAAAAAGGAGGAGGTTCTCAATTCGACGGTATGTTTTTTTTTGTGTGTTTGTTACGCGATTACTCCGCCAATTGTAGACCGATTTTCAAAATTCTTTTTTTGTTCGAAAGGAGATACTTCTGAAGTAGTCCCATAGAAATTTCATCAAAAACGGTTCAGTAGTTTGGTTTTTAAACCAAAATTACAGGTAAAAATTACAACTTAAAAGTAAAAAATATAAACTTTTTTGGAAAAAAAAAACAACCGACTTCCATAAACGATACTACAAAGTGAAAAATAACTTTAATTTCGGAAGTCGGTGGCAAACAACGAAAATGCGAACCCAACGACACCGACTTCCGAAATTAAAGTTATTTTTCACTTTGTAGTGTCGTTTATGGAAGTCGGTTGTTTTTTTTTTGCAAAAAAGTTTTTATTGTATAAATCGATTGTACTACCATGGCAAAATCATTTCGCTGCGGCAAAACAACCATTAAAATGTCAGCGTGTCTATTTGCTGTTTATATTTTTTTATCATTTAAATCCTCTTATTTTGTTCTGCAATGCATTTGTCACCAGTACCAACTCCTGTAAAAAATATGGGATTGTGTAAAAAGAATTATCAACAGCGTCATCCTGTCTGCTACTGCGAACAAACCGTAAACACAGCGGACTAGTAGATCCATTACATAAAACACTACTAAGTACCTACTAGATATCAACAAGTAACTCCCGGAACTTTAGGCCATATTGGCCGACCAATGTGTACAGGCGTTATACAATCACAAGCCAACTCCTGCATCTATGTACTTAGGACTCAAGTGTTTTCCTCAAGTCAAGAGACGATTAGCGACCAATACCGCAGTAAAACCAGTTTCCTGAAAAAAAGCATAAAGGCAAAATGAACTGTGAAGTTAAAACGATAGAGTTGCAAATAGGTTGTGGAAATATTAAATAGTTGAACAAAGGCATTGCATACTGGTCAGATTAATTGGAATTAGAAGATTAGAAAACAACGAATTATTTGAAAAGAATAAGTCAAGCGATAAATAATGAAGGGTTTGTCGTTCTAATTTTAGTACTGCTTTGAAAATGGTCAACAACCACTGGTCCACTCCATATAAGCATAGCATAATAAGCATAATCAGCCTATAATATTCCCACTGCTGGGACACAGGCCTCCTCTCGGTGAGAGGGAGTGGGCCCGTAATCCACCACGCGGGCCCAGTGCGGGTCCACTCTATGGGAGTAGCAAATTCTTTGGAATCACTAAGTAAATGCTTTTAGTGCCAAACATATTAAAACATGATTCCGTCTCTGGTGTCTCTTCAATAGACAGAATCGGAGCGATGTTTTGTGCCGTAAACGTATTTAGCTATTTGTGCATACTATCCCCTTAAATTGTTTTGAGAGCCCGCAGCCTATATTTGACCACACAATACGAAATCAGCCTATAATGTTCCCACTGCTGGGACACAGGCCTCCTCTCTTCGAGAGGGAGTGGGCTGTAATCCACCACGCGGGCCCAGTGCGGGTTGGTAGATGTCACATGTCTAAGAATATTTAGTTCTAGGACATGCCGGTTTCCTCACGATGTTTTCCTTCACCGTTTTGAGAGCAGTGGTGATGAAATTATTTACACAAAATAAAGCGCCTGCCTGGGTTCGAACCCACGACCTACAACTCGTAAGTCAGGTCCGTTCTCCTAAGTAACAGTAGTTTTACGTTGCCCCACACTAGAAATTCCTCCTGTATCGTGGGTGCGTTTACAAACATTTAAATTCACATACACAAATAGCCAGACCCGGAACAACTACTTGTAGGTCATATAAATATTTGTTCCGTGCGGGAATCGAACACGCGACACGCAGCGCAGCGGCCAATCGCTTAACCACTGCGCCACCGTGCCGTGTCCTGAGTTTGGTCTGATAATACAATAAAATAATAGACCTCCAGACCAAATTTCGGCCATAGCGAACAATCTCACCAGAGATACGAGTAAGCCAGAGAGGCGCGGGAGATACTATAATGTGCATAATGTGCACAAGTGTGTGCGCAGACATAGGTGCACTCTCTTTTCCTTGACTACCATAGTCCGATGGGGCAGCAATCCGACACGACCAGATAAAGATCATTCGCAGGACCAACGGCTTAATGTGCTTTCCGAGGCACGGGGGTATCACACCGCCAACTTCCAAACACCCCGGGTGTTACTAAGAAAATCTTAGTGGAAATATAATATTTTGCCTGACCCGGGAATCGAACCCTACGCTCAGCAGTCGCGCTTGCGACCACAAGACCAACGGGAGTTTGGCCTACATATCAGGTTTTTGACATTCAAAAAGTGCTGATTCTCAGCCTCATTTGAATAAATGACTTTTGATTTTGCTACACTTGCACATTTCTAATTCTTCTAATGAGTTCGAGTAAAAGCTAAAGGAAACTATAAAACCATTAGCAATCTTGTCATCCGGCGACGTAAATGAGAGAAATTTTCTTTAACTCTTCACTTCAACAGGTAATGTCACCGAGTGCACTGACCTCTAGGTAGGTACTCAATGAAGCTTGACTATCTATAAATAAATAAGAAAGGTTTGTAGGTTTTACTCCTACCAGATACCTAGTACAGAAATACGCCACGAGTAGCGCTGCTCTGATGTCAACTTTCTGTCATGGCTGAGACAGACGTCTATCTTCTATAATTATCTTTTCTTCAGTAATTGGAATTAATATTATTATTGTTGTTTTGTGTTCTCATCCTATCTGTTGTGTTTCTCGTGTCTTACTCCTTCTGTGTATATATTTATATCGTGTTGTGTACAGACATTATATGTATTTCCATAAATTCTAACTTGACTTTTGTTTCTTGTTCGTCCGTACAATTTCTACTACAACTAAAGGTTAAATAGAAACTGTTCGCGGATTATCGTAATTTGGTATATTGAATTTCTGAGTATGTGACATGACACATGAACAAGGTGTGTTTTCAATTTTCTTTGCTTGTTCGTGGGTTCAATGCCACATTAAGAAAATAAATTGTTTTTTGTACTTATCTTGTAGGGAGAATTATAGACGTTTCGGGGGGTTAATAAGAAGAGAGCGTGAGGGGCTCGTGGCTGAGTAGCAACAGCCGCAAGCGTCTATCGATCTGTTTAAGCTTCGCTAGTCGAGGTCGGTACGTAGATGGGTGATCAGGTAGGTATTTCATAGCCAGAGACGGACGTCAGACAAGCAGTTGCCAATCGATTCGGATTTTAGTTTTCGTAAATCTACCTACTTATTTATCTTGCTTAACACAATAGGGTAGTTGCCTGGATAAAAAAATAATAATTATATTTAGTCCGTCAGTTAGATTATCGACAAATAATGGACACATATTTTTTCTTTTGTTAATCAAACAAAAAATGACAAAGATAAAGCACGTCAAAATTTGGGAGTGGGGGTCGTGACGTCACTTGCTTGCAAAAGTGTCGCAAGCAAGTGGCGTCACGCGGAACTTTAACGGGCGATCTTCATCATTTTTATATAATTGACAAAAGAAAAAATACGGGTTCAATATTTTTTGATAATCTAACTGACGGACTAATTAGATTTTTTTTTAGGAAAATAGCCTATTAACTGTTTGTTTATTTGTTGCAGGTATGAACGTCCTAACATGGCGTTACGTGTATGAAATGATACTCTTAATACAGGATTCTAAAGTTCTGTCCGGAGCTCTGCCCCCGTACGTATTGATATAATTAAAAAATCTTGACCATAAAACAACTCAAAATATTACAGACCACCCGAAAATCACCAATGTCTGAGTTTTGCTTTTGAGTGACGTTCTGTGGGAACCTCACTCAAAACTCAGACATTACTTAAATCTAGTTTAAAGACAGTTGATTGGTTGAAACTAGTTTAAATTTATTATTTATTCATGTAACAATTCGCATTGTGTTTGAAATAAGTAGTATATTAATTAATTCATTACAGTTAAAAATAATAAATTATTACCTTCAAATAGTTTTCACTAAAATAATCAATAACATAAATGATAAATATTGTGTCAATTAATTGCAAATAGTTCTTATATAAATGATTGTAAATATTATTATTTCAAATGATTATAAATTTGTTTTATAAAAAGCAAAGAAAAAATAAATAAAAATAAAGTAAAATAAAAAAAAGAATAATAATCTAATACTTAATGTGTAAAATAATGCTTGACATCGAAGTATCACTTAGTAAAGCTGTTGTATGTGAACGTTTGTGCCAAATAGACAAGCAACATTGAAAAAAAACATTTATTCAAACTACTAGCTTCTGCCCGCGGCTTCGCCCGCGTGGATGTCGGAAATTATCCCACGGGAACGTGCTAACAGGATAAAATGTATGTGCACCAGGATGCCATCTATCTCGCGGGCCCTTTGTGGCTAATTACAATAGAAACCAATTGTGTCTCATTAATGGTGATTAAGAGGGTACCTATATGGTATCTTTACCTAAGTACCTACCTAATTAAAAAAATAAATAAACTCAATAACAGAAAATAAAATACCTACCTACCTAAATAAACCTATTTATGACGATAACTAATCTAAACTCAATCATCATCTGCCTAGCCTTTTCCCAACTATGTTCAGGGCCGGCTTCCAGTCTAACTGGATGCAGCTGAATACCAGTATTTTACATGGAGCGACTGCCTATCTGACCTCCACAACCCAGTTATTGGGTAATACGATACCCTTGGTACGACTGGTTGTCAGACTTTCGGGCTTCTGACTACCCGTAACGACTGTCAAAGATCCACGAATGACAGCCGGGACCAACGGCTTAACGTGCTTTCCGAGGCACGGAGGTGTCTCGATATGTAAAGATGGTCACCCATCCACAGACCGACCGCGGCAAGCGTAGCTTAACCTGACCGATCGACCTGTGCGGCTGTTATTCTATCCTACCTAACAGTATCATAAAATAACCTACGGTCACTACGTACACTATCAAATATACTACCTATACTTTAAAATTAAAATCTATACCTACGACTTATATAAAAATAAACCTAAATAACTCTAAAAAGTAAAAGGAATAAAAATGAACTCCACTGCGTGTGACCTAACCTACGACAAACTTATTATTTGCGGTTGGTACAGTAATCGGGTCTAGGGATCGAACCGCAAAATTAAGTTTGTTTTTTATTGTATATACTTTTCCTGGATAAAAAGTACCCAGTGTGGTGCCCAGGATATTAAAGAATAATTATACCAAGTTTCATCGTAATCGAACCGGTAGTTTTTGCGTGATGCCTGAACAAACAGACAGACAGACAGACAGACAGACAGACAGACAAAATTTTTTTTAATCACATTTTTGGGTTCGGTGTCGGTCTAGTAACACCCCCTGCCATTTATTTTTTTGATATTTTCAATGTACAGAATTTTCACTTCTACAGATTTATTATAAGTATAGATATGCCTGTCTTTGTGTCACGCAGAATGTCGACCTCCTTGTAAATGTAGTCGACGGAGATGAAAATTATATCTACTGACCGTATTATCTAATCTATTTCTACTCTTAGTTAAGCACACAGGACAGGTCCACTTCTTTGGTATTGTTTGTCGAATCGTTGAGCTTCTTAAGTTTTAAGTTGAGCTGCACGATTACTGACAAATGCGTGCACTGACTGGCCAGTTCCACTCAATGTGTGTGGTTCTTTCCCCAAAAGACCATTTTCAGACACCAATCAAGGTCTCAACATGATCTGACTAAGATTAAAAAAGACTGCGACCTTTGAGCTGTGTTTTGGCCTTTCTTCTCAGAGTAGATAGATGGATAAGGAACGGCCGACTTCATCTAGTTTTAAAAATATTAAAAGTGTTTGTACAAGCGTACTTACAGAAATAAAATCATTTACTCAGTACAAATTTCAACGCTTGTTCTAACACGGTGTATTTACAATAATAACCACCTTTATAATTAGGTACTAATAATATTATTCATCGTAAATAGTGTTATCAAAAAGTGCTTTCAATCAGACTTTTCCAACATATGCCAGGCTACTGAGAAAGCAGTATTTAAATATAATAATAAATAATTATACACGGACGTCATAAAAAAACCACTTAAACAATAACTTTTATTACATGTAGTTATTAGAAAGTATATCATAAACTGTATCTTCATGCTTTTTCCCTACGTAACCAACCGTACCACACTTCGTCATAGCAAATTAAAGTTCAAATCTAATCAGTTCTAAGGAAACAGCTACACAAACAATGTAAAATAAAGCGGCTAAGTTTAGTCGGGCCAGCACACGAAGGGTTCCGTACCAACGTATGATATTTAACACTACTTACATGTTTAAAAAGATTACTTTGGTAAAAAAAACACGTTTCTTGTATTTATATTATTTTTTGTATACACATTGTGAGAAAATTTGTGTGTATAACTCCAGCTTCCTCATATGTGATAGAATAATTCTACTTATGCCAATATTTAAGGCATAATAGCTGCAATCAAAGTTCCCAGTCTTAGTTTAGCTGCCACAAAAACTTCGTTAATATGAGTCATTTAGTGTGTGTTAGCTGGAGTGACGTAACTCCAGCTTCCTCATTCGATACAGGCAAACTAGTGAGGTTAGGGTTTTGGACTATAGTCAGAAAAATAAGGCATAATAGCTGCACAAGGAAGGAAAAAACTGAAAGATAATACTTAAAAATTGTTGAAACTACGATCAAAAACGTGTGTGTAAGCTGGAGTGACGTAACCCCAGCTGCTCATTCATATCTTCCAAACGAAGGAAGATATGATTATGTATTATAGCTCAAAAAATTAGGCATAATAGCTGCCATTGGCAGCAAAATTTTCAAATCTCTGGTCAAAATACTCTATGAGTTATTAAACCGATAAATATGTGTAAGCTGGAGTGACGGTACCCCAGTTGCTCATATCATATCTTCCGAACGAAAGAAGATATGATTTTGTATTATAGCTCAAAAAATTAGGCATAATAGCTGCTATAGGCA
The DNA here is from genome assembly GCA_951799955.1 of Apamea anceps. Classification (NCBI taxonomy): domain Eukaryota; kingdom Metazoa; phylum Arthropoda; class Insecta; order Lepidoptera; family Noctuidae; genus Apamea; species Apamea anceps. The sequence goes on from OX637512.1 coordinate 5,629,590, forward strand.
GCAAAATTTTCAAATCTCTAGGCCTTGTAGTTTCCACGTAATAATCAAAAAACAGTTTTCGCGCCAAAAACATCAAATTTTTGCTTCGGATTAGGTAACGAGCGGCGTTGCCCTTCCGTGCGCAACATTATCAGTTTGAAGTAGTTTGAACTAGATTATAGACTGGGAGCCGACTACATACTTTAATCGTATAATCGTATTAAGGTTTTTTAAAGTCATATTGTGTGTCATAGGATGAAAGAAAAAATGTAAGTGTAACAATTTCGTATATCTATATATATCTTAAATCACTATTTGAGTTAATAAATAAACCAATAGACCAATTCTAACTTAGAGAGATGTATAATGTTTCTAATGCTGTTAAAAAAAAAAACAAAAACAACGATATAGGTACATATTTTTTATGATCGTGAATCATATTTGATCAAGATACCACCTGACAGTGCTGAATTGCAAAAACGTAACAAAATTTTAATTTCGTGGGCTAACTTTGCTCATTTTAACCGAACTACAGAGAAGAAGTCACAAAAAAAAAACAATAATAGTAGTTCTCTCGTTGTTTAAAGTTGATAAGAATCTACTTTTTAATATTACATTCATAGTTCCATTAAAGTTCAGTCGACTCTCAGTCTATATCTTCAATGTACAAAATTAAAATTATTTTGAGCGCAAGCTAAAATGACTTCTAATAGAATGCCTGCTAAGTTCAAATTTGGTTGTAATAATGTTGCGCACGGAACGGCAACGCCACTCGTTACCTAATCCGAAGCAAAAATTTGATGTTTTTGGCGCGACAACTGTTTTTTGATTGTTACGTGGAAACTACAAGGCCTAGAGATTTGAAAATTTTGCTGCCTGTAGCAGCTATTATGCCTAAATTTTTGAGCTATAATACAAAATCATATCTTCTTTCGTTCGGAAGATATGACATGAGCAACTGGGGTACCGTCACTCCAGCTTACACATATTTATCGGTTTAATAACTCATAGAGTATTTTGACCAGAGATTTGAAAATTTTGCTGCCAATGGCAGCTATTATGCCTTATTTTTTAAGCTATAATACATAATCATATCTTCCTTCGTTTGGAAGATATGAATGAGCAGCTGGGGTTACGTCACTCCAGCTTACACACACGTTTTTGATCGTAGTTTCAACAATTTTTAAGTATTATCGTTCAGTTTTTTCCTTCCTTGTGCAGCTATTATGCCTTATTTTTCTGACTATAGTCCAAAACCCTAACCTCACTAGTTTGCCTGTATCGAATGAGGAAGCTGGAGTTACGTCACTCCAGCTAACACACACTAAACGACTCATATTAACGAAGTTTTTGTGGCAGCTAAATTAAGACTGGGAACTTTGATTGCAGCTATTATGCCTTAAATATTGGCATAAGTAGAATTATTCTATCACATATGAGGAAGCTGGAGTTATACACACGAAAATTTAAAGTGTCTACCTATTACGGCTCAAAAGATTCGGCTCGAAGTCTTAATAGTAATTGGGTCCCGTTGGCACGCCTTGAGTACGGACCCCTAAAAACTATACTCTAACACTTGATAAATGCCCATAGCGTGTTACAAAATAACTTATACACAATTATGTAAACAGAACAAAACAAAAAACAATCTACAACAAAACAACGTCACAGTTTTTATCCAACAGCTTTGACAGCACACGCGACGCTCAGAAACCGAAAGTCATTGCTAATGAATTCTCAACCTTATTGACTTGGAAATAAGGCGACAATTTTCCAAGAACATGATATAACAACAGTAAGTAATTGTGTAGAGAACGGATTAATTGGCGATCGCTAATCCCTGATTGGATCTGAAGATTAATATTGTTTTAATTATGATGTAATTGTCTGTGGATGCTGTTTTCACTGTATTCAGTGCTTTCCTGGAACCTGTTAACTTATAAATGGGCATAATTATAAGACTTGTGGTTCGTGCTCTGCGGGGTAATTGCTTAGCACACTAACAGTAGATAGCTTTCATTTTGACAGTTCATTGCGTTATTTACGCTGTTGAACAGACAAAGTTTTCGAACATAAGCAATGGATTGTCAAAATCCTTCACAATTGTTCAAATTGTGATATATTACGCAATTAGGATACGGATCTCTTACATAATTATTGTAGAAACCTATCTGAGAAGAAGAATATCGAAAGCCTGAAAGTCAGAAGCCTGAAAGTCTGACAACCAGTCTTATCAAGGGCTATCGTATTACCAGTAACTGGGTTGTGGAAGTCGAATAGGCAGTCGCTCCATGTAAAATACTGGTATTCAGCTGCAGTATTGTCTAACTAAAGACACTGTAGAAGTGGCGCAACAAACTCCCCAGCGCGCTGGGGAGTTTGTTGCGCCACTTCTTCCCAGCGAAAGCAATAGGAAGTGGTGAAGGGCGGGTGTTTTGGGGAACTGTCTTTTGTAATTTTAGCTTAATTTGAATAAATGACTTTTGATTTGATTTTTAGTCATCCAGTTAGACTGGAAGCCGACCCCAATGTAGTTGGGAAACGGCTAGGCAGATGATGATGACGTATCTGAGAAGATACTTTAGGATAAGACACGTACGGCGAGACGCGAAAGGTTAAAAAGTCATGAATTTGTAATGGACTGTTCACATTGACGCTCGGAGCTTTACGTTTGAGAAATGAATTCGTGAGAGCAGTACCTACAGCCGGCAGCTGTGATTACCTAATAGTGTAGTTTGTGTTTGTATCAAGATCTTTTAAAGCATGATTGCTCGTTTTAACGTTCGTTGCACGTTTCAAGTATTCCTATTCAAAACTGAGCTTTATAATTATTATAATGATTTAGAATATTGCCTGAATATTATTTATTTATAGTTAATTAAAATGGTACAACATCAATTACATTAACTAACATAGAGACAATAATTCCGTTGACAGTAATATAACTTAAAACTAACATGGAACAGTGGACTCCCTAGCATACATACTCTCACAGAACAGCAGACATATACGTATAATTCTAACCCATTCATCCGCAAACACATCAAAATCAGGGTGGACAGCCAGAAGGGCATTCAGCACCTTTAGGGTACGACAGATTGGGGATTCGGCTCTGGCTACAGTTTTCGCTGGTAGTTACGCAAACAGATTGTGCCGGCGACTCTAATGGTGTCCGATGTATTTGTCGGGCACAAATAGTAGGCACAAAAGACCATGAAGCTCTGGGCAGTCGATACGTCCCCGTAAGGCTGCTAATATTGCTGATGATTGACTTAAATTATTATAAACACATACTTAATTACATACCATAATGAGCCTATTTAATGTTTCCTCTCCTGGGACACAGACCTCTCTGCAAGAGAGAGAGAAGGTAATTCTGGCTGTAATCCACCACGCGGGCCCAGTGCGGATTGATAAATGTCACATGTTTTCGAATTTTTGGTTCTAAAACATGCCTTGGTTTCCTCACGATGTTTTCCTTCACCGTTTTGAGAGCAGTGGTGATGAAATAATTTACACTAAGTAAAGCACCTGACAAACATAATAATATGTCCGGGATATTAACTAAAGTCAGTCACAGTTTTAATGTATCAACTTTACTTAGTGAAACTTAATTTTGTAGCCGTAACTAAAACATTGCAATATTGAATTGAGCACTAATAGTCGTAGAGAAACGAGCATAATAGAGCAATAACACTTTTACATCCGCTCTAAATTATTTGTGGGCTTAATGCTGCACTGAATAAACCTATTACCTGCATAGGGCTGATACTTTCTTTTTTACTTCCTTATCCTAGTTACCTTGCTCTAAAGATAACCAGGATAATTATGACGGTTTAATGCTATCATTCCATTGTAAGAAAGAAACGGAGCTATACGTGACCGATAGCACTATCCCTTTTTCGTACTGGAATTATGATGGCATTAATACTTCGTAATGCGGCCCCTGACCGTTAACAGTTGAGTACTTCGAAGAGACGAGGACTTTCATGTCAATTTATGAAAAGCTATGACAGCTGTCAATGGGACTGATGGAGGTGGAGTCAGGTGGAGTGGAGGATAGGACTTAGAATATGGGTGTATGTGAAACAAGGGATATTTATTGCTTTCATCATCGCGGTTTGCAGATAAACCCTCGTTTCTACACTTCCTCGTACAGTATTTTTATGTTACAAAGCGACGCGCGCTTTACTTGTGGTTACCAAGTGTACAAACACGCTATGGATGTGTGTGTACGCGCAGGAGCTCTCGGTACCGTCCGAGACAAAGGAGATATCGGAAGTAAACTGAAGACTCGTGCACACATTCACAGCGTCTTTGTACACGTGGTTACCACAAGTAAAGCGCGCGTAGCTTCGTGAGATAAAAATCCTATAGTAGGCTTACCACCTAGTTAAATAGCTCTTAAGATAATGTTACGATTCGAATCTTATAATAAAAAACTTTGGTCCTAAGCTATGCGATACCATCTCTATCATAACAATGTTTTGCAAGCCAGCCATGATTATTCTGACGCGGAAGTTGCTGTAAAGTGTGCTAAGTAAATAAACTGTGTTTCCCTTTCTAGCTCTCTTGTTTGAGTACGAAGTCCCTCTACCCCTTTGCAAGCCAGCTAATTTAATTTGACCCGGTGTATCCCACACCGGGTAAAATAAATTAGCTGGCGAAACTTCACACACGTCGACATATTTTTTTTTTTATTTATTGAAGAAAAAAAAATCTCTCGTAACTACACTACTAGCGGCCGTTAAACAGTAGCCCGTAATCAGATTTAGGTACTTGAAATTACTGCCCATCATTCTTTGTTCATGAAAGGTTAGGGCGTGCTATATTGCTAAGTAAATTTGTTGATGAAAGGTTAAGACTTATTCAAGGAGTGGATAGCTAATAATATTTTTAGATGATTTAAATGGCTACAGTAAGAATGGATTACTTATCTACTATAAAATCTCTGCCTCGAACGATGTACCCACAAAGTATACGATCCCGTTCACACAACAGGTAGCCCTATCTAGTCCAGTGCTAGTAAATTACTAGCACGCCTAAACACGTTTTACTCGCTCACAAACTGCTCTGGACATCCAATGTTTAAACCCTCACGTATTTAGGTTATGAACGTGATGTGGCGGCCGAGGAAAAGTACACAGTCTCGCGTTTTAAGATTATTTCTTTGAGATTTCGAAATGAAGTGTTTGTGAGTTATTTTTTAAGGGTTTATCTTGATGGGAAAGTTTTAAAATAAAATAGTGGAATGCAGCTAAATAATAACTATAGCAAAAGTCAATTATATACAGGGTGGCAGGGACATCGACGCGACGTGTGTTACACACACACACACACACACACCCCCACACATGTGTTGTGTACACATTTATAATATTGCTGAATTGAGTAAGGGCTCCCGCAAACAGGCGATTCTGGTTGAACAAATTCTACGAAGATTTCATAGAAATCGTCGTTGCGCTTGTCTGCAGGAGCCTTCACCGGAGTCCCCTCAACCTTGGTGTTCATCATTACACCTATACGTTTACCAACAAAGAATTGCCTAAAGGTTTCTCTTCGGGTATTTTCTCAGGCATGCCTATAGACGCAACAGTTACGTTCACGGATGTAAATGTTCCTACCTAAGTACCTACTACATCAAAGATCAAGCTACGTAATTTCAATTTCATGATCACTCATCCATGTCCTATCTAAATACCGCTACAACATAAAGACATAACATAACTCTGTCGCAATGCGTTTCATATGGCTTAGTAAATATATTTAAAATTGAATGAACCTTATTTATTTTACCATTTATGTACACAATATTCAAATTCAAATTATTTATTTCAGATAAAAATCCATATAATGTCAGTATAACTTAGCCTAAAACAAACAACAAACATAAACAGACAAGAAAAAAAACATAACAGAAAAAAAATAGGTACATACAAAGGTGATGCTTATTTCATAATAAATCTCATCCAGCATACCTGCGATAGGAAAGTAGATAGAGAGATGTAGACAGCGTGTACATATAAGATATACTTTTTATCCCGATATTCCTACGGGATCGAATCTTATGCGGGTGAAACCGCGGGGCGCTGCTAGTTATTTAAAAAAAAAATACATCTCATTGTCAGCTTATAGTGTTCCCACTGCTGGGACACAGGCCTCCTCTCTTCGAGAGAGAGTGGGCTATAATCTACCACGCGGGCCCAGTGCGGGTTGGTAGATGTCACATGTCTTCGAATTTTTGATTCTAGGACATGCCGGTTTCCTCACGATGTTTTCCTTCACCGTTTTGAGAGCAGTGGTGATGAAATAATTTACACAAAGTAAAGCACCTGTCTGGGTTCGAACCTACGACCTACACTCGTAAGTCGCGGCCATTACCACTGGGCTACCACTGCTCTCTCATCTAATATCTCATCTCATCTAATAATCGGATATTAAGTTTTTGCTCGCGTACAGGGGGCCCACTCCGAAGTGCAAAGTGCGAATGTTCGGATCGGACCGACACATGGCCGAACCGAATATTATTGAAAAATGCGAAAAAAGTTCGGATCGGCTCAGTTGGGTCGGGACCATAGTCAATATTTGAAAGAGTTTAGGAGTGTAGGATCGGAACCGACCGAAACAAATAGTAACTTCGTAGCAGGAAACGGCCGAACATTCGGCCGATACTACTTCGGAGTACCCCAGCACACTAGCACAGCACGAGTAGCATGACCACCATAGAAACGGGTTTTGTTGACGGAAATATACACAAATTGCCAGATTGTAGAAAGATTTCTACCGTCTGAAGCATAGCGATGAAGAGAAGAAATGTTTCTATTCTTCAGTCGACAAAAGTCGTGCGGCCAATTTTTCTCTACTTTTGACACTTAGGAGTAGAAACATTCCTTCTCAACAATTGTCAAATAGTCTTCATGGCATTGGACTATGCAGGTATTTAGGTATTTTTTTGTCAAATATCTGTGGCATTTATTTGAGGTATTGCAGGCTTATAGGCATAACAATACATCGCGATCTTTCGTCAGATCAGCCGTCAGTCTGATTGCCAATAAGGCAATAAGTAACATAAAAAAAAGTTGCAAGATATTCATGTTGTGCAAATTGTGGTAACAATCACGTGGCGATCAATTTTGTAACTTTATTTATTGTTATGTTAGGTAAAAATATGAGATACACTTTCAGCCAAAAAAATATAGCCAGTTTGTAACTGGTATGTACTTGTGATTTTCAATTTATACATTTGTTACACTTTTAAATATACCCACCGCTTAAATTAAACATACATACCATCACGCCTGTACGAGTATTAAGGGTTAAGCAGAGGTGTTCCTATAATTGTACACCCACATTTCGCCAGTTATGTTTAAGTCCCATGCATAGAAATACAGGGTGGGACATCAATGCGCAAACTGAAACCATGAATTAAGCACATGATTCTAGACGAAAAAAATAAACAGCTGCTTTATAGAAAAGTGCTATACCTACGCGGACAAAATGAATGGAAGAGCAATTTTTTTTTTTTAAATTACCGACGGAAAATTTCAACTCAAGGGCGTCCAGAATCATGCACTGAATTGCTGCCAACCTGTATAAAAATATATCAATGGCCCCATGTAATAGGGGGCGAGCCTATTTCCATCAACCGGACACAAACCTAGACGCAAAGCAAATCCGGCTCAAATAAGTGTTACAGATACTTAGGCTAGTTTCCTAAAAAAATCTAATTAGTCCGTCAGTTAGATTTTCAAAAAATATTGGACCCGTATTTTTTCTTTTGTCAATTATATAAAAAATCATGAAGATATCGCCCGTTAAAGTTCCGCGTGACGTCACTTGCCTGCCTTGTCTTGCTACACTTTTTAGCATGGCGTGACATCACGACCCCCACTCCCAAATTTTGACGCGCTTTACCTTTGTCATTTTTTGTTTGATTGGCAAAAGAAAAAATAAGTGTCCATTATTTTTCGATAATCTAACTGACGGACTCATCATCTGCCTAGCCTTTTCCCAACTATGTTGGGGTCGGCTTCCAGTCTAACCGGATGCAGCTGAATACCAGTATTTTACATGGAGCGACTGTCTATCTGACCTCCACAACCCAGTTACTGGGTAATACGATAACCCTTGGTAAGACTGGTTGTCAGACTTTCGGGCTTCTGACTACCCGTAACGACTGTCAAAGATCCACGAATGACAGCCGGGACCAACGGCTTAACGTGCTTTCCGAGGCACGGAGGGGTCTCGGTATGTAAAGATGGTCACCCATCCACAGACCAACCGCGGCAAGCGTAGCTTAACCTGACCGATCGACGGACTAAATATAATAATATTTTTTTCCCAGGAAACTAGGTACCCTATTTTAAAAATTATTGACTTATCATACATACTAGGCATTGCTTTAGCTTTACAACAACATTGTACCTACATCAAGCTAAGTAACTTACATTAGTGTAATGTGCCCTGCATGCATCAGAGAGTACATTAACGATTATCGATTAAGTTAATTAAGTTTGGTTAATTGACTGCGGGTGTAGTCATGTTAGAGCCATGTAGGCTTACTTAGCGAATAGCTTAGGTAAGTAGAGTTGCTAATTAATCTAAGGGCACAATTTGGTGCAGGTTTTTCGAGAGATATAACCAGGCCCAGTAAGTCCGTAAAGTAATTATTTACATGGTAATGGCAACGTAACGGCAAGACTTTAAAAAATACCACTAAAAACTTACACTGAAGGAGAAAAAAACCCGGACGCAGAATTAGACTTGTGAAAAATATACCTAATTTACAACGGTATTAGTTTCTACATTTTTGAGAGTACAAAAAGTGCTCAATGCACGCATGGCGGTACTGTGTATGCATTGTAGATACATACTTATATTGTAAACTTACTTAAATTTGATAGTAAAATTAGCACTGCGGATGCAGAAAACTTATGGCAAAAAAAAATACCAGGCTTGTCACTTAGTTAGTAAATCCTATTAGAAAGTTTGTAAATGAGGGTGTGTGTGTGTGTGTGCTTCCATTTCGTATGATATAGAATTAACACCTGAATGTTGGCTCTACCCTAGTTTCTCGCAAATTGATTATCACCTACAGTTGAGCAAACTGTACAATTACTTAGTCAAATAAAGTTATGTTAGCATAGGACGTGAACAATTTAGCAATATTGTTGAAATTACTCAAATCGTGGGGTTTAGTATGTATTTATAGTAGATAGATCAAATAATTTATAAGCATGTGTTAGCTATTTATATAAATCTTTAGGTATTTTTATGATGTTTACAGTATTTTCGAAATAACAGAATATTGCATTTGGTCATAATTTGACAGTTATTTGATTTGTTTAAAATACTAAAATGGCGCCACCGGATATTAACTGTCAACTGACTATTTCAGTCTGATAAAGTGGAGGGATTTAAAAACTTACGTGGTAGCGCCATTTTAGCAAGACAGTACAGGTTGAACTGCGAAAGTGTAAGGAGCTTGTAATACCCATGTAAGTACTGAGAATTGTAATAATATAACTATAAATGTATATTGCCGTAATATTTGTGCTTTTATTTGAACCCAGTAAATAAATCATGCTTATTTTTCAAGTGAATACTTTTATTTCCCTTTTGCTCTGGTTAGCCTGACACATGTAATTTACTAGCACATTACAAAATTATTTAAGCTATTAATATTATTATTTTAACCTTTCTACAGATTTTATTTCACACTATGTGTAAAATTAACTACTACGTGCAAAAATATTTATCCAACCATTTCATTCAAGAAAAAAAAACTATTCATTTTTGCGTCTTTTTTTCAATCGTATTCATACCAATAAATAATAATAATTCAAACAATCGAATTAACTTAATCGATCTAAGTAAACAACACACCGACACATAATCATGTCTCTTTAAAATCCGCTTTAATGACGATTAACTCATTAACCGTAATTTACTCGGCATTGGAACGTTAACAAGCTATCACTTATTCGCGCTATCGGAATATGTATGAAGCTCGACGCTTAAATTTCTCATACGTGTTAAGATCTTTAATGGAGCTTGTGAATCATAGGATACAAGTACGAAGAAAGCTGTCAATAATATAATTAGGTATACTTAGTTTGGGTATACCGACTGACATTTTTTACCGTCTGGACAAAAACAAGGTTTAAAAGGTGAACGGAGTAGAAGCCCATGGCACAGTTTTATTTTTTCTCGAATAGTAAAATAAATTGTTTTTCTATTCATTGATAATTTTTGCGCGTAGAGCCATTAAGTTGAATTTTTATATTGTTTGTCGATTTATTAGTTTTTTTTTTGTTAAAAATTAATCGTTCTTCGCAATAGGCTTCTACTCCGTTCACCATGTGTACCCACATGTTTTGGTCCAGACTGTAAAAAAAGTCAGTGGGTAAGTATATGATTTGAGTTATTTTGAGATTTTCTTTAAAAAAACTGATAAAAACTCATCTTTTGGCACATCTAGGGACTCGACAGCATCCTATCGAATTTCATGGGTTACTTGCCCATTTGCAGACACCCGTTAGCTTAAGTATTAAGCCTTATTACTTAACACGTAAGTGTGTTATTACAAGATTATCCTCAGCAAATAACTCTCAAAAGAAAAAGGAAACCGTTAACCGATCAACAAAAACCAACAGCAAGCAATTAATTTGTCCCCGTGTGCAACTCGAATATTACTCGTACACTACAGGCCATTGTAAAGGCACAGTCCGCGGTGAATACGATGCATCCCCAGTGCTTCTGACACATCAATTATCTGCGCACATTTCGGTTTGCTTCCATTGTATTTGTATAACCGCAATACCTGTGTAATTTGCACATGATGTGTAATGAAGATGAGTCGACATTTTCTGTGCGAATATTGTCGAATGGTTTTTTCTTTCTTAATTAATAAGTATCAATGTTGGTTCAAAGAAACTTAATTCTCAATGAAAACATAACATATCACTTACTTGAGAACAATACTAATCATAATTTAAATTAACACAAAGTTCGACATCACCAGTAACAGACTTTCTTCAGAAATCTAATATACTGGCTGGGCTGGGTTTGAAATGTATTGAATGAGTGTACATTTCTTATTCGTGAGGGCATTTTATTATAAACTTGTCAATCTTCTATCTATACTAATAAGAAAGCTAGAGTTTGTTTGTTTGAACACGCTAATATCTGGAACCACCAAGATTTGATAGCCCGATTCTTGAGGAAAGCTATAGGCTATCACGCTAGGATCCTCAGGAGTTAAGGGTCCTAGCGTGATGTTAAGCGTCCTGGGTTTGAACCCACCATCTACAACTCGCTTAATCGAGTTATAGGTTCGTGCTCGGTGGTAAAAACCACAACTTATCGTGGCCTGAGTCACATAACCAGTCTAATGTTCCCACTGCTGGGACACAGGCCTCCTCTCTTCGAGAGGGAGTGTAATCCACCAGGCGGGCCTAGTGCGGGTTGGTAGATGTCACATGTCTTCGAATTTTAGGTTCTAGGACATGCGGGTTTCCTCACGATGTTTTCCTTCACCGTTTTGAGAGCAGTGGTGATGAAATAATTTACACAAAGTAAAGCGCCTGACGGGGTTCGAACCTACAATTTGTAAGTCGCGGCCTTTACCACTGGGGCACCACTGCTCTCAAAGGCTCTCTATTTCAAAGGTAGGAGTTAAATAACAAAATATTGCAGACTACATTTTCAACATAGTCATTGTTGTTGTTTTTAGGTCTATCTGTTTAAGTTCGAAACGATGAAGTAGCACAACTTGAACGCTAATTGCCTGTTTATTTAAGGCACTGCTGGTTTTACCCCCTTTAATTAGAACTGTGAAGTCATATTTTTCAGCGGTTCAGTTCTTTTGTTTTTCAAGTTTTTTTTTTTTCAATATTTTAACATTATCATAAAAAGCGAAGCACGTGTGTGCACGAATATACACGTGTGTAGCTTAGCTCATGTGGAGCGGCGCCTTTATTTTATTTTTTATTTGGTAAAAATATGCACAACATTACAGGCCCAGATCTAAGTGACGTGACATGCACATGAAACTTTCAATAAAAACAGACATATTTTCAATAAGGAAGGAATAAGAAGAAGAAATCATCATCATGTGCCTAGCCTTTTCCGAACTATGTTGGGGTCGGCTTCTAACCGGGTGCAGCTGAATACCAGTATTTTACATGGAGCGACTGCCTATTTGACCTCCACAATCCAGTTACTGGGTAATACGTTACCCCTTGGTAAGACTGGTTGTCAGACTTTCGGACTACTGACGACCCGTAACGACTGTCAATGATCCAAGAATGACAGCCTGGACCAACGGCTTAACGAGCTTTCCGAGGCATGGAGGGGTCTTGGTATGTGAAGATGATCACCCATCCACGGACCAACCGCGGCAAACGTAGCTTCTAATTCAATAATATTTTTTTTTTCTGTTTTGATTTGTTTCTTGTTTTTATTGGCATTGTAAAAAGGAAATGTGTAACTTATACCTATTTAGCACAACGAAACAAGTGTATTAATCGAGGAAGAGCGAGGTTTATCCCATCACAAGTATCTTCAGATTACTTTCTGGGAAGCCCCGGCAACTTAATTGTATAGATTTAAGGTAATAAACTCATTTTTTTTTTTTGTATAAGAACAAGAAATAATATACAAAAATAACTAAGAAAACAAGTAAAACCAACAAATAATAATCAAATAATATTGGCACAAAAAAAACTCTATGAAGGATGTCCGATGCATTCTTGATACCCATGTATTATTTTTATTTTTGAAGCAATCAACCAGTATTTTTAACGAGCATCGCGTTGCAATCATGCATATCGTTTTTATTTCAGAGAAAGTAGAACGAATACGTTTTTGAAAATCAATAAAAACGATGTTGATTCGCCTCATTCATTTCTTTTATTCGAATTTCATAATAGCTTTGACGATTTTGAAACTGTTTTCATACTGTTTTTTTTTTCATACTGTGACAAAGATTTCGACATTTCTTATGACGAATTGCGATCATTGTCTAGATTCGTCAAAGTATATTTTATTCTCAATTGAAATCAATAAAATATCATTGATTTCTGTGTTTTCTGCAGGTGATTGACCTGACGGACGCTGTGACTAATTAAATTACTGGAATCTGTTATTAGTAACAAACTCCGATTGCCAATTGTTTCATCTGCCTAGTCTTTCTGATCTGTAAACCTCTTTAGGGGTCATTGTACCCATTATTATGGACAACTTTTATTTGGGTACCAAGCCGGAAATTGCGAAAACAAACCTCTTTTTTTAAGAACGTGCACAGATTGATCTGTCTCAATCTGGCAAAAATACCTCTAATTTCCTTACATTATTGATATTGATTGTCGCTGAGATTAAATTGCGACTAGATTTTGTACTCTTTTAATTACGAGAATCAGTGTTCCCTACATTTATCTTTGAATAACTCGACAAAATGTTGGGAACAGCTCATTTTTTTTCGCAATTTCAAGGTTGTTCCCAAAGGTAAAATTGTTCATAATGAGATTGTTCATGTGATTAGGTACAATGACCCCTTAAAAGGTCTTCAGTTATTTCAATTAGGGACACCTTGTATAATCTGGCTAAATAATAACAGCCGCACGGGTCGATCGATCAGGTTAAGCTACGCTTGCCGCGGTCGATCCGTGGATGGGTGACCATCTTTACATACCGACACCCCTCCGTGCCTCGGAAAGCACGTCAAGTCGTTGGTCCCGGCTATCATTCTTGGATCTTTGACAGTCGTTACGGGTCGTCGGAAGCTCGAAAATCTGAAAACAGTCTTACCAAGATATGATCGTGTTACCCAGTAACTGGGTTATGCTGAAAATCGCGTTGAATGGCGTGCAATAGGAGAGGCCTATGTCCAGCAGTGGACTGCTATAGGCTGATGATGATGATGATCATGGGTTGTGGAGGTGACATAGGAGCTCCATGTAAAGTACTGGTATTCAGCTGCATCCGGTAAGACTTGAAGCCGAACCTAACATAGTTCTGAAAAGGCTAGGCAGACTGATTGTTTATTTGATTGTGTACACGGCGATACATCAAGCTATACATGTCTAGTTTTAGCTGACCTCGCATTGTATAGGATTTTATTACAATCAGAAGTCAGCTTATACTGGTTATGTGTAGCCGTGCGTACGTACCGTGACTACGACAACATAAAACTCACTAAGCATAATCAGCCTATAATGTTCCCACTGCTGGGACACAGGCCTCCTCTCTTCGAGAAGAAGTGGGCTATAATCTACCACGAGGGCCCAGTGTGGGTTGGAAGATGTCACATGTCTTCGAATTTTTGGTTCTAGGACATGCCGGTTTCCTCTAGCTGTTTCTCTCCACCGTTTTGAAAACAGTGGTGATGAAATAATTTATACAAAGTAAAGCGCCTGTCTAGGTTCGAACCTACGACCTACAACTCGTAAGTCGCGGCTGTTACCACTAGGCCACCACTGTAAAGCTCACCCATAGGCAGACAAAAGCTGTTCAAGTTAGTAGTTTAGTTTAGTAGCCACGCGTGTTCAGGGCTTATATCAGTCAAGATTAAGCGCTTATGTTGAAACTACCGCAATTTGTCACTCACGATACAACCGCCCCAGTTAATTTGTCTGACAGGAGATAGCTAGATTCTAGATTATTCTAGGCTTATTTTGGGTAAGTTAGTTTAGCCTACTTCCTACTAATGTTATAAACGCGAAAGTTTATATGGATGGATGGATGTTTGTTACTCTTTCACGCAAAAACTACTGAACGGATTTGAATGAAATTTGGCACACATATAGATAATGGCCAGGATTAACATATAGGATACTTTTATCCCGATATTCCTACAGGATCGAAACGTATACGAGGGTAACCGCGGGACACTGCTAGTTACGTAACAAGCTGTGTTCGACTCAAGGATTTTCCATTGGCAATACTGACATACTTCCACACAAATTTTAAACCACTATTTTAATAAATAAAGTATACAGTAATTGCTTTTCTATGGAACAGCGGATTTTTTTTTTTTTTTTGATAACCTACGCTAAGAGGGTTCTAGAATCATGTGCTGAATTCATGGTTACAGTTTGAGCGTCGATGCTCCCACTCTGTATATGGATAATCGCATACCATACAAAAACCCAAAAACAAAGAATTCAGCGCTCATTATTTTGTGTTGGAATTCAGTGGTTTTTCCCGGAATTTTCCCAGCCATCCGAGCGTTTTCCGATGTAAATAATATAGTATACCATAAGCACACGTTCCACTTTGTGTGTAAACGGTAAATAATGAGTTCCAAAAAGCAGGGCCTCTCATTAATCCGTTTTTTATACACAGGGTCAAATTAAATTAGCTAGCGAAACTTCACGGATGTAGTGGGTATCGATGTCTAAACATGATAAAAAAATGATTTTTTTGGTGGTCGACGACCCTTTGTCGTGTCTTTCTCCGTCGGTTGGGTCAAAGTATGAGTTGAAAACTGTTTTTTTTTTTGTTTACACATAAAAATACTGCTTTTTCATATCGATATTTCAAGTCACTACACCACAGGCGAATGATGCCCCAAAAAAAAAATCATTAAATAAATTTATATTTTGTTTCATCATATTAAGATATCTGATGCATCCGGTTAGGCTGGCCTAACATAGTTGGGAAAAGGCTAGGCAGATGATGATGATGATCATGTTTAGATATCGACATCCATCACTTCTACGGAGTTTTGCTAGCTAATTTAATTTGATCCTGTATATAAAAAATGGATTAAAGAGAGGCACTGATTTCCGGAACTTTAACGCATTCCAACACAACGCTAATCCATTGCGTAAATAACTCAATGAATGTTGTTGAACTGTCAAATTGAGAATCTGGTAAAAACATTTCATGTTAAATATTGCCAAGACGAGACTATGTAGCTCGCACTGTCAAAAAGTAATCAGATCTCATGTAGAGCCAAGCTTCTACTATACACGCCCTAAATCTACAAGGCCTGACTTCGCAAACTCCATACCTTAGTCAAAATATGTGGCTTGGCCATTTCGCTAGATTCACATTAGCGTAAGGTGAAAAACTCTCATACTGTTATACAATGGTTCTTGTAGTAAGTAGTAACGAAACGTGGTTCTTGTAGGTCTTTATACTTTCTATTTGTTTCTTTATTAGTTGCTATCTGATGTATGTATCTGATGTATTGTGTGTCTTTTTAGTCTGTGCTAAATAAATGTTTTTTTCTTTCTTTCTTTCTTTCAAAGAGCCTTTGGGCATGACCTTGTACATATATCATTACTAGGTGCGCGGTTTCACCCGCATAAGTTTCGATACCATGGGAATA
Source organism: Apamea anceps (assembly GCA_951799955.1). NCBI lineage: Eukaryota > Metazoa > Arthropoda > Insecta > Lepidoptera > Noctuidae > Apamea > Apamea anceps. The sequence goes on from OX637512.1 coordinate 5,645,905, forward strand.
TCGAGATAAAAAGTATCCTATATGTTAATCCTAGTTATAAACCATCTGTGTGCCAAATTTCTTCTAAATCCGTTCAGTTTTTTTTTTTTTTTTTATGTAAAACTTTGCCCCACATTAGGAATTTCTCCTGTATCGTGGGTACGTTTACAAACATTTAAACTCACATACACAAACAGCCAGACCCGGAACAACTACTTGTAGGCCATACAAATATTTGTTCCGTGCGGGAATCGAGCCCGCGACACGCAGCGCAGCAGTCAAACGCTTAACCACTGCGCCAACCGTGCCGTCGTCGATTACATACTAGCCTCTGTCTTCGATTTCGTCCGCGAGAAATTTCTTGTTCCCCCGACCCACCCCGTCGCATCGCATTGCCCGCCCGCGCTATCATTTCGTGTTTGCTTAGCGTTATTTCTGACTTTTCTTCTTTTTGCTTGGCTCCTGGCGGTCATAGCGTGATGTTAAGTAGCCTATAGCCTTTCTTAAGAATTGGCCTATTAAATGCAAAGATATTTTTTCAAAACCGACTGGTAGTTCTAGGGATTACCCTCTACATACATATAAACAAATTTTACCTCTCTATAATAATAGAAGACACACATGCAAATACCTGCACAGTAGTATGTTAATCACTAACTTCCCGATTACATAACTTGTAAGTTACAACTTATTAAACACGCTTACATATTTTCAATTAAATTAAGTCATCTTTTTGTAACGTGCAACAACCGTGTCGAGTCTTGCATACCGATTGATCTTTGTCTCATTACAGTAGCTAAAGCTATGTGCGCACGGGTCGACTTTTTGTCGCAGTTTAGTATAGAATAAAATTCGAATACTCTCTTCACTTTGTCTTGTGTATTTTGACATAGACTTTAATAGTAATAAGGGTAAAATGAGGTACATAACATACAAGCTTTAGCTCGCGGCTTCGCCTGCGTTGATGTCAGAAAATATGCCACGGGATCGGACTACCGGGGAACTATGTTGGGGTCGGCTTCCAGTTAACTAAAGTTTTTTACATGGAGCGACTGCCTATCTGACCTCCACAACCCAGTTACTAGGTAATACGATACCCCATGGCAAGACTGGTTGTCAGACTTTCGAGCTTCTGACTACCCGTAACGACTGTTAAAGATCCACGAATGACAGCCGGGACTAACGTGCTTTCGGCACGGAGGGGTCTCGATATTAAAGATGGTCACCCACCCACAGACCAACCGCGGCAAGCGTAGCTTAACCTGATCGATCGACCTATGCGGCCGTTATTATTCAGTCACGGGCTCCTCGATTCTTCTATAATATTAACTAAGATGATTAATGACATGTTATTGCTAAGTATCTTGAAACATAAGTTTACACACATCTTTGTTTCTATACATTTACAGACATTGTAAATCCTGAGATGTTAATTTTGGAGAATATTTCGAATAGGCTGAATAATATACACAGTGTTCCGGACGATATACATAAACTTCGACCAGAGGTTCAGACCATGGAAATTAGCATTTTTCATTATGCACACATTAATGCGCCCATTGTATATTTTGTAGTGTGTCATGTATTTTATAAGCTATGTATTTTTGTGATGTACATACAATAAAGTATATATTATAAATAAATACCTAAATAAAATGAATGAATTCTTATTTTTTGTTAAATTTCATACAAACTAAATACCTTGGCGTACATACAATAAAGTATATATTATAAATAAATACCTAAATAAAATGAATGAATTCTTATTTTTTGTTAAATTTCATACAAACTAAATACCTTGGCGGAAATGATCGTCCTTCTTCGCTAACTCCCGGGTTCCTCTCGTGCGTGTAAATGAAATGCAAATAGCATTTGATTTCATATTAATTGCACTAAGCGGCAACAAAGGCCAAATTAAGACCCTTTCTTACTGCATAGCTCAATTAAATTTAATTTAATTAAATTACAAATATCTTTGTAACGAAGCCTTTTGTACTACTTCCTTTGTTAGATTTTATTTGTAAAAGCTATAGAAGCGTTTGCCAAAGTTTATGTATAACGTGAAGAACACGGTGTGTATAATCTTTCTCTCCAAGCTTTCTTGATAGTTTTGAGCAATTTATAAAACACTAATTAACTACTTCATGGAATATTGAATACCCATTCTTGGTTATTATTTCAATACAAGTGTGGGTAGGTAATAATCATTAAGATGAATTATAATAATCTTAATATATATTAATTAATGGGTTGTGAATCCCGCGTGGTGGATTACGGCCCACTCCCTCTCTCACATAGGAGGCATGTGTCCCACCAGTGGGAAATTACAGGCTAATTATGCTATGATTATGTGTTGAAAATCTAAGATAAAATAAGAATTTTACATATATAATTTTACATATATTTTCATTATCGCTGTAGGTATTATATCTATTATGTTTTATGAGTAAAATGTCGTCAGGAGAGTTGTTTTTGAATTTCACTTGGAATGTTAATTAATAATTCAACATTTACTACGGGAACAACTTTACTACGGGAACAACTTTTACTACGGGACCAACCCTGAAATCGTGAAAAAAAAAACAATTGATCCATACTGATCACACTCAGAGTGGATGTAAATATAAGAGGAAGACCAAAGAAATGATGGATGGACTGTGTGACAGATGATATAGCTAGAAAGAGGGTGACAACGGAGATGACGACTAATAAAGAAGTATGGAAGAAAAAGACATGTTGTGCCGACCCCAAATAGTTTGATTACTACAAAGTTTGCGGGAAGCATGAGCATGTAACAAATTTTAATAAATTAAAAAATATACAGGGTGGCAGGGACATCGACGCGCAAACTATAACCATGGATTCAGCACTTGGGTTTAGACCCCACAGCTTCGAAATTTTTCGTAGGTTAATAAAAAAAAAAATTGCTGTTCCATTCACTTTAACAGCGTAGGTGTTGCACTTTTCTATGAAACAGAAGATTTTTTTTTTTGATAACCTACGAAAAAGTATTGGTTCTAAACTCATGTGCTGAATCCATGGTTACAGTTTGCGCGTCGATGTCCCTGCCACCCTATATACGTAAATAACATGACAATTGAATTTTAAATAAGACTATTTATAATAAATTAAAAAAAAAACAATATAAATCATAATAAAAATTAATTAATTCAGTTAAACAACAACCATTGTGTAACTTCTTTCTAAGTTAAATACAACAATACATTACAAATCGTTTCAGTTTTTTTTTAATCACTTCACTTCCATCACACACAAATTACCTATTACGAATGTCTAAATTAATAATCTCAAAGATCTACCTCTATCATGGAAAAAAATCTCACATTTGTAAAGAAAAAACCAAAAAAACAAAGCGCTTACTTACTTTTGTAACTATGTGTAGCCATCATTTTAATTATTCTATTCATCTTAATATTTAGCAAGAGACAAAACCACTCACTTGGAGTTAATTCTTTCCGTGTTTCAAACATGTAAAATGTCTCGGCTTTTAACTTCACAATGCTTTTTATGTTTTTATAATTTGTTACAGTTTACTAAAACAAAGATGATTTAACGAGTAACCTTTTCTTTAACAATAACAATCTAAAGGTATAGCGCGACTCTACCCACTTGACACTTCCGTGAACGATTGAATTGAGTTTTCCGGGATAAAAAGACAGTCGTATATTTTTTTCACCTTAGACGCTCTCTTTTCTTACTTTGTTATTTTTTCTTTCAAAATTATGTTTTCGACATATCTCGGGACCCCGGGGTCCTGGACCTTTGGAAGGCGTACGAGGGGCCGAAGCCAACTAGCAGAAGCCCGTTAGACGTTTTCAATGAAATGAGGCACCAACCGACGATTATCCCTGTTCGCACTGTGCAAGTGCACCCAAGGACAACCCCCGGTTGGTGCAGAACTTTTGCAAGATATGGAAACAAAGATATTGGGTTATGGGTTTGGGTGGCTAAAGTGAACTGGTTATCTAGGACTTTGGAAAAACTATGGCCACAGTTTTTCAAAAAAAAAGATAAAATCAGATAAAATGGCAGCGGATGACTTGCACACTCAATAATGTGTCGTAGCGACAAGGGATCCGTGGAGTTTCTTGCCCGTTCTTCTCCACAGAGATCTACGTTTTGGAATGGGCAACTAGCTTCAACTTTCTGACTAACTGACCGACAATTTAATTTTGACAATTCAAAAGTGCCTGAAATGGTTGAATTGAAATAAATGATTTGAGTTTGAGTTTGAGTTCAACATTTCCTGAGGTGCTTATGAGGAGTAGAGAGGTATTCCACGGCTATCAGGACAATCCCGGAAGTACGGTCAAGATCCCTACCAGCATCTTACTGAAATACTTCCTTCCTCCAAGCACGTTAGCTCTTGCGAATCTCCACTCAATCCGGCGAATAAAGGCAAGAAAGAGGTGGGAGCTGGTCCTCGTCATTGTTCACTCCAGCCATATTATTATGGTTCCTCCATTGACATGTCTCGGGACCCTGGGGTCCAGGACCATTGAAAGGCGTACCAGGGGCCGAAGCCAATTTGCAGAGGTCCCTTAGGAAATTGTATTGAAATGTATTATTATGAGCCTGTGTTGTACCACTTCAGAGCAAATACCCCTTCCCTCCTTCCATTTTTCCCGGTCTTTATTATCGTAAGAATAGAGAGCTTCTCTCTTAAAAAAAAAAAAAAAAAACAAAACATAGAGGCTTCCTTTTGCGGGGTAATAGCGTAACACACTAACAGTAAAGTTGTCAAAAAATAAAAGGCCCGTTTTGACATTGACAGTTATTCAGTTAATAAAGATCAAATTCGCAAAACACGCATTCGTTTGTATGAAACTGACAGGTGTCAAGAACGCATTCTCAAATGTCAAAACGGGCCTTTTATTTTTTGACAACTTTAGCAACAGCTTTCCTTTTGATAGTTCAACAACATTGATTGCGTTATTTACGTTGTTGAGCGGACAAATTTTTCAAGGGATTAGCAATATCCTTCAAAATGAGTTTTATTATTTAGGGTACTGGTCATCCGTCGCAAAGCAGTAAGAAAAACAGTTGAATTTCTTGTTTTTTTTAATAGTTTTTTGTGGCACGAGTCATAGGAAAACAATTTAGGCCGTGGTATATAAATAAATATTAGTCAGTCGGGGTGCGCCAGACATATTTCACTTATGGAACTTGTGAAGGCTCTTTAACACACCCATAAACTAATCTTGTTACAATATATGACATTGCTTATGGTATTATTTTGAATTAATGAAATTGTATAACGTATTAATCTGAATTTATGGCATAGTATAATTTTAATGATAATTTTGCATGCCTGATTTGGTGCAACACAGTGGACTGCGCATTCACTTGACATCTAGAAATGTATATTATGTACTGTGTTGAGCAATAAACAATTGAATATGAATTTTTGAATTTGAAATTCCTGAGAAAGTATATTGAAGAGTAGGTAAGAAAAGTGTCGTGTGTGTGTGTGTGTAAGTCGTGTTATCTCGGTGTTCAAGTGTCGCTCCGTCTGAGCTCAGCCTACTGATATAAAACAATTGATAGTGATTATTTTAGAACACCTCAGTCAGTGTTCTTTCTACTAGCGTGAAAAGTTGTTCAGTGTTGTACATTATTTATACATAATTAGAGAAAAAAAAACATTACAAACAAGTTTTGATACTTTTTACAGTGTGTGTTGATTTTTGGTCGTATTCTTCTGCATAAAATTATAGTGAAAGTATTAGCATATTATACGTGTTAAATAAACAGTGTGTGTTATATAAAAAGAGCGTAAAGTTCTGGGTTTTTTTTCATTATTTCTGTTTAGTGCCACATAATTATGTAAATTGGTATATTTATGAAATGTTTATGTACCGAAACGGCTCACTGCAAAAGAAATGTGTGTATTATGCTCATAGTAAACAATGTGACGGAACATTAACTTTTAAAATAATTTCTTATTTTACACCAAGAAAAAAAAATACAAACAAACAGTAGTATCTATAATCATCATCTGAAACACTTTCACTGTTGTACACAGGCCTCCCCCAAGTGTCACCACATCGACCAGTTCTGTGATTCTCGCATCCAATAGATTCCCACTGCCACTTAAGTTTGGCAATGCCTTGGGCTTTGTAGATATCGGTACGAGCTGTACCTCGCCAAAATTTGAATGGTCATAACATAAGTCATAAAGCAGATTCCTGCGGTATTAACAAGGTCATTGGTCCTTCTTGTGGGAGGCCTCGATGGCTGCGCAGAAGAAGCACAAAACCGGTCGAAGTGGCGATGCTTGGGGGAGGCCTACGTCCAGCAGTGGACGTCTTTCGGCTGAAATTATGAAGTCATAAAGTACTTACTGTCGATGTAAGAAACGTACAGACGCCAGCACATCAAGCTACTACAATCTGTCAAATTTCTTTAATAGATTTTCAACTTTATCGCTGAAGTATTAAGGTTCAAGGTTGATTGGGAAAATTTGACAGTTTCGGGTAGCTTGACCTGCTGGCGTCTGTACCTACATTTTATCGTTTGTATAGATAACTAACTATTCACACTAGGTACTAAATTATTAAATGCCTAACTATACAAATAAATACAAAAACAAAAGGACACTTAGGCGTCGAAGTACTCGTCCGCATCGCTGTCATCCGGAAACTTGCCCAGAAGACTGGCATCATCGCCACGTTAAATGGCAATGCCAATTCTTTGGCCAAAGAACGGCCGAGCTCTCTGGTCACGTGAAGTGTAACGTTAGAAACGTTATAAATATAGGGTTAACAAATATCCACAGAACGAGTGTAAAATTCTTATCCAGCCTAGGCTGGTATACTTAAAATGGTCATGCACTCATTACCAAGCTCACGGCTTGTTCCCTCGCCCATAGTAATGAAGAATATCTGATTTTACGCAAAGTGGCTACAGTGGGCAATTGCAATTAACTACTTATTTTATATCTAAATGGAAAAGTTAGCTCACTTTTTCTTTTAGCAGGTATAAGTACCAAGATTTCTAATGGGGAAATAATAATAATAAACAATGGGTGGTTTTGTAAGATTTATTTGATTTTTTTAATCAATAAAGCATGTCGTTTTTAGGGTTCCGTAGCCAAATGGCAACGGAACCCTTATGGATTCGTCATATCTGTCTGTCTGTCTGTCTGTCTGTCTGTCTGTCCGTCCGTATGTCACAGCCGCTTTTTTCCGAAACTATAAGAGCTATACTGTTGAAACTTGGTAAGTAGATGTATTCTGTGAACCGCATTAAGATTTTCACACAAAAATAGAAAAAAAACAATAAATTTTGGGGGTCCCCATACTTAGAACTGAAACTCAAAATTTTTTTTTTCATCAAACCCATACGTGTGGGGTATCTATGAATAGGTCTTCAAAAATGATATTGAGGTTTCTAATATCATTTTTTTCTAAACTGAATAGTTTGCGCGAGAGACACTTCCAAAGTGGTAAAATGTGTGTCCCCCCCCCCTGTAACTTCTAAAATAAGAGAATGATAAAACTAAAAAAAATATATGATGTACATTACCATATAAACTTCCACCGAAAATTGGTTTGAACGAGATCTAGTGAGTAGTTTTTTTTTTAATACGTCATAAATCGTAACGTAACGGAACCCTTCATGGGCGAGTCCGACTCGCACTTGGCCGGTTTTTTTGGTATTAAGTTTATGATGTGATGACAATGTGTTATATGCGGGTATCTACCTATTGTAGATCAATTGTAATTACTGGTTGATTTATTGTTACTTTTTACTTTCACTATAATGATCACAGATTGAAAAGTTACTTTATCTGTTGTTATATTACATTTTTTTTACGTATTTTTAACATAATAAAAGCCATGAATTTAGTTCAAAATTAACATTAGTAATACCAGCCCATTATTTTTCCAATGCAGAACAATGGCCTCTTCACATACAGACACGCCAAGAGCATTGATCACCACGCTGCCTCAAGACGGGTTGGCGATTTCAGACTTATAATATATTAACTATAAGTGTCCAGCGGGGTACTTGTAACACACATAACATGAAAATCGATCGCAATGTCTTTCATTTTGACAGTTCAGCTTCAGCCACGTTCATTGCGTTATTTACGTTGCTATGCAGACGAATTTACGAAACCTATGAAGCAATAGCTTAGGAATTTCCTTTTAAACCCTTGGGCTGTGTTTGAAAATGTGTTACACAATTAGGTTTCAGGTTTCCTCACGCTGTTTTCCTTCACCGATGGCCAAGATAAATTCTTGGACATTACTGACACCGGTTAAGGAAAACAGAAAGTACCTACATATGAATTGAAAAAGTCATAATGGTACAGACGCCAGCAGGTCAAGCTACCCGAAACTGTCAAATTTTCCCAATCAACCTTGGACCTTAATGCTTTAGCGATAAAGTTGAAAATCTATTAAAGAAATTTGACAGATTGTAGTAGCTTGATGTGCTGGCGTCTGTACAGTCAACAGCAAAAGTAGATGATCAAAATCAGAAATTCAATACTAATGAACGGAGTTCGTGTCAGAACTGTGTGGCATCGAAGTGATTCAAAAGTAGTGTGGCAATTCAAAAGTATGTGATTGTAAATTATACCAAACATTTACTACTAGTACAGTTGCCATATAGCTGCGAACTCCGTTCATTAGTATTGAATTTCTGATTTTGATCATCTACTTTTGCTGTTGACTGTACATGCCCGGATTTAAATTCATAACCCACTGCGCCACACATAAATATAATATAAAATATGATAATCAAACAAAAACTAATGACATAGATTTTTCTGATATCAGTGGTGGGAAAATGCCCTACTTAATTAAATTAGTATCAAGGTTAAAATAACAATTATAGCTAAACTGATAAGGTTATTTTAATTAGACTTTGATTCCATTTTATTTATAGATCTATATGTTATCATATTTATTATATAGAAACTTTTTTAGCTTCCGTATTTCTATAGGTAGTTTAAATTATTTAGTTTTTTCAATGTTATAGTTATGCAAAATTATGCTCCATGGTGGTTTCATTTTTGTATGAGAAGATGTCAAGACAGGTTGTCTAACCCAAAATTTAATCATTAACAATAAAATAAAATAAATTAAATTGAAGTGCCTGTTCCTAATGTCAAAATAACAGCTTTTTACTAAATGATTATAAAAGTTTATACTGTACTTATAACAAAAAAGGTATTTTTTAAATTGTTGTCTGTCTCTCTGTCTATTTGTTCCGGCTAATCTCCGAAACGGCTGGACCGATTTTGATAAAATTTTGTATGGGGTTACTTTGAATCCTGAGGAAGGACATATATGCTACTTTTTATCGACATACAACGCGGGTGAAGAAGCGGACGGAAGCTAAATATAAATAATTATTCTAGAAAGTACTCTTTGATATAGTTGTCATGTAAAATTAAACTCTGAGACTGAAAAGCATGTGATTTCCAATAAGTACATATTACATAAAAATACAGTTTACAATCATTCATCTTTCGACATTATCTTATGATATTATCGTTTCTAAATCAACAGAAACACCATGGTTCTTACTCCATTGACATAAGGTTCAAATTAAGTCCCATAAAGTATTTATCTTATGACTGTTCGCCATACGGCCTTCAAGATTAATGTACAAGGTAACAGATGCTGGAATATTTTGTTAAATCCTCTTAAATAAGGTTATGAAGAACATCTTTAGAAATGAATGAAGGTAAACATAGGTAATATTTTTGTAAATTAGCTCTTCTCCACACAGTGGCGTAACAATAGGGTGGCAGGAGGGGCAAAAGGCCACGGGCCCCCAGCCAGAGGGGGCCCCTGGCCCGAGAGGGCCATGAGCACAGGAGGATCCTAACATTAGTATAGACATACAAACTTTTTTCGACCAACGAAGCAGTCAGGTATTACAATTTGTAGGGGAAATTACGAAATCTACGCGGACGAAATCGCGGTGGAAGTACCAGTAAAAAAAACTATAACGTTGGTAGAGCTTCTTTACATTGAGGGAGGGCCCTATCCCATGAATTTGCTGTGGGCTTCAAAGGGCATAGTTAAATATTCCATCATTCCATTATCATAGAATGAATATTCCAATTTCCAATTAATGACTTACGTTAAACTGGCAGCGTATACAGTCACAAGCACTAATATATCAACACTTGGAAACTTTCAATAACGATTTTTGCGCGAAATAACGAAAACAACAATGAAATAAGACACATTGCAAAACATTATGTTCGTAGCAACATAAAATTTCATTAAAAAATAAAGGATAAATCGCTTTTGAACAAAGCCAAGTGTATACATACTTATCGTGACTGTACTATCTCATACATACTTACTTTGTGGATAAAAACAAGAATAATCTATGCCCTGCTTCTGATACATATTATTTTAGCATCTCTTTACCAAAGATCTGTTGATTCGTTTAGTATTGAAATTGTATCAATCAAACAAACAAATGGATCACTTAAACACTTTTGAGACCAATACCACAGTAGAGTAAGATACTTAAACAGTCATTCTTTCATGTATAAGACTACTAGCTGCGCCCCGCGGTTTCACCCGCATAAGTTTCGATCCCGTGGGAATATCGGGATAAAAAGATATTTTTTTTTTTTTTTTTTTTTTTTTTATATCCTTGGACATTTCACACAGCGCCATCTAGTCCCAAGCTAAGCAACCTAATGCTTGTGTTATGGTAACAAGATGGCTGATAAACTACTTATATACATTTTTTTTTTTGTAAATACATACATATTATAGATAGAAAAACACCCAGACTCGGAACAAATACATGTAGGTCATACAAATATTTGTTCCGTGCGGGAATCGAACCCGCGACACGCAGCGCAGCAGTCAATCGCTTAACCACTGCGCCAACCGTGTCGTCGTCTATGTGTTAATCCTGGTTATAAACTATATGTGTGCCAAATTTCATCCAAATCCGTTCAGTAGTTTTTGCGTGAAAGAGTAACAAACCAAACATGCATCCATCCATCCTTATAAACTTTCGCGTTTATAATATTAGTAGGATATATCCCATCGACCTCTTCATAGTAGACAATCTTTTATGCTAGGAAATCCTCACAGATCTTCAAAGGAAACTGTTGGGTAATCCTCCTCTTCATCTCTGGGTTGAAGAGGCAACGAAGGAGTTTGGTATTTAGCTCTTCTACCTACATAAACGGCACAGCAGGACAGCTTAGATATTACTAAGACAGCATCACTGACCTATATTATACAAGTACGCTGGACATCATACTCTCAATGAGAAAATGAAGACATTTTATTTTCGCCATTTTGTCACTGATAATGATAACAACGTGAGCGTCCGTGGAACTAATATTTTTGATAGTGAGTTTTATAAAATGCGCATACTCTTATGATAAAAATGTTCTAAATATGTCGTAGTAAACACGAAATACACAAAAAAATCTTATTCAAAGATTTAGACCTAAATCATCAGAGATGTAGGTACGAAAACAACACAACGACCATTTGCAACAGTGTGTCAATTTTAGTTCCTGAAACGCTTGAGCGCTTTGAATTGGCACAAAAAACAACTGTCGTTTCGTATAGTATATTTAGTCCAGCGTATATGTTTATTAATATCAAGCCAAAAACAATTAAATATACAAAAAGTGTAAAATATATTATCTCGCCGGTTTAAACTGTCGAAACAATTGACATATGTATAGATAGGTATTGGTAGATATTATTGCATTACACCCACAATCCACAATGTTTGAGAGTTTCTCAGTATTCTGTCTGTATATAATACGCTGTGAAGTAGAATTCTAGATCAAGGGCGGTCTCATATTCGGATATTCTGTTAGTTTTAAAGCTAATGCTAATGTTTGGGATGTGGGTCGAACATTTGAGTGTGAACTTCGTTTTGTAGAACCTTTGTTTTTTGTGGTTAAGTTGAAAATAATGGTAGCACCCGTTGTTCCGCAGTCGGGTAAAGTTCGAATCCAATGAATGAATAAAAAGAAATGCTCCAAACAATGACTAACAAAAATATTCTTTTAGTTTTGTAATTCGCCTTTACATACGAATACACAACATAAAGACTGCTGGAGCTCGTCAAAATACTTACCGTCATAAAAAATTCAGTGGCTTCATTTCAGTTCTTCATAATAATATTCATTCAACCTTCTCAAGATATAAGTATATACTATAGTACTTATTATAATAATACGGATTATTTTATGTCATGATAAAATAAAACTAGGTTCCGTTTATACTTAATTGTAACTTAAATATTTATATATCACTCTTATTGAAAATAAAACGTCCTCTTTTTAAGGTTCCGTACCCAATGGGTGCCAACGGGGCCCTCCGCTGTCCGTCCGTCTGTCACAGGGCTGTCTGTATCTTTGAACCGTATTATGTAAACACTTGAAAAGTTCACAGAGTGTGTAGGTACTACTATGGCCGCTATAACAACAAAAAATTAAAATAAAAAAGCGGGTCCCCAATATACAAGTACTTATACCTACGTGTTTTTTTAATAAAATATTTAAAAAAAACTTGTGAGGTTATTGTAATTGTAATATTGTACGGTCATACAAAACTCTTCGTATGTTAATCCGACTCGCACTTGGACTTTTTTAAAATATTATAATAATATATTCAATATCTTTAACAATTATCTAGGTATTAAAAACAACGTAGTTTATTTTGATTGCATTCACATAACTCAATGAAGATGCAGATTTTAATAATCCATAATGAATGCAATCATAAGAGTAAACACACTGTTAATGAATAAACTTATCTCTCATATCTTATCTGACAGGTGCCCAACAAGATTTTGTCGGCGAGATAATACGCTATCAGCTACATACATCACTATCACATACTACATCAAACTTGTAGAATGTGCAGAGAAAAACGTATCTTGTGGAAACTGTCGCTTAAGTCTATTTAGTTGGTGTTTATGTACTTTTTGTACAAGCATTTTAAAGAAAAAGGTCGTAAATGACTGTTTTAGTATGAGGGATTTTACAGAGATGAGTTAGAGGTGTCGAAATAAATTATGTGCATGCAAACGTCTATGTACAATGATAGAGGATAAAGATATTATATTGCACACTGATCTCTTTGGTGATGTCATCCAAAGAGGTTCCATTAGTAGCTTAGGTATCTATGATCAGTCATAATCTGAATCATTTTGAAGGATATTGCTAATCCATTGCTTCATATGTCCGAAAAAATGGTCTGCTCAAAGACGTAAACAACGCAATGAATGTTGTTGAGCTGTCAAAATGTGTGTCTTACGCAATCACCCCGCTGATATTGGTATTGGTATGAATGTGGACCATGTGGACGAAGTAAAAGATGCAGGTACGTAAAGGTTAAAAGCACGTGAGGTTCTGTTAAGCCTTCTTACCTCCAATATAAAAAGGCGTTTACGTATTAACGTAGTAGGTACCTATGTCAATTTACAAATAGTTACGACTCAAAAAATAATAACAAACACATTTAAATTACATATTACACAATAAATCTTCTAGCCCTCTACATAGATAATCTTTGCCTCCAGTCACGGATAGTTACTTTCTCGATCGCTAATTTCTACAAAAAAAATAAGGTACGTAAGGTATTTTCCATTATTTACATAAACTAATCATGGATTAAATTTTCAAGTTACATACCTGCTTCCTTGTATCCATCATCTCATTTGTATGCACACTTGTTTTATTTTTACTTTTGAAGTATTATTTTTAAATACTAAGTCAAGTTTAAGTGTATATATAATTAAGCTGTTAGCGCAAAACCATTAGGTATTTTAAGGGAAGGGGGGTTTATCATATTCTTATATTATATCTTATTGGTAGGTAGGTAGGTAGATATCTAGGTACAGCTTTTGTCGGCACTAGTAATGAACTAACGTTGATTCACAATTTTTTTTTTTTTTTTGATAAAACCGTTGCCCCACACTAGGAATTACTCCTGTATCGTGGGTGCGTTTACAAACATTTAAACTCACATACACAAACAGCCAGACCCGGAACAACTACTTGTAGGTAATACAAATATTTGTTCCGTGCGGGAATCGAACCCGCGACATGCAGCGCAGCAGTCGATCGCTCAGCCACTGCGCCAACCGTGTCGTCAAAAATTGCTTTATTTACATTGCTACGTCTTCCGGTAACCAGTCGTCACTCCAGAACCTTTCGGCCCCATCAGCCATCTGCTCTGCGAACAATGTCTGCCCTGCCCACTCCCACTTGAGGCCACGAGGTGGACCGATGACCTGGTGAAGGCTGCAGGAATCCGCAGGATGTGAGAAGCACAGAACCGGTCAAAGTGGAGGTGCTTGGGGGAGGCCTATGTCCAGCAGTGGACGTCTTTCGGCTAAAACGATGATGATGATTTACATTTTTTTTTTTATTAAATAAATGATAAATGATTTTATTTTGTAAGTAGGCTTGTACAAACACTTTTACACGTCAATCATATTTTAAAACTAGATGAGGTCGGCGTTTCCTATCTGACTAGTCTGAGAAGAAAGGCCGAAACAAACTGAGACGTCACAGTCTCTTTTAAAGTCCAGACATAATCTTGGTCAGATCATATGAAGACCATGTAGGTCGATGTCTGAGATGGTCTTTTGAGGAAAGAACCACACAGATTGAGAGGACCTGTCCAGTCAGTGCACGCATATGTCATATTGCTGGCAATAGCCATTAAAATCAACAGATTTTTTTTTTTTAAATAATGTTTTAAAGCGTTAAATTCTTTAGATTACCCTATCTCATTAGCGCATACAATGTAAGTAGTACTTGTTCCATGTTTATTTACTGATTAAAAATACACCATTATCGCTGATTCATTTATATGCTTTGTTTTACACTAAGTGGTCCCACGGTGTTGCTTTTACGTAGTTGTTTTAATTTGTTTAATAAAAAATATATTTACGGTCCATTCCGGGTACTTATATAAAAATAAAGTTCGTTCAAGCTACCAAAAAAAAAAGTGACGGAGCCCCATAGGGCCGTAGCCTGCCAGGGTAGCGGGATTGTCCGAAAGGGTTACCGCTGCCCTGGAACATAAAGGGCTAAGGAAGGAACACGGGTGGGTTTTAGTCAGTAAGAGTCTGACACTCCCTCCTGCTCCACCCAGAGCGGGAGGAG
Source organism: Apamea anceps (assembly GCA_951799955.1). NCBI lineage: Eukaryota > Metazoa > Arthropoda > Insecta > Lepidoptera > Noctuidae > Apamea > Apamea anceps. The sequence continues at coordinate 5,661,041 of OX637512.1, forward strand.
TCATTTGATAATTTCCCAAAAAAAAAAAAAAGCTACCAAAAAAGGCAGTAGATATCTATGAATATAATTTGCATTTTAATTTGTAAAAAAGAGGTTTTTCCATAAAACTCTTAAATCATTTTCAATAGGTAGATAACCATCAAAGTTAAAATAGCATAAATGAGAAATGTCCGTATATCGAGAACATCTACAACTTTCAAAGAGCATTATTATCCCTTTTACAAATCAGCGGGTAGTAGCAATGGCTTTCATTTTGACAGTTCAACAATATTCATTGCATTATTTACGTTGTTGATAGGACTAATTTTTCCAACATATGAAGCAACGGATTAGATATATCCTTCAAAATGTTTCGGATTGAGACAAAAAGTGTTTTACGCAATTAGGTTGCTGGTCAACAAACAAACTTACACTCGAATTTTCTAACACCAGCTTAGATGACAAAGTACTAGACATACATACTCACACCCAAGATAAGATTAAATTATATTTACAGAGATGGCTAATAAAAAACGGATCGTTGATAGTAATGGTCAACGCGCGGAGCGTTTGATACGGACCGTAATTTCGTCTGTGATATTGCTAGTGATAAAAATGCAAATAGTGATAAAACAGATTATTAGTAAGTTGATAACAGTATTGTGTTTATAAAATTAATTTTGTTATTATCGGGACGCGTGGGCCAGTGTGATTTGTTTCGGAAATCGCGTTTTCTTTGATGTAGAAGAAAAATAATCTGTGATGATCTGCTTTTGAAAGTGTAGTTGCATAAAATGCGCGTAGCTTCCCGTTTCCGGAATAGAATGTATCCTACATCCGGATATCAAATGACTTTTCCGGAATAATCGCGGAAAGTCTCGCCAGGAAATAGTTACAAAGACAAACTCTTGCATAATTTGCAGCATCCACACTGCTTTCTGGGGTAGAGTGGCGAATAATACGAGTACTTTCTTCTTCTTAAATTTTTCTAGTACGTGATTTACGACTGGTTATACTGTAGGTACCTACAGTCAGCAATAAAACTCGCAATGTTGCTTTAGCATAATTATCATCTAAATATTTCTTTATTTATTCACAACACTACCTACTAACAACAAGCCTTAATTACAATTTACAAGATAACACAAAAAAAACCGGCCAAGAGCGTGTCGGGCCACGCTCAGTGTAGGGTTCCGTAGTTTCCCGTCCGTCACAATAAGTGTTCCCACTTATGAGTTTAAAGGTGGGTATCCATTATGTTCGCGCTCCTGCAACTGCTCCCGGTAGTGGGTACGTGAACACGGAGCGTGCAACATTGCACGCTCCGCAGCAGGCACTCCGACTCGTGACGGTTTTTAGCGCGAACACAAAGGGGAGCGCAGTGTGTCAAAGGGGAGCGCATGTAGAAGTGCGCGCGACGTATCCATTGGAGCAGTTGCAGGACCGCGGAGCGCTGCTGGAGCGCGAACATAGTGGTAACCCAACTTAAAAAAGGCTATTTGTTACGGAACTCTAATAATTACGGAACACTAAAAACGGGCCCACAAAGGACGGTGATAACTAAAAAAAGAGTTATAGATTCCAACCACACATGGAAAGTTCGAGAAAATGTTGTCTATTTTACAGCGCCAACTCTCGGGGAATTGGGTTACTAATATTAATACATAGACGTGCCAGAAGTTTTCGGTGGTAATTTTGTTAAAATTATCTAGCGTTGGGAAAATCAGCCCCTAGTCCTTTAAATGTTGTGGCTATCCTCTTCAAGAGTCGATTTTGATTCGATAGTGCAATGCAACACGTGGGTAACGAACTCACGAACCTCTTCTTAGAAGTCTTGACCATTGGACTTTTGTTCAGTTATTTTCACAGTGTTATGTCCTACGGTATTCTGCTGTGGGGCAAAGCCGCTGATATACAAAATATATTTGTCCTTCAAAAACGAGCTGTTCGAGCAATTTACCAGCTAGGTGCCAGAGTTTCTCTAAGAGATTTTTTTAAAGATATTGGTATTCTCACGGTTGCATCACAATTCATCTTCGCCAACATCCTATATATTAGGCAAAATTTGCACTTGTACACTAAAAACAGTGATATTCACAGTGTTAACACTAGAAATAAGGACAAACTACGTGCCCCCTTTCACCGGCTTCATAAGGTTCATAACTCATTTGTTGGGCTTGGTATAACCTTTTATAACAAGATACCCTCTTCTTTGCTAGACTTGCCTTTTAATGCGTTTAAAGCTCAAGTAAAATCCAACCTTTGTTCAAAGGCTTACTATTCCATCAACGACTACTTACACGATAAGAATAGTTGGTCGCCCTAATTAACTCAAGACAATGTTCATGTTCTTTCTCCAGAATTAGCTTAGGTACTGACAGGTTACTGTTATTAGTATTAACTCACTTATTTATTTCACATCGATGGTCCTAGTTCATCATCTGTGACTGCAAGTGACAGCTAGGTGACGAACCCAGCAATGCATAAATGTGTTAGCTGTCACGCCCTTTATGCCTGGAGGCTTTTATTTAGGTAGTGAGTTTTTATTTTTATTTTAATTAATTATTTTTTAGCTTGAGTACGTATAGTTTTTATTATATTTGTTGGTATATTGGCGTGGCTAGCTGACATAATATGGCAAACAATTTAAGCTTCTTGTAATGTTCATTACTGAACATAGGTTCCTAGTATTGTATACATGCAAGTAACTATATTCTAACTGAACAGACAGCTGTGCTGCTGGGGAGTTTGTTCCGCCACTTCTTCTTCCCAGCGATAGCACTAGGAAGTGGCGAAGGGCGGGCGTTTTTGGGGGACTGTCTTTTGTAATTTTGACGTTCGAAAAGTGCTGATTCTCAGCCTAATTTGAATAAATGACTTTTGATTTTGATTTTGATTTTGCAGCTTTTGAATCCCGTTTTAGTGCAAAGAGAAAACGTGATTTTTTACCAATGATGTAACATACCTACGGTTAATCATCTACTATACTCACCTACTACAATATCTGAAACGTTATCACTAAGTATGATTTCACTTTTAACACACCTACATGAATGCCTCATCTTGATAACTAAACTCTTTCGAGAAAAACAACACGCTTACACGCCTCTTCTATTTGTTAACAAAACAATTAAAACAAATGAATATTTTTTAAACCTTTAGTTTAGAGGAATTCAATGACTAAAGTCAACTAATGTGTAAAATTGATGTTATTTCAAGTTAATCAAATATCAACTTTATTGAAATGGTAATTAAGTTGATTTCAAAGTGACTAGCACTTGGAAATGGAAAAAGTTATAAAAATGTTTGAAGCTGTAGCGTAAACTGAACTTATTGTGTAGGAATTAAAGTTATTTTTCCATAAACTCATATTTGTTTACATTTTTAGCAAATAAGCCGCGAATGCAGTTAGGTGGGTATTCAATTATATTATCTATGAATCCAATTACCGAATTTACATAATAGATGACGGATATATGACTGATTAGACCGATTATCTTAAAATTCAATTGATTTGCCGAAAATAGATGGAGATTTCGCTAATTGTCAAATTACCGATTTTTGTAATTCTTTTAATTACCTATACGAATCGTACCTGCGTAGATCATGTAAATATACCACAGTTATAAGATGATATCTCAGATTTTTTGAATATCTAACCCTACATTGTGGTACTTATCTAATACTTAAGTACAGTCACCAAAAGAGATAAGTAACCAGAGTTGTCGGATATACCTAGTTGAAGTTTAGTAAAAAACCGATGGATCTTTTCGAATGAAATTTAATTTGATAAATTAACTGTTTTCTATTAATTAAACCAAATTTTACTCGAAAACATAAATCGGTTTCTTACTAAACTTCAACTATATCCGACGACCCTGGTTATTTATCTCCTTTGGTGACCCCACCTACTAAGTAGTACAATAATCTACGACTACTTGTCGTTTCTCTTTGGATTTTTTTCCAAAAGAAAATAAAATGGTGGACTGTTAAGGTTACCTAAACGTGGTTACTAGTTAGCAATAATAAACAAATGAAGAGATTAGGAACGTACTGAAAGAGTTTAATATACATATATGCGACCAAAAATCAACACACCAACTTTGAAACAAGGAATTATTCTCTATAAAAACTACGTTATTTTCATAGCATTTAAATAACAAAAATAATGGAGTCTCAGATATAGACAGAAAATGTCAGACAGCATCGAGGACTTAGTGAAACGGTACAAAGAAAATGTTTGCAAAGAGGAGCACCCGCGAAGCATTGGTCAGTATTAAGGACATTTTTTGCTAGGAGCTTCAACAGTATTGAATCTTTGAGGGAAGATTTCAAGGACTCTTCGAGTAGCATTTTATAAATGAGTTCCTTTTTAAGAATATTTAGCAGTAATTGGAATAATAGCCATGTTTGTATTTCTAGTATTCAGGTTGCATAGCAAAGTTACTAAGTGATATTGAATGGATTTCTGAGTAACGAATAAGCTTTTGCTAGGAGCTAGCTTATGTTCAGCAAGCATGAAGAAAAATCAACCTGCCCTGAAACCTTTTTATTTCTTGTACCTCTGTTAACAAATCATGGCTTGCAGAGATAAAATAGCGTTTTCCACAATTTATTTTTAACCTCTGAAAGCACGTTAAGCCGTTGGGCCCAGCTATCATTCGTGGATCTTTGACAGTCGTCACGGGTCGTTAGTAGCCCGAAAGTCTGACAACCAGTCTTCTTACCAAGGGGTATCGTGAAACCCAGTAACTGGGTTGTGGAGGTCAGATAGGCAATTGCTTCATGTAAAATACTGGTATTTAGCTGCATCCGGTTAGACTGGTAGCCGACCCCAACATAGTTGGGAAAAAGCTAGGGAGATGATAATTTTTAACCCAGAACCTAACCTTAACAGCCTTACATGCATGCTTAACATCATATACATATGTATATTGTTTTTCTCCTGATAATAACAAATGCAAACACGCTACTAGTACTGTCAAAGCGGCATTGTCATCAGCCCTTGGACACGTCCACACGTTCTAGTCCCCATCACCCTTTTGCTTCAAAAAAGTTTTAAAAAGTCATTTTCTCTACTTTCCAGGGTTGTTCACGATACCGGAGTATCCCGAATACGAAGCGAACCGAGGCATGTGGTCTGTGGCCCTGGACGCCATACTGACCACGCTGAGGTACCTCGCGCCGGCCACACTGCTCACGCTCTTCTGGGGTCAGCAGAGCTTCCTCTTCAAGATACTGAAGCATATCGACTCGGCTTTTAGAGCTAGTAAGTATCTATACACTTACTTATTTAATTCAATGATTGTAGATAAACACAAATCGTGACGATCAGTATTTTCTTGAGTCTTGCAGTTTAGTCTCGTTCCCAAGAAACACGTTTTTCGTGGAACGGTTCTGTTAGAACAGTAAAACACTTTTATGAAGCTAAAATAGAGATCACTCTGGCTAGAGCACGAAGGATTAAAGTCTATCCTAGTGCAAGATTCGACGTAAGAGATCGAGACGTAAGCGTCGCATACTAATGTGAACCGTATACGAATAGGATTAATGTTCATATTCGATCAAGGTCTATGAATCTGGCCCCCACATTCAGTACGGCTCTATGGCTCTAGCATAGTTAGCTAGGACTAAAAGAAAAAAAAACGCAACACGAAAACAAACACACAGTTACAAAAGTAAGTAAGTTATAGCCTTAATTACAACATCTATGCAAAATATACAGCAATGTGGAAGTTTTAAAGATATTGTATAACAAGTTATCAAATTATTAAAATGCTTTGCATTACAGTAAAATTACCAAAAAATGTTTACTATTCAAACAAAAATATCAACCATACCACGTTTCCGACATTTATCGCTTTATCACCCATTGTTTTATTATTCGGTAAAAATCGTGAGAATATTTCCCAGAGTTCTCAGATGCACAATAACTAAACTTTGCCTAAATGAGTGGTTGCTAAGTGTTTATTTATTGTTCAAAGAATTTAGTACATAGCTTTATCGTGACCTAGTATCTTTTGAAAGTGAAATTTAGGAGGAGAATACAAAGACAGCGAAGGTCTTCATTGATGACTTTCTTCTTTCACGTTTTTGGGAGCCATGCTAGAGTACCTAAATAAGCCTCAGTTCATAAAGGCCTAACGACATAAAACCAAATAAAAAGAACAAACCCATGTACAGACGCCAGCAGGTCAAGCTACCCGAAACTATAAAATTTTCCCAATCAACCTTGAACCTTAATGCTTTAGCGATAAAGTTGAAAATCTATTAAACGAATTTGACAGATTGTAGTACTTGATGTGATGGCGTCTGTACGTCACGTAGGTAGTTAGGCTACCAAACCTACCTGGGTTTGATACAGTCACGTGCATAAACACCTTACACTTACGCAAGATTAAAAAACGATTTTCTACTAAAGTATTGAATTTTACGCACATAATATTATCAAAACAATACATTTATGAAATTGCAACTTTGAGAAAGGACCTACTTGTCGACAAAAAAGTTTTTGAAGTTCATTTTTTAATCCCAGATATTAATCTGGCATTTAAGTCTTTGTGTTTGAGTTTTTTTTTTAGTACAAAAATTTGACATTCCACCTGTCAAATTAGTATCTGGGTTTAAAAAACTTTAACTGTAACGTCTTTATGCTCGTGCTAAGTTCCTTTTAGTGTTAATTTATACCTTTGCATTTTCTTAATAATGATGGAAGGCTAACTAGTCTTAAAAAGTACAAAATTGAGGTTCTTGTATAACTGGACATTTTTAAATCATCACCATTTGCCTGCCTCTAACTTGCCCAATTTATTTGGGGTCAGAACAACATTTTAAAATAATTAACCGGATTTATATTTTTTGGAATTGTTGGGAATGGAGAGTTTGGAATCGCGTACTTTCGGTTTCTCTGCACACGTAAAGTACCTACAAATCACTAGGTCATGTTTACAAACAGCTTAATGAATTAATTCTCACTTACCTCCATAGCTCTCTAATCCGCTTATCTTCCTCCATAACATCTTAAAGTGGTCATTTTCTCTGCGATCTATCACTTTCAATGAGCACACAGCCTTATGCGTACTTTTACCAACACTTCACATGCACAACCGTTAACCTTTGCCATGATCTTTATCTTGTGTGCATAAAATTGTTTTTATAACACAATTTCACTTACTTTATAGTCAGTTTTTGTCTAATCTCTGCGTACTGTCAAATAAATAAAGACTTTCGTCTGTGCAGGCCTCAAAACATAGTTTTTTGAAAGATAACGGACTTTATTGCAACTAACGTGGTTATAAAAGTGGTGTCTTTTATTTTTAACTTCAGTGTAAATCAGTTTTTTGAGGTGTAATTCTTGATGAAAGAAGTGGGGGGTCATTTATTTTGTCCGATTGGTATGTTGTACTTGAATGCCTTATAAGAAAAAATATAATTAATCCTACTTATTGCGATAAAGTTCTTGAGTTATAAGTGCACTAACAGACAGACAGACAGACGTGTGGTTGCGTTTCATAAGAAGTATTATGATGTTCAACATAATGAATGAATAATGTAGATTCATTCAAGTCTTACAAACAAAATTGTTTTGTAATGTAATCGATTGTTCTCACACTTAGGGCTGATTTCTCCATCGCCAGATAACTTTATTCGAGGAATAATTTTGAAATGTTGACAGTTATTTCATACAAAAACTATCAAACGTCAAATTTTATTCCTCGAATAAAAGTTATCTGGCGATAGAGAAATCAGCCCTTAATTATTAACAAGCGCACCTTTAAAGACAAACCGTTACTAAACGATTTTTTTCAAGAATTGAGTTACTAATGCCATCTTTCTTAAAATTACGTAAATTATACCTACGATAAATTTGCTCTTGTGTAAAATTTTATATTTCCGTTTAGTAACGGTTTGTCAAAAGAAGTGCAAAGTGTCCTTTTCTTCGACAGCCAGGATTGCTAATTTCACAACTCACAAGTGTCTAGTTTTTATTGTGATTAAAGTTATCTAGGTTTCCTCACGGTATAACAATTTACCTTATTTATTTAAAGTGTTAGCTGACTTGCAAAAGTCTCCTTGTGTCAGTGAAGCGAATTGGTTATCTTCCGACTTCCGTGTCATCTAGCTAATCATTTTTTTACCGACTGTAAAACTGACCAAAATTTTATACTCTATTATCTAAGCCAAATCGATTCTCGTGATTTTGTCATGGTTAAAATAAGCACCAGCGTAGTGGTCAAACAGTCTTTCGAAATTGATGAAGGTACAATAGTATATTATAATCTATCGAAGAAATGTGTTTGCAAGCAAGTAATTCTCGCTGAAACTCCGTATTGTTCAAATTAGTCAACACTAGCTGCGCCCCGCGGTTTCACCCGCTTAAGTCTCGATCCTGTGGGAATATCGGGATAAAAAGTATCCAGTGTCCTAATTCAGGCCATGGTCTACCCTTGTGCCAAATTTCATCCAAAAAATCTTATCTTTTCTCTTTATAATGATGATAATTAAGATATAATCTACAAAGTAAACTGCTGCAGGTAATGCAACTTTAAATAAAAAACTCGTCTATAAATTAGCCAACAAACTATAGTCCAGTCGCGGATCAAAGGTTAATTACATATCGAAGATGCCGAAGAGTTTGTTTCGGCCTTTCTTCTCAGAGTAGTCAGATAGACGTGTAAAAGTGATTCTGATATCCTACTTACAGAATTTAAACAATTTCATTCCATCGCTGCCTGCGATGCGAGGCAGCCAAATGCGGTGCTAAACCGCGACCGCGAGGTATCGCAGTGAGGCATCTTTGGCATGTAATTACCCTTAGTGTTGTCATAATCACCAGGGTGTGTGGTGTTGGTGAACAAACTAAGAAACTCTCAAAAAAAGTATTTTATTCAGTCCCTTTCCTTTTCCACAGTAGTCTTCTCAAGCGAGGAACAAAAGCAGTCCGTCCTAAAATGGCTGGCCGAAGCTGGTCCCGTGAGAGTGGAACACCTAGATACTGTGTGGCGACACGGCTGGGTGTTATGTGGCGTGTTAGATGCGGCACTACCCGGCGCGTGCGCGGGGCACCCCCCCACGAGACTATCGCTGAAGCACGCGCAGGCTATAGCGGATCATTATCTTGGTGTTGAACCTGTGAGTCTGTGTTTGTCTCTTGATTCGCTTTTGTGACCCACACGTAGTTGAAAGGTTGTAGTCAGTGGGTGGTTAGAAGATTGTAGTTGGTGGTCCCAAAGTTAAAACTTAGCGTAAATGTGAGTGTCTACAGAAGGCTATCCTATCACGTATAGAAAATATAAATAAATTTTGTTTTGAAAATGTTGTGCTAGTTAGCCCATCATTTTTCACTTTTTACACACAACAATTGGTGTTTCCTCCATAATACTTCTAAGTTAGATCATGATATCGTTTTGTAAATCTTAATTATTATCTTACAACAAACTTACAATTTTCTTAAGCCAAACAGCCAACTCAATTAGAATTTCTCATTTCCAGGTCTTTTCCCGCCAAGAGCTGGAGTCAAATGACTCGTTAAGCAGACACCAAGAATGGAAGCTCGCTACTTACTTAGACCGCATCCGCCAAGCACTCTCCAAACTAACGCCTCCTGTTTCAAAACCTGTCTCTCAAAGAACATCACCAGAAACCACACAGTTTACTCTCGACTACGTTGCAAAGGGTTCAGGATTATCAGCAGCTCAAGTAAATCATAAAGCACACTTCAAGGTATACCCGACAGCACAGCAAGCTTTGGATCCAAGAGAAATAACCATTCTAATCAGAGGACCCCGAGACACGTATGGCATGACAGTCCTACCACCGATTCTGGGCAAAGCACAGATGATCCGGCAAAAACTCTTGGGACTTCAATCGAAACAAACCTTCACTGAAAATGTTTTGCCAACAACACAAGGAGCAACGTACTTGAGATCGTACGGAAAGAACGACATGAACAAAACTTACTACATACCGCAAACGAAATATGATATTGAAATCGAAGTAGAAGCCAGGACGGATCACGCGAAAATAGGCTACGTGTTGAATATAGAAGGGAAATACTTGGTTTCAATAACAAGCAGAGGTCAAAACATTGTCGGTTCACCGTTTACGATAACAGCTTCCAATAACATATTAAGTGTCCTTGAAAGAGACAGTTTCAATTTAGAGGACGGTGAAGAAATAGATATAGTTGACATCAAAACTGACAGAAAAGTTGTCCTACGTATAGTTGACTTTGTTACTGAGAAAATGTTACTAAAAGAAAACGGGAGTTTAGAGAAAATAAGTGATGACGAAGCTAAGATTTTGATGACAATCGATACCGAAAATGATATCCCGAATTTCGATAGCGAAACATATTCTGACGTTGAAAATAGTGAAGAGGTAACAGCGGTGAAAAGCAAAAGATTTAATAAAGCAGCTTATAAAATTGTAGCTATGTATCGCGTTTGTAAAATATTCAATGATCTCATCGCTGAAAAACAATTAAAATTCGCAAAGAAGGAAAATTACATTCGATCAAGGAGCCAACAAGATATTCCCGATATTGTTAATTCAACTCTCACAGAAACAAACATAAAACCATACATAATATCAGAATTGCGAGAAAAGTTCATCGTTCCGGAAAATATTTCAGTGTCACTAAGGGCAGAAAAATCAACAACTTATTACGAAAGTGAATTAAATAATTCTAGGAGTGAGATTGAGGATGTGACGATAAATATACCTATGATGGAATCCACTAGAAATGATACTCCCGATAGCTTGGACGGATTTAACATGTCATACGAAGATCAAGAAGATAACGTTTCCGTAGATAGAATGACGCCTTCAAGCACAAACAATCCATTCCTAAATGAAATGTTTGAAGAAAATTACGTCGCTTCTAAGAATTTGGGACCATTTGTGGCTTCAGAATATGAAACCAATAACTCGCAAAATGAGGAAACTAGAGATAGTTCGATAACTATTACAATCGATCCTAATCTGACACCGTCGCCAATCAATAGGAACCCATTTATGGCGACAGACGATATAGGTTTAGTAAAACCAGACACTACTGCATATGAAAGGCCAAAGACACCGGTATTCAAAATCATTTCAGGCGAAAAAGTTAATCGTGATGAATCTATGTTCTTAGACCCGAAATCTGAAATGTTAAATGAAGAAGCTCTTGGCAATGAATTCGTTAATCCGTTCTTTATGCATCACCATCAATCTGGTCATTTTGAGCAGCCGCCACCTATGACAGATTTTATCATTGGAGCACCCGTTTCTTTACCTCCTATTCTAAGAGCTCGGTCACCGGAGCCAGAAATAAAAGCTTTAGTAATACCAGGTAATGAAAAATGCAAGAAAAAGATACAATCTAATAAAGGACAAGGGGAAAAATCTGAAGAAACCTCAAAATCTGACCTTCTAACGCCATTGCAAACTATGACCTCGCCTAAAGATAGCAAAAAGGAAAATATTTCTGCAGTATCGTCTACGTTCCATAGTATGGATTCCAACTTAACAGAATATACTTTAGACAATTCGAATGCGTCAACTACCAGCGATAATCAGTTCGAACCTTATCAGATTGATTCAGACAGAAATCTTACACCCAGGAAAGATATATGGGATTCTGCGTACGTAAGTATCGATGATAATAACAGTTCTCCAGATAGCAATAATAACGAAAGTACAACACTGTCCGAGACAATTAGTAAACAGAAGTTTTCTCCTAGTGACGACAATTTCGGGTTAAAGCAAGAGGAAATAACAAACATGGGACCAGCTGAAAGAGAAATATGGCAAACGTGCAACGAATTAAAAATCGAACCTACTAAACCTCAGGAAGAACCGAAACCTTATAAATGGGAAATCAAACGACCAATATTTACACCTATCATTGAAGAAAGTGACAGAAGCATATCATCAGGCACAAAGGACCTTTCCAGGACTGAAATATGTACGAAACAGGGTGACTGTGAAACTGAGAGTGTATCAGTGGCATTTGCTGAACTAAATGACATGTACCAAGAATACTTTCCTAATTCTGAAACCAGTTCTGTTAACATTACAGATGAATTAAATAGGCTTCATAGCATGGAAGAGGAATACGTTAAACCAACCAAGGACACTAGTGTCAATTCTGCATCTGAAGTAACAGATGTGAAAAGACACGTTGAAGAATTAGAAGGAACGATTTCTGAGGTTCAGACAAATGTCACTGAATCTGTTTCAGTAAGTCAACCCCTTCGCATTGAAAGCGACCAACCCTTCGATTACATCAAGGAAAATAAAGACGAAACGCAATTCGGTGAAACAAGCCGCAGTAATATAGTACTCGAAAAGAAAAAATACTGGGATGAGAGAATCCGACAAATAGAGGCTAAATCAGCAGAGACTTCGATACTCCCAAAGAAAAAGCGCATTTCTTCTAAACAATTAAAACATGATTCACTAACCAAGCGAAAGGGTAAACAGATAGTTAAGAATTTTCTTAATGCAGGAGATTACAGTCAAGTTAAAAGTATTAATCAGGTTGATGATAAAGATTTAGAAATTAAAGTATATGAACCAGTTCATCAACAAATTGCGATAAAGGTAAATTCAGATGAAAAATTAGTTGGAAAATGGAAGAAATATTGGGATGACAAATTAGAAACAGATCAAGTAGAAGCCGAGTCTGTTGCGGTAAGAATGAAATCTCCTAAAAATAAAGTAAGGACACTAAGCCCATCTTCAAATTATATGAAAGTTGAGAGCCCGGTCGAAATAAAAGTAGAAAATCATTACAACAACGACTATAATTCAAATGATGAACAACCACCAGTAAAACAAGAATTACCAGAAGAAGTCTTCAAAGCATTTGAAACAAGTCCTAAAAGATTTTTCGGGACATCAAGGCAGCAAATATTAAATAAAATTGACACATTCTTAGGAAAACCAGCTGCTGTCGATGTTCCAACAACCGATATTACTGGTGAATGTCACGAGAGTGGTCTAGTATCTAGTCGAATATCTTTGTTCCATAATATGTCTAACACGGAAGAGTTACCCTGGGCAAGACGGAAAAGCCAATCTTTACAAAATGTAAGTCAAAAAAGAGAATGTGATAAAAGCGTAGTTTCATTTGAAGAACCAGTAAAAGACACGCATACTGAAATTCTGGAAAACAGAATCAATGAAGCCACTAATGTAAATATAACTGAAACTGTAAACTTGAAAACTAAAAGAGCCAGAATGGTTCACAGCAGTACGAATAGTAAGACCTTCGATGAAACCATTGATGTGAAACCTGTACAAGAACAAACTGTAACACCAAAACCAAAAGAACAGGTTAGGATGGCATTAAAAGAATTCAATAAAGAAAGTCAACCACGTGAAAAAGTTGAAATTCTACGAAAGAAGTCATTCAGCAAATCAGAGATGGACATTTTCAATAAACTTCCAAACGACACAACTGACGACGGCTTAGACAAATACAAGTCTTGCGACGAATTACCTAAGATTAATGTAAAGAGCTTTATATCGCTTTACGAAAGCGTTATCAAGACTGCGGCAACGCCTAAACCAGCCAAGCGGGTGTTCAGGACCAGTTCTGCTGATTCACAGAAAGTGTCTCCATCTTACAGCATAACTTCAGGTGTGTATAGTTAAAAAAGAGTTTATTTACATATTAAAAGGAACGGTAAATAAAAATTTTAATAAAATGATTATTTTCGCAGATGCTGTGCAAAGACGTGGTGCAGAACAAGGAAGTGTTTCGAACTGTGAATCAAAAAGGACTACCCCGGGAGTAACCCCTACAAATCTATGGATAAGCAAAGATTCAGAAACAGTTAGCAATCTCAGTATAGAAACAAGAACATCCGGCTCCTTTGACATTGAAATACTGCCCAATGATAATAAAGAAACAACGTATCTAAGCCTTTCGGATATTGAACTAGAGATCATAGAATGCAGTCCAGACAAATCAAGCGAGTCATCTCCCGAAAGAGAAATCGAACCAGCCCACATACAATATAAAAATAGATTCAAATTAGCAAAAGAATACTTCCAATCTATCGAAGAGCTAAGAGAAGTTAAAAAACCTCGAAAACTGAACGAATGTGAACAACTTTTGCAAAAGCAGTCGACTGAATCTCTTGAAATAGAAAGGCCACAAAAGAGGGTAAAGAAAAACATCAAGTCTCATTCAATGCCGTCATCAGAGATATCGAAGATATGGAGTCAATTACAAGAGAGTCAAGGAGGCGGTTCAACCACGAAACTGGTAAAAATATCAGAGAAGTTCAACGTGGATGATTTATTTACTGATGTGACTGAAGGAAAACTTAGTCGGCAGGGCAGTTTGAGAGGAATACCTCATAAGAAAGCAGTTCTAGAAGCGTTTAGATCCATGGAAAACATTACTGATACTAAAATCAATTCATACGAATTTGCAGAGTCACAGTTGACAGATTTTGCTAAAGAACATACGGTGAAGAATGCACAGACTTATCTTAGCGAGTATCCATATTTGCCAACAACTGATCCTTCGAAATATCACTCAAGGTTGGATATAAAGGCATCCGGCCTTATCTCATTAAAAGAGTTGAAGAAGACAAGACCACGAAGGAATAGTGTGCCTGACTTAAGATTAAACCCTAAATTCACAGTAGACCTTTAGATTATGTTATTAAAGTTCTTTTTCCACTGCGAAAGTTAAAAGACAAGTTATTTCAAAATTCAGTTGTTTTGAAATTGAAAAGAGAAATTATCGTCTTTTATCTTTCAGTCTTTTAAAGGAAGCATAGTCATAATGATAGTAATTACAGTATTTACTAGTACCTAAAAACGTAGCTAATACTCAGTTTGATTGTAAGGATAAGTATTTTAAGTCATAGTGTATCGAATGGGCTAGGTAGATTTTCTTTGAGTATTTTTTACGTTACTTCGTTCCAGTTTTTTTACTTGTCTATAGACTAGTGTATTTTAACGACATTGAATAATAACATTATGATTGGAATGCTAAACGACATTAATGTAGTACGTTGAATGAAATTTAAATAATGGCGCTGATTCCCTTGTTCACAAACTAAACTAAATGTAAGTTCTGTGCATCTTTTTCTTTCTATTTCATTAAGAAAAGGACAGAAGATAAAATATTAGTTTAATCCTGTCAAATTAAGATACTCCATAGACAGGTTAGACGTGATTAACAACATGGCTACTAAAAGTACGTCAATTTACGTCAGGCGCTGACTAGTTTGACAGGACTAAACTAATATTTATCTTCTGTCCTTTTCTAAATTAAATAGAAAGAAAAAGATGCATTGAACTTAAATTTAGTTTAGTTTGTAAACAAAGGAATCAACGCCAATATGTATTTTTTTAATTGGAATTTCTAAATAAGAAACTTTGTTGTCGGCATGGTTTAATTCGCTATTGCAATGTACTTGCTAGTTTTGTACAATTTTGTACAGTTATTGAATCTAATTATTATGTTTTAAGATTTTACTGTAACTATTTATTCTACATTAAATAAAATTCGTCCACTTTCGTCTTCTCATTTGTGACTTTATATGTATCAAGCTCTGACCAAACTGAAGCGAATCCCGCGCCGGGTTTGAGACTAAATGCGCTCGCGCCGACTGTGTCAACTAATTTGCAAGGACGTGTTCAAACTGGTGAGAAAGTCGCGTGAAGAAGTCCTTATCATTAACCCTTAGTATGCGGAAACGTGGATCCACGCAAGACACAATGGCTTTTTAATTCTCTGTGTAATTACGGTCGCGTGTTGCGTGGGATTTGTCTGTGTGGTCAGAGCATATTACCGGCAAATTGAAATAAACATACAAAAATGCCGTCTCGAACGTAAATTTATTGATACATTCTTACAAGCAATATTTACAATGTATTGAGCTAGGTACATTCTTATTGGGGGTCGAATTTATACTTAAAATTATAAAGTACAGTGCGACAGACGAGAATGCGTTCTTGACACCTGTCAGTTTTATACAAACGAATACGTGTTTTGGGAATTTGATCTTTATTAGCTACTAGAATTGTCGCACTGACACATGTCAGGAACGTATTCCCTCAACGGCCGGACTGTAAAGATCAAAATTTTACTGCATTGTTCGACATAATTTTCTTAAAAAATCAATCATATTTTACTCTGAAATGAATACAGTGAAGCACTTTTAAAACAGAAATAATAATAATAATAATATCCCTGGACATTTCACACAGCACCATCTAGTCCCAAGCTAAGCAACCTAATGCTTGTGTTATGGTAACAAGATGGCTGATAAACTACTTATATACATTTTTTTTTTTTTTGTAAATACATACATATTATAGATAGAAATTGGCTTGTCAATAATATATCTATCTAAAAAACATTCTTAATCCAAGTTCTATAGAAAAAATCTTACAAAAAATAATACAAGCTAAATGAACCCGTACACTATAGCCAGAAGGCCAATTCTCGTAATTTAAAACGTTCAAAATCTAGTCGCAGTCTCATCTCAGCGACAAACAAATGTCAAAAACTTGTCAAAATGTAGGGAAATTAGAAGTATTTTTTGACAGATTGAGACAGATCAGACTGTGAAAGGTCTTAAAATTACGAGAATTGCCCCTCTGATTCAAACTTTACGGCGGCTTGGAACATGAGGGGAGTCGCTGCGCAGTAACAAATTCACCTGTCACCTAGGACTACAATTCAACACTTACTGTCCTCTTTTCATGCGCCTAAATTGCATCTAATATTTAATCACCACTGCTCTCAAAACGGTGAAGGAAAACATCGTGAAGAAACCGGCGTGGCTTAGAACCAAAAATTCGAAGACATGTGTCATCTGTCAGCCACCCGCAGTGGGCCCGCGTGGTGGATTGCGACCCACTCCCTCTCACCGAGAGGAAGTCTGTGTCTCAGCAGTGAGACCATTATTGTCCGATTATAGAAATTGCATCTATCTAAATTGAGGCTAAATTTCTGCAGTTGATGTGAAAGTGTTAAACTCCCCCAGTATCGCGATTACAAATTTAATGCAGCTGTGACGTAAAGTTAAACAGGGAGAAACTCAATTAGCTAGCGAAACTCCGCAGACGTGTGGTATCGATATCTAAAGAAGATAAAAAGAAAAAAAACTGCTTTTCTCAACTCATACATCAAGTAACTACTACACTAACAGAGCTTTCGTTGACACAAAAAAAGAGCCTCAAATCTATTTTTTTTTTGTTTTATCATTTTTAGACGTCTCATCACGACTGCAGTTTCGCTAGCTCTTTTAATTTGACCTTGTAATAACGTTTTTATTTATACAACACTAATAATAATATAACTCACTATAAGCCGACCGCTCAACTGAGACGTTGCCTGAGGTAGCTGCGCGGTGCGGGAGGGGTGATAGTTGTCACAAGTTGACGAATCACTGAGCTCTCGCATCACGTCACCACACCCCTCCCGCACCGCGCTGCTACCTCAGGCAATGTCTCAGTTAAGCGGTTGGCCTATAACTACAACTGGCATTACTTTTATACATTTTGATTCGAAAGCTACTATAAATTTCCAAGCGTTTAATTATTTCGTTCCAAATACTGCTACAATTCTTATACAAAAGTCAATGGTGACTATTACGATAAAAGTTTCGTGCTCGCAGTACCTACAATTTTTGGGCATATTGTAAAGATACGTGAATTTTTACCTATGGTCGAAGCAACGGATTTTATCTACAATTTACTTAATATGGATCTGTACGTAGGTCGAGGCATGGTCAGCCCGTCTCCATTGAAGCCAGGCTTTCAGCTGAGGGTCGTTCCTATCGCCTCTAGCCTCTAGCTGTTGGTAGTACGCCTCGCGAATGATCCTGAACGCGTCCACGCTTCTGTAAGGCAGCTTGGTTATAGGATCTATGTAGCGAGCTGGCCTCCTGTAAAAAAAATGTCAATGGTTAAAAGTTGCCTAACTTATGATCAGAAGGCCAATTCTCGTAATTTAAAACGTAGTAAATCTAGTCGCAGTCTTATCTCGACGACAAACAAATGTCAAAAACTTGTCAAAATGTAGGGATATTAGAGGAATTTTCGACAGATTGAGACTGAGATCAGACTGTGAACGTTCTTAAAATTACGAGAATTGCCCCACTGGAACGCAGGGATCGTCTATGAACATAATATTTTGCGTGTATTCCCCGAAAGCTTACGCAGAGTTGTATAGTACACCCACATTTCGCCAGTTTTAAAAGGAGTGAGCTCAACGGCCTCTACACAAACGAGGCAGTCGTCTATTGTATTAATACTAGCTGCGCCCCGCGGTTTCACCCGCATAATTTTCGATCCCGTGGGAATATCGGGATAAAAAGTATCCTATATGTTAATTCTGGTTATAAACCATCTGTGTGCCAAATTTCATCCAAATCCGTTCAGTAGTTTTTGCGTGAAAAAGTAACAAACAAACATCCATCCATCCATCCATACAAACTTTCACGTTTATAATATTAGTAGGATTATATTAAAAGCCTGTGACGTCCTACTGCAGGGCTAACGCTTCCCTACTCTCTGTTTAAAGCTGCTAAGGACCAGTTCTTGTTGAAGGAGTCCAGCTCAACCCGCCATCTCCGTCTGGGCCTGCCTTGAAGTCGCTTGCCATTACGAGGGACCCATTGGGTCGTAAGTTTAGCCCATTGATGTTCTGACATACGGCAGATATGGCCAGCCCAATTCCATTTTAGCGTGGCAGCTTTCCAAGTGAAATCAGTTATTTTTGTTATGGAACGGATGGTCGTATTCCTAACCCGGTCTATTAGTTTGATACCCAGAATACTCCGTTCCATAGCCCTCTGGCAAGCCTCGAGCGTGGACGTCTGCTGATTTGTCAAAGAGCATGTTTGACCACCATAATTATGTGAGGATGGGAAGTATGCACACGTCAATGAGTCTTCTCTTAAGGGACAAAGGAAGATCACCCTTCATTAGATCTTTCATAGAACCTAGTAATTAATAAAAAACATACTTAGTAACAGCACACAGCATTTGTCTCCGTTTTTTGACCTTTGACTTGGGGAAGCAAGACTTGAATGCTTTGTCCTTGATGTCATTCTCAAACGACAGCAGAGTTCGCTCATAGTATTTTATGTTTTCCTTTTTCTTATTAGGTTTATCTTCTTTACTGAAAATATAGAAAAGGAAAATGATTAGCGACCAATATGGATAAATATTGTACCTATGCTAAAATATGCAATCATAATGCAAGGGAAAATTGTAATCAAGTAAAGTTGTCAAAAAATAAAAGGCCCGTTTCGACATTGACAGTTCTAGTAGTTAATAAAGATCAAATTCGCAAAACACGCATTCGTTTGTATGAAACTGACATGTGTCAAGAACGTGTTCCCAAATGTCAAAACGGGCCTTTTATTTTTTGACAACTTTAGTATTGTTATTAAAAGAATCATCACAAGTCAATTCCCGTAGCTAGAAACGTTCAAAATCTAGTGGCAATGTCATTTTTTTTTACTTTTTCTTCTTTTTGCTCGGCTTCTAAGCCTCCTAACGTGGTGTTTAATAGCCTATATAGCCTTCCTCAAGTATTGGGTTATCAAATGCAAACAGATTTTTTTCAAATCCGAATGGCAGTTTCAGAGATTAGCGTGTTCAAACAAACAAACTCTTCAGCTTTATTATTAGTATTGATTTTCGCAAAAAAAAAAAAAAACTTGTTCACCAACAATGCCTTAAACCTAGCCTTAATGCCAATGCATTTAAGCGGAAATTGCAGTTATTTTAAAAACAAATTAAAAAAAAAAAGCGTAGCGTAGAGTCATCTCAACACTTCTCTCCCTTGATTTTGTATATATAATTATATATTATAAGTATATATTATAGTAATAATATGTATATAACCTATTTATGTATTTGTGTGCCTAGTTTTAAGAGTTCTATATTATTATTGTCCCTCTCAACCAAAGCACCTGCCATCTAATCTTTTCACCACCCTTGGTTGACTGGTAGAAAATGCCTAAGGCATCAAGTCCGCCTTTGTACCTTTTTGTGCGAAAAGTTTAAATAAATAAATGCCCCCTGTAAATGTCAATCAATAGTTCCTTGCAGCAGTGTAGGTATGGGCGGTACGGAACTGAAACATGAAAAATACTTACGTCACATTTTCAATAGGCGGTTCTTCATCAGGTCCTATGTAGTCCACATTCATCTTAGTTTCAGGTCCACCTTCCACCTTCTCAGGTTCGTCATGACTCTCAGCCTTCATCTCTGGCATATCTATGTCTCCTGGTGTTAGTAAAGCTGAAACATTTTAGGAAGGGCAGATGAGCAGCTGCGATTTATTTGACACAAACGAAACTCAACTACACTACTTACTAAAAAGTATTGAAAATGATAAAACTAAAAGCTATTACGGGAGACCATTCGTTTGATGGTTACGATATTCGCTTGTGGATACACAGGGTGATTTTTTCAAGTGGGCGTGGATGACCAAATCCGAAACTATGAGGAGTAGCAAAAAGTATTCAAAAAAGTCTCTTGACTTGATTTTAATGAAAACTAAAACTGCATTATTGGATTTTTTTTAAATTAATACATACTTCTAGCCAGGAATCGAACGCGTTGAGTTTGCCCTAATGTCATTATTTCCCAGAATTTGATCCTTATTAGGGACACTACCAAAAGGTGTAACAATACAGTGTGTTTTTTTTATCGAAATCAACAGGTTCGATTCCTGGCTAGATATATTGATTTTTCACTGATGAAACTGAAAATTTGTCTGTATATATTTTAAGTTTTATCTTACCCTCTTCATTTTTGATTAGATCACTCAAGTTGAGGTCTTCTAATAAACTAGACTTTTCCTCTGCTGGCGGTATTTCCTCGATAATAGGTACAGCAAATGAATGATACCTGCAAAATAAAGATATTTGAAAACATTCTTAATATCTATTCTATAAAAAAAAAAAAATTGAAGTGTCTGTTTGTAATGTCAAAAAAATTGTGTTTTTTTACTAAATACATTATGAAGGTATATACGGTAACTATAACAAAGAAAGAAAAAAAAAAATTGTCTGTCTGCCTGTTTGTTCCGGCTAATCTCCATAACAGCTGAACCGATTTTGATGAAATTTGGGAAAAATTATCCCCACTTTGAACCCTAGGGAAGGATATACTTTTTATCGACATACCGCGCGGGTGAAGCCGCGGGTTGAAGCCGGTAAGTAATCTTTAATGTTGCTATAAAATTGTGTTATCTTTAAAAACATGGCGTCTTACCGTATCACAGGTCCTGTGATGGTTTTCTTTGTAGGTCTTATCTTTTTCCTTTCCAATTCAATTTGTTCAAATCTCTCTGAAAAACAAGATCATATTTATCTAATCTGCGTTCGCGATTTATTTGCCAAAAAAGTAAACAAATATAAGTTTATGGAAAAATAACTTTAATTCCTATACAATAAAGTTTAGTTTACACTACAACTTCAAACATTTTTATAACTTTTTCAATAGTGCTAGTCACTCTGATGTCAACTTAATTTCTATTAAAATAAAGTTGATATTTGTTCATCAACATCAATTTGAAAAATTTGTTTGGCTTTAGGTTATTAGTGCCATCCTGTGCGGGGAAGCCAGAATAAAGGTTTCTAGGAAACACAATGTAGCATAACCAGTCAATAATGTTTCCAATGCCGGGCATACAGGTCTCCCCTCTTCGAGAGGGAGTGGATTTAATCTACCATGCGGGCCCAGTGCGGGTTGGTAGATGTCACATGTCTTCGAACTTTTGGTTCTAGGGCATGCCGGTTTCCTCACGATGTTTTCCTTTTTCTTTCGATTTCATTAAGAAAGGGACAGAAGATAAATATTAGTTTAGCCCTGTCAAATTAGTCAGCACCTGATGTAAATTGACTTATTTTTAAGCGCCATGTTTTTAATTATTTGGGGGCATGAGGAACAGGGTGTAAAGTTCACTCAACCTCCATAGAAAAGGGAGGATCCTCCGACCAGACGGGTGTTGTGTCTGGCGGGCAATTGCCCAACGATTGATGTTGGGAAATTGTATCTATGCTAAGTGCGCGGTAAACTCTGCTTGCGAGATGCAGGTTTGCGTGACGTCAGTATGACGCGTTGTTCGCATGTGGCGTTGTAGATACCGCTACATCACTCCCCTCTGGAGACCGGAGGTCGATAGTGGGCTGAGTCTTGTATCTTGCGATGCTTTGCCAGGCCAGCTGAGGTTCCAGTGAGTCGGAACCGGTTGCCGCATAGTTCACGGTGAGTCGGAACTGTCTGCGGTGATGTCCCCAGTGAGAGTCGGGGTGGCACTGCGTTATACTCCAGTGCGTCGGATGTCGTACAGCGCCGGGTTGAGGCTGGCTGCTGCGTCGACCAGGAGAGGGTGCTCTGCTTGTTGACCGGCCGAAGGTGCAGTGTGCTGTGCCAAGGTTGCTGATGAGGCTGAGGGTGATGACCAGGTATGGGCGGACGCTGCATGCTGGTGGTCAGGATACCCGTTGAAGCCGTGGATGCTGGCTGGCTGGGTGACTCGCCGCTGAAACTTGCGGGAGTAATGATGATGACGTCACGCAGAAGTGTTTGCACGAAGGCTGCGCTGACGTTCATACTCGGGGTCACCAGTTTGGAGACATGAGGAACAGGGTGTAAAGTTCACTCAACCTCCATAGAAAAGGGAGGATCCTCCGACCAGACGGGTGTTGTGTCTGGCGGGCAATTGCCCAACGATTGATGTTGGGAAATTGTATCTATGCTAAGTGCGCGGTAAACTCTGCTTGCGAGATGCAGGATTTGCGTGACGTCAGTATGACGCGTTATTCGCATGTGGCGTTGTAGATACCGCTAAAATTACATCTAAAATGTCTATGGAGTATCTTAATTTGACAGGACTAAACTAATATTCATCTTCTGTCCTTTTCTTAATGAAATAGAAAGAAAAAGATGCACTGAACTTAAATTTAGTTTAGTTTCTGAACAAGGGAATCGGCGCCAATATCGAATATACAAAGTATACATACCTAAGCTTTTAAGATTCTCTTTTTCTGTAATAAGCGCTTCCTCTAACAATTCCTCCTGTGTCAGCACCCTGTCTTCGACTTTCTTTGGCTTCTTTTTCTTCAATGCTGACCTGATCTTAATTCTTTGTTGCGTTTCTGCTGACTTCACTGCTGTACTCTGCCTAATTGATTTACGCTCTGAAATCAGACGTCAGAAGATGTATTAATTAATGGTTTTGAAGATATCCGACTACATGATAAGAGATCGGGGAAAAAAAAACGTCATTACGTCGGCGCCGGCTGTCGCTAAAAACCAGCGCTGGGGCTCTGTCTTGCATAGGGTCGCACCATAACGCTGTGCGATAGCCATTTTGCATGGATGTTACGCATGTTTCTCCAACCATTTCTTTGTTTTTTTTTTTTGTGTTTTATGTTCTTTTTTGTGTCATGTTTACGGCAAATAAACATCTTTTCTTTCTCTTTCTTTCATATGAAAATAATAAAAAGTATTTACCCTACCTATAGATGAGTCAAGCGGTATTCGTTCGGCCTTTTCAATCTTTTCAATTTTCTCCAGTTTAGGCTTTGAATCCTTTTGTTCCTTTGGTTTTCTGTCATTTGCTTTTTTCACTTTATCACCCAAAGAGGGGCCTGGTCCAGAACCTCCCGGTCTTTTCTTTCTGTTAGGATCCTAAGAGGAGAGGTTAAAATATAATTTATAGAAACTCATAAGCAAACAACATCAAGGCAGGCCCAGACGGAGATGTCTGGATGAGCTGGACTCCTTAAATAAAGATTGGTACTAGGCTCTGGACAGAGAGAGGTGGAAAGAGAGTGGCGAGGCCTTTGCCCAGCAGTGGGATTAATGGCTAATTAAGAAAACAATAAGCAGAGCAGAAGGGTTCTAAGACTATTGCTGTATTGTCATACAAATAATACAATGGCATAATTGTGGCTGACCTCATAATAATTCTCATTTGATAGCCAAATTCTTGCAGAAGGCTATAGGCTATTTAAGATCACGCTAGGGCCAATAAGAGCCGAGCAAAAAGAAAAGAGTCAGAATGCTTAGCAAAAATGAAATCATAGCGATAGATAGTTTAAGTTCTATTAGTATAGGCATTGCATATCTTACGACTTCCATGCAACAAGGTCGCGAGCAGAATACTAGTAATTATTTTTTTTTTTGTTTAGCCTGTACTGTCTGTCCCACTGCTGGGCAAAGGTGGTACGCGTCCAGATCATCTCGCCACCGCTTCCTGCATTCAGCTGATATGACCCACCCCATCCCACATGAGCCTGGAAGCCTTTTTGCCTACGTCTATTATACCCATTTTGGAACACAACATGGTGTTCCGAATTTTGTCCTGTCTCTTTACACCCAGGATGCTGCACTCCATCGCTCTTTGGCAAACGCCATGGCGGAACTTTTGCGACTCAGCGAGCAAGCAGGACTGAGCA
Source organism: Apamea anceps (assembly GCA_951799955.1). Classification (NCBI taxonomy): domain Eukaryota; kingdom Metazoa; phylum Arthropoda; class Insecta; order Lepidoptera; family Noctuidae; genus Apamea; species Apamea anceps. The sequence goes on from OX637512.1 coordinate 5,685,466, forward strand.
CCATAGGTTTGAACGGGCACGATAGACATGTCGATAAGTTTGAACTTCAGGGAGATCGGCAGATCACCCTTTATTAGCGTCTTCATGGACCTTCATGAAGACGCTAATAAAGGGTAATCTTTATGGAGTAATTATCATATAAAACTCACCTTATAAACTTTAGTACCCGTTGCCCTTTTCCGTTTCTCTTCAGTGTCATCATCAGACTTCGGTTCATCATTCTCATCAATACTAAAATCTGAGTCCACTTCATCATCTATTTCCTTTTCTTGCCTACAAATACAGTACAAAATTAGTTAGTTCTTATTCTTCCCCAAATGTGACAAAGTTAAGCTGGTTCTGCAGAGTTCTGCTTTAGCAATGATCTATTTTTGTTTTGTTGGAAATATGCCATAACATTGTCTCTCTAACTAAAACTATGGGGCTAAAATGTTTGTCCGACATACAAGCAATCTAATATTCATACAAGATAGTCCACTAATATGTTTTATTTTGCACAGCCACTGAGTGCTTTTGTTGTTAATGTGTTTACTGCAATAAAATACTGTTGTTCACCAATAATAATATTTTATTACGTAAGTACTTTAAAAAAAAGAAAAGAAGATGATCCTAATAAAAGATGAAGGGGATAACGACACATATTGGTAGCGGCAAAATCTATTTGAACTGTTTTGTTAATGCAGCAACCAATTACCAAAGGTGGCTTGTGATGACAAGGGACAATAGCATTGTAGCTTTACGAGCTAGGTAAATAAGGTATATGTTTAGTATTGCACATTTAGGGCTCCTATAGGCAAATAAGATGTAAAATAACATACTTATAATCAATGTCTTCCTCCGTTTCTTGGAAGCCTCCGTAAGTTGTTGTGTAAAATTCATCCTCTTCTTCTTCGTCAAGTACTTTAGCTAGAAGGTTACCAGCATTAGAGCGACGTTCTCTCTTATCCATTATGCTCCCTCAGTGTTCACTGTTCTATTTGAAGAAATGTGTCAATTTATGAAGGGGAAAAATAAATAATAACTCGCACACCAGCTAAGCCAGCCACTGCCACAGATATAAAATGCATCTGTCATGTCATGATCTGTTAGTGTCAGTCAGTCTGAGTCTCTGTGTCCATAGCATGTCCATAGACTATTTTAACTAACTGTCAGTCTAGCGTCAATATGTCAAACTAAAGTAAGTACAGACGCCAGCAGGTCAAGCTACCCGAAACTGTCAAATTTTCCCAATCTACCTTGAACCTTAATGCTTTAGCGATAAAGTTGAAAATCTATTAAATAAATTTGACAGATTGTAGTAGCTTGATGTGCTGGCGTCTGTACATACCTAAAATATCATTGATAAGAGAGTTAGTAGAGTGAATTTTAGTCGAACTTCGTTTTTCTTTTAAGTCGGATTTTTATTAGTGATCCTGATTAGCAATCTATGTAATGATATTAGAATTTTATTCTTCATATCCAGATGTGAAAGAAGCATAACCAAGGGCATTTAGAGGAACTCGTACGAGTATTCCGCCGCATAGATTAGGTAGGTTCCTTTTAGAATTAAAGAGTGCTGTTTAGCGAGCTTTCGATATTTCGTCCCGTGCCAACGTGCAACTGATTTTTTTTATAGCCACCCTGTAGTCCAGATTACAAATAAAGATAGGTAGATAAGTTACTACAGGTTTTTAACTACTCAAAACGCATAACCCATGCTAAAACATTGTAAGAATACAATTTAACAACGGGTGCCAGGTGCTGTAATAGGTACCAGAGTAGTTTTCTTGCCTATTACTTTTCGCAAACAATGCTCATCCTTACTATGAAGATCGGCTGGGCCCTTACCTGGGCGATGACGAAGACACGGCTCGCTCTACGATTGTAAATGAATGAATGTTTTTATTTTATAACTGCTGGATCGTTGCGACCACTTCTTCCCAGTTAAAACGTTAGAAACTAGTGTGCGACCGAAACACGATTTTCAGCCGAAACCGAAACCGATCCGAATTTTCGGCTCCTCTTCTAGTTTCGGCCAAAACCAAACCTTATGAAGTTAAGTAAAAGTGAGTTAAATTGACATTTTCGCATATTTTGTGTGTAAAGCTGTAAAATGTTTTCGCCAAAAAGCGACGCAGCGTCGAAGTAATCGATGAAACGTGTGATTTTGCTGTCGCTACCGAACGGAGAGGCAATAAGATGCCTCTGCTGTGATCCCTATTATCTGATACTAAAAGCTGATGCTGATGCTAAAAACTTACATGACTTCCATTTATAAATAAACAGTTTTTTTTAGGTTTTGTCCAAAAAGGATGTAAATTGGACGGTCCAATTTACACCCTTTTATTATTAAGTCACAGCTCACGAACGAAAGATTCGCGGATTCGGCCACTTTTTGGCCGACACCGGAGGCAGAGGGGCGATTCTCGTAATTTTAAGAACGTTCACAGTGTGATCTCAGTCTCAATCTGTCAGAAATACCTCAAATTTCCGTACATTTTGACATTTGTTTGTCGCCGAGATGAGACTGCGACTAGATTTTGAACGTTTTAAATTACGAGAATTGGTCTTCTGATTTTATGGCCGAAACTGGCTGACACCGACACCGAATCATCTGTCGGCGCTAGTAACATAAACGGGAACGAGAGAAAGAAACAATCTGTTGGGAACGCGAACGGGCGAGCGATTTGGGGTCTAACCTAACATTGGACGTTCAATAGGAACCGATTATTTGACAGCGTCGTTATGAATACCGGATTGATATTTTAATTGCAACATCACTTATTCGAATAAAAATGTGTTCTTCACGGGATGCCCAGCAGACATAAAACATGGCGGAGAGCTGGTGGCATGACGGTATTATAAGAGAACGTCATGCCGTTTGCCATCACGCTGCTTATACAAATCGAAATTACTCCCAAGGCGCGCCTATAAATGTTTCACATAAAAAGTTTAGGGCACTATCTCTTCCTCGATATTTTCAACCCCATTGTTCCGACTTAGTTCATTAAAGATTAGTGAAGAGACTCAGTGTGAGTTGAACCTTACTATACAGTAAGGTTCAACTCACACTGAGTCTCTTCACTAATCGTTTTTTGACAGCTGACTCAGTGTGAGTTGAACCTTACTATACAGTAAGGTTCAACTCATACTGAGTCAGCTGTCAAAAAACGGTTAACCTAATGGACAGGGTATCCTGTCCATTAGGTTAACCGTTTTTTGACAGCTGTCTTAGACCGAACTATTCCAGATTACGTAAAAGTTAACTTTAAAATGCGTAATAAAATAAATATATAAACTGCCTTATCTTATTTTATTAGCTTATTTATGGCTTCTTACGGACATTATAATATCGTACGTGTATGAATCAATGTATTGTGTTGCTGCAATCACTAGTTCCATCTGTCAATAAACGGTTTACCTAATGGACTGAGTATAGTTCGATGAGAATGGCGCTGCTGGCTGCTAAAGAGTTTAAAGCACCGGTCTATGAGGTGAATGCCTAAAGAATAATATGGATAAAAATAAATAAAACAAGTTAATATTTTGTGCCGTTTATTCAATTGTTAACAGTTATTATAATAAGATTTTACGTCAGTCATCTTTATTTGAATCAGATAAAAACCACATTTCGTCAGTTTTTATTTCTAGTGTTTGATTTCGTACCGGTACGTCAAATTCATTCATTGTAGTTTATGGATACATGTAAGAATTAAGTCGATTTGAATCGTCCAAAGGAATTTGAAGGTACGAATCGACCTAAATCAAACATTACAATTTAAGAATTAAATTAGTAGGTAGATATTACATTTAACTATAGTTTAAGTTTCGTTCATTTCATGTGATTTTACATTTAAACTTCAATTACGCTTAATATTACCTACTGTTTTGGAATACCATTCCTATTGATGTGACAAAAATAAGATAAGTTTGAACATAAAACCACAGGAAAAATAACCCTTTGGATACCTAGTGCTATAACTGAGATAAGTACACAAAAAGATGACTATTCAACGAAGTAACACATTCTAAACTAAAAATCACATGATTAAAATTAACATAACATTTTAGTGACACTAATAATTTAAGATAAACATGAACAAAAAAGAAATGGAATGTATGGGGATCAGGTGTTGCTTATTGTGATGCCTTTAACGTTAAAATTGATCTTTGATAAATATATTATTAATTACATAATATAATATTAATATACTGTGAGATATAATCTCGAACACTCACTCAATCAAGAGCAGCACTAGCCACTAAGAATAGAGAAAATTAAATAAATTCGCTATTTGATTTAATAATAACCATAAAGCATTTTATTATTATAGAAAATCAACAATATATATTTTTGAAACAATAACTTTTTCCTAATAAATTAAACTAAATTAAATTTTGTATTTGTGTTAACAGTGTAAATCAAAATGGGACGTAACTTTTCATTAAAGGTGTCGTTACATGCACTTGTATGCTTCCAGCAATATAATTAATATCATGTCCCAATTAATACTATTATCAGAGTCTACAGTTAATCTTTCACATAATCGTTACAAATTCCTTTCGAAGAAATCAGTGTAACTAGAAATCTAATACTATTACAATAAATATTTTAAAAGAAACACTTCTTATATTTTATTAAATATGACTTTAACTAACAAATCTCTATATTTTGCACGCAATATTTCATTAATCTAACATAATGTACTTTCTGTACTTTATGAAATCAACTTGAAAATCTTAAATGTCGAATAAAGATAATATTTTTTATTTAAATAGCAACGTAATTGATCTATAAAATGTATTTTCAGTAAATAATTGTAATATTTCAACTGGCAACATTAAACATTCTTAACAAAACATAGACAATAGTGCTACTCGCCATTTGCGTCGTTTCGCATCGCCTCGTCGTTACAATAAATAACTATTTAAATTCAATATTGTATGATTAATTTAACTACATTCATTTTACTATTGATTGATTATCTTACGTTAGGAGAAGAAAGAAAAAAAAAAACACGACTTAATAAGCAACATAATTATAAAATGATGAGACGAACTTAGTTCTAAATAATATTAATAACAAAATGTTTATAAAACCAAACTCGTTACTTAATTTACTTATATCTTATGATTTAATTGTTTGCCATAAGTGGTTGCAAACTTATGAAAAACGCAAATATAATAACGAATAACAAATCCATTGTAATAATATTATTTATGGAATACCAAGTATAAAAGTACTGAATTTAAAGTACCATTTTATATTTCTTCCACTTTCATCATAATATTATTTCGACTTGTTTTTAGCCGTTATTTTTATCATCTTACTTTCATTCATTCACTCATTTGTTATTATTTTTTATTTTATTTATTTGATGCTACATTTCATTATTCTGAGCATTTATTGAGCAATCATGCACATTATACTTGTAATTCCATAAATGAACAAAAAATATATAACGAATATCCGTCAATAATAATAATCAACCCTTATATCAAACCCTACTTAGCCTAATTATATTTAAAAGTAAAAATAGTGAAACAGTGAGAGTTATATAGTAAAATTCGACTACTCGTTTATTATATTTATATACAGGAATGTATTAGTGCAGGCGTGAAAATAAACTAAAACGAAGTACTTCGATGTGGCGGTCCCCTTGTGTGTTGCCAGTCGTTTTAAAAACGACTATTAGAAGATTTTTTTTTCATTGAACTCGCCCTATCAAACTTGAACCAGAATAGAGAAAATTACTGGTGACAAGCTTTAATTAAAACTATTTATAGATGGCGCCACGGAGGACTTGAACGAACGGTTCCATACGTTAGCCTCATGGTATGAAAACAATGAGGTTCCCACACCTGAGCCCTGAGGCTTAGTTACGGAACCGTTTTATTTAAAACAAACCATTCAACAACCCATCTTTCACTTCCTCAAGAATAATGAAAACAAAAAATAGTCACTGATGCTTTCATTTTTCCACGACACAGACCCACACCTCCCATTAAGCGAATTGGTGACTTCTTTTGTTTAATTTCGTTTTCATAAGCAACAAACGTATAAAAAAATGTAAATTCATAAACTATAACAATGAGTAATAAAAATGAGTATATAACTCGTCAATCCATTCTTATTTTTCATAAAACATTAGTTTTCCATGGCACCATATCAAATCAAACACTTATAATTAGAACAATTGCAAAGTACCCTTACATTAAAAGCAATAAGTACGGTAAGTATAAAAAAAGTCTAAGTATAAACTATATTAATGAAAAAAAAAAGACTAATCATGATTCTTGCAACCCTGTGAATTCTAATCCTGTGATATAGTCAATAGACCGGTTTCCAACTAAGGAATATAAGGGCACTGTGTCAGATAGTTCCTACATCCAAAAAATAGCAGACTCCTTTAAAAAATCTAGAAACTTCTAAACTTCTACCCCACTTTGCAAATAAACAAGAACAATATTTCAGGTGAAAGTAACTGGTCACCCTAAAAATTTTAAATATGGCAACAACAGGAGTTATACAGGGTCTATTTTGTACTTCTTATGGCTTTTAGGCATTGCATTTGCATTTTTATTATTTACAAACCAGATTTAATAAAGCGACGGTTTTAATGGTGCTAGTGTAATAATTTCTAAATATTTCTTTTTCTTCATTTTCACGCTGTGCTGAGGCCAAGAGTACGATAAAGAATTACAATGGGAAAGAGTTTTCTTAGGCCTTCAAGACCTGCTCAGAGAACTGTGATGCCCTTCCAACTGCTGAGGGAGAGGAACATACTATATTCCCAAATCCGACAACCTCTCATGAAGAGCCTCCTGTATTCAAACCTTGGCTCACGGACGAACAAGACCAAGATATAGAGTAACTCGGATTGTCCCTCGAGCGGGAATTGAAGCTTGTTAATGACAGTCAAGAAGAGGATGAAGGTTCCACCGCATGCGGATCAGGGAATAGTAAGAGTGAGAAGAGTGAGAGCCAGCCCCCTAGAGTCAGCTATGTCCGGATTCCAGTTGTAGATGAAGCTCAATTTGAGACATTCAACATGCATATGATCCTCCTAGCAGTCAACGAGTTAACTTTACGGAGAAAGAGATATCTAATTACGACAAATCATGGTGACCGTGGTCCCCGGCACCGGTATATTCACGAGACTCAGACAGTACACCCTCCACCGTATGCCTTCGCCATGGTGACTCTCGAGCACTCAAGACCTACTTCACCAATCTCGAAAGTCCATACTAGTCGGATGGACGTCCCGGAAAAGTTCAACTTAGGATTAAAGTTGGTTGGCAACTTTGATCCTACGAGAAAGATGAATCTCACTACAGCAAAGCTGAATGTGAGCTTAGATGTCCTAAAGCAGTTAATAGCTAAGATCCCCACTGAGGCCTCAGATTGGGAAAGTCTCCGGATAGTCTTGAAAGATCTGGGGAAATGGAACTTCGAGTTCAAATTGGCTCAGACAAGCTCTAATCAATTTTGTGGGACTAGTTATCTTATCAATATTAGTTTTAGTCGATTTTTACAATTTACTAAATCAGTGGCCATAGTTTTAGATTGTTTTTTTTTTAAACTATCACACAGTGCAATAAAATCGACTTCTTTAGTTGGAAAACGACAAGATTTTACAATAGTTTACTAAAGGTAGAATAGATCTTAAGTTTAAATGTTGAATTAAACATTTTGAGCTACGGTACATTTCTAGAGAATTAGTTTTTTTTGTTAAGTATAAATTATGTACTAATGTATAATATGTACATTGTTCCAAAAATCGTGTAGTGTCGAGTGCAGGCGTATTCGAAAATTGTATTTTTTTTTTGTCATTTTCGGTTTTAGTACATTTGGCACGTAATCATGTAGTTGAGCTAAGATGCACCAAATTAACAATGCAAGCGCAATTTTAGACTTTGTGTTACTCGTATTAAAGTACGGTTTAGAATATTTAGAGTAATAACTAAGCAATTATATTTATCACAATAATAATCAAAATTAATACATGTTAAGTAAATAATATTAATTAAGGTTTTTTAAAAAAATTGTAGATAACTCTGCGCTTCTTATTTTAGTAAAGCAATGATATTGCTTTACTAAAATAAGAAGCGCAGAGTTATAAACTCTTTTGTGACGTATACCTAAAACTTACGTTCTAAAATAAGTTCGTTCAAGATTATTGCGACCTAAATTACTCTATTAAAAACTGGCAACTTAATAGTCTGAACCTTTTCGGAAGGGATAATATCATCAAAAGAGCTGGCACAAAAAACGTTCCAGTATTGGTGGATATACAGAAGTATATAATAAACAAGTATGGTGGACTTCATACTATATATCGATGACAAAATGAAGACATTTGATTTTCGCCATTTTCCGTGGAACTAATATTTTTGATTGCGAGTTTTACAAGATGCGCATACTCTCATGATAAATATGTTCTAAATATCTCGTAGTAAACACAAAGTACACATAAGTCTTATTCCACAATTTAGACCTAAATCGTCAGACGTACCAAAACAAAACGACGGCCATTTGCGGCAATGTGTCAATTTTAGTTCCTGAGACGCTCGAGCGGGGCGCTTTGAATCGGCACAAAAAACAACTTTCAATTTGTATAGTATATTTAGTACAGTGTACTTGTATAATATAGGTCAGTGGTATACACACAACTAACATGCGCAAGAGGAATCTTTTAGTGATATTCATGACATTTCAGTATGCATAGATCAACGAAAGAATGCTCTGTACCTGTTTGCACAAAATGATTGTATTCACTCCTTTGGTCTCAATTGACCTTAATAGGTTGAATGAAACTGGAGGGGCTTGTGGCTAAGTAAAGCCGCACGGGTCGATTGATCAGGTTAAACTACGCTTGCCGCGGATGGTCTGTGGATGGGTGACCATTTTTACATAACGTGCTTTGCGAGGCACGGAGGGGCCGTGCCTCGCAAAGCACGTTAAGCGGTTGGTCCCGGCTGTCCTTTGTGGATCTTTGTCAGCCGTTACGCCGAAAATCTGGCAACGTCTTACCAAGGAGTATCATATTACCCAGTAACTGGGTTATGGAGGTTAGATAGGCAGTCGCTCCATGTAACATAGAGGTATTCAGCTGCATCCGGTTAGACTGAAAGCCGACCCTAATGATGATGAGGTTGAAGGACACTGAACGAGACAAAATAGAAGTTGTATGGTTATTATGTCTATAGGCATTTAGTGTCCCCCAAAGTATTAAGACAAATGCTGCCATTTGCTTTAGTTTATCCCCTCGTTCTAGGCAAGCTTATTAAGTTCGGTAACAATACACAAATTGTCTCTCATTAGTAACGGTTAGACTTTTATGTTGCCACTTTCATAGCTTCTTACAAAACTGTTACGTTTCAATTTAGAGTAATTTCGATCAATTTGAGCCATAACCTGTTACCACAGCAAAAACAATGAAAGCTATTGTGATAATTCTTAATTAATTACGAATTATATTGCTCTAATCAAAATAGGACAGCAAAGTATTCAGAACTGTGTCATATACCTATCAAACGTGAAATTAAAGTACTTATAATGCTATTGTTATGCAATATTTAAGCACTTAATGCACGTGCCTATTACTTGCACAAGGACATGCAAGTAGCTTGCATACTAGTGGAATTCACGAATCAGAAGTTTCCTAAAAGAACGGTAGCCGCTATTAACGTCGACCGACAGCTGTCATGGCATGATGGCACTAGCAAAGATTTAAATCGCTAGATACGCCCAACGCGGCACCGCGTCAAAAGATAGTCGCGTTTCTGTTTTGTTTTTGACATCTCTGGCACACAATAACGCAGTGACCTGACTTGGTTGTCATGGAAACGCTATTTAATAATGTGTGAACTCACTCTTCTCAGTGTGGACATTTTTTGGCGTAACTAAGTACGGTGAGGGCAAATCTAGCAATTTAAATCTTTGGACAGCGGAGTGAATTTTCAGTGACAAAAGCGCTTTTCGGGAAAACACACCAACTTGCTTTCATAAATAACTTTCACCGGTAAATTGCAGACGCTATGCGGCGGCAACCACAGACAAGGGAACCGTAGATGAAGGCACATTGGCATACAAGCTACTTGCAGACTTTTGTGCAAGTTACGGGCATGTGTATTTACGGCTTTATACTACAGAGTTGTACGCCACTAAAGTATCTTAAATCTTCTTAAAAGGTATCGTATATACCTTATATCCTGTGATGTTTTGGTGTCATTGTTGTAAACTTTGGTCTTGGTTTTATAGTTATTCATAATCGGTGTAAGATAAAGGAATATGGACTGTAAAAGTCTTGTATTGCGAAGTGCACTCAGGAAATCTTATTCTAGAGATGTGTCTTTTTAAATATCGATATATCGATACATTAAGTACATAGATGTGTTAAGAAATTGGAACAGAACATGAGTGGTTCAAAAGCTTCCATTAAAAAATCCTTTCGGAAGGCCAATGGTGAGTCCATAATAGAAGCAAATTAGTAAGAAAATTAACCTGAAACTGATCAAAAGTCCATTATTCCTTAGTGTATCTTACAGAGATTCATCGTCAGATTGTCAGTAGACCCAGGAGACGGGCACCCATTGGGGCGTGGAGCGAAGGCGGACTAAGGCCGACTCTAGCTGGTTGAGCGTGTCGTCAATGTCGTTGTTGACGATTGTTAAGTCGAAGTAGTGGCCGTAGGTGCGGCGGAGTTGTTCCGACTCGCGGACTAGGACCTCTAGGGAGCCGTCGTACTGGAAAGAAAAAAGATTATTAGTGAATAATTAATTACAATTTGACCACTGTTGCATTTAAAATTTTGGCTGCAGTTATGCTTTTCTTAAATGAGAAAGCTGAACCAGAATCAGAATTTTATTTGTCAAACATAGGTACATTGGGTTCTTGCATTAGGTACATATTTATATAGGTCGCCATGTTTTGCCATTACAGCGTACTTACAAATATTTTAACTTAACGATTGTTTAAAATAACAATCGTACTCAATTTAATTACAACATAATTATTAATATAAAATTAAATTAGGTTTTGAGAAATTATAAAAAAATACAAAATGTCATAAAAAGTAAAATAAGTGGATACATAAAAAATTACAATAAATTTAAAAAGTCACATCAATCCGATAAAACTTTTCTGTAAGTTTGATTGACCGTAATCAATGATAGAAAAAACGTCAAAATTAAGAGTAACTTATGATAATGTATTCAAACTCAGTTCATTAAAATTGATATTTGCATGAAACAGTAACAATTTGAGCCCGTGTAAATAACTATAGTCCATTTACAATAGCATTATAGTCCATTTATAATAGCATTAGAAAAAAGAGGCTCGTAGAAGCAGGAATGCAAAACATTTTATTTCAAAGTTATGATAAAACAATTTTAAGGGAGATGCTTAAATTCTAATTTTCTTGCGTTTTTTGAAATTTGCAGGTCAGTGTAAGTTTGTATCTTAATAAAAATAATATGATGCGCAACAATAAGAAATATGTAGGCAATAATACAGTTTTAACCTTAAAAATCATCAATACATCCCTTTAAATTAGAATTGCTCCGAATTCGTCTGATTTCGCGGGCTACTGCAGCGCATCCACCTTAATTAAAATAAAATTCGGTAGAATTATAGTGAAACGAATAACGTTCCAAGTATTGTTCATCCCTGCTTCTTTTAGGTTTTTAGCATTGACACTGTAATTTTAAATTGGAGTTATATAATATAAATAAATGAAAGCCACATAATTTCATAAGATAAATAGTTAAAATGGTTACAATTAAGTGTGACAGCTGCTGTAAAAATAGATCATAATAAATTCGGCGTCTATCATAATGTAACAATGTTTATTGTATTTTTGTTACAAAGTGTGCATTAAAAATAACCTTTTTTAACTTCTTTCTAATGCTATTATAAATGGACTATAGGTACATTGAGCCGTCGCGCGCAGTCTGCGCAAACTACTATGCAAAACTTGGTAAGGCAATTCGGTATTGTGTTATTGCTGGGCAGGGCATTGAACAGTTAACCGATTTTGAACCATGTGCGCCGTGCGGTTCAACTATTTCTGTCCTGCCCTGAGGTTAAGCTGCTTGCGAACAGAGATGGTCCGAGCACTGTAGTAAATAATACTCACATCAGCAACATTATTGAGCGGCGGCGCGGCTATGAACACGACGTAGGGCGCGAACTCCGCCGTACGCAATATCTTCAGAGCTTGCGGCTCCACGTCTAGTATGGCGATGCTTCGGTCTGAATGGATGCGACGAATTGTTTCCAGTTTTGTGCCGTACATCGCGTCTTCGTGGGTACCTGGAAAAAGAGAGAAAAAATTACAAATGGTATTGACAGACTAGTGTGACATTCGTTTTTTATCCACGGCACGGTTTCTTTACGGTACTTACGGCGTAGGAACCGCGCCGTAAAAAAAAGGGTGCGTCAACAAGCTTTCATAGTGATCCATACAACACTGGGCCGTGCCTGCACTTGGCGAATAAACCGTAGTTTTTCACGTCAAGAAAAACGTGTATATACCAAGGGCCTTACTGCAGAAGAATCGAGAACTAACATTCAAACACGAATAAAATGGTTGCATTGACGCCAGCAGGTCAAGCTACCCGAAACTGTCAAATTTTCCCAATCAACCTTGAACCTTAATGCTTTAGCGATAAAGTTGAAAGTCTATTACAGAAATTTGACAGATTGTAGTAGCTTGATGTGCTGGCGTCTTTACATGGTTAAAAAGAGCTTATCAATGAGTCCTTGGGAGTGCGATTAGATATCACTGTGGACCATGGTCTACTGGTTCTGAAGTTCAGATGAAGATTCAAATGCAACTTTGTAAGAAGTTGATAGAGAAATAATTATGTTTCACACGTACACACTATAGAAACGGATTTTGTCGACGGAAGAAAAGACAAAATGACAGATTGTAAAAACATTTCTACCGTCTCAAGCATGGCAATGAAGCTATGCAATGTTTTTATTCTTCAGTCGACAAGTCTATTGTCAAGCATGACGACCAATTTTTATATACTTTTGACAGTTGGGTGTAGAAAATTTTCTTCTCAATAAAGTGTTAAATAGTCATCACAATGGACTTAGACAAGAATTTATAACTGATTTTAAAATTTGCTCCCCGTTGCTACGAAAAGAATAAATGTCTTTGTCTTCATAGAAACGCGAGTCTACGAGTCGACCCGTGCACGGGCAGAAGAGACGACGAGTTGGATAGAAAGAACTTTGTCTATTCTTGGTAGAATAGAGATAGAATTGGTCATTCTACGCCTGCAGGACACACGGTTTATTCGGCCTTTGAAAAGTTGAGGGTTAAGGGCCTCAGTAGAATGTGGATTTTTCGACTTTTACTTCGGTTTAAAGGAATTTATTTTCTCAAAGAACATACAGTTCGCTTATAAAGAAACTTAACTAAATTAACAATTTTTGACGACACGGTTGGCGCAGTGGCTGACCGATCGACAGCTGCGCTGCGTGTCGCGGGTTGGATTCCGTCACGGAACAAATATTTGTACTGCCTACAGGTAGTTGTTCCTGGTCTGGTTGTTTGTGTATGTGAGTTTAAAGGTTTGTAAACGCACCCACGATACAGGAGTAATTCCTAGTATGGGACGTTTTTTTAAACAAAATAAAAAAAAAACAATATGTTGTAGGTTACATTACGACGTCGAGCCAACTTCGGAAAGGAACAACGACAAAGTGAATGAATAGTTACCATATTCCAAATATTCGTTAGCTGCTATGTCGGCCATCATTTCTTCGTGGGTCACGAAATAGTAGTTTCTACCATTCTCTTCATCAGCTCTCGAAGGTCTCGTGGTATCTGAAAAGAGGAAATGAAATTGTAACACCATTAATTCATTCACAGAAGTGATGGGTACCTATCGACTTCCAGTCATTAAGAAAAAGATAATAAAATAAAGTATTTTATCTCACAAAGCGACGCGCGCTTTACTTTTCTAACCAAGTATACAGTCACGAGCAAAAGTATGTATACACTCGGCTTTATTCAACAGCGATTTACTCCTTTATTTTTTAATGAAACTTTATGTTGTTACGAATATAGCATTTTAGAACCTATAGGTTTATGTTATGTGTCGTGTTTCAACGTTGCATTCGTTATTTCACGAAAAAATCGCAATTGAAAGTTGCGAAGTGTTGACATATTGGTGCTCGTGACTGTACAAACACGCAATGAATGTGCGCGTAAAGACGACTAGCGTCGGCACATAACACGCACACGCAACCACACGCACACTTTCGACTTCGCCATTGTCTCGGACGGTACCCAGAGCTCCTGTGCTTACACACTTCACAGCGTGTTTGTATACTTGGCAACCACAACTAAAGCGCGCGTCGCTTCGTGACATAAAAATACTATAAGAGATATACTAAATTCATCATTTCACGCACTATAGATGATCATGGGGTTAAACAACGCGTGCCATACAAATTAGCCGGTTGAATGCCATAATTACAGAGAGAATTAAAAAACAATTGTCTCGCGTGGATCCCCGTTCTGGCTTATGTAGGGTTAATGAACAACAGCTGCAATGTTTTCTTTTATAGTGGACTTTGGGAGACCCATGTCAAGTACACAAGGACCACGTAAAGTCTATTCCATTTTGTTTTAAATTGATGTTATTTCAAGTTAAACAAATATCAACTTTATTTTAATGGTAATTAAGTTGAGGAGTGACTAGCACTATTGAAAAAGTTATAAAATATTTGAAGTTGTAGTGTAAACTGGACTTTGTTGTGTAGGCTTTATTGTATAAACTCATATTTGTTAAAATTTTTGGCAAATATTAGATACTCTCTTATTGATTAGATACTCACGTGGTATTGGATAAGCATATTGATCAGGATGACGTGCGATGAGCGTGTTCTTTATATGACGACGACCGACGCCGTGTGCGCCCAGAAGCACGATGGTTTTTCTTTGGAACGCTGTAAATAGAAGACATTGAAATTATTCTGAGATTCGTGGTTGGGTTTGGTAAGATGTTATTCAGTCATGCTTGACGTCATCGTTAGATGATCAGGACAACTTTATCATCAGCCTATAGCAATGTTCTGCTGGATCAATAGGTCTCTCTAATGATATGCTATGACTCCTGAGCTCGGTCCTTGAATGAAGTGCAAACAATCAGGCGGTCCATCTGATGTAAGTTGGCACCGTCGTCTATGGAAATTTGCAATACTTAAATACCCTGTCCATTACGTGAACCGTTTTTTGACAGCTGTCTTAGAACGTACACATTCCAGGTTACGTAAAAGTTAAGATTAAAATGCATAATAAAATAAATATATAAACTGCCATATCTCATTGAATTATCTTATTTATGGCTTCTTACATACATTATAATACCGTACGTGTAGCAATCAATGTATTGTGTGTTGCTGCTATCACTAGTTCCATCTGTCAAAAAACGGTTTACCTAATGGACAGCCCTGATATGCTACGACTTCTGAGCTCGATCCTTGAATGAAGAGCAAACGATCAAGCGGCCCCTCTGATGTAAGTGGGCACCGTCGTCTATGGAAATTTGTAATACTAGAGGTATCGCAGTGTGTTGCCATCCCAGAGATAAAGCTGAACACGGGTACACAAGTAACACGAGGGTTCTTATTACTATAAACCCGGCAAAAATTCACACTGCGATTGAGATTCCTTCTAAAGTATTTGAGTAAAGAAAGAAAGAAAAATGCGTATATTGACATTATACCAAAATAAATACACCTTAAAACTATGAAAATAGAAAACAAAGATTAAAATGCCAAAAGGGCCTCAGCTCAGCATAATGTCAGATGACAACACAAGGAGTACTAGGAATACTGTACTGGCAGGCACTCGCAAATGACAGAATTGTGTGGAAAAGGGAGAGGAAGACCTTTGCCCAACAGTGGGACAATACAGACTAGTTAGATTAGATTATATTTGACTACTCTAGTAATTTTGACCTTTGTTTTCTTCTTATTTTTAACCGACGAAAAAAACGGAGGAAGTTCTCAAGTCGACGCGTCATCATCATCTGCCTAGCCTTTTCCCAACTATGTTGGGGTCGGCTTCCAGTCTAACCGGATGCAGCTAAATACCAGTATTTTACATGGAGCGACTGCCTATCTGACCTCCACAACCCAGTTACTGGGTAATACGATACCCCTTGGTAAGACTGGTTGTCAGACTTTCGGGCTTCTGACTACCCGTAACGACTGTCAAAGATCCACGAATGACAGCCGGGACCAACGTCAAGTCGACGCGTATATTTTATTTTTATTTTTTTATAAGATACTTTTGACGTATGGTGTTGTGTTGCTCAATACCATGTTTCCATTAAAATATGTTAACAAAATGTACTTACATGGTAATTTGACGACCTCTTCGTACGTAACAACGTCTAGTTGGTCGAAAACAGCGTTGTGTTTCGCTAAATATTTGTCTTTCGATTGCTTTTTCTTGCGTCCAAATATGGAACAGTTCACTGAAACAAAGTTAAAAGTAAACAAAAATCAATTCGCGTAACAGGGGATTTATTAGTGTTGCAACCAAAAAAAAAAAAAAATTAAAAGCCATTTCTTTTTCTATTTTTTGTTGTTACTTTTTTGTGTTAAAACATGCTTTTAAAAATATTTTATTGGGTGCCTTTTAACAAAATATGTTTTTTTTTTTAAGGAACAGATATTTTAAGAAATAGTTTTATATTACATGCATAATTTGATAGAGACAAACAGCATTATGTGCGTCACCTATAAGCACTTATCGTCATCAAAGATATTTCAAAGCGATTTAAATCATTATAATGTTTAAAATATTATAACCTGGACTTAAACAAAATATAGACCTTTTCAAACCGAGACTTTCATTCATAGAGATGTAGTTTCTATTGAAAAATCGTCAAATAAATTTCTACAATCTTGAAAGGCTGTAAAAATTATGTTGATAATCATAATTTTGTCTCAATTTAAAAGTACTTATATTAGAAAATTTCTCGTGTCAATTAAAGTACGAGTTAAGTTAACGATGTAGGAGATCACTCCGTCATCATCTCTCAGTAAATAATCAAATCTAAACAACCCCTCTAACTCAAATAACTTCAACCAATACACACCAAATCTACAGCTAAGACCAACGTTAGAAATGGAAGCTTGAGGCGACACTTGAAATGAAACCAGTTTTACGAAAATTTCTAATTGAAGTTTGGTTCAGTCTGCAGTGTTCAAATCAATGGTCATCTAAAACATAGGTACCCAATCCACCTACGATTATAAACACTGCAAGATGTCCATAACTAGAATGTTTTCTCCGTTCATATTCAAGCGCTCATGAAAAGCCATCCAGAGAAAACCTAGAATCTTTTCTAAAGGACTCTTGTTCGCAGGAGCGACTGCATAATCTGAACTCCACAACCCAGTTACTGGGTAAACCGATACCCTTTGGCAAGACTGGCTGTCAGACTTTCGGGCTTCTGACGACCCGACCAGTATTCACAAATAAGAGGGCCAATTCTGACAATACCCGGAGTTCCATAAAGCCAGTTTCACTTCAATGCAAAATGGCGGCTGCAGTATAAACTAAAAACGTAGGTAATACCTGTGTTCTCACAACCGTCGGTATGGGACACGCAGCCCTCGGCTCCTAGCCGCACAACATTACAACACGGTTCATGCAAACGGAACGGATGGTAGTAACGGATCTACACGATTTGGATCACACGCAGTGGGAATGATTTGTCAAAAGTTTGCGGAACAAGAGAAAACTGAAAATTTCTTAGTTCAATTCTCAGGTACAGGTTAACGGATTGCTTGAAGGTCCAGTGCGGGTTGGTGGGCACCAGCCGACACTGGGCCCGCGTTTTATAGTCCGGTCCACAGAGGTGAGTCCAGAAGGCCAATTCTCGTAATTTAAAACGTTCAAAATCTAGTCGCAGTCTCATCTGAGCGACAAACAAATTAATGTCAAAAATGTAGTGAAATTAGAAGTATTTTTTGACAGATTGAGGTTGAGATCAGACTGTGAATGGTCTTAAAATTACGAGAATTGCCCCTCTGATACCTAGTAGTACATCATATAGGCTGATCATGTTTTTTTTTTAAATCATGAGTAATAACGTACAGAATCTTTTAAAGCCACAGACATACCTACTTAATATCTGTCTCAAAAACATAAGATCAAATTAAACGAGTTCGTCAAGGATAAAAACGGTATCTACGCATTGTCCAAAGTCGGGCCAATTTTTCATTAAAAATAGGCACTCTTTTCCTCAGTAATGGGTGGTCTTATCTTTATTAAAGTTCATGACTGTATCTACGAGTTATACTTAAGTTTGGTCGTAACTGTTAATTGCTGGTCGTAACTGCCTGTGAAGTAAGGCTTCTAGTTACGAAACTTAGTTGTTCTAGTAGTGGAGAGGTCATTTGATATCATCCACTAGCACTGTTCAAGGCAGTTTCAAAGACGGAAGTGAACATAGACGAGTCATAAATAAAGTTGGTCCTGGGGCAAAATAACGGGTGCAAAAATGCACTTAATAAAGCCGAGAGTAACTTGTAGTCCCCGTCATTGCGATCATTGTTTTGTACTGGACCATATCTGACAAGGTAAAGAAGGTCAAAATTCCAACTTATACTGAAATTTTTTTTTACGAAAACATGCTTTTAATGTTGTAACACAACTTTAAATACCCCCACGACCCCTGTACCGTTGCGTGCACCCATAAACACAATGTTTTGCGTGTGTTACATTGCGCACTACCGCAAACAGCAATGTTTCACACCAAAATTAAAAGTCGTTTCCCAGCAATTGTTTTTGTGCAATGTTACTTAGTTTGATGTACATACTCGTAATGCATAGTTGACGGCGATATGATGTCTCTTTTTACACCCTGTATGATCCTTAATGATATTGTTTTTTTTCAAAACTGACTGGAGTAGGTATACTTTTGACAAATCACTTCCTTATAATGACAATACAGTAATATTAGGGTTACACAAACTCCCTTTGTATACAAGTAGATATTGTAAATATTTTTTTTTCGGTATTCTATAAAGACTACGAAAGATTAGAGTGAGCGTTTGATCAGTATACTTGGGCGGTTGTACGTATTCAGGGGTCCAAATGTACCTATCATGTTTCTACTTCTTTGGGAAATCTTAGCCCGGTTTTGTACCATGCAGAATTGGTATAGGTACACTTTCATTAGCACATTTTTACATATATGGGAGCTTGTATCACTCATAAACAAAAACAAGAAGAAAAAGCAAATTTACATACCGACTGCTTCGTCCAATGATGAAATTGAAAGCATAACACGAAATTAATGTAAGTTAGGTAGACAATGACATTATTATGTGTAAAGCTACTTTTCATTTCAGGTATGAATCATACACTGTTTTTAATATTAAAACAAAAGGAAGAATAGAGGGAGATGTTAGATGACAATTGTAATTTATTTGACATTGATTAACGGTTACTGTTGTTTCGTGTCTTCAAGACGACTGCCAATTCGGTTGATAACGTAATCGTTACAATATAATTTTGATTCTTATACCAGTAACCATTTTAAATCAAAAATCTAGTAGAGAATCACATGAATACGACATTCACAAAGATGCGACACAAATGCATCTAAGACAAACATACCAACGGGTGATCTGTGTGACGATTTTTAATAACTTACTATTGACGGTAAAATAAAACTGCTATACACAAAGTTGCAAAAACTAAACACAGTAAAACATCAATTTTCATGAATCATGAAATACTTTTGTACGTTGACCATCTAAATGAAAAAAAAAAAAAAAGAAAACGAACACAAAAAATACTTCTAACATTTAAAGCACCTATTTTCCAGACCTTGGAGTTCCATATGCCTTCCAAACAAGAAAGATATTAGACTTTTTTCTGTCTACGGTACTAGCAACTGCATTACCTTGATCAGTGTTCGATCTTTCCGCAGCAGCACAGGCTGCTCTCCATTCCTGGAGTTCAGGGCTTGGTATAAGACCGGCTGAACCACCGGACGCGTCCTTACGTGCTTGCCACCAATGGGAGTCATCTTTGCTGATGATCTGAAAGTTCGTTGCAACTTATGCTTAAAAGAGGTCTTATTTTCTCATTAATAAACGTTATTTTTCTCAACATTTATGCAATAGTGAATAATTCTATGTTTTGTAGTACCTGCAGAATGTCACCAGTGGTGAATGCGATGCCAGCTTGAGCGCAGGGAATCAATTCATCTTCTAATGGATCATAATCAAATTGTGCTCTCACAAAAATCTGGAAGAATTAAAACGGATTACAAAGTTTTATATCTGCTCGCAAAAACAATATGACAAAAATAATGATTAATGAAGATGTTGATGAATGGGGCTACAAATTCTAAGAAAAATGAGAAGTTACGATAATGGCAAATGATAATAAATGAAGAATGCGGATAAAAAATAATGTTAAATGCCAATTTAGTAGCAGTTAACATAGTCATTTTAGAAACCAATGGCAAACAAAATGAATATAATGAAACAAATGATAGGTGAAAAAGTGATGTGAGTGAGGAGCAATGATAAAAGAACAACAAGCGCACAGAAACGGAGGAGATCGCGGGGACGCGCAGCCATGCCCAGGTGACAATACAACATAACATAACACAACATAAAACGAACAACATAAAAATAATATTACAAAGTAGCAACTGGTCTGGTCTCGCTACTTACTAGCACGGGCGAAGGCTTTATCCGGAAAAGCTAGTTAGAACAAAAACACAAAATTTTAATGTCTTCTATTTTAATACCAATTGTTTTATGGTTCAAGACAAGCATTGTCGTGAAGATTTGTGTGCGCTTGTCGACTTTTGCTATATTCTTTTAGTGTAAAAACAAGCGTTAGAGTCACACTACTATCTATCGTGTTAATTGCAAAAACAATATTTATGTATATTTTTAATTGAATTTTAATCCAAACTAGTATTAATACAAACTCAGCTACATCTACTGTTTTAAAAACCACACTGACAAAAACTTGGGATGAACTAAAGGATATCATCAAATCCTTATGAGCATTGGATAAGTAAGACATGAAGTAGGTATTACCTCGCAGGGTGGCGGCGCTGAACGGTATGAGGGCACGATCTTAAAAGTCACCGATCCACGAGCTTCGCGCTGTAATTTTTATATGTTTCCAATAAATTGACAATAAAGTACACATTGTTTACATCGACGACATGATAGTTCTTTCGAAGTACGTACTTACCTATATTTTTACACACATATCAAAACTTTGTAGGTAAAAATTGTACTGTACAGTGCAAAAGAATCATATTATTTTATCGTTAGGTAACGAAATTATACAAGACAAAAATGTATAATATTCTGATGTTAGCGGAGATCCACCAACTGTTTAAAATTGTTTAATCAATTTCTTATTTATCATTTTACAAGAATGCTTAGGTAATTTCAACTATCTCAAGGCTCTAAAATGCAAATTATTTCCATCTCCTAATCAAATACCCTTTATTTCGTAATTTTCGCAATACGTACCAGCATTCTCTGTAGCTGAGCCACCGACTGGTTTGCGACTGGCGTGCCGTTGATCTCTTTGATCTCGTCCCCGACGTGCAGGGTTGCCTGTCTATGTATCATTCCCCCGTGCATGATGCGTGCTACGATGCATCGTCCGTCGTCTGCTAATTTCAGTGTTATGCCCTGTAAAACGTATTTTAGTTACGTTAGCGCCTTTGTGGTTTAAAAAAAAATATTGCGAAGGTCTTTTATCCCCCACTTTACATAAATAACATTTAATCTTGGCTTGTGACATTTTCATTCTAGCTAATTCTACATAAGGATATCTTCAACCAAAAATTAATTCGTTAGTAAAAATGTACAGCAAATTTTATTTAACTCCTGAATGTCGAGAAAGCCTTTGATTTGAGTTTCTTGGAATAATCCCGTCATGGAAGTAGCGTAGGCGAAGTTGTGTTTACAAAAGAAACCAGGAACTGAATTTCTGTCATAGAAATGTTTGAATCACTAATTAATCATTTCGTTTATTGAACTTGGTCTGTACATGACTTTTTAACTGTTAAACAATGGAAGTTTTTATAAATATTGTCCAAAAATATCTCTTTCACATAGACGTAAATAAATATCAAAAGAACAGTGATGCCTGTATCAAGCGAGATCATCTTAACAGTAAGCCATCATCTATCTATAATTACCATAAGCCACACGGCACGGTTTCTGCGGCTCGTGTGAATATGTATATGACACGGTTCTATGGTATACGGCGCTGAGCCGTAGTGCGGTCGTGTCATCAAAAAACTTCCATAGTGATCCATATAACACTGACGACCATGACTACACACGAAGGATAAACCGTAGTTTTTCACGGCAAGAAAAACGTGTCTGTACTAAGGGCCTAAATATGTCCGTTTTGCACTTACATAAGCGTATGGCTTATGTACATAATCTACTCGCAAAACCTAACAGAAATCCTCATCACATATCGCCATAATATGGGTTTATAATTTTACTATTTGTATAGAATAGTGTAAATTGTATAGTCACAAAAACACGTGTAAACGATTCGAAGGATATGGATATGATCACTGAACTGCAACGATTACGCACCTGTTTCTACACAACTGAGTTTACAGTTCGTGTGTTTGCTAACCAGGGTAGCAGAACAAAATGGCTTTGAGACGAAATTCAACATTTATTTTTAGGTAACCTTTGGTTTCCGCTTCGTGTTTTTGTTTTAGATTTTAGGATTTCCCTTTGGGAGTTTAAAATGTTACAGTTCCATTTTATCTCGTCTCGCGGCTGTCAGTTCTGGTTGAACAAAAGCAAGAAAACATTATCCACCTAAGTCCATTCATCAAACCTTTATAAACTCCGTTTTTGCAATATTTTTAAAGCATTAAGCTAAGCCGGATTTAGCTAAAGTAAATAAAAGGCCGAGATAAACTTTGTAGGTCAACTTCAAAATAAATATTTAAGATCTTAAAAAATCTTAAATATTTATTTTGAAGTTGGTCCCTACAATCTTAAACGCTTGGATTATCTACAAAGGATTTGGATTATCTATTCATAGCAGTTGATCATGAAAGGAAATAACGCTTTGTTACGTCTTTTTATGAACTACCACTATGATTATAATAAAATATTCTAAATCTATTATATAATTTCGTTCTATTCTATAAGCTTACACTTTTCACTGCAGGGACCTGGTGGCCTACCGCGAGTTCTTAACGCGATTCAATTTACGCTCAGGGATCGAGATGGCGCTAGACGACTTGTATAGCTCTGTCTCTTTCCAACAGCCTAAACTGGATCGCGTTAAGAGCTCGTGGTAAGGCCCCTGCACCCTACTCTCATTCCACATTTTATAAGTCTACCACAATTTTGAGCCAAACCCTTTGAAAAGAACCACACCACCAAAATACCCTAACCACAAGAATTCAAGACCCTTACCATCGGTTCGTCGGTATTCTTTTGGAACTGCACGAGGCGGACCCTGGTCACGTTCTCGAATTCCGGTTCGGTGTCCTCTTCATCTTCAGGCGGCGGTGCGGTGGTACGGCCGTTGACCGGCGGCGAAGATGCTCGTATAGACTCTTCGCCGTACACCTCGCGGGCGACCACATCGTGCGCCTGGAGTAGGGCCTGCGAACAATATTTTGGGATTAGAATAAAATGATGAATCCACACATTATATTTCCAACTCTGAATACACATAGCATCTTTCAAAATCCTAGAAAACATTATCATTCGGAAACATAAAAAAAAAAAATCGACAAAACGATTTTTTGACACATTTCTGTGACAAGTATTGAATTTCATTTAACACCTCATCGTAATCGGGAGTTACATCTATATCAATAATTCAAACAATCTAATATCTCTCAATTTCATTTCCAGATCTACGTTCAACATTTTATAACACAAAACATTTTACAACATATCCAAATTCAATTCAGTAGACATGTGCTGCATATTGAATGGAGAATTTAAAATGTTTTCTGCTTTCATACACCACTTCACTCTGAGCCTCTTTCATTTTACGTTTGAGCGCTTTTGGCATGAGTCCGTGGACGGCTTCTGGTTTATTCCCAACAACCGATGCCGATATTGCGGCAGTCCGATAATCCACCAAATGTACTCGTGACCCCAACAAATTTGCCTCAGATTTAGAATCGAGAACGGCGAAAAGCTCTCAATCCGTATTAATTGCTCAACAGCCCATACATTTTAGAAAAAACTGACGCATGGCCGACTAAGTCTGCAATTTAGAGCGTGATTCATATGGTAAAGTACTGTAATATTTCTAGAGTCAAAATACATGTTTTGCAGTATTGACTCACAATTTTTACTTATTCTCGACACAAGTTTAGGTAGGTACACATCTATTGTGATTTAAACTATGACCTATTTTGTGTTCAGCAGTTAATTTCAAAATGGAGACTAATATGTCTCATGTTTTAACAATGGCATGTGAAGTGCTTGGAATGCTTTCAGCATCAAAAGCAATCAGGTATTCCAGAACTAAGTTAAGTTTAATCGTGAATATTCCTTTGAATATTAAGAAGCAATATATGTAGCACACTTGCCTTTGACTGCAGACCGCATTATCAAGTTAATTTCTGATAATTACAGCCATGTGTTTGTATAATCTGGTAACGTGCACGAAAGCTTCCTTAACTTATGCGCCGCAATTGAACGAACCTTAATTAGTTTTGGCTCAAATTATTATGCCTTTATGATCAAAAGTTGTATGCGTAATTTTACCACAAATTTTGCCAACAATAAATTAGAGAGGTGCGAGTCATGGCTTTCATGTTGAAGTACTTAAACTAATTAAAAGCGAGGTTAAAACTTTTCATCTGTAAGTAGAGGTACCATTCAGTCTAAGGCACAAAAAATGGCTTTAAGTTTCCTAAAATCTTTTCATGTCAGCGGATTTGCTTGGAAACAACTTTTATTCAGGAAATGTCTGAATAATTAAAACAAAACTGTAAATGCAACAGTAAAACAGTCAAGCGAAGTCCCTTTATCCACTGCTACACTAATTCCTATCGCAAAAACAGCAGTGCCCATTCGTATGGTAATGCAGGAACTATGCAGTGCCACTATTGTTGTAGCCGAGCTGTTCCGTGAATTCTGTTTATTTGGATAAAACATAGATAATCCTCCGCTACGTGCTAACGCTCCACCGCAAATCTGCCTAAGCGAGGCTTATATGAATATCTCTTATGAATCCTGTCGCTTAATTTTCAGATTTCGTAGCTTCCAGTAAAAGTGACGAATACGTGCGAAGATGATAAGGAAATTAACATTCATTTTAATATTCGGGCATGAATTGGAGTAAATTAGGAATTAATGGATGACAAAGCACTTAAAACAACCATCGACAAGATAAATCATTAATTAAAAGAACCAATTATTGAGAAGAAAATTGAAAAAAAAAACCGGATAGTGGAATAAAATTATGCGCTGCAATTTTATATAGCCACTTAAGAGTCGCTTCCTCTTTCTAAAGGAAATGCAATAAAATCTAATAAAGGTATCATTAGTTACGTAACCGGTAAAGAAACTAATGAATAGCAAATAAGCCAAGTCACATTAATTTACTTGTAACGCATAATACAGAGGAAACAAATAATGCGATTAAATCGAACAATACTCCGTATAACGAGGGTACAAACAAAGTTGTATCGGACTCAGTTTGCTGTGACAACAAAGGTATTGTTGATGAAATTATATCTGACTATATCGTATTAATTCCCTGGTATAATGCTGTAGGTTTTGTTACAACCTGTGAAAGGCACAGTTATTAACAATTTGGTCAAAAATACAATTCCTCTCAAAACTAGCTGCATCAACATAATGCAATAGGTGTTATTCAACTATCTACATTAGTGTTAACAGTCAAGTTAATGGCTTTCACGGTACTGGCACACAATACAATTAATCTGCAGTACTATATTATGCAGTATTACCATGCCTAAGCCCAGGGTGCTGTGGATGTGCGCTTCAAGCATTTCCAATTTGCCAACAACCGCACCATATGGGGGTTTGACTACCACATGGAATAAGACAGTGTGATTTAAAACGTAGCATGATTCAAGTTTGGAGTATTCAATTTAAACAATATGGGTTATATGCTGTATCTCATATCAAGAGCCATATAAAACCATTAGAGACTATTGAAAAGCTCGCATACAAATCAGATAGTAAAGTGGGTTTGGTATTGTATTCATGTGACCTGCACCACTGCGAACTGCGATGGATATATACTTCCTATTTTGCGATGCGATGACCCAATATTTTTATTCGAAACTTGAGATTAATGTCATGCTTCACTGAGCCCAGACGGAGCCAATATCGAGTTTCCAATACAAATGACGATATGATAGCCACTTAAAATGTACTTCTTTTGATCGGGGTAAAGAAACACTGTATGAATAAACTCTTAATATAGCAGCTTCTCTTTCATGACAACATTTATAGAAAGGCGTAAATATGGATACAAATAACATCAGATTGCTACTATTTTTGGCATCTTCGTAGCGAAATGGGTCGTTTTAAAATACGAAATCTATTTAAGATCAACCCCTTAGAGAAGCCCATTTTTAGAAATTACACGACCCGCATTGTACGCATATAGCGGGTTGGATTTAGCGCCATAGCCCATTTAAAACTACCATTTAATCAAATCAGGCTCCAATAAAGCATTCTGTTCCACGAAATTGCTACCGGTATATCAATTGATCGTCAATCAGGTTTTAATTCGATCCGTTCCTGATCCTCTGCTACGCGTTTGACAGCACTTAAGCGTGTTAATTTGTGCATGACATCCACATATCTCTGGCTATGCAGACGCTGGCTGTATCCGTTTGTCAAGCAGGTATTAGGTCGCAATATAACACCGACGTAGATTGAACTGTTACCTGTTGAGACGAAGTCAAAGAGCTAAAAGATATTACAAGCACGTTTCCGCCATGTTATTAGATATTCTGCCATGTTAACCGGAGTTAAGTTGGTAACTTGATTATTTAATATCATTACCAGCAATTTAATGATCATAACTGCAGATTGGAGTAGGATGTGGTGTAGTTTTAGTAAATTATTCATTTGATCTGGATATTATTAGAAAGTATGGAAGAAATAAAATATAATATTATATTTATATATATATAAAAATCATTTGCTGTTCGTTTGTCTGGCTAAAACTCGAGAAGGGCTGGGCCGATTTAGCTGATTTTGGTTTTGAAATGTTTGTCTTAGTCCAGGGAAGGTTTAAACGGTGAGAAAATATGGAAAAATTGCGAGGAAGATAGTAAAAACAACAATTTCACTTTCTCATATAAACTGTTCTACCTACTTTCCTGTCAAACATTTGACGATCGTCCCTTCGGTACGGTAGTCTCGGGTCCACTCGAATTGAAGTACGTATTAAATTAGTTGTTTTAAATAGTGTAGGAGTATGGTAGGAGTAGGTTAGGAGTAGGGTAGGAGTAGGTTAGGAGTAGGGTAGGGGGTAAGACACCACGCGAACGAAGTAGTGCCGGGCAGCTAGACATAATTTATATGGCAAAACAACGTTTGCCGGGTCAGCTAGTATATTAATAATTGAATATTGCGCCGACCCCAAATAAATTGGGATAAGAGCAGAGGAAAGATGATGATGATTATTCGAAAGACAATTTTAGCTGCCGTAGCACCTTCGTCTCCAAATAATGGATTAATGGTAGTTGTTACAATATTAATTTTCCGTATTTTTTTTAATAGTAAAGAATATTTTCATACGTTTTGTCAGGCGTTGTCAGAAGCGGAAATCTTTTTCTATAGATAATCTAATATATTTCAGTTCGCTTGAAGCTTGAGATTTCTTTTTAATTTCATCTCTGTGAGTGACTTGATTCTTAAAAGGTTTGCTGGAACACGAGGACTCGAGCAAGGAATGTAGGGGGCAAAGTAGCTTGATTATGTTTTGCTTCTAGCATATTGAGATTGTGATAAGAAATAGGAATCGCATTGATGATTATATTTGCTTTTATATTGGCCGTGGTGTTTGAGAAAACGTTGATTTTATTCGTCACTATTTATGTTATTTTTATGGCTAATAATATTAAATGTCTGACTATATAATCAAATAATAATATACTATAAACTGATAAATTTTGATCGTTTTAATCCTTAAAAGGGGTCATTGTACTCATCATTATGAACAACTTTTATCACGGGACCAACCCGTGAAAATCAGTTGATCCATACATTGTGTCGAGTTAAGCGAACATAAATCTATGGATCAACTGATTTTTTTTCACGATTTCAGGGTTGGTCCCGTAATAAAAGTTGTTCATAATGATGAGTACAATGACCCCTTTTGAGGATTAAAACGATCATAATTTAACGGTGTATACGACGACGTTAGAAATCGGTACCCATCCTCCACACGTCCGGAGCACCATGGACACCTAACACTCGGTAACGCAGAGTCTAGGTGACTAATCCTTTCACCACGATGGCAGGAACCGGTGTTTGTCAATCCACTGTCGTACCATCGACATGACGAAGAAGAAGACAGTACTTCCTTGACCTTTTAATTTGTATTATATAAATAACTAGCTTCTGCCCGAGACTTCGACTGCGTAAAATTTTGTCACCCGACCCAACCCACCGCATCGCATCGCCTGCTCACGCTGTTAATTCGTTTTAGCTTAGCGTCTTTCTGCCTTTTTTTCAATTAGACGGCTCCTAGTGTGATGTTAAATAGCCTTCCTCAAGAATTGTGCTATAAAATGGAAAACCACCGGTAGATCCAGAGATTACGTTCAAACAAACTCTTCAGTTTTGTTATTAGTGTAGATTTACAAATCAAGCTTAAAAGATGCAACCATTTTGTGAAAATGTGAACGCCATCATTAACAATCAGCAACAAAGTGATTATTCTCACAATTTAATTTTCAGACTGATGAATTACTCATTAACGTTTAATGCCTCGTTCCTTCATGATTGCAGTTAAAAAAATCAATTAAGTGATAAATTAAAAGTATTTAAAGTTAAACATTGAGTAACGAGGATTCAATATGCATTGTTGAAGTATTTGACAGGATGACATGGAATCAACTTGATATTCAGCTCAGGTTTTAACAGATGCTTATGAATCAGGTTCTTTTGTAATTAATATCAGTTTATGATGCAAATATTAAAGTTTTTGTCAATAAGCATTAGGTATATAGACATGCAGCAAAATTTTGGATATTTAGATAGCAAATATTTATAAAAGTCGAAAGATATCAGTGAACAGGCATCTTCTGGGCACGCTCGTTTCATCATAGACCTCAACCATCGCTTTCATTCAGGCGTGATCGAGGTCAAGAGCAGGCCCATTCAGCAATAAAAAAAAAATATTCTTCGTCTTTATTCATTTACTCATTGAATATTCTGAGAAGCAATTTTACAAATAGCTATCAAACTTTTTCATTAACTTCCATAGCACTAAATCACGTAGAGTCAATACTAAAGGAGTCGGAGAAAGAATTTGAAAAAGTTCAAGAAAAAAACTAAATATCACGAAAGGAAATCCGCTCTGCTTAAACTCGAACGGATCAAATGACAAAAACAATCCGGTATTATAAATCGTACTCGATAACTCAAAGGAAATATTCTGAAAAGGAAAGCAGCAAAAATGTAACAAAACGTAGGAAAAATAAATACTACACTGTAAAGATCTAAGAAGGGATTCAGGATGTAGCTACGGATATTGAATTTCTTTTAAACAAAGATCAAGTACCATCGGATATCTATTATGAGATGGTTCCGCGCCCTTTGGACATTCGTTAGATACTTTATCAAGCTAAAGGACAAAAATAAATCAATCAACAAAAAAAAAAAAAAAACAACTTTGTAAAAGTCATTTTAAGCATATTAAACGTTACACTGACAAAGGTCGTGAATTTATTTTTGATATTAACATATTAATTTCATAAAGATTGGTCCTTGGCAGCTCTGGACAGAGAGAGGTGGAAAGAGAGCCTTTGCCCAGCAGTGGGACATTGAAGGTCAATAGTAAAAATAACTTGATGAAAATGTTTATTGAATTTTGTTATCACGTCCATATTAGTCGATGACATAAAGCTTGTCATAGCGCGTTTTCAATCCCCAGCTGACAAACCGTATATCCTGTGTTTCAGCTGAGGGATCACGGAATAAAATGTTAACCCCAGGAAAACCTTTACCTGTCACTACACGAACGACATCTTGGACGTTTCCCACTAAAACATTAGCGATAAATAACCTGAAAACGGCAAACCCTGCGGTTTTAGGGTATCTTATCCTCTTGAGGATACGCACTTTATTGTTTTATGTGCTCACTTAGATTTAAGGACGGGCTTCTTCTCGAAATCAATTGTAGAATGTCGTAATGTCTGAAGTAGGCGGTAAAAGATGTTCCGATAAAGGTACTGAAGAGAGAATCAATTCCCAAGATAACCTTATCGAGAAGCCTCCTCTACAACGAAGGTTGATATTTCTGGCAGATGTTTTTTTTTCAATGCCATACTGTATATTATTATACTGTGTATATAGTATATTACTGTGTATAATATTTCTGGCTTATTTATGAATATTGCTATTATGATCCCTAGCATTACTGTTATTGTTGAATAATGTAATATCTGCTTAGGGAGGTATATTATAACCTAAAGGTTACCCCTAACGGGATCGCGCAAAAACAATGGGCCTTTGGTGTTGGGATAGCTATTAATAATTACAATATTATCGACCAACAAGACGGATAGTCCAATTTAGGCAGCGGTGTATTATACGCAACTTGAATGTAGATATGTATGTCAAATACAACAAGAAATAAGCTGTATATTATAATGAAAAGGAGAACATACCAGTAAATTCAGAGGCAGACATTTAAGCTGCATAACTAAAAAATGACACAGCCAACAAACTTTCGACAGATAAAACAATAAATAAACTCGGCGTTGTGTTACGTTAAACAATAAATCCTTTTGATATTACAGTTGAGTCGGGCCCGATGCAGTCGGTTGGTATGACAGTCGGTGACAGCGTAATACCGCCTCGGCAGCGCTGCAGCGGTATAAAGCGAACTGCTAACAAGTCAGATGTTAATAAACTTCCGCAAAGACTAGGATCAAAAAAGCAATGTAAATGTTTGGACGTTGTGGATGAAAAATTGCTTCGTGTGGTAACTGTAGCTTTTTCTAGCACACTTGCCTTTAATTTATAGTTGTATGACCAAAAGAATGAAATGTAAGCTCAGAGCATGTATAATTTTGTCGTTTATCAGAAACTTGACAAACTTTTTTCCATAAAATGTTGTGTTTTGGCGTCTGTAGAATTGCTGGGATTTTTAATGCATAAAATCTACAAACGAATAAACTTTTCATGTTGATGTAGAGAAATGAGTGCGGTGGAAAATACTAGAGAAAGCAAAAGTATTAAACGTGCGTTGCAATAAAACAAGTTTATAAAACCAATATGTTTTCATTCCAGTAAGATCTGTTTGATCACGCACGAATAACAAATGAAGTTGTTTTGAGCATTGGAATGAAAACAAAGGGATAAAGGGAATATCAGTAATTATAAACATTGCTAAGCTAGGTTCATTCGCCATGAAAACAATGTGTTCATAAATATACGTTAGACAGCTTAGTTGGTCAACTCTGTCGATGTATCTGGCTGAAACACTGAAAATTTACGGTAATGATGCTAAAGCAATTTTGTATCATCAACCTATTCAATATGCTCAAACTGGACCACGGGGAATTGAAATAGCGTTAAGGCAAACTTATCGGATAAACTAGTTTAGTTCAGAGTGTGCGAAAATAAAAATAGCAACTATCTAGATTTATTGAATTTTACATAAATAACATGACATTATCAGCCTCTAATGTTCCCACTGCTGGGACACAGGCCTCGTCTCAGCGAGTGAGAGAGAGATTGAATGTTGATAGCGGTTAAATATCAATTTCGTTTCACAGCTTGAATAATAAAAAAATGCAGGAAAAGGACGAAAAAAATTTTTGTTAATTAATAACTGTCAAATACCTACGATTAAATTATTTTTCATATTTTCAGTTTAAGTCTGTGAAATGTGGGAAAAAGGACCAAACATATTCAACTCATATACGACAAACGTTTAAACAGGGTTTCCACTCCATTTATTGTTACCAAAAGGTGCATAAACAACAGCCGTCACAAAATTTGGCAATAAAAAAATATTCTTTCGTCGTAATTCAATGCAAAGTACCATTTAGGTAGCACGGTGGCACACTCAATTTCTCACTGTGTAAGGTCTCGATTTATTTTTTATGTCTTAATGTCGGTCGTGTGTACGTGCTCTAAAAAGGATTGTTAAAATGTTTATTGAAACTAAACGATTCCTAATTGAATTCTAAAGAGAAGAGCTTTTCGTTGCAACAAGACTAACCGCTTTGTCATGCAATGAGATTGCGAATTTGCTCAACCGCACTAGACAAATGAAACAGCGTACAAAAATGTCAGTTCACGCCGACGAAATAGTAATGGCATATAACACAAATACTGCATATTACGGTACTTCCGGCACAGGGCACGAAAGAGCTCAAGTACACCGCTTTGGTATTATGAGTAAGCACAGTAAAAGTGTTACCATAAATCTACGAGATATAAGACCGCAATATTCTGCTCAAGAAGCGAAAAAAAAGCTACATATAACTTTTTTCATCATAAATAAAAACAAAGAATTTCACCATTGTTTCAACTGAGACAATGAATGAAATGTTTCAAAGAATGCCAACATTGATGATCATGACGGATATAAACGCCCAGATGATAGAAACGATTCTGGGGTGTTGAAATAAACGAGAAATGAGCTCATTTATCTTTATATGGTCGATAAATCATCGTAAGGGTGTGGATCTAAAAAGATGACCCTTCTAATATTTCTTAAGAGGGTGTTAAAATTTATTAGGATTTTATAAGAATTACGATCGGAAAGCTTTATAACATCCATCACGTTTCAAGAAAATTACCTTGTTATCTGTGGATCTTATCGGTTCTATTATGTTCCTTCTATTCAGACTTGTCCATGACAGTCGAAAAAAACAAGCTATCTAACATTATTAGCCTTTAGAGGACAGTAGACGGAGCCACAGAACCAATTCAGGAGATTTATTAATGTGTTTGCGAGCTGCGACAAAGGCCGGATGATGCTTTCACGTTGTTTGATACAAAAAAACATAAATAACAGTCAAAAACATTGTTGCTCAGTGTTTGATATAGAGCCCACACGTGTGGATCCTTTTAAACTCCACAAAAAAGTTGGGAAGCGGTATAATAAAAAAGTATTTCGGAACCTAGATAGCATGTAAAAGCAATTGTCGTAGTACACAGAATTCGTATCTTTCTCGTCGTTAGTTGAACATGCATATTGGCTAAAAACTGAAGCCTGTATGGTAATCCGTTTACCGTCGAATGACCGGCACTTTATTGTAAAACTAGATAGGGAATGAAAAGTTACACATGAAAAAAAACCCAGGAATGGCTAATGCAAATCAGTAGACGACGAGGCGAGCCTGTCCGAGTACGTTCACAAAAATGATACTTAAAACATAAAAAGGATAAAATTGTCGCGAATTTAATTACTACAAGATTCCAAATGACCTGCTCCCGACCACATGAAATGTCCTAAATTGCCCACTTAATTACTCGCAACACAAATCCTTAGGGGAAGTAAAAAAACAAATAGGAAAATATGTTAACGAACATCCACCTAAACTCTTCCAAGGGACATATTTGGACAAAACCTCCACCTAACAAGGGTAAGTCGTATTTATTTCGGCGATCGCAACAACAGTTAAGAGGGATAAGTGGTAACAGTCTAATGTTTGCATTGGAAGTTTTGGGGCATTTGCACAAAGTGTAAGATTAGCATTTGCTCCGTCTTCTGGTGAAACGTTTTCAACTTGAAATTTCCGCGGATTTTTAGTGCCTACGGGCTCTTTTGCGAAGTTCAATAATTGATTGGAACTTCTGATTGGAATTCCTGATGAGATGAGAAGTGTACCTAGAATATTGATTCGATGTCGATAGCTGTCGAATTTTTATTAAAAATTTTCGTGTGAAAAATATAACAAGACAACGAGCGCAAAATTAATAAGATTTACATTTTCGTTGCGATAAAAGATGAAACTCCATAGATAAGGAATGCAAATATCAAAGCAATCAAAAGGTTCAAAGTTCAAATTCCCTTGTGTCGTCCGTCGTTACAAGAGATATAGCTAGTTAATTTAGCAAAAACCCCGTAACAAAGTTATTAAACTCGTTAATAAGTTATGTTCATTCCTTATTAAATATAATTTTATGCTCATCAAAATTGGGATGAGGGATGATTTGTGAGAGAAATGTTCAAAGTTAAATGGTTAATTTTATTATTGTTTAATTACAACGTCAAATTGTTGTTACAATTTATGCTTATAAGTAGTATTTAAAATTCATAAATATATTGGACAACATAAAACTTTAAGCATATATTTTATTATTGTTTACGGGTCATAAACATATATTCTGTTCTCAAAATAATAAATGAATAGCTCATAGCATAAACATATTTTTTAAATAATATCTTACACACTTAAAGAAAATATATGATAGATAGATAGATAACACGTTTATTTAGTGCAACAAAAGACACAATACAAGCAATTAAAAGAAAAAACATCAAAAAAGGTGAAACGTAAAAAAAAAAACAATGATTAAAAAACTAAATTGACCCATAGACACATAGTACAAGTAAATATAAGGGTCGATCACTCTGGGCGGTGTGTGTCTCCTGGTTGCACCAAATGGGAGTCCAGCTCAGCATGTGCCAGGTACAATACCTGACGCTGGTATTCTGCTGCATCCCTTTAGTGACACCCGGATGTCGAGAAGACACATCTGAGTATCAACAAACTAGTACCTACATAGTGCGGCGCGTATAATAAGGTGGTAAGTACCTACCCACATCTTAATTAACTTACGTTTAAAACCGACAGAAAGTTGAGATTAAAAAGTAGTAAGTAAATATTGAGATTTTAAACTTACTAAATACCTGTGTAGTGTTTACTGGATTACTTGATTAACACAGTATATGCTATGTAATGAAATGCATGAATGCTATGTAATGAATGGCTTGTTTGTTTTTAAGCGAGTATGTGTACGAGTTTACGTGTTGGTGTATAATAATATTATAAGGTTATGCATTATGTTACGGGTATTTTTTTAAATAATTTTATACAGTGAGTATGGCGTAATTTGCTTAAGTATATTTTCTATTGTAATTCGTTTTACATAGTTGCCTTAATCTTTGTCTACAGGATAACGCTTAGACAAACATGTCGTGTGGAACAGAGCCCCAGCCATCTGCTATATTATGGACGCGTTTGTGACGGTCAAGCCCAGTTTTTTCTGTGAGTCGATCAGATACTGCCGCAGTCGACTTCTAAAGGTACCAAGTGTTTTTAGATTCCTTATCGGCGGGGGTATGTTTGTCCAGCATTTGGATGCGGCATACCTGAAGCTGCGTCTGAAGGCGGCCGTCTTGTGTAATTCTGTAGAGAGTTCTGTAGAGAGATATGAGCTCAGCCCTGAATCATAAAGATTTCAATTCCTTTCTGCATATAGGAGTTATGCCACTTGATACCTCGACATTATTCTGGTATATTTCGTGCATTTTATACATTGCTACCTTTTGTATTTTCTAAAGTTCCTCCGCTGACACTGTGCCTCTAATCATGGTTGGAGCTACAAATATCTACATCCATATACATATTTTATTTATATGCATGTTCTTACTACCTGTGTCACGTAATGACCTTACTCTTGAGAATTTCTCTTTTGTTTATTTCTACTGCTTCATTCCTTGACGTTATCTCACTAATTTGTGTAATAACCACTGTCACGGTGTGGTGATTAACTGAGAAAGATAATTTCGTAGGTAGTGCCGTTGTAATATAACCCTGGGGAGTATTTACGCAAGTACTAGCGTGATAATAAAGCGGGTTATGAATAGTTGTTGCTTATTTAGAAATTCCAACTTTTGGTGCTAGGCCCGACATGTAATAAGGACAGAATAAAGGGAAGATTTCATTTCGGGATAGTCTCGTGTTATTGGTATTCTTATCTAACGATGAAATTCTGATGAGATAAGGCAAATACTTTGGAGAAAAACTCTTTTTGAGGAATGAAATGATGGTGGTTGGGATTGCATAAATTACATTTATATGTGAAGGAGTCGATCGATTGCGACGAAATCAAACAGGAGGGTGATGGGCTCCGAGATTGAATGTACATATATAAAAATATGGACGTATAGGCCATATGGATAAATAGTCATCCTTAGTACATTTGATATAAATAACTATGTGGGAATAAAACTTGATCAACCCTGGTTATTACCATAGCATATATCTAATTTTCGTACCTAAAAGTGTTATAGAGCTTTTATATGTGTAAGCGTGATGTTTAAATTGCTTACATAAAGCTAAACGAGGCCATGCAATTACATGAACCAAGAAATGGCGCCAAAAGTAACACTCCCTTGGTTTCTTATACAATGCCAAACCCCTTCAATATAATGCAAACATTCAACACCTAATGTATTTTTCTTGTCAAAATGTTGGCAGCATTTTCTTCGACAAACCCGAGCCAATGGCCGGACTCGAAAGTCCTCAAGTTTTTAAGTGCACCAAAGTTATAGCAGAGTTTCCTCAAAGGATTTTCGACGTTCATTAAGTACCGGGGAAACGGTGGTGAACAGTTACGTTTGAGCGACCTGTGAAGTGATTTTATAGTTCGTTAGGTAATAAGGATCTAGTTTAGTTTCACATGTTTTTAGTAAATATCCTGTTGTAGATACACAGCGTGTTACAAAATAATGCGACTGAATCTACGTAATAATACGAAAAGGTTGAAATAAATAATAAGAACCAGAAATAGGGTAAAGGTTAGATTGACAAACACGAACATTCCGTACCGTACGTCAGCGAAAATGGTAAAAGTTTCGGCGTGTTTATGTAAGTATCTTAATACAAATATAAGATGTCGATCCCAAAGTCGATTTCACAAGTAAATAAATTATGAAGGGACCATGCAAAAGTTTCGGTATGAGTGAGATCAAAACTGAGAATATAACTCATGCAAATTCAGAAGTTTATATAAACGTCGCCGTCAGAACTTGCAAGATAGTTTCATTAGTTCCAGGCACTCGATTTATTTCTTTTTTTTGTGAATTTCATGTGAAAAGTAGATATGAATGTTGTTTTGAACCAGAAATTCAGACTTTTGGATGGTACGATCATAACTCTTTCGATCAGTGTGCAAAACGAGAATAAGTTCAGCTCGACTTTGTACCAAAGCGAAAATTTTAACATTTTGTTTCCCACATGGGAACTGTGAACTTTTATAGCAGGTTTGCACATTAAAACAAACAGGAAAACTTCTTACTTTGTGTTGTAGTTTTTTACAGCGGGCCTCATACGAGATGTAGCATTAAATAATTTGTAGCAAAGAGGAAACAACAATAAACAAGAAATTGACATTACAAAAGTGACTGTAGTTGGTTTTTTTTTTTAAATAAAAGCTTTAATTTAGTTTGAAAATAAACCAATGTCAATGGCGCATCTATTTTACTTTTCAATTGTAGTTTTATAAAAGAATACGAACAATTTTTAAAGTGCTCCAATGCCCGGATGTACGGTTTGAAACTTAACGATGTGGTGCCGTACGTATACAAAGATTTACTTGAACAAAGTCACGGAAGACGATAAAAACATTGAACAGAGACATTGAAATAGAAAAGATACAATTCGGAATACAAAGAAAGAACAGAAGGAAGAAACATAGAGTACTCTTTATATTATATCCGCTAAAAGTAAGAGAAACGAATTACAAAATGCAAGTTTTGAAACAGACGATTCTGTGCTCTTCTAAGGATGGTATAGGTATCATAAATAAAACATAAGCCGTTTCATGTATATTGACATCCCTCATATATGAACCACAAAAATATTGTGCCCATTTTTCATATTCGACAAAACAAGGCCCGTACGAACAAACAAAAGGTACATACAAAGGAAACCAGGTCTTAAAACGAGGGTAGTAAAATACCCGCATTCGTTAAGTAAATAACCTAAGTGCCTAAAGTAACCAAAACATGTTTTCATGTAAACATTCCAACTTGCACGTATGGCACATTTGCCCTTTGGGGTGAGTGAAGTAATACGCATGTGCGTAGATATCGTCGCAATCCCATATTGCTGTGTCTTGACTATGAATAAACTAGTGACACTTCTCTTCAAGGTCATAGCAGTGAGGGTAGCACGAAAAGAATCCACAGAGATAACAGCAGTACCTATAAACGGTACTGATTTCCCAACAAAGGACAATATGAAGCAATCAAACTCAAACTCAATTCTTAATAACTCAAAAGCAAAAAGTAGTCAATGTTCCATAGTTATCTTTCTTAAACCATTGAAATGAGTCTAAGTTATAGTGGCTCAGATATGGAAGCATTTGTTTTTCCACTTCCCTTGGCTATGCAAAGGTTTCAGCACAATGGGAACACTTCTACGCTTAGTGCGCCCGCGTAAGAAATAGTGTTGGCAGTGGAGCAACATTTCTAAAGGCTAGTGTAACGATAAAATAACTTGACAATGAAAAGAACTTGAAAATAAAGAGATAAGGGTTGGCTCTTAGGTGCAGGAAGCGCCATAATTATACTCGTTGAAGTCCTTTTAGCAGATCCCGAGGAAGCTAAAGATTAGGCAAAGTGAGTGTTGGAAGAAGAAAAATTATAGATCGTAATATTTTTATTTAAAGAACCATTTACTATGACGGCAAGGTTTATTAAAACAATTCAAATATTGATATTTCTGAATCCCTCATTATAAAATAAGCTTTACCTAAGTCAAATTGCTAATACCCTCGTTAGATAAAGGTACATATTTAATTGACAGCCACAGACATTCAAAGTTATGTACATAATCCTTTCAATATCAATAGGACAATATTACAGGCTGGTATTGATATGGTAGTAGAGAATAGCAATTCTGATGAACTATAAGGTGAAGGCCGCAGGAACCCGTTGGATGCGAGAGGCACAGAACCGGTCGAAGTGGAAGCGCTTGGGGCAGGCCTATGTCCAGCAGTGGATGTCTTTCGGCTAAAATGAGGATGATGATGATGATACGGTTAAGCATGACTGCTTTATAGTTGAACAGTTGAACTTTACCGTCGCACATAACTTTTTTTTAAAGCCCGTATGTCTCGAGTACGTCGGGACACTTAACAGCACTATTCCGAAAGCTTAGCCTAGTGAGTTTGCTCGTGGCCCGTATGTGGGGCACTTAAAATGTGAAACTGTTGAAGAACAGAGAATAGTGTGCGAACAAACTTCGCTTCCTAAGTGAAATTCGTACAAACATTTGAACTGGACTAGTCAGAAAGGATACGGGGTTTACTTAACACAATAATCATATAAAATAAGGAGAAGTTAATCAAATTAAAATATACAACGAAAGTAAATAAACATCAAATCAATGAATGTTTCCTAGAACTAAATACGATGTATGAAAATTGAGTATTTCATAGGGAAACGGGTCTCTAAGAAAAAGGGGACAACAACACAAGGATACAATACGAGCATTGTTTTTAGGCGATTTGTTGCCTCAAACATAATATACAACATGAACGAAGTACATTAGCAGTAACTGTTTAAACATTACGTAAAAAGAAATAGTAAATTATGTGACTCAAAAAGTCTTGATCTTGATACTTCTAACAAAAATAATATGTCTTTTCGCAATATTTTCGTCAAAGTAGAGCCAAACAAATGTCGAGCCAGTTTTAATTGCCAAGCCTGTGTGTCTACGATGATAACCAAAGCTTTACCCTGCTCAGTTGACTGTGAAAATAGGCCATGCCGTAAACAACTGCTAAGCTCAACATTTTTCATTTGGTCTAAATACAGAAGTAAAAGGATAATTTAACTGGATAAGCGGTGCCATTTAACCAAATTCTAGTCGAAAGTCATGGAAACAAGTAGTGAAATGAGAAGAGAATTAATTATCCAAGTGTTGAACTGAAACAGTGGTTTTGATGTCACAAGCCATTCCATTGTCATTAATCTTTTGAAATTGCCTCCCGTGGTGGCTGTCTGAGAGAACTATGGACCAAATTGCTTTTTGAGTTGCATTGACGCACGTTATTGTTCAGTTAAACCATTTATTTATGTTATATACAATATAAATGATTTTCAAAAAGAAAATATTGAGAACCAAATCCGCCTATGATAAGCCACGCAAGACACGAATTGTAAATCCTAAGCGATGACCTACATTCATTTAAATGTAAATGAAGTCTTATATCAAATGTACTACGAAGATGGATTCGAAACGACACAGAGCGGTGTAAATACCAGCAAAATAAATAAATATATTGGCAAGAAATGCCATTCACACTCGCGTTTATGGAGATAAATACACGAAAGCGAGCAGTAACTGAACCAGTGGCGTTTTGTTTGGATTCAAGCCAATACCGAATATGGAATCAGAAAACCTGTCCTATATCTACTACTACGATTGTAGATATTGATAACAATCCAAAACCTATCTCCTAACAGATTTGCAAGATCAAGATAGAGATAGTACTATCTATCAGGAAATCAAATTGAAATACGATGCGGAGATACCGCAAGTCTCGTAAGTAGTGGAAGGAAATATCAAGGACCAAAGTAACAATAATCTTGAACAAGAACTGTACATAATAAAATACAATATTCCGACAGAAAACAAAGAATCTAACGATTGAAATTCGTAACGAAGTAGAAGAAAAATAAATGAGTCAATTTGCAATTTAGAAGTAGACATAATTCAATTTCAAAGAGGTCAGAGGCAAAGGTTTGCAGGTATTAAAATATTCAGGTTTATTTTTTGTTTTGTTTTGCCAGACTTG
Source organism: Apamea anceps (assembly GCA_951799955.1). Classification (NCBI taxonomy): domain Eukaryota; kingdom Metazoa; phylum Arthropoda; class Insecta; order Lepidoptera; family Noctuidae; genus Apamea; species Apamea anceps. Next base: position 5,726,471 of record OX637512.1, read on the forward strand.
GTGTAAATTCGGTTAAGAGTTTTGCTGCGCAGAGGGGCTGCAGAGAAAATTTTGTGCTATTCAACAACGTAGAATTTTAAATGAATAGATGGAGGTGGTAACTTTTAAAGTGTGGCCAAAGTTTCAGCTAGTAAATGAATTATAGACGAGAACGTGAACGTAAAGAATAAGGAGAGGTTTTATTGTAACACACACAAACACACAAGAGGTACAAAAGCTTATGAGGCTTGAAATTATAGACTAACCGTAAGCACATTGGAGAGACAAACACGTTTAGGGTACGGCCATTAATGATAACACGAATTCACGTATTAGTTTGAGTACCTGAAAGTCCTGAAACGACACCAACGATAAGCATGGTTTAATGGAGCACTAAAATATGGTAGCTTTTCTCTAGAGCGACGTAAAAAATCCATTTAAAAACTTTACAACACGAAATAGAGGGCTGTAGAGTAGAGACGACCAAAAAAACGTTGCCTCTTGAGGTTAAGGCTGATAAAAGTTGCAACACTGAGGTCAGTTCGCCACTCCAGGTGGCGACGGCGGGCGGCGTCGTTTGAGGAGGCCGACTTATGCAAATTTTATTAGTAACAACGTGGTTTAGCTTCACTGACACATTACCTGTATCAAACACAAATAATTCAATAGGATTACTAGCATATTGAACTAAACTATCATGATGGCTGGGCTGATCTGATTGCAAGCTATCGACGAATCAATGATAGTGTTATTACTTACAAACATAATTATCAAATGAAATCAACAAACTATATTAATATTTGTGGTTCCCACATTTAAAATAGAAACAGATTTCCAATAATGCAAAAGCAAACGTGTATATGAATATTTGTTTATGAACACGAGTAATGAGGTTGGCAATCATTTTAATGGAATAGCTAACTATAGAGTAAAATATGGCTGACAGTTTGTTTGAACTTGGCTCCGAACTTTTATTTATGTGTTTAATAACTGTAGGTTATAGAGCGTTATTGCTGTTAATGGAGCGTATCTTAATGGCTAGGCAATAACTAAATCGTAAATTGCTTAGATTGGGTTATTATATCAGTGTCAGATACACACTCATGTGGGTACATGTATAAATTGGTGGTAATTGCTTGCGAAATTGCACAGTTTAGACGAATTTCTTAACGGTAACGTTTTTATACCTAACTGGATATGGTAGTGGTATCTGAAAATGTAAAATTTATACGGATTGTTTTGTTATTCCTATTGTATTACTATATTACTATTAATATTGTATTGCGATTGCAGCCAGATGGGTTTCACAAACAAGATTTTTTTTTTCAAAACGTTTTTATTAAAAAAAAATATTGAACCTAACTCACACTACACAATTTATTTTATTTATTTATTTATTTGCCAGAAACATGGTATGTTATAAGGATGTTCGTAATTACATTACTAGTGCTACATGTCTCACCGATTTAACGGTATGCAAAATCAATTTACAATTACATGAATTTACAACTTTACAACATTACATTCATTTTCAATTAAATTTAATCACATTACAATAATAACATAATATATACTTTGATTTTTCATCCATAATATTATATACATTGTCACACACATTACATTCACATTACAATACTTACATTACTTTCAATTCCCGTTAGTTACATTACATTAATAAATAATTATTATAACATAAATAATTGTACATTACTTCAATTATGATATTGCACACACTTCTATTTTAACCATATTATAAGGTTAAAATTAAATTCAACATAATAAAATACTATTAACTTAAATAATTATTTATGCCTACATTTGGATGCCAGATCAAGAGAAAAGAATTTACAGGGAAATTTTACAAAAAACTCGTATATTGAATAAAAACATTCCTGCAACAACCAGTTCCGTAATGCCGAACAAAATTTCTTGAAGGCTAGTTGGGTAATTGACTTCGGCAAAGCATTGTAGATTAACGGAGCCATATAGATACAGCTCTTTCGGAAGAGTTGCAACTTAGGAACAGGTATCTCGAAATCCAAATGTGCAGCTTTCCTCTTATTAGTATTATCCCTTCGTTCAAATAACTCGGAATTGGATCTTAGGAACTTGGCAATTTCAAAGATATATATACAGTCAAAAGGTTATGTGACTTAAACATAGGTCTACACGAATCAGACCACTCCATATTAAAAATTGCGCGGATACTTTTTTGAGCAAGGAAAATTCGATCTATTTCTGAGGAGTTTCCCCACACAACTATGCCGTAGCGAATAACCGAACAGACATAGGCATGATACACCATTATGGAGGTTTCTCTTGACGTTACATTTTTTACTTTTCTTAGCGCAAATACAAATTGATTGATTTTCTTACCGAGTATCTCAATATGATTTTTCCATGTTAAGTGCTCATCAAGTATTACCCCTAGAAACCGTGTGTTATGTACCTGCTTTACGCTTATGTTATTATACGCGACATGAAGATGGACGGGTTAACTTTTCGATATTTTAAAGTGAAGTACGCTCGTTTTAGCAATGTTTAATTTTAGTTTGTACAGTGCAAAAGTGTCAAAGCAAACAGTTTGCAATGCCAAGTGAACTACCAACGTAGCCAACAGCGATCATCAACAACTCTAGACTTGATATACGCCACAGAGGCGCGAAGTACAAAATACATATTATGTGGAACTGATCTGGCAATGAAAGGAAGACCTATACAATGTGGAGACTACTTATACTCGTACGCTCATTTCGAGGCAAATGTGTGTTGGCAATATGCCAGAGGGATGTAACTGTTTGGGCGAATTATTGCATTTTTAAGCAATTCCTCGTACGAAGTCCACGTGGAAATAGCGATTGTAAGTCACTGTGTAACGGACGTAGTAATATTTTAATGGGTGTTCCTGCTACACCTGGCTTTGGTGAATCTCCGAACGCGGGATTAAAATACCATTGTTATTAACTAGATGGGCTGGCGACTCCGATCGTGTCGAGGTCGCGAAACCACTGAGTGGGAAGTTACAACTTTTCGTAATTCCTGGCTAATGATGGAAAGTAGATTTAAGGGTCGTCTGATAGAAGCCAACCCCAACATAATTGGGAAAAGGCTAGGTAGATGATGAGTCTGATAATCGTTGCCTCACTGTTCTACACAGAAACTAACAGAATATTTCTGAAATTATTTTACTAATAGCACACCTAACCATCGCGTATTTGCTACAACGGAAGGGTAGGGTCATTGAGCGACTAATTCGAATACTGAATACCCCGCTAATGAAACCACGCCCAAACCGGTGCTAATATTTCGTATGTTAAGTATTCCATACATTTTCCGAATACATATCTACATACGAGCGAAATATAGAAATGTAATACGTTTTAGTTCGCAGAACTACCATAGCGGATATGAAACGCGCCGAATTGTGTAAACATGATCGAACAACATTTTGGTTTATTGCCTTTCAATATTTCGTTTTTCAATGACAGTGCAAAACGAATTGTCAGCACACTGCTCGACTAAAATACGGCGTAATTCTGTTTTATGTAATTCCCGCTGGCAACGTATTTGTTAAAAAATAAATAAAGTCGATGCGTTCGCTGAATTTGTCAGTTGTTGTTGGGAACATGTCACCCAGCCGCAGTAAATCAGTATATGGTAAATAGTAAAGTTAACAAGAAATATCCAAGACGCCACAAACATACGTAGGGACGTAAATAACTCTCCATTTCCTGCTAAGCCGACGTCGAATGAATGAGTAAAGGAATAAAATGAACGAACGGACTAATTTGAAGTCGAATAAAAACAGAAAGTGATTCAGAACTGTGAAGTTCGTGCCTTTGAATGAGCATAGCATGAAAATTGCCCGAACCGAGTGGTTGAAAGGTCAGGAAAGCTAAAAAATAAACTGAGAGGAAGTCCTATAAAATGTATGCTGGTTTTAAAATTTGTTTACAGTCAAGTTTCTTTTTAAACTAATTTCCGTTTTCACTAACATTACGCGATACCAAAATGCAATTCAGGGATTTCGAATTTTCAACTCTCGGCAGTGTGTCAAGCGTTGAAAATCTAACAGTGGCTTTAAATAAGGCAAGACTTTTAGGTGTCGCGTAGTTTTAGTAAATACTAAGTGACAGTAGTAATGATGAAACATTTACCCGTGCAGCTAAGTTCGTTGCTTATAATTACGTTATAAACTCAACTAATTAGTTTATAAGTAACACACCCGACCGTTCTTGTCGCTGTGTGAGTAAGTCATTTAACGACTGTTTACTTCGCGAGTTTGGAACTTTTTAGTTGGTACTTAAATCAAGTTTTGGAAACGACACGAAACACCGGAACGTGCACGCACTAATAAAATGGGTTTTAACAAATTGTGTTCGATGGCGAAAATACATAATTGAACATCAATTTCTAATCATCACATTCGCGCTAGAATACAGTAAAATGTAACACAGCAGGGCCCCAAGTCTGCTAATTTACAAATGGTTCAATTGAATCTCAATTGCATCTCGATTGAATAGTTTGGCACATTTGATATTCTACTACTTATTTAAGACCAATGGTGTTCCATTGACATATCATCGAACTGCCACTCAATCGCCATTGAACAATTTGCTATTCTACTCTTCAATCGTGTCACAGTTGTGTCTCGATCTTACAATTATTGGTAGTCCGCTCGTTATTTGACATTTATGTGAATCGTCTCTCAATGACAATCTTACCATTGAAGTACAATTCAACAACGATAGATCGTCACGCGTAGCGTTTCAATTGTTGTATAATTGTTTTAATCTATACTTATAATAAATCTGTAGAAGTGAAAATTCTGTACATTGAAAATATTAAAAAAAAAATGGCAGGGTGTGTTACTAGACCGACACCGAACCCAAAAATGTGATTACAAAAATTTTTGTCTGTCTGTCTGTCTGTCGGTCTGTCTGTCTGTCTGTCTGTCTGTCTGTTTGTTCAGGCATCACGCAAAAACTACCGGTTCGATTACGATGAAACTTGGTATAATTATTCTTTAATATCCTGGGCACCACACTGGGTACTTTTTATCCCGGAAAAGTATATACAATAAAAAACAAACTTAATTTTGCGGTTCGATCCCTAGACCCGATTACAGCACCAACCGCAAATAATAAGTTTGTCGTAGGTTATTTATTCCTTTTAGTTTTTAGAGTTATTTAGGTTTAATTTTATATAAGTCGTAGGTATAGATTTTAATTTTAAAGTATAGGTAGTATATTTGATAGTGTACGTAGTGACCGTAGGTCATTCGTATAGATATTAGTTTTTAGGGATTTTGCTTATTTATTGAGTTTAGATTAGTTATCATCAGAAATAGGTTTATTTAGGTAGGTAGGTATTTAATTTTCTGTTATTGAGTTTTTTTTTTAATTAGGTAGGTACTTAGGTAAAGATATCATATAGGTACCCTCTTAATCACCACTAATGAGACACAATTGGTTTTCTATTGTAATTAGCCACAAAGGGCCCGCGAGATAGATGGCATTCTGGGGAAGCACATAGGTACATTTTATCCTGTTAGCACGTTCCCGTGGGATAATTTCCGACATCCACGCGGGCGAAGCCGCGGGCAGAAGCTAGTTTAAAATAATAATGAGGCCATCACCAAGTTTACGTTGGCGTGTTTTGGCTTTAGCCAATTCTAATGATCGCCTTCGACGACAGCGATATTAGAATTAGCTCGGCAACGTCGCAAATCCCGAGCTACAATGAGGTGGTGCTTAGATATAAATTGTCTAAGTATTGAATAGGTAACTATTCTATTTTAAGTAAATACAATTTTTGTAATATCAAATTGAAATATTAAATAATTGCAGTCAACGAATTTGAATTAACTTTAACAAAGATTTTAAGTACTTACTTATTTAATTTGTCATTTTGCAAATACTCGTTTTTAACTTTTAAAAACTTTTTACAAGTACTATATAGAAAAATTTAAAACACAATCAACAGTCACTTTATATTTTGACAAGTTGGTTGAATTGAAAGTGACATTTCCGTGACAGCAACAATTTTTTACTTTGGCAGCACAGTCCCCGTATTATAAGTAGTGTTTTTTACAACATTTGGTCTTATTCTATCAAGAAGGCATTTTATTATAGACAATATATTTATTATGAGTCGTAATTCAATCACAGAAATGAAAAAAAAAAACCTTTATTTAAAATAAATTATAACTCATTCATTCATTCAGTGTCGTGGTAAATTTTAATAGGCAACACCGCGAAATATTCAACTGACACCATTGCAATCCAATTACGATTCTATTACAATTCAATTGACACCACATTTAAGTTTTAGCAGAATACGCATTTTGTCACAATGATAATTGAATTATAATTGACTCTCGATTGAATCGTAATAGTGAGACATGTCATTGAAATTAGCAGACTTGGGGCCCTGGTCATTCTAGATGTCAGAAATTATTTAACTACAAAAAGTCCAAGTATTACTGCCAATTTTATGTAATGGGCTGTATAAACTTTTCATATTAAAATTAAAATAGCAATTTGCTAGATTAGGTTTAGAAAAAAAAACTCGTAACAGTGTCCGTCTGTGACCTTAATTATATGAAAAAGAGTTCTAATTGTAGTAGCCCTTGCGTTCAGTATTGTAATAATATTATCTCGGCCGCTATAAACAATTGCGCCTGATAAAATCTTAACCCATTGGCTTAACAGCCTGGATAGTACTTTTACAGTGGCGATAAAGATCTGTGACTTGAATATAATCCTGGTGTGTGCCATCTGAGGATAATGGGCCCTACACGATTGTCTTCAATCGCTAAAAAAACTGGGACTAGAAAAATCATAAAACTTTCTTTATAACACCCCCTAGCTGTGTTTCGCGGTTACACCCGCATAAGTCTTCTCTATTCTCTCTATTTCTCTTTTATTATGCATTCTATTACATAATGCGCTATTCTCCGCCTCTCTTTTATCTCTATAATCTAAACTAATACTAAAAAGAGAAAATATTTGTTTTTTTATGTTTGTTTGTTAGGTACTCTTTCAGACAAAAACGACTGAACAGATTTGGATGAAATTTGGCACACAGATAGTTTTTAACCAGGATTAACACATAAGATATTTTTTATCCCGATATTGCCACGGGATCGAAACTTATGCAGGTGAAACCGCGGGTCTCAGCTAGTAAATTATAAAGTACATACATATTTCCGCCCAACAACAAAAGCTTGATACATTCAGAGAATAATGAACACTGCAAGTATATTTCAGCCTCACTACATTTTTAGTTTACCATCTCAAAGCATCGTTTTCCCGACACCGATATTACTTGAATTAATTATGCTGGATAAAATGCATTTTTCACGCGGATAAAGCTGTTCATACACATGCCTGTAACTTGCGCAAAAGTATTTTAGTTACACTAGCTTGCAAGTGCAAGCAAGTAACATGTGTGTGTGAATTTATTTTATTTTCGAAGTGAAACTTCTTAGGCGACGATTCGATAATTGGACGAGAATTTTTACACGAGAGAAGAAGGATATAACTCTCTCTGTGTCTCTCACACTAAATCTTTCTTATTCTATATTTTTTAATTAAGAAGTTTCGTTTCTATTATGTATAAGGTGTTGCATGCGCATTTTTTATTTTTTTATTTTGCTGTTTGTATCTAATTTTATGTTGCAACGGTTGACGTCATCACGTCAACACCGGCTGTCGCTGAAAACCAGCGATTTGGATCTATCTCGCGTAGGATCTTAGTATTATGCCGAGCGATGGCCATTTTGCGTGGAATGTGACGCATATTTTTCACCAACTTGTTCTTTTTTATGTTTTCTCTTTGCATCTGTAAGTGTGCCTTAGCCACTTCTGATTAGTGAATGTTACAATGGCATGCAATCTAATTGCATGCTCTTGTGCAAGTAACAGGTACGTGTATTATGTGCTTAAAGTCTGTCTTCTTAGTAAATATTTAAAAAACTTGCAAAAAGTACTTGTGAACCGCCATCACGGTAAGTGAGTTGTATGTAATGTGTCAGTTACTGTGGTGAATATTTAATAGAATTGTTGCCTCCTCCTGGATATTTCTTTGTTATTTATATTCTTTGCGAGTTTGTTAATGAGCTTATGGCGTGTTTTAGGACGTTAAGTAGCTTTAAAATATTACTGTTTTAGCAAGACGTGTTATTAGCGTTCTTATAAGTGCCAGTCTTGGAAAGTGACTGGCGATGTTTTTTTAATAAGAGTTGCTGTGCATATTACCTACTTTTTATGTGTTAAATGTTGAAATTTCCAGTACTTTTTCTATAGCAATGTTAAAACAATCAAATTAAGGGTTAACCGAATGAACAACTCGAATCTTAGGAAGGGCCAATTTTTCGCAACAATTTGACGCTCAAATAGACGGGTTGGTGGAGTACGAAATTAAACGTAGCTGAGTGGTAAGCCAATAATGATTGATTGGGTTGCCCGCGTACGCCCAACGGGTCAATAAAACTTAACTGAAAACATGGAGCTAGCAAAAAAGAAGATTAAGCGATTGTGACTGGGTCCTGTGCCAATAGAAACACACTTTTGCATCAACCGACTTGCACGGATGGTGCAAAAAATGCACTGTATACGATTGCAACGGTTTTTGATTTTGCTCTCCTTTTCCGAGCGTGATTTTGATGTCGAATATTTGAAACGAAGTTGGTTGTTCTAATTTAAATAAGTTTTCAAAAAAACCGTGTAGAATAGTATTTCTAGGTATTATTTGTATAGAGATAAAAAAGTTACCTACCAATATATTACAGTGAATTTTAGGTAGGTATAGCTATAAATTATAGCTATAGTTTATAGCTCTATAATGTGCACTGGTTTTTACAACAAAAATGTTATCTTCTATTATAAAAATCATTTTATGAAGGCTTCTGGGTATCTACATAAAAACCGACGCCGCTAACGAGTACTTGGGTTTTTCAATGTCCTCTTTGAAAGTAACTTGGAATCATCTTAAAAGTATGAAAGAAACATAAAAAGAATGAGATCTGAGGGTGCGGGCTATATTAAGAACTTGCAATGCTTTGCTTTACCTCATTAAGAAAAGATGAAAGTTTCATTAGAAAACAAGATAAGAAGATGAGATTGTCTATAGCTAAGCAGGTAGTATATATGTTAATTAAATAACGATCTTGCTTTTAAGAATTTAATGTTACCTGGAAAATAGAGGTAGGTATGCATAAACCACAAAGTCAGTTTTAAATATAATAATTCCTCCTTTATTCTTAAGAGATCCTGAACTTACATACATAGTAGTGCGGTTCCCAAAAATATCTTATTGAAGGGAACCGGTAAACTTTAGTAAGAAAACCATAGGTCAATGCAAATGGAATCTTATTTGTAATATTTATTTGTTACGCTTTCACGCTAAAACGGCTGAACGAATTTGAATGAAATTTGGCACATGTGTAAGCCATGACCTGGAGAAGGACATAGGCTACTTTTCAACCTGGATCGCAGACGCAGTCGCGGGAAAAAACTAGTTTCCAATAAATTAGCAAACTAAAGCGTTACTTTAGATTAGCTTAGTATGAGACCATGTAATAAACATAGGTGCCAGGTGTAGATAACCTGTTTGATAGATGACAGCAAAAATTCATGCTCTATCCAACACCGCACACGTCAAACTGTATAAACTACTCATACATCAAAACGTAAATTCAAAATCATACCAGTTGGTATGAGGCAGTCAAATATTCAGAATTGTTCATTAGCCAGAAGTAACTTCCACGATTTTTTCCAAAGAAATTGCCCGTTTTGCAAGGAAATCGCATTTTTCTTTATGCTAAGAAGCTAAGTGTTCGAAAAAGTCCGCTTGATAAATTAAAGTTGAAATTAATCTAGGAGATTTCTTGTGGTCGTAATTACTGGTCATTTACAGTAGGAAACTATTAAGTTGCTTTACCTGACAAATGTCGTATAAACCAGTGATTGAGCGCTTACATGTAAACGGCTGCTAGAAGAACGGTGTTCGGATCTAACTCTCCATGTGCTAGGTTTTGTAGGGTTTTAAATAGTTGTAGTGATATGATTAATTTTCATTTTGATTCTCTCATCATCATCTGCCTAGCCTTTTCCCAACTATGTTGGGGTCGGCTTCCAGTCTAACCAGATGCAGCTGAATACCAGTATTTTACATGGAGCGACTGCCTATCTGACCTCAACAACCCAGTTACTGGGTAATACGATACCCCTTGGTGAGACTGGTTGTCAGACTTTCGGGCTTCAGACTACCCGTAACGACTGTCAAAGATCCACTAATGACAACCGGGACCAACGGCTTAACGTGCTTTCCGAGGCACGGAGGGGTCTCGGTATGTAAAGATGGTCACCCATCCACAGACTAACCGTGGCAAGCGAAGCTTAAGCTGACCGATCGACCTGTTGATACCGAGTATCTATGATAATAGTAAAGTTGCCTTCGATCATTTCGGGACGATCCTATAAATAAAAAATGATGTATCGATAACCAACTGCTAGTAGTTACCTTACCTTTGTTGATGATAATTGATCAACAAAGGCACAGAATAACTAATTGACAAAGGTTAAAAGTTTGAATGAATCCTTTACAAGCGTTTACTAACAATGTTTAGTAATATTTTACGAATGGATAGGTACACAACACACAAAGTTTAATTTAAGCATAATCAGCTTATAATATTCCAACTGCTGAGGCCTCCTCTCTGCTGCTTTATATAATAAATATTTATTTATAAAATCAGACCAATTAAGCTGACTGGTCAGTACGATTTAATGGAAGTGAATATTGCGAGCGATGGAAATGTTTCTATTTGAATTTGGCAAAAGAATTCCTTTCAGTACAAAAGGCGAGTATTCCCTCCTTTTAATTTAGAGAACAAAAGACGTTTTGCTTATACTGCATTTTGCCCGGCTGTTCATTGCTTTAATATGTGCTTCAAGCCTTGTTATGCTGTTCTCGTCAAAGGCAGCCGAAGTTCTGATTAGCTACGCTTGATTAGGTATCCTTTTGTGAGAACTCAATCACGTTTACGGTGCTCAGTGATAGATGTTTTGCCAAGATCTTTCGGGGGTAGCCCACTTATTTGATAGCCTTGTTATTACCGAATATCTACTGTACCAACTATTTTATTTTGCGGGGAAATCAAATAAAACGAGCAAACTCTTTGCTGAATTGATTTGTCTGACCAGAATTGTGTTTTATATTTAGGGCAGCAAACAATAGATCATTAAAATATTACGGTTTCTTGTAATCCAATGATCCTCTGCGGGTTTTTAAATAGATTTTCCTTGTCAAAATTGCAAAGCGTTTATTCTGCAAGGAGGTTCGAAGCAGGGAAGTTTTGAAGAACTCTCTTAATACAACGAAACGGCCAAATTATCACACGACAAAAACTTCAAACGATGGATAAAATGATCCCAACGCAGAGGCGGTATCTGCACTTTTTATAGTAATAAGCTCTTTGACGCGATTCCATTCACTGGCGACCGTTTTCAAAGGAAACTCTAGTCAAATAGTGGGGAAAAAATGACTTCCGCTCAGTAAAAAGTTTTTATCTACATATACTTCAAAATCTGATCGCGTTCAGGAAGCTGATTAAATGTACAGTCAACAGCAAAAGTAGATGAACAAAATCAGATATTCAATACTAATGAACGGAGTTCGCGTCAGAACTGTGTGGCGTCGAAGTGTTTCAAAAGTATGTGATTGTAAATTATACCAAATATTTACTACTAGTACGCCACACTGTTCTGACGCGAACTCCGTTTATTAGTATTGAATTTCTGATTTTGATCATCTATTTTTGCTGTTGACTGTACCTTTGATAAAAAACAAATACAGGTGTACTTACCAAGGTTTCAATCTATTTAAGAAGCAATAAAGACAAGCAATGCGTCTCTTTCTGTCTCTCTCTAGGGCACTGGTATATTAGACACCTTAATTTCTCAAAAAAAGTTTCTCTTTAATTCTCATAAAATCCATGTATCAATTTATTCGTACTCTAAAAGCTTTGGTGTAGAGTCGTCCATCAAAACCTTATGAAAATGGTGAAATAATTTTTCTATTGAATCTGCTGGGTTCAGAATATTCACAGTTAACGTAGTTACGTCATGAATGATCCAAGCTTCCAACGGAATAGTATGAATAACCGAACGGTTTAGGCCAGCGAACTTTGGGGCAAAAACAAAACACCATCACAATATTTGGATTTTCTAAACAATAATTTGGAATATTCTATAGTCTTTTGTTTTAGAGTGAATTTATGTTTTTGTTGAATTTGATATTTTCGCGTGGTTATAACGGGAGACTGACCTAAAACCATCGCTCAGCAGACTGATTGATGTTGATCGCTCTTTTGACAAATTCCTAGTCATCTAACGATATCCACAGTGCTTTTAAACTAGAGTGTGGTAATCATTTTGTGTGTGCACGATCTGGAAAATGTCGGGTTATAACACTTTTAAAACACAGTCCAGATTCATGCCAACAATTTCTTTAGAACAATATTGCATCATAGTTAAAGGGTTTATAAGTTTCGTGGTGCGGACACAGCAATGGATAACATCTGATATTGATTTAGTGGCTGCAGTGAAGACGGGTCCATCTCACTCACTCTCGTCCCGAAACTGGGTAGAGCAAGGCGTATCTACTGTCATCGTAGTGACGGATGACCTTCTCTGCATAAAGCCAGTAATTCATTTAATGTCTTATTGTCTTTCCTGACTACGAATGAGGCCTGCTGAGGCATCCTGTCGTCCCCCAAGGGCGTCGTAAGCAGCGCTAAGGGTTTGCGCGAAGGGAATTTGTGGCATTAATAATACGCTACGATTCATTCTTGCAGGATTTGTAAGCGGATTTGGATTTTTGTTGTCGATTCCTAGAGCATTTGTTGAAACCCGCGTAATCCAATATAATTGCTTTTGTTTCAGGCTGTTGAAACAGTTGTACACTTTAACAAACGGATGTTATAATTAATGTCGTATTTCACTTGGATTACTTTAAATTTCATTTTGAAACGCGATTACAAGGAATTCAGATTGTAAACAATCAAAATTAATTAATTAACATTGAATAAAGTGCGGTATTTCTTCCCCAATTAACAGTGTACACAAAATTTCGAAAGATTGTTCTACAGCACGCTTACGTTTTAGTTACTGTGCACCTACCGGCCAAAATATAAAACTTTAAAATGTTTAACGTACCGAATGATAAAATTCAGTTCTTGGTGCAGAAAACTGGCCGGATGTGCGACTATTAAAGATAAGTATGGACACTTTAAGAGGAGTTTTATCTTAAAAATCTATTCTGTGCGCCAGGGTGAAATATTATTATCCCCTTTTAATACTTGAACTATGCGACAGAACTAGTCCTCCCCATAAAATAGGATCGTGTGAGATAACGAGGGTTTTTATACTGTTTAAATCAGTTATTTGAATAATGAATTATGCGTCCAAATGCGTTACGACACTAAATATACGGCTGCGTAGCCGGCCTAAGATCGATTGATGGATTAGCGCAGGAGAGTGATGCTGACAAAACGGCGTAGACAAAGGCCACTCCCTCATTTGTAGGCATTAACAGGACGAGCTTATTTTAATACTAGCTTCTGCCTGCGACTTTGTCCGCGTGAAATTTCTTGTCTTCCTGACCCATCCCGTCACATCGCATCGCATCGCATGTACCTTTTTTCCTTTTGCTCGGCTCCTAAGGGTTCTAGAGTGATCTTAGCTTTCCTCAAGAATTGGGCTACCAAATGCAAAAATAACTTTTCTAATCTGGCTGCTACTTCCAAAGATTAGCATGTTCAAACAAACAAACAAACTCTTCAGCTTTATCATTAGTATAAATATAAGGTTTCCTTAAGTTTTTGGCACAAAGTAAATCGTTGAAAAGTATATAACTACCGCAGTAGTCTCAACTGGCCTTACATCGTGATATGTCAAAATAAAATGATGACACAACAGTACGAAGGGATACAAAGAGTTTCTCGATAATACTTCGACATGTACACCAAAGGGAAGTTTTGGTAAAGACAAATATCAATGGCACACTTGACAAACAGTTCAGGTTCCCATAACGACTTTCATTCGTGTGAAGACTACCGAATCGTGCGAACCGCGCGATGGACCACGAAAATCTTTGGCGAAAAATACCTTATTTGATATATTGGAAGATTTTGGTTCCCATCGGGTACGAGGTCGGATTTACTCTGTCCCCAAGCTTTTGCGGCTTATTTATAAGCGGTATCACATTACATTGATGGATGAGTGCTTTTAATGGATAGCGTTACTGGATACTAAAGGGCGGTGATTTACAAGTAAACAAACAGACGTGAGTCATCGATGTTTTGTGTCGTAAGTTTTTTATCGATGGATGACCGCGAGTAATAGGTAGTGCCGCAGATATAAATATATTTTTATTTATGTTGGCAAATGAAAATGAAAGGGTACTAGGGAAAATGATCTATTTCTTTGAACAGAAAAATAGGAAATACTTAACTGAAAAAAAAAAAGAATGAAATTATAAAGAGATTATTATATTCATCATTAAATTCAATGTTATTATGAATACAATATTCTCTGTAAAATTTCATGCTTTTTTCTACGTAACTGAACATAAGTCACTTGGTATTTAATTTCAATGTACATAACTATGAACACAATGCTCTCTTTATAATTTCATTTCAACAAAGAGATCAAAAGGTTACAATTGATTCTGAGAACGTTATGCCAATGAGCAGACATTAAACTACAGTCCAAAAGGCGGGTACCTAGCAGTAAGTGATATTTTGAATATCACATTGTGCACTTCCGACATTCAAGCTTCCATATCGAGTGTCTGAGTTTCTCTCCGATACGGTTCAACCCTGTCACTACGTCGTTCAATCTTTTATGCAACGATCTTTTATACAAATACGATAAAATCTGAATGGGAGTGTTCTGAACTCTGCAGTTGCAACACTTTTAACCAAACTCAAATACAGAAATCGACACGTATTTTGTCTTTGTTTCTCCTAATTTCCGTCAAATCTGTACTGATTTTGATAACACTGTCCCGTTGGTCCACATAACACTATCCACTTACATACATTACATTACACAGGGGAAGATCTGGAGCGCAATCCTCGTAATTTTAAGAACGTTCACAGTCTGAGGGGCAATTCTCGTAATTTTAAGACCGTTCACAGTCTGATCTCAGTCTCAATCTGTCAAAAAATACTTCTAATTTCCCTACATTTTGACAAATTTTTGACATTTGTTTGTCGCTGAGATAAGACTGCGACTAGATTTTGAACGTTTTAAATTACGAGAATTAGCCTTCTGATCTCAGTCTCAATCTGTCAAAATGACCTAACATTTTGACATTGATTGTCGCTGAGATGAGAAGGCCAATTCTCTTAATTTAAAACGTTCAAAATTTAGTCGCAGTCTCATCTCAGCGACAAATAAATGTCAAAAAGTTGTCAAAATGTAGGGAAATTAGAGGTTTTTTTGACAGTTTGAGACTGAGATCACACTGTGAACGTTCTTAAAATTACGAGAATTGCCCCTCTGATTGCGAATAGATTTTGAACGTTTTTAATTACGGGAATTGACCTTCGGGTGAGAGCTTCAGATATAAATACATAAAGTAATTCGACAATAAACAAAGCGCGATTGTTGCAATCTCATTTATATGAACTTATTGATTACGCCATTCATTCTGACTTCTCTTAAATCTCCTTCTCTTAAACTCTCTTGAGTAGAAATATGTTTACGTCAATAGTACAGAATTTTGTTAACAGAAATGCTATGTCTGTTCTTTGGTATATGACCGTTTAATTTCTAAACTAAAGCAATGCACACTCAAGCGTTCAGACAGTTAAATCTACATCTGATTTACCTACTCCTTTAATGTGACACATTGTTGAAAAAAGGTTCCTTACGTGGGTGGCCTCTATAAACTAGCTAAGTAACAAAAAGACCCCATTTCTCTACACTGTTCCCTCACAGTTTTTAAAACTGGGCAAGTAATCTTTTCACTAATGTTATTATTAAGCTTTTTCTTCTTTTCACATTTTATACGCATTTCTTTTGTTTCAGCATATTTTCGAGACTACTTCAAAAGCATTTTTATTAGACCCTATTATGTTTTGAAAGCGTAAATTAAATTATATTCGTCTTTTCCGGAAAGTAAGGACCACTGAGTAAAGACAACGACGTCGTAGCAAAGGATTTTTTATTTAGCGGTAAAATTTTCCTTTTTACAATTATAAGGCCTTAAATACTCGTATATTTACGTAGCTCATTCCAAATGTAACATTTACTCTTATATAGGAAAGTATGTGTCTACGTGTAGCACAAGTAGCTACACCAACTGAAATTCTACCTACAATAGTTATTTCCTCCATTTACAGGATTAAACAATTAGTGAGTAATCTTGTACCACTAAGGTTACGTGGGAGAATTCGTGTGATGTTACGTAAGCCAAATTAAAAAAAACGTAACACAGAAACTTTGCTATGTAGGCAAACTATAAATATCAGGCACCAATTGTCTACGATTAATGAGCAGAGAATTAAGTGTCCACAACCCTTCCTATACCTATGTCCATTAGTAATTTTAATAAAGTCCTCCAGACCGAATTTCGGCCATAGCGGCGGAGACCAGCCTGCTGCGCGGGAGATATTATTATAATAATAATAATATAATAATATCCCTGGACATTTCACACAGCGCCATCTAGTCCCAAGCTAAGCAACCTAATGCTTGTGTTATGGTAACAAGATGGCTGATAAACTACTTATATACATTTTTTTTTTTGTAAATTCGTACATATTATAGATAGAAAAACACCCAGACTCGGAACAAATACATGTAGGACTTACAAATATTTGTTCTGTGCGGGAATCGAACCCGCGACACGCAGCGCAGCAGTCCGATCGCTCAGCCACTGCGCTAACCGTGTTGTCACACATTATGCACAAGACACAGGTGCATTCTTTCTACCCTCACTCTCATAGTCCGATGGAACTGCCATCGGACAGGACCGGAGAGAGATATCAGGCGCAGGACCAACGGTATAACGTGCTTTTCGAGCCACGGGGTCATCACACCGCCAACTTCCGAACTCCGGGCTATTACTAAGAAATCTCCCAATGGAAAACCCAGTAACACTTTGCTCGACCCGGGAAACGAATTTAGGACCACACGCTCAGCAGTCGCGATTGCGACCCCGAGATTAACGGGGCAGTAATTTCACATAAAAGGAGTAATACAAAGTGTTGGTTTGTCTTGACATTACCAAAAGACAAATAATAAAGTAGATTCCAGTACCAGGCGGATAATAAAAGAGTTATAACCCCAGTAATCTACCATTTTATGAGCAAGGTGGGCTTATACTCTGGTACAAGCAAATATTCATCAAATTTGGTCCCACGTAACAAGGTCATTTCGTATTGTACTCGACACGAAAATGCTCTTTGCTTAATGAAATAATTTGTATAATCGAATATATTCCTTTTATTTGTTTTTCTGTGTTGCGTAATTATAATTTGATTAATTTTGTTAAGGTATGTGTTGTTTGATAATTTCGTTGTGTTCTTAATTGGAGTTTATTATTGTGAGTGCCCATGTTACGGAACGGAGGAAAATGGGTTGATGTTTTTATTTTGTTATTACAAAATTAAATAGGATCGACTCAAAATGATGAAAACCGATTTTCTATACGTGATATTCAAAATGACCGATTCCAATAACAGGTTTTGTATTTAATTGTTTGATATTATAATCGTATTTGACATAATATTTTGCTATTTTTACCAAAATAAAGGCTCTCCCCCACAGGTGCATTATTATCGGTCGATAATATCGGATGCGTTATAGCGTTGTCTGTTTTCAGTACATTTGACGACACGGTTGGCGCAGTGGTTAAGCGACACGGTTGGCGCAGTGGTTAAGCGATTGACTGCTACGCTGCGTGTCGTGGGTTCGATTCCCGCACGGAACAAATTTTTGTATGACCTACAAGTAGTTGTTCCGGGTCTGGCTGTATGTGTATGTGAGTTTAAATGTTTGTAAACGCACCCACGATACAGGAGAAATTCATAGCGTGGGGCAAAGTTTTTTTAAAAAAAAACATTGTATTAGGACGCATGCGATCTTACACATATCAGCGTTAATAACGTAGTAACGCATCCGATATTAATATCGACCGATAATAACGCTCCTGTAGGGGAAAGCCCTAAAGGCCAAATAAAAATGAATATAACGTTGAATGTATTTAGAACTCCCAAATATAATGGAAAGTTCCTCAACAGATTGCAACACGAGATAAAGTTACAGCAGCGTCGAAGGGAGAATCATTGACACGACCGAGCAAACATAGCATATTTTACAGCACATCGTTAAAAGTTACCGCTTCCCATCCGCACCACTTAAGCACGCCCCGCTATAACTCAAGTCTAGTTTCGAATTTTAACACATTATCCTACAACAATGTCATAAAAGAGAATGGACAGAGCTGGCTGACTACGTGTACACAAGCGAGGTTGCGATGAGAAAAAGGTTGCAAGGACATAATTATCTTCATAATGTAAGTATCAAGACTGAGAATGTTGGTCTGATGTTGTTGACTTAGGCCACCTCATATTTTTAACCGACGAAAAAAAACGGAGGAGGTTCTCAAGTCGACGCGTATATTATATATATATAATTTATAAAAATATACATAAATATATAATATATATATTTAATGTATGACCACGCATAACTTTTTACAGAGTAGTCTGATTTTGATCATTCTTTTTTTATCGGAAAGGGTAAACCCCTAAGGTGGTTTCGGTGGGTCGACCCAAAATTACTTAGGTATACTTACATTAGTTTAAGAACTTAGTTATTAAGGTTAAATAAAAAAGGTTTATTATTTTTGCTTTTCAGTTTTTTCGGCGGTTTAATTTTATTGAAGAGAAAACTTCTTTTAGCGCATTTTGCGCTCATTCTGAACAGTGAACGAAACTGAACCGCCATGATCGAGTCGGTGACGCTGAATCGGGTATACTCGGCTCCAGTCGGTCGGTGACGCTGAATCGCGTATACTCGGCTCCAGTCGTAAGTTTTCCCTTCTATCGTGTGTTGGTAAGCATACACCCTCTTTTTTATTTATATTTTTACTACGCGTTATGAAATAGGATTACTATAACCGGATCAATTTTATTTGAGGGACGCGCCAACTTCCTTGCTTTTATATTTGCAACTCCTTTGTTTTCAGATAGGACGTTTTTTCCTACCGGACGCCTTAAGACTTCTCTTAAATTTTTAACTTTTTTTAACTACTTTAAGATGGTTCAATTCCGGTGCCAGGAAGAAAGGACGTACCAACGATTTTTAACTTTCACCGGAACATTTCACGAAAGAGATGGGAATGTTCACTTCCTATTTTAATGGTGAAATATTAGATCGAATTAGCGGCTTATTGGTCGATTCGCACGAATTTACTCGCTTGAAACGTGCGAGTCGACACAAATAAATTAAATTCATGCGAGTCGCCTATACAAATAATAATATTATTTAATAGTGACTATTCGCACGTTTCGGGCGAGTAAATTCGTGCCAATCGACTAATAAGCCGAATGAACTCTAACCTTTTGCCCGTAATTGTTTTATCGTGGACCGTTCACCGCCACGAAAAAAGACATTACTGTCATTTTTCAAATACTTTAACTTTGTTTAATCAAGGTAGGTATACATTAAAGTAAACTTCCTAATTCAATATGAAAACTTCCCTTTTAAAATGTTGCTCGCTCTACAATGTAGCTTCAGAACTAAGCCGTGAACGATCAGCAATTTCTGTAGCGTTTCAAAAATGTTATTTGCTTTCATAAAATGATTGATTGTTCAGCGAAATAAACTAAAATGGCAGTGTGTGCAGTTCGCAGGAATTTCCACTTCATTTTCCCCGTCATTTTCTGTAAAAGTTGTAGTTGGATGGGGGTTTCATAAACTTTTGTGTGGAGCTAATAGTGTAATTCAGAAACTTCCCGTTTGTATTAGTTGATCCAATAAATAGCGAAACTTTGTAACTTTGTACAAATAAGTTACAATAAAACTTTTAAGCATTAGTCCGTGTTCTTTTACGATGTTTATACCAATATTTGTTTCAGTTATATTAATTTAACTGCCCCGTTGGTCTTGTGGTTGCAAGCGCGACTGCTGGTCCTGGGTTCGATTCCCAGGTCGGACAAAAGTGTTATTGAGTTTTCCATTAGGAATTTCTTAGTAACAATGCGGAGTTTGGAAGTTGGCGGTTTGATACCCCCGTGCCTCGGAAAGCACGTAAAGCCGTTGGTTTTGCGCCTGATCTCTCACCAGTCGTGTCGGATTGCCGTCCCATCGGACGAGAGTAACGGTGGAGTTTCTTGCCCATTCTTCTCCATACGAAAACTACCTTTTCGGGCGACTAGAATCAATTTTATTTTAATTTTATTTTTGACGTTCAAAAGTGCCTTTTTTGTGCCTATCGCGTTAACTGCTGAATTATTAGCGAACTTTTCGCAAATGCTAAATATATAGCTCACTAACCCCTGTGCGACAAACGTTCATACGCGTTCAAATAATTTTCGTGTGGTGCTATGAACGCGCATGCGCGGTTGAAGAAAGTTTTACCCAGTGCGGCTGGCCGCATTAGTTGACGCTTCTGTGCGTTTGAAAATTTTCGAGTTTGCACAATGGACGCACCCGTGCGTCCATTGTGCATTGCGCCGCACTCGAAGAAAGTTAAGTAAATTGTATGGACGCGCATGTGCGCCGCTAGCACATGGTCAAAGCTTGAAAAACGCGCAGGCGCGTTGGCCGCAGTAAATGTGCTATTTGAAATAAATGATTTGACTTTGAAAGGAACAGAGAGTGCGTCTGTGTTTACGCACACACTTGTGCACTATAATATCACCTGCGTACCTGCTAACTTCCGTTTAGATGGGCCACCGTGACCGAAATGGGTCGGGAGGCTATTATTATTAATTTATAGTCTTAACAAAATAAGCTGTCAGTAGTAATGATAGAAGCATAGTAGCGCAAGCGTAGTAGTATTTAGAATCGGGTTTGTTTCGGCATAAACAATGTAATTATGCTGACATACGTCTTTATTTGTTATTGCCAGCATTATAATCTAAAGTGAAGTACTTAATCTAGAACTTTCTTTTCGAACACAGGCATCAGTAACAGAGGATAAAAATTAGTGACTCTTTCAAAGCTGAAAGTAGTATGTCGTTTATTTCGCCCGGAGGAAACATTTCCGTGCGGGTCATTAAGAAACGTTGGCACAATTCGAAACCATAAACATTGACAACAAACTGTATCAAGATTGCTGTACTGCAGCCTTTTAAAGCTGAAAACAAAATGAGATTTATGTTTTTCTTACATTCTCAAACACATCCCATTCAAAAATGTTTTTACTGTGATATCTGTCAGTGACAGATATCACAATAAAAACATTTTAAATTATAATTCATGCAAATCCAATGCCAAAAACATTCAAGTTCCATTCGCACAAAGGATTTAAAATTACTTTGAAAAACTTTAATCATTAATTTTATCCGATAAGACTGCGAGACAACTGAAGAGTAATTTACTACACTAAAAAAACTTAATTAAAAGTAAGATCAAGGTTTTTTTCTGGACGCCACAGAGGAATTTATGGAGTACTAGCGCCCGCGACTTCGTCTGCATGAATTTAGTATTTTTATTGTGAGGTAATCGACATAGCCCAAAAAATTGCCAGACTTAAGTGGCAGTAGGCAGGGCACATTGTTCGCAGAACAGATGGCCGATGGGGCCAGAGGTTTTGGAGTGGCAACCGCGGAAGGTAGAGTTCAAAAGCCTCCCAAAAGGTGGGCCGATGGGCCGATGACCTTGTGAAGGCCGCAGGAATCCTTTTTTTTTTTTTTTTTGAGGATTGATAATCATCAAATGACCCCTCCCGCTCTGGGTGGAGCGGAAGGGAGTGTCAGACTCTTACGTACCCACCCGTGTTCCTTCCTTAGCCCTTTATGTTCCAGGGCAGCGGTAACCCTTTCGGACGATCCCGCTACCCTGGCAGGCTTCGGCCCTATCGGGCCCAACCGCAGGAATCCCTTAGATGCGAGAAGCCCAGAACCGGTCGAAATGACGTTGCTTGGGGGAGGACTATGACCAACAGTGGACGTCTTTGGGCTGAAATGATGATGATGATCATGAATAAGAAGTAACTTATGTCGTTCTCCACGTCCCAGGCTACCTTCTTGTGAAATTTGATTTCGATCGGTTCAATGGTTTAGTCATGATGAAGTAACAAACAGACAGAATACTTGTCCATTTAAAATATTCGTGTAAGACGAAGTATTAAGAGATTTAAAGCTGGTACAACTCTCCTCAACTGTATTAAAATGAAGACTAGATTTTCCGGAGTTCCAACTTTCAAATACATTACACCCATAAAGACGCAAGATTTAGTTAACAATCAAACAGTAACCTATAACATTTAGAATAATGTTAGTTTTTGACTGTTATCATAGAAACTCGCGAGCTTTCGTCGAAACCCTATTAAGGTGTTTTGACGACTGTTACTAAGATTTAAAGATTCAGAAATGGTGTCGTTTAATTAGGAAATGTGTATTATAACTCTTTATGAACCACCGATTTAATTAGTGATGTTTTCAAGCTCTGAACAGTCAACCGCAGGTATGGTAGCTGTAAGATTGTTTTTCGTAGTTCAAGTAATATCTCTGACGAACAGTCGATCTATTCTGTAAAAATCACACCGTGTAAACTTAGGTGAAGTGAACTGGAAGTGAGCCGTAAATTATGTCAAAATCCCTAGTATCAAGTGGAATGACAGCTCACCTCACCTAAGCGCGGTGCGATTGTGGAATAATACCGCCTGACATTAGGAACTGCCAAACTGTTGCAGTTTATAAAAGAAGAGTGAATGAACACTATCTGTCCACTTCATCATAGGTGTGTACGTATTTATTATCTTGAGTATGATATAATTATTATCATTCTAGTAATATTTATTTTAGAAGTATTTATGTATGTTTATGTGTGTTAGTATATTCTCGTAATTTTTGGTTAGTTTTTAAGTGAATTGTTTTTTGATTCTATGTAGTATTTTTTGTCTCCTTTGCTCTATCACACGCTGTCTACATCTCTGTATCTATTGTCCTATCTCAGGTATGCTGGAAGAGATTTCTTATGAAATAAGCATCACCTCTGTACCTATTTTTTTTGTCCTGTTTTTCTTTGTCTGTTTATATATGTGTGTACATAAATGGTAAATAAATAAATAAGCTTTTACGGTGAAATTTTTACAGAATAGATCGGCAGTTGACTACTCGCGAGATACTACAATTAATAATAATAATAATAATATCCTTGGACATTTCACACAGCGCCATCTAGTCCCAAGCTAAGCAACCTAATGCTTGTGTTATGGTAACAAGATGGCTGATAAACTACTTATATACATTTTTTTTTTGTAAATACATACATATTATAGATAGAAAAACACCCAGACTCGGAACAAATACATGTAGGTCATACAAATATTTGTTCCGTGCGGGAATCGAACCCGCGACACGCAGCGCAGCAGTCAATCGCTTAACCACTGCGCCAACCGTGTCGTCAATTATGAAATAATAAGTATTTTTGAAGAACACCAATTTTATTTTTAAGTAAATTTAAGACACCGTAGTCCTAAGGTTAATGAAAAAAAAAGCTTGTAATAAAATTCATCCGAGATAAAGGCGGTGAGATCACGTCTATCGCGTCAATGACCCTTAATTTTTATTCAGTCAACAGTTTTGTATCGATACTCTTTACAACCACGAACTCTGCATAATTTTGTTCTAACTTTCGTTTACCTCTAAGGTGTATCATCCACTTTCCAGTTTCAGATCCGTTGGTTCACTGGGCAATGAGACACTGTTAGTGAAACAGCTCAAAGTTTACAGTCGCCTTTGCTTTGCCGCTGTGGCCGCGCCAAAGTACTAACTATGTCCAATTACTAGTTTCCTGCTTTGGCATTTTGCTAAAAAAAAACTTAGAAGGATACGTATATCTGTATGTTTATGGCCGGATGCTCTTTTACATGTTTGGAATTATTTTGTACTGTAACATCTCTTAATACCGTGTTTTTGCAAATAAATATTATTATTATTATTTAGTATTACTTAAAAAAAATGTCACATAACATAGTCTTTTTCATTGTAGAGAGTTTCTGCTATCTTCACTTGGAAAATGTCGCGGTGCTATGTCTCGTAAGTTTTTACGTATTTACTCGAAGAAAATAAAAAGATACAAGTTAAGTATTTTGTGATCTAGATTAGATCACGAAAGAAATTTCGTGAGCTAGATTTGTTTCGATATAAACATCGGCGTAGCACATACGTAGCAATGGCGTAGAACTACGCGTAGCAATGGTGTAGCGTCTGTAGCCAACGCGTAGCATTATTCGTAGCATCAGCGTAGCAAATGTCACCACACTAACAAAATTGCAAATCAAATAGGTACGCACTGCATATTGTATTAACAATAAGTAATCACACCAACAAAGGTAGACTTATCCTTTTAGCCTGTAACTAGTTTTCTTGTCTTTTAGGTAAGTAACTAACTTTCAGTTGACACAACTAGTCTCCAAAAAGCAGATACGACTACATTTAAATGTCACTGCGCCAACACCAATAAACTCTGATACGAAGTTCAGGCTTACCAACATCCGAAACTCTAAGCTTTTAATCAATGGGATTAAGCCTTAGTAAACTTGGTGGAATGCGAATCGGTTCGGATTGCTATAGCCATTTGTCAGTAGAGGCGAAAGCAAAATCCACAGCCCCTATTTACAGACCACTCGATCGTTACCTAGTGAGTGCTCGGCTTCCGAAATAGCGACAACAATAAATCTAAAACCAGGGCCGGATCTGTACTGTAAATTAATTCGGGACAAGCACTAACTTCTGGCGCTCCAACTTCGCAAGCGCGAGGCGACAAGAATTATATGATTTATGTAGCTTAGGAAGTGACTAGCATACAACATTAGTGCTTAAAATCTAAATGCATCGTGTTTAGGGAAGTGCTAATGTTAGTTCGTGTTTGCGCTAATTTCAAGTTACTGAAGCACGCTTTGATAGGAATTTCGCTACTCATTTAAAGTTGGGAGTATTAAAGTTTATAATAGCTGTATTTATTAGGGAAATACTGGTGTATTTTTGTCTAAACGGAAAAACAAAAATTGCGAGTATCTCATTGCTGAATTCAGCATATGATTCTAGAAGAGGAAGAAAATTTTACGTCGGTAGTAAAAAAAAATATGCTGTTTCATAGAAAAGTGCAATACCTACGCGGTCAAAATGTATAGAGCAGCAATATTTTTTTAATAGCCGACGAAAGATTTCGACGAAGAGGTTCAGAATCATGTACAGAATCCATGGTTGCGCGTCGATATCTTTTTTTTTTTTTGGGTGGGACATGTGTGCCATGGGCCACGGTATCTCTTTCGAATAACCCGCAGCCCTGGCAGGCATCGGCCGTAGCGGACCCCGTCAGTTCGTGCTGACATCTCTTTGAGGCGCGCGTGGAACACAACGCGCCGTCGACCCGGGCCTGGTCCTTACCGGGCGGCGAGCTGCTCATTGCTCGCCGCCCGCAAGCCTGCGCCTACGGTGGCCAGGAGTCGGCTGTTGATTCCCGTCCAGGGCGTCTCCTGCGGCGACTAGGGGCGTGAGAGCGCAGAGATTGCCTCTCCCTAACGCGCTCCGCCTCCTCCCTTGCAAGCATTACTGCTTCGCAGAAGGAGGTGACGGCCTCCCATGCACTCTCGCTCCGTACCATGGCCTGGACCAGGGCCGCACTTGTGGGATCGCCGCCACGAGGATGCGGCGGTGCTCCGCCTAAGCCGGGCAGACCTCGATCATATTATAACATCATAGCGTCGATATCCCTGCCACCCTGTTATATATTTATTTTTGTACATAATTTATGAACCTAATATTGAACCACTGGATTTAATTACAGGGTAAACAAAAATGGATTTAAGATTATTAAATGATTTTTATGTTTACAAAGAGAATCCTGTCACAAAAATCTTCAGTGTCTGTTGAACAGAGTTAACTCAATCAATCATAAGTAATGTAGTATTACAGTTTGGCTTGTTCCATTACTTAAAATGTATTTAAGTACATACGAATGTTCTAATTTTTTTGCTGTGATCACTTACGAGTACTTATGCTGCTACATATTCAGAGGTAGATACAATATATTACTCGCCGACTTTTTTACTGTCTGCACAAAAACAGGATATAAAAGATAAACGGAGTAGAAGCACAGAGATTTAGATTTTTTTTTTTGTCACAAAAACACAACGAATAAATCGACAGATAATATAAAAGTTCAACTTAAAGTCACACCCTTCTCTACGCGCGGAAATAATCGATGAATTCGTAGCGATATTCAATCCTTTGATTGAAGCCATCACATTTTTCAAGATTTTGTGAAACAAAAAAAAATATTCTGTGCAAGGCTCTCTCACTTCCGTTCACCTTTTATACCCTACGGTAAAAAAAATCAGCCGGTACGGTCCAGACGGTAAAAAAAATCAGCCGGTAATACCTCCCTATCCAGGGATCTAAGGCTGGCTTTATCGACAAAAAACCGGGTCGTCAACATAAATAACATGGAGTATGTCATTTTATGAAAAGACAGGATATCCTTAAGCTATCGGAATCTTTACTGGTTCATGAAGAACTGTGATAAAACATCGCTGTTAGATTTATGGATTATCTCCTGACTAAAATATTTCTATAAAACATTTTTATACTAGCAACCGATCTTGATACTGCGCAGAATTCCATTTTTGTTGAACATAAATTTTGGTGTGAACGGTCTAAATGATGAAATAGTATCAAATTCTGTTAAGTGTGCAGAAGTGCGTGATTCACGTGCAAAAAATAGGGAAGCGTGCCAACGAATTTAATGTCGTGCAATTATTTGCACAATGCATAATCAGCCTATCGTGTTCCCACTGCTGGGACACAGGCCTAGTCTCGGTGAGAGGAACTGGGCCGTAATCTACCACGCGGGCCCAGTGCATGTTGGTAGATGTCAAATGTCTTCGAATTTTTGATTCTAGAAAATGTCGGTTACCTGACAATGTTTTTCTTCACCGTTTTGAGAGCAGTGGTGATGAAATAATTAATACAAAGTAATGCGCCCGTCTGGATTCCAATCTACGACCTCGTACACTAGTAAGTCGCGGCCGTTACCCCTAGCCACCATTGCTCACACAAAAACTCTCCATAAAAAGTTTAAAGAACTTTATTTCCTCATAAGAACGTAGTTCACTTAAAATAAGATTCACAAAAATATGTTATTAAATTCAAATACAGCTTTAGCTTAGGGCGACATGTTTCATACTACAAAATACAACTAAATAATGTTATTTCACAATCTGTACCGATTCATTAATTATTTCCACAAATTCACGAGTTCATTTAAAAGAGACAAAGCGAGCTTCTATATTGAAATCAACATTATAATTATGTATACCTTAGTGCTGTCGGAAGATAATAAAACGACAATGGAACTGCATTATTGATTTCTCATTAACTTCATATCATTGAAAAGTGAATTCATTAATATTAATAATACAGGGTGGCAGGGACATCGACGCGCAAACTGTAACCATGGATTCAGGATAAGATACTAGACCCCATAGCGTCGAAATTTTTCGCCGGTTATCAAAAAAAGTGTTGTGTTTCACAGAAAAGTGTAATACCTACGCGGTCAAAACGTATGGAACAGCGATATTTTTTTTTTTAATAACCGACGAAAAATTTTGACGCTGTGGGGTCTAAACTCATGTGCTGAATCCATGGTTACAGTTTGCGCGTCGATGTCCCTGCCACCCTGTATTATTAATATTAATGAATATATAAGATGTATAAGTATGACTAGCTTCTGTCCGTCTTGACTAGCCCGCGATTTCGTCCACGTTTCGTTTTAGTTCCCTCGATTCACCCCGTCGCGTCGCATCGCATCGTCTACCCACGCTTTAACTTCATTTTCGCTTAGCGTTCTTTCTGACTTTTTTGCTTTTTTTTTCAAATCTAACCGGTTGTTCCAGAGACTAGCGCGTTCAAACAAACAAACAAAACTCTTCAGCTTTATTTTTAGTATAGATAGATAGATTATTTGTATATATAAGTATGGTAATATTTGGGAACAATGGTGTGACCTGAAATGGACTGGCTAGTTCGATCATCTCTTCGGTAAATTGGCGCTAGTAGGTAATAAATTAGTGGTTGCCATAAATCGAATTTTGCCACTAATCGACGGTAGCCAGGAACTGACGTCATCATAATAACCGTTCATAAATTGCCATCTATTTAGTACCAAGGGAGAATGTAGTTTGTGGTCTGTTTTGTTTCATAAAAGCTCGTAATTACAAGCTTGTTCAAATCAAATCATTCATGATTTGAGTTTTTTTGTATTTATTTATTTTTTATAAGGTTACGGCCTTGCGGGGAAGGGAAATCGATCGCCGAATTGAAAACGCCTGCAAAAGCTACTGGTTCATGAAGACGAAAATGAAGGGTTATCTGCCGATCTCCCTGAAGCGCAAAATCATCGACATGAGTATCCTCCCTGTCCTAACTATGGTGCTCACCGAGTCTCAAAATTTCCGCCTCGGTGTTTGTCAAAGAGTGATGGAGCGCACCATTCTGGGTGTAAAAAGACAGGACAAAATTCGGAACACCATGCCACCATCAAAACAGGTATAATAAACGTAGGCAAGAAGGCTGCCAGGCTCAACGGGGAATGGTCGGGTCACGTCAGCCGCATGCAGGATGACCGCTGGGCAAAAGTTTCCACACAACGGGTGCCTGAAGATGGATGGCGCCACCGAGATCAGCTCAGAATGCGGTGCCGGTATCAGGTCAGAATGCGGTGGTGAGATGAGCTGGACGTCTACCGCGAAGGCTGGTTCGAGGTGGCGCGTGAAAAGAGTTCCTGGAAAGACTTGGGGGAGGCCTTTATCCAGCATTGAGACAGTATAGGCTAAATAAAAAAAACAAAAATATATAAAGTTGCTTCAAAGCTGACACTACTAGCTGCGCCCCACGGTTTCACCCGCATAAGTTTCGATCCTGTGGGAATATCAGGATAAAATCCCATGAGTTAATCCTGGTTATAAACCATCTGTGTGCCAAATTTCATCCAGATCCGTTTAGTAGTTTTTGCGTAAAAGAGTAACAAACTTCCATCTATCCATCCATACAAACTCACGTTTATAATATTAGTAGGATTATTATTGTAAACATTACCCCAATAACGAAGTAAGTACACAGAAAAATAACAATATTTTCTTTCATTCAAACAATGGCAGAGGGTGACTTAATTATTAATATTTGTGTGCGTGCGTGTGTCTGTAAATAGGTGTATGGTCACCAAAAAAGATAAGTAACCAAGGTCGTCGGATATAGTTGAAGTTTAGTAAGAAACCGATGGATGTTTTTGAAATAAATTTAATTTGGTTAATAGAAAACAAACAGTTAATTTATCAAATTAAATTTCTACTCACTACTGACTACATTATATCCTGTACATTTAATATTATTGGTTATGTAGGTCTCGGCTTGTGGTAATGGGTTAAAAACCAAATGTGTGGTATATCTGTTGACTGTTATTTACATACCAAACCTCAATATTTCATTTCATAACTACCCATTAATGAAATTTCGACCAAATGTTGTGTGCTATTTATTTATGTGTATTGTTTACTCTAATGAACACACCACACTACCTCATTATTACGTAACATCCGGACTGTTTAAATCGTTTTTGAGGTATGTGTAATGCAGATGGATTATTGCCTAGTAATAATTCGTATTTAACTGTTTTTATGCTCAGTCAGGCGTGGTACACAGTTGTTTGGTTCGGCTTGATTCGGCACAGCCGGGCGGCATGCTGCTCATGACCCATGCCGACCCGAACAAGTAGCATCCTTCAACTGATCAATTTTGACTGGCAATTTCAGTAATAAATTACTTAAATAAAGCAAAACTGTTAGGCGGCTAACGAACACCGTTATAGACAACTACATAGTAAATTGGCACCGACCTCGGATCGTACTTTGGCAGTGGCTATCTACCTAATTCTAAAGTTGCTAGATTGGGCCTTTCCTAACAGCCTAGTGCCTTGTATTTAATTAGATGCAAGGCAGTAGGCTGTTACGAAAATTAAACTAATTAGTTAGACAAAACAATTATTCTTTACTAAATATAAATAGGTTCGGTAGGTACTGAACAACTACAGGTGACAGACGGCAAGGGAATTGTCAAAGAATGAAAAAGTTTTTTTCGTGAATGGCATCTCGCAGGTCAACCTAGGAGGATGTGAGCTGCTTAACCGGGAATGAAAAGGCTTAGCACTTCTAGGTCAATTTATACTTACTCCGTGAGACATTAGTATTCAGACTACGTAGGTACCGCCAACAATATGAATGTAAATTACAATTCGAATAGGTGACATGTGCTTGTTGTACGACCCACGAATACCATTAAAACGTTACTCAACTTTTTCGTTCCTCGAAAGTACCTAAACGATTTTTAGTCATCTATCGAATCCTTTGTTTCAAGTGAATTAAAATTGTTTTCTCACTCACACCGAAGCCTTTAGCTTTTGATCTGTAGTGGGACAACATAGACTAAATAAATAAAATAAATTAATAGTAAGTCCGGCCCTGCATAATTCGTTGAACTAATCTGCGAAGTGTCTTATCCACGTTTAATATGTGATTGTAAAAAAAAAGGAATAGGCTCACGGATAGAGATAAATAAAACGATTGTATATTGTGGTTATAAGGATTATGAAGGTATCATTGAGAGCGAAATTGGAGGAGTAAAGCAGCGAAGTGGCAATGAATAAGTGTGTACATAAACTGCAAGTGCTTGTTGAAGATTAGACTTCGGTTCGGATTTAGGATAGATTCATCTAAATCACGATGATTACGACGTACCTACTGTATGCTTAATACCATACAATCAATGATTAAAATCATTAATAGGGAAGTCTACACCTGTCTGTTTCGAAACGGTCTCTACTCATTTTACTCGTCATAAAACTGCAAAGGAATTATACCGTCATTTGTGTTGTCTCACCCTAAGGTTGACTGGTAGAAAATGGTAAGACATTAAGTCCGTCTTTGACAGTGTTTTTTTTTACTTGTGCATAAAGTTTTAAAAAATAAATATGTATCACGTCAGCCGCATGACCGCTGGACAACATTCTCCGCACGGTGGATGCCGTACGCCTGAGAATGGACAGCGCCACCAAGGTCGGCTCAGGAAGAGATGGCGCGACGATCTAGACACGTACCGCAAGGGTTGGATCGAGGTGGCGCTAGAAAAGGATGCACGGAAGGATTTAGGGGAGGCCTTTGCTCAGCAGTGGAACAGTGTAGGATAAATAAAAATAAAAACCGGCCAAGTGCGAGTCGGACTCGCCCATGAAGGGTTCCGTTACGTTACGATTTATGACGTATTAAAAAAAAACTACTCACTAGATCTCGTTCAAACCAATTTTCGGTGGAAGTTTATATGGTAATGTACATCATATATTTTTTTTAGTTTTATCATTCTCTTATTTTAGAAGTTACAGGGGGGGACACACACATTTTACCACTTTGGAAGTGTCTCTCGCGCAAACTATTCAGTTTAGAAAAAAATGATATTAGAAACCTCAATATCATTTTTGAAGACCTATCCATAGACACCCCACACGTATGGGTTTGATGAAAAAAAAAAATTTGAGTTTCAGTTCTAAGTATGGGGACCCCCAAAATTTATTGTTTTTTTTCTATTTTTGTGTGAAAATCTTAATGCGGTTCACAGAATACATCTACTTACCAAGTTTCAACAGTATAGCTCTTATAGTTTCGGAAAAAAGCGGCTGTGACATACGGACGGACAGACAGACAGACAGACAGACAGACATGACGAATCCATAAGGGTTCCGTTGCCATTTGGCTACGGAACCCTAAAAAATACGCAACGCAATCATTTTAAATCAATAGCCTTTACAATTTTATGTTCATGTTTCCGGAACAATGTATTTGGAGAGATTTTCTAAGACAATGATATTCTATTGAGCTTATATGGTGTCAATAAAACGGAAAACTCGGTAGCATTATTATTTGAAACGGTGCATTTGGAAGGAAAGTTATTCTTTTTGTAAGGTAGTTAACTATTTTTTCAAGAGCCGCTATTGATTGACGAACTATTGAAATGTAGTTATGATAGGTAGGATGTGAATACGGAGCGGACATGCACAAGCACAATTTGAATGAAAAAGGCTTTTGTCTAACGTTGGAATGCGGTTCGTTAAATAGAACAGGCGAAACATAGATTACTATCCACTTTCAAAAGGTCTATGACACGTTAAACTAAACAAACGGATCGACGACGTCAACTATACAGTTCATTCACAGTTATTTTACCTCTGATTTCACATCACTGTCAAAATCACAATGATCTTTATCTTCACTACAATAAAGTTGCTATTGGATTGCTGCCACTGTCAAGTCTGTCAAAATCACAGTGGTCTTTATCTATGTACGTTACAATAAGGTTGCTGTTGGCTTGCTGCTGTCAGAGGTAAAATGACTCTGAAAGAACTGTAGTCTATAATTACAGAATAGTATGATCATACTCCGCAATAGTTATCTCTGTGAGTTAAAATATTTAACAAGTTTCGCACATCAACTATTTGGCCGCGCTAGGCCCCGACCTGGTTTCGTTGGGGGAACAACACACTTTGTTCTCGATTCCTGCTACATAACAGACATGTTTTTACTAAAAGTCTACCAATAATAGAAGTTTAACAATGCATGACGGCTAAAAGAAATTCAGGGGATGTAATAGCTACCTTGATGCGATTATAGATAAGGAAAATAGGAAAAGTTCACTCATCCTCCATAGAAAAGGGAGGATCCTACGACCTGACGAGTGTTGCGTTTGGAGAGCAGCTGCCTGGCGATTGATGTCGGGACGTTATATATCGCGCGTTATGTTGATGCTAGTTGCGAAGCAAACTCTGCTTGCGCGATGCAGGATTTTACGTGACGTCAGTACGATGCGTAGTTCGCTGCGGTGTGGATAATTGGCAAGCAACTCCTTTGCCACAGGCCAAAAGATTATTCGAGAAACTAAATGTGTGGTTTCAGTCGCTAAAGCATGTCGTCCAGGACGCTCCTCAAAAGTTAATGAGTAGCCAGAATGTCATAGTACTAATATTTCAATGGTAGGTCCGTACACGATGCGACTTACACACACATTTCTGTTCTGTTTTTCCATGTCTGTTTATATATGTGTGTACATAAATGGTAAATAAATAAATAAACATAATCAGCCTATAATGTCCCCACTGCTGGGATACCGGCCTCCTCTCAGGAGTGGGCCGTAATCCTATATGCAAGTCCAGTGCGGTTTGGTAGATATCACATTTCTTCGATTTTTTTGGTTCAAGGACATGCCGGTTGCTCACGATGTTTTTGTTCACCGTTTTGGGAGTAGTGCTGATGAAATAATTTATACAAAGTAAAGCGCCTTATTGGGTTCGAATCTACATACGACCTACAACTCGTAAGTCGCAGCCCTTACTACTGAACCACCACTGTTCTATACGCACGCCGTACTAACGCCTTATTACCTAGTATGTGATTGGTTGCCTCGTGCACGGACCGTGACCTGACTTTGTAACACGTTACTTTTGAGTCGAGGACGATGACCCTAAGAGTCAAAGCAGACCTTTATTTTGAAACAAGGTTGCTCAATACTGGCTCTTTTCAGTAGAATCAACCTTACAAACAATGTAATCATTTTCTACTGGATTAAAACTGGTTAACCATGCTTTGACGCTCGTGATCTTCGACTAGGCTCAACTTGTCGAATTAAACCTACTTGGTTTAATATGTCAAATGTTCATAGAGCCTAGAGGCATTAGGAAGCCATCAAATCGGACGTATATTTATCGGTAGAATGGAGACATATCGCGTTACCATTATTCACCAAACTAACACCCGGTTAACAAATTACGACACAGTTACTACATGATGAGTTCAGCAAATATTACGGAAACTAAAATCTTTCTAATGGAATTCAGAATCTAGTTTTTCAATAATGTCAGTAGCGATATACCAATTTAATCATTTGTCCTTTGGAACAATCCAAAACTGAAGAAGCTAATAAATAAATAAGTACAGACATCCAAGAAATTGAGGGGCTTGTGGCTAAATAATAACAGCCGCACGGGTCGATAGATCAGGTTAAGCTACGCTTGCCGCGGTAGGTCAGTAGATGGGTGACCATCTTTACATACCAAGACCCCTCCGTGCCTCGGAAAGCACGGTAAGCTGTTGGTCCCGGCTGTCATTCGTGGATCTTTGACAGTCGTTACGGTTCGTCAGAAACCCGAAAGTCTGACGACCAGCGGCAAGCGGTATCGTATTACCTAGTAAATGGGTTGAGGAGGTCTGATAGGCAGTCGCTCCATGTAAAATACTGGTATTCAGCTGCATTCGATTAGACTGGAAGCCGATCCCAATATAGTTGGGAAAAGGCTAGGCAGATGATGAACCATCCAAGAAATTAAAGAAAAATATTTAAAAAAAAAAACAACAACAAAATCGCGTCTAATATCGTAAGATTGATGATTCGGATAAATTAATATTGGATAAGTAAATTAATTATCCTTAAAGACGGGCTCTGAGAGGAATTTACCGTATTACGAAGGCTTAGGCGTCCTAGCTATGGAAACAGGGTGTCCCTTAAGCTTTAATTTTATGATACCACTTCCATCCTTATCCATCAAAATGGAAACAAGGAAAAGTAGAAAGAAATTACGGAAAAAATGATAATAGAAAATTAAATTGTTTCCTGTTCTTATAAAAAAATACGTGATTTTCATTATATTTCACCTTTGTGCTTAATACTGGAAACCAATTTGCTGGGCACCGTCGAAACTAAAAATAATTGCTTTTCATTTGCATCTCAGTCCTTTGAAAGGTGATTTATTTTCCTTAGCGAAATAACAGCGTAAGTACTTAGTATATCTATCTGCGTATTGTTAAAGGCTTTTACAACTTTTCTATTGAAGCAGAAACCCTATTATAGAAGTTCTGTAAACTCATTATAAAAGGATCGGACTAAATTCAGCTATCAGTGCGCACTGTCATTTCTTCTCTAACAATCTTTGAGGTCGTTACTTATCTCAAGATTCGTTTAGGTGGATCGATTGACGCCGATATTTCTTTTCACGTAGTAGATGCCCAACAATCTGACAACCAGTTTTACCAAGGAGTTTCGTATTACCCAGTAACTGGGTTGTGGTGGTCAGATAGGCAGTCGCTCCATGTAAAATACTGGTACTCAGTTGCAGCCGGTTAGACTGGAAGCCGACCTCAACATAGTTGGGAAAAGGCTTGGCAGATAACGATGAGATGCCCAACAATAAAGTGCTTCTAAATTCAAGGAAATTGTTGACCACATTGAATTCCAACTTAGATTGTCCATATATTAAAATCGTAACTTACTGTCATTATTTGGAAGTTGTATGAACATACTATATGACCGATGACTATAACATGGCAAATTGACAGCGTTAATTGGATAAAAAATTAATTATCCTAACTGTACCAATCCGGAATCCCACTATATTTTAAACGTAAAAGTTTGTGAAGATGTTTGTTTCTCAATCACGCTTAAACGGCTCAACGGATTTTTATGAAATTTAGCATAAACTATGTTCTGAATTGACATACTATAGGGTAGTTTTTGTCCAGGTACATGAAGAAGTTTCCCTTAAAATGCGAGCGAAACTACAAGCAGTAGCAAGTGCTCCATAAAACTAAGAAGCTTGAATTTGAATTTCGTCCAAGCGTCGTAGCACACGGCAATTTAAAGGTGAAGCGGTTTCATAATAACTAGAACGAACAAACTTAATTTAAGATGATTTATTATACGCAATATATGGCTTGAGTTAAACTACGGGTAGCTATGAACTTTTAATTTATTTTACGAAGATGAGATTTCTAAGTGGTCGGCGGCTATCGCAGAGTAAAATATTGAAATCATTAGTTAGAATTTGAACGGATGCCAATTTAAAATATATGGCACTTTCGTACACAAGTTTCGATTACAGGTAGTTGAGGAATGGGGAGAATCACATTATGATTAAAGCTTTTAGAAGGCACCCAAAATATTTAACATAGATTTCAAAATTATTGAAGAAGTAGGTACGTATATACAATATACACGTGTTCCGGTAGATGTACATAAACTTCGACCATGGAAATAAGCATTTTTCATTATGGACACATACATGAATTCTTATTTTTTGTTAATTTTCATACAAACTAAATAGGTATCACCCGATATTCGTGCCTCTTTATCTCTTTATCCGAAGCATTTGATAGATTTATCATTTTAATGTACTAAGCGGCAACATAGGGCAAATTAAGATCCTTTCTTACTGAATAGTTCAATTAAATTTCATTAAAATAAATTACAAATAACTTTATAACGAAGCCTTTTTAAGTACTACTTCCGTTGTTAGATTTGATTTGTAAAAGCTATAGAAGCGTTTGACAAAGTTTATGGATAACATGAAGAACACGGTGTATAGTAGTTAGGTACTACCGTACATTATGTACTGATGAAAAGCACAGAAGGATAGTGAAAAAGGGTTTAAATATATGGTTGTCTCAATTTATTGCTATAAAAATGACAAGGACAGCTAGAGTTCATAAAAGATTTTTAAGTTTGTCTGAGGTAGAAGATTAATTAATTCAATTTTTTTATTTCAGCCCAGTGGATCCATATAGATAATTAAGTGTTGGGTAAGCTGGCTGTAGATAAAATAAATTAAATCAAACATTTAATCAAACTAGATAAAATTAAGCAAATTACGATGTTCAAGTTCAAACGTTTAATATAAGAAGAGGCTTTAATAAATTAGTACTAGCTAGCCATCCCTAATCTCATCATTGCCAAACGCCTGATAACTTATTTATGCCTTGATTTATCTCATAATTTTTCCAAAGAGCTTTTCAACATTCATTGCGTCACTTACGTTGACGCGCAGTTGACTTTTTCAAAAATGAAGCAATGGAATATTCCTATTCCATTGCTTCATTTTTGAAAAAGTCTTAGAAAATCCTTTCAAAAAATCAATCGGAATGCTGGTCGTAATATTAACAACTAGCTGCGCCCCGCGGTGTCATCCGCATAAATTTCGATCACGTGGGAATACCAGACCAATCCAGGTCCAGGTCTACCCATGTGCCAAATTTTAACTAAATCCATTCTGCCGTTTTAGCGTGAAAGGGTAACAAACACAACGTACAAAAAACTTAATCCTTTCTCTTTACAATATCCATTACAGTTTACACTAATTACTCTATAAATCATAAACTTCACGTTCCTCTAATGACATTTCAAACGTATAAATACGTCATCAATTACTTACCTACTTCCGTTTCCGAATAATTTTCAACAGAAATTCTCTAGGTCTGCCTACCACGTGTAATAATTAAATTGTCATCAATTAAAGATTAATGAATATCAACGACTGTTTCATCATAACGATATTAACGAAGTATTGAGTGTTGGATTCAATTGGGAATGTCAGGTAAATGTGATATTAATTGAAATCCACTATATTTTTATAGTTTCATTATTTTGGTGGATAGACTGCTTGGACAGTAAAAAGAAAATACGTTTTTTTTTTGCGGGTAAACATGAAGCAGAGAAAGAAAAGAAATACAAAAAAAAACAAATTGGGGCAAAATATGCGTCACATCCACGCAAAACGGCCAACGCTCAGCATAAATAAAATAAATAAATAAAATAAAATATAGTTTATTTGGAACAACTTAAGTTTATAATTTACAAAGGAAACGAAGATAGCCACAAAAGTAAAAATAAATGCTAAGACCCACTGCGAGACAGAGCCTCCGCGCTGGTTTTCAGCGACAACCGGTGTTGACGTGATAACGTCAACCGGTGCAGCAGACCATAGCATAAAAAATAAAAATCACAATAGAAATAAAATAAATATACAATACCTAGTAGTTTACTGCCTTTTAAGGCTGATTTTCTTTGGTCCAGTATTTTTCATCCAGTGCTAGAATCCAGTGACATTCGATAGATATTGGATCAATTTAAACACTTCCAACCCACTTGTAATCCAGCCAGCTGGATTTGAATAAGTAGCTACTAAATTGGTCCAAATTAGATCCAGTGCTACTGGATTCAAATACTGGATTAATGTGAATCAATATTTAGGTTCATGTAGAAACAAAAGACGGTCAGGATATTTAGGTACCTCCCACTCACAGCTATGATTAACTATCTTTACACGAGTATTACTCAGAACCAGGGTCCCAAGTCTGCTATTTTTATAAATTCGTCATTCCAACACAATCCCATTCCCATCCCATTGTCATTTTGCTTAAAGTTCGGAATCAATGGTCTCGTAATAGAATTGTGTCATAATGACATTGTCGTATTGCCTTTATTAGAAAACCCGTTAGTAGAAATGATTTTCGAAAAACTACCACTACTTTATTTACGCCAGATTTCATTTGTACATATTTTTACATATTATTTATTAGTGTTTTATACAAGTCAAGTGTTCTAAGTAAGTCAGTCATTCATTTATCATTATGTACGAGATTACCATTCTATGCCATTTCTTTCAATGGAGTGTCAGTGGTTGACCACTGGAAAGTCATAATGACGCCATTATGTTAGTAGATTACCAAACTTGTCAAAATCAACAATTATGAAATCAATGATAGACCATTCTGAAACTATTGTAATAGCAGACTTGGGGCCCAGGGCTTGGAACCGGCACCAAAAGTACAGGTTCCGTACCGGTACTTAGCAGATTTTCCCATTTCGGTACCTGGGTACCAGTTCGAACGGGTAACAGTACTCCACCTAACAAGTACAGGTACCAAATTCCTGGTACCCGCCGCGTACCACAAATTTCATTTTTGTACGAATTACCTCGTACGGTAGAGAATTTTTTAATGCCTATTAACTATCCTTTTTACTTACTATATCTTTTTTTTCATTCTAAATTACGTAAATATTTGTTTGGTACCGGTACCGGTATCACACCAAGGTCAATGGTACCGGTTACCAAAAAATACATATACGACAATGCCTAAATCTAGGATGAGACATAATAGTGATAAATGTTCTACTTGAAAAGGCTCTTTTCATTAGCCTACTTACACACATACATTTTCTTAAGCTAAGCCTATAGATAAGGATAAATCTGGCGCCTGTAGGGCTTAAGGGCTTCAAATTGAGGCAATCGTTTGCGAAGGACATATAACTTTCTTCAAGATAGATTCAACTAAACAACTTCGTAAATTGGTTTGGTTAGTCTAACCCTATAACTGGGCTAACTTCTATGTACGAATCCGATAGGTCCTTAGAGAGAAGATAAACTTACAATGTATCTTTTTTATTACACACCAGCTGACCCGACAGATGTTATCCTGTCATAACTGGTCTTGAGTTCATACAAAACTCCTATAGAAAAAAGCACCTTCAGTTTATCACGAATTTCCAAAATTTCCGGAGCACCTTTTGCGATTTTTCTTTCCATGAAAACCTAATTCGGACTATTAAGAACACTTGAAAACAAAAATACCCAAATCAGTCCAGCCGTTTTCAAGTGATGCGCTTCCCAACAAACAGCATTTCAATTTTATTTATAGTAAATATATTTTGTCATTTCATCTTCGAGTGGCTGGCACGACTGGATTTAATATCTTGTTGGATCAAAACCTTGCCACTTCCACGGCATCGTCAGTGGAAGCGCAGAGGTCACTTTGACTGGGACACAGAGGGCAGGATAGGAGGTGGAGCATGGTTTGCGACATAGCTCCACAATCACACCCTACTGCCGCATGCCGTTCCGTCAAGGTTTATATTATATTTTGTGCTAATGAGTGTTCGGAAATTTGAATATTTCAAGTGCTACCTTCAAGCTATGTAGTGTAGCCTTATTTTAGGCTTAGTAATGGTTCTATATTATTTTCCCCTCCAAAGGACTTAAGTATAAATATAAAATACATAGAACATTAAAGTGTTAAGAAAACATGCCTTGTTAAAATCAGGCGAACTAAACAATTCAACGAGCCTTAATAACTTCAAGAGTGACTAGGTAAGTGTAGTGGGGTGGGTAGGGTGGTTAGTAATCATAACGTATCAACAAAGGCTCATTATTACATTCTTCCAAGGCAACGCCGCAGAATTCAGTTGTAATTATAAACTTACCTTGACAATTCATTACGCTAAAGGCGTCGACACACTTGTAACACGTGTTCATTGGCAAAATGACGACGCTGTGCTTCACAAGATGAAATGTGGGCAATGAGCACGTTACCTTGACGTTGCGTGGAGTGCCGTGTTACAAGTCTGTTTCCGCCTTAAGTCTGTTCTACAATCAACAAAAGGGTTTGTTCAACAAAGGGGTTTTGTTTTTAGCACTAATCAGCCTATATATTATTATTTTATTGAATGTATAACGAATTTCTTAACGAGCCACTGTTGGACGAACTACATACTTAGTACTTGGTAAAGATTTTAGTACGCAGCACTCACACTCGGTCTTATAAGAGTAATCACTTATTATATTTCAATTTGTGGAAGATTTAAATGGCCATTTTAGGCGCTAATTGTTTATTCCTATTTGCTGATCCCTTTTCTTCTTAGACTATTAGCTTTTTGAAGACACAACGTCACGCCAGCCCAAGAGCGCAGAGGTGTACGTGTACATATACTTATAGTATACTCGCATTTCGACAGTTATCAAGTATTTATAAAGTCCCATGATAAATGGAGAGTCTATTGCCATCAACCGGGCACAGATAAATACTCCAGGCTGCTACTGAGAATAAACAAAAAACATAGTTAAAAAGGGAATCATGGAGTAATCTCTGGTTATATTAGTCCTCAACTTAAATCTTTTGAACATAAAATACCTTTGCATTCAAAGGAAGACGTTGGACTAATATTGTCTGCAATGAAGAGCGGACACTGAGATTAAATTGCTGGAACTAGTTAGGGATTATCAATTTTGCAAACTATAAAATAATTAAGACAAGACGATATTTAAATAGAAATATATATTGATGGTAAGTTTAAATAAGCAATAAAAAATAGTTACCTATACAAAGACTCTTCGATTTTCCCTGTTTACATCCTACTAATATTATAAACGTAAAAGTTTGTATGGATGGATGGATGTTTGTTACTCACGCGAAAACTACTCACGGATTTAGATGAAATTTGGCAAACAGATTGGCAACCAGGATTAACACATAGGATACTTTTTATCCCGATTTTCCCAAGGGATCGAAACTTATGTGGGTAAAACCGCGGGGCACAGCTAGTTCCTTTATAAAATACAAATAGGATATAAATCGGTATATTAAGGGATTGTAGTTACTTCCCACGTTTAATATTATTCCGATACTAAATTTACAAAATGTAAGTATGCTTAGCAACCATTTTTCTGATAATCTAAAGTACATACATATTTTATAGGGTTACTGTGTTAACTGTAACAACAAAATACCTTGTGATATATTACAATGAACTCAAAACTCATATTAAATGTACATTTTGTGAACAAGGATATTACAAATTAGAGGATTATATCTAAGATAAGAATGTTTGGAAACATGCTGGTCTTGCTCGACAGAACAATCTAAAGCCTAGACAAAAACAAACTGGTTGCCAATTTCATTGTATAATTTATAATTTTTATGACATTGATTTTACATTCTGTGATTACTTTAACTCACTCACTAAATTTTTTACTCAGGCTAGGTGGAACGATGATCTTCGCAGGATGGCTGGTAGCAGCTGGATGAGAGCTGACGAAAATCACGTTGAATCCTAGAGGCCTATGTCCAGCAGTGGACTGCTATAGGCTGATGATGATGACGACTCACAAAATTATTACTTAGGAAATACTACATTTTAGGAATTTTTACAAAAACTAAATTTTAGGAAAATCATCTACTTTTACAGTATTTGTAAATATGTGAGTACCATCAATCTATGGGTCGGGGGGCTTTCGGGACCCGGACCGCGGTCCCGGTTTCCCCCTATAAATATAATAATGATTTTGAGTGGTATTTTGGGACCACAAATAAAATAAACAAAGTAATGTCTTGGGAAAGTACGGTCAACCAAATTTAGAAGTTCCACAACTCTATCACATAATTAATTTCTCTGTCATTGCTTTATTTTTAATTCTTTTTACCTATTGTACAGATAGTGTACAGGCACACTAGCTCAAAACAGAGATGAGTGGAAAGGAGAAAGGGAGGCCTTTAACCCCACAGTGGGACAACATGGGGTAAAAATAAATAAAATTGTGGTACTTGTACTAATTTTATTCCAGGTACAGATGCCAGCACATCAAGCTACTACAATTTGTCAAATTTCTTTAATAGATTTTCAACTTTATCGCTAAAGCATTAAGGTTCAAGATTGATTGGGAAAATCTGACAGTTTCGGGTAGCTTGACCTGCTGGCGTCTGTACATCGTCTTCACGTTTATTTATATACATAATTAATGTATACAAAATATTGCAAAATATTTTAAAAGAGTAACGGTAGACTTTCTTGCCCATACGAAACTACCTTTTGGAAGGAGCGACTAGAATAAATTCATTTTTTTCTAAATGATGTCGTTAAAAAGTGTGTTTTATGTGCCTATTTGAAATAAATTATTTTTACCTACTTAATGTTATTTTTCGTTCGTTTCCTTATACGTAATCTTAAATGATTTTTTTTTTTATAAAAATGACATATCTAAACACATAAACAAACAATTTAAATTGTAGTGTGTAAAAAAAAAAAAACGTTAATAAAAACGCGCTTCTATTCTTAATGGATTTAATTAGTGCCAAAGTACGACTTCAAACCATGTTTGGCATGTATGGCGTGTTAAAAGTTAACTTAATTGCACTATTATGTGACAGATTGCAGCAAGTGTTGTTATCTACTGAAATAAAACTTTCCTATCTTTTACAGCTTCTAAGGGGTTGATACATGGGTAGCGGGATTGTCCGAAAGGGTTACCGCTGCCCTGGAACATAAAGGGCTAAGGAAGGAACACGGGTGGGTTTTAGTCAGTAAGAGTCTGACACTCCCTCCTGCTCCACCCAGAGCGGGAGGAGTCATTTGATGATTTCCCATACTCAAAAAAAAAAAAAAGGTTTTCCTTATTGTACTTAGGCAGGAAGTCTATAAATATATAATAAAGTACCTATGGATAATAATTTATGCAGGTAAGTATAACTAATAATAAAGGCTAGGATAAAATGCACTTACATAGCAAAGCATTTCGAAATCATTTATTTCATTCCGTCAGAATCCATTTGTTTCACTTTATGTACAGTCCAAATTTCCTTTTTGTAAATCAATCATCTCATCATTTTGATAACTAATTAAAAATCAACTGCATTTAACCCGCGCGCGTTAATATTGTTTACATTTTAATTATTTTATATTTGAATAAATAATTATTTAGCGAAACTATTTTAAATTAATAAAATGTATTAATTAATTACAATTAAAATATGCAAGCAAGTTTCACGATAATTAATTCGATTAAGTTGTAACGTTTATCGTAAGTCATTCGCGCAACGCGCGACGCGGCCTCCCGGCTCGTCTCCAAACACGGACTGAATGTGGCATCAACATCCTTCCCTCGGGAACACCGCTGCCCTATATTAGAAAGAAACTACTAAAGACTTTTTTATACTACAGCTTAAAAACTTCCGAATAGATTTTTTAAGTAGCGTTTAAGCTGGATGAGTGTTTTAATAGAGAAGAAAATAAGGTGCAGCGACCATGTTCTTTTTTTATAGTCCATATATATTTTTGTTCCCTTGGTACTTATTTGAGAGTCCAGAAAATACTTCAGCGTCAGTAACGAAGTGTCATAATTATAAGCACGGTATTGTATACTATACCTTCATAAAAACATCAATCATTTGTAACAGAAGTTATGACGAGTATGTTTTATGCCAAAGAAGCAAATATGTAGCGGGCTGCGAAAATGAAACAAAAAAATAAGGCATAAATTCTAAATGTACGCACAAATCCGCACGATACGTCTACAAATGGCTTCTTCTGTCACATTGCAAATCAAAAACACATCAACACACAACGGCAATTGATTCAATTTGCGCCACCTTACTTTAGATAAACGGCATTGCACTAACGAGTGCTACACAAGAAGCACTAGTAAAACAACTGCAAGGAAACTGATTTCAACTGTAAAATTTTAACGAACGTGCGATGTAACCGATGCTTTGAAACACGCCTTAAGCCTGCACCTACCCTAATGGGGACAACATGAATACATCTTCTGACAAAGCTATTACCAGTGCTAGCTAACAAGACAGGCTATTCATGACATTGTTGCTGCAATTCAGCGTATTTCGACCGTGTATAGGACGTTTTAGAACTAATTCCTATTCGAAAATTGCCTCTCGATGTAACTGGCAGCTACAAGAGTGTGACGTCAAACGAGTTTTTTGATGGAAACAA
The DNA here is from genome assembly GCA_951799955.1 of Apamea anceps. Taxonomy (NCBI): domain Eukaryota; kingdom Metazoa; phylum Arthropoda; class Insecta; order Lepidoptera; family Noctuidae; genus Apamea; species Apamea anceps. The sequence goes on from OX637512.1 coordinate 5,771,127, forward strand.
CGTGTGTTCAAAATAGAATGGGAACGTTTATTGGATCTTAGTTTTAACTTATTTTTCTGGGAAGGACATGAGACGGATGTCAAAATATTACAAATATCACAATGTTTGTTGTATTAAAGAATACAAAGTACTGTCCGAGCTCAGATGTGTTTTCTCAGCTGGATATGAAATATTTTTCCTTTCTGAGATAAGAGGTAGTTGAAGGTCTTAGAAAAAATCTGCCAAAGTAAGACAAAATTGAATCTGAGCTTTGTTTCATTAACAGAGTGCGTAGTCATTCCTTTAATTGCCGGTCGAGTTTTCTTTGAACCATTTTTTTTTATGTTTACTAATTTTGATTAATATTATTTTTCGGTACAGAAAATGTTGGAACAGCGTATTGGTAAAACGAACGATAATAAAATAAATACAGGTTCATAATTCACGTCATGTTTGTTCAGAATTAAGTTCGACCACTGGGCTGCTGAAGCGTGACGTTGTTGGTACACCTCTCTCTTTAAGGCCCATATAACTCAATGGAGGTTTTATTTGTTAATAAATTAATGGATCCAAGCTAACGTTATCGGGAGATGTAAATGTGGCACGATATATTGCGCTGGTAAGCTTAATTTTTTGCTGCTGAAAATTTAAATAAAAAAATCTGTGTTTACGACCTGATTCTTAACCTGTTGTGAGCGAATTTTTAACGTTGCGTTAAAAATTAAAAATAAATGTCGCAAAGCTTCTTTTTTGTAAACGCAACTATGTAGGTACTGATCTTATAAGAGCTGATTTTTCAATAGTCAGATAACTTTTAACTGAGGGATAAATATTGCGGTTTGACAGTTTTTGTATAGAAAATATATCAAACTGTCATAATTATTTTTCAGTTAAAAGTTATCTGACTATTGTAAAAATCAGCCCTTAGTCAAATATCCCTGTGTCATTTCTCAGGCAATCAGGAAAGCAAGCATAACAATCAGTAAGTAAGTTCTCAAAGTTTAAGACCCAGACAAATGAAGATACATGTCAAATACCTACGGTGAATTTAACTTTATTTACTTAATCCGACGTGGGTCGAATGACAAGTGGTAGGGCCAGGAAAGTTTCTGAAAGACCACAGAGATGCGTTCTACGAAAAAAACGTATATATCCGGCCAATATTCGGTACAAGAACATGGCTCGCGGCTAAGTAATAACAACCGCACAGATCAGGTTAACCTACGCTAGCCGCGGTCAGTCCGTGGATAGGTGACCATCTTTACCCCTCCGTGTCTCGGAAACCACAGTGAGCCGTTGGTTCCGGCTGTCATTCTTAGATCTTAGTCAGAAGCCCGAAAGTCTGAGAAACCCAGTCTTACCAAGTGGTATCGTATTACCCATTAACTGGGTTGTAGGTCAGACAGGCAGTTGCTTCAAGTAAAATAATGGTATTAAGCTGCATCCGGTTAGGCCGGAAGCAGACCCCTACATATTTGAGAAAAGGCTACGCAGATGATTGGATGCACGAACATTTTTGGTACCGTCAGCAAGTATAGCCTCTTATCACAGACTACTTAAGTTTCTTATCGTGTCTGATCAGTAATGATCAAACTTACGGGAATAACTGATCTGAAGGCAGATTATTATGTTAATTAAATTGTGTTTCGAAGCTTATGCTGCGAACTGTACCAATAAAGGAGTGATTAAACTTGTTACAGTTTCATTGGTTTTGTTGTTTCATGCTTTTGAGCGGCTATGTTGGGCAAGCGAAAAGGGTTTGTGTTTTTATGCTATGTATTATAACAATACATGTGTAAGTTTGTATGTGTTTGTTTGTGCATGCGTTCGTAACTGAGTTGTGGAGGTCTAATAGGCAATCGCTTCATGTAAAATATTGGTATTTCAGCTGCATCTGGTGAGACTGGAAGCCGACCCCAACATAGTAGGGAAGAGGCTAGGCAGATGATGACATGTGTAAGTTTGTATCGCCGTTATTGAAATGAAGAAAATAAGGTCAGGTGCGTAGGACTCGCAAACCGTCCGTGTACAACTAGATGTATGAACATTAACGAGGATAAGGATCGTAGCAGGTACCGTTCTATAGTTTTTACCTACCCCTAAAACAACTTAATTACCATTAAAATAAAGTTAATATTTGTTTAAATTTAAAAAAAAAAAACGTAAATTTGAAACAAATAAAATTTGAATATAAATGTCTTGATTCGCAGAAGAAGAAGAAGAATTATTTAATTATCGACATTATGAATTAACCTGCGAGAGTATTAATATTTTACAACTTGCTTATTTATTTTCTTATTTTACTACTTATTTGCTCTTTGTAAAGTATCTTTACAAAAAGGTGAAACTGATGAAGCTACAAACTTCAATAACGGAAAATTTCGTTTAAAAGTGGCAATATTGCAGAACTAGTAACAGGTCGGAGTGACCCATTTTGCAATTTGCTCTTCAATAAGTGCCAAAAGCCGGAACTTTACACTTAATTATTGTTTTGTATTAATTATTATTGTAAGTACTAAAAGACAATTAATATTACTTTGAGGAAGTAAGATTATACACGGTGTGGCATAATTCGACGCGCAGCTTGTTACCATGCACATGATTCTGAAATGAAGCTTTCGAAGGTTATTAAAAAAAAATCCGCGTAGGTATTGCACTTTTCTATAAAACAGCGGATTTTAAAAAAATAATCGATTAGACGCTGGGGTCTAGAATCATGTGCTGAATTGATGGATACAGTTTTCACGTCGATGTCCCTGCCACCCTATATACCTTCTAGATATCTAATTTTATTTCTAACAAACTAAACTAAAAATATTCACGAAACATATTTAAACAAGATATTTCAAAATAGTCATCAACATACAGAAAAAAACGAGAGCAAATAAGACACGTGTTTAATAAAAAGTAGATATACGATAGATTAATTACAGAACCTAACATTATTTTTCTGCCAGCACAAGTATCACACGTCTAAGCGGATTACGTTCTGAAATATTCGCACTTTCCCGCAACTATCCATCAAAAGTGATCGAACAATTTGTAAAAGGTTTCCTACATGAGAAAACATTCTGTGTTTTTCTCTACATACTCAATCAATCATTATCAAAATAGATCATAAAGTACCTACGTATCTTGAGCACAATTTCCACTATAGAAAAATGTACAAAAAAAAAAATGGAAGACCGAGATATAAAAAGTGTAAGCGAATTCTAAATATAGCGTGTAGAAGTATATTTTATGTGTATGTCATATTTATCTAAGCGTGTGCTACAGACCATCACACTGACCTTTCTCCATGGAACTAACATCGAAATCGCGAAAAATATTAACTATCCCATACAAAAATTTAATACCTAATGGACTCAAATTTATGGGGCAGTTGATAATTTTTTCGCGATTACGATATTGGTTCCACGGACAAAGTGATTCGCTTTGATGCTCTGTACCACACCCTTTATCACACCTTTCTGATTTATTATTATTATTAGCCTGTTATGTTCCACTGTATGGCAAAGGACTGCTTATTGCGTGTCGCGGGTTCGATTCCCGCACAGAACAAATATTTGTAAGTCCTACATGTATTTGTTCCGAGTCTGGGTGTTTTTCTATCTATAATACGTATGTATTTACAAAAAAAAAAATGTATATAAGTAGTTTATCAGCCATCTTGTTTCCATAATACAAGCATTAGGTTGCTTAGCTTGGGACTAGATGGTGCTGTGTGAAATGTCCAGGGATATTATTATTATTCTTTTTCCACTTATCTGTTTCTGATACACGTGGTAAAAACTTCGATGATTCTTAGAAGGTTTTTACCATTGGGTCTATTGCGCAGTCTTTCACAGTATGTTTAGTTTTAGGGCCGACATACATGGACTGCTTGATGCAGTCAGGATGAACTGCTTCAAGCTGCGACTGCATAGTAAACTAGTCTTCTACGTACACACATACACGAAACCACTCGAGCAGTTTCAACTGCTTCGGGCGGTCATGCGGTCAAGCAGTCGCCAGGCATACACTGACTGCTCGAGCTGTCGACTGCTCTCGCGCAGTTACCTGATTTGAATGACGAGCAGTTGGTATCAAATGCTCCAGCAGTTATCAATGGCAGCTTCAAGCTGTTGACTATGACTGCAAGAGCGGTCCGTCGATGTTGATCAATCGCTAACTGCTCGAGCAGTCCCGTGTATGTCGGCCCTCACAAGGTTTTTTCCATTGACTCTATTGCGCAGTCTTTCACAGTATGTTTAGTTTTAAAGTTGCCCTTCTAATGCTACATTGTTGCAAGGTATACATGCGATATATTCTTCTTTCCAAGCATGTCGTGTTCACTAAGCCGGAGAAATGGGATATTGCTTTGTTTATACGCTATGGGCTTACTACCTCGCAGTGCACAAACATTACCTTTAAAGCTATTTGGCTCATAGCTTGTAGCCGTTCGAATATGCTCTGTTTCTACATCAGTTATATTGTCAATGGATATGGAAATATATTACATGACATGTTACCAACTCGTTAAGACATACTACAAAACACTTTACCTGTAATAAAAATGCGACCTATTAGGTAGGTATGTGTTTTTACACCCCGAAAGATTGATTGCCTATGTCATAAAAAAATAATATCTTAAATAAAATAATACTTAAAGTTTTTATGTTAACTCCCTCATAAAATAAAATAATAAACTTTCCGTGAATAATTTCGAGGATACTCCCTGGGGTTGCAGTAAAACAATGCAGTATAGACGTAAGAATATCTCCAATGAAATATCTCTACGACTTCAGTAGCGCAAGTACGAGTAGATAGCGAAATTACTAAGTATAGTAAAGTGCAGTGTGAACTTGTTCTTAACTTGGAGTAAACTTACAAACTTTAATACGACATAACTTCTGTACCCGTTATTAGAGACACCAGAAGGCCAATTCTCGTAATTTAAAATGTACAAAATCTAGTCGCAGTCTCATCTCGGCAACAAACAAATGTCAAATACTTGTCAAAATGTAGGGAAATTAGAGGTATTTTTGACAGATTGAGACTGAATCAGACTGTGAATGTTCTTAAAATTACGAGAATTGCCCCTCTGATATTAATACCGTAAAGATGAATTTAACGGGTACGAAATGGGGCGGGAAAAGAGTTCCTGGAAGGACCAGGGGAGGCCTTTGCCCAGCAGTGCGACAGAATAAGGAAAACGAAAAAAAAAAAGATGAACTTGTAAAGAAGAGCACAGCAATACACTTGACTACGAAAAAAGAATTGAAAATTGATGACGTAATGGATTCGATAAGTAAACAAGTAAACATTCCTGTAGCGAACTGAAATACATTCTGAATAAATATACCTACCTCATCCGGTGAACTAGTAAAGCAAAATACATACTAAAGAAGTAAGCAAGGTTCTTAAGAAGTCAACAAAAAATGGCCATCAGTCTATTCGCTCAAATCATCATTAACTGCCTCTGACATTTAATCTGCTGAGTACCTACAGGGCCCTTTCAGCTAACATAACCTCGCTTTACCTGTATCGCATGAATGAAATGAATATATAACCACAACAAACAGGAATATCATTACTAGACAAAATTAGTACTTGTACCACGTTAGGTAATTAGTGATATAGTAAGAGTTCAATTTTATCATTTCGTTTGCCTTTAATAAATCAATATTGCCTACCGATCTGCAGAAAATTCTAACTGAATATGCATGATCAGCCTATAATGTTCTCACTGCTGGGACACAGGCCTCCCCCCTCGGAGAGGGAGTGGGCCGTAATCCACCATGCGGGTCCAGTGCAGGTTGGTAGGTGTCACATGTCTACGAATTTTTAGTGCAGGACATGGCAGTTTTCTTCACCGTTTTGAGAGCAGTAGTGATCACTAAGTAAAGCGCCACTCTGGGTTCGAACCAATGACCTACAATTCGTAAGTAGCGACCGTTACCACTGGGCCACCATTGCTCTTCCAAGTACTAGTAATATCAGCAAGCATAATCAACCCGATCCAAAATCACAGCAGCTAATAAAAAATCATCCTTCACCACACTATGTAATATTCCCGTCCATGCACCGACACGGCACTGCTTTTTTTGCATCGGAAAAACGGGACACGTTTAATCTTCGCAGTCTGTTAACGTCAAACAAGTACGACGGGAACGAACCTGCAATTGGTTCAACGGGAATGCTTTTCTTAGAAACATGTCTTGCATCTGTTACAAGGATAGTGCTGTCGCGCATTCGTTAAAGAATACGGTGACTGTTTCTGTCTTTGTTGAGTTACTCTTTCCGGAAGATTGAATTAACTGGCATCTGCTTAGCGACAAAAAAAAATATCTACTTAGAAAAGTTAGTAAATTTGTTTTTATATCTAAGGAGCCGTCTAAGTCCATGAAGAATAAGTAAATAATGTAGGAAAACTTTCCCACAATTTTTCACATCCTTGCAATAACGAGTTCTGTCGAAAATATAATCGAAAACCTCAGTAGTCACTGCTATCTTCTTTCACTTGACATTTTAAGTGTGGGTAAAATTCTTTAAGAAATATATACTATGAATGTTGTTGGGGCCTAGTATGTTCCCTTGAGGCGCGCTTTACTAACTGTGGGCGTTACGTTAATAGAAGTCGTCTTTAAGTTTAGTTGTTATTCCAAAGAACATGAATATAATTTAAGTATAATTAAGATCTATAACAAGACATTTTCGTTTGTGGTTGGCAAACTTTTCTAGTTATGATGAAGAATAATAAAATGGGTCTTAAAGCCATCTTGTGAAAAGTACGAAAATGGAAGAATAATTTTGTTTGCTAGGCTTATTGCGTTATGCTTGAATCTTTTGGAACTCATGTAATGATGGCAGAATATATATTGTGAATGAAGAATGACAAATGTGCTACAATGCTCATACAATTTAAAATTGCTTAGAAGCAGCAATTCCAAAGATTTTTAATAGTAAATGCGACGTTTATTTTTATATAGAGCACCTACAGACCAACACAACAGAAATGTCAGGAACTCTTAACAAGAGACAGAACAATATTGCATTCCAACTGTAGCCATGCCCACAAAGCAATATCATTTGTCATACGATGCACGGTTGCTAGACTTGCCACTAGTATATTGGCGTAATCGTGAACTAGGCGAGTATAGCTGCAGATACAAATGGAATACAAAACAGACATAGTTTTTTCGACCCATTAATTATACCTACAATGGCGACTCTTGAGAAATAAATAATCCAGCAAATTACATTAAAAAAGAAAGAAGTCCCAAAGGCAATGATTAATTAAGTGACCGTAATAACTCATTGTGTCAACTCAGAAAACTAATATAAAAAGATAGAAGAGGATCGCTTTAAAATGCTGAACGTCAGACAAAAGGCGGAACACAATGGTACCAGAGAGTTTTGATTTAATATACGGAAACCTGAGTGTCTATAATTTTACAACCATTTCTAAAGTTTCCGTCTTTAGTTCTAGTAATCACCGCAAGTTGGACAATACTACAGGACTTAATAATCTCTGCTTGTGCACTAAAACCAAAGTTCAGTAATTAATAATTCCGGGAAGCGAGAACTTGTAAATTAAATCCAACAATAGGCACGAGTTCTACACGTTAAATAAAACATGTGCGATACAAAGTTATTGTCACGTAACGCATGTTCGTCGGCACGTGCCTTAAATATTTCATGCAACATCTAGAAGCTCACATCGTGTAGTCAAGTAAGCTATTAACAACCATGGCGACATGACCTTTAAGGATGATACATAAATCAAAATCTTGAAGCAGGAGTTAAACAAACAAAACGGAACAACTGAGACAAGAGGCGGCATAATTAATTTAAGAGCAAAATTACTGAATATCTTGACTTTCTGTTAAATCAACATTTTCTGTAACAAATCAAAGGTTACTTTGGAAGGTCCTTAAGTTCTTCTTGCCTACTCATTATTTTCTAATAATATTGTAAAGTGTCGTCTTTATGAACCTCTAGTGTTATAATGTATAACGACTTACTTATCTACAAACACGCAGCTTAGTTTGATATATACTCGTATATATTTTTTGTAGCCTACCTTGTGCCTCACTGCTGGGCAAAAGCCTCCCCTTTTTCCTTCCAAACCTCCCTGTCTTGTGTGATCTCTGGCCATGTTGGCAATGCAAACGTTACCAGATCGCCACACCACCTTCGTCGTGATCCTAGTTTTAATATAAACGGTGTATATTACTTTTCAATGGGGCTGAAATATTTTGATTAACATAGACTTTGAGGCTAGAAGTTTTCTAGAGGACTCATTACGAAAGCCACTGAAGTATTCCTAAACTAAGATGAAATGGTTCATTTTGAAATTTCGTAAAGTTTGATTGGATTTTTCCACCTTATTTTTTTAAGCGCCTTTGCTTACCTAAATTTTGTGTTTTTCAAAGGAAACTACATGGAAAAACTTTAAACGGCACAACATTAGGTTACGTAATCACTACTTTTCTGCGGTAATTTTCTTGTTCGGTTTCAGGTCATCCAACCAACTTAAGATATTGTAAACATGAGTAGAATAGTAAACCTTAATTACATAAGAAAGCGGTTACAAATTGTGTGAACTCCCTGACATTTGTGCTAGGTTAACCTGTGTTACACGAGCCAGTGCCCTCTGAATATAAACTTATGCGATGACATTAACAAGGGTTATTTAAATAAAAGACTAAAGTCTGTAATAGTGATGGTGTGTGTGTGTATTATGTATGAGTGTATATATGTGCGTGTGTGTAAATGGAATTGAACGTTCAGGAAAGTCTGATTTTGATCGCGAGTAAGGAGTGAAGTTGAGTGCCTATCATAGGTTAGAATTGGTGTTACGAAAGAACTTACTTAATTACACTAACTAGTCCGTTACATAAGGAGTCAGGTCTTAGTTTATGAACCAGCATTGTTCAAACACAATTTTCTGTAGTGAACAAATCAACAATAACGGTTGACCTTATTAAAATCCGTCTAACTAATTAAGAAAGTTTATCTCCTGACGCAGACTTCTCGAGACATTGAGAGTATTCAAGAGAGTAGGGAAGGACAAGGGACCGATATCGATTCTTTAAGTAGTGAAGCGGTCGTAGTAGCTGGGAACGTGCTTAAGAACCTGCGACAGACCATGTTGGAACGAGTTAAGCCAGTGTCAAGATTCATAGGTGAAGTATGTGTTGCTGATGCTAAGAGGTTAGGGACACGGCAGTTCTAAGACTCAAAGAATTTTTAAAAGTGCTTATAAAACTCGTTGTCACGTCTTGTCAGTGCCGGATTAAGCCAGCGCGGGGCCTGTAGCAAATTCTATCAAGGGGCCCTTAGTTTGCTTTAGGTTATCAAGTTTTTGGAATTGAACAAAACAAAACTGTTACAAACACACTTTTCTGTATTTAATTTGGGCAAATTTAGAAATAATACTATTCATATCGACTTCGTGAGGAAACCGGCATGTCGTAGAACTAAAAATTCGAAGACATGTGACATCTACCAACCCGCACTGGGCCCGCATGGTGGATTGCGGCTCACTCCCTCTCACCGAGAGGCCTGTGTCCCAGCAGTGGGAACATTATAGGCTGATTATGTATGTGTTATGTATATCGACTTCTCTCAGAGCAAATCTTATTCAATATTTATCAAAGTGAGGTGACTAAGACGTTCTTGGCTCATCGTGTGACTTAACTTATTTTTAACACGTTTTAATGTTGAAAGAACATTCACCACTGCAGTTGGTGATCATAAGAGACAAATAAATGAGCAGGAAGGTAATTTCTACGTTTGGGAAACCAGATTCTAAAGAATTATTTAACTAAAGCTTCTTAAATTGCGGATCCAAAGCCTCGTGCTTCTTGCTATCAATAATACTAGCCACATCAAATTTTAGCAATGCAGGGAACTGCCGATCGATTCTGTAAAAATTTCACCGTGAAAAGTTAGGTGAAGTGAGCTTAGAGTGAGCTGTCAATAGTGTCAATCCCTAGCATTAGTTGGAATGACAGCTCAGTCCACGCTCACTTCACCTAAGTTTTCACGGTGAGATGGTTACAGAATCGCACTGCTGCACTAATTCGTCGCCTAGGCTTTCCTCCAAATCATCTGCGTAAGCACTGACGACAATTGAAGATTGTTTCTCTACATTAGAAGGAATAAAATTTCTACTATTGGAAGAAATTTTAGCTGTCAGAATATAATATTCCAAAAGTTTTTTTTGGAATATAGATACTAAGCTGTGTCGTCTTTTTTCACCACGACAGGACTCGTTTTTAAAAAGCCTTTGGTACGATTTCATTGTATGACTTAAAGATTATTTATACCCATTTTCGAATGAATGGAAGCAAACAGTAAAATCCACGCCTTAAATTTTACTACCTTTTTCCACCCAGGTAGGAGTCGGTTTTTGAAAAACCCTAAATCATATACTATTTTATTTATTGTTGTAAGTGTACCGAGTTTTGAGTTAATCCTTTTTCAACCCCTAAATCCTCTGTGAGGGGTTTTTTAAAACTAAAAGTCTTAAAAAAATCTTTATTATTTACTGAGGCAAATAATAATATTTTTCATATCAACGGTATCCTGTCTTTTCACCTCCACACCTCACCTCCACACTTTCCATAATTTGACTCAAAAATTATTTATACAAATTTTTGAGTTAATCACGCCTCCCCTTAAAAATAGAATTACCCTTTTTTGCCCCGTCAGGGTTCAATTTTAGAAAACCCTATCTACTGAGTTTGGAGTTAATCGGACCGCGCGTTAAAATTCATCCACACAAACTTTAACACCCCTAAACCCCTTTGAAGATTAGTTTTGAAAAACTTACAGTGATAAACTTACTTAGGCAAGTATTATTGCCAAGTTTCTTAACCAAATGAATAAGACGTTTCATACAATTTTACCGCTGCTTTACACCCCCACAGGGGTGGAATTAAAAAATTGTTTGGGATGTGTTCATGTGATTTTTTAAAAACCCTGACACGCCTTATTCTTTATTTTTGGTATTAAGTATAAATACTGAGTTTCGAGTTAATCGGGCCACGCGTTAAAATTCATTCATACAAATTTTAACAACCCCTAGTCCATCTTCAGGGGGTACTTTGGAAAAACAAAAAATGACAAACTTAATAATTTACTTAGACAAGTATTTGTGCTAAGTTTAAAGTTTACTAACTCAAGGTCGAATTTCCAAAAAACCCTAGTGCATACATAGTAAAAGGAAGCCGGGTGCAAAATTTCACGTTCATAGTCCCAGTAGTTTCGGCTGTGCGTTGATATGTTAGTCAGTCAGTTTCTCCTTATAGAGGGGGGGGTCTGAATTTATGCTTTTGCGGTTGCACAACGACATGCTTTGCTTTGCTTTGCTTGGTAGTATAGATGCAGGCCTACCCTACCGCCTCCTTCAGAGGCGGTAGGGTGGCGGGGTCTTGAGGGAGAGCGCCACAGTCGTGTAGATCCTCAAGGCAAGTCCGGTGGATGCACCTTCACGAGGTTGCCACCCCGTTCTTGGTCTAATTCCCTATGAAATAGACGCAACAAAAACCACCGGGCGCCAGCGTATCCTTGGCATCCTTAGCCCAGTTCCCATCACCCCATTTTCTCCCGTCCTACCACCTCCTGCCCCAAATACCACAATCCCTCCACATTCCATCCTACCCACATCCACATTCCTTCCACCTCCATCGTCCCATCTCCACTCCTAACCGAGACCCCCTGTGACTGGGTGGTAGCGGGCCCGACTATCACAAAAAATTTAACTGATGGCGGGTAGGAGTAAACAGTCACCTGCGCTAGGACCTGCGCAGTTGAGCACCGTAAGCGGGGATGAAGGAGTCCTGGGGGGTTGAGCCGAGCGGCTCTGGCTGTAATGTGCCCGTAAGGCAACACGCCCCCTTTGGTCTGGATTTCAAGCGAAACGGTGGCCCTACCCAATAGCCGGGGGTAGGGAAACGGTCATGGTGTCCCGTCAGAGGGCCACAGGCGAGGTGCGTGAGGTCCGCGGAGGTCGTTCTCGGACGGCCAAAGCGGTAGGTAAAGGTCATGCTGACGGTGTAAGTGAGGGTTGATCAGTTCGTTGGGGGTTTGGCCCTATGAACCTTCCACGCCAACCCGATCGAGCGCCCGATGTCGCACTGTAAACCAGCCTTGCGCCCCTATATCTCTCTGGTAGTCCTAACGTTCGAGCTTTTTAGTAGCAAGACGTTCCCAGGTGCGGGCTCCATGGAGGGTGGGAGCCAGAGAGATGAAAATTAAAAACCAATTTAACATGGATATTCAAAGGCCAGTTAAAAAACCACACACCGGAGTGGAGGCGAAAGCCAATGAGACTCCAAAGGAAGGTGCTTGCACCTCCCTTGCCCCTGGTGGCCTTGCGGCTAACGCTGCGGGTACCAGCGCGGGTACGGGTCCGGCTGTGGCGAAAACCGCAGCTAAGACCAAAACTAAAAAGTCCCAAAATATACAAAGGACGTCGGCGCTGACTGGGACCAGTACCGACCCTTCTAAAACACAGGGGAAGACAAAGGCGACGACTAATACCACTGCCGGTCAGACCCTCTCCACACAGACCCCGGCGCCGGCAAACACCGGCACTGGGGACTCCAACAAACACCCTCCTTCTCCTATGGCTCCTCAAGCCTCCTCCCATCAAGCGGCCGTCACCGGTCAAACGGAGACGGTCGGCTGCACCGAGGACGCGTTCTCACGCGCCTGGCAAGTACAGAAACGCAAGGGTAAGGGTAAAGGCACTCAATTAGCCCGATGCCCCTGCACTGACCCTTCAGGTCCACCAGCTACCTCAAGTAAAGGTAAGCAGAGGGTGAGAGTGACGAGGAAGGAGCGCAGACAAGAACGCAGGCTGCTGTGTAAAGGCAGTCGTCAAACACAGGTACCCGCCGATAGGTCGGCCAAATTGACGAGCGGCCAGCTGAATTTCACCGCTGGCAAACGGTCGCAGGCAGAGGCCGGCACAAGCCAACCAACGCCCAGTCAACCGTCAACCAGCGTTCCGAAGAAACCGGCAACAGGTACCGTCAAAACACCGGGACCAGATTGGAAGGGTCAAGCTGCGGCCAAGCGAGCTCTCAACGAGACTTTGTCACCTCGGGGAGAGCATAAGCGGCCGTGCCTTGATCAATCCAAACTGGTCCCACATAAAAGCTACGCCCAAGCTGCCAGTGCGACCCTGGACGTCGCGATCACCTGCGACCGCACAGGTATACTCAGCAGGGAAGTATCGGACCAGGTACTCGCTGCCATCCAGAGGCAGATCATCCTCGAGGCCTGCTCCCCCAAACCAGACACTCCGGGACCGACGTTCAACGCCAAGCCGCTGGTCGCCGGGGGCGTCGTGAAACTGTGGTGCGGTAACGACCACACTTTGGCATGGCTGAAAAAAACAGTCTCCGACCTAGCTCTTCCCGACGGCACCTCGCTGGTGGTCAAGAGTCAGTCGGAGATTTTAAAACGATCACGATGCGGAATCGTGATCCCAGACGAACAGGGGGTATTCGGGGACTCGACCAACATCGGGCGGGCTCTCAGCTACCAGAACCCCTGGGTCGACATCAAGAGGTGGGTGCTTCTTTTTGCCGACAAACAAAACGCACAATGGTTCGTGGTGGTCGGTGTCCCTGTGGACCAGATCCCGACACTTATGGAGGCCGGACGCCGCCTCTCAATTGGATTGGGGGCGGTGTACGTAAAGTTCCAGGGTCGGAATGGTAGGTTCACCGACACCCCTCAGGGATGGGACCCTGCCACGGGGACCATGGCAGGGCTGGACGACATGATCCTGTCCCCGGCTTCGGACCGGGATGGGGACGGCTTCGACGAGGGCGACCTGTTCGCCGGGCTCAAACTGGGGGACGAGGAGGGCTCAGCCAGCGATGGCGTCCCTTTCGTCAGCCTGTAAGATCCTCCAGGCAAACCTCCACCACAGCCAGACCGCGACGGCTCAGCTTCGCAAGTGGTTGGAGGCTCAACACACGGCCATTGCCTTGATCCAGGAGCCGTGGATTAGGGCGGGCCGCATACAAGGACTCTCCAATCTTGGCGGTAAGCTCCTGGTCACCACAGAACACGATCACCCCAGATCGTGTATCTATGTCACAGGTAACCTCAAAACACAGCTCTTAACCGAATTCTGTTGCAGAGATGTCTCTGCAGCAAGGCTGCTAATACAGCGTGTAGACGCCACGGACATGGTGATCGTTCTCGCCTCGGCATACATGCCTGAGGCGGAGGCGCCGCCCCCGCATGACCTCGCCCGCCTTGTGAGCCATTGCGAGAATTGCGGCTTCGAGGTCATAATCGGAACCGACGCCAACGCTCACCATCAACTGTGGGGTATGGACACGCAAAACGAGAGGGGTAAGGCCTTGGTAGACTACTTATTCTCGACTAACCTATCCCTACTAAACACGGGCTCTGAACCGACTTTCGTAACCAGGCGAAGCCGCACTATCATAGACCTCACTCTAGCAACAGAGGGAGTAGCGGAAACTATCACTGGGTGGCGGGTCTCCGAGGAGGCCTCCTGCTCTGATCACAGGTGGATCCGTTTCGACATCCAGGTCTGTGTTCCGCCGACACAACCACGGCGCAATCCGCGTAAAACGGACCGTGCCACATATACACGCAGCCTCGAATCAAAGCTGGTGACATCAAACGATCCGACAACATTTGCGGATACGACACAAATTGAGGTACAGGTAAGCCACCTTACTAAATCAATGATAGACAGCTACCAAACCGCCTGCCCAGAGACCACCCCGCGCAGCACACCGGGCAAACAACCCTGGTGGGGCGCCGAGCTGGAACGCAAGCGCGGCAAGGTAAGGAAAGCTCTAAATAGAGCCATGAATACATGTGCGGATGTGGACTGGGATAACTATTACGCAGCCAAATCCAGTTACAAGAAATGCATCAGATTCAGGAGAACCTCGGGATGGCGCAAATTCTGTGGTAACATTGAATCTTGCCAGCAAGCTAACAGGGTAAGGAAGGTACTAGCGCAACAGCATACGTCTGGGCCCGCTACCCTCCGGAAACCTGATAACACACTAACATCCTCGCCAGAAGAAACGAGACGCGTCCTCATCGAAACTCACTTCCCGGGATGTACATTCGCACAGGCGATCGACTGGCAGGATGTAATTCAAACACCATCAGATAATGACTGGCATTATGCTAGCAGGGTGATCACGCTGGAGAAACTCCAGTGGGCCATCCGGAGCTTCCATCCGTTTAAGGCAGCTGGTCCCGATGGAGTGTTCCCCGCCCTACTGCAGTGGGGTGGCACCCCTGTCGCAATAAGACTGATGCCTTTAATGAGAGCGTGCCTGGCCTTTAGATACGTTCCTAAAGGATGGAGGGAAGTGAAAGTTATATTCATCCCCAAGCCAGGTAAGGGTGACTACACAAACGCCAAATCCCACCGACCAATCAGCCTAACCTCCTTCCTACTAAAGACTCTGGAAAGGCTATGTGATAGAGAACTGAGGGATGGCGCTCTCAAAACTTTACCGCTACACGGTAATCAACATGCATACAGCTCAGGTAAGTCGACCGAATCCGCCCTTCATCTGGTAGTTAGCCAGATAGAGGAAGCGATCCATCAGAAGGGCACCTGCCTGGGCACTTTCATAGACATCGAGGGAGCCTTCGACAAAACCAACTTCTCCAGCATCAACAGCGCCCTCTCCAGACATGGAGTAGAACAGGTACTAACTGACTGGATTACAAACATGTTAAGCAAACGAGTGGTTCGCCTTGAGGATGAACAGCAGTTGGCCATGATAGCCAGAGGCTGCCCCCAGGGAGGGGTGCTGTCTCCCCTCCTGTGGAACCTGGTGATTAATGACCTCATCACCAAACTCAACGCCAGCCGCTACTACACAGTAGGTTATGCAGACGACCTCGCAATCCTTGTTTCGGGGAAGGTGACGGGCACGATTTGCAACCTCACTCAGCAAGCGCTACGTATCGTAGAAAGATGGTGCATGGAATTTGACCTATCAGTGAACCCCACTAAAACTGAATTAGTCATGTTTACCCACAAACGAGTACTAGGCCCTTTTCGCCTACCAAAACTGTTCGAGACTGAACTCCAGCTGACCAACGAAGTCAAGTACCTCGGAGTCATACTAGACAGTAAGTTAAACTGGAGTAGTCATCTGGACAACAAACTAAACAGGGCCTGCATGACCTTCTGGCAGTGCAGGAGAATGATAGGTAAGAAGTGGGGCCTATCCCCTAAAATTATACTTTGGCTGTACACCGCAGTGATCCGCCCCATGATCACCTACGGGGCCGTGGTCTGGTGGCCCCGCACCAAGCTGGTTACAGCCTCCAACAAACTACAACGCATGCAAAGACTAGCCTGCATGGCGACTACGGGCTGCATGAGGACTACTCCGACTGCAGCAGTTGAAGCCATCCTAGGATTACCACCGCTCCACCTATTTATACAACAGGAAGCGACAATGGCGGCAGTACGTCTTAACACACTCAATCTCTGGGGTAAGAGTGAAACACCACACACCACGTTGCTCGGGGGACTCCACAAGGAGTTCCCCATTACGAAAGCCATAAATGATCGGGTGCCCAAACAATTTATCTTTGATAAAAAATACAAGATCCAACTTCATGAGGATCGCCGATGCGAGGGGTTGTGCCCTGCAGAGCTGCGTATCTTCACGGATGGATCCAAAACAGGGAGTGGTTCGGGAGCTGGAATCTTCTCGGAGGACCTCAACATACATATAGCCACACCACTGGGGGTTCACAACACAGTGTTCCAGGCCGAATGCATGGGCATTTCCCTGGCCGCCTCAGCCATTATGGCCAGGGAAGTAAAGGAACACTCCATCCGCATACTCTCAGACAGCATGGCTGTTCTGCAAGCGCTGAACAGCAACACAGTTGACTCTGGCCTAATATACGAGTGTCACCAGCGCCTCAACCAGGTGGGTAGCCTCAATAACATAACCATTCAATGGATCAAAGGACACAGCGGTTCGCGAGGTAACGATGCGGCCGATGAACTTGCCAGAAGGGGGTCGAGCATGGCACCAGTGGGACCTGAGCCCATCGCGCCACTTCCCTTCGGTTACATACGTACTCTGGTAAGAAAACGCACCAGAGACCAACACGAGAAACTTTGGACGGAGCTAGGCGAATGTAGGCAGGCCAAGGAAGCACTACCCACAATTAATGGCCGCCTCACGAAACAGGTTCTCCGTCTAAACAAACTAAAGCTGCGTACAGTTACTGCGGCTTTAACTGGCCATGGGTCATTTAACAAACACCTCTATGTCATAGGAGTAACAGACAGTCCGCTGTGCAGGGCCTGCATGGAGGATGACGAGACAGCGGCGCATGTGCTGCTAAACTGCCCGGTGGTCGCCACGTACAGGGCAAAGTACTTCGGTAACCCAGGTACCCTACGTGAGACGGTCAGTAACGTCAAGGCGTTGCTGGCCTTCCTTGAGGAGCTGGGGTGGATCGAATGACCGATGTTCCCACCCGTACGCAAAATACGCGCATTGTCGTGGAGTTGCGGACACCAGCCCGCTGTACCTATTATTCTCCTTATAGAAAAATAATTTTTGCCAGATGCGTAGCTTATTTTTTTTTTTGTAAATTTTCTTTGATGACATAAAATTACTAGTCATATGTTGCACTCCGCTGCTTCCTTTTGCAATGCAATAATCTCTAGCAAAGTTACGCGGCCATTCAACAATATCGTTGGATGTTACCAAAATTTTAAATTATAGTTGAACATTTTGATACCAACTATAAGTATTGTACCTACATTGATTTGAAAAAATATTTTCACGCTTCTATCTACATATAATAAATTGATATTTTAATACGACCAGAAAGCGTTGGTGCGCGGGGCCCCCAGATGCGCGGGGCCCGTAGCATTTGCTACTCTTGCTACGTGACTAATCCGCCACTGCATCTTGTGATACTTCAGCTGAGTAATGCCGAGTACAGTAATAAACTGAAGAATTTATAGTGCTTTTGCTGACAAATTGTGCTTCTTTGGTTTTACGAGGAGTGCTTTAACACTTCCGTTTTTATTTTGTACTTTGTTAATAGTATCGGTTCGCTTAATTACAGAACCGAATCTCATCCAAAGAGTTACGAAAGTAATCCCTATAGCGATAAACAATTTGCAATTGTAATGAAGAGCGAATAGATTCTGCAAAGATAACATGAAAAACAATAATATAAAATCTAAGCTCTCAAATAGTTTTAAAACTTCAAAGATAAGTTAATAAGAATGTGAATTTCTGATGAAGTATTACCGCGACGCCTTGTTGCATTCAAATTACTTTTGAAACAGAAGAACTGGTAATCAACGAATTTGCTGGCTTGGTAAATTGCTTTTGTTCCATCAGTGAAATAATGACGAGTCTATCTAATATTTTCTTTGACTTGCTTCTTTGGTAATGGCTCTTGGGTCACAATTAGTGTCTGTATTGGACTGTCTTTGATTTTCTTCACTGTTTTATCATAATCATTTAATCCCGTACTTCAAGGTTTATAGAGTTATATACCTACCGGTTTTTATTATACCTGGTATTCGTATTTAACCAACATTTTATGTGACCTACTACCAAAGTTAGATAGGATAAGTTACTGGAGAATATAGCCTTGATGAGATTGTCTGCAAAGTACACGTAGAGATCTTCGAACATGTAATTTTCTGAATATGTTCAAATAAACGTTGACATAAAACAAGGATACAAGCGTAAATCTCCCATGACGAAGTATTTTTTTGGCATAACAAAGATATAAATTTGCCATAAATTCGTATCTTATTACAGAGAGTGTCTCGACGAAGTCTTTACATTTGATAAAACTTCGTTTCTCGCGCCAGCATTGACCTACATTTCGTTGGCTTCGTCATAATATGGAGAAAATACGGCAGTTTAATGTTTTCTGTTTCCTTCAAGGAAATGTCTGCAGGTATTTAGGTAACTTTGTGAGACGTTTGAGGACCAATGAGAAGAAAAATTGGCACGTGGGTAACAAAAACAAATGGTAAATGGAGTTCAATTTCGACATTTCCAATATTTGTTTTTCATCTAGATGTTCTTATTGATTTCATTTATAAACTTCAGCAGTACGCATTTGACATCATTATCAAGAGACGCGTGTTGGATCATAAAATGCAGGAATATATTATTCTTAAGTAACGATATGACAAGGAATAAATATTTTATGATTATGGCATATACTAATCGGGCTTACAAGGAGTCTGTATCATCTCATGATTGCCCGTGACATCACAGCGGGCCCTATCAGAATACCAGCGCTACGACATTTATTTTTTAAATGTCGAAGCATCAAGCTGAGATAGGAGCCTTTTGGCCTCGTATAGGACTTTGTTTCATTTTTTTCCTTTTGTTACTTTTTTATACAATTTGTTTTATTTTTAACTGTGTTTAGTTTAGTTTATGATCCTGTACGAGTCGCAATAAATACTTTTTCTTTCTTTCTCTTTCATACGAAAATGGAGAAAATAAAGGATGCATAAGTAAGTAAAGTTATTTACGACTGGGTCTGCGTGTGTTACTTCACTATTTTTATTCTTGCCACGTAGAGATCTTGTGAAGGGTTGTGTTTTGTCAATTTACTATAATCTCGCAGAATGGAAACACGGATGTTGGGATCAAGAATTGTAAAGTATTGTAACATTATGTGAGACAAGATTCTCGTTTCTTTTTTGAAAAAACCCACATGATGTTTGTACCTGAACTTCTATAATTTAAAAGCTGCAACAAGTAGGGGTTCAAAAGTGAGTTTGATAGGTACCTACAGAGAAAGCCTATTTTTTATTCACCAGCTAAGTCCGCAAGTCTTTGTTCTCCAACAAAACCAATGCATGATACATGCGTAACATTGACAAGAAATAAAAGCAAGAGTAGAAACAAACCTATAAAACGTAGTAAGGATAAAGTATCTGGCATCGACGTGGAAATGCGTTGCCATTTGCAAACGGCAGGTCAGCGGTTTTGTTAGGCACAACTACACATAAAATTTCCTATTGCTTTTGCATCGCAATACTTCATAAGTCTCGATGAGGTGTATAAGTAATTGTGTGTTTTGAACTTAGGAATTATATTAAAACATATCTTTACATGTTTTAATAAGAAATTGTTGTTAAGTTAATTCATTCTTAAGATGTCTGTTAAATTATATAAATCAGAGTTAATGGTTGTTAGATATACCCACATAAATAACCAGAAGCTTCTACACTCGCTCCACTCATACGAACTAATAACGTCCCAATATACTTATACATATTAAAAACCTGTAAGTTTGACTTACACTTAAACGAAATTTGGTGTATGCACCAATAGATATAGTGCTATCATCATAAATGCTCAAGAGCTTTCAGGCGCCATCTACCGACTCTTCTAAACTACTCTTCCAGGCAGGGTAGGAGTAAACAACCCTTACACAACTGTTTGAATACACCCAAAAGATGTCGCTGTTGTTTCATTGCTGCTGTTTGCGAGTAAACCATCTAGGTGGCGCTGTTAAGCGAGGTAAAGATATATCGAAAAATTCATAGATGGCGTTGTACTCAGATTTTGGCTACAGATTTTTTTAGTCTACGTTAGAGTAAAAGTGTATGATAAGAATTAGGAACACGATGTTGGAACCTTTTGGGAGCAGGTTTCACGTTTTGTTAAATAAGAAACTATGATTTACTTACTGTTTTCTAATGACACGGATTGTTGGATCATATTACCTGAAACAAAAAAAAAACATGTTCTTGTTAAATAAGACAATCAAAAACTCGCAGTAGTGATACGATACTATGTATTATTATAATTTTCCCTAACTTAAAGCTTTAAGAAGAGCAGAATTTTTTATTAACCTTTTGTTTGCAAAGTAAAGCCTTAATCCTTGAACTGTTTTAGTTACTGACGAAATCATGTTGATAATCATAAAATGACGAGTAAAATACAAAGTAGAACATTTTAATATAATATTATGGAGGAACATCCAAGCAACGTCTTAACCGCCACTTTCTCATGTCAACGGATTTACATAATATTATAAGGCAATTTCCCCCCTTATTTTTCAATTTAGCATTTTTTGCCCTTTCAAAACAGGATCGCTGCAAACAAGGTTATCTGTTAAATTCTTACATTTGAAAACATAAAATAGGTTTACATACGCAGGGGTGTAGGCAATCGCTGGAAGCTAATGAACGTAAATTAATAATGTGAGGATAATAAATTACCTTCCCGGGACTATACAGGTAAAGACGGTATTAAATTAATGGTTTCAGGGTACCGTCAAACGATTATAGGCATTATGCAGCAAGAAATAATTTCAAGAAGTTACAAGGAAAATCTTTTTAGCCAAGGTCGATTTAGCCAACAATATAGGTAGTCGTTTACATTCTCATGCTTTAGAGAGGATTTCTTCTAAAATACTCAATACCTTATAATAATATCTGCTATCAAGGTGTCAATATTGGTCTCATGGCGTTTGTAGGCTGATGCCGCTGAGTGTAGTGACTGTGGTTGTAGAATCTATGGTTGTGGGGGTAACTGCTCTGTATTTACATGCGGAATCATTGGCAACAGAACCATAGCTTTAGTCTTAATTTTTCTAACTTAGATTTAATCTTAATGTTTAGTCAGGTAAAACGTCCTGCAAAATCCGCGAGAACCTACTGCCGACGAATTGCTTTGCAGTTTGGCAGGTGTTATGTGAATATAAAACTGTAACATTATGGATTTAATAAATATATATATATTTTTTTTTTATGTTTGGGTAGGGCACTACAAAATGTGAGGCATAATCAATGGCTACCATAGTGCCCGTGGTGTAGCATGTTTGTAATCGTATTATGAAAATAATATCTTTATAATAATAATCTCTTTAATTCAGAATACAATTCCACAATTACAACATTACAAGGGTACCAAGATGTTAGTAACATAAAAACTATGTTATTTTATTTTATTTATTTATTTATTGAGGATCTCCAACAAAGGATACACTTATACAATAGAAAATTACAATAATAAAAAAGGTTCTTTTACGTGTGCTCCTTCAATTACAGAAGACCACAGCATGCACATATAACTAGGTGTAAACACGATGGTAGTAGACATTACCAATATTTACAGGAGCATGCAGCTGTAAATATAGTTATATATTATAGTTCTTGTCGAAAATCGAGTTGCATGGCGTGCAATAGGAGAGGTCTATGTCCAGCAATGGACTGCTATAGGCTGATGATGATGATAGTTCTTGGTTCTGTAAAAAGATAATAACTTTGTTTTTGATCTACTTCTTTATTACCCAGATTGATATTGGAATTGAGACATTCGAGATTTATAAAAAGGTTCTTATTTCAATTACCATCATTATCCAATTCGTGTTTGTATTAAATTTTAATAAAAATATCTTATTACAATTTCATTATTGACGACACCACTCTTTTTTCTAACAAAATATATTTCGTTCAATAAATTCAACAGTATTTCTTGAATCGCCTTGGCAACAATTTACGAAGACTATTGACACTCTCAGGCAGTTTCCTTTGCCTTCCGATTCACAAATATACGTAGACACCCCCGCTTTCCTGGTACTCATTATAGGAACACAGAAGAATTTTCTCGAAGGTTTTAACGGAAATAAATCTCTCTTTTAATGGGTCTCCTTTCTTTGAAATATTTTGCTGTATCATTAAGTTGAAATACGCCGATAGGTTGGCGCTTCACAATACGAAGGAATTTACTAATGAATTCTTTTATGAAAAGGGTTGTTTTGTTTTATTTGTTTCAGACTTGACCAAGAATAAAGAAGATAGTATTGACTTACTCTATATATTTTTTTCGTTTTTCCTAGTTCGATCGAGTAAACCTTTTCAGTACCTACGTAAGTACGTACGGTATTTGAAGTTTGGAAGCAACGCCTAACTGAATCAGTTTAGTTACAGCGCAATGACTTAACCTAATAGGTGTTAACTTCTTTCGGCTCATTGGTTTGGTGACAGGAAGCTGGTTGGCAAATTTAGGTGCGTTTTGGGGATTGTAGGTATACCTACAATATTTAAAGAAAGAAAAAAAGTTTATTTGGACACAGTTCGTGAAACACAAAATACAAAATTAATAAAATTAAAAATAATGCATGATTTAGGCAATAGTAGATTTTCTATTTTTCAGGTTTTTTTGTTTTATGGGCTTGTGGCCAATTAATAACGATCAGATAGGGCAACCTACGATTGCCGCGGTTGGTCCGTGGATGTGTCGCCATCTTTACATACCAAGACCCCTTCGGGCATTGTAAGGCACGTTAAGCCATTGGTCCCGGCTGTCATTTGGGAATCTTTAACAGTCGCTACGGGTCGTCAGAAGCCCATAAGTCTGACAACCAGTCTTAACAAGGGCTATCGTACTATCCACTAACTGGGTTGGTCAGATAGGCAGTCGGTTCATGTAAAATACTCGCCCCTATTACATGGAACTTAAACATAACTGGCGAAATGTGGGTGTACTACAGGAACACCTCTGCCCAACCGTTCGGTGATATAAGGCGTTTGTGTTATGTGAATGTCACGTGTGTCATATGGTAGCTACTACTTCCAGGACTAGTACATGGAGACATATAGCTATCCATTCCAGAGCAACACCATTACCATATTCTCAATAAATATGTAAACGCAAGATGAGGCAATATCCACCGGACATGTTCGTATTGCCCAAAGCTTGGACGATATCGAATGGTTGATTGGAGCGTAACTTCAAAGCACAGAGCCTATTTGTGATTCTATCATAGCCAGTATTCTGTGGTCTTGTTTAGATTGATAACAGTATTCGTTTTGGGAAGACGAGAATAAATTAGTTTGTTAATACCTTGGTAGATATTATCGGTAGGCAGGTACTGGATTTTGCCAAAACACTTTGAGACAAATACTAATCTAGTTAAAATTATGCATACCAGTTTTCGGAATAAGTACATATTTCTAAACTAATATTATAAAGCGAAAAAATTTGAATTTTTGTATGTTTGTTTGTTGCGCTCTCACGCTAAAACGGCTGAACGGATTTGGATGAAATTTGCCAAAATGGGTAGACGATGACCTGGACATATAATACTTTTTATCTAAATATTAGGAATTGAGACATATGCGGATGGAGACGCCGGGCGCAGCTACTTTCTAAAAAAACTTCATATTCTATAGGTACATTTGTGTCCTAACCCTTAGCATTGAAGCTCTTTGCCTTTTTGAACTTGACAGGTACAAAATGGCCGAACGTCTGTATTCAACGATCACTTTTACAGTCCAGTCCTCGTTTTAATGACCATGTAACTCAAGACCCGAACACGTAAATTGTGGAGGCTATAGTTATATTTACCGATATTAAATATCAGAATCGTAAGCATTATTGTTAACCCGTGCGCGACCCGTTGGGCGGGCCGCACTTAAATTGTATAGCCTCGTTTTCAGAGTCTTGTTACTAAGCCTCTTGAGACTCGAGGTTCGCACGCGAGTCTATTAAAGCTTATTTTGGAGTGCGCAGTGGTACGGATACGAAGAAAGTATGAACATTATTTACTTATAATATGTGTTTAAAATGTTTAAATACGATTGCTGTAGATACTCCCAATAGAGCTCTTGAACTTTATCAATAAAGTCAAATCATTTATTTCAAATAGGCATGTAAAAGGCACTTTTGAATGTTAAAAATTAAATTAAAATAAAATTGATTCTAGTCGCCACTTCAGTCGCCAACAACTTTTAATAGTAAAATAAAGCGCGGTTTCTACGCCGTGTGTAGGCACGGTTTCATTACGGTACAGCGAATAAACCGCGCCGTAACAAAACGTGTTTGTCAACAAGCTTCCATAGTGATCCATACAACACTGACGACCGTGCCTAAACACGGCGTAGAAACCGCGCCGTTGAAAAAACGTGTCTATCAAAAAGCTTCATAGTGTCACCGTATCTACACACGGCGAATAAACCGTAGTTTTTCACGGCAAGAACAACCTGTGCGTACAAAGGGCCAATTAAGTAGAATTGGGATTTGATACTTGAACAAGAACCAAATTAGCTAATAGCTCTCAAATCAGATAACTGTTGCTTCGTATCAGCGATCTAAATGAATAAATTCTGAGTTGCAACAACTCGAAAGGCCGGGCTGCTGGGTTTCCCTTTCCCCGGCAAAAGGTCTGGCCAACTAGATCGACGTTATTAATAGCAGCCAGAGTAACTCCAATAAATTCTAACACGCCTTTAATTGATGTTATTTAGGTACTTGGATATTCAGGGTACATTGATTGTATTTGGGCGGTATTGTTTTATACGGGTTTTTAGAATGAATTGCAGAAAAATATGGGGTGACGGCACCTAATCGTGAAATGTAAATTAGATGGCGGGATTGGGTTGTTGAGGTATTTATAAGCTACGATTCCTGGCTACGTTTATGCACCGCCGTTATCAATAATTTAGTAGATACTTCATTACAAAGCTCTTAACTTTAATCTATTTTAGGGGTTTAATCATCATTTAAAAGAAAGGTATGATGAATTTTTTGTATTCTAAAAGGTTATTGTTTTCATTAGATTTAACACCATCTTGGTATCCCTTGCTACGCGTGAAATTGGAGTATCTACTACCTAATCAACATTACGGGGATTATTTATAAACGTTGCTTAAAGTTAAGTACCTAATGATTAGTGACTGTTTAACCATACCTACATTTTTGAGGTTTAAACGTCTCCTTTAAGCATCGTTTATGAAAAGGGGGAAAGGGACATTAGAGGGGGTACAGTGAATGTGGTGGGTATCTATGCCTATGTATACTCTTATACATACATACCTATATAGGGTGGGTAAAAAATCGTGGATCAAACGAAACATGGCGATAGTTGGGGTTATTTGCAGTAAAAATATCTTTGTAGCAGAGCACTCACTTTCGCACAAGTTTACAAACCATTTTACTCTAATTGCCTATTTATCACGAATGTTGGTATTTTTTTTCAAAAAGCACTCAAATAGTCATAACTTTTAAGGAGATCAAGTGAGTGCTCTGCCACATAGATATTTTTTGCTGCAAATAACCCTGTTTCGTTTGATCCACGATTTTTTACCCACCCTGTATATAGTTCCCAGTTCGCAATACTGTCTCTGATTGGCAGATTACGAAGCTATATTGGAAAGAGTCCCAGGAAAATAATCCGCCCATATTATTTCTTGAGTCGAATTAATAATATCTTTATAGATCAAAGCTTTCGCTTTTAGCAAAACGTATTTCGTTATCATTTTGTTTAGTTACTCCGGCCGGCGTATTCTAGATTTTTCTTTAATAGTTTTTTTTTTTTATAAAAGTCAGTCTTATTGAGAAGCTCATCTTATGAATTAATACAATCATGCATTTTGAAATATTGGGCGTACATAAATAGGTTACGTTGTATGCGTCTTCAAGATACTTCTTTCTAATTTACATAGAATCAGCTTGAATATATATTTATTTAAAAAAGAAGAAAAATATAAACACTAACGATTGTTTTACTAGGGTAATTCACAAGAGCTCCAAATCTACCTATTATAGGTAATATTTAGAATAGAATACTCTTTATTAAGATAACATCACGCCTTATTTCCCCGAATGGTTAGGCAGAGGTGGAGGTACCTATAGTAAACCCTCAGTTATGTTTTAATTCCCATGTAATAGGCGAGCCTATTGCCATCAACCGGGCACATATCGTGACTTCAGAACTAAATTCCAGATAGAAAAAACCCAGTTACACTTTGCCCGAACCCGGAATCAAACCCAAGACCTGATGCTCAGCAGAAGCGCTGCGACCACTAGACCAACGTGGCAGTCAATTCATATATTTAGTTTCCGCTTTTATCAGAATAGAAATAACTTGCACGACATGTTTTCTCAACAATCTCCTAACAAGAATCTTGAAGTGAGTACCTTTCCTATCTAAAAGAATAACTATGCTGAATAAGCATCGTTAGGGAGAAAAACATGTTTCCAAGTAGATGATGCAATCATATGGACGTGAGAAGATATGCTTTATGTTGCCTTAAAAGAATCGCGATCTCGTTTTGTGCCAAAAGTTTCCTTGTTGCAACTGAAAAGGGGACGTGTTAACATAAAAAATGTTTTATTTCTTAGCGTTTTAACTCGACATTATATTGCACGATGTCTCCCTGAATTTAAAGTTTATTCTTATAAGAGGTCTCTTTAATCGCCAAGTACAAAATCTTGCAGGATTATGCACGCTTCTGTCGTGCATTTTCGGAGACTGCACTACTAACTTTAAACTTGAACGAAGTGGTTTGTTATGAGCTCTCGACACTTGCCCACGTAAGTGTACCTACAGTACAGTGTACCTACAGTAGGGTACGGTACTGTGTACCTATTATAATACGGTACGGTACAGATAGGTATGTTATCACATTCTTGTGGTTATTATTCAAAATCATAGCCCATTCAAACGGAACGCTATTAATTTCCAAGAAGCAAAGGGAACATATCAAAAACCCATAAAACACGAACACCAAGAGAAACTCCGTACTTTGTTCCTCAAACAAGTCCGCCCCTATGAGGTAAATTGACTGCGTTTTTGTAAGAAATGTATATTCGATAGGTATATACGCCTTCCTCATTCCCTCCTTTATTACTTACATACTTATCTATGGATATCAGGAACCCCGCTGATCCCCGTAAGCACAGACGATTGGACGAAGAAATAGCTTTTTGAAAAATGAAGGATCGTTTCAATAGTGACTGTAATGAAGGTTTTTTTTTTTTTTTCAATAAGGCTTTGATGTTTGGAGGAATAGGGTTGCTTCATAAATCTGTATTAAGGATTTCTCATCATGTATCAATTCATCTTAACTCAACGACAATTATAAAGTTCAGTTTGTCAGTTAGAAGGGCATGTAAAATCGATTTAGACTCTACGAAGACAGCTTATTAGATACATGATTTAAATATTTTCTTATTCTTCTTTCGATTCGACGGTACATGCATGAATATTTACTATGTAAGTATGCAATTCCATGCGCAATAATAATAATTTCCATTTATTTCGGACAGAATCCATATAAGTGTTAGTAACAATTTTCTTAATATCTATGTTAGTAGGAATCTAATACAAAGTGAACTAAAACAAAAAACATAAACATTACAATTGTCCCGTTACTATTCCCACCCAGTGTGCCTGTATGGGACAGTCATAACGAGACGCAATCATTTGCAAAATGCTGTTGGTGCTACCGCGCAGTCTTTGTAATGATGACGCCACTTCCTTACGCATTACAGCGTAATGCGCGCAATGTGCTGTGCAGTTCAGTTCCTTGGCAAATCAAAAAGCGTTAGCAGATGAAACTAGGTCGTTAAGCGTCCCATACCATCATGCAAATGACACCACAAAACATATTTAAAACTTTTACCGTATACCTAACACAAATGTTCCATAACGTCGTTTATCACCTGCTAAACAATATACTAATGAAATTTTCAAAGAAGCTATACATTGTAATATGTTGCTGATTTCTTTTTTAAAAGACTTGTCTACGTAGGTTTTCGATTGTGTAAATACAATAAGATGAGACACAAGTAAAGCAGATTCCAACAAAAGAGAAAAAGGGAACCTGATATTAACACGTCAATGTATACAGGGTGGCAGGAACATCGACGAACAACCTGTTACTATGGATTCAGTAAATGATTTTGAATCCATGGTAACTAACTAATGGTGAAATTTTTCGAAGATTATTAAAAAAAAAAAATCAGCTTTGCCATAGACCACGAAAGTATGAAGGCACTTTTCTATGAAACCGCAGATATTCTTTTTATAACCGACGAAAAATTACACCTCTATTTAGTTACCATGGATTTAGAATCATATGCTGAATTCATGGTTTCAGTTTGTGTGTCTTCCCTCTCACCCTGTATAATGTAATATGAGCATCATTCTCGGGAAAAGTATCATATTTAACGCTTAAGTTTCATGTTCAAATATTGTACGTAACTAAATGTATGGACTATGGACATATTCCGGACATTTGCACACGTTTGCATGTCCTCATTAATGTACGGTCGTCCTAGCGCTCTGCTTGCACCTCCAAGCATATAATTTTAAGTGGACGAGACAATTGTGTGGAGTACCTACGCGTAAATTTGAATTTGCGACAGTGAACATTTGTGCTGACAGAAATACATTATCTCACATATCAAAATTTATGTATCAGCTATTATGCCAACTAGTAAACAATAACAGCAAGATCACATTTTTTTCTATATTATTAAGCATTTCATTTCGCAAGAAAGAAAAATAAGGCAAGAAAAGTTCACTGATGCCGCTCATCAAATTTATGTATAATTTTGTTTGTGGTCGGTTTTTTCCGAGACTTGCCTAAATGCTGACAGGCCTGAATGCACATAATCCTATAATGTTCCCACTGCTGGGACAACACAAGCCTCCTCTCTGTGAGAAGGAGTGGGCCGTAATCCATCACGCGGGCCCAGTGATTGGTAGATGTCACATGTCTTCGAATTTTTGGTTCTAGGTCGTGCCGGTTTCCTCACGATGTTTTCCTTCACCGTGTTGAATGCACATTTCCTAGTAATTCATTCTGTCCACGTACATAAAGTCACGATATATCCCGGTACACATCAAATTACTATTCCAGGAAGACAATAAATGAAAACAGAGTCGCGGGCACAGCTATTATCTAACACACAATAGAAATAAACTAGAAAAATAATAATGCAACCAAGAATCTTTTATATATTTTTAATCACTCTCCTTTTAAGTTCATTGAAACGCTATCACTGATGGTCTGATCACGCTCGCATCTATGTTCTGGGTAATGTTTAGTGCAGATTGCCTCTCATGCAAGGAGCACAATGCAAGCTTCATCATTTGTTCCTCTGTGCACGATGCCACAACAAATACAAGCTGAAAACACAACGTAACAATGGCTGTCTGTAATACGTGAAGTGCACGCTTTTGTATCAGCGCCGTAACGTTATTGGAAACGGATTTCGGATTTTCATAATCGGAATATATTTCTGTGCTTACGGTTTTTTAAGCATACCAAGGTTTCTCAATTGGGTGTAATATCAAATTGAAGGAATGACCGAGACCGCGATGACGACATAGAGAAGTATGGAAGAAAAATACATGTGGCACAGACTTCAAATAAATTTAGGTAAGGGTGGGAGAATGATGATGATGATTATCTTGACGGAAACCATCGAGATTTTAAAAACCATTGCAGATTATTAATGTCTCTGACCCTTAAGTAAAGTGAAAATAAAAGGCAATTTAACGATATGACAAATGACAGCGTAATTACAAAATATTGGCCCAATTTACTTATGACTGCATCGTGTAATTTGCAGTTATCCATTTACCCGAACGACACGTTGATATTACGAACACATTAATCTGTCCAAGTTAAAATTGGTTAAAAGGTTGTTGATTATTTTGGATATCCAGAGAGTAAACAAAAGAATCGGTTTGTATTCGTCAACTATATCCGAGAGGCAATTACGAGTACCAACGCGTTTTAAAAGAAGAGAAAAAGATAAATGACTATTTTATCTCAAGGAGTCCTATTCCTTATCCTGCAAAAAAAAAAGAAAAGAAGGACTAGCCTTATTTCTCCGTGGTCATTCTATTCTAAACAAAAGGCATTTTCGACGGAATGATGGATGGAGGTACTTCGCTATTGTAATAGATCAAGTGTTATCAGTCAGCCTTTAGAAATATGTATCGATACAAATTGAAGTGGTAGCAATTTGTTGTGGGATGGACCAAATTTTTAAAAAATTTACTATTATACGGTATGATAGTAATTTGACATCTATGCAGATAATTATGTCGTCCTATAATTTAGCAACCCTACCTAAGCATATCAATACTGGCGGAATAAATAAAACATCGAGGGCCGGGGGCTCTATACCACAAAACTTTAGCCACACAGTTTTAACGGAAAAACCTTACAAATATATAAATTGTAGCTAGCGACACGTCTAAAATATTGTAACTCATACATACATATATGCAATTTCTGTGTTACGTAATTTATTCTACAATTTTAATAATTTTTAGAATTAACCTGTTTATTTTTGTTTATTATATCACAAAACTTTACAGGTTTTGTGATATAATAAACAAAAATAAACAGGTTAATTACTTGAAGTTGAGACCAACCCAACAACTTTAATTAATTAAGCTTTAACTATCTCCAAGTTTCTTTTGTCTGTACCCACCAAGTAAAATAACATTCATAAATATTCACGTCTTATCCTAGATTACTGAGAAGTTCTAATGTTTATCCTTGAAAGGGTGAAACGACATCGTGGCACGAGGACCTTTTAAGAGTCGTTTGTGGCTGTAGTAGGGGTTAATTTGAAAACATTATCTTAAAGTTAGTTTATTTAGGCAATTTATTAGAGACAGGCCTTGTGTAATAAGACAAAGAATGCCAGCTTATATCCACAAAATGGCATATTAAAAACCAGCATTATTTACAATGTGTATAATATGCTTAGTTTTCCGTTTGTTTATGAGGTTTTTACTACCAAGCATATTTCTGAAGTTCGGGCAAGTCGAGTCATAAAGTACTGCAATGAAACAGTTTAACAGATTTTCTCCTATTTCCCCAAAACCATAACTATCCTCAAATAACCACACATCAAGTTTAACTACGGTTCACTAGAGATCCAAATCTAAATTGGGTCACACCTTACAGGTCGGGATTGACATTTCAGTACACTGTTATTTCCCGAAGGTAAATAAAAATCTAAAGTTGACTAGGGTGAAGCCTGGCAAAATCGCTCTCGATTCGTTCCAAATTGCACCATCGAGTCTTCTAGTAACAGGCTCTCGATCACGTACCCGCAATTTCTACCCATCGACGAGTTGTTGAGACTTGCTCCATTCGCCCGTCGATCTTGGATTCAATCAAGAGAACACGTTCACACATGTCCCTATCGAGACCTAATTTCAACCTTATTACCTACAGCTCCTAAACTTTGGACATACATTTTTGATAACGTTAGTAGAATTACGAAGTTTGGGTGAAAAGCAATTAATGTTTTAATCGTTCCACGTTTTTCTGCAAAAGGTGCTTTTTATGGTCTAACTTTACAAGGGTTGAGGGTGATGCAAAAATAAACCAAGTAAATATTGCAAGGCAACTGGGGATTAGACCCTGAATCCTTTGTTATATTAACTTTTTTAATAGTCGTAGAAGTTCGCATACTATTAAAACGAAACAAGAAACATTAAAAAAAGAAAGGACCATATAAAAAAATACAAGAAGAATATTCCGTACTCTTAAATCCTAAACATAGCATGAAATAAGCGTTATGAAGCTTATGAAAATGGGGCAATGTAATATCCTTTTATATACCCATTGTAGTAAAACAACACGGATTTGTTGAAATTGATATGACTTTAGCGTTGAAAAGGTAAAGACTTGGGCATTAAGCAAATGGTCCACTTCAGTGTGGGTAGGTAATCCACTGTGGAGAACGTCCCGTGACATATCGTCCATAAATAATATAAAAGGGGCGGTTAAATAACACAGGGTATAGTTGACAGAAACAAAGAAACTGGCAGCCCGCAAACTGCTTCTGTTCAACCCATGTAATTGATGAGGCAAGTGAGGAAGTTTCGATGTTCTGAAACTATGCTAATTTTGTAGATTGTAAAACCTAACTACTTGCATAATAGATGAATGCTGGTTTTACATTGAAACTTTGTTCTGAAAGGCATGCCATTTAGTTTGCCAATTTATAATGCATTTTGTGATAAATGATTATGTTCGTAGCTCGTACATTTTAATTTCATTGAAAGGCTCAAACGAATTTAACGCCTCGTCGTTTCCTAACCCTCAGATTGAAATTTTCAAGATCTTTGTTGGGCCAGTGCCAGTATGGGCATTGGGATGGAAAATAAAAATTTCAGAAGATCGAGGTTAGCACTAGAAAACCGACATTAACTTACTTTTTAATGTGACCTTGGAACCTTTAGGCCGCTCTGGTTTCAACTGACCGTAAAACAGATTTCTTAACACGTTTAAATATTCTAAAAGGTGCGGGTACGGTCATAACGAAGTTTCACCAGCTTGGCGATTCAATGAATTCTACAAATCTCACACTAGTGGTGTAGGCGTGCCTACTCGTAAAAGTCAGTGCGAAGTTTTTCAATTTATTATTTGTCGGGACAGGCTCTGCCTAGAATACTGAACTGAGATGAGTTGCTTATTGAGGTCACATAACAATCAAGACCGTATGTGCCAGCTTCGTAGAAATAGCTTTGTATTTGTGTCGATAACAAAATAGTTCTGTATGTATAGAAATCTGTTTGGTTGACTGAACAACTAAAATAATTACGCCTAACTTGTAACATCACAAATTGAGGAAGTCAAAAACCAATTTTCCGCCTTTATCGAAAACGCAAAAGTAACTAACATTGCTAGCATGGCACGTCAACTTGGTCTCAATTTAGCATCCCACAGATGGGGTGAGTTAGCGGAAAATTATGTTGGCAATAAAGATAATAAGAAGGCTATGTATTGTTTGTTTTTCTTCTGAACTGTGTCGGAAGTACAACAGCTACGGAACACTCGAATACACGTTGTGCGATGTCCGATATTTATTATCAAGTTGCGGGTCACCCACATTTGGCACCTCTGCCAAAAAAGCTCAACATATCGAATTAAATCTACCAAGGTCGTACATAAATTGTGGGAAAGAACGGAAAATATATTGGGAATATCCGTGATATACAATATCTATGGTAAAAGATGTCATGTCCCTGATAATGATTGGGGTTTTCATTGCACGATCTGGACACAAATACATACGTGCCATTCTTTCTGTTTCATATTATTGGCTCTCTCGTTGATCTTGTGGTTGCAAACGCAATTGATGAGCATGATGAGGTCTTGGGTTCGATTCCCAGGTCGGGCAAAGGGTTATTAGGTTTTTCTATCTGGGATTTCTCAGTAGCAGCTCGGTGTCTGGATCTGTGCCCGGTTGATGGCACCTCTGTCTAGCCCTACGTCCCTTACATGCCTGATGGTATGTTATGATATGTATTATTGACTCATGAACACTACCACGTATACACAACCATAATCCATAAGATACGGAAATAATACTCGATTGGAGCAAAGTAAATATGTATCCTACAACGATTTTTGTACGATATTTACTTTAATGTTTTACAAAAAGGCTAAACATTCGGGCGATTCCGAAATGGTATCAACATTATTAAATACCAAGACAATCGAATTCCAATTCGATCTCGCTCTCGATATTTTTTCTTTCTTTTTGGATGGAACATGATGACGTTGCACTGACTAAGCTCTATGACACACTACGAGTATGTACTAATAACATGAAACTGCTAGTACCTAACCGTCAGTCTACGAATGGTAGTGATTACCCCAACGTCGTCTTCAGATTATTCGCTGTAGAAGTTTATAGGCTTAGACTCAGCAGCAGACGTTTTCGTACATTTTTCGTAAGATGTAGGTCATATTATCTCTGATAATACAAAGGGTTCCGAAAATGAGTACATTTTGAGTATCCTAACGGCTACGTCTAGTGGCGACCTTTATCCCGTTGTTCAAATATAGTTAAGGGCTCTTAGTACCAAAGGCCACTAAATATAAAGGTCAAGGGATTCCATTACAATCGTAAACCAATCATGCAGTTTGTTTCAGGTGGTAGTCTCTTGGTGTTGCCAACGTAGAAATAGGTATTTATAGAGATAGTTTATATTTTTATTAAGTTTGACGACTGATCATGACAATGGAGAGATTATCTAAAATAATGTGTTACTAATAAGACTAAAGTGACGGTTTTCTAAGAGAGCGCTGATTATCATTTATTTATTTATATAACAATCGCTTGCTGCACTAACAGTAAACACCAAAGCACGCAGCAAGCCAACAACATAACATTTAATTAAAAAATTTCATACAAACATTAAACATAGATTTACTGCTATACATAAATACGTCTACTTTCGGCTCCTGAGTAATCAGGGCGTTCAGCAGATAGATCGCCCGGATTGTGTATTATAGTATCATATTATAACGACCGTCATGAAATCTGTCACTTTCACCTGTATTTGATAATAAAGTGTCAAAAAACGCACTTTATATTGACAGCCCTTATTGTGTGATCGTTCACCACTTAGGAGACCTGAGCTTTAGGGAATAAAAAAAGTAGACTGCGAACCCTTTTAAACAACATGTTATGTCGTTTAATTAGCAAAAGTTAAAGCTTGACGACAACTGTTGTGTGGGTAGGTAATTAGTGACGAAAGCTAAGTAGCACTCATGTTCCTTTATGAAACGTAATTTTTGATAGCATTTTTTGTGCGGAAACCTGTTCGTGACTTCAAACAGGAAAACTTAGGTTGCTTTTTCGGGTTTTAAATCGTGCTGAAGTGAGTGTTAAGTGGAATGTGCTAGACGCATACATGCACAAGGGTAAGGAGTTTTTTTGGAACGAAATTCCTTAATGTGGCTTGTGGTAGGAGTTGACTGGTAGAAATCGTCATGTTAGGAAAAGCATTTTACCCCTTCCATGCTACTTTCTCTCTCACTCTGTCTCTTTCTTCTATGTACGAGTATGTGTGTGCGTGCGAGTATCGCATAAGGAAGGTCGTCCATCCGCACACGTATTTTTTTTACCTACAAATAGTACAAAGTTGTATTTCTCGAAAAGTTGGTTGACATTTTGGTCCCCAATTTGTCCAGAAGAAAATTACCAGCTCAAGGCAAATAGTTTTCAATACTGGCAACACACAACAGCTGTGTGAAACTGACTGTGGTCAGTCCACTATACAACATCTACAAGACAGCATTAATTTATCGGCACTATACACAAAGACACTATCTACACGATAAAAGTTTTCGCGT
The DNA here is from genome assembly GCA_951799955.1 of Apamea anceps. Classification (NCBI taxonomy): domain Eukaryota; kingdom Metazoa; phylum Arthropoda; class Insecta; order Lepidoptera; family Noctuidae; genus Apamea; species Apamea anceps. Next base: position 5,807,065 of record OX637512.1, read on the forward strand.
TACAAGTTTCTGAGTGATCTGTTTAAGTTCGATTGTAACTTAGTTGTTTGTTCCGATTGCGGTACATAATTGTCTGTGTTAGAGATAGAATTGGGAATGAAACAGATGTATATACTTTGGCCATGAAAAGAAAAAGTAACAGAATCGTATTATTTTTTGTTGTTGTTAGTGAGCACTTTTGTAGGGATCATTTGGAAGATAATGGCCTCATTACCATAGCAATTGTTGGGCAGTTAGTAAGCTAATATAATTCTAATCCTGCTTACACATTTACCTACGTAATATTATGTCACTAGCTTATACTTCTTTACTTTTTTCATAGAATTCTCTATGAAAAATGTTAAGAATTAAAGTTGTCGAAAAATAAAAGGCCCGTTTTGACATTTGAGAATGTGTTCTTGACACCTGTCAGTTTCATACAAACGATTGCGTTTTGCGAATTTGATCTTTATTAACTACTAGCTTCTGCCCGCGGCTTCGCCCGCGTGGATGTCGGAAATTATCCCACGGGAACGTGCTAACAGGATAAAATGTATGTGCACCAGGATGCCATCTATCTCGCGGGCCCTTTGTGGCTAATTACAATAGAAAACCAATTGTGTCTCATTAATGGTGATTAAGAGGGTACCTATATGATATCTTTACCTAAGTACCTACCTAATTAAAAAAATAAATAAACTCAATAACAGAAAATAAAATACCTACCTACCTAAATAAACCTATTTATGACGATAACTAATCTAAACTCAATCATCATCTGCCTAGCCTTTTCCCAACTATGTTCAGGGCCGGCTTCCAGTCTAACCGGATGCAGCTGAATACCAGTATTTTACATGGAGCGACTGCCTATCTGACCTCCACAACCCAGTTATTGGGTAATACGATACCCTTGGTACGACTGGTTGTCAGACTTTCGGGCTTCTGACTACCCGTAACGACTGTCAAAGATCCACGAATGACAGCCGGGACCAACGGCTTAACGTGCTTTCCGAGGCACGGAGGTGTCTCGGTATGTAAAGATGGTCACCCATCCACGGACCGACCGCGGCAAGCGTAGCTTAACCTGACCGATCGACCTGTGCGGCTGTTATTATTTAGCCACGGGCCCCTCAATCTAAACTCAATAAATAAGCAAAATCTCTAAAAACTAATATCTATACGAATGACTATCCTACCTAACAGTATTATAAAATAACCTACGGTCACTACGTACACTATCAAATATACTACCTATACTTTAAAATTAAAATCTATACCTACGACTTATATAAAAATAAACCTAAATAACTCTAAAAAGTAAAAGGAATAAAAATGAACTCCACTGCGTGTGACCTAACCTACGACAAACTTATTATTTGCGGTTGGTACAGTAATCGGATCTAGGGATCGAACCGCAAAATTAAGTTTGTTTTTTATTGTATATACTTTTCCGGGATAAAAAGTACCCAGTGTGGTGCCCAGGATATTAAAGAATAATTATACCAAGTTTCATCGTAATCGAACCGGTAGTTTTTGCGTGATGCCTGAACAAACAGACAGACAGACAGACAGACAGACGGACAGACAAAATTTTTTTTAATCACATTTTTGGGTTCGGTGTCGGTCTAGTAACACCCCCTGCCATTTATTTTTTTGATATTTTCAATGTACAGAATTTTCACTTCTACAGATTTATTATAAGTATAGACTAGAACTGTCAAAGTCAAAACGGGCGTTTTATTTTTTGACAACTTTGGTCGAGGGGCAATTCTCGTAATTTTAAGACCGTTCACAGTCTGATCTCAGTCTCAATCTGTCAAAAAATACTTCAAATTTCCCTACATTTTGATAAGTTTTTGACATTTGTTTGTCACTGAGATGAGACTGCGACTAGATTTTGAACATTTGAAATTACGAGAATTGGCCTTCAGATATGTAATGAGGCAGTAGTTGACAAAATAACTGCTTGCTTTTTAGGCCAAGGTCGAATGAAAGGCCGAAAACTAGTGGTCTTAGTTAAAAACCAAATAAATAGAATGTAGTTATTGTAACTTCTGCCTGCGACTTCGTCCGCGTGAAATTTCTTGCTGCCCCGACCTACCCCGTCGCATCGCATAGCCTGCCCGCACTTTTACTTCGTTTTCACTTAGCGTTCTATGACTTTTTTCTTTTTGCTCGACTCCTAAGCGTCGTAGCGTCATTTTACATAGCCTTTCTCAAGAATTGGGCTATCAAATGCAAAAATATTTTATCAAATCCGACTGGTAGTTCCAGAGACTAGCGCATTCAAACAACGCTTTATAATAATAAAGCGTTGTGTGAATGCAAACGAACGAACTAATAAAAATAATATTTTTTTTTTCTTGTAATAATATTTTACAATAACATCAATTGGAACTTAGTTTAGTGCACAAAATTAAAGGAAAAGATCGGCACTTGAAATAATCTTGCCACGCAGCAGGCACACTTCAGAGTTAAAATGTTACTGTTCGTCGTTAAATAGTCGCGTTGTAAAAGGCCTCCCCACAGGGAAATCGGTTGCGTTCGGTGAAATCCACCTAGCTTTCCGCTGAAAATGAATTTAAACCGAGGCCTTAATCGCTGATTTTCAGGGCTATCAATTACAATCCCTCCCGTTCTTTGTAAAATGTAAATGGGCGAATCTTTCCCTAGAGAGAAAACAGTTGTTTTATCTTTTTAGGTTCGTTGTAACTTTGAAACTATGTAGACTAGATGAAGGGCATAAAGCTTAGCATTTATGTGTGTGATAAAGTCTCAAAAGTATTATATTGAATTTGCGCGTCTTAGAAAAATTATTCCAAATAATACCTTTTTTCGCCGTCCTGTGAGTAAAGCTCCACTTGCAAGGAGTTTCGACCTGTATAAACTAAGAGATTTAGTGTCCCCAATGGCCAACTTTTCTCAACCAATGCGATGGTAGTTTTTACAGCTTTTGGGTTGAACGAAAACAAATGTTTTTTAACTCGACTAGCACTTTTACAAGCTGTACTAAATGCACCGTTCGTCTTTTTTTCAATGCAGAAGACAGAGACTACCAAGTCTAACTTTATTCGAAAAACCTATTCTCTACAACTCTCTACTTCAATATTCCGAGACCGGTTTTACATAACAAAATCAGGTAACCTAGTTTCTTAAAGGAGCCTTCGTTTCACGGTTACTTAGACCTATCACTTCTAGATATTCTATCTTCCTAAACGCCTCATTTGTTTGCCGAAGGGAGGGGCTTTCGGCAACATCAGAATATGACGTGACTAATAGCGCTATGTCGGAGATTTATGACTTGGAACATTGCAATGAGGCACGAATGAAGCTTATAAGAAAGAAAGGGACTTGAGAAATTGTTTTATTCAGTTATGTAGATAGATACTAACTCATATTATTGAATGGGAGTGATTTGGTTGTGACTGCATATTTTGACGTCATAGAAAAGACAAAAGGTTGGTGCTTACTCTGATTTTAATTGTGGCCAAAAGGTCAAGGGTAAACGTAAGCATATAAATGAAGATTGATGATGCACGAAAGTGGCGAAATAAGAGCCTACTTGTAGAATGCTGTTGTTAATCCCGTATTTCAGCTGATTATATCACTACACTGGCTTATCATCACCACCACAAATGGCGAGAAATAGTTTAAAGTTAAGCACGCGAGGCTTGTTGTGAAGATAAGCCTTTTTTTTAAATCTACTGATGTGCATGAGATGGTGTTTATATATCTATTAAATACATCTACCCTAGTACACTACCCATTACCCATTAGAAGCATCGGAGCCACGTATCCTTTTGAATTATTATTCTACATACTTAATGGTATAGCTAAGTAGGTACGTATCTACGTACTAAGTAATACCTACTGATGGGATCGCTCGTTAACTTCTTAAGTTCGGCCACTATCTTCAGAGCCTTTGATAAATCCGACACGGGTTCAACAATTTTATACTAAGGAAAATAATTATCCGCAATTTAATCACGAACCTCTCCAAAGCAGAATACCTATAATATTATTTTGTGTCCCTTATCTCAGCACCTTTAAAAAGCCGAAAATAATTAGGTCTGTTTACAAGCTTTCTTAAGAAAATAGGGCTCAGACAGAAAGATCGCTAAAAAGATTTCTAAGACGGGAGATTCATAAGACGCTCCGGAATTTTAATTATGAAGTTTTGTCAAGTTTTAATAATTCGGCAGAAAATTAGTCTCAAGGAAACTTTAATTAGGTCATGTACACAAAGGGCGGTGTTATTTAGTTGGTGGGAAAAGTTAAGAGGGACGGCGAAGCCAAACTTTTCCCTGGGTTTAAAAATTCACGGAACGAAACCGGCTTATGTGGGCTTGCATAAAATGTGCCTACCTACTTCTTTTCTAATTAACGAAGGTACACATTATGAATATTTTTTTTTTTTGTAAAAAAATGACATATGAAAGTTGGCTTTGGAGTAACAGAAGAAGATTTTTGTTTTTGCTACACAAGAATTACAAGTCCATTGTGTCACGAAACTGTCGTAGAACAAACACATCACTTCCACCTTTTACCCCGTTCGGACACTATAAAACAACGTAACTTCATAAAGGAAAAACTACGAAGGGCCGGAACGAACGTTACCGGTTTTAGGTGTCAAACAAAAACGTATAATGTCGGTAGTTTATTTCCCTGCTCCTCACGAGTTTCTTAAACAAATGTAGTCACTTTATCACTACCAAGTAACAGGGGTACAGTAGATGGAGGAGCTGCCACGTTTGTAGTACATTTTAACGTATGTAATGTTCTGGAAACGTCTATAGTTACAACCGTACCTGTCAACGGGGATGAAATACAGGCTTGAGTTGCACAAGCGGAGTACATCAAGTGTTAATCCAGTGTATTTGTGATGGACATTCGATTAGATATCTCGGTTTATCTCTCCAGGAAATGGATCACGATATAATTGGGACGTGGTGATCGACTGTGGCGTTCTGTAACGTTGTCTGGGTATATATTTGTAGGTCAAATATGTAATTATATGGCAATGCATGTTTTAATTTATCCGACCAAAATTCAAATTGGGGAAACAGCTCAAGTAGTTTTGATTGAAATTGTTTCACTTAAAATCTACTCGCTCTTTAGCCCCAATGACTATTAAAAGGTTAACCAGTAATTGGGTTGTGGGGGTCAGACAGATGTAGCTCCCTGTAAAATACTGGTATTCAGCTGTATCCACACAATTAGATTGGAAGCCGATTCCAACAGTTGGGAAAGAGCTAAGCAGATGATGATAATTCACTTTAAGGGAATGAGACATTTATATTGTAAATTCCCGCATCAAAGCACAAAGGGGTGTCAAAAACCAAACTCAAACAGAGGAGACAGCCAGAGAAGTGCCACAAAATACACTTCAGTGAATACACATCAAACTAGCTAAACTGACCTACATACAGACAATGGCAGGAGAAATTGAATGGGACGCTCTTAAATTATTGTCCGTACGTACGAGGGACTCCTTTGACAGACGGCACAATACGTGAATGACGTCAGTTATCGGGGGTTCGGAGGGTACATCGAGATATTCAATAGACGCAATGATTTACGTGGAAAGAATAATATGTAGGTATACAGTATACAGACCATTTTGTTAAACTAACACGGCCAGTGAGGACATTCTTTACCTAGGCATAGTGGGCTATGACATGTAGCAGAAACAAAATCAAAAGTCATTTATTCAAATTAGGCTGAGAATCAGCACTTTTCGAACGTCAAAATGACAAAGGACAGTTCCCCAAAAACGCCCCCCCTTCACCACTTCCTAGTGCTATCGCTGGGAAGAAGCCATAAGTCAGCTAGCCACGCCAATATACCAACAATATACACGTACGTTTTTTAGCTTGAGTACGTATACTTTTTACTATATATAAAAACTATACGTAAAAAATAATTAATTAAAATTAATATGTAAATAAAAACTTACTACCCAAATAAAAGCCTCCAGGCATAAAGGGCGTGACAGCTTACATATTTATGTATTGCTGGGTTCTGTTCACATAGCTGTCATTTGAAGTCACAAATGATAAACGACCATCGAAGTAAAATAAATAAATAACAATAACCTGTCAGTAAGCTAATCCTGGAGAAAGAACATAAACATTGTTTTGCGTTAAATTAGGGCGACCAACTATTCTTATCGTGTAAGTAGTCGTTGATGGAACAAAGGTTGGATTTTACTTGAGCTTTAAACGCATTAAAAGGCAAGTCTAGCAAAGAAGAGGGTATCTTGTTACAAAAGGTTATACCAAGCCCAACAAATGAGTTATGAACCTTTTGAAGCCGGTGAAAGGCGGCACGTAGTTGGTCCTTATTTCAAGTGTTAACACTATGAATATCACTGTTTTTAGTGTACAAGTGTAAATTTTGCCTAATATATATAAGAAGTTGGCAAAGATGAATTGTGATGAACCGTGAGAATACCAATATCTTTAAAAAAATCTTTAGAGAAACTCTGGCACCTAGCTGGTTAATTGCTCGAACAGCTCGTTTTTGAAGGACAAATATATTTTGTGTACCAGCGGCTTTGCCCCACAGCAGAATACCGTAGGACATAACGCTGTGAAAATAACTAAAACGCCTTTACAAATACGTATTGTTTTAAGAAATCAGCAGCTATTGGTTCGGGAACGATTTCTTTCCATATTATAACAGGAACTGTGCAATATTTTATAACAGGATTATTCTAGAAAAACAAAAGGTTTACGGTGTCCCAGTTATGGAATAAAATATTGTCCCTATTTTTCTACACGTAAAAGTAAACCAACATAAATGGGTCGTCAGTGTTACATACTTCTGTACTTAGGTAGTATTATTTTACTTAATTAATAATTAACAGTGGTCGCTCACAATGGCACGCCATTAAAAGGCTGAGAGTCTCCCAAAGGGCTATGCTTTCCCTACGCGATCGAATCAGAAATGAAGTGATCCGTAGGAGATTGCTCGCAGAACATATGGCGGATGGGCCCGAAAGGTTCTGGACAGACGTAGTGTTGGAAGGCCTCCCTTGAGGTGTACCGATGACCTCGTGAAAGGTCGCAGGAATCCGCTGTATGCGAGAAGCACAGAACCGGTCGAAGTAGCGGTGCTTCGGGGAGGCCTATGTCCAGCAGTGGACGTTTTTCGGCTGAAATGATGATGGTGATGAAAAATTAACAAAGTCTTGGCGGTCTTTGAACTGATCTGAGGACCTAAAGATCTGTTAAATCATAACCTACTCTCCCAGTTTCTCTATTTTTATTGCAAACATATAAATGACTATCCAACTCCATTAATATTTCGCTACGAACAAAATAAATTAGTTTTCGGCTGAAAGTTTACATCCATAAAGTCGAACTAACATCAATCATTCATTTCACAGATTTCAAAAGTAATGTGTAGGTACAACTAAAACCCAGCAGCTGAACAAAAATTCGGAATATGGAAGTAAAAAAAGATTTATGAAGGTATGTAGATATTTTACGAGAATTTATTCAAAACTATGTATTCTGTTTTCCTAGAAAATAATTTTTATATGCAACATTTCAGTACTGCAGTGATGGCCCCGCAGTGGTAACGGCCCCGGGCTTATGAGTGTAGGTCGTGGGTTCGAACCCAGGCAGGCGTTTTACTTTGTGTACATTTCATCACCACTGCTGTTAAAACGGCGAAAGCAAACATCGTCAGGAGACCGTTATATCCTAGAACCAAAAAATCGAAGACATGTTACATCTACCAACTTGCAATGGGCCCGCGAGGTAGATTACGGCCCACTCCCTCTTAAAGACAGGAGGCCCGTGTCCCAGCAGTGGGAACATTATAGACTGATTATGCTATAAGTATGCAACATTTCAGTCTTCTACCATTTATGTATTCCTTTTTGTAATCTATTCGAACGAAACCATTACGTAGTACAAAATACCCTTGTAACGATGTTCTGGAAGGCCCAGATAGGTAGGACCATGTTTAAAATTTCAAGGTAACTTGTTACTACGAACAGAGTAAGATAAAATGTTCACGGTACAATATAAAACGGGCCGGTCCGGGAAACCGTTTGGTGAATTTGTAAATCGGAAGGTCGAATAGATCCCTTTCAATGCAATAAAATATTTGTAATAAGAGCAATATAAAGTTGTTATTCACCTTGTTGAAACCCTTTTCAAGGGGAATGGTAGCAGGTTGGTGTATTTTAGTGACGTATTTCTTTATGAAACATTTTCATATTTGAAGAATATTTTTGGGTCACCAAGATACAGGCTGTGCCTAGGTTGGGACCCGCTGTTAAATCATTCTATGTTTTCTGTTGGTTAGAACTGTATGCTAATGCATGCATGAATAGAAAACTTCACCAACATACAAGTTAATATGTACTTCTATGTTGGTGAATAAATGAATTTGAATTTGAAAATACAAACTAACTGTGAAATGTAGCTAAGACAAAATTTTATGCTCCTCCTCTCTCTCTCTCTCTTTTTTGCCTTACCTAAAAAATATTAAAAATAAATAATAACATGTTTCCAAAATGTATTCATTTATTTCTCTTTATCCGTACTGGAACCACTTAAAATGATTTAACTATTTACATGATTGAACCGTGACAATTTAGCTAAAGTTTACATACTAATCAATATTACGCTATAAAAAAAACGCTATGATGTTATTTTAGTAATTCTATTCTTAGCCCATATTCGCACGAACGTAAAAATATCGCGGCGGCATTTTATCCCGCACTGGGTTCACAACTCGGTGTTGAGTCGAGCATTGAGAACCCGACAGAGTGCATCCCAGCGCGTCAAAAAAACACTGTTGGATTTAAAACTCTTGGCGGTAAGCAGTGCGTTGAAATTCCAATGCGTGAAAAAAATAGACTGCGAACCTGGGCTTAGCTGTTGCTAGCTAGGCTAGGTTATTGAGTCAAATATTATAAGATTCCATATTTCTATTTATTCGGATGAGATTGCTGTGCCACCACACTCCGGTCTTCTTGGCTCATATGCACTCAAACCTAACCAGACGACAAGATCTAGGTAAGAATTACAAATCACGGAAATCGGATACGTGGTTCTACAGTCAAATCACACACTAACAGACAGACAGACATACAAAGATAAGTTGCTTTTTATACTAGATACGTAATGATTAATTTTAGTTTATTTTTCTGTTTTCACTTTTAAATCTGAACAAAGAATCGTGTTTACCAAAACAAAACCATCATATATTATTATCTTATTATTAGACACCGTAGAAGATGGCGGGACGAGCTGGACAAAACAAACGACCAGTGGTCTACTTTAGCCCTGGATCGAAAGAGCTGGAAGTCATGAGGAGAGCCCTTTGCCCAGCAGTGGGATGATGCAGGCTAACAGTAACAGTATTATTATCCTTTGTAGTGCTTTTGTATGTACATACAAAATAAATACCGCAAGATTTTATGATATTAAAAAAATATAGGCACTGTCAACTTTTTTGAGCATTCCAAATCTATATCAAACGAAGAGTGTTCTCAATAACAATTGATATGGAACGTATTAAGCGTTGAAATGCAGCGTAAGTGTCGTTTGCTCTTATCTAAGTGCCATTTATGTTGCGGCCGACGCTTTTATAGCCCATCGGCATGCGATATTTCGTGAGGTGAAAATATTGAGAAGATTTCAAATATAGTGATAGGTACTCTAATATTATGTTCCATTTCAATAACAAATTCTGTGATATATTTGGGCTACAAGTTTTCTTTTATTAAGTTAATTTGATACAGTGAATCACTTGCTTAAACGTAACGAAGTCATTGTCGATGTAAAATAATACAATGTATAAAGACACTGAAGAATGGTTGCTTTTTTTTAATTTTTATGCAAGGCAGAACATTGTGCTTTTTATTTCTCCATTTTACAAGAACTCTTACCCTCTAGACATGTCAGTTACATCGTGTGCTTATGACCTATGTATGTTTTACATTATTTCAAGTCTAAAAACCACTTCTAGTATTCTTGCTCTAGGGATTTATTGTATCCCGTAAAACATGAGGTGTCAGAGATAAATATTTTCTCCTCACAGTGTACCGAAGAATAATTGTATTTTCTACTTGAAATATAAAACCATTTGAAACGGGCGTCGTTGAAAAATAGAAAGGTTTAGAACATCTTAATGCCGCCGTTCCTGTATCGGAAAATGATCGATTCCCAGTATGAAACTGTTATCGAGTGTTGAAACGATTTCGTTGAGAAATATGGACTATCTTTTCAAGATAAATGTTTTAAGAAATACGGTTCAATATGTGAAGGTAATACGACTTCAATAAAGGTTAGAAGGCCATTTTCCTTTCTTTGAAATTTAAGTAGAGCAATGATGTATTGTGATTTCTAGTTTTACAGTTATCTGTTCAATCTGAGAATAGTGTGGGTGGTATACGACGGTAAAGATGAGATATTCAGAGCCATTTCAGACATGCGTGACCTTTGACATAAGGAAGTTGTATTCAAGCCATATGAACTTGTAACGTTACGCTTCTGCTCATGCAGAGGCCGTATTGAATGGAGTGCCTTTTGGACTGATCAATTTTAGAATTCTGACGTGTAATCCATTTGTGAAGCAAATTGAGCCTGGCCTGACCTGTTAGAGCCATATTAGTAATTGCCTTCACTCGTACGTTCCTACAATATGTTTACGTTAAAGCAGCAGGGTAGTGTCTAAGTATCAATCGTTCATCATTATCTGTCCTCCACAAATTGGCGTATAATAGCAGTCCTTCGCAAAGTCTTCGTCACGCTTACTATGAGAAGTTGAGTGTGGATTTAATATCATCCCGCAAGAGGAAAATGGTATCCACTGTCTCCAAGCAATATTTTATTGTGAAAAGTTCATAATTCGAAGTTTGTTATAAAAATTTTGAACGCCATAATTTTATAGGGTGCTTTTGTAAAAGTAGGGCCATAAAAGGGACGATGAAATAGATATAGGGGACGATATAGGTAACGCTTAATTGATTCCTGAGTTTAAGACTGATATCTATTTATATTGTGATGCAGGAGAGAAAGAATGAGATTGTTGATCGACCTTAACACTGGCATTTGAATAGCAGGTCGAAGGTTGAAAGGTATTTATAGTGTTCATTATAATAAGCAAACATAATGTAGGTGTAGGTATATGGGATCAGACAAAGTAGCTAAGAGACTTAATAAATGAGGTAGTACCTACTTAGTAAAAAAATTGAAGTGCTTTACAACAAATAGATTCTAAAATACGAGTAGGCCAATGACTAATGCTATATAGTGTGATCATCAAATCACAAATGCAAAAGTAGAGTAGGAAAAGACAAAAGTAACGAAGAAAATGGATGGATTGCATAAAATATGCAGTACGGCGAAAAGAGGATGAATACTGATCTGACTGATAGAGATGTAGAACAAAGAAGACATACTGCGTTAACATTGATTGATTGAGACAAAGGCCATAGGATAAAGATGAAATACCAATATAATATTAATGCATACAAACGAAAAAACACAATTAGTTCGTTTTAATGAAAGAACTCTCTAAATCAAAAGAGGATGAAAGCTTAACTACGAAACTGATTGAAGAAGAAAGTTTTGATGGGGATAATCGATTTATAAAATCCCTAAAAGAAAATGGATTTGCAGATTGTGAGCATATATGCAAGTAAGATAGGAGGTTTCAAGAATTATGAGTATATGCTGATAATCATAGCAAATCATAGATAGTTAAGAATCTCACAATTCAAACCAATTATAGTTCTTTGTAGTTTTAATATAAAGACATTTTCTACTACTTAAACTAAGATTGAACTGGTAGAAAAATTAATTTACGTTGTAGGAAAATTTTGGAGACCAATATTTACGGGCAATACCTTTAATAGGTACCGAAGTAATAAAACATTTTAATAAATCTCATTTCAGTGCGGTAACAAAGAAAACTCCATTTCATTTAACTTGGACTAAGGCAAAAAGTCCTTGACTAGGTACAAACATTACAATGAAAAGGAATGGTTTCAGAAAAACTGGCCTAAAATGTTGTCTTAGGGCGCGCATTAATATCAGAAATAAATGGAATACATTTTGGCTTTCAGAATATTGAAGAAATCTTTGATTAGCTTTATAGGACTGGTCATCAATAGAGAAGACTGATGAAGATGCTACATCAACAATAGCGTAGCTCTTAAGTACTGAAGAATGGCAAAAAATGCTAATGCATTAATAAAGAATATTATAATATGAACTAAAAGTTCATTAAAACAGAGAGAAAGCGGTACAGGCTACTACTGTGTGCGAACCACTTCCGTAATTTCATCAAAACTTTTAATACGGGAACATCCATTGTACTGTAAAGGCTGCACCATTAATACCTGTTCATAAAGTTTTTGACGATGCTGTACAAACTGAGTTTGGGAGTTAAATGTCTACAAAGTTTCCACGTTCACCCAGATAGGAAATCATTGTTAAAGTCGAAATTAACAAGAATATTGTTATAATTCACGACTAATGTTACAAATAAGTTTTTATGAATTCCTTAGAAATATGAAGGTCCAAACTTTAGCCGGCGCTGTCTGACTTAATCGAATTCTGTCGGGGCCTTCGTCCGGCTAATCAAATCTCTCCCAGTTCGCGACGAACTTTGGACATGTTAGAAGTGTTACGCGTCACTTCAAGTTAATTAGTAATATCGACATGAACGACCACCGAGAAAATTTTATTAAAACCGAAGAGATATTAAAAATGACAGAACAAAATGAATTATCGACACTGCCTCAGGAATTCATTAATTTAAGGGTTCGATAATAAATCTCGTTGCCAGACAAGCAGAAGGGTGTCATCTTAAAGAATAAAACAATAGAGACTTAGTTGAGAGTTTCGCAACAGTAGATACACCAGCGAAAACAGTAAAAATTCCTCACCGAAACCTACATTTAGGCAAAAATGGACTAAACAAAAACATTTCAAAACATAAACAAAGCGTAAACGAGCACAAAACTAAACGGAACAGAACCGTCACATCCAGAGCCGTGGCGCGTGTAACCCCGGTGGAAAAATTTCGCTCCCCTCCTGTCCTTAATTTTAACTAATTTCAGCTGCAAACGCCTGCCGTGTCCACGCCAAGCGGGCGAACTGTCCAAGTAATTACTTCCAAGGTAATCCCGCAAAGCTTGTAATCCTGTGTAATATTATGTATGACAGTGTTCTTAGACGGTAATAATAATAAGCATTGCGAGGTATTTTCTTTTATAGTCGTAAGGTTAAATGATGTTTAGGGATATTTTAAGGTTAAGGGAAGGTGATTTTTGGGGATATTTTGGTGAACCTACGTTTATTGTAACATGAAAATCTTCATTTATGCGAGACGCTATTTAATATTTAAGTAGTACTTATGACAAAACGCGTAGATAACTTAATTTTCTCGAAACATTAGCACTCAAAGCGGTGTCATTACATTTCTAGAAAAAAATATAACAGTTTTATCTGCTTCTTCTTTCTGATCAAGGTGAAAGATAAAAACCATTTTATATAAAATCTAGTTTCTAGATACTTAATCTTGGACACAGTTCCTCTCTCATTCGCTGTTACCTTGAGAGCCTTAATGTCAACCTTGCGGCACAATTTTACTTTCTTAAATCACTTTAGAAGAAATGATAAGAACAAAGGCGCTACGAACTTAGTTTAGTATATAAATTAAAAGAAAGTTGAGACAAAGAAATAGAAAGGAATCGCGATAAAATTTACGCTCATTTTGATCATTGTAGCCAGTGAATGATAGTAGTTCCAAATTTTACTCATTTTAATCGAGCTCATTACAAATAGAACTATAAAGGGGCAGAGGGAGTGTTAAAGATCATAGGGGTAAAGTACGAAATCCACGCGGATGAAGTCGCGGGCGAAGTGATCTAATATTTCATAATACTGGCTTTGCTCCTAATAAATTTCGAACATAATGATTTCGGCCAAATACCACACGAAATCATAATAACATTTTAAACAGCGTCGTTGGTTTCATCTTAAAACCTTTCTTTAAGCCACAAGCATGGAAAAAATTTGCTAATATAACGAGACCTTTAAAAGTCACGTTGGCAACAATGTAATTGGAGTGTTCGTCGCTACCTCGTGGGTGCCGACATTCCTCCTCCATGTTATCACGTTTGTTCCCAACTTTCACTTAGACACAACATGTTTAAAACATGTAACAAAGTTAGGTCTCGAGATGGAAAGTATTACGATCGAGCACCTAAGCTATTTTCCTTACTAAAAAACACAGCCGATCTATTCTGTAAAAATCTCACCGTGAAAACTTAGGTGAAGTGAGCTGTCAGTCCACCTGATGCTAGAGATTGTCAGTATTGACAACTCACTTCAAGCTCAATTCACCTGAGTTCTCACGGTGAGATTTATACAAAATAGATCGGCTATATAGCCCAATATGAGGAGAAGTGCAATGTGCAAAAAAACGCCTGACTGAATCAAAATATTAAAATAGTCATAAAACATTATAGCAAATAGCTGGAAAGCGAAAAGAATCAACAATTCAAATTGAGAAATCCCTCAGACAAAACGAAAAGCACAGATGCGGGTGCTGCGAAACGGTTAATATTGAAAGCGCTTTATCATTTTCACCGCTGTATTTTCTTTTCCACAAATCCGAAAGAGGTAACCGCATTGAAACTAAAATTTTAATTTAAAACGATATAGATTAAATACAGTAGACGAAATTCATTTATGCTGTAGTACATAAAGAGTTGATTGTAAAAAAATACAAAAACGGCATAGGATTTTTTTTTTGTCGTTGCAGTACATTCATAGCCGGCGGCATGAAGGTTGGGTTCATTAAATCCGTCGTTCCTGTGATATGCAAATAAGTGTGAGCCGATTTCATTGAATGGATATTGAATGTTCCATTCCACTCAAACGCTGTCAAACAAAGGAACAAACTCTTAAATTTTTAGTTTTGTTGTCTTTTAAATGGAATTTTGCGGAATACTACCCGTAAAGTACAAAAGATGAAACAAAGTTCGTCATTACACTTGGGCGTGTTAATTGTAAAAGGTCCAGGGATGAATCTATTGAGCTCAAACTTGGACCTAAACGAGACCAAAGTACAAAAGTTCCGGCCTCGATTTCAGCAAGTTACATGATACTAGGTCGCAATGAATAATAATTCTATGGAAATTGCCAAACTAGATTTATTGACCAAGTTGTCTAGAGGTCTTCAAAGTAGTACACTCAAGCTGAGATAATGAAGGGAGTTTCCGAAAGAGCTATCGACTGGCGATCCACAATAACGAAACACATAAATCACCATTGATTCCTTATCTTTAAGTCCCAAAACAATTGGATGGTTACTTACATATAATTGCCAACTTAAGTTTGGTAATTTGGACTGCTGTAGGATGATAATGAAGTTTGGTCGTAAGTATGTGGAGAATTTCGTACGGCCTTTTTTATTTCTAACTTAGAATTGTGTATCACCAATTTTTTTTATAAAATTTCACCTCGTAGATTTCAAAATTATACAGTAGTAATGTACTTACAAAATTGGTTTAAACATGCAAGTCTCTAAGCTGATCATTACCTGCAACAACAACATAATAAATTAATACAAATATTAATTAAGCCAAACGATGCCGAACAAGATCGATAAATAACTCGGAAGTCTCGTTTAATGTCGGTAATATATCGCCGGAGAAGGTTTACGAGCGGTTAAATAAAAATAATTTATTATTGCCAATAATAAAGAGGAAAAGTGTTGAGGAAGACTAAGATTAACGTACGACGATTAATCGTAACGTGGTGTACGTTACAATTAATTTTTCTCGGAAGAGTGTAGAGTTTCTAAGATTGTTGTGTTTGATGAAGACCAGTGAAGCTACATCAGGAACTACATTAATGAAGACCAGTGTAGCTATGGAAGGAAATACACAACAAAACATAACATCATGCCTCTTTCCCCGAAGGGTTAGGTACCTAAAGGTGTACTTGTAGTACAACCTGTTTTAACCTGTTATGTTTAAGCCCCATTTAATAGGGAGCGAGCCTGTTGCCATTTGCCTTTAAACTGGGACTAATTCTAACTTAAGGCTGTTACTCAGAAATGCCTAATGAAAAACCAATTACAGTTAGCCCGACCTGGTAATCGAATCCAGGACCTCATGCTCAACAGTATAGCACTTGCGACCACTAAACTAACAAGGCAATTAAACGCGGAAGGAAGTAATGAATATGTATTCCGAAATGTTTAATTTTAGTAATCGTACAATGAAGTTATTTTACTTTTCACCGTGACGTCAAAGACACAATCGTCATGAGCATCAACCATCACACCTCCGAAGATACAAAGGTTGAACGAAATGAAAACGGTTAAAAACTTATTTCTACGGCATTGTCAGGGTTAAATCTACCCCATTGGATCCTGAAAAGTATGCTTAAAATGTCAAACTTTTAACTAGTTTATAGATTCCTGTCAAATGAAGGTGTATCGTTATATTACGGTTATTAATTGAATGAATTATTTATAACAAAAGTTTTAAGTAATGAGAAGCTAAAACGTCTTTTGAATGATTAATTTCCTTCCCGGTATATACTAGTAATTGTTATGCACTGGAAGTGATTTATTTAACGTAACAAGATTTTTAGTTGAGTGGGTCTTCTTGGATAATTTTTTCATTTTAATTATATAACAATAAATCATTTGCAAAAGAATGGGTAGACACAATAGAACCCTTTCCAATTGGCGCAAAATGACTCTAACCGCAATGTTTACGAAGGACAGAAAATTCGGGATTCTTTTCCCGATTTCACTTAAATATTGAGCCTCATGATGTCCTACGTCATCCACATGTCCGTCTATTATCTACTACTAAATGAAGGGTTGAATATTTATGATCATCCAATTTCCGTGCGTGTCATGCCCAGTAGCTCCCAATCCCATATCAACAGCTGTCAAAAGTTACCGTAGCCGGAAATCGGTACGTTTCTTTTTCTTTATGAAAACCTTTATTCGCGTCATGAGCTTCTTCATTTTATGGATGTAACGTTTAGAGAGAGGGACTTGGTATTTTTAAGACGAATAAAGGACAAGGTTATTGGGGAGAGTTTTCAAGTACGAAGGTCTCGTGAGAGAGGTTTTCTTCTATATTTATACACGTATTTGGCGTAATACTTGATTGTTGGAAGTTTTCTTTTCTTTTGTTATAATGAAGTAGATAGATAGATAATACGTTTATTCAGTGCAACAAAAGACACAATACATAACAAAGAAAAAACATCAAAAAAAGGTGAAACGTAAAAAAAAACAAAGATTAAAAAGCTAAATTGACCCATAGACACCTTGTACAAGTAAATCTATAACGGTCGATCACTCTGGGCGGTGTGTGTCTCATGGTTGCACCAAATGGGAGTCCAGCTCAGCATGTGCCAGGTACAGTCAGCGTCATAGTAAAGGTACCACTCCAATACTTAAAGATTATCGCCCGAGCGACGGCGGGCGCGCCACATGACTCTGGCCCCGAGTAGCTCCCTCCCCTGCCGCCGCCGCACCCATATCTGCCCGAGCATCCACCGATCCCATTCAAATATTATTTGCATGTTTTTAATAATATGGTATTTTTTCGGCTTCTGGCCGAACCGTATAGAATAACTTACAAAAAGACACTTACGTTCGGTTGAGGATACGAACCCGCATCATCAGACACTAGCCGATCATTTAGACCGTGCCTTATACCACTAGGCTATTGACTCAGTTAACAATCTCAACGAAAATTCGAATAGCATTACTCCTTTTATCGAACAAGGTTGATAACGGTCTAATCTTCGAGATATTAAGGTTTAAATTTCAACTTGCACGTAACTCCTCAATTAACTAAAAGATAAGGTTGAAATTAGCATAGATATCTTGTTTGGTTGAATAGAATGTGTTTGATTCCGATTGTTGCACTACCGTCATTTTACTACAGAAACTTAACTGCTGTATGAACTGCGAGCATAGATACTATGCTGCGAGTTTAGAATACTTCTTCGCCTTATTAACTAAACTGTGATTGAGGGTATAAATACTTTACAAGTCGTTTCGTTTTCGTGCCGATCCGCTTGTGTGTAATATCTTCGTCGTAATATTGTCCGATTTATTAGGTTTTAGAACAGTTGATTTTATTAACCGATAGTATGGATCGATTAACAACTTTTTTGAAGGCTAAAATTGTTGTTCTCTGGGAACAGGAACAAAGCATAAAGAAAATAGCACGAGATATGGGAATAACGGTAAGATTTATTGCACTATTACTTACAAATTGATTTTTTTAATGTATTTCTAATATTATCATTTTCATTACAGAGAAAAACAGTTCGTAGATGGATATAAAGGTATCAAGCGATGGGTGATGTGATATGTGATCGCCAAAGCCCTCGCCCAATTGCTTACACTAATGAATCGGAGTGACACCGTAACATTGTGGAAGTTGACTCGGTGGAATCCTTCAAAACTTCGCGTTCAAGTGCTGAAACTTTTGGAGTGTCGGTTAGCACTAGTCGGCGACATCTACAATATGATTTCGGGCATGAAAAGTCGACTTCAAGAAGTGATAGACACTGACGGTCATCCTCTCCGTTATTCATAGGAATTTTACTCAGCAGATTCATTGTGTAACTTATCTGATAAAATTTCATTGGAACATTAGCAAGTGTTAATAATTCCCAATATCAATTGTGGGATCATTAGTAGTTAATCAAACATAAACAACCTTTATTATTATCAATCCAGTTACTCCTGTTCACAAGTAGTCTTTATAATGTGTTAACGATGCACCATCTGACCTCACATATTTTTCTAATGTTGTGTTAAAAGTGTTATTAGAAAATGTGATAAAAGAGAAAGATGTATATTGCTATACTGTATAGTTTAGCATGTTGGTTCTTCCTCTGTAATTAACTGGCACGAATGACAACATTTCTTTTTTTCAAGGGTTTTTGTCCCATAGGATCATACAGAGTATAAAAAATTTATGTTTTCACAACTTTAAATAAATAAATATTGTAGTTATGTTTCTAGAAATATCTATAAACGAACCGTTATCTAATGTTAAACGTTCTAAACCTCACCCAGGGTATCTATTTTGTGTTTAGTTAATATTCTAAGTAAATAACCCCAATTTAACACAGATAAAAATTATATAGTCAACCAGGAAGTGGATTCCATGAAGTCCTAGAAATGTAATTAGAGAAATAAATGAATATTGTTTATGCAACATGCCTAGCTTTTCTTACAAACCTCATACCAAATTTAACATTTGATTTCTTAAATAATAATTAACGAAAATCACATAATCACCTAATAAAAAATAATAAAACAACCAAAAAAATAAAGAACTTAAAAAAAAGGAAAAAAAGAATCTTCATTCGCGGATTTGAACTCGTGACCACCGCATTGCTAAGCCGCAGTCTTAACCACTAGACCAACGCGCCATTTGCGATATATAACAAAAAACATAAGCGTTTTAATGTCATTAACAAAGGGGGTACCTTTACTCTGAAGCCGACTGTACAATACCTGACGCTGGTATTCTGCTGCATCCCGTTAGTGACACCCGGATGTCGAGAAGACACATCTGAGTTTCAACAAACTGGTACCTACATAGTGCGGCGCGTATAATAAGATGGTAAGTACCTACCCACATCTTAATTGACTTACGTTTAAAAGCGACAGATAGAAAGATTTAGAAATTTAAAACTTATTAAATACCTGTGTAGTGTTTACTGGATTACTGATTATCACAGTTATTATATGTTATGTAATGAATGACTAGTTTGTTAGTAAGTAAGTTAAGTAGATAATTATATATACGCAACATATAGGTAGTCAAAAGCCTAAATTAGATTGGAAATATCTGAAGCAAAGGACATTTAAAACAATGACAACTCGTTGTAAGAAAATTAATAAAAAAAAAATCCTGACAACATTACACAACTTATACAAACCTATGTTGCGTAACTTGAATGTGACTTGATATCGCAGAATCGCCTGAAGTCAATTGAGTTATTTGTGAACCAGTCCCTAATGTTAGAGCTCCATGTTCAAATATATTACAACCGAGATGTTCTGAAATGGCAGAAAGATGTAACATGTTTTCTATTCTCATACAATATTCTAGGCGCGCATATAACTTGTGGTACTGACGTCGAGAGTTCGTGTTGCGCCGCTACACACGGCTTTTTGTATTCGGACCGTGAAATTAAAATAAATCAATGCATCTCTGATTCTAGTCTCGAACCACAAGTCGGTAAAGTTAGAAATTGAAAACAACGCCTTACTTCCATGTTTCACATTGTTTTCCTAATAAAATGTTTGCTAACGGAGCGAGAATCTCTTCATTTCAAAATGTAAATACAAAGTTATTGTTGATCTCGTGCAAATAGCTTTGTATGCCAGTAATTTCCATATAAACACATCTAATTATTTCTCCGATCAGGATTTGCGAACAATACAATCAAGTTCTTGGTGTTCGTGATTAGCATAATCGATTAATTGCAGCGCTCTTTAGAGCATAGCCGTAAGGATCTTTGTTGTGGCTACGTGCTAATTTGATGTTGGATGTTTTCCTAGAATCTGCAAACACTCACGTAACAAGTCCTACTTCGAAGTAGGTACTTGTCCTTGTCCAATCTATATCTATACTTATAATAAATCTGTAGAAGTGAAAATTCTGTACATTGAAAATATCAAAAAAATAAATGGCAGGGGGTGTTACTAGACCGACACCGAACCCAAAAATGTGATTACAAAATTTTTTGTCTGTCTGTCTGTCTGTCGGTCTGTCTGTCTGTCTGTCTGTCTGTCTGTCTGTTTGTTCAGGCATCACGCAAAAACTACCGGTTCGATTACGATGAAACTTGGTATAATTATTCTTTAATATCCTGGGCACCACACTGGGTACTTTTTATCCCGGAAAAGTATATACAATAAAAAACAAACTTAGTTTTGCGGTTCGATCCCTAGACCGATTACTGTACCAACCGCAAATTATAAGTTTGTCGAAGGTTACGTCACCCGCAGTATTATCTGTGCGACCTTTTTATTCCTTTTAGTGTTTAGAGTTATTTGGGTTTAATTTTATAAGTCGTAGGTATAGATTTTAATTTTATAGTATAGGTAGTATATTTGTTAGTGTACGTAGTGACCGTAGGTTATTTTATAATACTGTTAGGTAGGATTAGTCATTCGTATAGATATTAGTTTTTAGGGATTTTGCTTATTTATTGAGTTTAGATTAGTTATCATAAGAAATAGGTTTATTTAGGTAGGGTATTTTTTTTTAATTAGGTAGGTACTTAGGTAAAGATATCATATAGGTACCCTCTTAATCACCACTAATGAGACACAATTGGTTTTCTATTGTAATTAGCCACAAAGGGCCCGCGAGATGGATGGCATCCTGGGGAAGCACATACATTTTATCCTGTTAGCACGTTCCCGTGGCATAATTTCCGACATCTACGCGGGCGAAGCCGCGGGCAGAAGCTAGTCGTAGAATAAACCAGAGCGCTCATGTGACATCGGAAGCAATAAAGAGCATCAAAAAGAGAGCTTTCAACGAACTGGTGGGTCCGGTCACAAAATCTATTTGCGTTGCCACGTAAATAGAGCAAAATGTTTGTGGGTGCTTTGTGAACATCGATTTGTTGGGAAAATGCCTTCATTTATTTTCATTAAAGCCCCAACCGAAACGTAGTTGGGAGCCAATTTTCGAACTGCGTCCAAATTTGAAGCAGAACTTCGGAAGAATGATTTGTTTAAAATAACAGCGGCCCATTTGGCTGCTGCAAGGTAAAGCATTCGTCTCTCTCAGAAAAATAAAATATATAATTTGAACATAACAAAAGCTTTGTGAGACGTGTTTAGATATACCTGCTGACAACAAACTTTGTACAAAATTGTATCTTTATCATTAAAATACGACGTTTTTCGTACACTACAATAAATGGAGGGTTTGGGGAGGGAAGAATCGCTGTCCCAGTATTTGTTTTTTCTTTTCAAATTGTAGAATCAAAAATGAAGCTTCCTTTTGGTTATATAAACTATCGCATCACTTGCCTTTTTCGCTCGACTGGGTAAATCACAAAGGCTGACATCCTCAGATTTGTACTAAAGTAAAACGTAAGCATAATAAGAAATATTTTATAGTCAAAGCGGCTTTGAGACGGGGTGTCACGCCGCGGATGAAAGGAGTCCTCACATTTCTATTTGTCGCACGAACACCTCCTAAGAACATAGAGCTGCCGTGAATATAATATGTCAAGATTTTTCGTGTATTCGGGAAGCGAGTAATCGAATCGACATCGACTTTCAACGGTAAGCTTTGGCGTACCACGGTAACGTGAACGGAATACAAAATAGATATTAGAAAAGAGGAAGTAGAAAGTTATTTTATAAACTTGTTATAGTTTGAAACTGAATTTGTTGTAGTGTACGTTAGTTTGTTCTATTTTACACGGAAGCTATAATATAACGTTAGGTCAGACGATGGTACAGTTTTGTTCAAACAATTTCATAATTCAAGGCTTCTGATAATGAAACACAAAGTTGAGATGCTGCAACTTTCTATAAAATTGAAATAATTTTAAGGGGAGAAGTTAAAACAAAAGTTGGAAGCGAAACCACTTTGCATGTTAGAAAAATAATTTGAATATTATGTACCTAAAGCAGGGCCCAAATATGTGTAATGTAATACACAGTGTGGACAGCATACAAACTCAACGCGAATCCTGTAGGTGTTCGACTGCGAGAGCTTTTGTGTCGCGCTAAAACCGACAGCTGATAGATCAGCGCGAGCGCCACACCGAGCGTTACATGTAATGCTCGTAGTGCCGTCTATACGCAGAATTCACGTTGCATACATTATATTACAAATTACTCACGCCTGGACCCGGCTTTAAGATTCAACTCAAGCTTACCATTAAGTCTTACTTCCAGTTTGTAAAATGACCTCGGGAAAGTTTGTAAATTCAAGAAACTAAAAATAAAGCACCAACAGCGCAAGACCTCTTTCTAAGCAAGAATGATGTTGGCTCAAATGTAGCTGTGTCGCATAAGATAAAATATTACAGGGTCCAAACAATGATAAGTGTTTTACGTTTCATGAATTTTGCTACTTTTATATGATGCATAGAACCGACGGTAGCCAAAAGGAGTTTCTGTTTAGATAACATTGCGATGTTTAGTCTTTTATGGACATTTTATGCATGGAAAGATTTTCTTCTTTCCAGAAAATTTCATCGTACCTTATCTCAAGTGAATGCAGTGGGTCCGTGGGGTACCTATGTTATAAAATTTCATTCTGCTTCTAAAGACAATTTCTAAATTAGTCTTCTACTTTGTGACATGCTTCTACTCTTGGGTCGTCAAGTTTCGTTCAGAAAGCTTAAAAACAATTCAAAACTGTCTATGAATACCGAATTCCCATTATTTTCGCTGAAAGAATGCAGTGAATTGAAAAAAGACACTCCCAATCTGGCAGCCGCATTGCACCCAAAAGTATCGACTTTATCGCTTCGCGCCAAAATGTGAATCGGTCCGTGTTTAACTTGGCCCACAGACAATTTGAAATATGTCAGATATACGGAGAGAGAACCGCAAAATATTGACGGAATATAACAGCTGATTTCGAGATTATATGAATGATGTATGGCTTATAAAATAATAAGTATCGGTGTATTTCACTATTATCTGTCACGCACTTGTTTTTGATAAGCGACACATATGTAGCGTTTGTACATATCAATGAAAGTATTTTGTATTTTATTGTAGGTTAAAACAAAACGTTTCGCATAAAACTCAGAGGTTTATTTTCTGTTGGACAGGCAGCACGAATACTAAAACAAAATGCTCATACAAATTCTGGTCGACAACAGGAACCGTTGCTACGGTAGCTTTGTTTTCGATTTTTTTTTCAAACCTGTGCAAATTCATTTCAGTGGGTCCGTTACTTTGTTTAGCGAAGCCAATTAAACAAATTGGAGTTGAGTCTGATGGGGAAATGAGAAGCAAAGGGAAAACACTTAAATAACTTAATTTGATTAAGAATATTTTATCGACATTAATGAGTGTTTGTACTTAAATCTCTGTACCCCG
The DNA here is from genome assembly GCA_951799955.1 of Apamea anceps. Lineage (NCBI taxonomy): Eukaryota > Metazoa > Arthropoda > Insecta > Lepidoptera > Noctuidae > Apamea > Apamea anceps. Next base: position 5,831,170 of record OX637512.1, read on the forward strand.
TCTGTCCCCGTCTGTCTGTGTCTTGTGTCTCTCTGTGTCCCTGTGTCTTGTGTTTCTGTGCTCTTAATATAACTTTTAAAAGAACGTTCGTTCGTTCGTTTCGTTTAGAATAAACAATTAACTTATATTCTTATCGTATAACATAAATTCAATTAAAATAAAATATCTAATTACAGCGTTGTGCGTAAATAAAGTAATAACAACAAAACTTAATTACAATATGTAGGGTTCACCCAGCAAAATTGTTTCGCGTTCAATATGTTATCAGTAATTAAAGCGCTAAGCACTCTTGAAAATAAGACAAATGCGTTTAGTACGGGACATTTTCTTATTTAGCGAAGATCTTTCGTGAGACATCAGTCATTGTCAGTTTTAACATTCAAAGCTGTTGTCACGGAAAACCGAAACGATATCTTAATACCGCAAGACAAATATACCTATGGAGGAGATTATTGTGACATAATCAGCTTATAATGTTCCCACTGCTGGGACACAGACGAATGTGGGCCAACAATGCGGATTGGTAGATGTCACATGTCTTCGAATTTTTGGTTCTGGGACATGTCGGTTTCCTCACGATGTTTTCCTTCATCGTTTTGAGAGCAGTGGTGATGAAATAATTTACACAAAGTAAAGCGGCTGTCTGAGTTAGAACCTACGACCTACAACAGTAAGCAACTCTGTAAGTCGCGGCCGTTACCACCGGGCTTCTCTCGATTATTGTGACTTTCTTCAAATTGCAGCACAATCGTCATCGTCATCCTTCAGCCTTATGCCAATACATCTGTCAGAGTAGCATATCATTTTCTTCCATATAGTATCTCTATCAGCCCACATCTCATTCATTACCCCCTTTGTAGCCTTATCATCTTAAACAGATTCCATTTATCTTTTCTTTGCCCTTCCTGCAAGGTACACCTAAGGTACTTATTTAAATTGAATACTAAACAACTTCCTTTCACTTTAGATTTAATTATAAAGTTTCGTTTTGTTAGGTCTTCCATTAACACGCCAATAATGGGCTGTAAAGCAAACAATTCTTCGGATTCAAAATATTATACTTGTTACAAACTAATAGAAATTGTAATAACTTATACTAAAATATCGCTATGAGTTCTCAGTTCTGTGGAAACATTAAATAGTTCTCGCTACCAGAATTACGTGGTATTAAATAATATTCAACGAAAACAGTGTTGCGGTAATCATCATTATGTTAAATAAATACTTCTGGAAATAATTACGATGGAAGCCTATTCGACGAACCGCACCTGCGCTATTATTGGCTCAGTATCCACCTCAATAAAGCAGCAACACTTCGAATTTTGTACAACCGAATTACATTATTCAGGGTAATTTAACAAAGTAGATATGTGTACCTTGCTTGCAAAACATCATTTTGGTTAAGTAAGCTTCTACTGGTAACAATTTACAAATGTAACAAGAGGAAGCAAATGGTTACCTACCTACCAAACAACGTTCAACATTTCCAATTGAAATGAGTTTAACACCCATGTGTCAAATATAAATTACCGACTTCTTTGGGTTTTACAAAGTTTATTTTACTACTTTAAATTTTAAGATTCCTAACAAAAAAAAGTTAGCAAATTCTCGTTACTTAATTTAGAGAAATTTCGTAAACTAGGTAACGAACAAAAATTATGCAAGATCATATCTCTGTAACTTGGATCTAGTCCATCTTTTAGTTTTACGGAAACCACTTGGCTATGCCGTCGACACTTGATACTATGTAGCAGACGTAATATATTCCTGACAAGTTAGTTTTTGCAGTTTAATTTCCTAGGGAACGGAAGACTGGGCCAAAACTGACGAAATGGCATGGAGCCAAGCTGCCTAACAAAATGGGGCGCCTAGAGGAATTTCATTATTGAAAGTATTTCATTCGGGGAGCTATGATTTGCAAGCTCGTAAAATCGTTTGACAGCGTCAAAGAGATTAGTAGCAGCAAAGCAAGCTGTTAAGGCGCTAGGACAAGGCAAGTTATGAATGATGCAGTATCGATATAAGTATAATGGAATATATGAATACTGTATTATATTTTATCTATGTGGTCTAAAGCTTTTGATGGTGTCCCATGAAAGCTTTTTATGACTTTAAGGGTGACTGGAAGATAAAGTTCGGTGAATGTTCACCGATAACATGAGACTTCATTATTTATTTACGGCGCCCAGGTTTCTTGTAGTTAATGCAATTCATAGTAATTTATCTGAATACCAACAATATTCACATCTTCCTAGGAAATATAACTACCCATCCCATTCCACCCATTCCATTTTTCATTCCATTTTTTCCATGGCCCATTGTGTCACCCTTTATAAAATGTTATATATTTATGTTCTGTAATTTGTATGGTGTACAATAAAGAGTATTCTATTCTACCATCCTATCTAGAACAGTTCATGCCGGGGACGATCGAGTTATTTAAAATATGCATGCTTGGGATATCAAGCATTCACCGTGCTACCCGGAAATCTCAAAGATGGACGATGGTGACGTTGCAATTTTACTATATGATATACTAACGCTAGTAAAACTGGAATGTAGTTCTAGATAAGAATATTGTGTGGATTCACAAGCCATGATTGACATACAAGATAAAAATGAATCTCATAAGTGCACATACGAACGCCATGACAGTGATAGTAGACCTAATAAATGAAGCATCAAAATTTCGCAATGCTACATCGAGTTTGATTAAAACTGTGTCTAGGTATCCTTATTTAAATACCAGAACTGAAATCGTGATGATTATTTTTGTTTATATAGAAATATCTCTAAATAAATATAAACTCAAAAACATTTTTGGACGAATAGATATCTTTGAAATTCCTATTCCGTCCGAAATGTAGGTTGATTTGATTAGAATTTCCTGTTAAAAGAGTCGAATATTGATATCGGAATTTCACCAACTGGCAATTCGAATGCATTCAATTAGAAAGACAGCAAAAATAGAAAGCAATATAGTACGATACTAATCATAACAAAGAAACGAGCACGAGGAAAATAAGTAGGTAATAGCTATTGAAGCTTTATCATAATAAACATCTGCGAAGAAATTGGAAACCATATAGAGGGTACTTAAGAAAATAAGTTAAGCGAAATATGCTATCGACCAACAAAGGAACAAAAGATTTAACTCAATGAGCGAGGCGTGGCGGACCAAAGTTTGTTCAAATTTTATAGTATTGGAAAACGATAGTTCTCTCTAGAGGAGCGGTTGATTCGTTAAATTTTTCATTCAATATTTATTTATTTATTTATTTAAACTCTTCGCACAAAAAGGTACAAAGGCGGACTTAATGCCTTAGGCATTCTCTACCAGTCAACCAAGGGTGGTGAAGAGATTAGATGGCAGGTGCTTTGATTGAGAGGGACAATGATAAAAAAAAAAACTTAAAGCTAGGGTACACTAATACATAAATAGGTTATATACACATACATACTATTACTATAATATATACCTACTTATGATATATATAATACTTCTTTACTTATAATATTCACAAACAATAAATGATACGCTTTGAAGAAAATGGAATGTACTCGATTTTGAACTGCAGTTAAGTTTCTTTTGCAAATTGCTTCGGTAGAATAATAATGAAACGGTAACTGAACTAGATTTAAAACAATTTTTTGCACATTAATCTTCTAGTGATAAATTAAAATCGAAAGGAAAAAGAGAAAACTTCATCGCAAAAAGGAAACGTAACGCAAGCGAAGAATTAAATATTTGCTCTGATGGGCTCCTGATGGGCCAAGTCATCCGCTCCAGTGACTTTTCGATCTGTAAGAAATAAAGTACCTAGTACTTTATACAGCTTAGTGGAAAAAGACGGAAATATACGATGAATACACATCAGGAATAATGTTTAATTTCTTTTAATGTTTCGGAACTTTAAGAATGTAGAAAGGCATCATCTTTTACTTTATAAGTAAGTACAAAAGAAAACAGTAAAAACAATAGGTAAAACTACTAAAACTGTCTTGTTAATTTATGAAACACAAACCGAGTATATATTATGATGGTATAAAGGTACAACGTTTTTGAGCTGAAAAATATTACAAAACAAGCTTACATTCTACAACGCAAACAATGCAACATCTGCCTCATAAATTACCGGAATAAGTTCCTTGCAAATGAAATAATCATATCTCTTCTTTGTTAACATTCTTTTGGACCCGTGAATTGTAAGCAGCATGTGTTATGACAGAGCTGCGGTAATTAAGCTAATTAGCTTCCTTTTTATTCGTTGCAATGTCAAGAGGTTTTATAAGAGTAGATTTTTTTCGAATTAACGCTGTACTGCCTCTCTCGTTGCTTTTCTCTGTAACAAAGCATATTTTGTGTAATTTATCAAAAACTTCTTCGGATTTCCTTTAAGCCTTTATCGCGTATTTTTATCCAAACAAGGTTTCGACAAGAGATATCAATTTACATTTACAGTGGACCCTAGATGCCGCCGGAAGTAATATTTGAATAATTCATAAGCGATCTATTTTTCTAAAGACCGTGGTTATAACGCACTCCTCAATATATCTGATCATGCCGACATCGACACCCAATATTTTCAGCCACCAAACAAGTCTGAACCATATTTTATGTACAATAACGACAGCTTTCATATGAAATTTTCATAAATCTAGGGTTGCTTAACATAGACATCGAAAGAAATTCTTAGTTTCAGATTTATTTGACCTATATTTCCTTGAATTGAAAAAAGCTGAGAACTCCACAATTATACTTTAGTTTATAGTCCATAAAATCTCCACCACTGAACAAGATTGTCTGGCAAATATTAAATAAGGGTTACCCTCGTATTGATTCTAGCTAGGAAGATTAGAAGACGTAATGAGCTACTGTTTACTTCAAGCATCGATAGATTCAGAAGCCCCATAGTTTTAGGAATTCCTAACTTCGTTTTTCAGAACATCTTTACACAGTAATAAATAATTCTTGAATGGAAAACGAATATGACATAATTTTACTAAAACTTAATATGTAATTAATTATATTTTGTCATTACATCTGGTCGGAAGGTTTGCTTATTGTTTTATCACACAATGTCAAGCACACAAAATAAAATTTCTTTAAAAAACAAACAACCATTGTTTAAAAAAAAGTGTAATCGTGTTCTAATTTTACTTCTAAAAATAAACACCAATTTATTTTCCCGACCGCCATATTTCATGTTTGCTTTATGAAAAATTGTAGGTAACCTATTATAAACTCGCTTGGATTCTGTCACCGGGGGAGTAAACAGACATGTTTGCTTATTTCAATTCGCTCGTTTATTACACGAATCCTAAACAAAGACACGTGAAACCTTGTTTTAAATTAGATGACGTGGGGACAATTATTTGTAAGTGGAACATTTGTGTATAGTACCTACAAATCTTCTAGCTAAAGTTATAGGGATTACCAAAGGTCTGACAAGATTATAAGATCAAGGTGTGAACTTATAAGATAAAAGCTTAAATTGGGAAAACGTATTAAAACTTAAAGATTTAATATAGATAAATATTTATTTAAATAGGAATCAAATTAAGTCTAAAATAATAATACATTATGTACAAGTGAAAAAAAAAAAAGAATCATAGGGCATCAAAAAATTCGTCCGCATCGCTGTCAACAGGAACAGTGCCCAAAAGGCTGGCAGCATTGCCACGTTGTATGGCGATGCTAATTCTTTGGCCAAGAAACAGGCCAGCCCTCTGGTCACGTGAAGAGTCGACTAACCGCTTGGCGAGATTTAATCAGTAAACTGGTTTAAAAGGGTAAAATATATTCTTTGTCTAGGTTTGGTATTTAAAACGATCTGGATGATTACTTAAACACTTTCTGATCCGGAGAAACAAGTATGTTTAATAAATAGACATGACCCGAGGGCAAGCCGAAAGTAATCTGACAAAAACTATTCTACCAACCAAAGAAACGCCTGACAAGCCAAAATAGACATCGGATTTACTCGCAATTAGGGAGGGAAAGATAAAATCGCACCACACAAGTTGGTAATCCACGAAGCCACACCCAGAAACGGCGTATATACAGCCGTAAATAGGAAACCATTAACATTCTTAGTGCGGGTGAAGCACAGGCTAATCCCCACGATTGTTCCTTAAAAGCCTCACCGACGGAAAGTCAATTGTTGGCGCTGGGCCCGACTTCGACTCTGAAATAATTTATCGATGTGTGCGTATCTATGTGTGTGTGTGCAGAAACTGGTATGAAAAGTGAATTGTTTTTATGTATTAAGATAAATAAATGACAGTTGAAATAACATGAATAATTGTGTCCTTTTAAAAACACGTGCATTTCGTTTCTTTTTTCTTCCCTGAAGGTACTAAATGTCACTAAATTTAATACCTTCGGGGCTTACCTAAAAACTGTTAAAGCTGCAATGAGCTTTTTGTCTTTATATTAGTGAATATAAAGACAAAATGCTCATTGCAGCTTTAACAGTTTTGGAAGATAAATTAGAATTGTATGCAAATAAACCTATTACAAAACTTAATTGGAGAGAACTTACTAAGCTTTATGGGTGCTTTAAGTTAGAAGAATTTATTATTCCAAACTATGAATAAAATAGAAAATAAATTGCCGTCTCAACAAAGTAGTTTATCAAATCTAACACAATTTATGATGTACGTACTAGAATGGAAGAGACTGAACGACGCGACCAAATGTCCCATTTTATTGAAATGAACGGATTTGGATGGCTGTCCGTAAAAATCTCTGTTATCACAAATGAAATCGGATTGCAGGAGAAACGTTTTTCCAAAGTTTAGACAACCAAAACAACAGGTTTGGGACCTGGTGTTTTTGGTTGTTAAAATTTTGAAAAGTTTTATTTTATTTACAATGTCACAAATGGAAAACGGCACAGCGTCATTAACTGAGTTGGGGTGAAGACAAGAAAAATGGGGCTATGGACACTATTCACAACTGGAAAACATAGTATTAGAAGAGGGGAAAAATAGTATCTTGTTTGATTTGATATTCAAAGAAAGCACTCGGCTGAAAATTAACCAAACAATTATTTGCGCAAACATGAACTCAGCAATAAATTGTAGTTATGAAGTTTTAGTATTGACTGGAAAAAAGCCGAGAATAAAAAACGAAGTTAATCAAAGCCTGCCAAGATACAAGCTTGGCTTCACAAAATGAAAAACTTTATGACGTGAATAAATAATGATTAAACAATTTTTACTTCGACAAAATGTGTTCATATTCTGTTCTTTGATAAGGGTACCCTCCTTTGAATTATAAGGGTAAAAGGTAACATTTTGATAGTAGAAATAAAAATCTATATCTGTGGAACACAAGCGTTTTCTAATAAACAACAAACATCCCCGTATGCGTATGTGTACAAAATATATTTTGCGACTAAAATATAATAGTTTCGTCCCAGACATGCGGTACAAATATGAAAGTTCCATTCAATTTGGCTACTCAAAATGTGGTATATATGCGTGTAACGAGATAGGAAATGAAGCTTGTCCCAAATATTTTCTTAATTTAGTTGCCGTCGTTAATATAACCGCCCATAAAATACTCCTTCGACATTTCTCGATGGTATTTGCCTCACAAGAAATATTGTGGAATGTTTCAAAATGAAATACCAGACAGATAGAATTAGATTTGAAAATGTTAAAAAGATAAAATAATGTAAAGCTCCGTGCAAATATGTAGTAAAAATTTACATAATAATAGTAGTCTGTCCTTTGTTGAGGGAAAGACATGACGGTGTGGAGTCGCCGGGTAAATTTAATTAATGAAATCAGCTAGTGGAAAAAGGTCCCTTGTAGTTATTATCAAAATATATACGCTGCTTTGTAGATGCGGGCAAATAAAAACAAGACGTTGCTTTGTTGTCAAAATTATTTAATTAGAGTGATGATAATATTATACTGAGTGAACATCTTTAACGATCATATCTATGTAGACGTCTAGACGATCAACTGTTTTAGTTAGAAACATAGTAAAACTATAGCACAAACGTAAGTCTAGCTAGGAATGCGAAAAACTATTAGAAAAATATATCGGAGCACTATTTTTCAAGACCTTGACACGTTCCTTAAATCAATTTCAAAAGTGAAGTGAACAAAAATCGTTTCGGTGCTGATAGAAAAATGCAGCAAGTTTCCTAATCGATTAGTCTGTCACATGGGCAAGTTGGAAAGTCCCTAACGGTCCGCCCGTCGAACTATACGCCAAATTTATCACTCAACTCGATTTAAATGCAAAACAAGCGCGGATGGACCATGTTAACTATGGTAGAATACATATTTTCTAAAGTTCTGACAGTGCTGAAACTGTTAAAAACCGCCTTTGTTTAGAATCTGGTTTTAATAATGGGTGATACTGAAGCTGGGGTCAGTAAGGAATAATAAATAATCGTAGGTTATACAATGTTTTATGAGAACAAAATATAGAAAACTGTAACGTCAAGTCACAAATAATGTAACATGCACTTCACTCGAGCCTTCTAATCGTTACGATTATTCAGAGCACATCTATCGGCCAAGGCGTGACTGATCCCAAACTGGCTGGTATTATTTATTCTGACACTTCAAACGGTCCATTAAACGAAAAGGTGTGTAAATATTAACAGGTGCGCTAACCTGACCACTTTTAAGATAAAAGAAACACCCGCAACCTTTTATACAAAAGAAAGTCAAAGAATAATAAGGCGTTAGGAAACTCAGGTTGTAAAATATAACAGTAATAATGAAAAGGAGAAAGGCCTTGAAGAATGTGGCAGTACCCTTGAACACATATTTTATGCAATGAATGTATCCTCTGAATCCTAAGGGTCCTACACTTCAACATTTTAACGGAAAGTTAGAATTTGTTGACGAAAGGCGAAGAAAATTTTGTGAATACGATTGGAATGCTGACGAATATCGGGGAATGAAAAACACGCGAGAGGAATTGACAATCGGAAAATTTACATACTTTGAATTCCGTTCGACCCGCAGTCAGGTCCCAAGCGAAGTAGACGAATGGTCGTAACTAAAAGTTGGAACCGACAGTCGTGAGTGTCACTAGAGAGTGAATTAAATTAGTTCTATTGAAAAATGTCGATTCTGAATGGGTTTGCCAACGGATGAATGTTAGTTTAGTCAAGCAACTTGTGGTGTCAGGTTCCTCTTTGGCATTGGCATTGGCATGGCAAAAAATGCTCATTCGTCCTCTGTGGGCGATTTCATTAAAGCAACGATTCCTTTGGAATACATTTGCCGAAATTGTGGTTCCCGTTTAATATGTATGTAGATATACATAGTTAACGGGTAACGACTGTATTATACCTCATTTAAGCCGAAAATAGAACTCTGTAGATAAATTTGAAACTTTGTAACGCCGATTTTACTGATGACAATGTAAAAGGCAAAACTAATGTATGTAACTAGACAATTTCTATTCATAGATTCAAATAGGAAGGATTGTTTTCTTGAATATTCTAAACAATTTACGTACAGCTCAGAAGCAAGGGTAGGGTCAGAACGATAACCAGAGCCCATCGAAATAAAGATGACGACAGCAACACAGTACACAAAAGCTTCAGCTACGAAAATATCGTTACCTGAGCTAACAAACAATTTCCTACAAAGTGTGAAACGATGATGGCACACGTAACTAAGGCCCAATTTCCGTCCAATTAGTATGCCAAAACAAACGTTCACCCGAGATAAACTATCGTATTAACCGAAGCGCGAAAACGCCAAGCAATTTACTGTATATACAAGCAAAACAACGGAATAATTAAAGTGGATCGAAGTTATACTGAGTGTTAGTGCAGACATTACATATCTACTAAGCGTTTGTTTTTGATAATAAAAGTGAAATCGAGATTTCCAACAGTTCAGCAAACTATGTACGGCGAGAATTCATTGGATTTCAAACACAGACACACAGTGTGCACTGACCGGTTAGTTGGCTTGTGGCTTAGATGCCTGTAATATGATTTTTCATTTCGTATTCTTTACATTCCTCTCAATTTTCATGATTTTATAATAGAAAATTATTTTCTGCTTGCTTCATTCTTTATAAAAACCAACACGTTATTTTATGAGACTCTTATTTACTTGACATTAATGTTATCTATGCGATAATATAGTCAACCGACACGTTAAAAATTCTACCCACGCAAGGATTGCACAGTCTTTCACCAACTTGCAGAAACGGTAAGTTCAGGTCACAGCAAATAAAGTTCCTGACACCTTGAGTAATTGTCGGACACAAGTTGCGTCAGAACATTACCTCACCTTGCAGAAAGATGTCCTCTCTAGGACACTAGAACTCGTTTCTTTCCCTTGTGACGGGTGCGAGATTCAACGAGACGAGGTAATGTAGGACTGAGGACTTAGCCCGCATAATGTCTCCTAGTCTATGCGTGGGTTCAAATGTTTAGCGAATTCAGCTTTTTTTTTAACATTATATCATGTTTAGTAGTCAGGTAGGAAGTGGAAGTAACCTTTTAAATGGATAGACCTGAATTAATTACCAGTCAGCAGAAAGCTAGGAGTTTTCTTCGTTTCATATTTATGTTGCAACTGCCCAAAAAGCCAGGGGTGAACGATCAATATTCATGGGAAGCACGTCCCTAAATACGTTATAATGCTTAGTTAGAGTCACAAACAGTAACAAAATATATTCTGAGGCTTCTACCATGCCTTTATTTGTATTTCATCGAACAGGGGAACAATTCCGGCGGCTACCACCGAGCTTAATGCGACATCATTCGTGTACCAGACTCATTCGTAATCACCATATGTACCGACCCTTGCGGTCTCATCTCGGATGCGAGGTTCGCACCAAACGCCTTTGTAATTTTGATTCCCGGGACGTTTCCCTCTAATTATGGCCGCGCGTTTACTACAATTGTCTGCCTATGGCTGAAGTTTATCTCTAATGTTCAAAAATAAACTTACGCTAAACAGTATTAAATTCTAGTTTTAATACCCTTTGTGTTGTGAAGATTAATTTTAGCGTTCAGTTAAAGAGTTGATAATGAAGGTCTTCTAATTTATTTGGAACTAGATTCTGCCCGCGGCTTTGCCCGCGTGGATGTCGGAAAGGATAAGAAATATGTCCTTCCCCAGGATGACTATCTGTTTGGCATCTGCTGGCACCTGCCAGCAGATGCCAAACAGATAGTCATCCTAAACCACTGAACGGATTTCGATAAATTGCCTAATTTATCGAAATCCGTTCAGTGGTTTAGGCGTGAAAATGTAACATACAGACAGAATTTATAATTTCCTTTCTTTTCCACCACGTTAAAAGACGATTTTTGAAAAACCCTTAAAACACATACTTTTTGTTTTAAGTATTAGTACCGAGTTTCGAGTTAATCCGTCCGAGCGGTTTAATATTTTTTCTTACCTATTAACTTTTTCACCCCCTGAAGCCTCTGTGAGATTTTTTTTTAAACTACAGGTGACCATCTGTATTAATTAATGAGGCAAATATTGCTAAGTATCAAATTTATTAACCAAAGGAAAAAGATTTTTCATATAAACTGTATCCCCACTTTTCACCCCCACAGGGGTGGAATTTTGAAAAATAGTTTGGGATGTGTTCATAACTTGACACAAAGATTATTTATGCTGTAAAATCCTCCCCTGTAAAATTGACTACCCCTTTTCAGCCCGTCAGGGGTAGATTTTCGAAAAACCCTGATACTTCTTTACTTTGAATCTTAGACATAAATACTGAGCTTCGAGTAAATCGGACCGCGAGCTAAAATTCTGCCATACAAACTTTGAAACCCCCCAATCCTTTATTAGGGGGTAGTTTAGAAAAAAAAAACTGGAAATCTTCATAATTTATTTAAGTAAGTATTCGTGCCAAGTTTCAAGTTGGAAGGAATAAGATTTTTCATATATATTTATTTCATATACAAAATGCCCCCATTTCACCCTCTTAGGGGTGGAATTTCGAAAAATCCTTTCTTAGTGGATGCCTACTTTTCACGAAGAACACACCCTCCAAATTTCATGTCTCTAGGACCAGCGGTTTAGGCTGTGCGTTGATATATCAGTCAGTCAGTCAAGACTGAATTTTATATATATAGAAGAAGATAGATGACTGGAACTATTTTCTGTTTTTCTGTCTTATTAAGGGTTTCGGGTACAAAGTTATCTTAAATAACTTGAATTTGATTAAATTAAGGGGAAACTTGGGTTGGTAGTTGTCACCCGCATGTAGGTATGCTGTCCCAATATTTACCCAATATTTTTTTCTTATTTTGATTTACAGAAACAAACATAAACCTAGTGATACTGTTGGATTTGAATACGAGCGTTGAAAGTAACTTTGAAATTGATGGGATGTAGCAGTAGAGATGTGCAGTTATGGATATCGATAATTTATTGGTCGGATTGCTGCCCACTTGTTCAGCTAACAACTGATATGGGTGACCCCCTATCAGTTGTCATTAACAATTAAATTATAAATAATACAAATAAATATGATTATTAAATACATACAGTGAGAAAGTGTTATTTTAGTGTCATAGGCTAAAACTGTGAGTCATCACAAGTTCAATAAAATCATTGCCAAATAATTCAATCGAGCTCTTCGTGAAATTAAATGATTTATCATTCCCTTTTTGATGCTTTAATTTCATTTTCATATGTGGTTATTGCGAATACGTGCACGGGGGGTTCCCTCTATCTGGCAGAATCTTGATGCTCCGAAATTTATTTGGCATAACGAATATTTTTAAGGCATAAAAATGATTTCATATAACTGTTGTTTGACCGAATGTTTATATGTCCGAATTCACAATGACATACTTTTAAGATAGCAGAATTTTATTTGACCTTTGCCAAAGTTAAAATTTCGCATAATTTCGTTTAGCATAACGTTCACTTCGCATACTATGAAGATGGCAGAATTTCGTTTGGAATAATTTTATTAGGCATATTGCCATTTCAATACAATAGCATTTTTAACCTAAAAATTAAAATATTGTCGTGAAAAGTCAATAATATATGTTGTGCTACAATAGTTAGTGACAGAAACGAATCGCTGCAAAACCGACTCCACGTAGTATGTCTGCCCTACCCCTAGAGTGTAATTGAAGCCCGCGTAGGTACTATCGTGGACACTTCCGCCTGATCACCACTAAGTTCATTTTTGCTTGCACTCAAAAAATAGAAGCGCTCTCTAGCCCCGCCCCGTTGACCTTGAATAGACGAATGAAAGATAAGACGGGCCGACTGCACTGTCGCTCGACGCGGTGACGCATGCGCCGTTCGAGATTTATTTTTATTTTCAAACTACTGCTACTACCTATTTATTATATTATGGAATAACTTCTGCCCGCGACTTCGTCCGCGTAGATTTCGGATTTGTGACAGGATTACGTATCTCAAAAGGAAATCAAAATAACCCATAAAGATACAATTTTTTTTTTTTTAATATATTGAAGTAACAAGATGAATTTTTTAAACTTTGCGAAAAAGGAAATCAAAATAACCCTTATAGATACATAATATTTTTTTTTTAAAATAAATAGAAGTAAGAAGATGATTTTTTTAAACTTTGCGAAAATTATGAAAACTTTATAACACTACAGATCATGGATGTGATGTAAATAGTTATATTATGACTTGATTTTTGATTTTGTAACCTTATTCCTGCACGTGCACGGCCTTGGTGACGCCCACTTCGCAACGGGCCGTGCAGCAGAAATCGTAATATTTTAATTTCGCCATAACTTCAAAACCAAACGTCCAATTTTAATCATTCAAAGACCAAATATTATCTACATAAACGGTACTTACTGATGAAATAATTTATTTTGATAAGGATTAATAGCATGAGTAAAATAAATGCGTTTAAATGTAGTCCAAAAAAAATTCAAGATTTTTAAATTTAAAAGTGGTTGTTGTGCCTCACTCGACATAGATAGGTATAGTGTGTCGCGGACTTTTTTGTAGATATTTATAAGATCTACAACTAATTTGGACATTTTATGGTTCTATCTTTTATAGTTTAGGCAGCGTACGCAAAATAAGTAACTTTTCTGGTTGATTTTTTACACCTTGTGTCCGAAAAACCCAAATATCTTACGGAACCCTATTTTTTTCCAAAATAAAATTTAGCCTATGTTACTCGTGGATAATGTAGCTTTCGAATGGTGAAAGAATTTTTTAAATCGGTTTAGTAGCTTTTGAGCCTATTCATTACAAACAAACAAACAAAGTTTTCCTCTTTATAATATTAGTATAGATAGATCTGGGAAAATTCGTTGAGATAAATAATACATTTTGTCTTTATTTTTCTAATTAGAAATTTGATTTGATAAATCCTATTGTCGGTTAGGCATTAATTAAAAAGTAAAATAAAATTTTGAAGTTTTATCAGTTTTATTTATTTATTAACTGAACTGAACAAAGATATTCATAAAATATTGGACATAGTAAGTAGGTAAAACACACAATATACAATATTCAAATTTTCTTAGGCTTTTTGCAATTTTCAGTTCAGTATAAGGTTGTATGGTAATAAAAAAATTCAAGACATGCCCTTCAGAACATATCATTGAACGCGTTAGAACGCGGGTTTTTTAAATTTAGAACTAGGAAGTTGGTGTGGCCTAGCCTTCATTTCATAAGCCGTTGGCGATTAAGTCGCCAAAAACTTGACGAGAAAAACAATGTCCTATGTAAAAATAAATTCCGGGAGCTCTGCTCTCGGATAAACTGTGAGCACAGTAGGCACCATTACGTTTTGTAATAGTTCGCGGTAACTTTCGCCATTTACTCGCCCTGGGAAATGGACAAGCTCTCCGGGACCATCAGCACTCATCCAGCCCCACATATTAGCGCATATCCTTCTAGAATCATGATTAGGAATCACGTTTCTAGGTAGACATGTGTAAGTAATGCGAGTGATGCATCACGCGTAATATCACCCGAGCGCGTACTGTAACATCACATCACACATTACTCGACAAAAATAAGCATCACACCATCACACTAAAGATTACGCGCGCGGTGCAGCGCAGTGGCTCGCGACATGACTCGCAGACTCGCTCGAACCGAGCCCTCCCGAACGCATCGCATCGGCAATGTTCGGTTTATATCGGAAGTCCGGAACTAGGCGCGTGCGATTTCGTATTTCGCCCGGTCAGGTGACTTATTATGTTATTTTAAACTCTATTTTTATTATAAAAGGGTTTATATTTCCTTGACACTATGTCCTATTACACTAGAACATTGCATTACATTAACGCGCGATGGTGTGCTATCGCATGGCGCAACATCCTATCATCACGCGTGATGTTTGAAGTGATGGTGTAATGTAATATTACGAAATGTAATAATGACATATCACATCACTTCGTGGTGCACTGTTTTGCACATGTCTATTTCTAGGTTCGTAGCGTGTATTCATCACGCACCACAAGTGTCGACGACCATGTTGGCTCGACGTAAAACATTTCTCATCTGAGAATATAGCGCTTGTGAAATAGTGTCTACCATACGTTGGAGGTTATCAGATATGGACGTGGTGCCCGCGGCCTATCCTCTAAGACACCCTCTTCTTCATGGCGTCTGATCCACAGCTGGACAGTGTTTCTCTACAAGGAATAGTCTAATAACAAGTGGCTCCATTAAAAAAAAACTGACTTGTTTCAAAAAACCCGACCGCAACAAACGACGAAATAGTTCTAAACAAATCAGTTTTCAGGTTTCATCCATACTGAACCCTAGTCCCAACTTTCTCGGTCCGTATATATCTACCTCCATGTATAGCTAGAAGGCGTAAAAATACTGATGGTAAGAAAAGTGCTTGTATGGTTTGCATTTATTTTTATTCAGTCATCAATTCATCATTCAGTTGTAAATCTGCACCATTTTTATAAATAAACGTTATTATTATTATTATATCACAAATCACAGTCTGTATATAAATTAATTTAAACTCTCGTCTGACATGTTGCTGACACACATGTTACTGATACATAAAATGACTTGTTATCAGTTGCACTGGGGCATCATTGTAATGTCAAACAAAGAGATGCTTCTTATCTTATCTCTCTTCTTATCTTATAAATGATGAGAGAAAGACCTCTATGTAATTACCGAAACCCGCTAGGTATATGAAAAGTATCAAAGGATGCCACCGACTTTTGCCCACTGCGGTTATTGAATTTTATGACTCTTTTGTTCGGCTTAGGCTTATTGTAAAATTTCTAGAAATGAATTATTTAATAATTAGTCACTACCTACTTATTTGCACGGAATTTAAAGTAGGTTATTATTAACCAACAACAACAATGGCAAGCATGTTTTTACTTAAAACCAACTATTTTTATTTATTTATTCATATAAAAATTCGCATTGTGTTTGAATTATGCACATTCATTAATTTATAACGGCTAAAAATATAAATTATGAATTTCAAATAGTAAATTTCACTGCAAATAAATATAATCAATAGGTATCGAATTCGCCCGTCACAACAAAGCAGTAATACATACCACTCTCATAAAGGTATAAGTAATTGCTTTACCAAGTATATAGTGATAAGTATAACCAAGATGTAAAATCTAAATATTTGCACGGCAGAAATGCCGAATATAGTGAAACCTATAGATCTTAAGAACTTATGTTAGCTACCTATATTCTTGCAAATAAATCTGTCATTCATTCAAGTTTAAAAACTCTGAATATTTTTTCTGCATGTTTCTCGTTTAATTATTATACTAAAACACAAAAAAATGCAAAGAAAAAATTAAAAAAAAAAACAACAAAAAAAAATTTTTTTTTTTTTTTTTTTTATTTGTTTATTTTTTTTTTTTGTTTGTTATATTTAAGCAAAACTGTACTAATTTTTATGCCTTATAATTTTTGGAATAAATATATTATATTATTATTTATTTATCAAATACTTTTATTGATGTAAAACAAACTAGAAAGTATTCAATTACACACAAGATAACATTTGCATGATAAACTTTGCACTGTGCATCGTTAATAAAGTTTTATTTATAAATTAAGGTATTTTAAAACCACACAATTTACCATGACAATAATTAAAATAATTTACTCAAGTAAACAGCTCAATGGTCAATATTCAAAAGGTCCGGTAAGCGCGCCCATGTCAAATAGTTCGTCCGTAAAATTAAAAAAAGGAGTACACGTGATACGTCACTAAGCTGCGCAGTGCAGGTTGCAACTAATTGCGTTATCGCTTTCCTAATAGGCCAAAACTTTTAGGGGGCGTGGTTTGGCGCCGCCGCAGGATTTAGGCGAAAAAATTTTTAAGTGAGCAGGCGGAAAAGACCGCGATAGTACGGAGGAGCGAGGCAGCCCGCGAGCTGAGGAGCAGGTGGTATTAACGCTCGCCCTCACGGTGGTATTAACGCTCGTTCACGACCGCAGCTTCGGCTTCGGCCGGCATAGCCGGCCAGCCTCAGCTGCGGCGGTGAGCCTTAAAACCATCTGCGACGATAAGCTCGCGTGGGACCGCCGGAGCCCCGCAGGGCCAGAGCCGAGACAGAAACCATGCCTGCTGCATGTTGCATGCTTGCTTGCATGCTTGCTTGCTTGCATGCTTGCTTGCATGCTGCATGCTTGCTGCATGCATGGTGTATGTTTGTTCGCATGTTCGCTTGCATGCTGCATGCTTGCTGCATGCATGGTGTATGTTTGTTTGCATGTTCGCTTGCATGCTGCATGCTTGCTTACATGCTGCATGCTTGCTGCATGCATGGTGAATGAATGAATGAATGAATTTTCTGTAATTATTATGGATATGAAATGTATGCCAAAAGATGATTCTAACTCTAAACTTTCTGAGATATGATAGTTCTGCCTTTTAATGACTAACGATATGAAATGTATGCCAAAAGACGATTCTGATTGTGAACTTTCTGCGATAAGATGGTTCTACTTTTTAATTATTATGGATATGAAATTTATGCCTAAAGATGAATCTGACTTGTAAAATTATGAGTTTTGAATGTATGATAAATGAGTGTCTGCCAAACGATTTTCTGCGAAATGAAGTTTTTGCTATCCGCTGTTATGAAAAACAATATTATGACATAAAAAGTTCTGCTATAAATGGTAGACTCGTGCACGGGAGATAATTTACATTTAACAGTAATACGTAAACATGATGAGTAATTTAGTTCTGTTTACTGAATTTGATAAGAACATTATGATATTTTTGAATGTAAACACGGAGTTATTAAAGTGATGTAGGTACAAAAGTTTAATTAAAGGGCAAATTAACACGAGAATTTATATTAAAAGAATAGAGAAGTGAAAAATATTTGTAGAAAATAATTAACCACTGCGCATTTTATACCATGACTTCTTCATCACGTTGTTTAATTAAGAGTTCGTTGCCATTATCAAACTGCAGTCCAAGCTAGGTACAAAAAGAGAAACTTTAGTTGTCATCTCCAGACAGCATATTTTTGCGAAACATTAACTTGGAAATTTGGCAAGCATCTTGCCAATAGCGGTGTAATTAAGGTTAATTTAAGTTAAATGAACTCGCTCGTCAGTGACTTTGTTGTTACTGCATCTAAAGGCGCAATAATTGGCAGTTCCGGACAGAGAATCGGCGGTAGATCTCGGTGTCTTTTGTTTAAGAATTTTGTAATTAGCGTCTAAGGTAGACAAGGGGTATCTTATTAAATAAGTTATTTCTCTTTTTAAACGAAAGTTTTTTTTTATTAAGTACTAAGAATACTTAGTCATGAAAAAGTAACCAAGAGGGTTTTTATTATGTTTTGAAAAAAACATCGTCACATTTCCGTCGACATACTCCCATCACTACACATGAATAATACGCAACGGCGACCGCACATAATTCTTGATATGCGAATGTACGTCCCGCGGAACGCGAGTCTCGCCCCTCAGCCTAACGTAGCTTTCATACGAGTGCGAAGTGCTGAGTATTCTAATAGGTGTCTTAGTTCACGACTACCGTCTTTGTGAAGGCATTGTACTTACCCACTTTGGAGTATACGTACTATATTAGTTATAGAAGTGTGTGAATGAGTGACGTTAATTTTCAAGTAGAGTAAGTTACTGACACATGAGTTAAATTATGTTGTGTTTAGTATGCACGTGGTATTGTTGTTATCTTACTATAATAAGAGAACATGTCAGCATCAGACAAATTTAGCAGAAGATACACCGAAATTGTATGCATTACAAGCAAAGTTATTTGAAATTTTCGTTTATTCCAAAATTACCATTCACGTTATTTGGCGTAAAAATAAATTGAATACCTGACCTTCATAAAAGGATCCACATAACTTCTAAAGACGCTTTTAACTCCCGGGTTCAATAGGGAGTAAAGAATGAATGACCCAAAAATCCCTTACAAGATTGAAATTTTAATGGAACTTGAAATTGGTTCTCTTGTGTAATTAGGTGTATGGATAAAATTGCAAATAGTGTGATCACAGGTTAATGTGTAGGTACTGTGCGTTTAATTAAAATCGGTTCAACAGTTTCGGAGATTAACGCTTAATAATTCAGTAATAAAGCTGCTCGTGGCTTCGGTTAATCGCAGTATGATGTGAACTGAACTATTCTGATGAATCCGTAAGTTACATACTTAACCGGGATTATGTGTCAGAGTTCAGACTACTTTAATGTGTGACAGTTTGAAGGTGTAAAATATATTTTTAACCAGCTTCTGCCCGCGACTTAGTTCGCGTGGAAATCGTAAGATACACAATGCTTAGACTAAAACAACAGGCACATCTTTATAAAACTTCTCGTCGCTATTAATTCGTTTTCGCTTAGCGGTATTTCGTACTTTTTTTCTTTTTGCTCGGCTCCTTTTGGTCCCAACGTGATGATAAACAGCCTATAGTCTTCCTCAAGTATTAGCATATCAAAAGCAATTTTTAATCCTACTTGTAGATTAGCGCGTTCAAACACACAAACAAAAATTTCTGCATAAGGTTTTTGATTAAAATTGCCTTTCAAAGGAGGCACACAAAATGTGATTAGGGGGAGTAGAAAAATAATGTTTTGTTGCTATAAGTGAATATTGTATCATGAAATGGCTCAATATTTCAACTATCAAACGTTACTTGGTGATTTCATGTTGGAACTTACTTATATTGTAACATTGAAATGTACACATAAATGCAATAAAGAGTTTGAGTTACTTTGTTGACTTTGAAGCTAGATGTGATCTAAGGGCATGTCCTATATCTATCCCTTTTACAGAATGAACATTCCAACCTCCTTACAGACTACAATACACGTCTGAAGACACCTATTGTTCTAACCACAAATCCTGTCAGACAGACCGGTAATCGTAGAATGGTGTTATCAATACACACGTCACACATGCTAATACTGAAGCCTCGAAACTTGATACATCAAATCCCTGAATTGCCTTTAACTAACCCAGAGGGAATTTCCAATATAAGGACTAATTTAATAAGAGGGTAAATATTCAAAATATCTGCTTCGCTAGTCTAGTGGACACAAGCAGTCTGCTGAGCTAAAGTTCCTGAGTTCAATCACCAGGATAACACTACGCTGTGTTATAGTTCTTGTGTGAGAAAAAAGTTCTGAATATTAATCCCGAGTCCAGATTCCTCGATTCCCATTTATAGTCAGTCTCGCCGGTCGCTCCCTATTGCATAGGGCTTATATCATAACTGGCGATATGTGAGTGTACTCACAACTAAACATACCTCTTTGGATAAAACAGCTATGGCAATATGTCATAACAAAAACTTCCCACAACGTTCTAAGTCTTATATTCAGGGGACTTGAAGTTGCAAGTTACTTAGTATGATCGATAACAAAGTTGCAAGATGTCGCGTTACTCTCACGACCTTATCCACTGTGATGACACCCTTGGGTATAAGAAATGTGAAATGCAAATGCTTAGCCTTAGGGACTAGTTCAAGATCATATCAGACAAGTATAAGTAGGACCTACTTTGAGTTTGTTTCGGCCTTTCTTCTCAGAGTTTTAAAGTTATGATTGTCGTGCAAAAGTGTTTTACAAACATACTTATAGAAATAAAATCATTTATCACTTACCATTTACTGCAAAAAAAAAAATCTCCTAAGAAAATGTTTTTTTTTTTTTTTGTAAAAAATCAAACTGACCCTTGATTAGTTTAAAAGTAGATTTATGTAAGCATTTTTCGTTTTTTTTTTTTTCAAAAGAGTGTGGTTCCTACATACAGTATGTTACTATAAATATAATTTTAGAATTTAGGTAAAAATCATAAAGAGTTACAATCAAATTGAATCTGGCGTCCTAGCTAGGTTGATTAGAACAAATTAGCTTTGATATAAATTACTTATTGGATGATTCGAAAAGGTCATTTATTTACACAGTACAGTAACCGCAGAAACCGCTGCCGATCACGTCATTACAATAAAATGTATAATCCACTTTTCATATGAAACATTGATTATTAATGATTATACAAGTATTCAAAACTGCATGGTATCTAATATTTGACGTCAACGGCACGCTTGCATCTTCAGCTACCACAACCCCATATCGGAAGTATTTTAAAACGTGACTTGAGCTTGCCTTGCGGTATTAAGTGCCACATTGCGGTGTGCTTTTCTTATAGAAGCGGAACTGAAACTTCAGCAGCTGACGAAGTAAATATCCGACCATTAAATTCAGGTTTCAATACAGTGAAAAAGTAAATATTATAAAAAAGTTGAAACTTCAATAAGATAAGGATAAAAAATAAAGATCTTTCAATATTTTCTGTGTGGGTTGTAGGTACTCGTAACTATCCCACCAAATTTCGATAGATTACATGTGAATCTTATTGAAAAAAGTAATAAGTTCTTTTGGTCGACTACAAGTCAAATAGAAATGGGATAGATCGGTTCTAGGTACCTATCTAATACATAATCTGATACGACGGATCTTCCAACAATCCAACAAGATTCTTGAAGCGGAAGGAGACCAAAGATGATACACGACGAAAATAATAACACGTCACCTTCGTACCTTTCCTACCTACTAAGTCGTGTAAGCCTTCGGAGATTCATGTCGCGGTTCGCGATCGATATACGAGTATGTGTAGGTGTTGTTATAAGGAAGCTTGAGAAAGCTTGCTTCTAAATTAATTAATTGTAAAAGAGAGACAGAGATAGAAACAAATAACCTCCTTCTCCTTCCTTTATTTTTGCGTTCAGAAAAGTTCGTTGCGACGAAAATTATTTATAGTGAAAAATACATTTTTATTGGGAGTAATAGTGTTTAAAGCTTTTTGTTTCTAAAAATCCTTTCCAAATGAAATACATACATAAACAAATAATTCTTCAGTCCAGTTCGTTCCTAGGTAGCTCAGAGTCCCTCGGAATTTAACTTTATTATAAAATACCGCAGGTAAGTCACATCACAGACATTTTGCAGCCCGAAAATTTATCCCGACGAACAACTGCGGTGAACCCAATTAAATTGAAGTGGTTAATAATGCGCATAAATTTAAACACGGAATTATTTAATTGTGAAGTCTTCGTTAATTGTTACTATAATATGCTTTAAAGCTAGTGTCAGTTTGTTGTCCTCGTGATCACAAGGAAAATACATTTCTAATATTTTATAAGACGAACAAATAACACGTTACCTTGAGGCAAAGTCAGGTAAAGCTGTATCCTCGCATCCAGTCACGTCATTGGTAGATCTAATATCGGATACTTTCGATATGTTACATAGATATATGACACTAGTGTGTTGTCGGATTCACCTAAATACGTCAACGTCGGAAAGATCAGAGATTTCATTTGTTGTATATGTCAGTTTTCATCCCTCACTGGGAAAAGATGGAGAGTCGAATGCAATATGACATGGTGTCCAATTTATTGCATTTCGGTTTCCGAAGTTGACAGGGTGCACTTTGTTCACGTACTGACAAGTAAATGTAATGAAATAATTTTTTTTTTTGGCAACTGAGCCGATGTCGAATATAACAATAGAGTCGTGTGACGGCAGTGCAGCGAGATGAGCCGTCAAATGCACTTTGTACGAATAGTAATTAAATGTTAGTAGCTAAAACGACAAGACAATTTTTTGTGAATAATAGTGTTTTTCTTCTTCTAGAAGTCAAACTTTTATTTCTTAAATAAAACCTTCTTATAATTGAGCGAGCAGCGGGTACTTGAAGAAACTCTAATAAAATTACTTCTCTCCCACATAAGCCTAGATAATGATGACTAAGGCAGATAATGCTCCAACAAAATACAGTTTAGTTGTATTTTTCCCAACAGAAAAAGCAAGAACCAAAGTTATACAGATTACTTTACACAGATGCCTAAAGACGTAACTTTGTATAGCGATACGTTGAAAACTATAAAACAAACGCACACATATGGTTTTTGTGATATATATCACTGAAAGAACAAAGCGCGTCTGTCAGTTATCCGCTTATCCTTATAAATAAGCATTTACGATGTTGCCAGTAAATCTATAAAAATCCGGGAAGACGTTCATCTCTTCGGGATAAATTCGAAAAGCATTGGATTTTAATGCGCGCTCCACCGACGCTTAGCTTTTAAGTAGGTACAATTTTATAGAGAGCTCAGATTCGTATGAAGACAATTTAAGAGCGAACGAATTTATGAGCACAGTGTGGATTTACTTCATTTTAGTTTGCAGATAAAGTTTCAGTACTAACTAAATTTATATACTCTCAGAAACACATTTGAAGACTTAGTAAGAATTTCTGGGCGAAAGTACCTAACTCGCATATCAAGAATTCATGGAAAAATTAAGACGCGGAGTTTCCTCTGGCTGAAGGAACTAGGTACGCCAGCCGCCTAGGAACCGTCCATGAATATTAAAGATGAGAACAGGAAAACTCGTTAACTAGAACTCAAGGAGAACGTGTCAGTTTAACGTCGCGGTCTTCTGAGGATGAGGAATGAGGTCTGCTAAAATGTTAATTTTTGAAACAGTATTCTAAATGTACCCTCAAATGAATGGCGATGTCCTGAGAATGGTAAAAAGTATTTCAATGTGCAGAGCAAGTCTCTAAAATCCTTTTCAAAGCCGCTTCGCAATAAAACTAGGTATTTGATTTCCTAAAACTATAGGTATTTAATAAAATCAGGTTTTCTATGTGTTAGTTCTGGAAAGCAAGCTTGCTTTACTTAGCTTAGCTAAAATTCCGGAGAGTTTTCTATATCGCAATGATACCTAAATCGTGGAATTAAGGACATATAAAGTAGGTATGGTCCTTCAAACTCAAAATTTTGTACATTCATCTGGCATAATGAAAATGAAAATACTGTATAATAATTTACCGGAAGATTTAAAGAAGTGTTATAGTATAACATACTTATTTAAGCCAAAACTTAAGAAACATGAATGTACCCCCTGTGACTTCGCCAACGCCCCAGAGGCAAATATGATATTATTATTTAGATGTAAGCACTTTGTGATGTAAGTTCTTTGAGAAACAAAATATCTTTAAACCTAAACCTATAACGTAAAGTTTAATATTTTTACGTATTATCTCGTTTGCAATCTGAATCATAGCCCAGCTTAGATTTCTAACCTTAAGCTATTTATAATTTTATTATAGGTACCGTCTGAGGCTAACGATCTATTCCCAGCGAACCTTCAACAAAAACTCTTCCTAATGGTATTGTACCAAGAGCGCCTAATATTTGGTAGTGCTAGACAAAACGCTGCCGTCTAGTCTTGTTTAAGGCAACCACAATTTCTGAAATCTTGGAATGTGAAACAAAAACTAAATATACAGGGTGGCAGGGACATCGACACACAAACTGTAACCATGAATTCAGCACATGATTCTAGACGCTAGAATTTTTTAGTCGGTTATACAAAAGCTGCTTTTTCATAGAAACGTGCGATACCTGCAAGGACTTTTTTTTATTAATAATTGGCAAAACATTTCAACGCTGGGGCATGGCAGAAGCATGTACTGAATCCATGGTTTCCACCCTGTATTTTGCTCGTCGGTTGTTTAAATCGTAACAAAATTAGAATCACGTGAAGTGAATACTGAATTCTTTTATTGACGCTTCTCACAAGCAATACACGACACTTGACAGCTACTTATCGTGCTATTGCAATCGTTATCGGCATATACAGTATTTTTATGTGTGCATAACTTTGTTTACTTTTCCCTAAACGAGCGAACGTGGGCTATGTAATATAACAGAATACTGCTAACGTAGCGCGGAGGCTGTATGTCAGTTTACGTAGGTATTAAAATTTATTACAATATGCAAAATATAAACTCCCTTAAATAAACACTCATGCGAGAATCGTGTTGAAAGATTAGCTTAGAATTAAATGGTTGAATAATTGTTATGAAAGGTAAAAGGTGGGAAGTAGGTATGGGTCATAGCATTTAGGGAAATGAGAGTGATAATAGGTACCCTTGGTTTTAAATGTTACATACGGTAGCCTAAAGATAACTTTTTTAAGTTCGGGTTGCAAGCACAGTGTATAGTAAAGACGATAAAATAATATCATTAGGTAACTATTACGAAGATTTTGCCCCGTCAAATTTCCGCATCTGCATAAGCCGATAATAAAATTCAACTGGACCAAATGTCCCAATTTGTGCTACGCCAAATATGGGTACACTAGCGTTGCTACGTTTGTCTAACGGTTAATTGGTGCAAATGAAATTTCACAGTGGCTGGTTGAACGCTTTCGTTTAATAAGTGTTGTAATTTCACTCTCGTATTCGACTATCATACTAAGTTCAGCTAGCTATTCACTTTACTAGAGAGCAAAATGTTTCAAACTGTTTCAACGCTTTCAGTGTTCGATGGAGCGCGACTTCTACTTAATGTAGTGAGTCGTAGTGAGTGGAGGACGCTGAAAACTTTACATATTTTCCTTGAAATTATTTTAAAAGTTATAGTTTTTGCTTCGTCTGAAAATGTGATCTTTTTTTTTTTGTTGCTGAAAACGTGAAAAATTTTTAAGCTAAAAATTAATACCAATTTTTATTCGTGTAATTTTTACGTAACATGTTGTTGATATAACAGTCGTCACCATGTTTTATTGTATCAACATGAGAAGTGTGGATGAAAAAGGCAAGTTGCGCCGACCCCAAATAAATTTAGATAAAGGCAAGAGAATGATGATGATGTTGACATAATATGTCAAGATATCGTTAACGACCTGACATAACTTCTCCAAAAATAATTACTGCAATGGCCTTTGAGAAAATACTCTTTTCAGCAGCATGTACCGACAAACTTCTACTTTATACAAACGAGAAAACTTTTCAGCTAAAACTAACGAATAAAAATAAAATACTCTATAAGTAAGTTCTTACTGACCGCCTTGCCCTCAAATGCCCCCTCAAAGCATGTTCTCACTTCCCCTAAACTATTAGCCAAGTTCAACCCTTATAAAATATCTTAATATTACAGCCCCTGACCTTTCGTGTCCCGGTTGGACATAACACTCACTTTATATACATGTTAATATTTTCATAATGCATGCATTGTGTGATTTAGGGATATTGGACATTCTGCTCGAGTGACCCCCGTTATTCATGCTCAAGTTATTCGCGTCATTCATTATCGTGCTCAAGAAAGATTGTACATAGTCAATTGAAATATTATTTAATTATACATTCAGGGAGACGTTTTCATTATGATCCTGAATAGAAATGTCTTGATTATAATACTTTTTATTCGTGATATTGTAAAAAAAATATATTTCAGAATGAAGAAATTTTGATACTACTCTGACAAGATATAGTTTTAAAGTTTTTTATTTCAAGGTTCATACTTTACTCCAAGGAAATAAATATAACCTCAAGCTTTTCGTCTCAAATATTTTACGAGGCAAGCTCGGTTTAGAAAGATGCCTCCGTGACTACGTCTTCAGACAGACACGAGTTAATATTGGTTCTTCTTTCCATGAAACTGTAACATTTTACCCGCAACGTTACATATCTCTCTATGCCTCAATTTATACATTTTTAGCGAGTCGACTGCAGCCAGCAAATATGAGTCGAGCGGGAAAACTCGTGGGGCATCACTAGTGCAAATATTTGCGCAGATATACGAAATATTTGCGGTCGCATCGTGTTTAGAATGCAATATGTAAATTCATTCGTAACCTCAACTATTGCGTAGTTATGTGTGGTATGTAAACTAGATGTTGTGTATGTACTGGGGAAATATCACGATAATAGGCTTGCGGAATAGCAAGTTAGTGAGTTGAAAAGGTTATTTGCACTGACACTTATAAAATATGGATGGATTTGAAAAATATGTCGATATCTGAACAGTAGTGATGCTTGAGAGCGATAACGTTGTAGAGATACTTACCTTTTTAGGGTTCCGTACCAAAATGGTAAAAAGGCACCCTTATGGTGCTTCTCACTATGTCTGTCTGTCCGTCTGTCACAGCTGTTTTAATTTCGACGAATTTTATGTGTTGCAGCTACATTAAACTATTATATTCTACTTCTGTTAAGATATTAATATATCTATAAGTGTGCATATATATGTACAAGCGACACGCGTTGACGGCTGTTGCTGACATGCGTTGACAGCTGTCACCGACACGCGTCGACGGTTGCAGTTACTTCTGTCGTAGACGCATGTTGCTCGTGTGTAGGCACATTTATACATACGTTTCAAGCGATACTGCGAATAGGTATGAAGTTGAGCGTTTTCATTATGATTTTGTAAATTGCAAATTCCTAAACACTCGATGTTTTTGTCTCTTGATAATATCTGCTAGTCTGCTACTAAAGAGCAAATCAAATACGTTTTACTACGCATACATCCAAACAGAGTCTACGTATAAAATTATGATAACACAATCAACAACTTTCTGTCTCAAAAGAAATGTCGGATTGTCGGAACATTACCAAATTTTTAGAAGAACCTTGGGACACTTTTAAATCAGTTTCTATTGCATGTTTCCGCGAGAACATAAACTTGTTATGAATTCTTATTTCCTTTAATTCTTGTTCAGAGAAAATCCCATCCCACGTTTCTAATGAAATAAGGGTTGTTTGCAGCAGAGTGTGGATGTGTAGCTGTGCCGCAAACTATGTCCCAACTTTTATCCTGCCCTCTGTACCCCAAAAAATGCAGCCATAGTGACCTCTGTGCTGCCACCGACCGATGCCGAGAAGTGGCGAAGTTAAGGGCCAAAAAAATCTAATTTACTGTCTTACCTTCGACACGACGAAGAAGAAGAATGAAATAATGTGTTCGTTTTCTAGACTAACGCGAAACTGAGAGACACTTGAGACAGTTAAAGAGCTTAAAAAGAACGTAACAGAAGCACTTGAACAACTAATTGATTGTATAGCACTCTTTTATCTCTTTACCTGGTTGGGTCGATCCGTACTTTGTAGTGGCATTTTGAGGTTAACGGTTAATTGAGTTTGCAACTATTTTTCTACCCTTGAAAATTCTGAAACAGTTGATGGTCAATATGTTCCCAAGTAAAAGTACATGAATGGAATACAAGGATATTTATTTTGTAGGTTGGAAAATAGGACAATCACCTCAGACGTGATTGGAAATCCTTAGGAGCTTAAGCAAGTCAATGACCTCAGCCGTGAATGTTTAGGGAAGCAATGTTCTCTTCTATGTTGAGAGGTTAATATTGTACTCCGCATAATTACCCAACACAAACATTTCATCGAGAGACGTGTGATAATAATTAATTAACCAAAAGGAGTGTGAAATTAACACTGTATTACGTAGTAACAGTTTCCATGAAAATTAAAGTTAATAATTAACTAAAGTATGAATACAGAACCTACGGCCGAATATAAAATGAAATGGCACAGGATTTCAAAGAGAATGCGAATATTTGTGCCTGTGTTACTGTGTAAAATTAAGGCGTACTTATGGGGTGTACACATTGTAGACTCGGCTGGAACCGCGAGTGGTGCCGGCGGCGACTCGAGCCACTTTATTTGTCATTTGACACTTTGCATGCAGTTTGTGTGTCCTGCGGGTTATCTAGTAGCAGGACCCATAGTTATGGCATGAGGATCGACAAAGTCAACTGCAAAACAGCGGACGCAACCATTAGATAGTTACAACTCTGTAGAGACTTTTATCGTAGCTAAATTACTAGCGCTTTGGGCAGTCAGTAAGTTCAATAGGATAATCGTAAAGCTAAATCCTGGCATCAAAACCGACGGAATTAGCCCCCGTGAGCGAACCAGTATGTAATGGCCATTAGACGCATGGGAGTGCTACGCCGTAGTCTATAACAATGCTACGCAGCTACGACGCTACGAAAAACAAGTGTGCTTCCTTTTTGGCTCGGCTCATTGTTCCACTTCACTGTTTACACATAGTAGAATTTTTAAGAACGAAGAAATGTTCAAAATAATGTTGGATACGTTGTGCATGAAAGAACTATATAAGTTTTGAACTTTTGTCTAATAAAGAATAGACCTGAAAACAGTATTCTGTTCTTCGTCAACATAAAACTTTATCTTTTCAACATAATACTGTTTTTTTTTTAATAAAAAATAAGGGAAATGAACTACATTTTCTCCTAAGTAGTCTAATATAAAATTTTCTAGAATTGTTGATCTATTAGTATACGCTGTAAACAATATTTTTCTCGATGAATATTGAGATGCAGTGACCGAGGGCTTTAATAGGTTTCTCTGCTCAATAGCAGAGTTCAAGCTAAATAGTTGTCGTGCAAATAGTTCGTTTCATTTTATTTGTTAACGGTAAACTAAACTCGTTATATCTTAGTTGAGAGACTGACCTAGAAGTAAAGAAAACTTTACAGTTTTAATGAAAAAAAAAACCTATCCGTATGAGAAAATTGTGTCATTGACCGTTATAAATTAGTCATTGCTCGCATTTAATGCTTCACACAAAAGCCTACTTACTTAATATCAGTCTCATAATTCGAAAATTACTAATTGAGCAGATAAATGTGTATGCCCAACCTTAGCAGCTAAAGTTTCCAACCAGTGTGTGTTTTACCTGTAACAATGAAAAAAAAAAACACAAATAAATATAAGAGAAAAGTTAAGAAAATAATTCAAACAATGCAGTAAAAGTCATAAAAACAGGTAGGTACGTTTCGTCCATCCGTTTCCGAAGAGCACTGATTTATCAACAATCGTGAGGAATTTTACATTTAAAGGACAACGAATATACTTTAAATCCAAAATTCCTCACAATTTTTGTCAACAATATGGAGACCATACCGAAAAACATGTTCCGATACATCTTTTATCCTTGCCAATATTGGAATTATACAGCTGTTCGACTGCATTGATTTTCCATATGTTTCCAACAATTTGGTACTACGGTATAATCCGATTTCTATTCAATTCTCAAAGGCAATTCTCGCGCATCTCGCGTTCATTATTGACGTACGACTCGAACTTTTTCCTCGATAAAATCAAGCCGAGCTATTCTCGACATGTCTATTCGAGCATTTCTCGCAAGAAAGACACGCGACATGCCTTAGTTTACATGCGACATGCAAAGAGTAGTCATGACCAGTCGACACGTGACGTATGACCTGTGTCGACCACCGTAGGAACGTCAAACAGTGGTTATGTCAATCACGTTTGTGTCAATTGCGAAAGAAAATGATAAATATATTTTAACAAAATGTGTTACGAGTTCATAAACATCTTAGAAGACTCTGCGACCGTGACAACAAGGAAAAACACACGAAGAAAACTTCAGGTTTTCGCCAAAGTTGTCAACTGTGGATAGTTGTTGCTTGGGTGGCGTCGATGAATGAGACACATGAGATACAGAAGCGGAAGCCGCCGGATTTAAACCAGTCAAATGGACAAGGACGGCTTTACTTTGGTTGAAGGCAAGAAAGGTCGATCGCGTCGCAACCACAACATACGCGGTACTACTCCTGCAAGCCTCCGCTTGCGGAAAATTTACGGGAGCAAAGTGGGCACTACAGCTCAAAAATCCCCTTTTTGAGCCGTAGTGCCCACTTTGCTCCCGTAGGTACATTTTCCGGTTGGATCGACAAATATCGAGAGAGAAAGAGCCAAGGTCTTATCAGTGCCGAAGGAAGGACGATGCAGTCGAGCTAGACTAAGAATTTTGACCGGCTGGAGTTATGTATAGATGTTACAGAGAAGCATGACCAAAAGTAAACTCCCATGTGTGGTGCGATAATAATTATGATTTTGTGGTTTATACTTGGATGTATACTGAATTTATTTATGAGTCTGTAAGGTATTCCTATAAGGTTCTTTTGTAACTAGAAATAAAGTGTTTCAAAAGCATTTCAAACAATAAATATTTCAAATGTCTTTTTTTTTTTTTTTCAATGTAAAACTTAGCTAAGTAACAAAAATAATATGCGCAAATAATTGTAAGGGCTAGGGCTCTGCTTAACTAGCACACTCGCTATCCATCGTAGCGGTATAGTTAATAACTTATTCTTGCTTTTGTCTTAACCTAATGTGACTACTTATGTGTAAACTTATAAAAACTGTGTACATAATGGGAACTCACTTGGCAGTGGTGAAATGCAAATTCCTCTATATAATAAATTTGTGACTTCTACATGAAGTACTGATAGCTATCAAACTAAATAAACCTAAATCTGTGATAATAATAAGCACACACAACAACACAGTACCTACAGTGCAGCACAGGACACGATAATAATCACTAGTTTACACGAACGGTCGGCGTGATGAGTCAAGCGTTGTCCGTGAGCTTAGGAATCGGCGGACCACTTCACGATTCCCCCAAAGTCTTCATGTTTGTGAGGCGCTTTGACCACAAAGAAATTTGAATTCGTGTTGTGACGAGACTCCTAACGCGACCCGCAGGGTGAAATCTGTTTTTGCAAGGATTTCCCAACAATCTTTTTGGGCCTTTGTAAAGTAATGAAGCCAGGACATGTAGGTACAGTAGCCTAGCGTCGTTGGAAAATCATGTAGCAGGACGGTCCGGTTGGTGCAGTACAGCACTCTTTAAAACAACAACACTTCCTCCTCTTCTTCGCCATCTTGATAAACCTTTATGTTATTGTGCTGGTTATCAGCTTACTTATAATATCATTAGCAGTCATTCTGTTTTATTTAATTACCTATTATAATGTAGACCAATGTAAACAAACAACATAATTGGTTTTTGACTTTACTTTGACGTGACAAATATCGATGACATTGACAAATCAACATGAGCTATAGTGCATAGCTCACGTTGTACGGAGGTCTTATATTAATGTTAATAATAAAATACAAATGTTACGAAATCAATAATGATTATTTAATTGATAAATGTAAATACCTACCTTTATAATGCTGCTCGAAACATGTTTTTGTCTTAAAAACCGTTATTAAAAATGGTCAAAAGTACATTAACGATTACGTAAAAAAATCGCATCGTTATGTGGAAGGGATTACTTCGTGGGACGCACAATGGCAATACATGTTTCTGGATATCTCACCATTTTATAAGCGACATACGGAGACGAGCGGCAATGACGTCATTAGACATGAATGAGTGTAACGCGAGAATTGCCTTCCTGATGCGTGACAGAGGGATTAGAGAGCTAAAACATCGTATGATATAAGCTGAATAGAAAGAGGAAGTACACATTTTTTGTATTGAGGACTTCTATTCCAATTCGCAGTGGGCCCACGAGGTGTATTACGGCCCACTCCCTCTCACAGAGAGGAGGCCTGTGTCTTACCAGTGAGTCGCAACGTTATATGATTATTGTATGAACTTGTATTCGACTAAAATAATTGCCATACCCTTTTACTAAGATAAATATAGCCGTTGATGTGCTAGTTAGTTAAGCAAGACTTAAGACTGCTAGAAATTGTGTTTATTCAAATTGGTTTAGGCATATTATCAGACGTTAATTAAAGTAACATGCTTACATAGATCTCAATATATTACCCAGAGAGTCTCACTGCAGACTACAGTTTCTTTTTCCTCTACTCCACTAAATCGTGTTTGAACGTTTTAAATCTATATATATAAATTCAAAGTCCTGACTGACTGATTGACCGACTTATACATCAACGCACAGCCTAAACCTAAAGACATGAAATTTGGAGGGTGTGTTCTTCGTGAAGAGTAGGTATCCACTAAGAAAGGGTTTTTCGAAATTCCACCCCTAAGAGGGTGGAATTTCGTTTGTATGGAAAATCTTATTACTTGAGTTAATAAACTTGAAACTTGGCACCAATACTAATCTAAGTAAATTATGAAGTTTGCCATTTTATGTTTTTCTAAACTACCCCCTAAAAAGGGGTTGGGGCGTTTAAAAGTTTGTTTGGAAGAATTTTAGCGTGCGGTCCGATTAACTCTAAACTCAGTATTTATACCTAGAATCGAAAGTAAGAATAATGTGTATCAGGGTTTTTCGAAAATTACCCCTGACGGGCTGAAAAGGGGTAGGTGGTCAATTTTACAGGGGAGGATTTTACTGCATGGCTTGATTAACTCGAAAATTGGTATAAATAATCTTTGAATCAAGTTATGAATACATCCCAAACGATTTTTCAAAATTCCACCCCTGGAGGGGTAAAATTTTTATTTTTTATATTTTTTTTTCCCCGGTCGAGCTGCGGCACAGAGAGCTCTGTTACAACGAAAATATATTAGTGGGGTTTCCAATAATAGGATCCTATATGGTTATAGTACCAATACTATAACCATATAGGATTCTATTATTGGAAAAGTGCTGTATAACCCAATATAACTATAGAAATACCAATATTTCTATAGTTATATTGGGTTATACAGCACTTGCATTCGACGTTACTCTAAGCACCAATTCAGTATTCAATTAACTGTGTCAGATACAGTTGATTCAATTATGTTGAAACAATATAATATCTCCTCATATCATCATTTTGTTCTAGGCGAAAGTTCAAGAATAAATCTAAAACAAGGATTGCTTTTCTTAGTAAAGTTGGGAAAGTCAACTAAAGGAAATGTGATAACTTTACTTGTAGCCTAGGATGTTCTTTATGAGTATTATAACGGGTGTAGCAGCTGTATGAGGTTTAAAGTTTCTTTAATATGCCTGACATTACTGCCTTTAATGTTACTAGGTACATATTGCATGACGGTAAAGGAAACATCGTGAGAAAACCGGCATGTCCTAGAACCATTAATTCGAAGACAAGTGATATCTACCAACCGACACTGGGCCCACGTTTTGGATTACGGCCCACCCCTTCTCACACACAGGAGGCCTGTATCCCAGCAGTGGGAACATTATACGCTGATTATGCTACATATTGCATGTACAAAAATATTCACTCGTGAATACTGACCAAGTTTAATATTAGGATTCCTTAGCGGTACCATATTAACTCTGAAACACAAACTTAATAAATCATAACGATGTTAATTATTATGTTATTCATTGTTTAATAACATGATAACAACCCGCCCCCATATACTCGCTGCATTTAAACTCGCTATGATTCAATGTAACAACAATTTCATACCCCACAACCAAGCCACATCAATCAAAACAGATTTTCATACCAAAATGCGTTGCCAATCGTAATCATAATAAAAAGAAATATTGTGACCGTCATTTACGACGCTGGAGCCAACATTAAGTGCATTAAATGATAAGCTGAATACAAGTCTGCAATAAAAAAGACCCATTTAATGTGATTGTTGACTACCAAGTGGCAATCGCCTACAGGAAATAGACGTTCGACGTTGGAGCAGCCAAAGGGTACAAAAGTGTAGAGGAGACAATTGGTTCAACTACTAACCGTTACGTAATTAAAGCTAGTTAAAAGCGTCTGTTGTTAGAGGCGAAGCCGTCTTTAGGCCAAGTCTGAAATGATAATGGGCGTTCTTCAAGGTTAGATATTGGGTCCATTCCTCTTTTTAGTTTATATTAATGTTTACCCCAATTACTTCAAAATCAACCGAAGATTGTTATTTGCAGATACACATCATTGCTCTTTAAAATAGACCGACGCGACGGTCACAAAATCTTGACGACGTGAATAACTCTATTGTTCAGGTCCAAGATTGGTTTACGGTAAATAATTTAGTACTTAATGAAAAAAAAGAACCAAATGCATTAGATTTAGCTAATGTGACATCATATTGAATGGCCAAAAACTAGAATTTGTTAATCAGACAGTTTTCTTAGGAATCACGCTAGACGAGAATCTATTGCGGGGCGGCTAAGCTCGGCCGCATAAAATATGCTGTTAAAAAGATAAGACAATTAACAGATGTAGAAACCGCGCATTTGGTCTATTTTATTTTACTTTTTACTTCCACGGTATTATGTCATATGGCATTTTACTGTGGGGTCGGGCTGCTGACATTGAATCCATTTTTATTTTGCAAAAGAGAGCTGTCAGAGCCATTTACAATCTACGTCGCCGCGAATCTCTTTGGGAACTATTCAAAAAGGTTAATATTATGACGGTACCTTGCCAAATCATTTATGAAAATATTATGTATGTAAGAAAAAACAAAGATCTTTTTAATAAAATAAGTGATAGACATAATTTTAATACTAGAAATAAATATAAATTAGATCAACCTTTTTTCAGATTATCTAAAGTACATACATCTTTTATGGGGTACTGTGTTAAATGTTACAACAAAATACCTTGTGAAATATTCCAATTAATTTAAAGAAAATTTAAAAACTTATAATAAAATATACTTTGTAAACAAGGATATTACAAATTAGAGGGTTATATCAAAGATAAAATGCTAGGAAACATGCTGACCCTGCTCCATAGGACAATCTCTGGAGTCTAGACAAAATCAAACTGGTTGCTAATGTAATTGTATAATTTATTCTTTTTTTTTTACATTGATTCACATTCTGTAATTACTAAAAGTCCGGACTTATTGCTCTTTATTTATTTATTTTTGATGAAAATCGTCTACTTTTAGAATGTTTCTATATATGTGAGCACCATGTATCTATCACATAGTCAATTTATGTGTCATGGTTTCATTAATCAATTCTTTTACCTATTGTGGTATAGAAATTTTATTTTATGTGCATCGTCTTCACAATGCAATGCTATGCATTAATTATATGCTTGCGTGCATATAATTAATGTATGCAAAATATTGGAAAACATTTTAAAAGAGTAACGGTGGAGTTTCTTGCCCATTCTTCTCCAAAACGAAAACGAAAACTACCTTTTGGAAGGGGCGACTAGAATCAATTTTATTTTTATTTAATTTTTGACATTCAAAAGTGCCTTTCATGTGCCTATTTGAAATAAATGATTTGACTTTGCCACAATTCCTTGTTTTGAACTTGTATTGTAACTTAACTCAAGATTAAACGTAAGAGGTATACATAGTAATGATTCTTTTCAGATTCTGAATCAAAAAATCTATCTGCCTTGCCTTTTCACAATTATGTTGGGGTCGGCTTCCAGTCCAACCGAAAGCAGTTGAATACCAGTATTTTACATGGAGGGACTGCCTATCTGACTTCCACAACCCAGTTAGGTGCTTGGTAGGTAATACGATACCTCTTGGTTAGACTGTTGTCAGACTTTCGGGCTTCAGATGACCCGTAACAACTGTCAAAGATCCACGACTGACAGCCGTGACCGACGGCTTAACGTGCTTTTCGAGGCACGGAGTGTTCTTAGCATGTAAAGATGGTCACCCATCCACGGATCAACCGCGGGAAGCTTAATTAACCTAATCAATGGACTCGTGAAGCTGTTATTACTTAGCCCAAGCCCCTCGATCATGATTAGAATAACTTTAATCAAAGCTTATCTATACTTATAATAAATCTGTAGAAGTGAAAATTCTGTACATTGAAAATATCAAAAAAATAAATGGCAGGGGGTGTTACTAGACCGACACCGAACCCAAAAATGTGATTACAAAAATTTTTGTCTGTCTGTCTGTCTGTTTGTTCAGGCATCACGCAAAAACTACCGGTTCGATTACGATGAAACTTGGTATAATTATTCTTTAATATCCTGGGCACCACACTGGGTACTTTTTATCCCGGAAAAGTATATACAATAAAAAACAAACTTAATTTTGCGGTTCGATCCCTAGACCGATTTCTGTACCAACCGCAAATAATAAGTTTGTCGTAGGTTAAGTCGCCCGCAGTATTATCTGTGCGACCTTTTTATTCCTTTTAGTTTTTAGAGTTATTTAGGTTTAATTTTATAAGTCATAGGTATAGATTTTAATTTTATAGTATAGTTAGTATATTTGTTAGTGTACACACGGCTACACATCAAGCTATGCAAAACCAGTATTGGCTGCCCGTTTATTGTGAGAAAATATCATACAAAGTGAGGCCAAGACAAACTGGTTTTGTATAGCTTGACGTGTAGCCGTATGTACGTAGTGACCGTAGGTTATTTTATAATACTGTTAGGTAGGATTAGTCATCCGTATAGATATTAGTTTTTAGGGATTTTGCTTATTTATTGAGTTTAGATTAGTTATCATCAGAAATAGGTTTATTTAGGTAAGTTATTTTTTTTTAATTAGGTAGGTACTTAGGTAAAGATATCATATAGGTACCCTCTTAATCACCACTAATGAGACACAATTGGTTTTCTATTGTAATTAGCCACAAAGGGCCCGCGAGATGGATGGCATCCTGGGGAAGCACATACATTTTAGCCTGTTAGCACGTTCCCGTGGCATAATTTCCGACATCCACGCGGGCGAAGCCGCGGGCAGAAGCTAGTACTCGCATAAAGGTGCAAACAGAAAGAAAGAAAAGAAAAAAGTAGAAGTATCAATACTATCGCAAGCGAAATGTTTTCCATTTTCATTTACGAGCGAATAGTGTGAAAGCGTTCGTTATTTCCTCCGGGATACGCAGACGGATATTTAAATTAGTCAGCGAGAAGTTACCAGTGTACATAGCTAAATAAGTACTCCATTTTATGTAAAATAATTTCTTCTTTCGTAAATATTATACCGAAGTTTCTTAATACTTGGGGTTTGGAACAAGCGCGCTTTCGGGGATTAGAGCCGTGGCAGTACCTAATGTCTGTGCGATACTGACAAGATGAAATTGCTTTCCGAATCTATGATACTTTGTATTTCATATATTTGAGTTTAATTTCAATTTAGGTTTTTTTGACCCTATTTCTGTGTCACTGCGTTTGGTTTTTAATCGTCTTACCTTACAATATTAAAGCAAAATCTTTCCGTAGCTCAACCGGATCTGCTGCCTGCTCAGGTAAAAACAGCTTATGAATTATATAAACTCGGAAATTAAATTACAGAACTAATGATGTCAGCACATTAGATATTATTAGAAGCTACGAAACTTCGTTTGCTGGGGTACAACCCAAGGGATTTAAACGAAAATCTCATTAGTTCAGAACTAAAACAGTAACTCTCAAGTATTGCGGTGAGTAACATGTAATATACTGTCGGGCTCGAAATCTAATTTAATACAAGTTCCAAATAATAAGTTTATTCTACAAATCAAGTTAAGGGGGTTTTATTAGTTTCGAATCGGTAATGGCGGGTTCTCTCAATAGGTTGAAATCAAGTAACAAACGTATTATTTTATGTGGAGATTTCAATATTAATATTTTAGATGTTACTCCATTAAGTATCAATCCTCCTTCTCAATCTTTTTAGGTCTTATAATTCAATTAACTTATTTTTTGAACCTACTAGGATCACAGCATCTTCGTCAACTTGTCTTGATAATACCTATATTTGGTGATTGTGATGCCAAACATAAATTAGTGTTAACTGACTTAACGTCCGACCGCTGTGGTTTATTAGCTACCTTCCCCATGCCATTACATAAAAAGTCGCATAAACTTGAATGCAGGCCTTATACCGCTAGTCGTTGCAAAATGTTTAAAAATAATATAGCTCATAGAATTACACCATCTAGAGTAGAATACGAAAATTCCAATGAAATTTATGGTGCCCTTTTTGATGTTGTGCAAAAAGAGTACCAATCTACTTTCAAGACCAAAACTATTAACATTAATGGATCCTCTGTTGGCTTTAACCAATGGGCCACTCCAGGTATTT
The DNA here is from genome assembly GCA_951799955.1 of Apamea anceps. Classification (NCBI taxonomy): domain Eukaryota; kingdom Metazoa; phylum Arthropoda; class Insecta; order Lepidoptera; family Noctuidae; genus Apamea; species Apamea anceps. The sequence goes on from OX637512.1 coordinate 5,870,181, forward strand.
ATAAAAGTTGAGCGAGACCGAGTGTACTAAGTGCAAAGCCTTTGATTGCGTGCACTATGACATACTTTTGCGTAAGTTGCGTCATTACGGCGTCCAAAACGAAGCTCTCAACGTAATAATTTCTTATTTAAATAATAAGGTCCAATGTGTAGATGTTAATGGTGTGAAATCTTCTGGGTTACCAGTTCAGTTAGGTGTTCCGCAAGGCTCAATACTGGGTCCATTCTTGTTCTTAGTATATATCAATGATTTACCATTCCATTTGAGAGGCATCTGTGACGCTGTACTGTTTGCAGATGATACGTCTCTTATTTTTAAAGTAGACAGGAATAGTCAAGATTTTGACGACGTAAATAGTGCACTCTTAATAGTTACAGATTGGTTTACGTCAAGTAACCTAGTTCTCCATGCCAAGAAAACGAAATGTTTAAAGCTTGCCTTACCGAATGTTAGAAATCTAGGACCCAATATCGTCTTAGATAAAGAGGTGCTTGAAATTATAGGCTCGGCAAGGACTAACAGTAGATGCCAAACTTCAGTGGGGACCTCATATATCAAGTCTAGCAGGAAGGCTCAGTTCGGCTGCCTACGCCGTCAGGAAAGTAAGACAATACACTGACGTTGATACAGCTCGTTTAGTGTATTTCAGTTATTTTCAGTGTTATTTCCTACGCTATTCTGCTGTGGGGCAAAGCCATTGGTAAAGATATTGGTATTCTCACGGTTCCTCACAATTCATCTTTGCCAACTTCTTATATATATTAGGCAAAATTTACACTTGTACACTAAAAACAGTGATATTCATAGTGTTAACACTAGAAATAAGGACCAACTACGTGCCGCCTTTCACCGGCTTCAAAAGGTTCATAACTCATTTGTTGGGCTTGGTATAACCTTTTAAAACAAGATACCCTCTTCTTTGCTAGACTTGCCTTTTAATGCGTTTAAAGCTCAAGTAAAATCCTACCTTTGTTCAAAGGCATACTATTCCATCAACGACTACTTACACGATAAGAATAGTTGGTCGCCCTAATTAACTCAAGACAATTTTCATGTTCTTTCTCCAGAATTAGCATACTTACAGGTTATTGTTATTAGTATTAACGTACTTTTCTTCGATGGTCCTAGTCCTAGTTTATCATTTGTGACTTCAAGTGACAGCTATGTGAACGGAACCCAGCAATGCATAAATATGTAAGCTTGCACGCCCTTTATGCCTGGAGGCTTTTATTTAGGTATTAAGTTTTTATTTACATTTTAATTTAATTATGGCTTGAGTACGTATAGTTTTTATTATATTTGTTCGTATATTGGCGTGGCTAGCTGACATTGGCAAATAATTTAATTTTATGTTCTGTGTCTTGTAATGTTAATTACTTAACACCTAGTATTATATACAATCAAGTATCAAGTATTTTGTAACTGAACAGACAGCTGTGTCTCTGGGGAGTTCGTTGCGCCACTTCTTCCCAGCGATAGCACTAGGAAGTGGTGAAGGGCGGGCGTTTTTGGGGGACTATTTTTTGTAATTTTGACGTTCGAAAAGTGCTGATTCTCAGCCTAGTTTAAATAAATGACTTTTGATTTTAAAAGAAAATTCTTTGTCATCCTCTATTGATCAATACGCCGTTTAACTTTTTATCTCTCCGGAATATTGCGTGTTCTATATTCAACGATGCTGCGTAACCGTTCAATCATCTTGCTTGTTCCCATTACTGTCGTAGCGTGTCGTAGGCTCGTACCACGTCGCGGCGTCGTCATAGCAACAGCGCTACGAATGGTGACAAAATGTCGAAACGTAGCTGCTATGCGAATGAGTCCATGTCACAAATAACACAGAATAATAATAGGTATTTATTAAGAAAATGTATATTTCTGATAATAATTGAGAATACGAAATCAGAAAAAATTCAAATTATACAAAATTCAGCTCGAAATCGGATTGCATAAATTTCAATAATACAAACGTCCTTTTATGTGTAAAATTACTGCAAGTTACGTTAAGGGACCGGATAATAAAATGAGAGCCGAAAATTGTAGAGAATTAGAACAATGTCTGAAAATTTAATGTAAAATGTAAAAAAAAAACAGTATAATCAAATGCAGTTTCGTAGGCCATGAAAGTCTAAAACAACAAACAATGTGGTCTGATTGAAAGTTACTTTCCGATTTCGCTCACATTGTATGTTTAGTAAACACGAACCTCGAAACAAGTGAAACGTGGATCACGTAAAGCTTCAAGCGTATAAAATGCGGCACGTACAGCGCTTTGCTGCATTTTAATAAGCGAATTTAAGCGATAACCTTCGCTGGGAATAAAACTACACATCTACTGTAACTTTGTACCCAAAATAATGGATTTGTGGCATATTAGAATTTTAACATGTTTTTATAATGAAAGCAGTATTTTCGCAAGAAACGGAAGTACATGTGTATTCAAAAACGGCTTCCCAAGTGACTTGACGAAACTTTATTAATTTATAAAACTAAAGTTGTAAGAGGAGTAAAGTAGGAGAATTTGAATTGAAGTTAGTTTTGTGTTGAGACGCGACCATCGTGTTGAGGAAACATGCAAGTAACAAGATGAAGTTCAAAAGTTAAGTGAGATGTGATGATGATGTTGAAAAGGGTGGGAATCCTGTTTGTTTGTGTACGTCATTAGGCAAGTTAATCTGTTGAACTTCGATTCAGAAATACTGATTACACTTACATTGAAAATCAGAATAAACTGAACACAATTCTAACAAGCTAGCTGCAAGGTTAAGATCACAAATGCTCAAAATGTAGGTATTATACAAAGTGTCTTCGCTAAATCTATATCTGATGCAACAAGATTACTTTTCGATTTTGCCAAACTACCCAGATCTGAGAAATGTTGCTGACGTTAAGATTTTCAAATAGACAAGACAAATAACTAGCAGTAAGTTACTACAGAACAGATACATTTAAAAAACGGAAAGAAAATAGTCCATAAAGGAGTAAAATCTCTAACGATACTTCAAAATTACAGACCAGGCAATGAAAACAAATAAACAGTATCTGAAAGCCCCGGAAGCGCATTATCGCTGTGGTGCAAAAGGAGGAACAATAATCCCAAAGGAGACCCAAGTTGTTTGAGAAGGGTCCCCCATTATTGCATCTCATGATTTTGCTTACATCTTCTTCCGACTGTATATTTACTGCTAACGGGCTCGTATGGACCTCTATGTCTTTAACGTCCGTCCCTATGTCAGGAACTTGCATATTATCAAAATAAATCACGTGAACTACTCAGATGTTGTCTTAGGAAAACAGATAAGGTTTTGTTGATACTGTGTAGTATCAATATTATACAAACACAAAAAAAAAAATCTCACCGAAGCGATGAAAACGTTATTCCAAGCTAAAATATATTTTCACTTTTACATTTCGATCTTCGCTGTGCAAAAAAATACCGTGGAAAAAACACCTACGCGTTTTTAAAGTAGTCCTCGTTTGCCATCACAAAGATCATTTCCTTCGTGTACTTCAAAGGAATTGCTCTGAAACGCGATTTAAAGCACTTGATATCCTTGAACGCCATATGAGCTGCTACCAGGTTGGCAATAGATCCGAGAGAGATCTAACGATGTTTCTTTGCCTTAGTTACTAGCGTATAAAGTTGCAGCATGCCTTATTTTGCTCCATTGGAAATTTTAATATCAGCTGCGCGTTGTAAGCAAATATACTGAAGTGCAAATATAACAAAGAAAATGGAGCGCAACAGCAAATAAAATATGTATATGATACAGAATATTACACAAGAATATTCTTAGAGCTACCGCTGAAGGAAAATGATGCACTTCGTTATAACAAGTGGTTTTTTTGTTTAATAATGACCTAACAAAAGAACATAAACTCTGCAATAAAACGAAATTCTTTCTTTACGTGTTTGTTAGGAAACTTACATACATTTTGGTTTTAATAGACTTTACGTAACAGGGTGTTCCATCTTACAGTAGAAAAAAAAAAACTATTGTTTTATATTTGTCGTTTCTTTTCCCGCAAAAACGTGCAAAATTCCATTGTCAAGTATGAAGGTCGCCTTGACAGGTGTCACCGCTATCAGCCGTCGATCACTTTTTATTAAAGTCGGGGCACTGACCAAAATGTCTGGATTTTTCTACGCCTATTACATAATGATAAATAGGCTTTATGTGTACGTAGTCACATAGATTCGCTTGTGGAAATCGATCATTTTCCCAAACAAGTTTATTGGCTCTTAAATGAAAATATTATCGCTATGAGCAACGGTCGTTGGGGACTTAAGGATAAACTCATCATTTAAAAGTTTCGATTTGTTGTAGCAGTGTGAAGGCGATTGGTCCCAAGTGGATGGACTGTAACTGCTACATAGAAAGCCACTATTCATTGCAAGACTCTTTTCTAGTAGATTTCTATCCTCATTAAATCTACATATAGTACTGGTTTAGTATTTTTTAATAGCCCAGAAACAAATAAAATAGGAAGAAACATGGAATAGAAAAGAAGGTAAGGAAATGTTTATTTATGCAGAAATCCCTTACAGCAGCCTAACAATACGTTTCTTCCATCAAAAGAAACAAGGAAAATAAACGCGTCCGCTCGTCAATCGCATATTTTGCCATTGAAAATATCAAACAATTTTTTATTCTGCAGCTCAAATTCGACAGTCTTCTTCTTCTTCCTGTCACTGGCACGACAGAATTTTAAATCTTGTTGGCCAAAACTGCCACTTCCACGGCGTCGTCAGTGGCAGCGCAGAGGTCACTTTGACTGGGACACAGAGGGCAGGATAGAAGGTGGAGCATGGTTTGCGACATAGCTCCACAATCACGCCCAACTGCCGTTCCGTCAAGGTAGCCCCACTTTATCAGGTTGAACTTACACCTTCCCACTTGTGTCCAGAGACGGTTCAGGGACTTCCAAGTGGACCACGGAAGGTTACACCCTGCAGGGAGATGCTCCTTTGGTGGTAGATAGTAAGTAGGAGGGGGAAAAGTATCCTGCCACAGTTTGCAACGGGCGTCGGCTGGGTGTCCTGATAGAGACGCTGTCGATTTATTTAACTCGACATTAAAAACAACCTGTATGTGCTTTAGATATTTAAATTTAACAGTGTCAATATAATCACGCTCCCTGAATGGTAAAGGCTCAAAGATAATGATACCGTGCATTAAGTATTACCCACAATTATCGTTAGTCGACCGCGAGGGGTAATTGTTAGACATCCACATACGTGCGAGGGTATAATGGGACCATTAATCATACCTTGGAAGAGATGGATAGATTAACATGGAAGGAAGAACTTGAATTCTAATTTTGATACCGTAATTATGTGGAAGCGAATAATTTTTATCTGTGAAATAAGCAAACAGGGATTTGACAGATATCAGCTTTAGCAGATGGGTCGATTTTGTATCGGGACAGTGGTAACTTCAAAGTTAATAAGAGATCATCATTCTGGTACACCACATGCTTCTACTTTCTACCAGCTTCGGCTAATATCATGAATTCAAACTAATATGCTTCTTCTCTTTCTTTTCGTGTCGAAGGCACTCTTCCACGTTTTTTATTTTTAATATAGTTTGAACCCAGTAAGCGGCCACGTTGGTTGCGGCTTCACTGGCATTCTAACATGCTCAAAAAGAAACATCAACAAGAATCCGAATGAAATGATGTAATGATACAATCATTACAGCATTTCATTCGGATTCTGTCTCTGTCACACAATAGCCAATCAAGCTTCATTTAAATATAAATGTACCTTAACTTCCCGTGGAAAATCACGACCTTCAACCAATCTGCCATGAAACTGTTGCATTCAAATATTCCTTCTAATTTGATGTTCTCACTTCGGTTCGTGACTCCCAATTTGCGGTACAATTTCCTCGTACAACAACCCACGCTTCAGATTGAGCGGTTCGGTACCATACTGTCAGTAATTGCGTTGTGGATGCTATTTGGAGTGGGCTGGTAATTTTGTCCGTATCGGCAAAGCCTGACATTCAAGATCTATTTTGGTAATGAAGTCATATGGAGGAGACGTGTGAGTACTTATTTATTTAGCTGCGCTAGATAGACAAGGACAAAGAGCAGCATCCTAATTGCGTAACACACTATCAATCACAATCTGAATCATTTTGAAGAATATTGCTACTTAATTCATTGTTTCATATATTCATAAAAATTTGTCCGCTCAACAACGTAAATAACGCAATGAATGTTGTTGAACTGTCAAAATGAAACCCGTTCCTACTGTTAATGAGTTACGAAACTACCCCGCAGGAGGAAGATGCAGTATTGACTAAACAAGTTCGCTTAAAGGAACAGTCGTCAAAAAAATAATAACACAAAAAACAAAAAAACGGACTACAAAATTTCGGAAGTCCGTGTCGTTGGGTTCGCATTTTCGTTGTTTGTTATTTTTCACTTTGTAGTGTCGTTTTTGGAAGTCGGTTGTTTTTTTTTTTGCAAAAATGTTTTTATTTTTCACTTTTAATTTGTAATTTTTACCAGTAATTTTGGTTTAAAAACCAAACTACTGAACCGTTTTTGATGAAATTTCTATGGGACCATTTGGGAAGTATACCCTTTCCAAAAAAAAAAAAAGAATTTTCAAATCCGTTGTCAAGCGACGGAGTTATGCGCGTACAAACATTAAAAAAAAAAATACAAACATCCGAATTGAGAACCTCCTCCTTTTTTGGAAGTCGGTTAAAAACGGCGGCGAAGATACAAAGCAGAACAGACGAGGCGTTAGACAAAATTCTTGAAGACACATCTATCGCAGTCAGCAAAACCAGCAGTGAAACATACAACCTCTGAGTGAAACGTACATCAGCAAAAATCGTAACATTTGGAAAAAGCCTTTACTTATTTGCACAGCCCGGGAGCTCTGTGCCATGATATAATTTGTCATGCACCTTGACCTAGTTTCCCTCGGCCAGAGAATAAAAAGGAAGGAATAATTCATTGGATCCCCCTACACCTGTTTGCGTTGAGATTTTAGAATTGGGTGAATTGAATTGAAGGGTAGATTGAGAGTCGTATCGTAATACGTTCATTTCTTGGAGATAGCTCCGTTATGAACTCATTGCCGAATAAAATCATCACTGTTGAAGCGATTTCGTCAATATAACTCTGAAAGGATGGGGTTTTATAATAAAGCTGGTAAGGGAAGATTTACCGGTGCGCTGATTGCGCCAGGGTCGATTTGAAGCGTAATGGTTGAAAGCAGCTAAAGTAGGGGCGTAGTCCCTACTATTAGTCTACACCGGCACCGTTCATCAAGAATCAATTTGGTGTAGAATCGATTAGAACGGTCAAGTTGCAGTGAGTGGAAGTACTACTGGAATGAATATTACCAGTATAACGATATTTGAACAGTGTAATGCGATAGACACTAAAACACTGATTTGAATATGGCTAACAATAGCGCAGAATATAACTGCAGAGCATTTATATCAATTTAGTCTATCGGAGAACATAATGCTCAAATAGCTGAAACAATGCTTAACATGGTGCTTGTATGCATGTTCTAGTTTCTAAATACAGCGTAAATTGCATATATTGTGTATACAGGGTTACTGGTAATTCGACGTATATCCGTCAGGGGCTGATAAGGGGGCCAAAATGCAACAAATTGAACCCCCCATATGTATGGCCGAAATTCAATAGTTTTCGAGATATTTGAATTTTAAGGGTTTTTCGATATTTACCCAAAATTTGACATTTAATTCCAAATAAAAAAAAAACTACATATTTGAATGGGTACCATTAAAAATGATGTTCTAGCTGGCACTTCAATTAAGCTATGGACATAATTAAAACTACTTAATTAAACAAAATAATTAAAATAATGAGCGATATGAGAATAATATCTTACCAATATTTTCATTTTATGCTTCAAAAATGTTGTCTCGTCACAAAAATTTCTATGACATTAATCGTACAAATAACTAAAACAACTTGCCTATTCTGTAAGCTTTCCAAAAAGGTATAAAAGTCAATTTTAAAATACATAATTCGTGGCATGGCATGTGTTTGAACCGGCGCGGGGAGAGAAATCATCTGTGTTTTTAGTTTTTGATCCTCGCTAAAACAACCGATTTTACTGGCGAAATTCTTGTTGTTGTTCTTGTGGCGGGGTGTGCGGGCGGAGGACTACACGGCGCCTGCTGCGCTCGCGTCGCCTTCCTAATCCTTAGTAAGTTTCGACTCGACGCCGCGCAAGCACGTGTGTTGTTATCTTGCTATTAACCAATCTCTCATCGCGTTAAATTGTTATCGATCATTATTGTTAATTCTTGTTTCTCTTGTTATTCTTTTTGTTATCATTGTTATTTCGGATAACATGGCTTCGTATTCTAATAACGAATACGCAGACATAATGTTTTGTTATGGTTTTGCCGATGGAAACGTGGCTGCGGCTCGGCGAGAATACCAACGCCGCTTTACCGATCGTCGACTTCCCCACGTTACTGTTTTTAGGAGCACCTACCGACGATTGTCTGAAACTGGCAGTGTTTAGAGAGCACAATTCAACGCTGGCAGACCTCGACGGTACACGGCTGACGAAGAGGACACCATTCTTCAGTGTTTTATTGATGACCCAAATATCTCAACGAACATTGTTGCAAGACAGCTCGGTATGTCCCAGTGGAAAGTGTGGTCGGTAGTTCATCTATCAGGTAGACACCCATACCATTATCAACCTGTCCAAACATTGCACGAGGGAGATCCTGCCAGGCGACTCGAATTTTCTCGGTTTATGTTAAACGCTGACGCTGACCAGGAACATTTCCTAAGAAATATTTTGCGGACTGACGAGTCAAAGTTTGACCGGGATGGTATAACGAATTACCATAACTTACATTTTTGGGCACCTAAAGCAGGCAGGAATCCAAAAAAACTAAAAGAAACTGCGTCGCAAATGAGATTTTCCCTGAACGTATGGATGGGTGTCGTTGATAATTATTTGGTGGGCCCTCATTTCTTGCCCCAAAATTTGAACGGCCAAAATTACGAGGAGTTTTTGAGAAACAACCTAGACGATTTGTTGGCGGATGTTCCCGAAGAAATAAAAAACAACCTCATGTTTCAACATGATGGTTGCCCAGCACATTACCGGATTACTGTCCGACAGTGGCTAGACGAGAGATACCCAAGCCGATGGATTGGGAGGGGAGGGCCAATTCCGTGGCCAGCACGAAGCCCTGATATCACACCACTTGATTTTTACGTCTGGGGTCATATGAAGGAATTAGTTTATGTGACCCCAATAAATTCAGTCGAAGAACTTCGACAGCGAATAATAAATGCGGCGCAACACATGAGAACAACGTTCACATCAAGAGTGACGAAAACCGAAGTTAGGAAGAGAATTCGAACCTGCATTCGTAATCGAGGGGCTCATTTTGAACAAGATGTGTAAAATTTTTAATAAAAGTTGACGTACATTTTTTAATGCATTTTATTTCATACAAATACAAATGACCCTTTCTCTCCCCGCGCCGATTCAAACACATGCCATGCCACGAATTATGTATTTTAAAATTGACTTTTATACCTTTTTGGAAAGCTTACAGAATAGGCAAGTTGTTTTAGTTATTTGTACGATTAATGTCATAGAAATTTTTGTGACGAGACAACAGTTTTGAAGCGTAAAATGAAAATATTGGTAAGATATTATTCTCATATCGCTCATTATTTTAATTATTTTGTTTAATTAAGTAGTTTTAATTATGTCGATAGCTTAATTGAAGTGCCAGCTAGAACATCATTTTTAATGGTACCCATTCAAAGATGTAGTTTTTTTTTTATTTGGAATTAAATGTCAAATTTTGGGTAAATATCGAAAAACCCTTAAAATTCAAATATCTCGAAAACTATTGAATTTCGGCCATACATATGGGGGGTTCAATTTGTTGCATTTTGGCCCCCTTATCAGCCCCTGACGGATATACGTCGAATTACCAGTAAACCTGTATAGGCAAATTTCGCCTAATCTGTGGATGTGGTTGTATGTATTTAGTTTACCCGAAGATACTTGTTTCGTCTAACCTTATGAAAAGGATTTTATATTCAATGTATCTGCCAACGAAGACAAAACAGACAAACATTTGTTCAAGCAACATGAAAGCAGTTGTCACTTTACTCCTGCTTGTTTTAAAAGAGAAAACATATGTGCATTTTCTTTTAAAATTGTTAGTACAAAAATCAGTTGTGGCGCAAGAATCCAGCACCGGCACTTTAAAACGTTTGTTATTTTGTAAAATGTTGTTCTTTTTGCTTCGGAGGAAACGAGCTGAGCCTATAATGTTCAACTGCAATTCGTGGCATTAAATCTTTTTAGAATCTTGCCATTACTTATTTCTGCGTTGGAATATCATAGACGAGTAAAGAAAACATTATTTAGATTCAAATTTAAATCAATTTTCCATTTTAAAAGAGTTTTTCCTCTTCCAAATAATGACTAATAGAATAATTTATGTTCAAAGATGAAACGTATTCAATTTGTTTCGTTCTTCATTTACATAGCAAACCCATTTACCAAAGCTGAATATTACATCGCTCTGAATAAACCAACAGGTTTCCATTAAAAACGTGTTGACTGTTCGATGTCCGAGTATTTATCTTTGTGGCTAGTGCGAGTGGAGATTTGTACATTTTTTGTACAATATAACGGAATGCAGCGGGGCTAGAATTGGGTTACAAGGATAGTACCAAACAAAAAACCGAAAAGTATTAGTCGTTCTTTGAATTTTGTGTACTTCTATTGTTCTATTTCGTCTGTTCAGTGTATTTACTAGTCGCATTGGTTCATTTCTTTTTGCTACTCCCATTTGTAATTCCCTAAATATTTGTGAACACTTTCAATGGAAACCGACTGTGAATGTCGACAATAGCATCCGGAAGTTTTCTCGAAATGCAAAAGTTGTTGTCGCTGGAATAAGTTCGGTTGTTTGTCTATTCGTTTGCCAAAACCTCATTCGAAGTCCGTACCTTACAATGTACGAGTATATAACAGAATAAGCGAAGACTTCAGACGTCGACTAGCGCGGAACTTTTCGAATCAGTTCAAACAGTTTAAGTTGGCGCTAGTTCAGGATAGATTTCAATTTAAAGACCTGCATTACTTAGTAGTTGGAAGTTGTGGATCATGCACCATGTGCAGTCGGGGCGAACTGCAGATTACCCGATTACGCTCAGACTAATGCAGTTTACTGTAGTTTGGATATCGGTCCACATTATTGAATTAACTGTTTGGAAATTATGAAGCTGTATACAACATTAAACTTTTGAGAAGTGTTTAACTGAAACTGATTTGTTATCTATTCACAAATACCTACTGAAAGATAGAGTGCCTCTCAAGAACATCATTCAAGCTAATTTACATCTACCTAGACGTAAAATAAACGTACCAAGTTGGAAGTGCAAATATTTACTGATGCTGCGGTAGCATTCAAAGGTAACATTGCTGTTGCCTTTAAGATGTAACGGTTTAAATAGAAATGCCTTCAAGGATCCTTGGGTCCAATCTCTGCAATATTTTACTCGGCATTGCACGTTGGTTACAAGGTTTTGGAGAAGCAAGGTCTGTCAGAACTTGGAGTAAGTCCAAATCAGCGAAAACGTAACATATTTTTGTGTAATGTATTTTCTCACGTATTTTTCGCTCCACACGTTTTGGCCTAAAAATTATGAGTGAAACCTTCATTAGCCTTATTAATTTTACGAGGACCTTTCATGTAGCTAGTTCATCTCTGTAATTATGAACTTCGTAAAATCACGGGCGCGCAATTATGAAACTACTCGTTTTAGGGCCTATAAAATTAGATTGACGAGGTGAAAATCCTATGTAAAGATGTAATAATGTTCAAACTTTGTTGATGAAGAGGGAAAATGTTTGGTGAGGCGTCTTTTGGAAGGTGAGAGTAATTACGTCACCTTCTCAATCTCTTAAAAAATGACAAACACCAACAATAGCGCTTAGTGACCATAAAGTCATAACACAAAGGAACGAGTGTCGGAACAGTGAAGAGACAAGGGAACATTTTGACACCCCCGAGCGACGGTCATTAATCAACCCTCACTCAGTTATTACTCACTGGGGGATTCTTCAAATACTTCGCTGATTTCTCTCCGGTTTGAACACGAAATTTCAATATCTGAATCTGAAGTATTTCTTCAATAAGGCGATGTGGAATTTCCGTTGTATCAAAAGATTTAAAATCGAGTCTCAGTAATGTCGTGTGTATTTTAAGGTTAACACGACTTTGATTCTTATAAGTCGTCTGGCTGTCCAATTTCATGCCTAAGATCGTCTTTTTAAGTCACTTTTATTACAAAGAGGAGATATCCTTTTTACATCATTACCCATAAACATATTATGTTGACAATACAACGGAATTATTAATTCTAAGGTATTGCTACGGGGTTGGCAAGGGTCTTAATGGCCCTATAAATTCTATATACAATGATGTCATTTGGCACAATGCTGCTACTGTTACTCAAGGCCGAAGATCTCATAATAAGCAACGATTACCGAACTATTAAGAAGCTGATTGGCGATAGAGTTCGAGAGACTACCCAGTGAGACAGACATTTGCGGTGACCCAAATCATACCTACAGCAATTGCATTTCGCTCAGTTACTGTTGCCTACTTATTGGTTGTTACCTAGCAACGAAAATATTACTTGATATTATATTTACATGATAGGTATATTAGGTTACTTACAAACAAGCTTTTTGAGCTCATACATATTCTGTGTATCATAAATAATTTTACTACTTTGACATTTCCTAAACTAAAACCTTGGTAGCTGCATAACGTATACAACACCAACTCGTTTTCAAATCTCTTGTAACTCCCTTTCCTTAGAGTTAATTCCCAGAGAATTAGTAATTAACTATCTAGCATTATCAAGCAATCCCTTTGGATTGACCTCTCTCAACGAGAGTAAATAAAAGGTTCACCAGTAGACAAATTCTCGTGTTTTTACGAACACGAGCCGAGTAAATGCTGCGTTTAGCGAAACTCTTTTACCTGCTTTAACGAATTGGAAGAGACACGCCCTGATTCGAATGACTGTTCAGTCATTATCCTACTAATATTATAAACCTGAAAGTTTATATGGATGGATGGATGAATTGATATTTGTTACTCTTTCACGCAAAAACTATTGCACGGATTTGGATGAAATTTGGCACACAGTTTACAACCAGGATTAACACATAGGATACTTTTTATCCCGATATTCCCTCGGGATGGAAACTCATGCGGGTGAAATCGCGGGGCGCTGCTAGTCTATACTATACTAGTAATAAAGCTGAAGTTTGTTTGAACGCGCTAATCTCTGGAATTATCAGTCTGATTAAAAAATCTTTTGCATTTGATAGACCAATTCTTTTAATATAGACTTTGTGTCATCACGCTAAGACCCTTAGGAGACGAGCAAAAAGAATGCTAAGCGAAAACGAAGTAATAGCGCGGTCGGGCGATGCGATGCGACGGGTTGGGTCGGTTCGGAGAAACATTTCACGCCGACGAAATCGCGGGCATAAGCTATTTGTAATAAAGGTAAAAGTAGACAGAATACAGAATAGCAACATACAATTAAAAGTATTGCTAGAGCAAAGCTCGTAAAGCACTCTCGAGAGGTTTAAGAGGCTTTCACTCATGTATGTAATAAAGCATGCGAATACATTGCAGCAGCGGGATATCGGCATAATTAATTCTCCCTATTACATTTTTATTATTTCACAAAAGTATCACGGTTTTTATTTTACAGAATAAGAAATATAACGGACATAAATAACGAACATAATTAATTTCATCCAAATACCTTTTTCTTGGACTACAAGAAAAACGGAGAGAGTACAACCGTAATCGAAACTCTGGAAAACTTTTAATGATGTTAAACTTTGAGTAAGAACAATATGAAGCGGAAATAAAAATTAGGTACATTTAGAGAGTTAAGGTACTTTCAGTATTTTCCTTCAAGATCCAGAAAAGAGGTTACCACCCTTCGGAGTACTGAGTTACCTACCCTTCAGAGTTACCGTACCTTATTTAATTTAATATTATCGTTCTTTCTCCGACTTTACCTCTTTAGTTCTACTATTGTACCTAAATCATTATTTAATTGTTCTTTATTTTAATATTTTATATTTTCATGAAAAACATTCATGACATCCGACGACTTCCGACGTAGAATCGGCCTTGTAGACACGAACTGTAAAACATTTATCAAACCCTTTGTAACAAAAGGACTCCTATTATTATACATTTCGGGTTTGGAAATTGCGAGGATATACAAATTGCAGGTTCATCTGGCACCTGCCCATTATTATTTGTTAAAATGACGTCGGAACGTGCCATTTCACAGATTCCATTAAGGCCTAAAGCCGGAGAGGCTTTGTTTGCCACTAGGTTTGTCTAATTAGCGGTATCAAGGAGGCTGGTAGTCTCTTTTGTACAGACGCGACCTGGGCCGACAAAATAATTCATTTAATTACTGCTTAGACCCAAACCTTTGTGTCTGCTGGAGATTTTAACGATACCATTGGCAGAACTTGAGACCACTATGTCTTAAATAAGCTGATACGAAATTCAAATGGACAAGATAAAAAGCAGGACTCCCATTTCGGAATCACGTCTTAAGATACGAATTTTAGAAGGTAAAATTATAATAATATGGAAATGTATACTTGCAGAAAGTCCTTACTCTGAGTTTATTGCTAGTGAATACTAATGGAATCAGTGAACAATTCTCATCTCCACTTTACTATTAAGATTTAATCAAATTAAGTGTAATGGGATAATCTAGGTATAATTCTTTTATTTTTTTGTTGTAGGTAGGTTATTTTAACAAGTAAACCTAAAACTAGTGATAGAAGCCTTCTTTTAAGTAGATAAGCCTGCGTTAGGAGACTCCGCTCTTCCATAACTTATTAACATAATTCGACTCTCTACCTTGCAGTTTCAAATTCGCTTTATATTCGAAACTATTCAGGAAATTCCAAAAGATGAACAATGAGTAAAACCCTAAAAATCGAGACATTATGTCGCAAATTTCGATCTAGACTGCAATGCCTGCCTACATGTTACTAAGATTGATTTTCAGTCACAATCTTCGACGGAAACGGAAAGCAATCTATTGCTGCGTGCTTGCAATCTTCGAGGCATTCCTCGTTATGAGAGCGTCGTATTACATCTTGTTCCGCCAATAGCAGATCAAAATGGTAAGGACGGAATATTTCTATGAGAAATAACTTTACACGTCTAATATCTAAATAACTTAATGGGTCCCCAAGATTCTCATGAATTCTTCTGCTTGGAGGAGGAATGAAACGTTGATGAATGAAACGGTGTAAGTGAGACAGATGACATATGAAAAAAGACGTATGCTTGGAATGATGTGGAAGGTATTTAAAAAAAAACTCGTCAAGTGGGAGTCGGATTCGCGCACTGAGGGTTCCGTACAAATTTGTAGGTATGTAATTAAAAATTTACGGTTTTCGCAATTTTTCCTTTATCTGTGCTGACGTTGCTTCGTACCAAATTTCAAGATTCTGAGTTCACGGAAAGTACCCTGTAGGTTTTGATTCCCTTGCAAGTGTCGAAAATTTGCGGCATACCTAAACGGCTGAAACGGCTGTATCTTTTGATTGCGTTGGCTAAGAAGTTTGATTTTTCACAGCTCCAAGGGTCAGTAGACCTGAGTATTTGATATAAATTCCAGCTTGATACCTCCACGCGTTCCTGAGAAAAAGGGTCTTGACAGACAGACGGATGGACAACAAAGTGATCCTATAAGGGTTCCGTTTTTTCCTTTCTAGGTACGGAACCCCAAAAGGTAGAATGACAGTTGGCTTTTTGAATAACGGAGGAAGACGATAAGACTTAATTTTTAACTAACGTGAACAAGCTATACTTGCTTTCCGAAGCCGTTGGACCTCAATGGTTATCAATCCCCACCCATCATAGTGTCCAGCATTGTCTGGCTGTAGGTAAAGAAACCCGGAGGTATTAGGCAATAAAGATGTATTTTTATGTGTTTTGTATTTATAAGAATGAACCAGTTAAATATAAACATTTTCCTTTTCCTCTGACTTTATCCCTTTTATTCCAACATTCATAAAACCTTATAAAATGCATTTAACTAACATGCAGAGGCACTTGACTGGTAGGTACAGTTATTTTTTGAATTGTCAGTAAATAAGTAGTTACCTACCTTTATTTGGTATGTAGTTAGGTGGATACTTGACAACGTTCCAATTCCGTAAAGATATACCTACCTAACAGGAATGAAGGAGAGAATGTATTGTGTGGAATGCTTGGGTCCCTGAGTATTTTATAAACAGGTCACTACGTTCTTCGATAGACTTACAAGTACAAAGTGGCTGCTACTTAGGTTGGAAAGCTTTCTGTTACTGAACTTAAGGTTTTATTACGTAAGGTTCAAATTGCATTGTTGGGAATTGCAAGAAGCATTTTAGGTGGTTTTATCACTGACGTTGTTCTCTAGAGGAAAAAGCCTGTGGTTGTGGCCCATATATTTCAAAATATTATTGTTAAAAGAGTCACACAGGGCACGAAAACGTTGGCTGCTGTTCCCGTCCATGTGGCGTTATTTTTTATTAGTTTCCTTCCAATACCACGCGTGTTGGGCGTACGGTTACCGTCATTTGGGATTCGACCGTCGTGTTGCACACGGTGATATTAAAGTATTTTATTTGATGTTGCTGCTTTTTATGGCTAAATGTATGGGAGTAATATGTTGAACATTCCGGAATGAATCATTGGGTACAATATTATTATTCATACAGAGTTAATTTGAAGGTCATGTGTTTTTGGACAAGTGAATAATGCAAAACAATGTTTCAGTTTATACAATCGATAGTTTCAGTAGGAAGATAATATTAAAAGCAAAAACCATTAAAATTGAGGACAAAATATAATTAATAAAATTAGATTATTTCCTTGGCAGAAATTGTGACATTGACATAAAAGCTCTACTGAAATTATATTATTCGAGTTCTAGGAAGCAGCAATTAGAATCGAATCAATTATATTTTGTAAAGGATCTTCATTATTCTGAACCCTATACACTCGTGAAAATTGTGAGGCAAGTATAGATCGTCTAATTTAAAATGACGCGCCCCTCCACTGCTTGTTACTGCATACACATTTAAAATGTTTGTATAGAAATTTCAGTGGAGGGGCGCGTCATTTTAAATTAGACGATCTCTACCTACTTAAATAAAAGTGCGAAACAATTTAAGACCAGGCACTCTGAAATAATTTCCACGCAAGCTCCGCCCCATGCGCCCCGCCACGCCGCGCTTCGCTTCCGCGAGCGAGCCGAAGGTCGCCCCGTCGACGCAAAATTCTAACTTTACGTATTTTGATTTTAGAATAGCGAACATGGATGGAATAGAAACACCTTTATATTATTATATATATTTTATTTTATGAAATATAATAGTTTATTTAATACTAACTACTACATTACTCAAAACATGGTCAAATTAAATTAGCTAGAGAAACTCCGCAGTCTAAAATCGACAAATTAAAAAGATTGGAATTGATGATTGTTTGTTTTTTGGAGTCAATGACCACTGCTGGTGTTACTTGAAGTATGAGTTGAGAAATCTGTTTTTTTTATCGTGTTTAGATATCAATATCCATCACGTCTGTTAAACAACACAAAAAAAAAATGTTTTTTAAACTGGTACAAAAACAACATTTCCAATAATAAAAGTAACGAGGTAAGAATAAGGCTCATATTTGATACAGACGTATTCGTTGCCAGCTCGAGATGCTTAAAGTCAAAAACAGCTTATCGGAATAGTTCAGATATCTACTTACTTTTACGGCTGAAACTTCATTTCTTTTCAACTGGAAGACGTATTATTGATATACGATTTTTTATGATAAGTTGCAAGTGGTTGCTGATCATAAATCTCTTTTTTAACTGAGGATTAAACTCGATTCAATTGGTTTCTGAACACCAAAATTTGACTTTTTTCTCGGCTAAATTTGCAGTGCATGATGTGCAATAAGAAATTCAAAAGAGGCATCGGAACAGAACATAAAGACGCTGTAGCTGGAATACAAGCAAGTGGTGGTAGTCATGCTCAGTTGAAACAATTTAGTAAAAAAAAGTAATGATGCATTTGTCAAAAAAGTGGAAATGCTATAAAAGACCATATACGAGGGTGACACTGAAAATTATATCTTTTCAAAATAGTGTCCATTTACATCAATACATCGCTGCATCCGATGGAACCACTGAGAAAAGCAATTTGCCCACTCGTCCGTAGGGGTCTCTTTGACGGCATTTTGAAATGCAGCCACTGCTTCCTCGGCGTCCATAAAACGTTTTCCTCGAAATTTTTCTTTTATTTTCGGAAATAATTATGAGGTATCCACCGGGCACAAAGCTTTCTGGCCGCTAAATTTTCATGGATGATGTTGTGCACTTGACTCATACCGATGCCTAAGCATGTCCGAATCTACTGATAAGTCACTCTTTTGTCAGTATCTATCATACGCCGCACAAAACTGATGTTATCTTCAGTCGTCACCGTAAAAGGCCGTCCCTCACGCAGATCATCGGTGAGATTAGTGCGACCACGTTTAAACGCATTAAACAAGTTGTAAACAGTGGCGCGAGATGGCATTTCATCGTAAAAGGCCAATCGAAGTCAATCATAACTTTCTTGTTGACTTAAATGACATCGAAAGTCATAAAAAATCATTGTACGAAATTTTTCTCGCGTTAAATTCATGCTGACGTGACGCAGACAATTTTCAATTTGCCGCCAAATCGTAAACAAATGACAAATGAATAAAATTCTGTCTGTAAATTGCATGTAAGTCCAATGCATCCTCTAAATATTTCTTTGTAAACAGATTTTATACATTTTTAGGTCCATTTCTATACAATAAATTAAATAGGAAAAAAAGTATTTATAAATTAAATAATTGCGACTGTAAAAAGGTTATTCTGCAATTTTTACTTAGCATATCATACAGTGAGACAGAGGATTTACTCGTTGTCTGTAAATAAAACATGTTAGTCTTTTAAGGTAATATTAATTTTTAATTAGTCTTCTCAGTTGTTAATTTTTTTTTGCACCTTTCTAGCCTGAAACAGGTTCCACCTAGTTCAGGCAAATGAGCAACTGTGTCCTCTATATTTTTTTTAAGATAAGTTATAGTAAATCTGCAGCATGTTTATAAATAAACGTTATTATTATTATATAAAATACATACACAATAAAATTGGCAGAGTTCCATTTTCAAAATTTGAACTTATTTCTTTATTATATCCTTTACAAGTGGCCGGTTCTAAAAACTTTCAGTGTCGCCCTCGTATGTTACAAAAATTATGACGTCCCATCTACAGGCATGGAAGCAACAATCATAGCAGGTTTAAAAAAATCGATTGAAATGCACAACATTATTTATGGACGATTTATAGCAGATGGCGATAGCAGTACCTACACAAAAATTATTGAGTCACGGCCCTACGCAAACATTACAGTCGAAAAGATTAACTGTAGAAATCATATTTTGCGCCGATTTTGTAATAACATGCAGAAACTCATGACCGACACACGTTACCCTATAAAAGACAGAAAGCGTTTTTGTAAAATAAAAATTTTATCAGCTCGCAAATACATCTGTGACGCCATCAGAATTAACAAGCCAGACAAAAACTGCAACAACTTGCATCATGATTTCGCAGGAACAGAAACTAAATTATGCAACTGAGAAGGCGTCTCCAATAAGTTTCCTTGTTCCGGATGACATTCAAATTCGGGAAATTTGCCTTAATTTTTTTTTCCTAAGAGAGTATATACTTATTAGTCATTATTCGGATAAAACATCTTCAACAATTTATATATAAGCATAAACAACATAATTGTTATACTACTTATAATATTGTTATATAGGTACTTAATACAATCCAATCGTCTCCATAGCTTCCTATGTTCTCACAATCTCCAACACAACTGTAACAATCTGGCCTTGAACCCACGCGCTAGGTTGTAGTTGCATGCAATAATAATTATTAGCAGTAGTTATGATATAGGGCGGCTGCAATCAAATCAAATTTATCTGATCATCATAGAGATATCTATATTTAAATTTTATTTGTTTCAAATTGACGTTATTTCAAGTTAAAGGAATATCAACTTTATTGTAATGGTAATTAAGTTCATTTCAGAGTGACTAGCACTATTGAAAAAGTTATAAAAATGTGTGAAGTTGTAGCGTAAACTAAACTTTATTGTGTAGAAATTAAAATTATTTTTCCATATACTCATATTTGTTTACATTTTTGGCGAAGTTCAGACAGCGGAAAAATCTTCGCGGAATTTACTGGCTCCATTGAAAATAGGACCGTATTACCATAGCCTAAAGTATAAAATTGTATGAATATCGATCGACTGTCATACAATTTTATACTTTAGATTAGACGTTTCGTCAAAATAATATATACGTATTTAAAAAAATAATACTAATAAAAAAATACTGCTTTGCTTCTCATGATTCTTGCAATATTTTTTAAGCTTTCGTCTTTCTTTCTCTTCTGTTCATGACGTCTTTTATTGTGTTTGTTTCCCATTGTATAGGTAGCGTTTTAATGTGAATTTTATTAAAATAACTCCCAAATAAAATACGTATTGAACGCGCGCGCGAGCGATACACCCTCTCACGATGGCGCACAGCGCGGCACTGACGAACCGGCTGGCCGTTAGGCGGGTTAGGCCGCTAACACATCAGTAATAAAGTTGAATACCGCGTGCACTCCTTGATCGCGTTGGAGCTCGAAACTAAATGTCGTAAGTCTCAATTCTTATTTCGTTTATAACTAAAGTAGTAATTGATCTAGAGAAAAAATGTCTTATGGGTCGATAGTAAAGTATATTTTCTTACTGTGAACATTTATTTTAGACATAAAGGCTGAGCCATCTTGAAAAAAAATGCAATAATCCTTAAAAAACACATGATTTTCGAATAAATAATGAATCGGGCGAAAATGTTACAATTACGTTTCTGTCTTATACATGCAAAGATAAAAGATCCATTATATTATCTAATAAAGTTCAATTTTGATTGCATGTGTGACTGTCCCAGAATATTAGTTCAAATTTACATGAAATTAGGGAGCCTCCTCTTAAAAACAAAGCAAACACGAAAAGAGCAGAGAACTATAAAACAAAGAAAAACATTCGTCCCACAAACGGGGAAAGGACTGCAAAGTTATTAATTAACGTTCGTTTACAAAGCAAGTTAACTGTTCCACTTGTTATAATTCAGTTTGTCTCTATGTTAAACGAGCGATGTCATTTGTGGATGATGCTGCCGGCCATCTGTTTCAGATCTCTCGTTTAATATTTTGGCTGATAAAACGTGGTATAATGTGAGCAATTGCTCGGGATTAATGACGTTTGGCGCGTAGCAGCAGATGGACCGAAAAAAGGCATTTTTTTTTTGTTACGAAAAGTCAGTTTCGAGTAACGATCATAATTAATATTGCTGTCGGTCTTTTTGCTAATGGTCTTTATTAAGTCATTAAGCTGAAGGCTAAAAATATACAAACTAGCTTTGCGGCTTCGCCCACATGGAGGTTGAAAATAATACGCCAACGACGTACCACACTTACCAAATTTCATAGAAAATGCATTCAGCCGTTTTTCCGTGATTGAGTAAGTGTGCGTGTGCATACACACAAGCGACACGCGTCAACGGCAAAGAAAACTGCAGCCGTCGACAACGTGCCGCTCGTCTATTTGAGTACGGTGTTCAAATACACGAGCGACATGTTGTCGACGACAGCCGGCCGACGCGTCGACAGCAGCCCCCGACACGCGGTGACGGCAACTGCCGACGCGACGACAGCTGCAGTTGGCTCTGCCGTTGATGCGTGTCGCTCGTGTGTATGAGAACTGACAAACATCCAAACTTTCACATTTATAATATTAGTAGGACAATCGATATTTTCACAAGTGAGCGTTGCTAGAGTTTACTCTGTCACGGGCGCCTCCAACAGACTGTTACATTTTCTAATATAAATTCATCGTCGTGAACATAAACCAGGATCGTAAAGCAGGTAGACACAATTTCGACAGCCGGCTAATGTAGCAGAGAGGTTGTTACCTTCGGAACCGTAACCGTTTAGAGACCGGATAATTGTTAATCGTTGTCAGGTTGTACTAGCAAATGGTGCTAGAGAAATCGGGTTGTTGCAAGTTTGAGTCTATGTTACTCGAAGTCGAATTTCGAATTTGCAAGCGGCGTTTCAACATATTGTAGATGCATTGAAACTTCACTAAGGTTGAAACTATCTAACGCCACATAGACATGGAGACCGTGTCGCTTTACGACGTGCAAGTGACATTTTACAGTAATAAATTACAAGGTCGATTATACAATATGTTTGTAGCGGTATCTACAACGCCACATGCGAACAACGCGTCATACTGACGTCACGCAAATCCTGCATCTCGCAAGCAGAGTTTACCGCGCACTTGTCATAGATACAATTTCCCAACATCAATCGTTGGGCAATTACCCGCCAGACACAACACCCGTCTGGTCGGAGGATCCTCCCTTTTCTATGGAGGTTGAGTGAACTTTACACCCTGATCTGAAATATACATAATTACCCACCCGCAACTAACTAAGAGCCTCAAAGCTACAATAATCGACTTATCCTTTCAGGAAAATCAAGTGAATGTAAGTAATGTATGTGGAACTACTCTATGTATAGACGAACCATAGCTAGATATCCAATGGTCTCAAAAAAAAGTTACCTACATATTTCCAACAAGTTGATATGAAATAAAACCTGCATTATTTAAAAATATATATATTTATTTCTAAAAGAACGCGAGAAATTAAACATTTCAAAACATTTTCTGATTCTCGACACGAAAACCTGTAAAGTTGACACCAAAACGATGAAAACGCTCGAGTCCTATCACAATCGTGTTGCAATAAAGCCGAGCTGAAGAATAGATTTTAGCCAGATA
The DNA here is from genome assembly GCA_951799955.1 of Apamea anceps. NCBI lineage: Eukaryota > Metazoa > Arthropoda > Insecta > Lepidoptera > Noctuidae > Apamea > Apamea anceps. The sequence continues at coordinate 5,893,237 of OX637512.1, forward strand.
ATGCCAAGAAACACATTACAGTTAGCGATAAGACCGCCCATTGCGTCACCCTGGTAAGTAAAATTTCTACATTTATATCTGTAATGTGTATGGTGTATGTAATAAACAGTCATCATCATCTACCTAGCCTGTTCCCAACTACGTTGGAGTCGGCTTCCAGTCTAACCGGATACAGCTGAATACCAGTATTTTACATGGAGTGACTGCCTATCTGACCTCCACAACCCAGTCACTGGGTAAGAGGATACCCCTTGGTAAAACTGGTTGTCAGACTTTCGGACTTCTGATGACCCGTAAACGACTGTCAAAGATCCAAGAATGGCAGCCGGGACCACCGGCTTAAGGTGCTTATATGCTCTCGGTATGTAAAGATGGTCACCCATCCACGGACCCACAGTGGCAAGCGTAGCTTAACGTTAACGTCACATTTTAAGCATTGGCTACTTTCTGAGGCTCTAAATATATTTTGTAACACAATATAATTTTACGACTAATAAGAGCTGGCTAAGAGTAATAAAGGACATAACGGTCTTTGTATGTCCGGAAATTAAGGAACTAATAACGGATATTAAGGGAAAAGTCATTAATGTCGAAGTTTAGGTCAATCCATGTTAATATTGAATTATTTAGAAGTATCTAGGAACAATTGACTTCATATAATATATTCGTAGAACTTCCAGCTTGCTCCGTACTTATGCACCGTTGTTGGTTCTAGTTTGAATACAAGCGAATGCAGTGCAGTTCAGAGTTAGAGTCGAAACCAAAGGAAATGAAATGATCCGTAAATATTTGAGGCGAGAACTGCCAAATAAATGCTATTGTAAATTAATAAAACCAGCACATTCCGACGAATAATCTACCAGGAGAACAGTTCTGTATAGTAGTTCAAGTTAACGGCACGAGTGTTTACAACCGTTTTCGAAATAAATTGTTTGGAACGGCCACTTTTACTATTACACCACTGCATCCTTGAGAACTAGTTTATTTATTACCGCGAGAGTGGACTTTTCCCTGGCGACCATTCTACTGCAGTAGAGGTTATAAAAGAAACACGTATAATGTTAACTGTTCATAACTTCGAGCAGTCAGAAGTCGAACTGGTGGAAAGAGTTTTCGTACAATAAGGGACTAACCACATTTATTCAGCTCTGTTCAGCTTTTGTCCATAGAAAACAATGCGTACGCATCCCATACAAAATCGTTGTTTTCTATGGACAAAAGCTGAACAAAGCTGAATAAGTGTGGTTAGTCCCTAAAACAAACACGGCACATAGCTAGCGGCAACTTTAATTAATCGTGTTTTCAATGAAGACCCAGTTTTAAGGGGATCGTGCCTAAATAACAGCCGCACGGGTTGATCAAAGGTTAAGCTACGCTTTCCGCGGTCGGCGCGTGGATGGGTGAAAATCCATTACAAACCAAGACCCCTCCGTGCCTCGACAAGCACGTTAAGCATTTGGTCCCGGCTGACATTCGTAGATCTTTGACAGTCGTTACGGGTAGTAAGAAGCCCGAAAGTCTGACAACCAGTCTTGCCAAGGGGTAAGTATCGTGTTACCCGTTAAGTGGGTTATGGAGGTCAGATAGGCAGTCGCTCCATGTAAAATTCTGGTATTCAGCTGCATCCGCTGACTGGAAACCGACCCCAACATAGTTGAGAAATGGCTCGGCAGATTGATTAGATATGATCACGACTTTAAATAACGTTGCATACTGATATTCAGGTGAGCTGAGGTGGCTAGGGAGATTGACTCAGGTTTGACCACGACTTTAAATAACGTTGCGCAATCCAAATTCCTATTTGTCCTACTAATATTATAAACGCGAAAGTTTATGAGGATGGATGGATGTTTGTAACTTTTTCACGCAAAAGCTACTGAACGGATTTGGATGAAATTTGGAACACAGTCTGTTTATAAGCAGAATTAACACATAGCACAGTTTTTATTCCCACGGGATCGAAACTTATGTGGGTGACACTGGGGAGCGCAGCTGGTTTGATTATAATTCAATTTTCCATGTTCGCTGACGTCTTAAAAAGTTAAACAATGAAAAGGTAACAATATAATATAAATCCAACCACTAGGTACTGACAGAAGAAAGAACAACTAATCCACAAGATTACTTCAGTCTAAAGCGCAATATATTTAATGAAAAGCTCTGCAGCAGCTAAGTGCAAAACGAATTCAAAGCGATTGCAACCCCAGCTCACGATATCATAAACATTGCAAACGAGATACTAAGGACAATAAAATTCAGTAGTGTTCACGAAGAAAATATTTGTAAGGCCTGGACGCAACAGTTTTATTTGGAGAGGAGAAAAAATCAGGTCGCGTAAACAATGGAAGCCGCAACAATTCTCTCTCCTTCGGTTGGCTTTAAACATAATTTATTCGATGTTTAACGCTTTGCCTTTACGTAAATTGAATTCGGGTCCAGAATTTACCCTCACGAATAATTTGTAATTGTTACCTACGCATTTTCCTTATTGATTTTGAATTGTGGGTGCACAATATGGACCTACAAATGATGGCCTAAGGGTTGAGCGCCGTGGGAGGCAGTCACCTCCTTCTGCGAAGCAGTCATGCTAGCGAAGGAGGTGGCGGGGTGGGCGAGAGAACGCGCCTTGCGCACCTCACGCCTCAGCCGCCGCGGGAGACGCTCCGGGCGTCGGGAGCCGCGTGACGACTCCCAGCCACCGTAGGCGCGGGCCTGCGGGCGGTGAGTAATGGGTAACTCACCGTCCGATCAGGACCAGGCCCGTGCCGGACGGCGTGTTGTGTTCCACGCGCGCCTCAAAGAGATGTCAGCATGAGTGACGGGGCCCCATAGGGCCGAAGCCTGCCAGGGTAGCGGGATTGTCCGAAAGGGTTACCGCTGCCCTGGAACATAAAGGGCTAAGGAAGGAACACGGGTGGGTTTTAGTCAGTAAGAGTCTGACACTCCCTCCTGCTCCACCCAGAGCGGGAGGAGTCATTTGATGATTTCCCATCCTCAAAAAAAAAAAAAAAAAAAGGGTTGAGCGCCTTTAAGCCATGATTTGTAGGTCCATATTGTAAGTCTGGATACCCATCGTAATTAGTCGAACACATGTAATTGGTAGGTAATTTTCTCCACAAGAGTCAAGACCAATTATTGTTACTTTTATCTAATAAAAATGTTTAAAGTACGAATTAAAACGCCTCGTTGTGAGTAGGTAGACATCTACATTGTAGAAATCACAAAGAATCACAAAGGGTTAAATTACTCTACAGTCAAAAGTGGCAAACAGCGTTGCGCTTGAGATTTCCTTTCATACGACAATCTGAATTGTCTCAAACAAATTACATTTTAAAGAGCAAAGACGAATACAATGTTTCGGGTTACTTCATAAATTGTAATTTTAAACGCCGAGATAAGGGTCGGCCAAAATTTCAGCTCCGTTGGGGTTTGTTTTGCGTCCAGATAATATCACAGTATCTGAATGTCAAATAAACTTTGAAATACAGAAAACGCCAGGGTTCATTTAAATTTTAGACATAGTTCTACAGTTACTAGTAATTGCAACATACTCTCAAAAAGATTTATATTTACTTACTGTAAAAGACTGTAGAACAAAGTAGTATATAAATGCAGTTATTTGAACCATTTGTACAAAACTATGACTACAAAGCGTCTTTAGCAAACAAAAAATAGTTTTCATCTTCCGTTCCGATTTACGTATTTAATTTTCTTACTGTTAAAGGAAATTTGACGTTTACTATTGATGAAAAGTGGAACGTAACAGAATCGAGGGCGCTGGACCCGAATTATTAATTTGAGCGGCGCGTCTGCACAAGACTTGCTTATTAAACGTTGCAGCAAGAAACATTAGTTTGTTAAGAGAACATGTGAGCGGAAATTCAATTTTGAATGTGCTTTGCATTTTATAGTTCTTACTTCGATTTAAACTTTGCTATTTTCGTTGCATTCGATTCCCAATAAGCTTGGATTATTAGATCAAGACTAAAGTTTTCGTCGTAACACGGTTTAATTCGGACGATGTTTTACTTTGAGCAGAATTATTTTATTAAAATTTTCTCCTTTTCAAAGGTTTTTCTCCTCAATGAAAACTTCCTGAAAGCATGTTTCTAACTATCCAGACTTCGTTACTTGGCAAATCGATACGTCGAACACACTCCCTACTTAGCATAACCATTCACTTTGAAATACAGTTATTGTGCGCGTAAGACCCAAAAACTTTTCTACCTTAAGTTAATTTGTTGTTCCCACTTTTACAACTTACTTGGAACTTTCTGGAAGCCTGATTAAGTGGAACAAGTTTAACAAATAGCATTACCCAATCGATGGACTGGATTTTAAACGAGTTCCTTTACATTTATTCCGATTACGTCATTTAATTGCAAACAGTCTCAATTCAGTGATAAAAATAAGACCTTTCGGTGTAATCGAATTTATTCGGTGATAAACATTCAAGTATAAATTTAAATTCTGCAGATGACATAATGAAGTTTCACATATTTTGTGAAATGTAAACCATACAGATATGGCCGACGGCATTAACATTGATGTTTGTATTAATTTCAATTATCAAATATGGGAACACAGCCAAACTCAGTAAACATGATTTCCATGAAATCAGTCCGTTGCAAATTAGTCCAATTTAGCTGTAATAAGTCCTTTCACATATGTCAATCTGCTCAACGAATAAAAGGTCGAAAAATTAGGTCCCACCAAAGGTTAAATTGAATCGAAAATGAATTGTAATTATGTGTACCGAGAGTGAAAGGGCTTGAACAAACTAAATTCGCTGAGTTAATATTTTAGTCCTTCAGATTTTGGGCTATCTATGATTTATAGAAACAGTATACATCGGCAGTCTTGAAATGAATTTCTATTTGCTATTTAATGTGCTTAAATAGATTAATTTGAGTTGGATCCAAGAGTCGAATTATTTCTTCGAATTGTATGCCACTTCAATTCTGGGTCGAGTGTTATTGGAACCTAAACGTTTACATTTGAAATGAGTTCCTAAAACATTATGAAAAGGAATGAAAAAGCATTTCGATATTTGTACGATTATAAGGATTCTCGATTTCTTGTCCCTGCTTTTTGAATACAAGTTGAGAACGAAGTCTAATAAGTATTGGGGGTCTACTCCGAAGTACTATCGGCCGAATGTTCGGCCGTTTCCTACTACGAAGTTACTATTTGGTTCGGTCGGGACCGATCCTACACTCCTACACTCTTTCGAATATTGACTATGGTCCGGACCCAACTGAGCCGATCCGAACTTTTTCGCATTTTTCAATAATATTCGGTTCGGCCATGTGTCGGTCCGATCCGAACATTCGCACTTTGCACTTCGGAGTAGGCCCCCTGGTTTGAATTTCATTGTTAGCCTTTACAAATATACATATCTAGTAAGCACTGTAGAGGTTTTAGTCTGCATAAAATCAGACGCATTATACAAATAATTAGGTATGTTAGATTAATATAAATATTATTGATAGTCTCGGTACTGTAAGTTCGCGTAGCGCTTACAGTACCTACCTTACGTAAGTAGAACCGAAAGTGTTCGACTCGGGCCTCTGCAACTATCTCTGAAGGTGAAGGTTAATAACTTTCACATAATAATAAGACCACCGAACTTAGACAAATACAAACAAAACTTCGAGGAGAACCACATAAGTCTCAAACAAATGAAGTTCGACTCACCATGACAAGACTGCACTAACAGTCTAACATCTTATGATATTTGAGACCAAACCAAACATTGATATTTTAATTAATAAGATTGATATTCATGTAGGGCGGAACCATTAACAAATTCTAATCAGGAATAGTAAGTACGCGGCTGTTAATATTCCAGTATTGAGTTTTACTAATGTTCGGATTTGAAGATCGTCGTCTGTCGCTACGGGTGTCGATGTGCCACAACTACGCCTGGTACTGAACTTAAGGACACAATCCATAATATACTTACTAATATTTTAATGTGAAAACAGAAAGCTGCTTTCACATTAAATACAATGTCTGTTGGTCTGTTACTTTTTCACTTCTTAACGGCTGTTCAGCCGTTTAACCGTATTTTTGTTTTAGCCGTTTGTTTGTTTTGTGATTTGGATGTTTGGCAAACGGATAGACCATGACTAGGATTGGAACATAGCATACTTTTTAGCTTGGTAACAAATTCTTGTGGGATAATTTCTGACCCCCACGTGGGCAAGGCCGCGAGCAAAAGCTAGCATACTTAACATATTTTCTCCAATTTTTAAATAACTAGCTTTTGCCTGCGACTTCATCCCACATCGTGACCCAATCTCATCCCATCACCTGCCCGCGCTATCACTTCGTTTTCGCGTTTTTTCTGCCTTTTTTCCTTTTTCTCGGCCCCTAAGGGTCATCGCGTAATGTTAAAAAACTTTTTTGCAAAAAAAAAAACAACCGACTTCCAAAAACGACACTACAAACTGAAAAATAACTTTAATTTCGGAAGTCGGTATCGTTGGGTTCGCATTTTCGTTGTTTGCCACCGACTTCCGAAATTAAAGTTATTTTTCAGTTTGTGTCGTTTTTGGAAGCCGGTTGTTTTTTTTTTGCGAAAAAGTTTTTATTTTTCACTTTTTAGTTGTAATTTATACCAGTAATTTTGGTTTAACCAAACTACTAAACCGTTTTTGATGAAATTTCTATGGGACCATTTGGGAAGTACACCCTTTCCAACAAAAAAAGAATTTTTCAAATCGGTTGGCAACCGACGGAAATATGCGCGAACAAACATAATAAAAAAAAAAATACAAACATCCGAATTGAGAACCTCCTCCTTTTTTAGAAGTCGGTTAAAAAGTCTAGAGCCTTCCTCAAGAATTAGGTTAGCTTTATTATTAGTATAGACAGTATCTAGCTACCTACCGAAGGCAACTCTTCCTATTCCACTTTTTACCATGTCATTAAACAAATAGGTACATAAGATACTTACCCCGAAAAGTAAATGTGTGTGGGCGCAATCACAAAATAAGCCTGTGTAACATAAGAGCCAAGTTTATAAGTACGGATAACGTGTTATGACGACGTCATGAATAAGATATTTGTTGTTTTACTGCTACTGACATACATTGTCTTTGACATGAAGGATAGTTAAAAGGTTATTGTTGAGGGTTATATAAACATTTTAAGAAATCAAGTGGGAGTATCTACATATTATTTCTAGGGATCACGACTCAAGGTAGTGCCAGGGGCAAACTGAATGAAAAAGACAAAGAATCGGGAGTTTGGAGATTGTAAAGCAAAAGGACCTACTTCTGAGTTTCCAATATATTTCTTCTGTGGCCGCTTCGAGATTTGGGGCATCGTGTTTAAAAAATTGCAATATATTCGCCCTTTTTTACATGGGACTGAAAGGTACTGTCATCGACAATGTGTACCCTTCCGGGAATACAGACGTAACACGTACGTATATACTCGTATTACAAGTCTTTTATTCACAAAAGCGGCCAAGTGCGAATCGGAACACGAAGGTTTCCGTACCACCGTACACATAAAAAACCCGTTTCTTGTATTTTTTAATGTTTTACTTTATTTTATTTTACTATTTGTTGTTAAAGCGACTATATGATAGTAGTACACAACGAAATTTTCAAGGATGTGCCTACCTATTACGGTGCAAAAGATACAGCCCTGTGACGGACGAACAATGGTGGCTTAGTAATAGGGTCCCGTTGGCACCCTTTGGATGCGGAATTCTAAAAAAGCAGGTATTATAAAGACAAAAACAAAAGTATTATTCATACAGCTGGTTTCCTAGCAGGAAATGAAGCCACCAATACGTACATAAATAACAGCAAGTGAGACTTTACACGCGCCATTACCTGAAACAAACAATAAAATATTATTCCATTTTTCTCCTTTTATTTACTGGGAACAATATGTTGTTTTCATAAATGAATGTGCGTAATTTTGCAAGATACCATCGTTGGTACAGCAGATACTTATATAATAATAAAAAATTGAAGATGTAGGGACGAGCTTTGACTCCTACAGAAATGACTAGCCCACATTAGTAGAAAACTATTTAAAGAGAGCAGTGGTAACGGCTCCGACTTACGTGTCCTACGTAGAGGGTTCGAACCCAGCCAGGCACATTGTGTAATTGGAACGAAGTTCCTTATCGCGCGTTGCGAAAGGGGGCTAGACAGAAAAAATTAAGACCAAAAGTTGTAACGACTTTTTTGCTATAGTTGTGCGGCGTGCGCGTTTCTCTGTCTGTCTTTCTCTCTCTCTTCTAGAAAGCAAGCCAGTTATTTTTGTTTCGTCTTTCTATTAAAATTTTATTACAATTCATTCACTAATTAATCGAAAGGAACTTCGTTCCATCCGGGTGTCCCTTGACAGCTCTCAAGTTTTTATTTCATCACCACTGCTCTCAAAACGGTGAAGGAAAACAGCGTGAGGACGACCGGCTTGTCCTAAAACCAAAAATTCGAAGACATGTGACATCTGTCATCTATCAATCCGCACTGGGCCCGCGTGGTAGATTATAGCCCACTCCCTCGCAAAGAGAGGAGGCCTGTGGCCCAGCGATGGGAACATTATAGGCAGATTATGCTATGCTATAAAGTGTGTGAAAAAAGGAAAATAGGCTAGATAGATAAACAGAAGTGTTTGGAAGTATCACATTGCATTGGTCTTGGTTAAATGATTTTAATATTGAAAGGCACTTAGTTATTTTCTCAAAAAAGTTTTATTATATTCAATCCCTGTAACACAGCGCAGCATAGAGCAAATAAAATCCATATTCTTCTTGGCCTAATGCCCTAGTTCCGAACACAAAATAAAGTACCTATATACCATTTTCGTAAATCACTATGTAGATACAAAACGGTCGATGAGAATTACCCATAAGATCTTATTGGCTAGAGAGCTTTTCTATGTCATATATCAGACGTCTTCATCGAGTGTATTTCCGCGAATACAGAGAATAAACGTTCAGTACACAACGGTGTAATTTATTTGAGGATTAGTGGTGTACCAAGTTTCTTGAAAGGAGATTAAGGTGGAGAACACGACCAAACTAGTTGTTTTTAAGGTGTCGATTTTTGCTTAGTATCTTTATTAAGTAAGTGAAGCATCGTTTGGCTGAATGTATTTGCATTCTATAATGTTTAAAGATTTTACAATGGCTTAAAGCTAAGGACCCTGATGCGGTAGGAGTGAACTGGTAGAAATCGTCACGTAACGAAAAAGCGTTATGCCCCCTCCATGCGATTTTTTATTTTAAGTACTTAATAGAAAGAGACAAAGACATCTTTCATGGTTTTCGAGGGTGCTGAAGCAGATAGTGAGGTCAAATTGAAAAACCAAAAATGGCCGTTGCTAAAACTTTGACACAAAATTTTACATTAATTAAGTAACTTATAAGTTTCAATATCAAAAGACCCATCATTGATAGATACAAGTGGAATGGAAAGGAAGAACAAGCTGATAATTAATTATTGCTACACAGAATATATTTTATATTAAGGCGATTATACACGAACAACCGTTTTAAAAAGCCCACGTTTCAAATAAAATGTCGGTGTATTTAGAATTTGCTCTGTCGACAGATGGCAACCGCTATTCCGAGCCGCTTTTTCTGTTACATATTTACACAAACGTAGCTATTAATGTATGGCTGGACACGTGTATTACAAAACCTAAACCTATCTATTATTTCAGCCCACATTCACCCACTGCTGAGTACAAACCACTTCTGATTTACGGCGAATTTTGTTGTCTACAGCCAGGCAGCCTTATCATTTGCTGCCCACGCAACCAATTACAATAGAACACCTACGCACGAAGATTTCTCAGAATTTCTTAAATAGCAAATTATAATTAAGAAAATATTTTACTTACCTAATTTCCACGGTGGGAAAGGCGATCCTATCAGCTATTTGTTTTCCCAACCAAGCTGTGAAAGTCTACAAAGAAAAGGGACAATTTCGCTGTTGTTTTTTGTAAAAATAAAAACTTGGGCAAGCAATCTGGCAGTGCATATATTTGCAGCATCATTATAGATTTTTAAACCCCTGACAAACTCTCGGTCGTGCGGTCCTCTGCAAAACTTTTGCCACCCAATCTTTTGACCCAGTGCAGCGGTGTCGTAAATTGTGACTTGTGAAGAGACATGTATGTAGAAATATTTATTATGTGGGTAGGTAAATATGGCTTATACCTTAGTTACGGGTAGCATGATCAGCCTATAATAATAATATAATAATAATAATATCCTTGGACATTTCACACAGCGCCATCTAGTCCCAAGCTAAGCAACCTAATGCTTGTGTTATGGTAACAAGATGGCTGATAAACTACTAATAATATTCCCACTGCTGGGACACAGGCCTCCTCTCTGTGAAAGGGCGTGGGCCGTTATCCACTATGCGAGCCCAGTGCGGGTTGGTAGATGTCCCATGTCTTTGAATTTTTGGTTCTAACACATGCCGGTTTCCTTACGATGTTTTTCTTTGAGTTTGAGTTACGGGTATGGCTTCAATATTCACCTAACATTTATTAGAAATTTCTGGAGGCCTATGGTCTGCAGCACAGGTGTACAAGTTGTAGTGATGTTGATCAAGGTCCGGAGCGGTGCTGTCTTATGTTAGACGACTAGTTTTAATGAAATACCGAATATATTGAACTACTCTAAGCCAGCGCCACCACTGGCAGATTTTTCTAAACCATCCGTCATTTTTAAATATTCAAAAACATACATACGACATACAGTGGCATCCAAAAGTTAATTGACTTACTACTTTATTCTTTTCAGCTGTGATGCCTGATAATGATTTAAAATAAAAAAAATAATCAGGTACTCCTAAGGGATTACTTACTTGATATTTTTTTATGATTTATAAGTCAAGGGTAGTTAAATTAGTCAGTAAAAACGTTACAGCAATTCAAACATTTGGATCACTACAATTTTAAATCACTATGTGGTGTGTGACAGCTGAGGTGAAACTGTCAACTAACTTTTGGAGGCTATTTAAAAGGCTTTGTTTCAATTCGTAAACAAAAGTCAGTTCATAAAGCACTAAAGTCGTCTAGAAGACTGTTAAAGACACCCACTTTGATGTTTGGCTCCAGACTACAAAATCACTTTAAGTAATCCTTGTCTTAGCACAGAGATTAATCACACAGTTTATCTGGAGCTTGACTATTTGTTCGCTGCGGCGTCTGGTTTGCTGAAGAGAATTCTGTATTATGTAGACAGAGCTGGCAAGCTCGCAATATAAAAGGCCATTTTTCGCATTCCCAAAAACCTCTCATTTTCCCAAAAGCTGTACGTTGTATTCGAATCCGATATGAAAAATTCGTGTCTGACTGCAGTCACTTCCGTGGAATGTTGCGCTTTGCATCGAAAAAACCCTCCGTGAGCTGAATAAGTAAACCATTGCATTGTGGTGTCCGGTGCAACGTGGCCACACGTTAATGAGCACAGAATTGGGTCACAGAGTCACGGCGGAGTCAGCGCCCCCTCGCGGATTCATTAAAGTACCAGCTAAATCGCTGCATGGGAACGCTTATATTTTAGACGTTTATGGATTAATTTACAAAGTTCCGCGTGATAAATTTTAATGCGATACGGGACGTCGTGATCTAACAATGAAAATATTAAACGAAAACCGACGCTAAGTATACCTAACTAAAATAAAAGTCTGTGGAAGTTGGGTTTGGATTGTGTGTTACGTTTTGATATTTATGCGAAGTCTTAACTGCTATTTACCTAGACAGATTTGAAGGCTATAAAAGTTCAAGTACCAATAAAGTTTACTGCATGACGCAGCACAATTGAGGACAAAGTGATACCTATAAAAAACAAGATCCTTAATTGTCAGTCTCAGTTTTATTTCTAAATAAAAACTTAAGTATTACCTAGGATTACATCCCCGATCAAACATATAAAATACCAGTCGTTACTGGCAAACATGCCAAAGATTTGTATAAAAGATAAAGATGGTTCTTGGCTCAGTGCTCTTTGCTTATACCCAAGAATACAAACACAAATATCTTGCTGATATAAGTGCGGAGATCCCGAACAGACTATCCGTACTAGAAAAATAAAGGAAATTGCTTCTTAGATTTACATTCAACGAACCCGTACTAGAAATCTTGAGACAATCGATAAGTTTGGATGTATTTAGGTATCCCGATAGTAACAAATACGCAAAGCAACATGTCCCTTTCAACAAAGAATTAATGTTGTCAATTCCAACAAATACATCGAAGACAAAACTCTCAAGAGACGGGACTCCTAAAATAGGATCCCGCAATAAATCTACCACTGGTTACGATAAAGTGAAATTTATCTTAACAATAGACGGATTCCGTCGTCGTATGGTGCTGATAGATCCGATTCCATTAGATTCCAATATTTGAACATCCTCTTGCACTTCCGAAGTGTGAGCAGGAAATTGTATAGTAATAAATCTTTGAGCGGGAGAGTGTGACATTCTGTACGAAGGTGTCTACTAAATGGTAGTGCGGAAGCAGTGATTCTAGGGAATTTGCCTCGGAGATAAATCGAGTGCTACGGAAGTGAATGCTACGTGTATTTGCCGGGGGACTTAACAAACGATTAGTCGATATTTATTGCCCCGATATTTTCGGGTAAGCATTCGTATAGGGGTGTTTGTGGGATTGATAAAAAGGTAAACGTGTAATATTTATATTGGTTGATTTGTTGGTATTTAAACGGGAAAAAAAATGTCGCTCATGTGACAGGTGGAAATTCAGGTGATGTTAATATACCTAACAATAGGACGAATAGGTAGGGTAAATCTATACGATACTCTCAAGCATAGTAAAAGTTATTCGATTAGAAGCCAATATCGTCCAATTATTTATTTACCTACATACTCGAGCTGAAAAACGTATGAAAATAAATGAATAACCCTAGAAGCCCACTACACGCGCACCACGTCTGTCGCAGGAAATAACGTTAACGATAAGTAGGACATGGTTTATTAAATTTTAACTACACCGCGGCAGCGATTTACAATATAACCTGGGCGTAATTAAACGCAAGAAATTAATTAATATTTTGTTTATTGAATAAAAGGTGGCTGTTATTTTAACGATAAGGATATTTCGAATAACATAGTAGGAGCAGGGGAGATGATCGATGACCTAACTACCCACGCAGTAGGAGTAGAATGAATAGGGAATGTGGGGTATATGCACCGAAGAATTCATGATTCCAAATGTACACATTCCTATTATGTAACTACCTACTCATTGGCTCATGATACTGGGTCGTGTTCATCCATACTATGCATACGAATATTATCAATGCGAAAGAAACTCTGTCTGTCCGTTACCTTTTCATGGCTTAATGGAATTTCCGACATCCACACAGGGGAACCACGGGCAAAAGTAAGTTTTTTATAATGTACGAAATCATTTCTTTTATTTTTTCTTTCTTCTCGAGGCAATCGACGGAAACAGACCGGCAGATGGTCAGGCGCGATTAAGAAGGCTTTTGAAAGCAGCATAGACCAAGCAAGCTACGCTGTGGAAGACCGCTTAACTTGGAGACGTGTCGTATGTGGTCGCGGTCACCAGCAGTGGGGACACGTCGAAGAAAAGCAACCAATTGTTTATGCAACCAATATATTTTAAGTAGCAACTTAAGTTCATGCAGCCAAGGAGTAACAAGCCTTCAGTTGGAAACCACAAAGGATCACGGGCCACGAGGCAAACATGGCCGATGTAATCACTCCAATCTATGTTACTTGGAGATTTGTTTGCTTGCACTCTGAAGCTAAAGCATCACAACTCAAGGACGTAAACGGATTTTATTCGCAGATAGTATAATAATAATAATTTATCTTTATTTCAGACATACGTCCATACATTTTTACAAAGAAAGCGTTAGTAGGGTTGTTAATAGTACACACAAAAATAATAATAATAAATAAAAAACAAAATAAAATAAAAATAAAAAAGGTGTTAGTAATTTGTTAGTAAACAAAACAAGTTACACACTACGTTTATTTCCTATTTCTGTGCAGGTGTACACTTGCCCAGTATACAGTAAAAGGACTATCTATTTTGCACGCTAACGTTCTGAGGACAGTGTTGGTGCTACGACGGACCCTGCTCATCATCGATGCAGTTCTTTTCCTAATGATGCAAAAGAAATCATCGATGGAAGCATCCGCAAACATTTCGGAAGCACTGCAGTACCTGGGTTTCCTCAACACTGCCCTCAGAGCGTCATTGTACTGAACACGCAGGGCATTGTAAGCCCGCCGCGTAAAATTGATCCACAGACTGCACGTGTAGAATGACTGACAGAAGGCTCTGAAAAGTAACAGTTTTACATCTGTAGTACCTCGTGCGAATCTGCGGGCCAACATATTGCAGCGGACTGCCAACGCCCTCCTTTCCCTCTCTAAGTCTGCATCATCCAGCAGGCGATCCGTCAGCATGTGACCCAAGTATTTTGCTTCAGTCACCCTCACTAGTGACGACCCCCCGATCCTAATTGGAGGCACATTTGATGGAGCTTTGTTCCCTGCCTTGAATACCATGAGGACACTCTTACTAGCATTATACTTGAGTCCATGTGACGTGGCATACGCTTCACAAATGCCCATAAGTTTTCTGAGCGCACTCACTGACGGGCTCAGCAGAACCATGTCGTCCGCATAACTAATATTATTTATCATGGTTCCGTCTATCGAACACCCGACCATAGACCCGATGAGCCTGCCAATCAGCTGGTTGACAAATAGGTTAAACAAACTCGGAGAAGTCAACCCACCTTGCCTGACTCCGCATTTCAGAGGATATTCCTGACTAAGCGAGCTGACCCATCTGACCGCATTTTTTTGGTTGCTGTACCAGTACTTGAGGAGGGAAACCGTCTCCCTCGGCACAGTCGTCTCCTCAAGTAGTTTATGTAGTATAGAGACGACATGTTCATTAGTTCTTATAAATACTAATGTTGAACATTTCTACAGACAACGGTCCTATATTTAACTTTAGCAAAACTACAAGTCCCTTGAGCGCTGTCGTTCTGTTTGGACGAAGTTTTTCTGCGAAAAGCTTCATGCAGATCATTCAGTTACATCTTTTGAGTTGAAGATTGTTATTAACATAGTATTTTTTGTAATAACGCTCGAGAGACAAGTTCATGTAATATTTACTTATGTATTTGGGGTTTGCCTGACTGGTTTCAGACTCGACCGGAGAGCTCTTTATACTCATGCTCTCTCATCACGTGGCGAAGCCTGTGTGCTACCGCAGCTTTTCTTTTCTTTGGTTTTAATTTTACTTTCATTGATGATAGGATGAACATTCAGTGAACACAGCACATTTTAAGTATGTATTTAAACTTCTTACTCACAAATAAGGCACAAAGACGGACTTAATGCCTCAGGCATTCTCAGGAGATAAGATGGCAGTTGCTCTGTTTGTGAGAAAAAATATATAAAAAAAAACTTGAGGGGTGTCAAGGGACACCCGGATTGAACGAACCTGTATACACTCAACAAAAGTAATCGTCGCGACACCACACTGTTCAATGCGAAATAGAAAGACGAAACGAATATAACTGGCTTGCTTTCTATAAGAGAGAAACAGAGAGACAGACAGAGAAACACGCGCACGCCGCACGGCTTACAACTATAGCAAAAAGTGTCGTTCCAACTTTTGGTCTTAATTTTTTCCGTCTAGCCCCCTTTCGCAACGCGCGATAAGGAACTTCGTTCCAAAAACATTTTGTAAAGGATTGTTAGCAGCTTCCATAATAATGTGAAATTCTATATGTCTTTTCTGATTGTTGAACATGAATTGTTCGACGCATTACGAAATTGGGACACACGCAGTAGATATTTCACAATAGGTACATACGAATTTATGCATCACAAGTGGCGCATAAAAATGCTTATATGAATCGGCTTATTTTTGACGATATGAACGTAAAATTACCCAGCTGCATTAATTTTGTAATATTTAGTCAAATGGGAATGTAAACGTGTCATTTTGTGATGTCATTTTGGGGCACATTTACTGCTGCAGTTTTTTTTAAATAGTATCCGATTATGTAAATTTTGGATGCTAAAATGTTGTATTGTAGCCTTCAAGTAAAACGTGTCTGTTTTATATAACATCGTGTTGAAGGAGAGAAGTACTGAATAAGTAGGTACTGTAGAACTATTGACGTCTGGCTCCAGATATTTTATGTAAACAGGTCATCGTCGACGAGACTAACAACTAGTAACTTTACACCCTATTTTGATGTAAGCAAAATTAGGGCTGACAGTAATAGTTTTCACTGTTCGGATAAGTGAGTTAGAACTAAATAAGCTAGTTATTGTTTCAAGCAATATAATTTAGGCATGAAGTTCAAATAATTTAGGGATTTGTTGAGCCTAGGATATATACGTATACCACACCTCCCGTTTCGAACTTCCAGTCCCGATCATAAACGCCACATTTTGCCAAAATACAACCCTAAAGGTTTTTACCTTAGTTGAATACTAACAATATATCAAATTATCAGTTCCCTTTTCGTGGAAACACCAACCACTAATAAAAAGCTACAACAAACCGAGTTCCGAAACTTTAATTCTTAATTAATCTGCTCCAACATTTTATCGTTGCAACACAAACTACCATTATACTTTGAAAATCTAGACGAAATTCATTATGAGCGTCTCTGAGATAATGTTTACGATGTTGCATGTCCCATGTTGCACTCGGAACTAAATCAAATTAGTAAGAGAAATCATCATAACATCACAATAACGGTCCGGGAGTAGAAATTTGAGACAGAAGGTCTCAAATTTCTACTCCCGGACCGTTATTGTGAAAGGACATTGCTCGGCTTCCATACATTATTTGCCTAAGAACCGTTAATGCCGTGAAATTATTTTTTGTGTTCTAAATAATGCATATTTTCGATTGAAACTTAATTTAAGTCACGGACACTTCAGCGAAATGTGAAAAATCTAAAATTCTTTCTGATTTTGAGGTTATAACGGGCCAACATAAATAAACACGGCACGGCACGGCACGGCTTACTCTAACTTATATAAAAGCTTGTAAAAAGGGAAGTTGTTGTGGTTTTACTTACCAAACGAGGAGCAGTCCATTGTTGTATACAATGAAGAATTTGCTGATCTTCCAATACCATGGAACCAGAGGCTGACCCGCAGTTAACACAAAATACATTATCGTTTTCCAATTCCATGTTACAATAAAAGTCCGTTGAGTAAATGCCGAGTAGTCGTTCTTAGTAGGTCCGTACGAAATCACAGTCCTTTGTTCACGCCAAGTTGTTAGATTAAATCAGAATACAAAAATAACACAAACGAAAACACAACCAACAATCCGTATGCGAACACAGGATGCGCGCGAGGGTAGATATCAACGTACGTAGTGTCAACTAAATGTCATCCGTCAATTCATCAACTGTCAGTCATAGACTTTAGTCTATGGTGTCAATACTGCTCGATAAACATAAAATCGTAATCAATAATCTGTTTGTAAAAATAATAACGTTATTTTATAGATGAAACGTTGAGGGTAATTATAATTAATTGCTTTGTATAATTACGATACACACTGTTAATGGATCAATAATTTCACAAAGTGTTTATTTAAACTACTCTAGATGTGGCTGTATGAGCTTAATACCTTTGCATAATCAAAACCCAAAGTGAAACAGAAAAAACATAGGAACATATATTGAATTACTATTTAAAATGTTTTTGAAATCAAAGAGTGTCCGTGTTATTCTAATAACTGTAAAGTAATTAAAAAAATAAAATATAAATTATTGTAAAATTTAAATACGTGACGATTCTTAGGCCATTGCTATACATCTCCTTTGGCCAAACAAAGTTTTTGGGAGTGTCGCAACCTTGGTTAGTACAAACAATATATCAAATTCTCAGTTGATGTTGCATGTCCCATGTTCTACTCGGAACTCAATCAGATTAGTAAAAGAAGCTATGATGAACTAGATCATCATACTTTTCACTCCTAACCGTAACCGCCACATTTGGCAAAAATAGAACCACCGATTTTGGTAGTACACAACAATATATTGAATTCTAAGTTCCCTTTTCGCTAAAACACTATCCACTAACAAAGAGCTATAAAATCCGAGTTTCGCCATTTTCATTCTTAAGTAATCTGCACCAACATTTTATCGTTGCAACACAAACTACCATCATACTCTGAAAATCTAGACGAAATTCGTTATGAGCGTCTCTGAGATAATGTTTACGATGTTGCATGCCCCATGTTGTACTCAGAACTGAATCAAATTACTTTCGTGTTGACATTGCTCGCAACTCGCTAGGTTGTTTAAGAGGGTTATTTACTTTATACGTGAGATAATTACTGTGCTTCGTGAAATGTGCTTTGTTTGTGTGGATGGATTTTCTATTGTATTTAGGCACTAACTGACCGGACAATCATTGTCTTGTCCTTTTTTCAATAAGTTTGTTAGAGGCCAACTATTTTCGAATTTCATATATGTTCCGAGCAATATTTCAAATTTTTCTTTCCCTAAAAACCTTATATTAACAACATTAAATAAATAACCAAATTGGCCCAGCATCAAATTTTTATATAAATAGAAGTTTGTCTTTTATTAAAATTTTAATGGGAACACAAAATCTCCTTACCATCATAAATCATGCGATTAGTCTTTTTGCCTTTAGGTAGACCATTTATACCCCACTAGGTGTTCGGTAGCAAAATATGGCAGAAATTTTAACCTCCCTGTGCTGAGGCACGCGTTCCATCCGCATGAAAACTGGTGTCCGCAGTTGAGCTAGTTTTTGAGCCGGTCGAACTTTATCGTACACTCGCGTGGGTGAGCTACGTGGAATATGGCGAATTCTCAAATCATTATTCGACAGTGTAGGAATTCGATTTCCGTGAACCTTAAAAGGGCAAAAGTCAACATTTTTTTTATTATTAATGTTTTGGTATTCAGTTCACATAAGCCGGGATTTGAATAGACACAAAACCACACATACTTACCTAATGTTTGTTGAATTACTTAAAAACACACCTTGTGTTACCTACAACGTAACATTACAAAGTTTTGAACATGTACAAGCTTACTGCGTGTAACTTCCGACTTTACAGACTGATGGCAACAAGGATAATCTTAAGTAGAAAGTTGTAAAGTCGATAGGATCGGGAAAGGCGTACGATTCAGTTCGTACGTTTACTTAAATATCGAGCTGGTGTTAGGAGTTAAATAATAAATCTGCGTGTTTTTAGAGGCAACTTGATGAAAGGGTTATGGTTGAAGTTTAATTAATATTTCAAAGTATTTATTTGGTTTCATAATATCGTCTTCAGATCTCGAATTTGGAATTTGGTTTTTAAATTAATAAAAGAAATTGTTCACAATTCGTTGAATAATAAAAGCAAAAGGGGAGGAAAAGAAGCTCAAAATACAGTGCTACCAGTAAATAAGACCAGCACCCTAATTGCGTAACACACAATCGATCGTAATCTGAATCATTTGAAGCAAATTGCTAATCCATTGCTTCATAAGTTCGAAACATTTGTCTGCTCAACACGTAAATAACGCAATGAATGTTGTTGAACTGTAAAAATGAAACCGATTCCGATTGATTGTGTGTTACGCAATTAGGATGCGGATGTAAAATGACGCTTAATAAATCAATCCAATCGTCTAAACGCTGAACGCGAGCGCAAAAAATAAGCAGAACATTCCCACTTGTCTTCCATCCGTATTTCGTTACTTCGAAAGACACGTAGAGGTTCCCTCATCTATGTAAAATAACACAGTAGCTTCAAATATGTTATCCATTATAATATCGAGTTATCAGCCCGTGTCCGGGTTAAAAAATTAATTCAATCTGAAGCACTTTTATTCGTCTAACATTTGACACTGTCACACTGTACACTCTGTCCACTAGGTTCATCATTTTTTGACAGCTATCTTAGAACGTAACTATTCCAGAATACGTAAAAAAAAACTTTAAAATGCGTAATAAAATAAATATATAAACTGCCTTATCTTCTTAAATTGTTATTTATGACTTCTTACAGACATTATAATACCGTACGTGTATCAGTTTTGATAAAAAATATACCTATAATCGTTATGCGTAAGTATTTAATTAAATCCTATCGTACTAAGTGATGGAATTGAATGTATTCGCTTGAAATGAATATAAAATGAAAATAATCATTTTATATTAGCGGTAAATCAGTATAGATAAACCACTCAAATATCAATAAAATACAGGATAATTTTTAATTCAGTGCGTAAATTTTCACAGGGTGTTCTACCCATGAATATGAACAACTTTCACTATGGGACCATCTCGGAAATCACAAAAAAAAAAATCAGCTGTTTCTTATAAAAGTTCAATACCTACTCGACCAAAATGTATGAATCTGCTGATTTTTTTTTCGTGATTTCAGAGATGGTCCCATAGTGAATGTTGTTCATATTCATGGGTAGAATACCCTGTAAAAATTTACGCACTGAATAAAAAATTATCCTGTATATAAACTATTAGCCAGGATACGGATTTGCCGTATGGCGTTCCAGTGTGAGGATAAATAAATAAATAAATAAGATGTTAATGTTTTATTTCGATTTTAAAACTTTCATAAAATGTTATGAATAACTTTGTTTTAATATGTAGTAGTATTTGACATTAATCCAACAGATAGAACAAAGGCAATAGTGCGAATCTAGCAGTCGGTACAATTCGTACTGTTGCAGTCATTAAAACGATCCCAGTGGCGCAGTAAACAAATGCAACCAGAACTAAACGGATACAATGTTAGCAAATGTATTTACTTATTCTGTTGCTTTAGGAGAGTGCTATACCGTTAGGGTTTGTTTGGGTAAGAGTAAATGGAGGGAAACAGGAAACAAAGTTTTGACAATTCACTTTCAATAATTGACTTTGCTGATAAGATCACACGGTTTACTTTTCATTCTTCAATTCGTATAGTAACCAAATTAAATTATGTGAACATAAACGTGAAACATTCAATGTCGGTCAGACCATTAATATCGGCGCCATTAAAAAAAAAAAAAGAATCTGGTTGTATGTTGCCATTACGATTAACCCCGTATTCTTTCTGCCTAAATACTTCCAGGATACGGATTTCACCTAGCCTAAGAGGGATCTTACACTACAACGCGCCACGCGACGGGGCGCTGTAAGTGGAGCCAAATACCCTCGCGGAAACGCGATTTTATTGAATTTGTGTGTAGAAATGTCGCTCAGGGCGCGTGTCCCGCGCACCGGAGCGTGACGCGTAAAAGTGTGAGATCCGCCTAAGCATTGAAAGAATTATAATTCATCCGCATTGATTAATATTTCTGTTGTGTTTGCTATAAGTAGCTCGAACTCTCATTATTTATTATTGAAACACGAGTTGTTTATACATTAACAAGCACGCTTGTGCGGCACCCCTATCTATACAGGTACAAATATTCCCATGGATCCTCATTTGTTAACAGGAAATAATAGATTTTCGTCAAGTCATTGTTTTGTACGGACAGCTTCCTGTTGTTAGCTAATGTAATGACTTTGTATTTTTATACTGAACCAAATTACGCGTTTGTATCTTCGAAATGAGGCAGAATATTGAAATTGAATTGAATATTAATTATGTAGGTATTAGGTGTAATAAGTACCTCTGGCTGACCCGGGTGTGTAACGTTTGAAAAAATAGCAAAAGTTTAATGTTTCATATAACCTAATTTCATTTAATATCCTTTTTTAATATAACGATGAAATGATATAATGAATTATTGATATAATTTCATTTTACCTAATTTTATATGGTTTAATGAACATTTTCTATAATGCACATGTGAATTAATATTCCATTAGTATAATATTCTATTACTAAAATAACTGATGTCACTCGGGAAAGCTACCACGCTTAAATAGAATTGGGCTGGACGCGTCTGCCGCATGTCAGACGATCAATGGGCCAAACATACGACCCAGTGGGTCCCGCTTAATGGCAAACGACATCGCGGCAGGCCCAGACGGAGATGGCGGGATGAGCTGGACTCCTTTCATAAAGATTGGTCCTTGGCAGCTCTGGACAGAGAGAGATGGAAACAGAGTAGGGAGGCCTTTGCCCAGCAGTGGGACATTAACGGCTAATAAAAAAAGAAAGAAAAAAGAAATTGAAAATAATATGAGAAAAAAACATTACACACCCGGCTAACCCATGGGGTACAGGCATGATGTTGTGTTGTCATTTTCTTACCTTAATAAACGTTTGAAGTTTTATTTATTTTGTTTATTTTTTTTTGTTTTAATATTTACTACACACTATATTACTATACTATATTATATTATACTATACACTATATTACTTACTACTTAATACTGTTTATCCTTACCTATGTTATATTATGAATTTAGCAATACTGTGCAGGGATATACCACTAGATCACTAGACTTACTTAGCTCCCTTTGTTTTACGAAAACTTTCAAAGCTCAGGGTTCACAAAGTTCAAATTTTACATGAATACCTTCATGTTCAACACAATGTAAATTGTTTTTATGAATAAATGAAATGAAATGAATGAATAAATTTAAAATTTGAAGCCTAAGCCTAGATAGGCTTAGGCTTCAAATTTTAAATTAATAAAGTTATAAAGTTTTGAACCTGAAGGATAGATACAGATGTATCTATCCTTCAGATTCAAAACTTTATAAGCAGGTAGGTACATAAGTAAACCGATTGATTAGTCTCTAAATATTATAAGTAGGGTATTTATTGTAAGTAGTAATCTCACAGGGCTGGTACAGGGTCTTAGGGAGAGAGTAAAATTTAAAGGAACGACTATTTTCATTAGATACATTCACAGTAAGGCTGATACGGCGCCTCCACCAATTGTGATGTGTTGCTCAGCGAAGTACGTTATCCTGTGAATAAATCTGGTGAAAAATGCCTTAAGCGGCAGGTTTTTTTTTCCAGTAGGTATTAATCAGCAGAATTCTTTTGCCCCTGTACCCAGCCCTATGATGGCGGACCGCCGACCAATTTTTGTGATCCGTAAGTAAACAGTAAACATAACTAAAACTTAATCTAAAAATATTAAAATATAAACATTTTGAGTAATTTCATTTAGCCCTCGCTTTGTCGTCAGACAGGCGGTTCATAGTAAAAAAAAATTCCTTTCACACATTAATATTAATAACTTACTTTTTGTTGGTTTCTTATAAAATATTAATATTTTTAATCTTGGTTGCTAGTAATCGTAGTCATAGTATTTTTTTAAACGGACCCCCATTGAAACTAATTGGTACAGACGCCAGCACCTCAAGCTACTACAAACTGTCAAATTTCTTTAATAGATTTTCAACTTTATCGTAAGGAATTAAGGTTCAAGGTTGATTGGAAAAATTTGTCAGTTTTGGGTAGCTTGACCTGCTGGCATCTGTACCAGTACCTGCCTCTAATATTTTGAATCAGTTACGAATAGGTAAATACACGAATTGAGTAATGCGACACTGCGATTATTTGCTTTCATTAATTATTATTTGTGGCCTAATGGAAAGTTCTAGCATCGATATGTTCACTTCCATAGAAATTAATTGGAATAATTTGGCAAGGAGAGATATTAATGGGGACAGGTTGGGTAGTAACAGCTTCTGAGCGGAGATGGGTAGTAAATTGTGAGAAAAATTTATTGGCATTGGTTTAATTGGTTATGTTGGAGAACATTGGGTAGGGAGGTATGTATTTACGCTTTAACGTCTCTTTTGATGGAACAACAGTTTGATCTTTGTATGTTTGTTGCTTTGCCCCATCGCCGACAATTACTTAACGAGAAGCGAATAGAGCTAGCAACCAAATATAGGATAATTAATAATTATGTCTATTATTAAAAACGTCTAACGGGCCTCCGCCTTCCAAAGGTCCGGGACTCCAGGGTCCGGAGAGATGTCAAAAGACGTTAAAATGTCTAAAATATATTAATCTATAATTATGTCGTATCCCTATGTATTTTACTGTGTGTAAATAAAAAAGGAGCAGGCGAGCGACGAGCAGCGAGCGCGTGACGGCGAAGAGCGACTACTCGCTGGTATGCGCATTTACCAAGCGTGAGTTTCCAAGCGAGTGTTCTGTGCGCCAAGCGAGTCACTGAAGGTGTAGCCTCTTTGAAATCTCTTATCGCTGCGACAAACTAGCGGAGAGAGTGTTTTCGCCGTGTCTTGAGCTAGAAAATGGGTAATTTCTAAGTAGTCGTTTTCTGGTCGACGGTGGGAGAGGTGTGTTACTTCACTTACTTTCCTCAACCGTAAATAAAAGAAAAGCGTGTTATCTAATAGGCACATATTTATTATGACGTCGATAAAACCCAACGGAGTCGGAAAATCATAAAGTATGCTTATATGAGATTACCATAAATATTTGGTCATAAAATATATTTTTTGAGAGTTAATGCTTCCCGTATCACAATATAAAAAGTCTCGTTTTTTTTCGAGGACTATTTTACGACGGTTTAACTTTTAAATATTTATCACATTAGCGTCAGATGCACTTAATTCATGAACAAAATCAATTTTGGCATTATGTACAGGATTTTTTGTCTTTCTGTATTCACAAAATTGGAAAAATAAACTAGCTAGATAAATGAGATAGGTTGTTCTGAATATTGAAATAAAAGATACGCATTGTAATTGAAATTATGTAGGCATCAAAGATCTTTACTGTACTCTTAGGTATTTTCAAAGAAATTGGGCGTTTTTTTTTTATAATTTCTAACGTGACGATATTTTCTTGGACGTCAACGGCATCACGATAATACAAGGAAGTAAAATGTATGGAAATATAAATGAAGACGCTTTTAAAATTCCGTCCACGATAACGTTATAACGTGCACGTATTTCCATACATTTCATGGACGTGGACGTCCACGATAATATCGTCACGTTGGAAAATGTAATAAGACACGTTCCCCTATAACCGTCTTTCTGTTTTACAAGTTAACTTGCAAGACCGTTCAGAGGCAAATTTGTTTTCGTTGCCTCCACAACCTGAGTAAAACATCCTCAAACATTTTCGTCTGACAACATCGAAGAACCACACCACTTCTTTATAATTGCATGGTCCTTTAACAGGCACTTGGTAGCACATATATGGCATATTCTTTAGACTTGATGGGAAAGGTCCGTCTACAGGGCCTGAAAATAACAATAAAATTGAGTGATTCTAAGTACCAAGCAATAAAACGTGAATCTAGGTGCATAGTATAAAACAAAGTCGCTTTTAGTGTCCGTCTATGTAATCGCTTAGATTTTTATAAGTACAGTGGATTTCGGTTTTTACGATAATTTACTAAGAGCTTTTATTCCGGAAGGTTTATGTGTAGGTATATGACAGAAAACTCGATATTTTAACATGTCGCCATTGCACCCTTGCGTAGCAAGGACGTGTAAGTAAAATATAAAACAGCAGTCGGAAGGTCGGTAATAACCTACTTAGTTTGTCTCCAATTAGCATTAACACTTTCACTATCCACAATGTAGATACAATAGTTAAACAATCAACCTGAATCATATGTGATTCATGCGACAGGAAGTTGGTTAAAATCCAACCTTATTTATTATCTTCAGTTCTTTAGACGTGTGTGAAAAACGCAAAGGCAAACGGGAAAGGGAGGCCTTCCCTTTTGCTTAGCAGTGAGATATCACAAGCTAAATAGATAGAATTATTTAACAATGTTTCATAAACAAACTCGTATTTGATTAAAACTGTAGATTCAATGCAAGTCCCACATTCTTGTTCTACATTTACATGAGTGAATTTGAATTTTCATCTTCTGTTGCATATTATACGAAATGCAAATTGCATACATGGCATATTGTAAAGCAATTTTCTATGTAAAATTTGTTCCACTTTACCATTCTTGGTGGGTGAAATATTATCATTGGAATATAATGACTTTTTGTATATGTTTTAAAGTTGCTAATCCATACTTCCTACTAATATTATAAACGCGAAAGTTTGTGAGGATGGATGGATGTTTGTTACTCTTTCACGCAAAAACTACTGAACGGATTTCTATGAAACTGTACAGTAATATAGCTTGTACATCAGAATAACACATAGGATACTTTTTATCCCGATATTCCTACGGGATCGACACTTACGCGGGTGAAACCGCGGGGCGCTGCTAGTAATATTATAAATTTTGAAGTAACTGTATGTATGTTACCTACCTTTTCATGCCTAAACTACTGAACGGATTTCGATAAAATGGCAAGGAGATAGATGTTGTCCTGGGGAAGTACTAAGCCTAATTTTGTTCCGGTAGCACGTTCCTTCTAGAATCTAGTAGTTGATATAAGAGACTAAGTTGCTTTGTTGGTACTAAACGGCTTTATGGATTACCCAAATATTACCTCTTACATACAACGTAAGTAATTAAATTGGTCAAGAAAGGATTCAATACATGTTGAATTATCATAAGTAGTTGCACTACTGTGATTGATTACCACGTATTTTTCTATTTATTTTTAAAGTTGGTATTACTTATATATCTTCAAAAACGCTTCATCAAATATCGTGAAAATTAAGAAAACACTTACGTCCATCTCTCACATAATCATGTAAATAATTGGGGGTTATTTGAACAACACTGATAGTCAATAAACAAAGTATTGTGTGTAACGTCCGCATTGTCTAATTCAATTTCGTCTAAGGCGGTCACGTGGTGCAAACATGTTGGCAACTCGGCATTGCAATCAAACGCGCCAACAATTAGGGTCATCTCACTTGAATATCAATTTGAGTAACGTTTTATTTTCTGTCCTTAAGCCAATTTATTTCAGCAGTTCGGAGCATGTTCTCTCCTTCCATACATATCTATCAGTCGTAATCTCAGTGTATTTACACTATCATCTTTCAAACAAACCTTTCATAGTGTGTATAGTATTCTACTAGTCAAGCCCTTTGGCTTGACTAGTAGAATACTACCTATACACTATGACAAATTTCAAATCCAAGATGGCCGCTACCACAAAATGGCGAATTACAAAAAACCAGATTAAACACCAAATTACCTGAATCTTAAAACGCAAGAAAATAAAAGAAATGGAATAATAAGGAGTCCTTACAAAAAGCATGAAATAAAAATTAAATTTAAAATTAAAAAAACCCCCGACAAAAAAAAAATAATAAAAATAGTAGGAATGTAAAAAGCATAAAACAATTTTAAAATAAACTATTGCAAAAATAGCCACAAATAGAATAAAAAAGGTATACATTTTTTTTTAATTCATACTTACGTAGGGTCATAATTTCAAGGTTTTATTTTTTTCTTTTTATAGGGTTTCACGTTTATACCTTTTATGTTCTATTTGTGGCTATTTTTTTAATAGTTTAAAAAAAAATATTTTAGGCTTTATACATTCATACTATTTTTATTATTATTTTGTGTCGGGGATTTTTTTAATTTTTATTTATTCCTCATAATTGCAGAGCTCGCCAACCCTGCTCGCAATCAGAAACAATCAAACGTTATATTGATGTTGCCAGTTTTATTACCGCAATCTGTATGAATTTTAGATAAAGGAAGATTACTCTTTCATTGCGTACTATATTTACACAACTTGCATACAATACCGCTCAGTTTTCAGTTAAAAAAGCGATCAATCTTTTTCGTTTCCAAGCTTTGGGAGGATTTAAAACTTTTTTCCATTTGTATGTAACTTTTGTACCAGTGTTTCTTTGCTAAGCTCTTTTAAAATTCGTTGGTATATTTTCTTGGATATTTCTGTTATTTAAGAAGGCAGTTGTGTGAGTTCTCACGCTTTGTAAAGGAACAAAGCGTTGGTTTGCACTTACAGTTTAAATTATTGCCTCTTAATCCGGTTGAATCCGTTTTGTTTGTTGGTTGATCACTTTCCAGCGAAACACCACGGGATAAACTTGCATCATACATAGGAGTACCTTGACGTGATTATCAGTGTAGTAATAAAACTCATAAAAAACAAATAAACTATTAGGAATTCAGGAAAAATGCATTTCAAAATGCTTGTAGGAAGGTATTTACCTACATAAAATTGAATTGACACGCACCTGTATTGTTTCGAATCAATGTGATCATCAAACAGCAATATCCAAGGACAATAAATACAACATTAAACCGAAACTCATTATTCATTAACCAAAATCCGCGTTTTCAGAGGAAAGTTTGAAAATGTAATCAACAGAATATCAGATGAATTGTCAAATAAATGAGAACGGATCCACGGATAGCGTTGATTAAACAGAATTCAAACATTACAGTTTAAAATTAGCCCGTGCGCGTAACAGAGCAATACCTACTTAAGTGAATGTCGAATAGAGGTTATATTTGCCAAAACGAAAGTTAAAACAAAAACCTGCCGAAATTTAACATAAATTCGATCAACATCGGTACAACAGTGTCGTACCAAGACCTTTATGAGTTTTGTAACAACACTCAAATAACTAGGTTCCATAAAAATATAACACCACTATACGAAATAATATTGAAAAGGTCCTATAAGAATATAGGTTTCAATAAGTAGGAAAATAGATAGGAAGTTAGACCGTACAATCTGGAGACTGGTAAATAATCATAATCGAAATCTTGTGGTCAGTGAATCAATAGTAAATATCTTGATCGACACGAAAAGTTCCGTAACGTATCAAGCACATCCCGATACAACAATATAGCGAATACAGCAAAAACCACGAACAAATAAGACAGAAGAAATCTACAAGCCGTTTATCAAGGGTAACATGTTCAGCAATTAATCAATAAGACAGGATCTGGGCCCTTCGGTTGTCATGGCAACGGCCATCTAAAAATAAATCGTACAAATTAAATTGTACAAGCACTGATTGTGAGCCGAACGAATGTAGTGATTAAAAGTTTTCTTCTCGAACGTTCCAAGCTTTATTCCCCTTCAGTTCACCTGAAATTGAAGGCAGAATATTTTCGCAGTTTATGAATAAATGTAGTTATAACTTGGCTGTCGCTGTCCGCCTACGTCAGTGACCAGGCCCTTTTGAGATCAGATGAAGTCGCTTTATTAAAGCTTATTCATCATACATTTGATACGGATCATGTTATATATACGTAGAAGGTAGGATTCGCTGAATTTACGTTCTATTAGGTATATCAATTACTTGTTTGACCTTAAGCAAGTTTATAGAAGTTAGACTCTACTCTGGCTGCTTCTTTATTAGCTTTGGATACTGGGTGTAACTACCAACTTACACATCAATCAATAAACCTAAGCAGCTTCAAGTCTACATAATACACATTTCTTCGTAAGAAATGCTTGCAATGCGGAAAACGTCATGCTGCCTACCTTAGTATAATAAATCACTAAAAAGTAATTACTATGCCACAAATCCATCATTCAGTTTTACTTTCACAAGTAATTATTTACAACGTTAAAGGCATCTGTAATACATATTACCCTTATCGTAGTAGTAGATGACCGTTACCACCCGGCAGTTCAAGGATCATTAATTTTCATTCATATCGTTATAAGGGTCAGACTTTGTTGTAATCTGCAGTAAATTTTCCATCGGTAAGGTACACTTCAAAAATAATTACATTGTAAACCAAAAATATGACAAAGTTATCAGGATTAGGATAAGAACGAAATTATGAGAGCCCAGCACCCCAATTACGTAACACACAACCACAATCCGAAGGATTTTGAAGGAATCTCATAATCCATTGCTATATGTTTTAGAAATTCGTCTGCTCGACAACCTAAATAACGCAAAGAAATTTGTTGAATTTTCACAATGTCAGGCAATGAAATGTGTTACGCAGTTAGGCTGCAGGATTTTCATATTAAAATTAAAAAGATAAGAACCTTCTTGATATTGCAGTTCTGTTCAACGAAGATCCCAACAAACCTAGAATACTTTAAGAACTAATAACTTCAGTGTTGCACTAATGCAGAGCTGATGTGAGTGAGGAGTTGAAAGTTATTAGTCCAACATATCTTCCCACACGGAGTTTCTGTAATGCCCCTTGAAACTCAGATTATTAGTGACCTGTCGTGAGTGATACGTAGATTCGAAGTTTCTTACGATATTGACATTAGATGTGAGAGTGTAAAGCCCAAGGGCATCGCTTAGGTTGGTACAAAGACAATTGAATCAACGGACAGACAATATGTATCTGTTTATGCTCAATCGAACGGAAGACTGATAGGCAAACCTTGTGCAAATCATTGATAATATACAAAACGGTATCTTGGAGATAAGGAGACCTCCAGAGAGCACTAAATGACAAGTGGGAAGAGTTACAAATTAAACGAATTGCGAACGACGAGTTTTAAATGAAGTTGGGTAAAAGATTGATGACGGAATTAAAACTTGTGAATAAAAAGAAGCACCCGAAACCCGGAAGATGGCAGTCGACGGAACTCAAGAAAATGTTTGAGGTAGTAAGAAATAAACAAGAACTGTGTAGGACAAAAACAGGCTATACTTAACTACCGACTTGAAACAAGCTGAAAAGCCTTGCTAGTAAACAGAGCACTAGAGTTTAACTTGAGTTCTTTATTTAGCTTAAAAATCAACAATGGTTTCTCATTCGTCACAGGAAGGCAAGCTTGCCAAAATCGATGTACAAATTGACAGACTGGAACACGCGAGCTGCTCTACAGCATATTTGAGGGAAGTACCCAAAACCCACATAGTATGTAAATTGGCAACGAAATTTTTGAGACCACAAAGCTGCCCTTTAATGTTATGACAACGTACATAAACCTGGCAAGTTGTCAGATAATTTAATAACGAGCGGGCAGGCCAGCAGCGATGCTCGTAAAAGCAACAAGGTATGAAACTATTACTAACAGGCTAGCTGTAATATCACTTGCTACCGAGTATTTTTTTTTCAACGTGTTACGTTAATTTACAATGCGCTTAGTTTTCTTGGTATGTCAGATAGTATTTTTGTGTCAGATTCTTTCGCATCTTGAATGCTCCCCGAGCTGTTCAATAACCACTCCATTCTCCCTTATTTGCTTCCATCGTTCAAGCGTTTTGCAACAAAAGTTCAATATGGTTTCCTTAAGAATCAGGATATTTCTCAAGAGAAAATTTAAGAGCAAGCAGTATCTGCGTTCAATGGGCACTTCATGAGCTACAGCTGCAGGAAAAATGGATCGTGCCACTTTGGATTAAAAATCACCACAGTTGTCGAATTTTTGCACCTAACTCCAGACAGTTCTTTTCGGCTTCAGTTTCACGTAGATGCACATAGGACTCTACAGCATGCTTGTTTTTCAAGAGATACACCAACTTGATATCTTCTCCGCGTGATGTGTTTTCTACTCTTGCAGATGATCATTGCGTTTAAGTTGCGGCGCAAATGCAATGGACATTAGCAAAAGCGAAGATTATTGGGCGACGATCTTTGCAGGGTGGCTGGTAGCAGCTTGATGAGAGAAGCCGAGGGTCGAGTTCAATGGCGTGCATGATACAGTACAGCTAGCAACTTGCTTCTCTTTGCTTCATAAGTCCAATGAAGGTTGATCGATTCGATAGCATCACAAATTAAATGAAGTTAGAAAAAAACAATACAAGCTTTGGCAACAACACGGTCATTGATTTATTGCTCGAAGTTTCCAGACGTAGCTACTTACCTACATATGTCTATCTGATTATAAATAATGTGATTGTCGTCATATCTTTTGTTTTTAGTCGTATATCTGTTGCCATAGTATCGATCCCTTTTCTGTATATTATTCTTTGTCTCATATACGAGTAAGTGTATTCATAAGGTCTCTTGAGATTTACATGAAAGTGGTGAAGTCGGATTTAAACGTAAAGGTGTTCATACTTCGGCGTGTTGTGTTCCACGCGCGCCTCAAAGAGATGTCAGCATGAGTGACGGGGCCCCATAGGGCCGTAGCCTGCCAGGGTAGCGGGATTGTCCGAAAGGGTTACCGCTGCCCTGGAACATAAAGGGCTAAGGAAGGAACACGGGTGGGTTTTAGTCAGTAAGAGTCTGACACTCCCTCCTGCTCCACCCAGAGCGGGAGGAGTCATTTGATGATTTCCCATCCTCAAAAAAAAAAAAAAAAAGGTGTTCATACTAATGTTCGTTTTGCATTCTTCTTTGAATCTTGGCTGTATGTACTTTGAATAACTACATGAACAACTGAAAGCAAACTGAAATCGATAAAATGTAAACAAGCTATAATAGTTAGTCAAAACGTCGTCTACAAGTCTATGTAGACATATATCTAGTTCAAGAAACAAATTAAATATTAAACAAAGTGAAAATAGTAAAGAAAGCTAACTAGAAATAAGGAAGAAAAATGACTGCGTCTCGGTAAACACGACTCTAATTACTGGAGCGAGAATCTTGCTATTTGTCTAACGCCAGAGGAATAGTAGTCACAATATTGTACAAATTACAGAAGATATATCTTTATGAGGTCGGAGTAAATAACTGACAAAATAGGACAGTATAGTGACCAAAATCTAGAATACAAATCTAGGAAACACAATAAAGTGTGTGTCATTGAATTTATACCCACTTCGCAGATAGTTTTTCCGTTCCATATGTACACACCAATGATAAGGCAGAAATTCTGAGACGAAATATATAGTTGAAAATGTAGGAATACTGGCTAAAGCTTATCGGAAATGCAAAGCATTTAATTAATAGTAATATGTATCAACGCGATGGAATTAAAGCAATTTGCGCTCTGGTAATATAATTCAATAGAAGCAGATGTTAAATTGAGGCGAATACCACGTTAATAGTACGACTTTGTACTACCTACTCTGTACAACTAAGTAAGTTTTATTACTAGTATTTCTGTTTCATATAGTAAGATTGAAGATGTCTAATAAAGCAAACCATTACCCTATTAATCTTACCCTCTACGTTATCCGTGGCATTTTTCAGATAGTCAACGAAATCTACCATTTGGAAAAATAGCTGTTAAAGGAGATCCGCCAAATCCCATATAAAAAATTCCAGGCGCGGTGCAAAAGATATGTATCTCACATTTCAGAAGAAGAAATTTTGTAAACTATCGCTATTGCCAAATTGAATGGCTAACATAGTTCTTTTCAGAAGTTTCATAGCCACAGATTTTAGAGTAATAATAGTAGAAATATTGTAGTTTCGCTAACTTTACTAAATCTATACTATTATTACACTAAAATCTGAGATACATTTCTTTTGAGGAATCACCAAAATTGCTGGATCTCCTTTACCGGAAACCGAGTACGATTTTAGTAAAAAAATATAAGGTACTGTGAGTCAAAAGAAAAAGATTTTTCTTCGTAAAATATACAAACAGGCGCTATTACTAAATGAATTTCTAAAAATTATTCTCAGAATCAAGTCCTTTCAGTAAGAGATATTGGAATTGTATTCGCTGTTTCTGTTCTGAATTTCACGTCAAAATGAATGTACACAAATACTGTATTTGCACGGTCCAAAAAATAGGACAGAATCTATCTAAAATTTAATTATTACTTTCTATAATATTCGTAAAAAGCCGTACAGAAAGTCAAAATCCTTTACATCTTAAGCCATTTAACAGTATAATGACGTCATTTATCACACAAAGTGAATTTCTGGCTCACATTTGCGAAAAGTTTTTATTGTATGTGGCCGTTTTCTTTCTTCTGTTGTCATTTTAAAGTCAGCTTTAGTGATAGGAGTTCGCCATAGAAATATCTTAATCCTTTTTTTTTTTTTTTTTGAGGATGGGAAATCATCAAATGACTCCTCCCGCTCTGGGTGGAGCAGGAGGGAGTGTCAGACTCTTACTGACTAAAACCCACCCGTGTTCCTTCCTTAGCCCTTTATGTTCCAGGGCAGCGGTAACCCTTTCGGACAATCCCGCTACCCTGGCAGGATAATCTTAATCCTTACACGAAAATAATTTGCAATAGAAACACCCTTTTAACACGTAAGTACCTCTGAAGATTTTATTGTTTAATATATGTTTCGGTAATTTATTATTATGAAATCAGACTAATAAATTGTAACCTCTGTAATACGTTAACGCTGTCACTTAACCGTAATTATTTTGAGCGAGCCCACCCTGTTTTGTTTAGTACAGGCGGTTTTATTGCTAGACCAAAGCGTTTCAAAGGTGGTCATTTGACAATTATTATCGTTTCATTTTCAAAGGCTATTGCGTATTTGTGAGTCATATGCGGAGGCCCATGGGCTCAGGTACAATGCTAAGAAGAGTGAATTCATGATCTTCAAAGCCGGTACCAAATGTTACTCATCTGTACCTCCTGTCACTCTTTGCGGCATTCCTTTAAAAAGAGTGCATCAATTCAAGTACTTGGGCCACTGGGTATCTGACGACTTGTGTGACAATTCGGACATTGAGAGGGAGCGCAGGGCGCTATCCGTCCGATGTAATATGTTGGCTCGCAGGTTTGCGCAATGTACTAGACCTGTAAAGGTGACATTATTTAAGGCATATTGCCAGTCGTTTTACACGTGCAATCTGTGGACTAACTTCACGCAACGGGCGTACAACGCTCTGCGCGTGCAGTACAACAATGCTTTCAGGATATTGTTAGGGCTTCCGCGGTTTTGTAGTGCCTCGACTATGTTTGCTGAGGCGCGGACGGATGATTTCTTCGCGATCATGAGGAAACGGAGGGCTTCTCTATTAAGTCGCCTACAAAGCAGTTCGAACAGTCTCCTGAAGGTTTTGTCCGAGCGGTGGGACCTGTCCCTGATTCAGAGGTGGATGCAGCTTCATGATAGCGCTTCTCCTCGTATTATTTGACATTGTGTGTATTTTTATATTGTGTATGTCTTATTTTGTAATGGATTATGTGTATTTTTTATTTATATTTGATTATTTTTAATTATGATAATGTAATGTCTGTCTAATTTTTGTTTTTTGATTAATTGTAATGCTTTATTTGATTTTAATTTT
This sequence comes from Apamea anceps, assembly GCA_951799955.1. Classification (NCBI taxonomy): domain Eukaryota; kingdom Metazoa; phylum Arthropoda; class Insecta; order Lepidoptera; family Noctuidae; genus Apamea; species Apamea anceps. The sequence continues at coordinate 5,928,189 of OX637512.1, forward strand.
GTATTTCTGTAATTTTGTAATAGTTCAGGACTATGGACATTGTCCGAAATAAATAAATTAATAATAATAATAAAGGGATATTTAGTTTAAATTTTCGTTCAATTTTCAAGTATAATGAAAACTAAGAAAGTACCTAATGTAATAAAAGATTTTGTTGCAAACACGGGTACAAGGGAACTTTGCAAAAGCGTACTAAAAGGACCAGTAATGAAGGTGGGCAAAGAGCTGATACATTTTAACAATAAAAAGGTAATACGTAAGACTTGAAGCAAAGAAAAAAGAGACTGTCAAAAATCTGGAGAAGTCCACCGGTGTCCCGTCTTTTGAAGGACGACATCCGAGTCGGTCCAAATAATGGCGATACATTATTTGGATCGACTCGGATGTCGTATTTAATTCCGCTAAGATTTTTAACCCCAATCGTCTGTTTAACCTGTTCTGTGGTTTAACCCAAAACCCAGATTTGTACGAATATTAATTTATAATTTAACTGCACATGATTAAAATGATTAAAGTATTATAAGACACATCGTGATTTTCATTAAACAACTCAGGATTGCGACTTAAGTAATCCTTGAATTAATTTAAAGGATTTAGTATTGTGGCTGCTACAGCAGAATTTTAATTTAATGTGACCACATTGCCTGTGGAATTAATTTTAACCCAAAGTACACAAAGTGTCTGCAAAGTAGGTAAAAACTCACTATTAGTAGAGTTCCTTTCCAAGGGTAAACACAATACGATTGTAGTCTAAAGGGAAAGTATACAATTGCATTCGCTATGCACTACTATCTACTACACAATCGTTTTGCAATCAATAGGAGTATTGGTACCGGTGACTTCAAGATGTCAGGTATTTTCTATTTCAGTTTCTCTTTCAGCTTGCACACAATAAAAATTGCAACATGAACATCTGAGGAAATACAAGCTTTTCTAGAATAGTATTGGTACCGGTGACTTCAAGATGTCAGGTATTTTCTATTTCAGTTTCTCTTTCAGCTTGCATACAATAAAAATTGCAACATGAACATCTGAGGAAATACAAGCTTTTCTAGAATAGTACTTAGTGAAAATCTTCAGATTTCAGATTCACTCATAAATCGCATACAGAATTTCAACTTGCATTTGAAATTCAAATTCATTTAGAATTTGAGTACAGTTTACTCAAAAACCTGGTTATGACAATTCGATTAACGGATATTAAAATAAAGGAAATGTACGTCTGAGTGACGACTGTGGACAGATTTTTAATTTCCCGTGAGGGCATACAGCTACATAAAATTTTCGCCTAGCACAGGAATTGCAAGTGTATTCGCTGACCGTACCTTGGAAACCACAGGTGTATAGAGATATTGTTTTACACTGCTCTGAAAACTGCATAGATTTCCTTGATTCAATCAGTTTTGCTTACAGGACTAGCGATAATTATTGTGAAGGCCATTACAAAATGAACTGCCGTTTAAAATAAAATTCAACCTAACTGAAGAATGAGAGCTAAGTTTAAAACTAACAGTCCTCACAGCTCCCAAAGGTACGATTGCCACGATGAAGCAAAGAACGCTGAACCAGTATGAATAGCGAAAAAATATGCCTTAAACTGCACGTACAATTCGTGACCAAAATTCCCCACAACGACATGTTATGGCAGTTATATTTTAACAAAAGATAATAACATGAGATATGAGTACCTACGTACATCTTATGCATGGTAAAATCTGCTTTGTCAATTCCGTCGTCGTAGACTGATTCCGTTTAGAGGCTTCCTTCATCTGCCTCTTTGTGGCTATTGTATTCCATATTGTCAGATTACGCGATTCCTAAAGGAAGGGTTTCTGCTTTGTTGAGGACATACCCTCGTTCCGCTTGAAGGACTTAAGTTTTAGAATTAGGTAAGTTTATTTTGTGACTTCAGTTAGTCATGGCCTTTGTTTGGTAGAATTTAGTACAGTCTGTAATATCGATATTGTCTATTTTAATTAGCCTTTTGTGACCACCATTAGAAATAAGTTCGTAAAAAACTTTTCTCCATATTATTCATACATGCCAAGTGTTGGTATTAAAGTATGGAAACGACGAACAAATATTCAATTAGCCAAAATGAATTTAATAAAGGTATTAAAACGACACAAATTCGCGTAATAAGAATAATCTATAAGGTCGAGCTCACGGCTGACGAATTCACGGCTGCTTTTCATGTTAACCTAGATAATTGTTTTTGTGTTGGGTACGTACAATTTTTACTAAATGGAAGCTAAGAGGTTCTATGTTCAAGAAAAAGCTGACAAGTTGGTTACTGGATAATTGTTTTTATGACATTGGTGAATATATGGAATATTGTAAAAATCTAAGATGACATGTACTTAATTTTGACATTGATTTTAAACTAACGACTAAATAATTATATTAATTCATATTGGACATATTTTTAATCATTTAATCTTATAATTAATTGTACTTAGTTACATAAAATGACACTTTAATATTTGTACACCATATGTTATGGTAAAATGTAAAGAACTTAAAAAAAAAAGTTAACACCATACTATGTAAAACTACATTCTTACAAATAAATAAATTCTATTCTATTCTAGCCAATCGAATCCAAGGTTCTATCCAATCGAATCTAAGGTTCTATTTTGGGAGCCAAACCCAACAGACTGGAAAAACACTAAGCTGTTACCAATTTTAAGCATGTTGAAAATACACTGGCGATATAGACTTTAAACCTAAGCTTTGGTAAGGCGGAGTAGGTGTGTACCAAACTACATGCTTACACATGTGCCATATATGACCTACATGTATTTGTTCCGAGTCTGGGTGTTTTTCTATCTATAATATGTATGTGTTTACAAAAAAAAATGTATATAAGTAGTTTATCAGCCATCTTGTTAGCATAACACAAGCATTAGGTTGCTTAGCTTGGGACTAGATGGCGCTGTGTGGAATGTCCAGGGGATATTATTATTATTATTATATAATATTTATAACATTATCTTTATACTATTTTCTGTGAAACAGAAGAAGGCTCATAACGATTACTTTTAAATTAAGGCTTACAATCCAAATTGAAATTGGTAACGGCAGCAAAGGAAATATTTTGCCGTAAGATCCTTGCCTTTAAATATCATTATGTTGTCAAGAACATTTGTTTTCAGAATCATTTCGATTCTCGTAATATTAATTGTAAATATTTTCTGTTACATTTATTATAATTCAGGTGTTCCACGATTGGGGAAGTTACCCTGACAGTCGCAAATAACAATATTGTAATGAGGTTGGAGAGTATGCTATAGAATTATAATAGGATTTCATTATTATAGCTGCAGATAATTCAATCACTACCTATACTTTCCTAGTATAGGCCTTCACGGGATTTTGCTATTACGACTACCAAAATAGAATGATATAGATTTGAGATTGATCGTATGACCAGGGGGTCTACTCTACGTCCGTCAACAAAAATATGGGCCCGTCCGAAAGTAGTTGAAAAGTAGTGTCAAATTCAATTATTCGGGCGGGGTATATACACATCGCGAGTAGGAACAACGGTCAAATTGTGTTGTCATTCATTCTTAGTTCGGGCTCCGCAGTAATCTTCTGTCGTAGGATTACGCGCAGGAGGTCTACCCCCAGCACGTAATCCGTAATTAGGTAAGTCCCCAGGTAAGTAGTAATTTAGACATAAAAATAATAAATAAAAACGTTTATTTGTCACTAGAATAAATACATTAAAAATATGACAGACACTCAAAGTCACAGACTTACAATAATTATGAATGTATTACAGAGTAATTAATGTGTTAGGTAATAGATTCATTATTTAGGTACTTGCGTCCAGTACTTCCCCAACATCATCACTAGACAATTGCAGTCAGCATTTCGACTCTGTCGGGGAAAAACACGCAGCCAAGATCCTAGGCAAACTCAACCACTCACCAGTCACTATAGAATCAAACATAGCACCTAGTTCTAACTCACAATCCTTCTTTCTGCATCCGACCGATGAAGAAGTCTCCAACATAATTAAACACTTTTTTTTTAACCGACTACAAAAAAAGAGGAGGTTTCTCAATTCGACCGGCAAAATTAGAGGAACACAAATAAAGTGCCTTTTTTAAAAAAACTTGTGGGTATTTCGACAAGTACTGCCGTTATTTGAATGAGTCGTCGTCTGCCTAGCCTTTTCCCAACTATGTTGGGGTCGGCTTCCAGTCTAACCGGATGCAGCTGAATACCAGTATTTTACATGGAGCGACTGCCTATCTGACCTCCACAACCTAGTTACTGGGTAATACGATACTCCCTGGTAAGACTGGTTGTCAGACTTTCGGGCTTCTGACTACCCGTAACGACTGTCAAAGATCCACGAATGACAGCCGGGACCAACGGCTTAACGTGCTTTCCGAGGCACGGAGGGATCTCGGTATGTAAAGATGGTCACCCATCCACAGACCAACCCACGAGGTAGGGTAGGTACTCATTCATTTGAATGAGTACCTACCCTTTTTTCATTATATCATTATTGGCTTTTTATGTCATTTTCCAACCCTCTAACAGAAATTGTACCCTCTTAAGTGGTTGTTGACACTTTAAACTTCGAAGTGTTTTTGATAAGAAAGTTGGTTTATGCAGTCAATGGTGGCCCTAGCTCATTACGTTTGTTTTGTTTGGAGAGTTAACATTGTTCTGCATACCGAATGAGCTATATGCCAGCAACTGAAGTCGCCAGGGCTGTAACAATGATCTGCCCGGCTTGGGCGGAGCACCGCCGTTGTGCTCGTGGCGGCGATCGGCGCATAGTGGAACGAAATCAAAAAGTACGGACTTAAGCATTCGTTTGTACATTTTTGAAATCTACATATTAATACAATACTTTTATGTCATGGGACTTTTTTCATTAACCCATTACTTTCAAAGTTATACCTCTTTCAATATTGTATGATTTTTTCTCTTTCGCCATGGGGAGCGGGGTGAGCCCCCTTGTCCACTGTGATCACATCACGGAGCATACCCACTTCGGCTTTTAAAAAATTCCTTCATCGCATTTAAAAAGCCTCGACCCCCACAATTCTGCGGGATATACAGTCTCATCACCAATGATCGTGGGTGATGCATCCGGTTTGCGGTCAGCAGTGTACGGACCCTTCTATTCAGGGCGTCAAGTTCAGTCTGAGTCCATTTGCCGAAAGCGTATGCCAAAAGAGTACATCAAAACCAGCATGACCCAACAATTGAAGGCGCGCATTATTTCCGCCTGAAAGAAGACTAATTAATACCTTCTTTAGGCGCCAAAAATGAAGCAATTGTTGAAGGAGCGCTCTTCAACATTTCATTTTAGCATCGTTGATACCTAACGCTTCCGACATACCCAAATACTTATAGCTTTCAGATGAGGAGAGGGATCTAAGGTGTATGGAATCCGAAAGTGGAATTCCCTCAGATTTCATAATCTCCCCCCCCCACTTTACATGCATGACTGCACATTTGTCCACACCAGATTACATCCTGAAGGCACTACTGAAAGTTTCAGTTACCTTCAGTAGCTCCATCAGATGCAATTTGTTGGGGGCAAAAAGTTTCAAATCATCCATGTAGGGGGTGAGCTATGACTTGACCACGTCTCTTCAACCGGTAGCCTAGACCTGAATCCTCCAGCAGTGTGCTTAGAGGATTCAGGGCTAAGCAGAACCAAAGTGGACTCAAACTATCGCCCTGAAATATTCCCCGCTTAATCCATACAGGCACATCATTCTCTTGGATCTGTCGACACCCTGGATAGCGAAGGACCGTCTTCCATTGCCCTATATACGACTCAAGGAAGGTGCGTAGAGTTGCATCTATACAACTCCAGCACCCTCATAAGCCATGTTTGTGGCACCGAATTGTAGGCCTTCTTATAATCTATCCAGCATGTCAACATATCCTTGCGAGATCGACGAACCTGTTGGCTAATGGCCATGTCTATGAGGACTAGCCCCTTAGTACCGCGGGACCCATTCCTACATCCATTTTGAGAGGCAGACATAATCGAGTTGCTGTCAATGTACGTGTGAATTTTCGCTCTCAAAATGGATGTAAGAAGTTATTATATTATTACAAGCTGCGCTAATTGGTCCTAACTCCCAAACTAGGCCTAGTGTGTTTGTGAAAGTGGTTAGGTGCGCACCTTTGAATGTAGGACGGGGAAAGTAGGCAGGTATTATAATTAAGCCCTATGTGATGAACTTGAGTAAATCCTCTGTTTCCTGGTAATCCAGGCTTTGAAGTTACTCCGTAACTTTATTTTTGAGATCGTGTAGGGTCGATTTAGCAATGCTCAAGCTGCTGTACTGGCGTTTAGCGAAAGCACTCCGGCAGGCAGTTACGACCATCTTGACAATCGGAAATATGTGGTTTTATAGAGAAATCAAGAGGGGGTTTAGTGTTAGTTCTCAGAGCGAATGGTAGGAAATTCGTATTGTTAAGGTTTAGTGTGAGCAAATTTTGTTTTAGCCAGGTCATTATTTTGGAAAGGGAAAATTCTGCACTCTCCTTCATCGCTTGTAAGTTTGGTCCCCATACGAGGCCAGCGGTATTATCTGCATATGTGAACATTGCAGTGTTTGGGAGGGACGTTGTGCAGAGATCATTTATGTAAACCTCGAATAAAGGAGGGCACAAAATGCTACCTTGTGGGACTCCAAAGAAGATTGAGCATTCATCGTAAAGATTCGCCTATTTTGACACGTTTTTTTCGCTGAGAAATTTTATATGAGCAGTCATTTCCAAATAGGATGCCCAATAACACGGAACCAATCTTCCAATAAATTAATCCACAAAAATATCAGCCCCTACAAGGAAAATATGAGCAACACATTTAATCCATTATTCATTATGAAGAAGCGGATACTCATTAAATTAGCCAGCAACTTTCTGGAACACGCCATAGAATTATTAATGAAACCGAATACAGAATCCAAGAGCCGAGTCTGTGTGAATGGAAATATCATATATCTCGTATAAGTTGATTATCACCTGCAATACTTGCCTTTTATTGAAGGCTTCTTGACCTATGGAACTGGCGGATTAGACCATACTTAAAACTTACTGATTTAATATTCAAAATTAAAAAAATCTGAACCAAAATATTTAACTTCACAAAAACTTTAATGGGCACTTATAAAACGTCAGAACCTAATTGCACGGTTCCAATTGGTCTTTTCCTATGAAGAAGAGCGGGCAAGAAACTCCACGGTTACTCTTTTAAAAATAATTGGATTTTACAATTTTTTCAAATTACTGTGTTAATAGGTATGGGAGGACAGTGTTGACATGTCAACAAGTACCAGGGAAGCAATTCCCGTAATTTCAAGAACGTTAACAGTCAAAAGGCCAATTCTCGTAATTTAAAACGGTCAAAATCTAGTCGCAGTCTCATCTCGGCGACAAACAAATTTCAAAAACTTGTCAAAATGTAGGGAAATTAGAGAAATTTTTGACAGATTGAGACTGAGATCAGACTGTGAACATTTTTAAAATTACGAGAATTGCCCCTCTGATATCAGTCGCAATCTGTCAAAAATACCTCTAATTTCCCTACATTTTTGACAAGTCTGTGACATTGATTTGATTATTGCTAAGATGAAATTATGACTAGATTTTGAACGTTTTCAATTACGGGAATGTATTGAATAAATTACTAATTAAATATGTTTCGTCTAGTCACCAACAATTCGTGCCTTAACCATTCGTACTCTGAAAAACCAATTTAGATGTCACAGTTGCCATTGCCACACGCCCTTCTGTATTCATGGAAACGTTAAAAAAGGATTATTTTAGCTGCACGCCCTTTGATTTCAATGAAAGCCTCCCCCAATTCCATTCGTTAAAGGACTTTTTACTTGACTGGCCGTGTTAAAATCGGAAACGTGTAATTGGAGATCATAAGTATTTGAAGGACCGGAATAAAATTTGAATTTTCTATTTCTGAAGAGGTTTAAATAAGTACCTAGTGAGCTAACAATAAAAGCTTTAGAAAATGTTGATTATTTCTGTTTTAACAATTTAATATTTAAGCATAAAACTCTACCGGCTACAAGTACATCTTAGCGCCATCCATCCTCATACGGTCAGAGTGGCTACCTAAATACATCAATCTCCTCACATTACGCTATAATATGTACTCAGTCCCCATCAATCAGGACCAGCTGCAATACAGTTCTGGTATTATATTAGAATGATATAATACGGTTAACTTCAAAGGCGACTCTCTAAATTCACGCGGAATATGGATTGTCATCATGACATGTTGATAATCTATCGTTTTATTAACGCATTATTTCTGATTTAACGTAGGTATACATACCAGCCTGTACAGTATACCAGAAACCTCACTACACGTTCTAAACCTGGGAAGAAAAGCTCCTGAGCATATTTCAGTTGTCTTTCCTCAAGGGTAGCAGTTTATTATTACATGCCTGTCTCTCCGAAATAAGTATACAATTGCCCACTAATAAGCTTTGGTTTACTTTTGTGTTCAAAAGTAATTACTACATTAGTCGATGTAGACACATGGTTGGTTTTCTTTTAATTCGCTTTTTTTCGTGCTCTAGCTATTTCCGTTGCCCAGTGTTACATTCCCCTCACGTTTCCGTACTACCAACCAATAATAAATACCGGTTCAAGGCCGGGCGTGAAAAATACTTCTAAAATATGTATTTGTAACGAATGAAAATACCTACCGCCATTAAACAGGCGTTTCATAAATCATTTGATTTGGTGTTAACGCCACAAAGAGGGAAAGAATTTTTCCCATCCGTGTATTAGGTTTGTTAAAGGGTTTTTTATATTTTTACCATCATCGTTCACGTCGAGCAAAGAGCAATCGCAAGATGCAAATCTGTGTCATTGAAAATATGCTCTCCGCCGTCGAAGGCACCCACTTGTAATAAATTAGGTGCAGGTGCCGTCACCTCGTGACTCGGTTTCACAAATCGTTCGCGCGTACGACCTATCAGGTCTGATAGCATCGATTACTTCGTCAGCACTTCTTTAGATGGGTTCTTTAACTCATCAATCACGACGCCGTATGAGAAAACCATATGTGCATATTCTTAAACTTAGAACGGTTTTTAGTAAATGAATAGCAATAGTTATGTAATAATAACTTTTTTTTGGACATATCAAAAAATCATTTGATTCAAATATTCAATTACGAGTAACTTATACTGAATAAGTAAAAAGTACCTGTGAATGTGCGGCACAGTACTCCGGCGTGGGTTGTCTGAACGGGCTGTGCACGGGGCACGAGGAGTGCTGCGCATGTTGCAGATGGTGGGCGTGCACGTGCTGATGCGCGTGCGAATGATGCGCATGGGGGGGATGACGGTGTGCGAGCCGCGGCTGGGGCGCGTGGCGCGCACACAGATGCGTTGCGCTGCCATGGTGCTCCGCGAGCGACAGCGTCGAGCAAGATGGCCGCCAGTAGCCACCCTCCTCCATGTCAGGCCCAGGGGGGCATCGCGCCGCGCCGCAGCACGCGCAGCGCCGCGCACACGTCAGCGCATGCCGGCGCGCCTCGTGCGGGCACCAGTCGTCGCGCTCGCGGCCCGACACCCTTTCCGATCGACGTAACCTCCTCCGCTAGCGTCTCCGCTGAGCGGACAACCGCCAGCCGCGCATCCTCTCATTCGCACAAAAAAGCCAGAACACTCGTCCAGCTATTGCATACGTATACGTTTATAGTTACCACTCTTTTTTATAACACTTCACTTAGGAATTCAATTGCGAATAGTCCTTTCACCAGCTCTGCATTTTAATGCAACACGATTCTCGCAATAATATTCACAAGACTCCATCACTTAATCTTAATTCGGATTTCCTCGACCTTTTCAAAAACAACTTTTGGACTGTTATGATTACATTATTTCCAGTTGGAACAAGGAAGGAACTAGGGGAAGTTTAACAAATTTCTTAAACGATGCAAACAAAGACCGAGTTTCGTGTAGTTGCAAATTGCATGGAGACCGTAATAACTGCATTCCATGTAATGTTCACAATGGCTTAAGTTTGTCTTTCCACTGCAGGAAGTAACCGCGGAGACCTGTTCCAGTTCGAGGGCAAACAATATTCGCCAGCACGCTCCCTAAGTTTCTCTTCAAACCGCATTCAGGTTCGATATCAAAACGTCTAGGATTCAGCTAGTTCAACAAGAAAGTTGAAAGCGGTGCCATTACTATACTTAATAGTTACAGGTTGGAGCTTTAAAGCTCTTGAAGAAGTATATCCAGAAACTATTTTCAGAATACTGGAGGCAATACGGAATAAAAATTATATAAACTCTGCAATAAAGAAGAAGTAAATCCAAGACTGGAAACCAAGTTAAATAAAGAAGAAACAATTCCACAAGTACTGGGCGTTGTGGCAATTCGCAATTATTTATGTGGAGCATACAGGTGTGCGGAATATAAAGCATTTATTCCGTAGCAAGAGCTGTACAAATGAGAATTTAGGCTGAGACTTGGCTCAGGCTTGTCGCAAAGTCACGGAGCTTAATAGTTACAGATTTCAGATCCGCTTTCCAACGTCCTTTACTTGAATAACCGCGCGAAGAAGAGAATAAAAGTTGACGATTTCTCATAAAGTTGATGGATTTATTGCGCTGGAAAAATGAGTCGGGGATATCAAATCACAAGATTGAATAAAGAAATATCAGTTACAAGCGATCATGGTTAACTTGGGTGGAAAATAAAAACCGTGGTTGGAATGAAATAAATTTAGAGATTGTTAGGCACATTATTTGATATTTTCCACGAATCTAGGCAATGAGCACCTATTGTAATACAATACCCGGTGAAATTAAATAAGTTAACCGAGTGCTAATGTCATTCAGGCTTCATGTTTAAATGAGTTATAGCAAATTACTCTTAGTATTCGTACTACGAAAGATTCAATAAAATGTCAGGTAGGTACGATTATATCGCAGCGCACAGTGTCACCTTTAAATATGTATCGAAGCAAGCCGTAGATTGCGCAGCACGTAGTTTACGCAGCAAATCGTTGTTACATCAGGTTCGGTCAATAAATAAGGATCTCACGTACGCTGAAAGTGAGATAGTGGAATAATAGGGTACCGAGTTATGAGAGTCCCTCAGGCGGCCGACTTGTGAGCGGTAAGCCGCAGTTTAGGTCTTAGCGGCTGGGCGTACCTGACGAAACCAATTCCCTATTTGATATCACTCCCGAGGGCATGTAACCTTTACAAATAGATTGGAATCATGTTTGTACTGTGAATTATTGATTTCGTTTATTTTCCTATGTATGTGTTGTTATGGGTAATACGAGTATAAGGGAGGTTCTGAAAATGCCTGAAAAACAGAATCCCACAAATCATCTATATATATTATATGAATTTGCCAAGAAGAATGCAGACGAGACTGTGTCTATAAAAGAAGCAGAAAAAAAAACTAGGGACAAGACAATGAAGATTAATTATTGTAGACCACCTTACATTTACAAGGAATCGAAAATTGTGGGTCAATTAATCTAGTCCAAACCTCAAAATCGCATCTTTAACAATCTAACGAACCGCTCCAAAGAAAAATCTTAAGCACAATGGGTTAGTGCACCCAGCATTAATTTCCCGCGAGACTGCAGGCATAAAATATTCAAGTCGTGCACAGGCGAAAGAATTCGCTAGCGGTGCACGTTTTTAATTGGAAAAAGGAAAAAATTAAAACACCAGCCTACGCGATAGGCCAAGCTATAAATTAGTCAAGTTTGGAAACGCCAGTGAAGTGTTAACACATGAGAAAATTGAATCGACTAAAACCAACGACAGCATTTTAGGCTGACAACACTACGCTGACCAACCTATTACGACAAGTCTAGTTCACCCCAGTTGGTGAATTTAATTGGGTAGTACGAGTACACTGGCTGGGAGAACTCATGAATGTTTAAAACAATTGTCTATTGTACTGTTCCAATTAAAGCAATTATCCATATTCCAAAATTCTTGATGCAAAATTCAAACTGAAGTGTCGTCGGTTCTCCTGTTACAGACAACCTTGACCCGAATGTGGTTCATTAAATTTCAATGCCTCGCTTATGCCAATTGCTGAATGACAATTAAAGAGAACCTTGGGAGTAACGGCAGACTGGAAACATTATTTTTTTATTATCCTTATACTCGTTTTATTAGGTCTTCAAAAAATCATTTCGGTACACTAACGGTTACCGAATCGAATATTCGTTTTGTTTATTGCTATCCTGAATTTCATATTGCGGAACACGGGAGTCTAAGTCCAGAGTATAGTTCCACTCTGCATCAATTATTCCATGAATATGATCCATTGCGATTATTATATAAATAAGTTCTGCACAGTGATTGCTATTTAATATTCATTGATTCTAATCAACTAAGCGAGACACTAATACATGCGTGTAAGCTATGTGCATATACTCTGACTAAACTTGTTAAGAATAATGGATAGAATGATGAAGGTAAAAGTAGATCTTGACTAGTTTTAAGAATTACACCACGTAAGCGAGAAGAAAGTTCCCCAAATTAAACTGGCAAGCTAAGCTCCCGTCTGCACGTACGAGTAAGTCTTGAATTTACTGGAAGAATCAGGCAGGTATATAGCTTAGTAAAGTGTTGGGAGAAAAAATGACAAAAATGAAAAATTGTTTTGCTCTTTCTGGATGTAAATATCCACATAACAATAATGAATGTATGCTATTATTAATATCAATGGAAACAAACATGTTTACAAGACTCCAGCTAGTTATTGCAAATGGCATAGGCTTTAGGTGAAATGAAATTCAGGTCTACATATTATTATTGATTTTCCTGTAGGCTCCTACAGTAAAACACAGTTTTATCAAAATGGTATAAAACATAAATGTAGAAGAACTTACACAAAAGATAGGTAAACAAACGATGAATATTTGATATTCTCAATTAAAATTGACTTCCTACTAAAACACCGCAAAATTCCCTCAAGAACTGCAGAACAGCATGAATATGTATAAGTTGGGTGGGAATCACTGCCAGAACTCGAAACAAATAGTAAGGTATACAGATCGCTGACTGCTGCAGTCCAGAATTGGGTCAGTGGGTCATCAGTTCGCAGTTGCTGTCATACAATGAGATATCTCTGCAGAGCCGACCGGGTTTTGCATCAGCTGTCCGTTGCCGAATTCCCCTGGCACGAGGATTGGGAGAAAATAAAAGTTTCGGCAGCTGGATTCGCTAACGGTGAATATGAAATTTTCTTTCAAAAATGTCCGCAACTGTCGGTGACGACCTCACTTTATTCATTTCAGTCACGGTTCCCTTCCCAATCTGGGTCGGTGAAAAATATCGCCACCGGCACAGCTGAACACGATAATGAAAATAAATCAGCGAAACGCCGCGTGCCTTTGCATCGTAAAAGCTCGATACGTGCCCAGGCCACTTCGGTGAGACGCGGAAAAACCGCAGTCACTGTTCGTTTTTCGAGGGTTAAGTCAACAAGCTCTAATGGAAACATAATACGCCCATAAGTATGAGGTACCTTTATTTCTGGGTCGCGAAACAGAAAATGATGCGGGAGGGCTTTTGTTTTTTTTTTTTTGTTTTACCCTTGAAATGTGGGTTTCGTTGTACCTATTTAGGTGGGCTTAAAAGGCATACAATCTTCAATATGGATTAACCCTTCATATACCGGAACGTAGATCCACGCGAGACACAATAGCTTTTTAATTGTGTCTGTAATTACGGCATTAAACGGGTTTAAGTTGTACATTTTGGAAACGTAACATGACCCTGAATAAAATGAAACATTTTAGAAAAATTACAAAAATATGAAAATTAAATAAATTTTGGCAATGAGCATGATGTCCCATAAAAGCTATAACGGTACATATCACAGTAGGAATTAAAACGGCCATTCCCACTTGTGACACATAAAAAATAATAAAGCTCCTACAGGTACGCGGGTACGGTGGAACTTTTATTTTTACAGCAATGCATAAAAGTCACTTTATGTCGGTCGCGTATTGAAACGGGGTGTCGCCTCAGGCGGTAGGGGAAATGGGTCATGGTCCATGGTACAGTTAGGCAAATGTACCATCAGCTGTAAAAATGTGACAATTGAATGACCCAGGAGACTGCGCTCTTGTTGAAGTTTTCATTGACCACTCAAAGATTAAACATGAAAGGTTCATCCCTCAAGTTAAATTTTCCAGATTCCAGATTTTTTTCATAGCAAAATGTTTAACATGTACTAGATATCATATGAGACGCTGTAAACTCGAACGACTTTGTTTTTATGAAGCCTTTCTTTCATTCTTTAACACCACTAAAGATAAAAAGAAAGGCTTCTTTGGGTAACAACTTTGCATCCATAATAATAAATATTTAAAAATGTATTTTGTAAGTATTTAAATGAAATAAAGGAGATAATAATAATAATTTTTATTTACCAAAAAAATGCATGATAAGTGGAATGTTGAAAGCTAGTAGTTTCACAATTTAGTTATGAAATTAACGACGAGCTAGTGAAATTCGATTGTAAGATTTGATTATTAGTTGGTGGAAAACCTGACAACCAAAGTCGATAGGCTGGTCAAGCTGAGATGCGAACGGGGCAGCCATATCTGTTAGACATCGAGTCGGTTGTCGTAGAGGCAGACGTATTCTACAGTGAAGACCGCGGACCGGCAAACGGATTGTCGCAGCTTTCAGGCTAGACTGAGACATGATTTTCGCGAGGTGGTCAGTAATAATGGGTAAAAAGGACTGGCAGTGGCAACAATTGGAGAGGGCTATGCCCAGCAATGGACTGCAATAGGCTGATAGGATGGTGATGGTCAAGAGCAAACAGATGAAGAATTAAATAAGTACATTTTAAGGTTTAAAGGGTCGTCTGATCAAATTACAGCCTCGAGGAACGATATATAATAACAAGGAATTTATTGTAAGTCTTATTTTATTTAACGAACTGTGATGTCCACTAGCATCAGACACAGATACACTTATAAGTAATATGTAGTAAGAAACAACACGGTTTTATACAACACGCAATTTTTAACCGGTGACAAGTAACAATATAAATTAATGGATGGGTTGCATTTTATCATCAAACAAGTTTAATAAAGGTATTAAATTCCGGAAATGAAAACGATGCGGATCAATTCTTGCAAAAGTAATAATCGAGAAAAAAGATCAGTTCTCAAGATAAAAATTTAATTAGATGGATTTGTGGAGTTTTTTGGGAGATAAAAATGAAATGTAAGATGGTCCTTGGTTTTACCTATCGGGAAACTCTTGATTCGCAACTAAGCCAGTTTAATCCTACAAACGGCCCACTCTCGCTAACTAAATCCTTTTCAATTTCTCGAACGCTAATCGTTTCGCCATAGCAATTGGTTGTGGCAAACGAGCCGAGCGAACACGATGCTCTACAAAACTGTTAAGAGGCAGATTTTGGGGAAATTCGTAGAAGTTTTACAATAACAGCACTCATTCCTTGTTACTAGGAAATATGATAATAATCTTTTATCGTCCAGAATCCCTACGAAAACAATCAAGGAAAAAGGTTTCCATGGCTTCATGAATTATTTTTCTAATCAGTATCATCCTCAGTAGTCTACATATAGAAAAATGAATTATTTTCACCTTCTAATCCTACTGACCCATGACCCATCAAAAGCTGGACGCTTTCCTAATCCCAGCAAAAAGGATTTAAGCAAAGCCTTGACGGAACCACAGACACACTTAACACCGAAATTTAGAAAATGAGAGGACTGAGACGGGTCAGCATTAGATTATACCTCGAAAACGTATCAACGAAAGCTCCCATGAAGAGGGTAACGAAATGAGGTTATACATTTGCGAGTCGAATTAAGTTCGCGGAGGAATTTTAATTTGAAAATTTTAAGTGCTCATTTTAATCAAATTAATTTAGAGGTTGTAATTACTGATTTTGGTGATGAAGTGTTGTAATATAAGAGTGTAATGAATCCATTTCAGGTCAAGTACCTACTTTAGTACTAACATATAAGGCAGTTTATACCTTGAGGCGATTGGTGCAAAAGCAAGGGATAAATGTGAAGAGAACCAGGGTTAACGAGGGACTATAAATAGTAGTGTGTGGAGCGCAGCTGTCAATGGTATTAAGAGCATTAGTGTATTCATCATTGTCATATATTTCCGAAAACCAATGCTTCAATCCTAAAATCCAACAAGACTTGTTATCAAGACGTGTTATGATGTAGCAACTAAACCACAAAAGAATAATATACATCATTGGAATAGGCGTGACCTCAACAATTTGTTAAACAAACAATAACCAATCACATCTACCTTTACTTAAATCAATAACTATTTCATTTGAAAGAAGAAAATTTCAGGAATGCCCAAAAGGCATCTAATATAAACTAGGAGCTTACACGACGGGATTACGGCAGTTAACAAGGACTTACAGGCGATCCCACTCGATATGTAGGCAATCTACAAAGAGAGTACCAAATGTCATCGGCTTGCCAACTACTAGAATTAACGTATATACATTTTGGTTGGTACTTTTTTTAATTCGTTTTCTCTCATGACTGAAAATATCGAATACAGAAAATGTACTACATAAAACCTCAACAAATGTTTTGGATAGGTACTAAATAAAAACCCATTTCGTAATATTAGAAAAACCTGCCCAGCAACAGCTTGTAACAATTGATAAAGCCACCCCTTTGTGAGATAAGCATGACAAAATGTACGTATTCTGAATACCAATTTTCACGGTACATTTATCACTAGGTCCACCTATGCTTTTTTGAAATAGTGAAGCATATTTTTTTTAATACTGTCGTCTGATGTTCCTTGAGAGGGTGTTGAATGTTTCAAATGCGAAGAAAATCAAGGCAGTCCGAACAATACACGTGATTGGCGCGCACATTAATGTAGCTCACTGACATCGTCTACGCGGCGACCTCTAGACATCTCAGGTGACTACGGACGAATCGTACTTAGAAAATACATCACATTTCGCCACGGCAACGAATGTAATTGCCATTTAACGAACAAAAAAAAGCTACAAGAAGCTATCGCCGGCAGCTTCACCGTTTGAATTGATGATGTTTTTGGAAAGGTCGATTTGATGATAGGCACTGGTTGAATCCAAATTTTGTTTGCGTGTGATGATGTGTAACGTTACTTACAATGTTGTAGTTTAGCACATAAAAATGCCACTATTTGGTTAGTTGTTGAGCGTAATATGAGCGGGTAGCGCGTGGTGGTTCCCGCTTGGCGCGACGTCGACTGGCAGTCGGCCGGGCGCTTCGGAGGCTGCGCGGACCTGCCTCCCCCGCCTTCATTCACTCCACTGTCGAGGCCCAGCTCAAAACAGCCGGACTTTTAATGCGGCATGTGCTCTTTTCACACAAAACAGAGATCCAACTCGTGTCAGCATTAGAGATTCAAGATCAGCTGAAAAAGGATTTATGATATCGCAAGGTCTTAACGGTCGCTGCCTACAAGCAATTTGCTTGAATTTGAATAAATCCAGACAAAAGCCACGTAATTTGTATATTTTTCCATTCAACAAATCTAGTAACGGCCAACAAAGAAATGTTCCCGTAGATACAGAATATAACTGCACAATTAGATTAACGTGTTTATGCACCAAGTAAATTACCTTCATTCTTACCTTAACCCAATTTCGAAAGTTAAGGAGACATACATTTAGCTACGAACCAATTTTACTGCAGAAACCAATAGAAACGGGTGAAGAGATCATTTTATGATATATTTTATAGGAAAATAATTGATTTTGAAACCAGAAGGTCAATTCCCGTAATTAAAAACGTTCAAAATCCAGTCACAATCTCATATCAGCGACAATCAAATGTCAACATCTTGTCAAAAATGTAGGGATATTAGTAGGTAATATTGGGAATGTGAATGTTCTTAAAATAATGAAAATTGCCGCTCAGACCTCAAATTTTAGAAAAAGCTCTTGTTTATGTTGGAAGGCCACATGTTTAACTACTTATAAGAAAGAAGAGAAACCTATAAAAAAAAACCTTAACCTTAATAAACCTTTTTTAAATTGATTTGCTTCTATCGAAACATTAAATTGATTTGTGAAGTGTTTATCGAGAAGCGTAATCAATAGATCTATCAGAGAAACTAAATTTATACCTGGATTCGCAATATTGAATACCATAGTAAACTCGTCTATCGTAGCCTATAAAGGTACACCTTTTATAATGAAATTTGCTAAATGCTCAAACCTTAAAAGGCGCTTACAAACATGTAAAAACTGAAAACACATCAACAATAACATGACAAGACAACATCTGGCTATTTGGTCAAACAAATACAAAACACTACAGACAGCTGACCTAACCATGGCAAATACTGTTGCGGAAATACCAAAAAGAAAATGCATGAGGATGCGCTTCGCCTCTAAATAAATCAAATTTTCGTTGTTGCATCGTAACAGCGCAGCTATGCAAATTGAGGATACTATGTTCGACGTTCCGGGATCACCCGAAAGGGGAGCCGAGCTGGAAATAATTCAATTTTAGGACCGATCATACGAGCGGGCACTCACTAACCAACCTCCTATTTATTCATAAATAAAACAACGAAGCACGCTACTACACCATGCATTACGGCTAGGTTTCCGTGTGATTTGATCAAGAGCCCGTTGTGATACTTTCTCCTAACTGATCAGGAAAAAGTTTTATTTCAGCAGGAATATCCTCTAATTTATTCTGACGCCCGTAAAGTAGTGGAGTTTCCGTTGTTTTTGCAAGATCTGCCGATCGATTGTGTGATCTCACCGTGAAAAGTTAGGTGAAGTGAGCTTAGAGTGAGCTGTCAATAGTGGCAATCCCTTAGCATTCGTTGGAATGACAGCTCACTTCACCTAAGTTTTCACGGAGAGATGGTTACAGAATCGCACTGCTGAATATTGTAAGATATTGGGATAGGGTGAATTATGCAATAGTCCATTTTCAGCAAAAATGTTGCTTGACTTAGATGGTACATGGGACAATGTGATGATACGCAATTATTCCGAAGATTTAATAAAGCGTAGTCGCACTCAAGAACAACACGAAACGCTACAGAAAATGTTATATATTCAAAATCAACGTTTAGACATGCTTTGAAAAGCCTGTAATTCAGAATGATTAGAAATATATCTACATAACTATATTAGGAAAATTGTTTCCCTTCAAGAGATATTTCTCTGAATTGAGCGTTAAGATGTGTGTGCAAAACGATGTTCTTAGAATCACTTACAAAGGAGGTTTACTTACGCCTACAGAATTAATTGGCGAAATATTGAGACAAGAACCAAGGAGAGGCTTTTCTTAGCAGCTTTCACCTGCCTGTCATTAACATTTCTACTGTTATTTCTACTTGTCATATCATTCCTCGTTGCTGTTCTTAATGTGTTCTTAGTGCTATTTATCATCTTAACACATTTACTCATTATACACGGATAAAATGTCAGGGGGTGACTTGCACACTCAATAATGGGCCCCCGAAAACGGTCGCTAGCACATAGTGTCGTTGCGACAAGGGGGCAACATGTCCTGAGGTGCTTATGAGGAGTGAAGTGGTATTCCACGGCTATCAGGACAATCCCGGAAGTACAGTCAAGATCCCTACCAGCATCTTACTGAAATACTTCCTTCCTCCGATCATTATTATTATTATGGTATCAAGAATACACAAATTATCAAACGTCAGTCGTCCAAAAGCGCGTTGGGTTAATGATATCGTCAAAGTCGCGGAATACCTACACCTGGATGAGAGACGAGCGTAACCGAGAAGTATAGCAGAAAAAAGGTGAGGCCTATATACAACAGTGGATTATTCCGGGCTGAAATAAAATGAAAATACGTCAGCCACTGATATGTTATTGATGTATTAGACGAGTTTTTTGAACGATGGAGTCATATTGATCAATCATTTATAAGTTATCTCTATACATAACAACACAAATAACATGAAAATGTAATGTTGCTTCAAAAAGACGATCTTAAGAGAAATACATAATTTTGCCTCTACAAATGTACTTGGACAAATTAGATATGCATCCGAATTTCCTCGTCGCAATTGCATTTGAAACCGTTTTTGTTGGATTCGAGACCAACCGGAGCACGAACGGTGAATAGGATTATAAGGGGCACAGTTACCTTGACCCATATAGCCCGCAGACTAGCGGTTGACCCGTGATGCGCTTGTTTCAATTGAAGGGAAATATTCTCCAGACGAGGTCGGACTTTGAATGGTGGAGACCTGGAGGAAGGGAATATTACAAAAACACTATTTATTGAAAATCTCGTACAAAAACCAAATTAAAAGTTGTTTTTAATAGGACCGCTTCGTGTGCTATTTCCAAAAGTTAGGATAAGTGCCTAATTTTATTTCTAAAGTTGGCACGCGAATACCCCTAGCATGGATAAATTTGTTAGAAAATTTCCGAGGAATTAGCAATTAAGCTCATTTCTACATCGGGAACTTAAATGAGATGTTACGAGCGCGCACTAGTGTGACATTTTGAAGTAGATATTAAAAGCAAAAACTTTATTAATATCGGGTCCCATTTGGTTATAAACGTATGAGTAGATGACGCCAAAGTAATAGCCGAGAGAAAAATAAGGGAGGAAAGCTGAAGGGAAAATATATTTTAATGCAGAATATTCGCCGAGGTGGAAACTTGTCATATTAATATTCATGGTGACCTTGGGACCTTCCTGTGTGGCGTTATAATCTTTATTCAAACCACCCTAAAGCTAGTGTTTTAATACTCGCTACTAAGCCGATTACTGTAGTTGAGCATAAATAAGGCGTTTTCGTTTATTTATATATCTTGTTTTGACTTTGTCGCAGATTTGGATTTTGGTAATGTCACATGTCTTCGAATTATTGGCCATAGGACATGCTACTACGGCCCACTCCCTCTCACTGAGAGGAGGCCTGTGTCCCAGCCGGAACATTATGCATAAGCATATTCAGCCTATGTTTTCACTGCTAGGACACAGGCCTCCTCTTTGTGAGAGGGAGTGGGCCGTAATCTACCACACGGGCCCAGTGCGGGTTGGTAGATGTCACAAGTCTTCGAATTTTTGGTTCTAGGACATACCGGTTACCTCACGATGTTTTCCTTCACCGTTTTGAGAGCAGTGGTAATGAAATAATTTACACAAAATAAAGCACGTGTCTGGAATTGAACCTGTGACCTACAACTCGTAAGTCGCGGCTGTTACCACTGAGCCACCACTGCTCCTCAACATTGTATGCTAGTAGATCTTTCTAAATCAAGTAAGTCACGTTTGGATTGTGAGTCCTACATTATGTATCCAACACTATGTATGTTGGACTCACAATTTGCCAGTTACAAAACTTTATTGAATTTCCTCGACCTAAGCATAAATTACCTTATTGTATGATCCGACTTTTTGTCATTATAACCTTCATGAACTTTCATAAACACATGCGCAATTCCTGTTATTTACGCTCAAAGAAAATTTCCCTCGCACTATTCAACGTTCATACCTCATCTGGCACATCCAACTTTCATTTGCAGAAATAAGTACACGAGCACACTGTTGTTAAGAACTAGTGCAGTGTTCACATTTATCAGAAACTAACATCAAATCATACAAATATTTTCACAACTGAGATCTCTACTAATGAAGCAAATTTGCCAATGCATACTGTATGTAGTGTACGTTCCTAGTAATAGGGAATGCTCCATGGAATATTCGTAAGCAAAACTTTCAAGCTTTCCATAGGAGCAGTTTCGCATTACCAAACGAAGCCACTACTCGTTAGTAAAGCGACGGGTATTCGGTCACAGGAATCTTTGTATTTGAATGCAAAAAAAAAACTATAGTCAAGGACACAACGTGTTATAACTGTTCATGCAGGGTGGCAGGGACATCGATGCAAAACTGTAACCACATGATTCTAAACCCCACAGCATGGAAATATTTCGTCAGTTATAAAAAAAAATCTGCGGTTTCATAAAGTGCAATACTACGCGGTCAAAATGTATGAAACAAAAGTCCAGAATCATGTAAGTACTGAATCCATGGTGACAGGTTGCGTGTACATGCCCCTGCTACCCTGTATGGAAGACTTACTCAAACCTCTAGATAATTGAGAACCTTTGTGTAAAACTATTAAACCGATAGCTATAAAATAACGATAGGTATATGAATTAGAGGCAACTGGCGCTATTGTGGAAGCCACACACAAAGTTACCTCGTAAAAATAACCCGACTTCCCTATTGCGGGTGCGGCTAACTTTTGTGGCAACGAAAGTGCGGTTTCATCTCTATGGTAATGTCAGGCATATTCGCAAGTTCAGTGCGCTATTTAAACTAAAAGATAATTTAGCTTTAATTGGCCGGCCTTTTACTGAAGATAAATTGTTCTCATGCTGAAATTAACATTAAAATGGATAGCTGTAAAATATTTAAACTTTCAGTTCATGGAGAACTTGAAAACAAAAAGAAAATGACTAAAGTATTAGCAAGCTATTTAAAAACCTCAGACGAGTATTCAGAGAGAACAACCAGTGAAAGGAATCTTCATTAAAGCTGGTGTATTAAAATACTTGTTAATTATTATTAAAAGGCAGCCATTTTATCTGATTAAACGGGGGGTGTAGGACCAAACAAACAAATTAAGTCAACATTCTAGTACCTTGGTCGCATCTAAGTGTAATAAAACCTACAATTTATTAACGATTCTCCTATTTTCTTTGAAAATGGTTTTTATTAAGACAGGCGACATCAATATGTAGACAATGTGGTATTAAGTTAACGAGTAGAAGGACCAACATAGTCTTCACATTCGGAATTAGAAGATAGACATTCGGACAACAGCCTTGGATTTTTACTAGCTTTGTTAGACTATAATCCGGCTTAAAGCTTTACAGAAGTCACAAGCAAACGAAAGTCTGCAATTTATTTTTTTGGCTAGCTTCTGCCCGCGGCTTCGCCCAAGTGGATGTCGGAAATTATCCCACGAGAACATTATTGTTTTCTTTCGATCCTAGGTATAAATACTGATTTTCGAGTAAATCGGACCGCGCGCTAAAATTCTTCCATACAAACTTTGAAACCCCCCAATCCCCTTTTAGGAGGT
This sequence comes from Apamea anceps, assembly GCA_951799955.1. Lineage (NCBI taxonomy): Eukaryota > Metazoa > Arthropoda > Insecta > Lepidoptera > Noctuidae > Apamea > Apamea anceps. The sequence continues at coordinate 5,951,323 of OX637512.1, forward strand.
AGTTTAGAAAAACAAAAAAATGAATAAGATTTTTGAAATAAACCTTGTCGTCTCCTTTTACCACGACGGGCTTTGTTTTTAAAAAAGCGTGTGGTACGTTCCCATTGTATGACTTAAAGGTTGTTTATGGTACCCAGTTTCGAGTTAATGGAAGCAAGCAGTACAATCCACCCCTTAACCCCGACCACTTCTACATGTACTTTATGCAAACACTAATTATAGGCGTAATGCATACTTTTTGAGAGCCACTTGCAGTTTCAATGAGATTTGTTGTGAAGAAGGCATTGACCTTTTCTGCACCAAAGCAAATACAGTAAGAAAGCTCTTAGCAAAGCCATTTATTGTACAGGAGGCACCTGATTGCACTTGGAACTGTTTGTTGTCCAGATAGGCTAAAGGATAGGATTTAAATTGGAACAAACGTGAAAAACCAACTTTATGACTTGGGGCGATTTTTCAATCGTCGGATAACTTTCGTTCGGGGTTTGAAATCGCCGATTGGCAATTTATGTATGGAAGAACTATCAAAAATTCAAAATTATTCCTCCGACAGAATTATCTGGGGTTGGAGGAATCTGCTCTTAGACGATGAAGGAGTAATATTTTTTTTTGTATTTATCTGTGGAGGCTTGTAATTAGCAATTTAGTTATATATTACTGTTATTATAATTTTATTAGTCAGTAAGCCTTCCGAAAATAAAGAAAATAAAATAAAATTAAACCTTATTACTCTTTTCCACCCCGGTAAGAGACAATTTTTGAAAAACCCTTAAAACATATACTTAAATTTTTTTTCTTTTAAGTATTAGTACCGAGTTTCGAGCTAATCCGTCCGAGCGGTTTAAAATTTTTTCTTACCTATTAACTTTTTCACCCCCTAAATCCTCTGTGAGGAGTTTTTTTAATTGCCAAGTATCAAGTTTATTATAACCAAAGGAAACAGATTTTTCATATTAATTGTATCCCCGCTTTTCACTCCCACAAGGGTGGAATTTTGAAAGCTCGTTTGGGATATATTCATAACTTGACTCAAAGATTAGTTATACTAATTTTCGAGTTAATCAAGCCACGCATTTTTATCTTCTCCTGTAATGTTAACTACCCCTTTTCACCCCGTTAGGGGTAGATTTTCAAAAAATCCTGATACATGTTATTCCTTATTTTTGGTCTTAAGTATAAACACTGAGTTTCGAGTTAATCGGGTCGTGCGTTCAAATTCTTCCACACAAACTTTAACACCCTTATATCCCCCTTTGAGGGGTAGTTTTGAAAAACTTATAATGATAAACTTTATTACTTACATAGGCAAGTATTCTTGCCAATTTTCAAGTTTATTAACCTATGGAATAAGATTTTTCATATAAAATGTACCCCCGCTTTTCATCCCCAAAGGGGTGGAATTTTGAAAAATCGTTTGTGATGTGTTTATGACTTGACTCAAAGGTTATTTATTTGAATTGTTTTTAAACTTATCGTTTTATTCAGTCAACAAAAAGATCTCAACCGTCACTAAAAAAGCTTTTGCGTAAAATTTTCATACAAAATGTACGGGAAAAGTTTTTTGCAATTTGTGACTTTTTGAGTACTCCAACGATGGTTGGTCCCATAGAAGTTTTTGATCAGTATTAGAAACAGGATCGATTGGCATCAAAAAATGTTTTTGTGTAAAATGGCTATTTTCTTCCTAACTGGTTTTTTTTTTTTGAAAATCTGTGAATTGAGATCAAAATTCCATAAAAAATTATGGATAGTCTCCTAAGACCATTTTCGTGTAGCTGCAACGGATAAGGTACTTCCCCTTACTGCCCCGCTGAAAGTTTCCACTCTGTATAGATAGATGAAATTCCTAATTCTGCTTTCGTCGTACGTGCCACGAACTGCGAAGGTTTCTCAAAGTACCTTGTCAATAGACAACATCCTCATTAGACCTGTTTTCTCCTGAGAATTGTCAGTGAAAGTAAAGCCTACCAAAAATAAGATACCCGAAAATGTACTTAATGAGGGAAGGAAGATACATCATTCCACCGACCTTTTAAAAGGAGACATTGACACAGCCAGAGCTTATAAAATTGTTTCCTTTACGTTTTGACGTAGGTACATTATACGTCACGTGCCTGCGACAATGGTATTACGTAACATATGTGGTGTTCAAAATACGGCAACATTAGCGGAATCTTGCAACATTACTACAGGGACTGAACACCGTAAGGCAGCGGTTTGTTTGTGGGCGATGCATAAAATGTAGAGCAAGACATGTAAAATTAACTTTGAATTTGAAGGAAAGGGCAAACGCCAACTGGCGTTTTTGTATTTTTTTTTTTTTTAGATACCTAAATGGATCTCTATTGATAACGTAATTTATTACGTTGATCGATAGCTGTAGCTAACTTTGGCAACTACTCTTGTTAATTATATGCGATCCATTTAGTTACTCTTACAATACGTAATGTAAAACACAATTTATAAGAATATCTAGTGACCGTATCCTATCCTACTTCCTACTACTAATATTATAAACGTGAAAGTTTGTATGGATGGATGGATGGATGTTTGTTACTCTTTCACGCAAAAACTACTGAACGGATTTCGATGAAATTTGGCACACATATGGTCTATAACAAGGATTAACATATGGGATACTTTTTATCCCGATATTCCCATGGGATCGAAACTTATGCGGGTGAAACCGCGGGGCGCAGCTAGTATGTAATATTTATTTACTTATGGCTGATTGTTCCATCGCCAGATAACTTTATTGGAGAAATAATTTTGAATTTTTGGCAGTTCTTCCATGTCAAAACTGTTAGACGTCAATTTTATTCCACAAATAAATAATGTTAACAAATTGACCGTATAATATAGCTACCTGCCTAGCCTTTTCCCAACTATGTTGGAGTCAGCTGCCTGTCTAACCGGATGCAACTGGATACTAGTATTTTACAACCGACCTTGACAATTCAAAAGTGCCTGTAATTGGTTTATTTGAAATAAATAGTTTGAGTTTACACAACACGACAACACGACGCCCCTTGGTAAGAAAAGGCTTTCGGGCCTCTGACTACCTGTAACGACTGTTAAAGGTCCAGGAATAGTCTTGTTGATATGAGATCCAATTAAAACGCAACTTATAAGCATTTCTATTACAATTTATAAGTATTGTAAATTTCTATATTGAACGTACCGTAAGTAATTGTCATAGTTAACATTATTGACCAATCGCTTGAATAAGGCCTTCTCCGCAATCAATACGGAGACAAAGACATTCTAATCGGTACTCAATAATGATAGGAATTGGTTCCGTATCACTGAATAACTCAATCACAATTAATTGTTGGAAGTACAAGCCAATTCAGTCCGCTTGCATACACACCACGACCTCTAACGATGTTTGCGGTCCAACAACCAAGTTGCCACATAAAAACGGAATATCAAATGAAAATTTCTTTCCGCTTCCTCGGTTTACTGCGGTCAACCCCGACTACGGCTGCAGTTCCCAACAGTTTTTTTTTTTTTTTTGATACCCCAGTAGGTACTTATCATGATGGCCAGATACCTAAGTTCATTACATTTTCGTTCAACTTTTTTGCTCGTACGTCGGTAAAAAGTTGTAACTAATGTCACTTACCGTAGCAGCGATATGAGAGCGAAATTAATAACGCAGAAGTAAAAACTACTAAGTAGCGAGATTAATAAATGTAGGAGAGACAAGGTGTATTGTCTGAGAAACTGTCTATTTCTGTCGACTTTTTGTGCAGACACATTCTAACAGCAAAAAGGTTTTAATATTTTGTGAAGTTACGAGTACGCTTCACAAAATGGTATAACAACATTCTCAGAATAACTAAAACAATGTCGAAATCACATGGGATTCAGCCATATATTTGTTCCGAATCGAATTTTGAGTAACGTAAATAATTTAACAAGACAAAACAGTTGAGTTGGCTCAAAAGAAAGTCTACCTAGAACAAAGTTAGCGTATTTGAATTTTCGAGGCGAGCGTATTAAAATGGTCATTAATCAACATTCACAAAGCACTAAGCGCAATATGATGAATGAGGCTGATTACGCCAATTAGATGCTCGAATTTAGACAGTTTCAATGCAAGGGAGATTAGGTTATTGTTGTTTATTTTCATTTTAGAATTGGTAGGTATTTATTTTGGAGATACTTCATTTACAGTTATGCTGAATTTGACATTGATCAAATGCCATTGTTTCTGCAGCTTAGGCAGCCACGAACTGTTAGGAGATTTTTTTTTTCCTGTTTATTTGTTTTTGTTTTGGGAATGCGAAAAACGTTCGGATCGGCTCAGTTGGGTCGGGACCATAGTCAATATTCGAAAGAGTGTAGGAGTGTAGGATCGGGTTCGACCGAACCAAATAGTAACTTCGTAGCAGGAAACGGCCGAACATTCGGTCGATACGATACATTTACCACTTCGGAGTAGACCCCCAGATATGTCAACCCCTACGTGCCTTTTACCATTGTATCATTAACTCTTTTAATTAACACATAAACTAAACTAAACAGTTAAACAATATGTGAAACACTTTGTGATAAAGACAGAAGTCAAAGACGAAGGACTGTTATTAAATAACATAACTTTTTGGCACCTTCTGAAGTTGGTTGGGATAAAATTGATTGTATTATTTAAGTCTAATTCTCTCATAAGTGACTCCCTCTCGCGTCTGTTGCGGACACAATCCATATAATACATAAATGGTCCATTATCTTTCATCATCAACTGACTACTGCTAAGGCGTCATCATTGCTACATAGATATTTCAAATTATAACAGAAGCTACTTCATTTAAATGGAAATTGAAGTCTCAAAAGCTAGTGAACTAAAATATTACCTACGTTCTAAGAAAATATATATCAAAATAAGACTTTACCAAAAACAAAATTCCCATAAGGGAAATTCATATTCACGATGTTTTTTCACGTGGAAACTCACTCGACGGCGCGGCGCGAACAGGTGAATTATCATATTTATTGTTGGTCGTAAATCCATACATTATTTCTCGACTTTGGGCACCACTAGACCTTCTAATACAAAATATATGAGCTTCTACTAAAAGTACATAGGTAGGTACTGCAGGTAGCCGTACCCAACATAATCATTTGCGAGCGTAAACTAGATTTAATTTGAACTAAGTATAATTGGCCCGATACTGGTGGGACCTTTAATTAAAACAATTTGGGTTTAAACAAATATAGACCCAAATACTTACGATTTTAGGAGGAAATAATAACATTCTTTACAGAAATATTCTGGACATCTCACTCATCAAAGAAAAGGGTCGTCTAGGTATTTGTGATGATATTCAATAAAAAAAAATATAGATTGTGAAAAAGCATCCATTTCATAGAATAAGTACCTACTAACTATTATGAACTGTCATACTTTACTATTCCCAATGCGTACAACTTTGTTAATGAGAATGGAATATTCGAAGTTTAACATAAAAACTAGTTAAATTGTTTTCTAACTTTAGCGACGCTGTAAAAATAAAAGCTTAAAAGCTGGGTATGAAATTGCGCTACTTTTTTTCAGTGTAGCTAAGTGACATATTTCTTTGTGTTGGGTACCTAATTGAGTCAAAATCGAACTTGATTTTCGTCGTAGCGCTAACACGTCTTTTCACGACAACCAAAAACGCCGTTTGTTTTCCAAAAAGTCTCTCAAACATAACAACTACATGCTACAGTCTCGTCTAAGAAGTCAGACGGTTCTATGTTCCTATACCCGTATACATTTCACACCACCGTGCTTTTGTGGGCTTGCGGCATGTCCCCGACACTCGCGACCCTCATCAGTTTCTCTTGGATGTCAGGAGGCGCCTCTACGAATGAAACGCGAGTAGCGATAGCTAACGCGGTACGCGGTAATGTAATAAGAAAAAGTTGCTATTCTTGACGTAAGTATGGCTGGCGTTTTTGTTGCGTGGTTATGAAGAGGTTTGACAGGTTGTTAGTTTGTCAAAAGGGGCCTGGAAATATTAGAAGTTACGGAAGCAGTGTTATGTACACATATTCATTTCGTTCATCAAACCATTGACTAGGTACTATGAAACTTTTTCCTTGTCAGAATTTCTTTTTCTTTTTTTGTTGGTTTTAGATGCCTAGTTTAGGACCCGCTGTTAAATCTGTCTTAGTTTTCTGTTCATTAGAATTTCATGCCATGTTACTTGTACGTTTATTAACTACTAGATCTCGTAGGAATATCGGGATAAAAAGATTTCTCTTTTTAATATTAATTTAGATGTCTAAGTGAATTTTAATTTGCTACTATTTTGTACTGAGTCATTCGTTTTTCAGACATAATTAATGTAAAGGCCAGAGTGTTTAAGTTTTATTAGTGATTAAGTTTTTTTATGTTAAAAGCACTAGCTTTTAACAGCCCTACTAACAGCGCTAGCCATAATGAGCGCCCCAATTTAAAAATAATTTAAGTCCAGGCAAATCACTGTCCATTCCAAGGTTGCCTAGAAGAGATCTCAACAAGCGATAAGGCCGCCTATTGTTTATTTTTTAGACTGTATCTATTATTTTCTTGTGCATTTTTGTGGTGTACAATAAAGTATATAATCTAAACTAACTAGCTTGTATTGCAGAGCAAAGGCCTCCCTCTTCCTTTTCCACACAATTCTGTCTTTTACGACTGCGCCGGCCAGTCCTTACAGAAAGAGTCAAGCTCGTAAAAAATAAAGCATATATAAATAAGTACAGACTGATAAAGAAAACTACGTCACCATCATCATTTGACCTCCAATCTGATAACTATCGACCATTTACTCACAATAATCTCGGCCTTAACAAGCACCACAAAAGAAAAACGTTTAAGAGAACGACACTATTAAAGTAAATGCACCGATATTCTTAGCTAGGTATAATAAAATGTTATCTAAATGCACTTTCATTGATCACATCAACGGTTTTTATTTTCAGACGGACGCATAAAAGATCTCTCGAGTTACAGATACAACATTTCACGCCAAGATCGGTAGGGTATGATTTAATTTGTTTTTTGTCGTCTCAGCGTGTATTCTTGGCAACCGGCTTAGTGTTTTCACAATATTATTTTGTCAAAAGACACAAGGGCAGCCTACGACATAGTTTTATAGTAATACTAGCTTCTTCCAGCGACTTCGTTCACGTGGAAGTCGAAAGACACCACAATACGAGGGCGACACTGAAAGTTTTTAGAACTGGTAACTTGTAAACGATATAATAAAAAATAAAAATATACGCGTCGACTTGAGAACCTACTCCGTTTTTTTTCGTCGGTTAAAAAATAAGTTCAAATTTTGAAAATGGAACTGCCAATGTTATTGTGTATGTATTTTATTAATTTGTCATATTTTTACGATTTGGCGGCAAATTGAAAATTGCAGCATGAATTTCACGCGAGAAAATGTTCGTACAATGATTTTTTATGACTTTCGATGTCATTTAAGTCAACAAGAAAGTTATGATAGACTTCGATTGGCCTTTCACGATGAAGCCCCATCTCGTGGCACTGTTTACAGCTGGTTTAATGAGTTTAAACGTGGTCGCAATAATCCCACCGATGATCTGCGTGAGGGACGGCCGTCTACGGCGACGACTGAAGATAACATCAGTGTTGTGCGGCGTATGATAGAGATTGACAAAAGAGTGACTTATCAGCAGATTCGGACAAGCTTAGGCATCGGTATGAGTCAATTGCACAAAATCGTCCATGAACATTTAGCGGTCAGGAAGCTTTGTGCCCGGTGGATACCACATAATTTGACAGAGGCCCAAAAGCTCCGTCGTGTTGATTGGTGTCGTGAAATGGTTCAAAGATTTAACGGAGTTGACTCAAATGCTGTATTCGACATACTTACGGGTAGGGTTACCAGATGGAAAATTGAAAAGTCCTGACAAAAAGCCTGATTTCCATAGCAAAGTCCTGAGATTTTGTCGCATACGAATTCAAAACTCTGTGGAAAAATTAGTAATTGGTTTTGTGCACGTATGTTGATTCTAACTCTAAAGATATGTTGATGTTAGTTACGTTGATTTGTAAATATATCCAAAGAAGAAACAATTATATGTTTTTCTATAAGTTGTTTCTTTCTAATTAAAAATCTACTGTATTTTATTGAAAATCGATAAATCCTGAGATTTCCAAAATCCGCCCGCAATCCTGTTAGCAGCCTAAAAATCCTGAAATCTCAGGACAAATCCTGAGATATGGTAACCCTACTTACGGGTGACGAAAGCTGGATTTATTGTTATGATCCTGAAACTAAGAGACAGTCTGCTGTCTGGGTGTTTCCTTTCGAGGAGTTGCCAACTAAAGTGAAGAGAGGTCGAAGCGTGGGAAAAAAGATGGTGGCCTCGTTCTTCGGAAGGATAGGTCATTACGCAACAATTGTTTTAGAGGATCGAAAAACAGTTACTGCAGAGTGGTATACTAACAATTGTTTGCCACTTGTCTTGGAAAAAGTTCGGGAGAAACGACCTCGCAGTAGAATCCTCCCTCACCACGACAACGCCTCGTCGTAGACCGCCAAGCAAACAATCGACTACTTGGCGACGTCAGACGTGGGATTACTGGGTCACCCGCCCTATAGCCCCGAACTGGACCTTGCGATTTTTATTTATTTCCGAAAATAAAAGAAAAACTTCGAGGAAAACGTTTTATGGACGCCGAGGAAGCAGTGGCTGCGTTCTAAAATGCCGTCGAAGAGACTCCTAAGTACGAGTGGGCAAAGTGCTTTTCTCAGTGGTTCCATCAGATGCAGCGATGTATTGATGTAAATGGACACTATTTTGAAAAGATATAATAAAACTTTTTTTTTTTCGGAAGTCGGTGTCGTTGGGTTCGCATTTTCGTTGTTTGCCACCGACTTCAGAATTTAAAGTTATTTTTCACTTTGTAGTGTCGTTTTTGGAAGTCGGTTGTTTTTTTTTTTGCAAAAAAGTTTTTATTTTTCATTTTTAAGTTGTAATTTTTACCAGTCATTTTGGTTTAAAAACCAAACTACTCAACCGTTTTTGATGAAATTTCTATGGGACCATTTGGGAAGTAGGTATACCCTTTCCAACAAAAAAAGATTTTTTCAAATCGGTTGGCAAGCGACGGAGTTATGCGCGAACAAACATTAAAAAAAAAAAATACAAACATCCGAATTGAGAACCTCCTCCTTTTTTAGAAGTCTGTTAAAAACTAATAACTTGCTAGTTTGTTCAGTTTTTGATTTTCTAAGAACTTTCAGTGTTACCCTCGTATACACTAAAATAACAGTCACACTTCCCGCTCGCGCTATTATTTCGTTTTCGCTTAGCGCTCTTTCAAACATTTTTACTCGGCTCCTAAGGGTAGTACCGTGATGTTAAATAGCCTATAGCCATCCTCAAGAATTGGGCTATCAAATGCAAAAACAATTTTTCATATCCGACCGGTAGCCGCAGTGATTAGCGCGTTCAATCAAACGAAACTCTTCAGCTTTATTATTAGTATATACACATAGATAAAGTAATCGACACAAATATATGTATAAAAAAAAAACTAAATTATATAATTAAACCTCTTGAATGCACAAGTAGGTAGATTTTGCAGAATCTCACCAGGGAGACGATCTACATGGACAAAAGACCCAGATCGCGCCATTGATCTCTCAATTTCCTTGCAGCTAATGACGGACACTACAGATACAAGTGATGCAACTCACTTTCATATAACATGACAATTCGGGTAATGTTCAAACAGCACCTGTTTGCGACAGAACTGCGAAAGCTGCTGTCGTTCATTCGATTTTGACCGTGAACAACAAACTACCATCTAATTTATTCAAGCCTCAACTTACCCTTTAGATAATCTGACCCTAAACTAATAGGTGGCACCGGTGCTGCATACATAACCTCATTCATTAATCAATTATTCCCAGCGCTGCACAAACTTCGAGGAGCAAAATTGAATGTTCACTATTACTAAACAGCGCTGCTGTAAGCTTTATCTCTATTGCATTTGCTGTTCATTTGAATAATGTTAAGGTAAGAGGTGATATAAATGAAGGCATTAAGAAAGCAATTAGCTTAATGCGTTGTGCGATTCAACAAATGGGTTTTGATAACTTTAACTTTAGTGTCTGTTTATCTAATAATCATCGAAAAGATGGCTATTGAATTTGAGAATGAGAGAGATTACCTACTTAATTAAAATGTGATGCATTAGGTACAGTCGCCAGCACATCAAGCTACTACAATCTGTCAATTTTCTTGAATAGATTTTCAACTTTATCGCTAAAGCATTAGGTTCAAGGTTGATTAGGAAATTTTACAGTTTCAGGTAGCTTGATGTGCTGGCGTCTGTACCTACTAAAGTTCTACCTATGGAAAATTAGTAATTAGGAAATCGAAGTTTTAACTTGAAGACTATCCGCATACTATAATAATGTTAAGTTGTAAAAAACCATAGAAAAATTTATGTTAATCATGACGGAAGTAAACTGAAAATCTAAGACATATCTAAAACTGTCCCAAACTACCATAAACAAACAAACTTTAGAAAGTACTGTAGAGGTTTGTCTGCCGAAGGCAACCTTATTTGCATTCCTCCCGTTACCTCAGAGGTCTCTTCTAGACCTCTATAGTACCTACAACTTCCGAGGTACTCTAAAACTTGATAGCTTATTCCAACCAAACAGACAGTCTAATACTATGTTAAAAATGCTTTGTTAAACTAATTACAAAGCATTTAAGTAAATCCGTAACAAAAGGGGCCTTTTCATTTGTTAGTGCACTACCGTAAAAAAAGGATAAGTGATGATCATAAAACCTTAAGTGAAAGCTTCAGCAGTTCTTGCTGTATGTTTAACGGCCACTTCCAGTAATCACTACTTCATTCCATTCGATCTGATTGCCAGAACCATCGGTGTTACTAAAACGCAAACTCATTTCGTTGTGCTACCAAAATTCAATAATTCTTCATTACCAATATTCGTGATGATTTGAGCCTCCCGCAGGTGCGTTTATCCAAGATATGCTCTGATTGAAAAATACAAAAAAAAAGTCCAAAAGAGGGGAAAATTGGGTGATTAATTATGCAAAGCTGCGCCTCCCTGTCACGAGAATGATGCATGAAAATGAGGCTGACAGACGTCTAAAATTAGATGTTTCAAAAACAAAGATTAGCGCCGAAATAATACGTTTTATTTATTCCGATTCTGTTTTACATTTTGAATAATTTTGTTGTGTATGTTTAATTACAATCATCAACATACATATTTGATTGTAAAATGTTTAGAAAGGTATCGGTTATTCAAATAAATTACATTTTTCCTCTATACAATATTACATGGTCCAATGTCTTTGTCTTAATTTCCAAATGCAGATAAAATAATAACGCAAGAGTTCATCTCTGCCAGGTGGTTTAAAATGAAATAGTGTCTCCGCTTCCCGTTTGTAATAATCTAATCCTGGTCAGAGCTAGCGTAGTAACTCAACTAAAACAGCCGGGGATAACCTAGCCGGCTCGGTACTTTACTACACCTGGGTATAAATCTATTCGGATAAATCGTTAAGATACCCGTGCTAACCAAAAAAGGATATGTTGACGTCATAAATCATGGCATTGAAAAATAATTAAGCCGACGCAAATTAAGCCACCTTCGCAAAATAAAATCGTGAATTGAAAAGAGGGTCAAGCGACAGCTGGCTAATGTAACCTGTCGATATTCGATCAAGGACTTTTTTATAATTTCCTTTTAAATAGCCTGTTTTTTTCTGTAACTCGCCTGCAATAAAAAAATCATATCAAAATGATACTCGTCATTATGCGGGTAAAGCCAATGTCACTAACATTGGCTTTACCCGCACAATGACGAGTATCATTTTGATATGATTTTTTGGGACTATGGGACCATCTCTGAAATCACAAAAAAAAAATCAGCTGTTTCTTATAAAAGTTCAATACCTACTCGACCAAAATGGTATGAATCTGCTGATTTTTTTTTTCGTGATTTCAGAGATGGTCCCATAGTGAATGTTGTTCATATTCATGGGTAGAACACCCTGTAAAAATTTACGCACTGAATAAAAAAATATCCTGTATAATTGTTGATACCCACTTATTACAGGTATGTATCGGTATTCAGCAGAGTTTATTGAAAACTAATAGGTATATGATTTAGACCTCATGAACATGTTTTTATGTAACGTCACAACGAATGTATTGAGGTAATAGCTTAAGTGTTCATTTTCATCACGAAAAGAAGATTGAAACTAAACCTCAGTTTAAGATCATTAAATAATTACGGATATATCAATAGGTATTACTAAATAGTTAGTTACACCGTCTTATTATTAAAACCAAAACATCTAAATAGGTATTAATATTTTGAATAACCCCCATTATTTTCAATACAGTCAAGTAGATGTTTGCGCATGGACTTACGCACAGTGCTCACCCGGTGAATAGGACGCTGGGTAAATGTTGCGCACAGTAGGTAGCATGACATCGTCTAATACTTCTACATAAATAGAACTGTTGGCGCGTGGAGAATAAAAGCCAGTTCTCCTGGCCCTGCTGCACTCATCCATCCCCACATATTAATTGTAATTCGACCTGAGTCTGTATTAGGGATTACGATTTGATCACACCTGCGAGTGTTATCCTTGCGCAATAAATGAAGCCTACCCTTTTGACTAGATTTGAAGGTCTTTTCATCTGAAAATATGGTAGTTTTCCAGTGAAAATCTAAATAATCCCGTGCGAAACGTAATCGTTCTTGTTTATGTCTTTCTGTCAAGAAGGGCTTTTTAGCTGGTATTCTGTGATGCATGCCTACAGCGTGGAGGGCACGGCGAACAGTTTGCAATTAGGTGTTGAATAATACCGACAAGAAGGCCTTTTATACCGTTAGGGCTTATATCGAGGACAAAAAGGCTTGGGATTAAGCTGCTTCCAATTTTTACATATTGATTGATGTTGTTTGTTTTTTTTTTTTTTTTTATATATACACTTTGACATTAATGAATTTGATCTATGACATTTACTTACTTTGTAAAGTATTCTATTATTTTAATTATTGTGAATGTGAAGACTATGTGGGTCATTTTATTTTTTATTTTACTCTCTGTTCTGTTAGTTTTTGTCATGGTCTGGCAGTTTGAGTAATTATTGTGGCCTACCCAAATGTCCTTTCTTTGGTATTGTTCGTCGAATCGTTGAGCTCCTTAAGTTTTGAGTTGAGCTGCACGATTTCTGACATATGCGTGCACTGAGTGGACAGGTCCTCTCAATCTGTGTGGTTCTTTCCTCAAAAGACCATCTCAGACATCGACCTACACGGTCTTCATATGATCTGACCAAGATTATGTCTGGACTTTAAAAGAGACTGTGACGTCTGAGTTTGTTTCGGCCTTTCTTCTCAGGCTAGTCAGATAGGAAACGCCGGCCTCATCTAGTTTTAAAATATGATTGACGTGTAAAAGTGTTTGTACAAACCTACTTACAAAATAAAATCATTTATCATTTATCATTTACCGCAAACTGTCTAGTTGGTGTGAAACCATTTGTTTCATACTTGTTCACCATATGTCGTCGCTGCACCTCGTAATAAGCGATGGCCTTCCACTTCGCTGTCGACTAGCAAGACTACCCTCTTTCTCATATCTCTTGATCCAGCGTCGTACAGTATTCCTCTAAAACAAAAAAAAAAGTGATAATAGGCAGCTATAATAAAATACTAAAATGACTTCATTTTTATATAATATAATAATAGTTATTTAATATAACAATATAATATTAAAACTCTGCATTTATAAATCCAATAATAAACACTAATTATTTATCTTTTAGGCCTCATGATGGATTTAAAAAACAATAAAAATAATTAATCCCTATGTCACCAAATAATCTTGCGTAAAATTTAAAATAAAAGTTTAAGTTACAATTCATAAATATAATACTCACATTCAGTCCGGTCTCATCAGGTATTTCTGTTCTATTAAGACCACTTTTATGCAGCGCAATAAAAGTCGCCCTCGCCTCAATATTAATATGTGCCTGCATTTTGAGAATAAATACAATACCGCTGTCTATTAAATGACACGTCACTAACCAACAACTACAACCAAACGACAACGTTTATTCCGATCAAGTTAACTACGAGTATTCATAAAACTCATGTCTACCTCACAGAAACCTGAATTCTTTATTTAGTTTTCTATGATTTAACTTTCTAACTTTACGAAATGTGTGAACAAAGCGAACAAGATAAAGAATATTATATTCCTGTCTCATTACTTCCAATTGCGTAAAAACTTACAAAAAGTCGAAGTACGGTACTGCGTGAGATTTGAACACACGGCTCACTGATTCACGATGATCTTGACCCATATTATAACGTAGAAATGATGACCTACAGTCACTTGTTGACGACAATATGTTTATTTTTTTGAAACTTGAAGGACGTAAGTCAAATTAAACGTCAAGCTATTGCTTTGTGAGATTGCCTATGGACTTTTGGTCGACACTGTACCTAAAGAGGTATCGCAATAGATTTATTCAGAACGGTTTACCCGAATTCACTCCAAGTTATAGATGAATTATAAATGCAAATCAAAAGTCAAAAGACTTTATAAACTTACTAGCTTCGGCGGCGGCTTCGCCTGCGTGGATGTCGGAAATTATCCCACGGGAACGTGCTACCAGGATACAAAGTATGTCATTCTCCAGGATGCCATCTTTCTCTTTGACAAATCAGAAGTTCAGTGGTTTAGGTGTGAAAATGTAACATATAGTTTGAGGTTTAAACCCTCCCCTTGAATATCGAATAACCCCTTTTTGCTCCGTCAGAGGTAAATTTACGACCACTTTACATACTTATTATTAATTATTTTCTGTCAAAAGTATTAATACTGAGTATCGAGTTAACTAGACTGCGCATTCAATTACTTCCACACAAACTTCAACACCCCTTTGAGGGGTAGTTTTGAAAAACTTATAATAATGAACTTTATTACTTACTCAAGCAAGTATTCTTGCCAATTTTCAAGTTTATTAACCTATGGAATAAGAAATTTCATATAAACTGTGTCCCCGCTTTTCATCCCCACAAAGGTGGAACTTTGAAAAATCGTTTAGGATGTATTCATAACTTGATTCAAAGATTATTTATACCTATTTTCGAGTTAATCAAGCCACGCATTATAATTCTCCCCTGTAAAATAAACTACCCCTTTTCAACCTGTTAGGGGTAGATTTTCAAAAGACCCTGATACATGTTATTCTTTATTTTTGGTCTTAAGTATAAACACTGAGTTTCGAGTTAATCGGACCGCGCATTCAAATTCTTCCATACAAACTTCAACACCCCTATATCCCCCTTTGAGGGGTAATTTTGAAAAACTTATAATGATAAACTTTATTACTTAGGCGAGTATTCTTGAAAAGTTTCAAGTTTATTAACCTAATGAAGAAGACTATTCATATAAACTGTATCCCCCGCTTTTCACCCACACAGGGATGGAATTTAAAAAAAAACCTTTGGGTTGTATTCATAACTTGACTCAAAGATGTATTTATACTAATTTTCGAGTTAATCAAGCCATGCAGTAAAATCCTCCCCTGTCAATTGACTACCCCTTTTCAGCCCGTCAGGGGTAATTTTCGAAAAACCCTGACACGCATTGTTCTTTACTTTCGATAAATACTGAGTTTCGAGTAAATCGGACCGCGCGCTAAAATTCTTCCATACAAACTTTGAAACCCCCTTTGAATCCCCTTTTAGGGGAGTTTATAAAAACATAAAATGGCAAACTTCATAATTTACTTAGATTAGTATTAGTGCCAAGTTTTAAGTTTATTACCTCAAGGAATAAGATTTTCCATATAAACAAAATCCCCCCATTTCACCCTCTTAGGGGTGGAATTTCGAAAAACCCTTTCTTAGTGGATACCTACTCTTCACGTAGAACACACCCTCCAAATTTCATGTCTCTGGGACCAGCGCTTTGGGCTGTGCGTTGATATATCGGTCAGTCAGTCAGGACTTTGAATTTTATATTACTCGTATAATAATATAGAAGATAGATAGATAGATAAGAGGAAACAGAAATGAGATTTTTTTTTAAGAAGCAAACTGACCGCAGTTGCGACCTATATTTTACAGGCTAAGGACCACGAGCGTTCAAAAGGCGAACATTGGGATGCAACTACTTCACTCATTACTTGAGAGCGAAAAGGACAGAGCTACAGCAAATGCATTAGGAGCAGTAAATTCTGAAAGCATTACAAGTATTTTTTCATTTAATGCAAGGGAGAAGAGGATGCAAAAATAGAAGAGGAGTGCTTTCGTGTACCCATTAGAACTCGGTAGAAAACTTCGAGTTTATTTTTTGTAGTTCACGTTTTTCCTGAAAAATATCTTGCAAAACATTATATGGTACAATTCCACGTTCCAACTACTTTAATGTTAAAGTAAGTTTGCATGTAAATTCACATGGTCAGGTGATGCTTTTGATATAAAAATAGTTGATTGTGTTGTTAATGCAAAACATTTTCGACGTAAAGCCAAAGGTATTAAGACTGACCAACATGCGAGAGAGACAAATATGTAAGGGCGTCCCAACAAATCGGTTCCATCAATCTGTTGATCGAATTACGATGTTAGCGCTCCCTTTAATCACCAAGTGAACCTTTGCGAGGCCGTTAATACCTCCAAAGCTCAAAGCCTCTAATCACCATGGGGTCATTGAAGAAGCTGACTCTGAGTTTCTAGTGGCAGGTAAGCTTTACATGTCATGTATTTCCTCTTCCAATTTTCTGTAACATTTACGCACTAATCGATTTTTTGTGACAAACATAATATTTCCTATCATGTGTGTACCTAGTACATATGTTTCAAAGACCTGCTTCCAATTCTTCTTAAAGTATTTTGTTTTTTTTTTTATATATTTTTACATTAACTATGTCATATAACTTAAAACATTATAGTGAGAGAAATCTAAAAAACAAAGGCAAAGCAATCTAGAGAGACGTTTTAAAGTGCAGCATGAAATATAGCTCCAGGCTGGTTTTGCTTTTCTGGCAGTTGGACATTTTTGTGAACTTTTTCTAAAATTTATGATTTTTATTCATTACATTCGTAAGGTTAAGCTTTAAACGACAAGAATAAATAAATAACTAGACGGGTTATTTATAACTTGATAAGTTACAATCATATTTCAAATGCAAATATGCGGTTTATAACAAATGCCTAAAACCATGACGACCACGTGTATTAAACACCATTAGACAAATATGCAACCAATTAATTTAATAATTCACATAGAGCAAATATGTATGTGGGTATGTAAGTTGTTATGTTGAACCGGATTTTAGTACAAATCACGGGCATATCGTACATTACACCCGGAATGCCGCAGCCGTGTGCACTGATGGCTTATGGCCTATACACAAGAATATTTATGTACGTATGCTTCATACCATGTGCGGTAACATCGCAAAATTTCGCGGAAGGAAAATTTCACGTACAAAATCTTTTGTTCTATATTTGCGAGGGCAAAAATTAAGTTAAATTTTAGCTAAGCGTGCAAAACCTGGGGGTACTGGAACAGAACAATGATGCAAATGAGACCAACCTTAGTAAATACAAAAAGGATAGCTAATGATGAAGAATATTTAGCCTTCCCGAAGTTGGATTAATATTTCGGCATTTCAGAATAACTGGACAAAAGCTTAATTTAAATCATTCCTTTAACAGTCTCAATAGTTCTAATACAAACAAAAAAATACTTTTAGATCATTGTAAGCCATCCACAGCTACATATTACAATTAACGTAAAAGCCAATCTGATGCATTGTGGGGGAGCAACAACTTTTCTGACAGGAACACAATCACACCGTTTACTAACAGTGACTTTCACTTTCCCGTGCACACGGCAGAAACGGGGGCAGCGGAGTGTTACAGCCAGTCCCATAGAGTTGGATGAGGGGTCTCTGCTCGAGATATTACCAAGTATCGATATTTGACTTTAAAGATTTAAAAAGTATAAGCCTGTTTAGTGACATAGTTATAGTGTGGATGTCTAAGCATTATGGCAAAATAAATAGTTTGTATTTAACATTAGTTTAAATTTTGATGACAAATTCGATTAGATGACACCTCACATACATAGATGATTACATAATCGAACAGTTCATGTCCAGGACCAAGTTACAAATATCTGACATAATATCAAAACAAAGTTTAAAATAAATGATATTTTTATAGGTTAGATTGATAACGTTGTTGATTAATTGTATTTCATTCCAATAATTTGAGTTAATTGCTATTCCTAAAGTAAACAACAGTGACCGTGCCGTAAACATAATTAACAAAATGAAATGGATATTCATGGTACCTAAACTATAGGCGACTTCATCATAATAAACTAAAATACACATGGAAACGAGCGTCTTGGGGTACAATAAAGCATGCAGAGGACCACAGGAACAATAGATCGTAAAACAAAAGACTCATTTCGCCAGGACGCCCCAGAACATGCAATATCGATATATTTCTGTAGCCGTGGAGTTCGAAGGCCTGAATAGAGGCCCGTATGTTTGTCGAGACTGAATTGCGAGCGCCCCGGGCTCCAGGTCGTCTATGGTAACCGCGGACGCGAACTCTTTATGTGTTTGTAGACGATGATTTTTTTCTTCAAATCAAATCAAAAGTCATTTATTCAAATTAGGCTGAGAATCAGCACTTTTCGAACGTCAAAATTACAAAAGACAGTCCCCCAAAAACGCCCGCCCTTCGCCACTTCCTAGTGCTATCGCTGGGAAGAAGAAGTGGCGGAACAAACTCCCCAGCAGCACAGCTGTCTGTTCAGTTAGAATATAGTTAGTTGCATGTATACAATACTAGGAACCTATGTTCAGTAATGAACATTACAAGAAGCTTAAATTATTTGCCATATTATGTCAGCTAGTCACGCCAATATACCAACAAATATAATAAAAACTATACGTACTCAAGCTAAAAAATAATTAATTAAAATAAAAATAAAAACTCACTACCTAAATAAAAGCCTCCAGGCATAAAGGGCGTGACAGCTTACACATTTATGCATTGCTGGGTTCGTCACCTAGCTGTCACTTGCAGTCACAGATGATGAACTAGGACCATCGATGTGAAATAAATAAGTGAGTTAATACTAATAACAGTAACCTGTCAGTACCTAAGCTAATTCTGGAGAAAGAACATGAACATTGTCTTGAGTTAATTAGGGCGACCAACTATTCTTATCGTGTAAGTAGTCGTTGATGGAATAGTAAGCCTTTGAACAAAGGTTGGATTTTACTTGAGCTTTAAACGCATTAAAAGGCAAGTCTAGCAAAGAAGAGGGTATCTTGTTATAAAAGGTTATACCAAGCCCAACAAATGAGTTATGAACCTTATGAAGCCGGTGAAAGGGGGCACTTTCTAGCAAACAAATTGGAACGGAGCAGTAGGGAAAACAGTAAAAATATATTTCTTCAAAAAATATATTGTTGCTTCGAATTGAATGTCAATAGAAATAACGTTTTGAGAAGTAGTCTTACAATATTGTTATTGCAAAAAAATAATACCGGTGGAATGTAGGTAGTAGGTTAGGTATTTCCCTGATCCTGCTTCAGGGGCATAATTAACAATCTCTACTAACAAGCAATTAGGATTACACAATCTATGTAACGGCTTCAGGTTCCCATGTTTAGTGAGTAAGAACCCCTGTCAGCGTATCCGATGCGAGCTATAACGGTATTTAAATTTCAATCTATTTAGTCTAAACACATTTACGTAGCTACAAGGAGTTTAAACGGAAGAATTAATGTCACCGTACCTGAGACGGGATAATCCTTTTCGTTATGACGTCATAAATAATCATTCATAATCATCAGAAGCGAAGGCAAGATAATTTTGGACGATTAAGTTCATTTGGTGTACAAATAGGTCTAAAATAGCAAATGAAGTATGCATTTAATGAAGAGAATGATAAAGTGCTTTGTGACGAATACCCACACCATCATATCCACAACATCCCTAGCCCTCAAAATACGACTGTTAGGTGTGGGTGTACCTTAATTATAGCGCGTCGGCAATGTAGGACGACTTGGGCTGAAAATTAGATATATTCCGTATATTTGGAGTTGAAACAGTAAGGTTTTGGATTCAATTAACGTCTGGTAGGTAATAGTAAAACACCCCCGAGTAAGTGTCAATAATGGAATCGAACCAGGGGTATGTTAACGATCGAGTCGTTAAAATATAATAAAGTCCTCGAAATCGATTTTGATGACGGGAGTGATTTAAAGTAATAGACTCCTGTAATGGTCTGTTTTAACGTTTTACTATGGTTCGGCAGTTCTATAATGAATACTATATAATTGTCGTACTCACCGACCAGTGACTGATGAAAAACTTACCTGGAATTAACAAAAAGGTTTTATATTAAGACAGGAAATAATAAAATACAACACGAAACTGAACATGAAATAGTTAGAAATTCAAAGAGAGTATGTTTTTGGAAGCCATATTGACGTAAAGGTCACGGCTTAATTTCAGTGCCTACACACATTGAACATCTTCTGTTTTAAGGTTAAACACGAGAAAACCTTTGGAATCAATCCAACCGAAAATATTTAATTTACTAATTACTAGGCAAAAAAACTGTAGAAAAAGTCGTTTAATATTTTGAAATTCCAAACACATTCGCAAAAGAGGACACATGCCTGAATTCAAAAACTATTTCAAAGGCAAGTTCTAGGCGGTATATTGGGCAATCTTCTCTAGTATTAAAAAGCCAGCTAATCAAATGAAACCTCGAAAACTGTCCACTGGCCCGGACATAAAACTCAGCTTCCCAAAAGGAGAACGGAACTTTTGAATGGGCCGGCATTACTGTGAAGAGAAATCCTCTAAGCATGTTTCATTCCGCTATTTTTCTGCGTCTTTTTAACTGTGCGGCGAAATATTTTTTAGTCGGGACTGAACACATTCTGGATACTTCATAGTGCTTTGGAAGCAAAAGCTGCTTTTCACGAGGCAAAGAAAGGCCTGCAGGCTACGATCGTAATGAATATTGCAGATATTTAAAAGAACGAGCAACGTAAACATTCTGCTAAGTATATAATATTCAGCTTTGTGAACGAAGAACTGCGTAGTGCAAGTGAATATTTAAGGAATGTAGATTGTAGAGTAAGAAATGAATAACAATTGTTTAATAATTCATGTCTCACCAATAAAATCTATGAAATGAAAAAAGTAACCAGAGAGAGGCAAAATTAATTTTCCTAACATAATTAAACATCACAATCTACTTAGAGACCTTTTCACGAGTAATTACATTCAAATTATGGTAAACTTGGAGATAATGAAGTAGAAAGAGGAAATGCGAAGAAAGTTGAGTTTGCAGACCACAATACAATTTAAAATAACACCGTCTTTATGAATAAGCTTTTATACGGAGTCGTCTTGAAATCAAACGCGATTGCAAACAGTTGAACTGAGAATGAGTTTGAAAATTACAGTTCCTACATAGAGTGAGGCTAGTTCTTTTCTGTTTTAGTGTTTTATTGGGTACCTAAGTTTCATTAAAGCATTTGTGAAACAAGTTTATAAAAAAAACTTTTTTATTTTGATGAAACTCGACTACCGATTGTACTATGTTCAAGTCTCAAAAATGAAACAAGATTTGGATTAACATAGTTACCGGGATTAAAATAAATATGTAATGGAAAAAACAATCGTCCTTAAGAACAAAAAGCTTGTAAACTGTTGTACAATTACATCGTCTAAACAAAGCAATTTCGATCTATTATTTTAGGCATTCCGGCTAGGTCTCGTTTTTTTTATAATCTATAAAGGAACATTGAGGGGTATTATGATAACGTCCAAATTCTAACTAACCTTATTCTGAATTATTAAATAGATTAAGTTCGCCCGAGTAACATAACTCCCCAAATCAGATAATTATATCATGAAATATGAGATACTCTTACTTAATGACGAGATATGGAATGGTAATTACTTACAGAATTGGTTTCATTTACACAATCTACCGAACACATACTTTGATGTAAACACGAAGTAGTATTATAGAATCAATATAGATGGCTTATATTTGCTCTTGAAACGCTTATAATCCCGTGTCAAAGGAAGAGTCGGCGATCCCTGATATAAAGCTAATAATGTTATATTGGCAACTCCGAGCCTGTTTTATGGTAATACTTAATATTTTGTAAGTAACCCGGGCGAGAACGTTGTAGGAAACCTTATATTAAAATTGGCATCCGCTGATAGAATATTGGTCAAAACAATATTGAGCGGTACGAGTATCGAGGTTAATTTTATTCGGTACTACGGAAATTGAGATAGAAATTACACTGGTGTTAATCAAAATATTTGACATCAAATATATGTACATTTAATATTCAAATATATTGTTCCGCTAATTATAATAAATAGGGTATTTATTTTGTTGTTAATATTAAGCCTTTATTTTTCAGCGTTTTTGGCATGTAAACAGCTTATATTCCGCGTCCAGACCTCATAGTTGTGCTGTATTGTGCCATCTAATGGCCTTGGAGCTTGTTCAGCTAATTGATCGTTAATGTAATTAAGCTAGCACCAGTTCATTGCTCCAGCGATTGTCCACAGAGACCATTGATGACAGGTTTTGTTCCCAAATCAAGTGTGGTGTTCAATAATGCAATAGTGGTAAATGGAACATGGGATTCCAATCAGATTGTAACGTCCGTCAATCGTCGGTGACAGATGATTGAGGTAACGTTAATAGGATTCGCTGTATTAACAAATCTTTTGTTCCAAAAGGTGTTAGTTTAACATAAGGTTAATAATGTTACTCAGTTCATCAGTATATCATCATAGGTACTTAATAGAATTTCGAATAATTGTTGGGAATATTTCAGAATTAAAATTCCCGTTTTCAGTTAAACTATCTTTAAGACCCAAGAATTTATCGCAAGTGCTTAACTAGGTAAGTTTTACGACGTCTTAAAACAGAAACCGATACTTACAGAGACAAAGTAACACAATTTTTCTTGAAGGTTTAAAACATAAGGAGGTGGGCGAAACTTGTGAAAAGGGTAAGACTCGTAATGCTTTCCAATCGATTTAGTTCTCCGTGTGTTAAGCTTCATACGCTGGATTTTTCAGATTTCAGCCAAAACGTTCCATAGAATATTTTTTTCCACTTGGATGTTTTTAAATGTAGCTAAACATAGCATAGGATAATTTCATCGAAAAGCAAACTTACAAGAAGAGTTTTTAATGCAGAATAGTCAAACACGAAATTTGTTTTTTTTTTTTTTTTTCTTTTTCCTACACTGCTGAGCAAAGGCTTCCCCTAAATCTTTCCAGGCATCCTTTTCCAGAGCCACCTAGATCCGACATGAAACGTTATTTCCCAAAATATTTTGTAACATTGCAACCATAGCTTACGACACAGAAGCATAAAAGTTTTATTCCTAATAATTTACAGTATCACATTCACAGCTTTATCTCATCCCAAGTCAGAAATATATATTTTCACGAACAAGCACATTTAGGTAACATAAGCACATACAAAATTTCAGTGAGGTTTTAAAAGCACCTGTAAGCACAAAAGCCCCTTGTGTAAGGAATTATTTTCAAGGTTCAATTATGAGATTATTCTCTTTGAGACCTTTTTAGGTCTTAGTAATTAAAATTTTACGTATGAGAGCTCAGTTTTCAAAGGCATATGAACAAAGGAATTGAAAAAACGGGTTTCGTATTACCAATCAAGGTAATGTCAGACCGGTTCTTTTAAAACTACAGAATATTTTAAATCATGCCATTTGATGTAAAATTTTCCAGTTTATTCAATGTAGAATAGGTACACACGGCTACACATCAAGCTATGCAAAACCAGTATTGGCCGACCGTTCATTGTGAGAAAATATCACACAAAGTGAGGCCAAGACAAACTGGTTTTGTATAGCTTGACGTGTAGCCGTGTGTACATTGATATTAAATACTAAAATAAACCGGCCAAGTGAGAGTTGGACTCGCGCACGAAGGGTTCCGTTCCATTATCTATAAAAATCACGTCTGTTGTATGGGGGCCCCCCTTAAATATTTATTTTATTTTGTTTTTAGTATTTGTTGTTAAAGCGACAACAGAAATACATAATTTGTGAAAATTTCAACTGTCTAGCTATCGCAGTTCTTGAGATACAGCCTGGTGACAGACAGACGGACGGACACGGAACCCTAAAAACCACACTTAGTAGCAGATCCAACACTGGAAGAAAAATCTTTCACATGAAACTAATATTTTAATGAATACTTACCTAAATACATTAACATCACACTTGTTTGCCCGAAGAGTTGGGCAGAGGTGTAGTATAGTTAATCCACATTTCACCAGTTATGTTTAATTCCAGGGCGAGCATATTGCCATCAACTGGGCATAAATCTAGACTCAGGGATGCTAATGAAAATTCCTAATAGAAAAACCCAATAACACTTTGCCCGACCTAAGAATCGAATCTAGGACCTCATGCTCAACAGTAGCAGTATAGCTCTTGCTACCACTAGACCAACGAAGCAGTCGCGCGGTAGCGTTAGAAGTTATTTAATTTAAACATCCCAAACCAGGGAGGGCGTGGGTTATAATCCACCACGCGGGCCCAGTGCGGGTTGGTAAATGTCACATGACTTCGAATTTTTGGTTCTAGGACATGCTGGTTTCCTCACGATATTTTCCTTCACTGTTTTGAGAACAGTGGTGATTAAATATATTACGCAAGTTAAAACGCTTGCCGGGGTTCGAGCCCACGGCCGCCTAACGTTACAACTTGGCCACTACTGCGCTACTTGGCCACCACTGCAACCATTGCCAAGCAATGTACCAAGTCAATAACTGAATATAAAACTTAGTAAGAGTTAAAATCCAACGTAGTGTATGATCAGCAAAAATCTGTACGTAACAAATGAATCCGATCAACAAGCGGAACTTTTGCATCCAGGATTATATAAGCTTTCCTGTTTGCGACACGTGACTGTATCGACAAAGAACTTTAAAATTTATAGGAGTTCGTTCAAATGGATAGTAGTTGGAAATAAACATGTATTTTTAGTTCATGACCAAACTTTCGTTTTAGAGATTGGATTTTTCAATATGGCGTTTGAGATTGTTTGTGTGCTAGTGCCAACGCACTTTCAATTTGAGATTTGTTTCGCGAAAATTCTGTAAAGATCTTTGTCTAAAACTAACACAGCAAAACACTTCAAATATCGTAATCTATACTGCCGTCATAACTAAGAATGCAGTAATCGCAAAATGGCGGTTAAGAGTAAACGCAAAAAACATATTTCATATCATCTGAGCAAGATGCATTATGCAAGTACGGCGAAAATCATTACATAAAAAACATACTTCGAGTGCATTTTTGTAAGAAAATTTTTTTTTTTCATTTATACTTGAACCTCTTGGGATGCCATTTCTGGAAAAAAGTGAAAATCTCAAAAATGTCGATTACTGCATTCTTTGTTATCAGGGCAGTATAGCCCGTTCTGGCTTCGATCAATAATAGCACTACTAGAATTATTGATGAAAGCATTCAGGCTTAAAATTATGTTGTATTCAATACACACTATGTGCCCAATGGGAGCTCATATTGGAAAAATTACTAATTCCCATAGATACACAATTTCATCCTCTATTGCTCCATTAGGGGATGAATTTCAAAAAATAATTCTTTCGTAAAGCCCGGAATATGCATGCCTGTAACTTGCACGAAAGTATAAAAGTAGCTCAAAATCAGACAATTCTAATGTCAACTCTTTATGGTTGTAATGCAATCATATCATTTTGTTTTTATAGGTCTTTATATTTTATTTATGTTTTTGATAGATTCTTTTATATTTTGCAAATATGACGACTCTGTAGGCCTTGTAGACTTTTTTCATAAGTAGGTACCCAATGTGAAATAAAATATTTTGATTGTGTCAGTGAATGAATTTTTAGATTATTCTGAAGTAGATTCAGCCTAAACCAAAACCCTACTACTTAGTTGCTATCAAGTGCATTACCCATAACCAGCTAAACTAGTCGAAAACTTGTACTGCACAGTTGAGCAGTCAAGCCATCTAACTCGCCCGTCCCTACGTTAGCTACCACCATATAGGTGGCAACTTTAAAAATTGAATTTTCCTCCGACCCAGTTCATATTGTTCAGTTAATCAACGTTAATCTTGTTAGCGGTCGGCGCGTATCTCGTGCAGTACATTTATCATAGCAAATCTAGTTAGTGTCTCGTGGAGGAACAATGCTCCCTCATATTAATACCAACGCGTCTTCTTCCGGGTTTTCTCGGCTGTAATTAAACTGCTTGCATGATGAGACCTTAATTAATCGGATTTCCTGGGGTTTATTTCTGCATGACTTTTGCATAAGGATGTAAATTTAATACTTTAGAAGGAAGCCACTTTTGAAATCTCATCTATATCTTCTACTAGCTAACCCGACAGACATTGTTTTCACTTCCCAAATGAAAAAAATCCCATACAATTTCGGAAATAACTGAACTTACTTTTCAAGTTCAGTTATTTCCGAAATTATAAATTTTCCGGGAAACTTTTCCAATTTCCTTAACACCGTGCGATTTGGCTATTTTTATTTGTTTTAAAATTTTAAAATAAAAAAAATCGTTGTATCGGTCCAGCCATTCTCAAGTGATGCTCCGAAGCCTAGGCTTTTATTTTATTTGAAAAGAATTCAAATCGGATTTGCATATTAAATGTGACGTTGCCGATTGGAAGAAATCTCTTCCGTAAAATTATGAACTCGGCAAGAGGGGTGACATATCACGATCATCCAAGCGCAGAGAATTGTCAAAAGGAATACAAACATGCAGATTAGTGTCGGTATACGGAACCGAGATAATAACATGGTATATTTCAAGAGTGATAAAGTAAAAAAAAGAATGTGACAGAATGGCTAATGCGGACTTCGTCCTCGTCCTAAATTACCGACCTATATTTGTGATAGCATTTCATAAAGAGAAGTCTAATTGACGAACAAATAAAAACTCAGCGCAACCTGAGCCTGACTTAATTAAAAAACAATAGCATTGAATCAATTACCAGCAATAAATCAACCGATAGCCTGAAAACCATAGAACCTAACGACCGATACTTACTAAAAGAATGAATATAAGTTAAACAACAGTCATAACATCGCAAGTTTTATTTATTCAAACGATTTTAACCTTTATTTGGCTAGTATACCTGATGCTATCTTCGTATATATTAGCTTTGTTATAAAACTTTCTGACAGTTTTACGTTCTTCTTTCCCAAAACCTATTTTCTTCCGTACGAATAAAAGTATATCAAAACTGCGATTATTACCTTAAATAATAGTGCTGAACTTTACTCGCCTTCCTCCATCTGTTATGATTTACTATTTACTATATCTGTATGAACAGCGCAAGTCTGCTCTAGTCACTTCATTACCGCGAGTCTGCGTTTAACGAGGATCTCATGCAAATTGTTCTTTGCAGGACGAATTTCCTTTGCAATTAAAACGTAGTTCCTATCACCATTCACCAGCAAAGCTGCAGAACGTGGTGTCGCTGTCGCTAAAACTCTTAAATTCTGATGTATGACCAATGAAACTGCCTTTGTATAGAGTCTCGTACTCAACATTTATCATGTTGAATCTAGCGCCCAAGTCCCACTGCCGACATGTCCCGCGAACAAAGCATCTTATTTAACGATGCTGTATTATTGAAGACTAGCTATAACCGGCGCTACTTTGTGCTATTTCCCTTTTATTACACTAAAACTAGTCGACTAGTTATGGGTTTTGGAGGGAGTTATGACAATGTATTTATTGTTGCTACTTATTTTTTTATAGTTCAAGATCATTGTTAATACATAATAATAAAGCTTGTTTGTAGTTTTATGGCATAGTAACAAAGTTGGCGCAAATATTATCTTCGCTAGAACATTTTACACTGATTAGACTTTCGAGCATGTTTTCGTTATCACAGATTTATTTTTCGAAGTTTTGGTGAGGTCGATGTTTTAGAAGTATACATTCACAGGCTGGGGGCTAGACTGCATACGAGTATACGAGCCCATCGCCTAGGAAGCACCACATTAACCCGTTTCCCGGTAAACAGCGCAACAACGAAAATAGAACTAGTGTATCAAACAAAGTCTGACACTTCTACTTTAGAGTTTGACGTTGAAAGCCAAAACTCATTAACACCACGGAGATAAGTATTTCCGATATAAAGTATCGAAGCTCTGAAAAGAATTTGAGGAGAGCAATCATCTTATGTTCCAATCAATGAGATCCAATGATACCCAGAAAAATCCAATAAGACCTCTCCAATCCTGAACCTTCAAATCAGTAAGGGATACCTAACGAAGACAATGCTTAACTGTAGGATCGAATATAAATTCCATCGCGTTTCAATTCATCTACTTCAGAACAATGACTGGGCTGTGATCCAATTAAAATTAGATTTTAGTTTGCTAGGAAACAATTAAATGAGAGATGGCAGTTTCCTAGTGCTTCTGTTACAGTTAAATTAAAATCAATTTATTGAAAGGAGCTAGGCTAGGGACTTAGTTTTCGGTCATAACCTTACCAAAGGATTCCGTAAGGGAGATGTCAGCTGAAATCAGGATCGGATTACTATGCAGTTGGGGTGAGTTAGACACTAACAGAAGGCATATTTGATTAGATTATGCATGTAGGGTACAGTTGCTGACTGTCAAGCGCCTTATGCAGTTGAATAACTCTAGAGTAGATTAGTTAGAGGAGATTCTTCTTGATGGACAAAGGGCAGAAGGTTATGTTTTCTGGACAAACGCCTACTACTAGTAATTAATTACACTTGTGCACTATACTCCAGCGTCGATGGCCAGTCTCCTCAGAGATTAGGCGCCATGGCCGAAATTCGGTCTGGGGAACTATTATTATTTCCTTTATTTCAATAAAAACATATAAATTATATTTTTAAATATTAGAATATGAACATTAAAAAATATAAAAAATAGTAGCCCACCGGTATCGGGAACAGGGTCCTAGCTACCAGCGGTCAGGGCTCCAGAGAGAGGAACCTCCTGACTATGCGAGTCGTGTCCAGAAGTACCGCTTTCTGAATCAAGCCCTTTGTCCAGCTGCCCAACGAGAGCCTCCTCAGGAGGACTATTATTATTTTAGGTATTAGGTACCTAGCTGACTTCTTCCTGTAAAACGTTTAACTTATGTTTGATAAGTTCTCCGTCTTTTGTGAAAATCTAAAGAACAGTGACGATTTCTGACATCACAAAGAAACTCTTTCAATTCAAGTTCCACTATTCCAACACTATGCAAACTAATCTCGAAGTGCATTTGAGGCGAAGGCAAACGCAGTAGGTATCTGAGCTTAGGTCAGCATTCAGCCCGTTTGTGGCCCGCAATCTAAAGTCGTTAGCGGTTGATTAATGAGTCGACGAGTGGGGATTATGCGCTAATTCCGCAAAAAAACACCGTATCTCAAATGAAAATAAGCGTCGTTTCGTTCAAGACAGTTTTTTTTTTAAACTTTCAAATTTTATGCCCGGCAAAAGTTTCGAGTTTGTACTCTATGCTTAATTTAAGGGATGGTGAGTGTTGGCTGAATATTAAACAGCTGAAATTAACTTCTGAGAATGAATCACCTTTGTTTTACGTCAGTAATAAAACTTACGTGGTTGTACTTTTTAATTATTTCGAAGAGTTATTTGACTTCATGTTAGGATTTTTTATGTCAAAAGCCTTTGTTATAAAAACGAATGTTTTTTAGTTATAATATTTTCGAAACTGCCATCCTATGGACACTAGAATTTTGCGAAATTTATTATATTTTTAGCGAAACCGGGAAACAGGCTCAAAATAATTGATTGATAGACAATGTAGGCTGCAGAATGGGCACACGTTTGAATAATAACTGCAGTTGTTATTCAGGATAAATGGACTAACGTGTAATAGTAGAATCAAAATAGAATTGTTGATAAATAAGTGATGAAAATAGACGATACTTGTCTGGACTTGAGTGGACTGACGTCAATGAGTGTGAACTGCAATGAATATACTTCAGTCTATTTTAAAATCAATATTTTGCAAACGATTCCTACAGTAACGAATATTTGCCTAAACTAGGCCACTTCCTTTTTAGGGTTCCGTACTCAAAGGGTAAAAACGGGACCCTATTACTAAGAATTCGCTGTCTGTCCGACTGTCTGTCTGTCACCAGGCCATATCTCAAGAACCGCGACTAGACAGTTGAAATTTTCACAAATTATGTATTTCTATTGCCGCTATAACAACAAATACTAAAAACAAAATAAAATAAATATTTAAGGGGGGCCCCCATACAACAGACGTGATTTTTATAGACAATGGTACGGAACCCTTCATGCGCGAGTCCGACTCGCACTTGGCCAGTTTTTATAAATTTACATGTGCATTCTTGCATTCACAAACTCATGCCTTCTACACATGGGGGTAAGCAGAAACTACAGAACGGCACCTGCTACAATCCTTTACTCCTTTTGCTTCGTTTACGGTCATACACTCACGCCAGTTGCGAGACCTTTCTGAAGAACCTATAAAAATAACCCATAAGGTCACTATATGTCATTCTAGGCCGTCCTCCTCCGGCATTTCCACTCACATCTGCCGTATAAGAATATCTCTAGAAATATAGTAAAGATACGTTTAAAACAAACGGAATATAACCTCAAAATTCTACCACGACCGCAACCACACGTACCTAACTGAAATTTTAAACAATAAAAAAGCAGCTTAGCACCGGGACGTACCGTGCACATTTCTCAACTCGTTCCTTTAATGCAACGGAGACATGAGAATCCAGCATATGACGCACTCCAAGACATATTTCTCGTGAACGTGTTACAACCAGATGCTACTTGGATTTTTTTTACATTATCCCTCTCTCCTATTCTTTCATCGCTCGCCCGATATGACAAACTTTAAACAGTTCGTGAGAATGCAAAGTAGGGCTCTACGCGTTCATGTTCTATCACGTAATACGTATATTTGAAGACAAGAAAATGTATTGGAATTGTAGGAATATAAATCAAATATTGGACAGCGTTTCGGACAAAATTGTGCCATCCTTTCATTTTCACGAATAACATGATTATTTTCGTTTGAAAATTGGATGATTACGTTATTCAAAGCCAGCCTTCCGAAAGCTTGTTGGCGGCCTTTCAATTCCCACAAAAACCTACAAACACGCCCCATTAATTTTCCGGAAAGAACTAGGTTAAGGAAAAACTGGAACTGTGCTGTTCGCAAGAGTACGAGGCTACACCATTTTTTGTTCGTTGTAATTGATCGAACGTTTTGAACGTACCGATTATTTTGGGTAGGCATATTCACGCAAGCTGTAGCAAATAATGTTTACTTTTTTGTAAGTGGTCTATGACCTAATAAGCTTTAAAAGAAAGAAAGGAAATACGTTTATTTACGGTTAACATGACGCATATAAAGAACTCAAACACAAAAAAAAAGTGGGGCTGGATGGGGGGAGCGATGGCCGTTTTGCGTGGATGTAACGCATGTTTATGTGTCACATCCACGCAAAACGGCCATCGCTCAGTATAATGCTAAGACCCTATACGAGACAGAGCCCCAGCGCTGGTTTTCAGTGACATCCAGCGTTGACGTGATGACGTCAAACAGTGCAGAATATGATTAGAAAAAAAAATCAAATTCATTCAACAGGTGAGGTCTAAACAGAATCATTGCATCAATACTTTCTATCTAGAAGTTCTAACTTCCAAAATACGGCTTTCAAAGACATGAATGCCAATCCTCCTAAAATTTCGAATCATTGTTCAAATACAGTTAACATCACACAAAATGACTGGAACACGGGGGGAGTAAACATTTAATAACATCAAATGATAACGCACCCAAACTTGATCCCATTCATTAAATGAAATAGGGTTGACATTTTGGAAAGTTGGTCGAGATAAATTATATTTGCGGGCGACGAGTGCAGTATTCATTAATAATGTGTTAAGTTTCGCGGGCATGTGGGGACAGGAAGGGTTGTGTTTGATAGTTCGTAGGAACCGCGAAGCCGCTAGTCTTTTGTTGAAATTGGACAAAAAAATTGAGGTTCGTGGTAGAAGAAATGTTGGTTATTAATCAGCAGAAGGGTTCTGCTTTCATTGTCTTTTTTACATACTTAGGTATTATAGATATTGACATAACAACAATATCACGCCTTATTTCCTCGAAAGGTTGGATAGAGGTTTACTAATAGTGCACCCACATTTCGCCAGTAATGTTTAAGTCCCATAATAGGGGGTGAGCCTATCACCATCAACCAGGCGGACGGGGGCGGGATATTGGTAAAAAAGATAAAATTAATACTTCCTTAGTGTTTTATATCCTGTCAAGAGGGGCTAGTGACTAAGTAATAACAACCGCACGGGTCGATCGATTAGTCTAAGTTACGCTTGTCGCGGTGGTCCGTGGATGGGTGACCATCTTCACATACTAAGACCTCTCCGTGCCTCGGAAAGCACGTTAAGCCGTTGGTCCCGGCTGTCATTTGTGGATCTTTAACAGTCGTTACGGGTCGTCAATAGCCCGAAAGTCTGACAACCAGTCTTACAAGGGGTATCGTATTACTTACATAGCAACTGGGTTGTGGAGGTCAGATAGGCAGTCGCTCCATGTAAAATACTGGTATTCAGCTGCATCCGGTTAGACTGGAAGCTGACCCCAACATAGTTGGGAAATGGCTAGGCAGATGATCCTGTCAATACTATATTTTCCTGTAAGAAAGTAACAAGAATAGATGTTGTTGCAAGGATTCTTATCGCTTTGCAATCTTTACTTAACGCTTATACGGTTTCAAGTTTTACAACACAACATTTTCTTTAATACCTACTTCAAAGAAGGAAGGATTTTATCTAAAGAAAACTACTAACACTAGCTATCATAAATTGTACACTTTATGCTCAAGATAAAGCCGCACATGTAACTTAACTTTATACCGACTATACTCTGTTGCTTTAAGTAGTTAACTAAAGGTAAACAAAAAAAAAACATGTGATTCACGGGTGCTAAGCCTTTTATTACACATTTTAAAATCATTTTATTTATTGAACAAGGTTACAAGCACTAATACCGTAATTTCACTAAAGCCTATACACACGCACGTGTAACAAAGTTACTTTTCACTTCTCATGCTCTGAAAGTGCTTCTTTGTGCAGGGTATAGGCTGCACAATATCGAATTTTGTGCACAAGGGCATTAACGTATCTACTCATAAATGTATTATATTAAGGCAAAGAAAATGAGCCATACAGCCAAATGCAATAAGAAGTTCATAGATAGAATTTGTTATTATATAATATTTACTTTAATTTATTTGCCTTATGTGTTTTTAAGATATAATAGATATTAAAATTTTTAATTCAAGTACGGTAGGTTAGTTGATTTAAGAAAATTATTATTACAAAATGAATTTAATAGTAGGCTGTATAGGTCTGCAGCCTAATATCAATGTCGTAAGATTTAAAAACAATTTCCTTCAGTATTCAAAACTGTTCTAATTTTACTTTGAATTTTAATTAAAGAAATGTTATGTTATACTACTGTTTTATTTCCTCGCAATCGAAGTGAAAAGCAGAGTTTATAACTCGTCACAAAACCATTTTTATCCTCGACATTACTATCAGCCCTCGCCTTCGGCTCGGGCTGCTAAAAATCTCGGATAAAAATGGTTTGTTTTGTGCACTTGTTGTAAAATCTACTATTATAATACAATAAGGGATTTTAAATGAAAACATCAAAAGTTTCGCACGATAACCGGCAATGTTTTGAGTGAATTTATAATAAACAAATGAAACTGTTTAAACGTAATACCTGTCACTTAAGTTGTCATGCAACGACACAGTTGTACTCTTCAATTTAGCAACGTTATCTAATTCGTTGTATTTTTCAACGTTTAGAGAGCAGTCTTTACAATTGACAGATTAAAAATTCTGCTCAAGCAGTTAGATCTACGAAGAGGAAAAGGAAACTATCGTAAAAATCTAAAATAAATTTAATTGGTTATAAGTAACGTATTTTTAAACAAGAAAGTGTCTTGTATAAAAAAACCCTTTTACGATTTGTTTACCTTTAGTATTAGTAAATTACCTAAACCAATGGAGTACAGTTACTTAAATAAGTACCTACCTACCTGTAGTGAACGCAAAACGAATGAAGAATAACTACGACCCTTATAAATCACAATCTCAAATATTATTTCGTTCGCGTATTGTAATTCAATTGAATGAGCCATTTCGCGCGAACATCTGCTTTACAACACGGCCCAGATAATGTAGTAACATTACATTCTATCACGGCAATATATTTTGGTACTTTATCAAAAGAGGATTGAGGGAGCTTTACCTGTACGGAGAATAGATTCCATGTAAAACCATTGAATGTAGCTCTGTATTTTCCGTGTCCACTACAAAGAACGAAGGGACTATTGGAAACAAGGTATTTGGACGAATAACGTCATTATAATGTTCTTACTCAGAAAAAGGTACTACTCTTGTTTTTCCGTTTTGATATCCACACATATAAAAAGTCTTCTTCTTCGTAGCACTCTCGTCAGAGCGGTCCTGATCCTCATGTAGTTTCTTGTCTAGGGGCTGATGTGTTTCGCCTCACGATTTCTCGCCACATAATCCGATTTTTGGTATTTTTTGTGCACTAACACAAGAGATCGCTCACTACAGATTTGATTCGGTCAGTCCATCTCATGGGTGAGCGTCCGCGTGGTCCACAGGGTGGACCACCTGCACGACAAGGCGTGCTATAGAGTCACCCTCACGCTCGGAGACGTGTCCGAAGTATCTGAGGATGCGCGTTTGGACCAGAACAGACAGACGCTTTTTGATGAAGAGTTCTTGGCGTATTGAAGTGTTGGTGTGAACACGATAGCCCAAGCATTCTTCTCCAGCACCACATTTCCAGAACATATATCTTCTCTATGTCACGCACGTCCACTTCTCAGCAAAGTATAGGAACATAGGGAAAACCAATGTTTGAACAAGCCGGATCTTGGTGGTCTTTGTAAAATCTCTGGTCCTCCAGATTTTTTCAGTTAGTCCATCGATGATTTAGTTATCACCATACGTCTCTTAATTTCACATATATGCATCCATATCCGTTTGGCACAAAAATGACCTACTAACTTTTTTGCTAGGTTAACACTTTGCGAGATACAAAAGGCCCCCCGACGTAATTACAATAAAAAATCTATTGTGTCTCGTTCAGTGCCCTTCAACCGCTTAATATAAAAATATACCCAAAACAATTATTTTCTACCTCTTCTCTATAGTGCCAGTAGGTGAAGTACCTAATCAGGATAATACAACTTGGATTCACTACCATGTTTACAAAGTTTAAGTATAATTTCATGCTACAGTAGAAAAAACATCATAATCCAAGTTAGTTCTGTGTGTGACGTCTGACATACGGTTTTAGTTTAGAAAAGAGAACGACATACAATATTATAATCTGAAAACTACACACTTTTACTAGTTTGGGTTTACGAGATGGTTGGCTAGCGTTCAGCTGCTCCACGCCTTTTGAACGATTTTTATGACTCCGTATAAATAAAAGCGCAAAATACATTTTAAAATTTTCTTACTTCAGAATTTATTTTTCGTCGAAAGCTGTTTATCAATGTGAAGAAGTCTCTGGCTATAGATCCGGCGAAAGCTAAAACGAGGTTCAAAAAACCATTCAACGGTCGTAGCTTTGCTGTGCTGCAAAATCCTCTGCTATTTACAGCTATAAATCCAAATCTATCCAAATACCTCTCGCTTTTCATGTTACGGACTGGCCACAAGGGATACATATTCTTTTACACAATAAAATCTAGACTGATACGAATGTACTGAGTCGAAACAGGAGCACGGACTCCATTCGGACGAATCAAAGGGACCGTAAGTGCATAGAGGTGTCAATAGAATGGATTCGCGGGAGAAAATAAAGAAAAAAATACTCGGGAGTGCCCGGATCATGCCCCAGTTGCGTGGAATTTCGCTTTATTAAAATGCTAGAACTCGGAAATTGAGTCAAGTTGAACTTTATTTTTATGAGCCAATTTCCTGATAAACCAAGTGCAGTAAAACAATAGTTTATTATCTGCTTGTCTGTACCAGCGAAGGAAATTAATTTATCGTCCTCGATTTTGCAAAGGTTGTTGTTTATCGGAAAAATTGCGTAGGTTCTGTTCAATTATACGAAGAAAGGAGAGTATGTAAATATAATTTCAACTTATCAACTAAATTGTCTTCTATTTCCGAAGAGTATTTACAAACATCTTCAATTTTCTTAAAAACACTCTTTATAATGAAGCAGAAACGCAGACGAAACTCGTTTCCCTGCACACTTTCAAAGTACTCAATAGATTTTGCGTAAATTATCCAATACCTTACAAGTACCGAGTATATTCGATGCTGGTGTAAAATTTTATGATGTTCTTTTATCACAACAAAGAAAAAGGAACCAATATTTAGATTCAGAGCGACGAGCCAGACTTTTATCTACATTTCAGTAGCAGTCAGTCGTGCTACCATGAATTTTGAAGAACGCGGTCCCAGTTTCCTTTTGTTGTATTTTGCACGAGAACAGGGTTACAAATGCTGGTTAACTTTAAAATGCTGAAAGCCAGATCCATTACATAGGATTTATTACTTAGTGGGGCTTAGGATTTAACCACAAGCCGTCTAAATGTTGCATTTTCATGTAATACCCTTAGAAGCATGGATCGTTCTGCAGTGGGATAAAGGACGACGCAACGATGGAAAAGGATGTTAATGACCCAGTCACACTCTTTACTCCCGATTTAGAACTCATACGTTCACACAGGCCACTAGGCGGCCATTTGTAACGTCGCAACGGATGTTCTAAGTACGTTTTCGGCTTCAATTTTTCAGCAACGTTAAAATATTTCAATTCTATGGGAATTTAAAACAGCAACCTTTGGGAGAATTAATTTGCTACACCTCATTATAAAATCGAAGGTGTCAACAAAATAAACACACTCACAACGTCTAAAAACGCGAGGAGTCACGAGTCTCGACCGCTCCATAAGATTATGGAAAAAACGGCCAGGTTCACCGTAAAAGGAAAAACTATAAATACGAAAACCCTCGAAAATAAACGTAAAATTCCATCCTCCATCTTCCATCCTCCAATCTTGTACAATGCATTTCCTATTCGCAGTCTCATCGTGAATAAGTAACACGAGACACCTTTGAACCTTGTCCGTCATTGTGAGTTATCGTGGTGACCCCACTAAAACATGCAGATGACGAGGTACGGTGTATACTATGAAACTTTTGCAAAGGTAGGTAAATGTTGTACGTGCATGGTATGATTTGATACACTTATGTGTATTCGTTTTGTACGTGCGTTGTTATGACATTGTTTTGTAAAGAATAGATATTTTTTTGTGTCTCAGGTCGCGGGTTGTTCAAAAGAGTTACCGTGGCCTCTGAAACAAGCAACTGAAGGAACACGAGTGGGTTTTAGTCAGTAAAAGTCTGACACTCTCCCGCTCCGCCCAGAGCGGGAGAAGTTATTTGACGATAACCCAACAATACAGGACAACAAAACAGGAATATTTTTTTCATAAGTTATTTTTTAACCTGTTGGGACGAGGTCAGATTGCCTACAAAATATTAACGGTCTAATCACCATACTGCACATACATACACATACACATTAATAGCACACATGCGCATTACACACACACATCACATGCTCATTGCTCATTACATGCATACATGCACGTTAATAGCGATGCCAAGGAAAATTGATTATAAAACTCAAACTCAAAGCGTTTATTTCAATTAAACCATTTACAGGCACTTTTGAATTGTCAAGGAGTCGACCAGTCAGAAATATAAAGCTAGTTGATATTCCAAGGCGATTCGTAAAAGTGTTCCAAGGTATTTTAACATGAAAGATGTGCTTAATAAATATGGTTTACGACCCTTACATAACAACAAACAAATCGCCTTTCCCAAAAGCAAGACATTCAATCGCAAAACCTCAAAACAAATAAAAGTTTTAAAACAAACCAGTGCAGTGTCTCAAGTTTTTCTACAAAATAAAAACAACTCTATCATCTAGTCTATGGATTCCTCCGGGACTCGTTGTTTATGCTCTCAAGTTATATACAACGAAGGATATGGATATTGAATTTTGTTTGAATAAGACCTTGTTGTGTATTCAGAACACGTGTGTTCTAATAAAACTTTTATAAGGGCTGTAGGAGACATGAGGCTTTTAGCATCGGGGATCAGCGATTTAGTCGCTTTTCGGTAGCTTGATACAGCGAGTGGCCTCTAAACCCTGCATTTGTTTAGCATAAGCCATCACAAATTTAGTCGCTATACAGATGCCCGGAACAGTGACAGATAGATAACAGCAAGGAAACAAATTTCATATCGCGCTCGAACGCTGTTGGCGCCGCGGATCGCCAATGTGTCGCTGTCAATGTCAAAGAAACGTCAAAGCAACCGCGTGCCGGCGTGTCTTCTATGAAGTGAGAGACTGACATGAACTCGTTGCCGTGCAATACAAATTTCGAAAAGGATAATTTACTCATTGTAAAAATAGCGATTAAACAACAATAATTTCAAAAGGAGTACATCATTTTAACTCCCAACCAAACGCAGTGAGTCGTCAAAAGGCTGTTTTAAAGTAATGCACGAAGCTGTTATCGCGACTTGTGACCGTACGCTGACAGTCACCCAAACGTAATGCAGCATTATCATAGCATAATCAACCTATAACGTTCCCACTGCTGGGACATAGGCCTTCTCTCTGGTGGATGCCTTCTCTCTGGTGGATGTCACGTCTTCGAATTTTCGGTTCTAGACATGCCGGTTTCCTAACTATGTTTTCCTTTACCGATATGAGAGCAGTGGTGATAAAATAATTTACACAAAGTAAAGCGTTTTTCTGGGTTCGAATATACGACGTCTTAGGTCGGAGCTGTTACCACTGCTCACACCAATGCACTATATGCTACTATATTACTGATTGCAAAAATCGCTGATCGCCGTTGCTAAAGTAGCATGTCTGGTAGCA